>CM066321.1:172993849-174368849 GCA_033807775.1 Saussurea involucrata
ATTTTATTTTCACCGATCAATTTGATGAATTTCACCAAATCATAATTTCCTGTAAAATTAAACTGCCAAAAGAAATAAAAATAAAAATAAAACTCAATCAAACTAAACGAATACAGTATGTCATATATCCAAAAAAGTAGAATGCTCAACCTCCAACTTGTAACAAACGTGACATAAAAATATATAATCAAAAATAGAAATAACCTGGCCTTGAACAGGCTCATGGACGTTCCAAAACACATAAGTTTCGATCGTATTTAATCCACCATCTTTTGCCTTCTTTAAGATTTCCGGCCACATCTGATTAAAATATACAAATAAATTTCAAGTGTAAAACTCAAATAAATGAACAAACACATAAAACTCAAAAACAATCGTACGTACCTCGGGAGTGCTTCGGGTATAATGAATAGAACCCGAAAATACAAGTATCGGGTTCCCACCAACAATGAGCGACCTAGCATTGTATGTCACCGGTCCGGGAGTGTATTCGTCGTCACCCACATCTGAAGAAACCAATACCAACGTAATGGCAATAATTAAGAGGACTATGAATGTGGAACGGCTTTTCATGTCCATTTAGTTTTGGATAATCGACCTTCTTGACAAAGGTGTTTGGAAGACCGATTATACCTAAAATACCCGATGATCGGTGATCAAGATTTTTACGAAAATAGGGTCATTTTGGCAGGAGGTACAAAAAACATGCGAGTTGAATAGTTTGTGTTATTTCAAGATTTTGTCATATGAGAGATAAATGCGGTGAGTACAAGGCTTAGGAGGATCTCTCGGTCAATAGTTATATATTTTGAGTTAGCGGTTGAGGATTTTGGTATTTTTTTTAGCATCTATTTGCTATATTTATGCACATAGATGAATATTTTTCAAATCCAAAATAATGATATTGCTAGTGATTTTACAGCTTATGTGTCAAATTGGAAATATTCAATGATGTAAAATCTTGTAGTACTTAACGAAAAACCCAGATTTTACTGGAAAGATCGCGTTGTCAAAACTTTGTATATGTGTTTTTAATTCATGTAAGTTACTAGGTAACTATTTATCAGCAAGAGTCACCACCTTTATTGAGTAACATTCTTAACCATCAAAATGAATTGTTGATAAGTGTCTATGATCTGATAAGCGTTTATCTGGTATGATTCTTGATCCATGTTTTGCTTCATTGTTGGTAAGATTCTTGGTCTTGACATGCTTATTCGGAAGTGTTTAGGAAACGACCCCTAAATCAAATCTAAACGTACGCATACCCAAAGAGTTGAAAGCTTCCATTGCATCACCTTTCATTTTATGTATGTATGTAGATATGACTTTTGCTCTAAGTTATGGTGTGGAAGATGGCAAACTAGATTTAGTTTTGTTCCTTCTTCCTAATCCAGTTCTTCCTTCAAAAAAATAAATCGATTTAGGGGGAGTTTGGTTCGAGAATGTTTTATGAAGAAATGAAATCTTTCAAAGTAATTTGATTTTGAAGAAATTGGAATTGGAATTTGTTAAAATATTCTAACATGTTTTATCAATCTTGTCACCTAGTTTTATTTATAAGTTATTTATTTTAGTGTGTGTGTGTGTATGTTTTAGCAGTTATAGAAGATATGAGCTGAACATAACTTGGAGGACTACATATGACAACTTCATGATAGATATGGGTTGCGCCTCACTTCTTGTGAGTATCAAAGGGTAGCGGAGTAAGTAGATGTAAAGATGGAGGACTGAAGCTGAATATTGGCATTGGAGTATATAATGTGTTGAGATATCAGTAGTCATAACATTACGATTCATTTTTCCTTTTTTACGTTTCAATGCTCTCTCTCTCTCTAGTTAGATATTATCTCTAGAATTAGGGTTTGTATTCTTTCATTTTGTAACTGAGTTTAATAAGAAGAAATTGTTGATTTACGAGTTTAAAATGGTATCAGAGCTCAGTGCTTGATCGATCCTCTCGAAATCGACATTCTTCTCTCTGTTCACGTTTATGTTTCTCATCGGTTTTTGTTTCGATTTTTCGACAAAGTAAGAATTTCATCTTTTCATCTGTAAAAGTTTTTACAAATCTGAGTTACAAATATATTTTCAACTTTCATTCTGTTCTTGTTTAAACACCGTGAAGAGTTCGTGTTCAATCAATGAATCTGAACATATTCTCGGTTTCACAGGACTGTATCTGGTGGATTGATTCGAGTTCTTAGTTCTGGTATTATTTGTGTAGTGTTTAAATCTTGTTGTTTCTCAAGTATTGCTTAGACTTCATTTGTTTAAACATTTTTTAAATAATACTTAGATCTGTTTCTTTAAATCTCGGTTTTGTTCACTTCATCTACAGATCTATAGATCTAAACCGTTTTTTGGCTAGATCTGTCTTTTTTTTAATCTCGGATTTGTTCTCTTCATCTATAGAACTTTAGATCTAAACAATTTTAGCTAGATCTGTTGTCTGTTCTTTCGTACCTGTTCACAACATCTATAGATCTAAACGTGTTCTGGTTAGATCTGTTGTTTGATTTTGTGTACAGGTTGTTTGTGCCTTCAGATCGATTCTCCTTCGTTAACAATCTGCAAGTTCATATAAAATCCTTGTGTAGATTGCTAACGTCGTTATTTTTTCTTAGAAGATTGTTTAAATCTATCGTTATCAGTTGTTGTGTTTTTTGTTTTTTGACCTAGATCTAGTTAATTTTGTCAAGATCTACAAGGTTCTTTTTAGATCCCCTGTAGTTTCCTAACTATATCTACTTCTTTTTAACAAATTTCTTTAGATTTGGATCTTCTAGTACAGATCTGCTCTTGTGAGCACTCCTTTTATGAATATATTTCTTCATCGCTTGAGAAATTTTGCTGTTTCTCATCTTGTTCGGCTAATGAACTGAGTTGTTTCTCATGCGATGCCTGATCTAACATTGGTTAGATTCTTTGTTTCATATCTACTTTGTTGATCATCAGAGTTAGTAAAGGCACAATATAAGTTGAGACTTATCTGAAGTTTGCTTCACTCACTTGTGTTAGTTCCTTTCCTGTCTGGTTGTTATATGTTTTTGTTCAGGTTGATTCTTGTCTCATTTTCAGAGACCTTGGTGACTTACAGTCTCCCCTTCAGAGACTTGTCCGCTTTACGATCCGTTGTGCTATTGGCTCTTTACTCTGAAGTGCATCTTGTAAGTTCTTTGCATTCAGTTTACTTTGGTGACTTCTCAGTTTACTAACGCTCCTTACACTGTAAGTCCTTCTGTTCCTTACCCCTTTGTGTGACCTGTATCTCCTCTTTTCTTGTTTGGTACTAGGGGATTGACTTGACCTACCACCTAGAGTGGCAAGGAATCCTGTTTAAGTCTCCTAGGTTTTACCTTGTGTGTTCCTTTCTATTACTGTTATGGCTGGTGGTGAGGATGATCCCAAAAATCAAGAAGAGCCATCTCTTATTGCTAAACTTGATTTTGGGGATCCTCTGTATCTTCATCCAAGTGATACTTCATGTGTTTCTATTTTGAGTATGAAATTAAGTGGTACTGAGAATTACAAAGTCTGGTCATGTGCTATGATATTGGCCTTAGAAACAAAGAATAAGTTGGGTTTCATAAATCGCACCATCATTAGACCGACTGATAATGAAGTCCTAGGTAGGCAGTGGGACAGGTGTAATTCTGTTGTTCTGTCCTGGATTTTAGCCTCCATTTCTGATGACCTGTTTGTGAGTCAAGTTTTTTCCAGAGTTGCTTCTGAAGTATGGGAAGAACTCAAGGAAACCTATGATAAAATTGATGGCTCGGTTATGTTTAATTTGCATCAGAAAATCAATTCTCTCAGGCAAAATGGCTTACCTGTTTATGAGTATTACCATAAGTTGAATTCTCTTTGGAAATAGTTCGATGCTTTAATAAAGTTACCATCATGTACTTGCAATGCTTCCCATGAATTTACCACACACAATCAACTATTAAAACTAATGCAGTTTCTGATGGGTCTTGATGATATGTACATTAATATTAGAAGTAACATATTATTAACCGACCCTTTGCCTTCTGTTAAGACAGCTTTTTCCTTGGTATCAAGAGAGGAGTCACACAGAGGTGTGGTCCGTTCTACTGTTGATACCAAAGGTCAAAATACTGCTTTCTTTGGTAAAACGTCTTCTAATAACAAAAAACAATTTGGTAAAGGTTTTTTGTCCTGTAAGCATTGTGGGGCATCTGGTCATACTATTGAGCGATGCTTTAAGCTAATTGGTTTTCCAAAGGATTTCCAATTTACCAAAAATAAAGCTAATCAATCTGGAAAATCCTTTTCTAACAATGTTGCTACCAATGAAAGTTCTAGTCGATCCCTATGTACTCATCTCTCACTGAAGAACAGATAAACAAGTTGCTGTCTCTTATAGATCAGAAACAAAATGATGGTGTTGTTGTTAATATGGCTGGTATGTTTTGTGGAATGGCTATAATTTCCAATTTTACTTCAAAATTTAATAATCTAGGCAAGCATGGATGTATTATTGATTCAGGTGCAACTCAGCACATGACTTCCTTTGTTGCTTACCTAGAAAATGTGGTTGGTATAGCTGACTTAAAATTAAAAGTTACACAACCAAATGGTGATGAAGTTGTTATAAATAAAATTGGAAATTTTAGGCTGAATAATAAAGTCATCTTGTTTGATGTTCTTGTAATTCCTGATTTCCATGTGAACTTGTTATCTGTGCACAAATTAGCTAGGGATAACAAGATATTTGTAGGATTTAATGAGTATAAGTGTTTTTTTATTCAGGACTTTCCTGCAATGAACATAGTGGGGACTGGTAGTGAACGTGGTGGTTTATATGTGTTTGATCAGGTTGATACTCATCAAGTTGCTAATTCTAACATGTTCAATAATAGGAGTAGTAACTCAAATATGTCAATTTTTTGTAATGTTTCTCGCCATCTCTAGCACACACGATTAGGACACCCCGCAGATCAAGTCTTAACTGTGTTAAAAGATAAACTGGAAATCAAAAATAATAGTGATGTAATCCCCTGTGAAATCTGTCACAAAGCTAAACAAGCTAGGGACAAATTCAAGTTAAGTAATCATAACACTACCAATTTGGGAGACTTGGTTCATATAGATCTTTGGGGTCCTTATCGTGTGAACAGTAGAAAAGGCTATCGATATTTTTTAACTGTGGTTGATGACTATACTCGTTCTGTATGGGTCTATTTGTTAAAAAGTAAGGATAAAGTGTATGATAACATAGTTTCTTTTCACATATTACTTGTCACTCAATTTGGAAAGTCTGTAAAAAAAATTCGTAGTGACAACGGGACTGAAAGAATGATTTTTTTAAGATGAATGGTATTTTGCATCAAACGTCTTGTGTTTATACTCCACAACAAAATGGTGTTGTGGAACGTAAACATAGACATTTGTTGAATGTTGCCCGTGCCCTAATGTTTCAAGGGGATGTACCATTAAATATGTGGAGTGAGTCTATTCTCACAGCCACATATCTTATAAACAGAACACCTTCATCTATTTTAAATGGTAAATCTCCTTATGAAATGATATTTGGTTTTTCTCCCGTTCTTTCTCATCTTCGAAATTTTGGATGTCTTTGCTTTGCAATGAAACCAAATATTAATGATAAATTTTCTGCTAGGGCTGAGAAATGTGTCTTGATTGGGTATTCAAATTCAAAAAAGGGGTATAGATTGTATAGTCTTGAATCAAAGCAAATTATAGTTTCTCGCGATGTTAAGTTTTATGAGACTATATTCCCGTTTAAAATGAGTAGTGACAAGCAAGACAACAATTCTGGCAACATAAATACTTTGAATTTCTTTGATTCTGTTTTTGATCAGTCTAATGAGTTTACTTCTGGAATACCCTATGATGATAGTAGGGCGCATACTCAAAGTAAACCAAATTTTGGTAATCTTGAAGATCAAAGTAACTCAGATCACCTGGATAGTAGCCCAGATAGATTTATCAGTGAAACAACTGATATTTTAATTAATCTAAATAATTCTGCCGGATCTCCGATCCTTGGTGGTACTGAGGTAGCTGTCGGTGATCTTGGTGAGACTGAATATAGTCCCTTAAGAGTTCAAAATCAAGCTGAAACTTTGAGGTCCCCTTCTGAGGGTACTTCTAATCAACAATTGATCACTTCTACTAGAAAATCTAGTAGATCTTCAAATTTACCTAAACATTTCACTGATTATATAATTGAAGGAAAAGTGAAATACGGTCTGGAAAAAGTAGTAAACTATTCTTCTCTTAATAAAAATCTGTTTTGTTTTGTTTCTACTTTAAACAAGGCTATAGAACCAAATAGTTTTTTTGAGGCTTCTAAAGACCAAAATTGGGTAAATGCAATGAATGATGAAATGGAAGCCTTATATAGAAATAGGACTTGGGAGTTGACTGATTTACCTCATGGTAGGAAACCAATAGGCTGTAGATGGATTTACAAAATTAAATATAAATCTACAGGTGAGGTAGAACGATATAAGGCCAGACTAGTTGCAAAAGGGTATTCACAGAGGGAGGGATTAGATTATGAGGAAACGTTTTCACCAGTAGTTAAAATGGTTACTGTTCGATCTGTTATTGCTCTTGCTGTAAAAAATAATTGGAATTTGTATCAGTTAGATGTAAATAATGCCTTTTTATATGGTGATTTAACTGAGGAAGTTTATATGTCTTTGCCTCCCGGATATTTTTCTAAAAAGGAAAAACGTGTTTGCAAATTAGTTAAGTCTTTATATGGTTTGAAACAGGCCCCTCGACAATGGTATGAAAAGCTTTCATCTTGTTTATTTGAAAATGGCTTTGTTCAAAGTTCTTGCGATTACTCATTGTTTACCAAATCTGTAGGTTCTGTGTTTCTTATTTTGTTAGTATATGTAGATGATATTATATTGACTGAAAATTGTTCAGTAGAAATTAACAAGGTAAAGAAACATTTGCAATCAAATTTTAAGATAAAAGATTTGGGTGAGCTAAAATATTTTTTAGGGATAGAAATTTTGAAAACAGAAAAAGGAATTTGTTTGTCACAACGAAAATATTGTTTAGAGCTTTTAAATGAATTTGGATATTTGGGTGTTAAGCCAATAGGAACACCAATGGATATGAATTTGGTTGTAACAGATTTTCTTGGTTCTGATTCAAAAGATACTCTATTAAATGATTTTACTGGGTATCAAAAATTAATTGGTAAGTTGATTTACTTACTGGCTACAAGGCCAGATATTGCATTTACTGTTCACTGCCTTAGTCAATTTATGCATGCACCAAGGTAGTCTCATTTGAAGTTAGCTTTAAGAGTTTTGCGATATCTTAAGGCTTCTCCATGAAAAGGTGTAAATTTTTCTGTTTCTTATGAGTTTAAGTTGAATGTATTTGCTGATGCCGACTGGGGCAAGTGCTTGTCTACAAGAAGGTCTGTATCTGGTTATTGTATTTTTTTGGGAAATTCCATAATTTCATGGAAGAGTAAGAAACAAACGTGTGTTTCTCGTTCTTCTGCGGAATCTGAATACAGAGCAATGGCTGCTGCTCTGTGTGAAATTATATGGGTTCTTAGTTTGTTAAAAGATTTAAAGGTAATAAATTTACTGCCAGTAAATTTTAATTGTGACAATAAGTCAGCAATTCAGATTGAAAATAATCTTGTATTTCATGAACGTACAAAACATATTGAAATAGATGTTCATCAAGTACGGGAAAATGTTGCATCAGGAATGATTAAAATGGTTAAAGTTGCTTCTTCTGAGAATCCTGCTGATATTTTCACAAAATCTCTAGGAATAAGTCAACATAATTATCTTTGTGAAAAGTTACATATGTTGGACTTATTCAAGTGTCAAGATTGAGGGAGGGTGTTAAAATATTCTAACATGTTTTATCATTCTTGTCACCTAGTTTTATTTACAAGTTATTTATTTTAGTGTGTGTGTGTTTTAGCAGTTATAGAAGATATGAGTTGAACATAACTTGGAGGACTACATATGACAACTTCATGATAGATATGGGCTGTGCCTCACTTCTTGTGAGTATCAAAGGGGAGAGGAGTAAGTAGCTGTAAAGATGGAGGACTGAAGTTGAATATTGGCATTGGAGTATATAATGTGTTGAGATATCAATAGTCATAACATTACGATTCATTTTTCCTTTTTTACGTTTCAATGCTCTCTCTCTCTCTCTAGTTAGATATTCTCTCTAGAATTAGGGTTTGTATTCTTTCATTTTGTAACTGAGTTTAATAAGAAGAAATTGTTGATTTACGAGTTTAAAAGAATTTAACAACGCATTTGGATGACATGACTTGGAATGGAGCTAGTTAAATGGTTTGGAATTTGCATGGTTGGTAGAATGTAGCTTCGGAACTAGAATGAATGAACAATAAATAACCAAAATACCCCTTTTATGACGACGATGGTCGCCAGTGGTGGTAGGGGTGGTTCAGATTGGTGGTGGTCGGCAGTGGTTCAAGTAGATGGTGGTTCAGAACGATGGTGGTGGGGGTAGTTAAGATTGGTGGTGGTCGGCGGTGGTTCAGATCGGTGGTTGTTGACGGTGGTGGTTCTGAACGGTGGTTCAGATCAATGGTGGTCGGCGGTGGTTCAAATCGGTGGTTGGCGGAAATTCAGATTGGTGGTGGTAGTCGGCGGACGTTCAAATTGGTGGTGGTCGATGGAGGTCATATGATTATGGGTAAATCAAGTAGGGAAGATGAAGATAATTTCATCTTTTTGAGAAAATAAGATGAAATGAAATTGAATTCTTTCTCAATTGTGATGAAATGACCAAATCCATGAAGGATGAAATCCATGAAATTCAATTTCATTTAATAGATAAACTAATACCCATAATAAACTTTTCTCAACAAAATTAATCATTCCAATTTTTAAGATTCTATAGGATGCAAGCTTTTATTTATTTATTGATGAAGTTCTTGTTTGTTAGTGAATTGGTGTGAGGAAGATGAATATTAAAAAAGGAAAAATATTAAGATGAACTGAAATAATAATATTAAAAAGGGACATAATCATCCTCATAGTTAAAGAAGATGGCAAACAATCAGTAAATGACATGAATCAATTTTAAATCAAAATGTAAAGAATATTCTTTTGAAATAAATAAAGTTGGAAAACCAATTTCATTATAAACTTTGTATCACATAAATCGAATCTCAATTTTTTTTTCTGATGACAAACAAAAGTTAATATTAATGAGCATTTAAAGGCCATATATCGGTCATAAAACCAGTGAAGAAACTAGGCGTATCAAAATACGAGGTGGGATAGGATGATAATCGAACTGTATGTGCTAACGTATGAATAACTTCATTAGCTTATCGTCTGTTAAAACAAACACGATAAGAATCATGTTGGAGAAGTAACCTGTGAGATGAGATGATGGAACCGAATCACAATTTACTCTTAGATTTATTCGGTTATTCTTGAATAGTCACTCAAGCAACTTGTAATTTATGCATAAACAATTGTCGAGTAAAATACATAAATCATCCCTAAGGTATATTGAAACTCCACATTTCTTCATCACTATTCTAATTTCATACCAAATAACCCAACCTTTAAATTTGTGTTCACCGTTATCCCAATTTACTCTTAGATTTATTCGGTTAAACTCTAGCATGCGAGGGACATTTTGGTAGCATATGTGAGGGTGAGAGACGACGAGGGTGTGTTGTTAGCTCCCTGACCTTTTGTTATATGATTTTTTTCAAATTGAATTCTATAACTTATGTTTAAGTTATAAAAATTATGTGTATCACACTAGCTAATAACTAATAAACTAGCTAATGAATTAATTATGTTTGAAAAAAACTAACTAATAAGTTAGTTAAAAATTATAAAATGATCAAAAAGAACATTTTGAAAAATTAGCCAATTACAACATTTTTATTATAAAGTTTAATTAAACCACTAATAATTAAATATGTTAATTAATACAAACAATATAGTAAAGAAAAATTAAAAGAATTTGATATTGATTATATACATATTATAAAATTTGTATTTGTTAAAACAAACTACACAAAACATATACATTAATTTATAAATTTTGATAACCATTACCATTAATTTATAAATTTTGAGGTCATTTGACACCCCAAAACTTCTAAAAAAACTGTAGTTATTATATTATTAATTTTAATTTTAATAATTATATATATTGCTTTTGATTCCCAATAAAACTAAGGGGCCGTTTACCTAATCACTTACTCGGGTAAGTGTTTACCGGTAAACTTCAAGACTATCACTTACTTCTTGGGTAAGATTCTAGTCCACCAAAATGGCATCGTATGCAACAATTTAGCTGGTAAGCGTTACCGTGGTAAGAGTCGTCGCACGCACTTATCGGGCAAAGACTCTTGGTCCTTGCTTTCGACTCTCGGTCATTGCTTCCGCTCTTACCGGGTAAGATTCTTGGTCCTTGCCATATTCATCTGGTAAGCTAATGTGACTTGGTAAACACTTACCGGATAAGGTTTTTGTAAACGGCCCCTAATTAAGGTTATGGTTACCTTAATTGTTATGGTTATGGTTTGTTAGTGTATAATTGTTAATTGTTAGGGTTAATTTATTAGTTGATGCATAATTGTTATTTTTTAATTAAGGTTAGAGTTTATTATTAAATTGATGCCTATTGTTACCTTTTTTTTATTAATTGTTAATTATTAGGGTTAGGATTTGTTAGTTGATACCTAATTATTATATATTGTTAATTCTTTTATTATTTCGTCACAAAAATGATTTTTTAATTGCCAATATCTAGAATCAATAACGGTGGTTATCAGTCTTTTAATATCCTTCGACTAACTCTACTCATTTGATGTCTAAAAAAATTCATTTCAATTATCTCTCTTGTGGTACATCCGAAAAGAAAATGGCCATGGCTTGTCAACTACGTTATCATTGTCTTAATTCCGATCCCCATCACTATAATTCCTGGATCCGTCTCTGTAGTCAACCTCACGTATTCTAATTAAATAATAATTTTTCAAAAGATATAAATGATAATTACATTAAATACTTTATTAAAATTATTTATCACAATTTTATTATACATAAAACAAAATAAATATAACTGTAATTTTTGTGTAACATACATAAACATTTTTAGAACTATTATATCTGTTTTTTGATAACTAGATATATTGAATTATGATAAAAAAAATAACAATATAAAAAATAATTGATATGATTCATATTAATTTAAATAATTAATATTTGTTAATCAGTGTTATAATTAAAAAAGGAGTAAATTACATATTTAGTTCTTGTGGTTTGTTGAAAATTTATATTTTCGTCCTAACGGTTTTAAAAGTGCGATTTCTCATTCTTATGATTTATAATTTATCACCTTTTTTGTCCTTAAAATTTAAATTTTATTGCTATGTTTATCCCTATGGTTTACAATTCATTTCTATTTTAATTATTCATACTTAAAAAGTAGTATTTTGGCCTCAGAAACGAAAATAGAAATGAATTGCAAGCCAGAGGGATGAAAATCAGAATTTCAAAACCACTGGATGAAATCCGTAATTTTTAGCAATCCATGGAGACGAAAAACGTAATTTACTCTTAAAAATGTCAAAAAGTTTACAAAATGTTGTTTTAAATAAGCTATATAGACTATTTTTGGTCCATCCAAATAAGACTTTTGATATAAATTCAAAAACAAGTTAACTTATGTTTGTCAAAAAATATAAATATAAAAAAAGCCTCTAATTGAAGGGTTTAGTAGATATTTGGGCTAGAGACCAATGGTAAAAGCAAATTCAAACTTTGGTGGGTGTGGTATAATATTAAAACAAGAGTGAATTGCATTTTTGGTCCCTGTGGTTATCTGATTTCTTTGAAAGAGGGACTTAAACTTCAGTATCTCAAGAAGTGGTCCCACAGTTTTGGTATTTGCTCCAAAATCAGGACCCCAACACTAACCCCGTTTATTTGCTCCGTTAGTGCCAGGGGTATTTTCGTCCAAACTTGTTTTATCCCTCCTTTTGCACTATTTTTTGTTTTTTCATATTTTTGTTAAAACCATAAACTTACAGGGACCTGTTACGTAATATATATATATATATATATATATATATTACATTTTTATATATTTCAAGAAAAATCAAGTCTTTTTGAAGAAACAGTGTGTGTTTTAGTGTGTTTGTGCATGATATCTTTGATGGGTCGAGATGATGTTCATCAATGGGGGTTCTTGCCACCAACTGAAGCTCCATCATTGTACACACAAGAACAAAGAGATGATCATTGGAGACATTTTGATAAGTCTGTAAATGTAATCTCTTTTGGGTTTGTTGCTACTGCCATCTTGATCTCCATGTTTCTTATTATGGCCATTTTTGAGAGGTTTTTAAGAACCTCGCCGCCGGTGATGTCGCCGGACGGTGGTGGTGGCCGGAATGCTGCCGGAGATGTTGGTTCCATATGGGTTTCAATTCAAAACTCATATAATTCCTCTTAATTCTTTTTAAACGAATTGACCATATATCTATGCATTAATTCCTAGGATCTATGATCTTATTTTTATTTTCTAATATAAAATTAGAAAGAAGAAGAAAGGAAGAATTTGAAGGTTATTGGCCTTCTGTGATGATTTCTTGTTCTATCAAGTTTTTTGCTATTCTGGCGATCGGTGGCATGTTATGTTATGACTTCTCGGATCCTTCTTCTCATAAATTCAATCAAATAACCGGTGAAAGTAATCTAAATCTTCAAATGAGTTGATCTGAAGAACTTAATCGATGTCAGCACAGACTTTCCGGTGAAAAACGATTTTTCGGCGACATTTTTTCAGAATCCGGCAAACTCACGATTTTCCGGCGTCGACTTTCAATACCTCAAAACACTCGATTTATTGCTATTTTTCGAATTTAAAAGTTGCTAACCGAATGAAATTTAAAAACAAACTGATCTGTGGTGATTTTCAACAAGCAAATCTCAACAAACAACAAGATCGATCATCATCTTTTACAAAAAAATGTCGAAGAACACAAAGGTGTCGATCTAATATCTGTTTTCAAAACCTTGACGATTTGTTGCTGGAATAGAAATCTGGAATTTGTAATCTGATGAAGAACACAAAACAAAGTGATTTTGTGGGCATGGTATATTACTACTTAGCTTATCCTATTCATATATATATATATATATATATATATTACGTAACAGGTCCCTACAGTGTTATGGGTTTTACAAACATAAGTAAAAGCAAGAAAATTTACAAAAGGAAGGACAAAACATGGATGTACGAAACTACCCCTGGCACTAACTGGACTTTTTAACGGGGTTAGTGACCAGGGACTGGATTTGGAGCAAAATTGGAAACTGAGGGACCACTTCTTGAGATATTGAAGTTTAGGTCCCTCTTTCAAAGAAATACTATAACCACAGGGACCAAAAATGCAATTCACTCTTAAAACAATAACAAGAAAAATATAGAGTTTCAGTATTTTTTCAGGGACCATTTATGTAATTGAATTGTATAATAGCAGAGAATCTTTTGTAGCCAAAAAAACTGCATAGGCTTAGCCCATCAGTACCCCATCCCTCTATCTTTCAAAGATTCAAGCTCCACATCAGCGCCACATCAGCTTTTCTCCTAACCCTCACTCAATCCCTAAGGCCATCCGTAGCCGGCGCGGGATGGGGCTCGGGATGGGTTCGGGCTCAGCGGGAATGGGCTACGGGCTCAGCGGGATGCGGGGTGCGGGATGGATTCCGGGTTCGGGATCCCGATTCATCCCGAAGGTTTATTAAAAAAAAAATATTTAATTTTTAAAAATAATGCCGTTGAACGGCTCTTTGTAAAAAAAATTCTCAATTTAATCTCACTATATATTTAACCCTCAACCTCTTATTTCACACACCTCTCAAACTCTCTAAAATTCTCTCAACCTCTTATTTTTCACACCTCTCAAACTCTCTCAAATTCTCTCAACCTCTTATTTTTCACACCTCTCTCATCATGAATCCAAACACAACACCTACATCTCGTCGTAACCGACCGAATACACCACAATCGCAAGAAGATCAAGAGCTTGGTTTCCAAGCGTTTACACAACAAGGTTATCATCCGCAATGGTCGCAACAAATTCCGCCACAATGGTCGCAACAAAATCCGCCACAATATCCGCAACAATTTCCCCAACAATTTCACCAACAATTTCCTTACCAATTTACACGTCCCGGTTTGATTGAACAAGGTTTTACTCCGGCCAACTACAATCTTCCTTCATCCGCAATCAATCTCGACGACGACATTGTTTCGGAAACCCAACCTTCTACCCCGAACACACCACAATCTATCCCGACACAACAATCTAACCCGGAACCATCAAATCCGAGACCAACAAAAGCCGCCAAACAAACATGGAGTAAAGCCGAGGAACTCGCGTTAGTGTCGGCGTGGGTTGACGTTTCGGAGGACCCCGTTATCGGTAACGCACAAAGCGGTGGTAATTATTTTTATTGTTATTATTATTATTATTATTATTATTTTTATTATTATTATTATTATTATTATTATTATACTTAATTTTACATAAATGTAGGAAGTTTTTGGGGCCGAATCGGGCATGTGTTCTTTACTCGCTTGGGTCGTCAACCAGGTTATAGATCAACCCATCAACTCAATAGCAAGTTCAACGACCTCAATAAAAGAGTTAATTCGTTTGGCGGCATCTACAACAACTTGCTCAATAACAGATCAAGCGGGATGAGTGAGGCCGATATATCCCGAACGGCACACGAACGGTATCTAGCACGCCATAAAGTTGCTTTCACTCACGAACAAGCTTGGGACGTCCTAAAAAAATGTCCAAAATGGGGAGCCGTTCCAACGATGACGACAACTTCATCGCGGGGTTCAAAACGTACCCAACCTTCCGATGATGACGATGACGAGCAAATTCAACGACCCATCGGGAGAAACAAGGCAAAAAAACATCAACGAGTAATACGTCCGGGACGAATACGGACGAAAGTGTTACTCAGTTGTTGACGACGTTCAACGACAAGATTGATGATACAATGGAATACAAAATGAAAAAACTCGATCTCGAAATCGAACGCTCAAAACGATTTGAGAAAGACTTCGAGTTTTTCATGACCCCGCATGATCACCTTACGGGAAACGCTTTGAGGGTTACTTTAGCGAGAAAAGAGCAAATTCAAAAATTTCATAATTGGTAGTGTTTTGTATTTTGTAATTTTTATTTTTAATTAATGGTATGAATTTTTATTTTTATTATTTATCTTATTTTTATTTATTAAAAAATATATAAATATTTTTATTTTGTTAAATAATTAAATGTATAAATAAAAGAATTAAAATAAATGAGGTGGCAAAATGGTTTGAGGGAATGGTGTAAGGGTGTTTAGGGATTGTTAGGCCTTCCGTACTCGAGCGGGTAAGGGCTCGGGTTGGGCTGAGGTGGCACCAGCAAGTTGGCGGGTAAGGGGTACACAACCAGCGGGTTCAACGGGTGTTTGGTGCGGGTTCAGGCAATCGGGTTCTAGAACCCGTTGGAAGCAAAGTGAAGCCGCATGAAAGGTTACAAAATTTAATGATTTTTAATTCAAATTTACACTTTCAACCCCTATACTTATTTACTAAATTTACTTTATACCTTTTAGTTTCATTATTTTAATTTTACATTTAACACATATAATCGTTTATTAACTAAAATACGTTAAAAAATACGTTTTAATTTTAACAAATTACACCATTATAATCGCCTCTTCGATACGTTCGAAATGAGCCCAATCTTGAATTTTTTTGGATTTATATATTTTAATATATATCATATACAGTTATACACAACATAAAAAATATTTTTTATATTTAAAATTCATACCCTTATAGTTAATTATTTAATTTATGGTACATCTCTTATTTTTTATTTTGTAATTTTTAATTTTATTTTGTAATTTTTATTTTTATGAATGTTATGATTTTTTATTAAAAAATTAGATGAGGTGGCATGTGGGTTCAAGAGGTTCAAAAGGTTGGGGTACGGGATTTGTGGGTTCAAAAAGGTTCAAGAGGGTTCAAAGTGGAAAACTGATGTGGCGCTGATGTGGCGCAGAGGGTTCAACAGGTTGTGAACCTGGGGTACGGATGACCTTAGGGATTGAGTGAGGGATGGGAGAAAAGCTGATGTGGCGCTGATGTGGAGCTGGAATCTTTGAAAGATCCTCTCATGGGGTACTGATGGCCTAAACACCCTTACCCCATTCCCTCAAACCATTTTGCCACCTCATTTATTTTAATTCTTTTATTTATACATTTAATTATTTAACAAAATAAAAATATTTATATATTTTTTAATAAATAAAAATAAGATAAATAATAAAAATTAAAATTCATATCATTCATTAAAAATAAAAATTACAAAATAAATTTAAAAATCTACTCGTCGTCATTGTTGGGAACTTGGATACGCCAAATATGTTCGACCAAATCCGACCGAAGGTTATTATGAGTGTCCCGGTTAATGACTTCTCGAACATTTGCCGCGCGTTGTGTCTCACTGATTTGGCTTTCGATATCATCCGTGAAAAAATCGTTTTCCACGTCACCACAAATAGCATGGTTTTCGTCTTCGAGTATCATATTGTGTAATATGACACAAGCGTACATAATGTTTGTCAATCTTGGGAGTTCCCATCCGCGTGCCGGGTTATGAAGTATATGCCAACGTGCTTTAAGCACGCCAAAAGCTCGTTCAACATCTTTACGTGCGGATTCTTGCGCGAACTTGAACTTTTGTCGTTTAAGGTCTTGTGGGCACGTAAATGATTTTACGAAAGTAGCCCATTCCGGATATATCCCATCCGTTAGATAATATCCGTGCTTGTAGGTGGCTCCATTCACCTCAAAAGGGCACTCGGGTGCTTTTCCATCATATACATCGTTGAAGATGGGCGACTGATTGAGAACATTGATGTCGTTGTTGGAACCGGCAACACCAAAGTATGCGTGCCAGATCCATAGATCTTGAGAGGCCACTGCTTCTAGCATGATTGTCGGGTGCTCATGATCACCTCTCATGAATTGACCTCGCCATGCATTCGGACAATTTGCCCACGCCCAATGAGTACAGTCTATGCTGCCGAGCATGCCGGGAAATCCGTGTTTAGCTTCATGCGCGGCGTACAACTTCTGAATATCAATAAAAGTAGGCTTGCGTAAATATTTTTGACCATACAGTTCAATAATACCTGTGCAGAATTTGTACAGACAATCTCGTGACGTTTTCTCTCCCATACGGATGTACTCGTCAAGTGCGTCAGCAGTTACTCCATACGCCAATTGCCGAATATCGGAAATACACTTTTGTATCGGAGAAAAACCTTGTTTGCCTAACCCGTCAAACCGAAGTCTAAAATACCGATACCCATCTTCTAAATCTTCAACTATTCGTTCGAATAGTTGTCTGCTCATCCTGAACCGCCGCCTAAACATATCCGGTGTATAAATCGGGTTGACACCAAAGTATTCCCGCATAAGCCGCTCGTTTGCAGTTACTCGACCTCTTTCAATGTTTGCGGCCCTCTCTCTTGTTGACGATGAGGCGGTGCTACCATACAACGATTGTGCAGTCTGTCGAAAAATTTCCCTTTGTAGATTCAACAACTCGTCGGTGTCTACGGATGATGATGATGCGGTTGGTGAACTGGGTTGTGGCGAATCCATATTGTTTAAAATATAGAGAATGAAAGAGTGTTTGAGAGAGTTTGAGAGAGTTTGAGAGGTGTGAAAAATAAGAGGTTGAGAGAATTTTAGAGAGTTTGAGAGGTGTGAGAAATAAGAGGTTGAGGGTTAAATATATAGTGGGATTAAATTGAGAAAAAAATTTATTTATTTTTGTTTACAAAGAGCCGTTCAACGGCATTATTTTTAAAAATTAAATTAATTTTTTTTAATAACTCTTCGGGATGAATCGGGATCCCGAACCCGGAATCCATCCCGCCCCGCCATCCCCGCAAGGGCCGTAGCCCATTCCTGCAGAGCCCGAAGGCATCCCGAGCCCCATCCCGAGCCGGGTACAGATGGCCTTACTAATTAATCATTTTCGTAGATCATGTCTTCCACCATAAAATTCTCCCCAATTTACACATAACCCCCTAGACTACATATAAATTAACTTTCTAGGCTTACTTTTACGTCCCTCTTACAAAAAAGGACTTTCTCTCCTTTCCCAGATTCTCTATACCATTACCAGTGGTCCATCTTCTTCGATCATTTTCTTTTATCCCCCTTTCCCGGATTTCGCTCTTTCCCCCCCAGATTGCTATCTACACCTCAATTGCAAATTCGCTCAGTTCTAGGGTTTCCGTAATTGTAAGTTTATTCTTTCGATTGGTTTATTACTGTCAATTGATTGATTACGATTGAACTCTGTTTCAGAAACATAGATTTGTGGGTTCCGATATATTTTTTCGAAACTTTGGCTTGTTTAGATCATTGCTCGACGATTACGTGCGTTGTTTTTTGTGGTTATTTTTGTTTAGAGATCAAGTTGCACCAAATTGGTTTCTATGTTGATTTGATTTTCATTATCCGTCTTCTTAGGGTTTAAAGCTGAATCATCACTTTTGGGTATGCCCTAAATTAGTTTCTTGGTATGTTGATGTGTTGTTTTTTATAAATCTTTCTTTTTGAATTCAGAGCTCTGCTTGTTAGGGTTGAATTTGCTCCAAATTAAGCTCCATTTAGCTCAATTATTGATTTGGAGTTTACCCCAAATTAGTCCTTCTGTTGATGTATATCTCTATTTATCTGTATTTTTCTAGGGTTTGAACTTTGAAGCTCAATTATTGGTATAGATTTGCCCCAAATTAGTATTTTCACTGTTGATTTAGTTTTATTTATCTGTTTTTTCTAGGGTTCAAAGCTCAGTTATTAGTTTTGGCCTTCTGGTTGCCCCATCGTCTGTCTTTCTAGGGTTTAAAGGTCCAAAATGATTTCTTTTTCTAGATCTTTATATATCTGTGTTTTTAGGGTTTGAAATCTGGTTCAGGAAGAAGGTGAAGTTGGTTGATGGAAAGTGGAAACAAGTTGAAAAGAATTCTGCCTGTGTTGGCAAGATCTGCATACATCCTACCCTCGTGCAATTTGCTGGGTTAGTTTCGTTTAGTTTAATTTACCATTTTGACCCTTTGCTTCCGGGTAGCAATGGACGATGGAGAACTTGAGTTCTCTAACCACGAGATGTTTGGTACAAACGTTGGTGATATACTCAGCACCAGTTCCATGAACGGTTTCTTCGACGAAATCTTTAACGACACACACGCTTGTACTCACACCCACACGTGCAACCCATCGGGCCCCGATTCCTCGCACACCCACACATGTTACCACGTGCACACCAAAATTCTCCCTGCTATGAGCGATGACGACAAGACCCCCACAGATGACACCGCTGAGTCATCAGAGAAAAAGGGCAAGAAACGTCCTTCGGGAAACCGCGAAGCCGTGAGAAAATATCGCGAAAAGAAGAAAGCGCGTGCAGCTTCATTGGAAGACGAAGTGGTTCGATTGAGAGCGTTGAATCAGCAATTAATGAAGAGGATTCAGAGCCAAGTTGGATTAGAAGCGGAAGTGGGGAGACTTAAGTGTTTGCTTGTGGATATTAGAGGGAGAATCGATGGAGAAATTGGATCGTTTCCTTATCAGAAGCAACATGTGGCTAATCTGAGCCGTGTGAATCAGAATTTGGGTGGCGGGTTTGTGATGAATCCTTGTAGTATGCAGCGGGGTGCATCGGTGCACCATGATTTGGATCTCAATGACTGCGACTTTGAGGATCTGCCGTGTTTTGGGAACCAAGGTTCGATGCCTGATGAGGTTCCAGAATGTGGAGATAATGATGGTCTTGGGCGTGTCAATCCTTCTGTTGGAACTAAAAAGAAAAGGTAAACAAAAGTTATAACATGCTCTCTTGCATTGATGATTTGGTTTATATTTGATTCTTGTTTGTTGAGCGAAGCCGATCTTAGCAAGATGATGTGATTTTGTTTAGTTAAATTTGCATGCCGAATTGGCGGGCTTGTAGTTCAGTTAATTGAATTCCAAGTTTTTTACGACAAAATGCATCAAAACATAACAAAGTTTGTCCTAATTTATGTTCAAGTGTATTGATGAATATTTGTTCTCAATTAGTGTATTAAACATTCAATTTTTGTACATATTTCATACACAATGCTGGTTCATAGGTCAAGGAGATAAGAGAGAGAGCAATTTTTGGAACCATTATCCTTGGCTTGTTGTTAGAAAGAACCATCATTGGTTTTAGACAAAAAAAAAATGGTTCGTTTACCAAATGTTTACCGGGTAAGCATGACAATGACTGAGAATCTTACCCGGTAAGAGACATAGCAAGAAATTATAATTTTACCTGGTTAGGGCTTATCGGGTAAGAGGCGTGTACCAACAATCTATTTTGAAGAGCGATAATGTTACCCAAAAAGGCGAGAGTGGTAAATCATGTCAGTAAACACTTGCACGATAAGCGTTTGGTAAATTTGTGGCTTATTTTGTATCAAATGTTGCTCGATTCTTAGTTTACCACGTGTCTAACTTTTGATCGGTTTTTTCTAGGCGCTCGTGCAACAACATTTAGATGAAGCGTAGGATCCGATCCTCATTGGCGTGCAATTTTGTTATCAAACAATCTGCTGCTGGATCACCCTGGTTATGTGCTCCATATTTTTGTATGTTTCTTACTATTTCAGTTGAGTTCTTCGTATCTTTATAAAGCTCTTTTCCATAATCTAATACTAAAGTTGGCTGCGTCGATTGTCACCTCATGTTTGACCCGACTTTTAGTCTCGGACAGAGCATGATTGAATGAGACAAAAATACAGTTTTTTTGTACAACCGAAATATGTGAAACAAAAACAAGAAGATAAACCAAGGTATGTAAATTACTAAAATACCCATGTCAAATTAAAACCTTCCACAATCTTTGACCCCTTGGGATAGAGGAAAATACATCTTACCTAATCAAAACCCCCAGTTGGGTGTCTTTTGACCATCAAAGCGAAGGACAAACATAACAGGGCAGGTTAAGTTTGATACAACTATGATGATTTAAGTTACCAAAAAGAAGTGAATTCATGCTTTTCACATAAACCAAGAGTAAAAAAAAGGATGAGTTTCACATGTCATCATCATCTTCGCGATAAATGCTTTCGGCCATTTTCCAGAGCTGAAGAGCATTGTCTTCGGCAACGCTAGATATGAGCCAGGGTTCGTTTTTGTTCCATGAGAAGTCGGAGATTTTGGCCTTGTGACCACCATGAGAGAACAGCAGCTCTGGAGGCCCGTCCTCTGCTTCCCCTTCCAATTGTTCATCGCCGACCCTGGAAACACACACCACGCCTTAGACAAGTACCGTAATAACCTCACCCAACCACAATCAAAGAAGTTGGTGCAAAAGTTAGTGTTTGTTATCAGGATATGAATACTAGAAATTCAAGTGTATTGGTGCACTTATAGAGGGGAAACTGACAAAACTAGCCATTTTGGACAACATTCGTCACTTTTTAGCCTACTTTTTTTCACTTTGACCAAATTAGCCAAGATTTTGCAATACCCATCTTGCATAATGTACTTATTCTGAAATAAATATGATTCTGATGGGGTAGGCTTGTGAAATTGGCTTGCAAAAGGGCCTACTTGAATCACATTTTATTCATAAAAAGTACATGTCTAAGCTTGTGAAATGGGCACTTGTGGAATCTTAGCTATTTTGGTTTAAACATGCAAAAGTTGGCTAAAACCCTCTTACAACCCGAAGACTGCACCCTAAGTCATCGAATATGGGGACTCAGCAGGAATGCATGCACCCGTAGTTGCTTGCTAGTCGCTGTCCTATGACACTTGTTAAGGCATATGGTGATATGATTTCCAATGAACGGTAAAACCACTGTTCTAAACTCGCCGCACCTCCGCCATGGCACAAGGCTTGTGTCTCACGCCACGTTAAGCCTGTGGCACGCCATGACCTAATGTGCAGTTTTCGTAATGCGAAAATTGATTTTTCTTTACGTTTTAATGTCTTATTTGCTAGTTTTTAATATATAACCTAATTTAACTTGCTTATTACTATTGATTCATTGAGTAACACTACAAAACATATGTTTCTATATATAATATTATATATGAATCAAAAATTTGACGCCATAAGTCACGCCTTGAAAACGCCGTGGTTCCTAAGGCTTGAGGCTTGGTCTCGCCACACGCCATTTAGAACCTTGGATAAAACGCAGAACCAGGGCGTTGGGGAGAATAAAAACGTGCAAATTAAAAGGCATGAATGAAGTTGAAGGATCTAAAAATTCAGTAAAAGGTTTGAAGGTAACCTGTTGAGATCCCAAACCATCAACCTTCTGTCACCACCAGAAGACGCGAGCACGGTTTCGTGGTTTGGATCCCACTCCACTTGGAATACCTCCTCTCTGCACAATTACACCATTCATCTTATTCATGCATCTTCAATACAGTAATTGTAATATACAACTAAATAAAAAGCCGAAGACAAGAGACCTACGTATGACTACTTAAAACATGCAACGGTAATGTCAACTTCCGCATGTCGAACAAACCAACAGTGGTATCTGAAGATGCTGTAGCCACAACCCACTCATTATATGGGTTGAAAGACAAATAATTCACCTGGAATAAGAGAAACAAAAACACAGTTGATAAATAAAATGTACATATGAAAGTTTTGTAGAAATTGCTTCACCTCTTTCTCATGAACTACAGCAGATTGTTCATGTTTATTTGTGCGCAAGTCCCAAATCATTAGCTTGCAGTCATCCCCAACAGATCCAAATAGATTATCATTTCTCAAATGCCATGATACATCTTCAACCACACTCCCATGATCCTGCACCACATTTGGTATTACTAGTTAGCAATATGATTGCTTATTAGTGAAATATAAATCCTTTTATATCAAGTAGAGGGATCGCAAAATACCAGTATACCTCATAAATATATTTTGCATCAAGAACTTTATTGTCAGGCATTGTAGAGACATCCCACAAGCAAATTTTGCAATCATTGGAACCACTCAAGAGGTACCCCTCTCTAAAAGGACTCCATGAAAGCCCATACCCTTCTTTGTCATGACCCCTCAATCTAACATCAGGTTCACAAGTACCTCCTTCATGATCTAAAGGTTGGTTTGTCGAGTTAAATACATAAAGTTCAGAAGAACTAGTCTTTGCTGCAATAATTGACGGAATTTGTGGCATACACCGTGCCCGGTTGACCTCTCCGTCAACATGTATCTTCTGAGTAATCTCTACCTACAAGTACATCAAATAACACCAATTTGATAAATGTCATAATTCATTATAGCTCAAGAAGCTCGACACTTCTAATTAGGGATAAATATCTTGGTTGAACTGGGGTGCATGGTTTGGTAAAGATCCATTCCTTGCTGTTTGTCCTACATGGTATGATTATATATGCGTACTCTTATATAAACTAGTTACACCATAACATCATCATATACATGTTGTAATAGTAACACTAGCTCTGCTTGCCAACTAGAGACAAATATTTTGATTAAACATTTGTGTCAGTTAATAGGAAGGAAGTTTGTATGCCATGCTCCTGTGATGGTTTTTTCTTCCTTCAAATAAGATGCAAAACTTCATTTCAACAATTTTCCAGTTCTAGTGGTTGCTACCTCCATTATTTTCAACGAAACTATAACTTCCCCAAGTGATGCATCAACATTTGGGTGGAATTGCCACACCATGGGTGTTCTTAGCAAGAATTATCGCAGTAGGATAATGACTAGGAGGATTTCAAAGGCATTATTTTGTTTTGGAGGAATTCAAAGGCATTATTTTGTTTTGCATTTCTGGCTACTCCTACAAACAAAAATTACTGTTGCTGCTTCTCTTCATGTGTCTTTTTCCTGTTGTGACTTAAGACATATTCCATAATATTATGTTTATTTGCATTGCTTTCAAGTAAAATGGTTGATCGTCCACATGATATTGATTTTATAGAACTAGTTTGCCTTTTTCCTTTCTTAACTTGATTGTTTATATAACATACTAACATGTATGCAGACCCTACTTCGTGTGGGATTTACTGTCTTCGTTTGGTTTGGTTATGCAAATTCATGCCAGGAAATGAAATGAATACTGGTGCGCATAACAAATCAGTCCAGTAATTTCCTTGAACAGTTAACACACATTAAGATCACAGCAGTTCCTAATTCTCCAAACATTCTTACTCACAAATTTTTCTCAAAATACTTCTGGATTACATTCATGTATAGACAGGCAAAATCCATAACTTTTTTCATTTATACACATATAGATACCACATTGATGAACATGTTTTGTGCATAAATTGATATAGTTAAATTTCCGATTGTTACTAGTCATTCATGTGACGAATACGTAAATGAAATAAACAAAAATCAATTGAGCGGCTGACCTTAGGGATTTTGGGGCTTTCCGAATTGGTTTCAAGTGCTGACGAATGGTTGACCAGCAAGTGAGCTTCAGCGACAAGAAGGAAGTTAGGAGCATCATCGGAGGTGTGTGTCCCGAGGATCAACTTGTGAGCGGCGAAGGAACCGTCGGGATGCAGTGACGGCGGTGATGGGAGCCACTGGACGGTGAGAGACGGCCACTCGAGGGCGTGAGAAACAACTAGGTCGTACAAGAAGGGAGTGTTCTTCTTCCAGACACTGAATTCCTCCTCCACTTGGTAGGCTTCGCCGCCGGTGTCTTCCTCCGTCGCCATTTCTCTCTCTTTTGCTAGATCGTTTTCCCGCGAAATATTAGGGTCATATAAATAGGCCGTAGACGGACTAGGGTGGTGTTTGGGATTACTTATCTAAAACAACTCATGCTTTTATCTAAAAGTGTATTAATTTATGGGGGGTTAAATCGAAGTTTTATAAAAAAATGTTTGATTAGCGTATAGTGGTAACAAAACGCAATAAACTAATAAGTTGTTATTTAGAGAGTGTTTGAAATTGCTTATACATGTAAAATAACTAAAAAGTTGATAATTTATTTCAAATAAGTCAGTAAATTAGAATGAAATAACTTATCAAACTTCTATCACCCGTACCAAACCGTTATAAGCAGTTTTTTTTAACCACCCAAACATTAAAAACTGCTTATTACCGGTACCACACCGGAATAAGTTAATAAGCATTGATCATCCTAACTGCATACATTTTGCTTTGAAAACCGTCCCTGTTCATTAACTTCGTTAATTTTTTTCCGTTACATTAGGGGTATTTTCGTCTTTTTTTACAAAAATTAGTTGCACACATGTGTTTAAAATAGAGGGACCAAATTGTATTTTACTTTAACTATATTAATATTATAATAATACATATAATATATGTAGAGGGAGAATCATGGAAGAAGGTGAGAAGGAATTTAAGTCACATAATCCATTAATTAAAAACTACTATAAATAAAAAGTTAAAAATAAATTTAGAGATTAGAATAATTACCATTTTAAATTGGATGAACTCTTAAATTTTCATTATATCTTTTAGATTTATTTATATTTTAATTTCAATTAATTCATAATTTTTGAATTAAGTTTTATATAAAAAAATCTGGATACACTTTTAATAAAAAAAAATCACAATCTCAATTCATTATTTCTTTTTACAATATTTTCTATTTTTTTGATCTTGAATTACATGTGATTAACATCATTTAACAAATACGTATGTTGGGAACTGAAGATATGCTAAGTATGGTTAGTACTGCTAAGTCTTCATTACTACTGCCAGTTCTTCGTTACTACTGCTGGGCAAGGTTACTGCTGCTAGATGAAGTTAATGCTGCTAGATGAAGTTAGTGCTGCTAGACCAATTTACTACTGCTAGACATGGTTAGTACTGCTGAGCTGAGTTACTACTGCTTGAAGACTGTGAAGATTAATACTGCTGAAGGTTGTTAATGCTGCTGAGCCAAATCATCATTAATACTGCTGAAGGTTGTTAATGCTGCTGAGCCAAATCATCATTAATACTGCTGAGTTGATAAGTTTGGTATGCGATACTTTTGGAGACAAAGAAGGAATTGATCAAGATATGTTTAACGAAGATTCAGAAGATCAATTTACTTTTTATGGTTATCTTGTAATTACTTTTGTATAAATAGTATTGATAGATAGCTATTAGGATATACGAAAAACAGAAGATAGATAGTATACAGAATTCGATATTCAAGAGTGAATTAACCTCAAGATCATAGATCCTATTTCTAGAGAAGTAGAAATCGTCTTGTTGAGCCTGTTCAACAAGATTGAGGTTTTGGTGTAAAACTTGTGAGTTATAACTGTTTGATATATATACAGTTTATTGAATTTCTATTGATTGTTCTTTAATTGATTTAGAGTTCTATTCCGCAAGATTCTCTAAATTCTGTTTCTAAGAAGTTTAATTCTTGTTAAGAATCGACCCTGACAAGTGGTATCAGAGCATTGGTATCTTAGAAACTATGGACAATTCAATGGATACTCACAGTACTCCTGTTTCAAAAGTTCCCATGCTCAAATCCAATAAATTGAACATGTGGAAAATGAGAATCAAGCAGTACATTCTTCTTACTAATTATGCAATATGGGACATCATAGAAAATGGCCCATGTAATGAAGGAAAGATTGGAGAAGATGGTGAAGGCTTTGACCAATCCAAGGATGAGTGTTATGGAGGATCACATCAACAGGCTCCAAATGGAAATCAAAACAGAAGCTCCTCTCAAGCCCATGTTTCTCAACAAGGAATGGGATTTGATTGGAGTGATCAAGCTGAGGAAGCCTGTCAGAATCAAGCTCTTATGGCAGAAGTATCTGATATTCCCACTGAGGTACAATCTAAACTCTGCTCTCAAGCTTGCATTGATGCTGTTAAAAGATATAGGGATCACAATCAGGGTATGTGTGATGACCTTAAGAGGCTAGAGAAAGATGTGAAAGATTATGTTAGGATTGTAGAAAGGTTTGAGGAACAGATTAGAGCTTTTCAAGCTAATGAACTTCAACACCACTATGATACTAACTATTGGAAGTGGGAGAAGAATGAGTATGAGATTAAGCTGAAAGTGTCTGGGGAGGAGAATGAGAAATTAAAAGAAGAGCTTGAGAAGGTTAAACTTGATGTTGAAAAGTTTACCTGTGCTTCTAAAACCATGGACACCATCATTAAGGCTCAAATCCATGACAAGATGAAAGTAGGGATAGGGTACAATGCCACACCTCCACCCTACAATAACAACTACATACCTCCTAAGTCTGATTTGTTAGAGACCAAGGATAGAAAGGAACCTGAATTAAAGATCAATCTAGATCCTTGTGAAAAAGAAATAGTTGTTGAGGATGAGACTGACAAAGTAGACTCTGATGAGGAATGTGAGAGTCCATGTGTCAAGAATACTGAGATCAAAAGGAATGAAGAGAAAAAGGGAGTCCATTACAAACAGACCACAGTTGTGGCTCCCAATACCTGTAAACATTGTTCCTGTAAGAAATCTCAAGAGCTCAAGCCCCAAAAACATGATAATCAGAGGGGAAATCAAAGGAACTGGAATAACCAGTGGGCTATGAGACAAGGAGTTGACCTGAACAGAATCAACAGGCCAAAACCTTGCTTCATCTGTGGTAAGCTAAATCACTTAGCCAAACACTGTTATTTCAATCCAGTTAACCAAAGGTTTAATGCTCAAAGATATTTTCAAAAACCTGCTGGTTACAGAAAGAGTGGGGGATATAAAAAGTCTGTGAGGAAAGTTGTGGAAAAGAAACAAGTTAAAACCATAAACCATATGAAAAAGGCAGAAATAGAAAGTGTTAGAGTATGGATGCCTAAAGGTACCAATGATAATACTGCCAACTCAGTTAGTACTGCTAACAATGTTAGTACTGCAGGAAGCAATAATGTCACTAGCAGTGTTAGTACTGCTAACACAGTTAGTACTTCTTCTACAATTAATACTGCTTCTAGTGTTAGTACTGCTAAGTTAATTAATACTGCTGAGAAGGCTAGTACTTCTGGAAGCAATGTTAGTGCTGCCAAAGTTAGCACTTCTACATCAGTTAGTACTGCTTCTAGACCTATCATCAAAACAAAGTACTCAAGCACTGATGTTCCTCACTTTGACAAGCTCATCAAAACAGAATGTAAGTATTTTGATGATCAAGGGAGACCCAAGACCACTATGGCTTGGGTCCCCAACAAAAACTAATTGATTTCTCAGATGTGCAGGGCAGCCAACAGCTTAAGGGAAGAAGCATTTGGCATGTTGACAGTGGTTGCTCTAGGCACATGACAGGTAACATGGCCTGCCTTCAATATTCCAAATGAATTGATGGAGGACATGTTACTCTTGAAAATAATCCTGCAGAAGGTAAAAGAAGTGGTAAAAGTGATGTGTAAGATGACATTTGAGGTTTTGACAAGTGATGCACAGTGCAGAGTTTCTACTGCCTGTGTTCTAGTAGTTAATACTGCTAGTGCAGTTAATACTGCTAGTTAATACTGCTCAGTAGTTAATACTGCTAAGTAGTTAATACTGCTTGGTAGTTAATACTGCTTGGTAGTTAATACTGCTCAGTAGTTAATACTGCTCGGTAGTTAATACTGCTAGTGCAGTTAATACTGCTAGTGTAGTTACTACTGCTTGGTCGTTAATACTGCTAGGTAGTTAATACTGCTTGGCAGTTAATACTGCTAGGTAGTTAATACTGCTTGGTAGTTAATACTGCTTGGTAGTTAATACTGCTCAGTAGTTAATACTGCTCGGTAGTTAATACTGCTAGTGCGGTTAATACTGCTAGAGTAGTTACTACTGCTAGGTAGTTAATACTGCTCGGTAGTTAATACTGCGAGGTAGTTAATACTGCTTCTGATAATCTAGGGCATATAAATACCCCTGTTTGCCCGCCCATGTTCATAACGACTCTTCGCATTTACTTCTTCTCTCTCGTTCTAACCTAGCCTCCCAGAATCTCTGTGCTTTTCTTTCAAGAATCCTTAGGCATCATGGAGTTTGTGGATGAGCACAATGAAATAGCCATGCTTCAGAAGCCGAAACAAGCTGCGGGATTCCACGATATAGTCGATTTTCTCAAATCCTCGCACATCTCCTATGCACTCACGGTGAGCCCAACAATCTATATCGAACATCAGAAACAATTTTGGGAGAATGCCACTGTTAGTGTTGAAGAAGGGCAGAAAACCATTCGAACAAGGGTTTGTGATAAACCCTTGAAAGTCACTGAAGAGGTTATTCGCATCTCCCTTCAGTTGAATGATGCTTCAGGTATATCTTCTATTCCTAATGAAGAACTCTTTTCTACTTTACAAAGAATGGGGTATGAAGGTCCCATTGGTGTTTTTAAATTCTACAAGTCAAAATTTTTCAACCAATGGAGATTTCTTGTTCATACCCTGATGCACTGTATTTCCAAGAAAACTACTGGATGGAGTGAGTTCAGCAGTCCCATTGCATATGCCTTGGTCTGCTTATCCACTGCCAGAAAGTACAATTTCTCAGCAATGATCTTTAATGATCTTGTATCAAACTTGGAATCCAAAAAGACCTTTTCATGTATCCAAGGTTTGTGCAAGAAGTTCTTAACAAGGAGTTGATGGACTTACCTCAGTTCACTGAGGTATATGTACCCAAATCCCCTAAAGGGAAGGTTTTTTCAAATATGAAAAGACTTCCTAGGGACTCGGAAGGAGTTGACACACCATTGTTCTCTACAATGATGGTTGTGTCCCACCCCTCTGAAGGTATGGCATCAGGATCAAGGCCCTCATTAGATCAACCCACTGATGACCAATCCCAACCTTCCATCTCAAAAGACATCCCACAGTCCATTCTTGAACAGCCCACTCCCACAATCACCAAAAGGTTTCAAAGAAGAAAGGTGCACAAGGCTCCTTCCCTTGATATACCTACTCAAAGCCCTAAGCCTTTAAGCCCTCAATTGGAGCATTCTCCAATTGAGAATATCAACAGGGAAACCACAGGGGTGTCTCCCAACCCCAAGAAGGTGGTCTCTAAGGAGAAGGATGACCATATGGGTGCTAAGGCTGCCACTACTTCTGCTAGCACAGAGAAGGACAGTGGTAACAAAAATAAGACCTTCCCCATGGCAACTCTAAATGAGAAATCATTAGGAGGACCCAGGTGCCAAGAAACCAAGGGGGCAGGTAGTGCTTCTGCTAGGCAGAAGGCTTCTGCTGAAACTTCCAAGGATCCTTTAAAGAAGGTAAACACTTCTAAACAAGGTGAGGATAGATATAACTATGAGGAATTGATGGAAACCATAGGGAATATCAACTTGGATGTAATGGCACAAAAGACAGAGATAGAGCAACTTAAGACTGTGGTCACCTACCAACAGTCTCAAATTGAGAAGCTCAAAAAGCTGGTCACCAGGTTGCTGAACAGAAAGAAAAAGGCAAGATTTGTGCTAAGAAGAAGAACTTCAACTGATGATGCTCCCAAAAAGGGGGAGTCAGAGTCAGAAGCAGAACTGAAACTGAAGGGTCAACATATTGAGGGGGAGACTGTTCACATAGAGACTGAGATGGAAATGGAGTATGCACAGGTTAAGGGGGAGACCAGTGAGACAGAAAAGGGGGAAGAGTGTGTTAAAGCAGCAGAAACCACAGCAGCAGAAACCACAGCAGCAGAAACTGTTAATGCTGCTGAGTTTGAACAAGCAGCAGAAACAGTTAATGCTGCTGAAGGCCAAACAGTCAAAGCAGCAGAAACTGAGCAGGAAGCAGTAACTACATCTCAAGCTGAAATAGATGAAGAAATTTACTGGATTGTAAAGAACTGTATTGAAGCAGCATCACTACATGTACTAAGAGAAGCAGTAACAGCCATAGCAGCAGAAATGGTTATTGCTGCTGAAAAACTTAAAGCAGCTGAACCAACTCCTGAGGCTGTCAAAACTCTTAAAAGAACCAAGATGATGTCCAAGAAAAGACCAAGAACCCAGCCCATAACTTCAAAGAAGAAAAATGAAAAGAAGCCAAGGGTGGAGTCATCTGCAGAAGAGGCCCAGGAGGAAACAGTGAAATCTGATGGAAAAGTTGCTGAAGAAGAAGTGGCAACTCCATCAGGGCAATCAGGCAATGTGCAATCACAAACGGATGCCCAATGTGACTTGTACATTACTAGTGTTGACTCTAACCCAATTCCACTTCAGGCTGAACCAATATCATCTAAGGCTCCTGAAATCATCTTTTGGGACACTTTGAAAGATGGTAGAAAGGAGTTCATTAGGATAAAAAGAGCTGATGGAAAATTTGAAGTATTTTCTACTTGGGGAAAAATTGTCAGAACTTGCTCAAGATCAGACTTAGAAGAGATGTTCAAAGTTGGGATGAAGATATATGGAAACATGCTGACTGAGCCAGGGATGTCAATTTCTAAAATGGTACTTGAATTCTTGTGCCAAATGTTCAAACCTGAAGCAGTTCAGCATAGGTTAAACACACAGTTTCAAGTCATTACCAACTGGATGCTCTATGAAAACTGTGGAGTATATGTCATCTCCCTTGACTCTGCAACTCAAGAATACTATCTTGTAGATGAAATATACAATCACAGCATGAAGAGGCTGCAAGGAATGTTACACACTAAGCTGACCTGCAACAAGGATTCAGCAATGGGTAGATTCTTGGTAAAGAGGATTCTAAATCAAAGTCTAGGTCTAAGTCCTAATCTGTGTGTACATGATGACTAAGTTTTGGAAGCATCATCTGAAGAACTTGACTTCTTTTCCTAAAAGTCAAGTTAGGGGGAGATTGTTGGGAACTGAAGATATGCTAAGTATGGTTAGTACTGCTAAGTCTTCATTACTACTGCCAGTTCTTCGTTACTACTGCTGGGCAAGGTTACTGCTGCTAGATGAAGTTAATGCTGCTAGATGAAGTTAGTGCTGCTAGACCAATTTACTACTGCTAGACATGGTTAGTACTGCTGAGCTGAGTTACTACTGCTTGAAGACTGTGAAGATTAATACTGCTGAAGGTTGTTAATGCTGCTGAGCCAAATCATCATTAATACTGCTGAAGGTTGTTAATGCTGCTGAGCCAAATCATCATTAATACTGCTGAGTTGATAAGTTTGGTATGCGATACTTTTGGAGACAAAGAAGGAATTGATCAAGATATGTTTAACGAAGATTCAGAAGATCAATTTACTTTTTATGGTTATCTTGTAATTACTTTTGTATAAATAGTATTGATAGATAGCTATTAGGATATACGAAAAACAGAAGATAGATAGTATACAGAATTCGATATTCAAGAGTGAATTAACCTCAAGATCATAGATCCTATTTCTAGAGAAGTAGAAATCGTCTTGTTGAGCCTGTTCAACAAGATTGAGGTTTTGGTGTAAAACTTGTGAGTTATAACTGTTTGATATATATACAGTTTATTGAATTTCTATTGATTGTTCTTTAATTGATTTAGAGTTCTATTCCGCAAGATTCTCTAAATTCTGTTTCTAAGAAGTTTAATTCTTGTTAAGAATCGATCCTGACAACGTATCACATATGATCCATTATATGTGAATTTTTGTACATATCATATTATCACATGTAATTATGTATATTCTCACATGTGATTATTGTAGACATTTTAGTTAATCATATATGATTATGTATATTTATATTAATAGATCTTTTTGTGAAGTAAATATCATCATATGTGAACCATAATAGATAATATATTAAACGAAGTTAATCACATGTGATTAAAAATGTGGATCCAAAAATTATAGATAAAATGGTGAAAAAGATAATAAGTTGACGGTGGAAATCACATATGATATTTGATGAAAATTATGATTTTTTAATCAAAAGTGTTTCTAAAGAAATATATATGTATAAGTTGATAAAAAGTATGAATTTATTAAAATTAAAAGATATATGAGATATTTAAGGATTTATCCAATTTAAAATTATAACTATCCTAATTTCTAAAATATTTTCTATTTTTATGTTATTTTTTAATTAATGGAGTATGTGGCCCACATTTCTTCTTGCTTTCTCGCAAATTGACTGACTTCTCGTTTGAACTTGCCCCTATATATGTATGCATATATATACATACGCACATCACATGCACATCGCCGGCACCAGCTCCGGCGATCCTCACCCCCACCCCCGTGAACCTCCTCCACCAGGGGCGGATACACTTAGGAAGTTATGGGGGGGATAGGACCCCATTAAAAAGGAAAAAAAATTGACAGTTTTAGGGTAAAAGTTTGGATTTTTTTGTTTTCTACTTTGATGTCCCCCCCAGTAATTTTCTGTCAGGGACCATCAATCAAAAAAAGTGTTTCGAAGTCAACCAAAAAAGTCCATCTAAATCGACAAAAAAAACTTAAAAACCCTTTAAAATCAACAAAAAAAACTCCAAAAAGCACTTGAAATGTTGGATTTAGGTTAAAATTACATCGGACAACTTTACGGCCATTTAAGCTACCTTAAAGGTGCCCCCACCATGAAAAAATTATGGATCCGCCACTGTCCTCCACCAACCCTCCATATACAACACATATATATATATATATATATATATATACACACATACTGCACACATACAACACATAATGTATGCATACACATATATTTTCGATGGTTACAACTGAGGGATGATGATCACTGTTCCTCGAGATGGGGGTAGCCACTTATAAGGACGATTCACAGTGATGTGATGCACCATCTTCACTGTGAAACTCCACCAAATCGTCTATGTGATTTCCTGATATAAGAAATTTCGATGTCGATCATCGTCGGTTGTGATCGAGAATTTATCATCAACGCACAGTTGTGAACAAGACCATCGCACCCCCAACGCCGTCGACCGTCCACTGCAGCACCCACCCCCCTTTGAGCGTCGTTAACCCCCATCGTGATCCTCAACCTTCAATCTCCAAAATGAATTTACTTTATTCCCCAACCTTCGATCTCCTTCTCCATGGAGATTCTGCAGTCGAGATTTTAGGGGCTGATCGAAGACTCTCGTCTTTGACTTACTCTGGCTTACTCTTCCAAAAAATGGTTTATTTGTTTTCTTTGTTTTTATTGAATTGTGTATCTCTTTTATTGCTAAATTTTTGGTTATTTACATTTGATCTTGATTTGTGGTTTGAAAGTTTTTGATTTAGGTTTGTATGAATTTGGGTCGCTGGAGAAGATGACCGGAAGGTCACTAGAGAAGATGATTTCATATATATATATATATATATATAGAGAGAGAGAGAGAGAGAGAGGGAGAGAGAGAGGGATCTTCAAATATAAACCATCATTTTCGTGTAAACCGTGTAAACCCTCTATTTCATATGTTTTTTTGATAAATTTTTTTATGGAATTGTTTATTTTGATGAAATTGTTTCCCATAATTCATTTCTGTTATGTTTCCACCTCAACCAATCATACTCTTTATAAAATTGGACACAAGAGTGATGATTAGGGTTTTAAATTCGGTTATGTTTCCACCTCCAATCAACAACTCGACATTTTCGTATACATGCCTTGAATGGTGACTCAGTTAAAGAATACAAGTAATCAAATTTTGTCCAAATTGAAGAAGCTCAAACATACTTTAATATATATATATATATATATATATATATATATATATATATATAGAGAGAGAGAGAGAGATATAGAGGGAGACTAATTTGAAACCCTCCAAAAGGTTGAAACCAATGCAACCCATGATCTCACCATTGATTAAATATTTAACGGTTGAGATCAACTTGAGAAATAACTACCGGATCCACTAAGCTTAATTTTAGGAGATGATTTTGGTAGATCAACGGTTGAGATGAGGGTTGCATGAGTTTCAACCTTTTCATGGGTTTCAAATTAGTCTTATTCTATATATATATATATATATATATAGCTTTAGGTTCAAATGAGAAGTGCAAAATTTTTGAGAAATAGAGAAGTGATCTTGGCCATTTATTTGGTCAAGATCGGTTATAATTGGTCAAAAGTTGTGGCTGTTCCAAAAATAGAAGGGCAATTTCGTAACTTTTACAAAAAACACGGGCTGAGTATATATATGAATCTGTGTGATTCACATATGAACTATTGTTGGGTCACTTAAGATTTGAAGATGGCCTCAGTCTTTCATGTTTACACAGTTCATACTTAGAATAATTTTTAGGTTCTTTACAAGCAGTTTAATTGAATAAAAATGTTCGGTGAAGTCGAAGATCAACCGAAGAAACAAAGTAGAAGTATATCTTCAAAGCGGATTGAAGATAGACTTCTCAACCAAAGATTAAGCTGCTACTTGAGACTTCCTAAGGTCTTAGGCCAGTACACTTGAAGAGCAAGGATAATCTTGAAGACATGATCGACAGGATCACTTGAAGATGTTGAAGACATGATCGGCAGGATAAAGTTGAAGACATGATCGGCAGAGAATTCCTTAAGAAATAATTCTTGAAGATATCTTTGAAGAGATCCTAGGCCAACAGTTTACAACAGGCATATTTCACTTTATCTACAAAATATATTTAGGATATCTTGCAATGACAGAGACATAATCCGAGGATCAGAAAAAGATTCTTTAGATTTTTTATCTCTTTCAAGAAAGTTCAACTTCAACAAACAGGTCAACGCTTCAAGACAAATATGCAAAGACAAAAGTACATCTCAGTACTTTTCAGAAGACCTGCTTCCTTCTTGTCTTCCAAGCTCTGCTTGACAAGTGTCCATGCATTTAATGCATGAGGCACTATATAAAGAGATCATCTTCAACCTTCAACACCACCAGATTACAGACTCTCAAAGCTCTCAAGTGCTGGCATTTCTCTCTCAAAGAAGTTCATTGTTTTCTCAGTGTTTTACAATTGTTCTTATTCTCTGTGTGACTTTGTGTTAGATTGTTTGAGCAGATTTTATCTGTTTTGTTCCACAACAATCTTTAAGTTTTCTATGTGTAATTCTTGATTTTAATCAATAAAGAATTAATTAAGTGAAATTTTTGTGTATTGTATTCAACCCCCCCTTCTACAATACTTGTTTACCATTGCTACTCAATAGCTGGGACCAACAACTATACATTCATATAGAACCTTTGTGTTTCACATATGAAACAAATTAACTGTAGGTTCATATATGAATCAGTTGAACCAATTAACTGATTCATATATGAATCTTTGTGATTCATATATGAATTTTTTTAACTAATTCGTATATGAACCTTTGTGATTCATATATGAATTTTTTTTAACTACTTCTCATATGAACAAATTAACTGATTCATATATGAATCACAAAGGTTCATATATAAATTAGTTAAAAAGAGTTTATATGTGAATTACAAAGGTTCATATATGAATCACACAGATTCATATATGAACTCGTCCCGCGTATTTTTTACGAAACTACCCCTCTATCTTATGCAGACCACGTGAGGAATTATCTGCTGCTTCTCGGTCAAAGCCGCCGATCTTGACCGAATAAATGGCCAAGATCACTTCTCTATTTCTTAAAAAATTTGCACTTCTCATTTGAACCTCTCCACACACACACACACACACACATATATATATATATATATATATATATATATATATAGGACGGTAATCAAATGAGAACCACAAAAAGGTTAAGAACCGTGAGGAGTGATCTAAACCTTAATTTGGTTTTGATCCTAAGGTTTTAATTAAAAGCTGTTTTTAATTAAAAAAGGGCATAATCGTCATTTTGATAATAAGATTCATCAGATGAAACATACAACTTCAGATTCACCATATGAAACACAATGATTTTCCGGCCGAAACACAATCCAAATGAAAATCACATATTCACCATATGAAACACATACATTCATCATATGAAAGAGACTTTAGCCTAGCGGTATTGGAATTATTGGCCTTGTTGGAAGTCATGGGTTCAAACATCACCAAAACTGAAAAGGATGTGTGAGTTTATTTGTTTCATTTGTCGTATATAAATATTATATATGCTTCAAAAAAAAACTTAATAAAAAATAATATTATACTAAAAAATAAAATAGAAAGGGTATTGTAGTAAAATCAGAACAATGGATAAAGGACCAATTACGTGGCATTCAATGGTAAAAGCCATATCCTCATTTCTCCAAATGCAAACGAGAGGTCCAAAATTTCAAAAATCTCAAAACCAATTACCTACCTCATCACCCACCATAATAACATGCACCATCACTCATCCATCCAACACGCACCTTATCCACCAGTCAACACTCAAAAGTCAACGGCACATTGCAAATCAAGTGCGTCCCTCCACTTGATACAGTAGTCCTTCCCACAGCCAATCAACCCAGCCAACAGTTTGAATAAGCTTCAGAGTGATCAAGCTCACACTCATTTCACCCGCTAAATCACAACCAATTCCTTCTCCACTTTCAAGTTTTCAAAAATGGCGAAACCAGTTTCCATTGAAGTATGGAACCCTAATGGGAAATACAGAGTTGTCAGCACAAAATCCATGCCAGGTACACGCTGGATTAATCTGTTGGTCCAACAAGATTGTCGTGTTGAAGTAAGTAGTTTAAGTAATCTGTACAATTTTGATCAATTTCATTGAGGATTTTGTATATTTAGGATTTATTCGTGCGGAAACTATGTCGTTTTGTGTTTCAGATATGCACAGAGAAGAAAACGATATTGTCTGTTGAAGACATCATTGCTTTGATTGGAAATAGGTGCGATGGAGTTATCGGTCAGGTAACACATTGAAGATTCATTTGCTTTCTGTTTGTATTTATATATTAATTGGAGCGATGCATTTTCATTTAAATTTGGGGCTTTTTTATGTGGCTTTGTCTAACATCCCTTGCTGTATATTGTGATTTTGGACTCCTCCGAGTTCTTATGAATCTGAAACTGATTGTTTTCTTGATTTTTGTGTGTGTATGTAATATATCGGATATAAGAATTAAGAAACACTTCGGGTAAGCACTTACCAAGTCATGCTACCTTACGGATGAATATTACAAGAACCAAGAATCTCACCCGGTAAGAGCTAAGACATGGACCGAGAGTCTTACCCCGGTAAGTGATTGTGAAGACTCTTACCACGGTTAGCGCTTACCACAAAAATTGTTGCACACGATATTGTTTTGGTAGACTAAAATCATACCCCGGTAAGTAAGTGATAGTGTTAATTTTACCAGTAAGCGCTTACCCGGATAAGCGTTTGGTAAACATCCCCTTAAACGGATTAAATCTAAGCCAAACTAAAAATCTGAACCATGTGTCAACTTGTCTAATCATCGTCATGTGAAGTTTTTAACATTTACATCAATAATCGAAATGAAATGAGAGTCGAACAGTAGAAACCCGCCTGATTAATTAATCCACTGCACATCTTGATTCTGCAAAGTGTACTTTAAGAGGATTGGGTCATTAATTTTTTCTAAAAGAAAAATCAATGTTGTCTGTTTCTTTTCTGAAATTTAATCAGATTTTGTATGGTTTTTTAAGTACATATTTACTGGATAGGAAAGGGTTTACACAACCTGGTTTAATACTTGACAAATGTTCATGCACGAATAGGAAAACGACTTAAATTTACTAACTTGATGCATGAATGAACATGCTATGTTCTAAAGTCCTTTTTGTAAAAATTGGTGTATACAAAATAAACAGTTAGAACCAAAGATTTTTCTTGTGTATTCAGCTTGACACGAACAGGGCATGACCGTGATATATATGAATGAATGAAACTACATTTAGCAATTTAGTGTTGTGATATGTGTTTTTTCTTCAAGATTTGTTAATTTAGTTTGATGCATGTGTTTTAGTTGACTGAAGATTGGGGAGAGACATTGTTTTCGGCATTGAGCAAGGCAGGAGGGAAGGCTTTCAGCAACATGGCTGTGGGTTACAACAATGTTGATGTTGAAGCAGCAACCAAGTATGGTGTTGCAGTTGGAAACACTCCTGTGAGTTTCATTCTTTTGGTTTATGGATCTTAGTTCAATAATTTTATACCAACTTCTTCAATGCTAAGTAGTGTTTGAAATATGAAAGATAGATAAAAACTTAATTTTCTAGAGTCAGAGGGATCACTTTTCTATATTCAAATTTATATGGATATGTTTGCTTACAGGAAATATCAGTAAGTACATGAAACTTCTTTAAAAATTATTACAAATAGACTAATTTTGTTGCTAGTAACATGAAGAAAGAATTTCTTGGCATGACTGAACTTACTATTTTCTGAAATGAACAATTGTGATTAAAAGTCGAAAAATATGTGCAGGGAGTGCTTACAGAGACCACAGCAGAGTTAGCAGCATCACTTTCTCTTGCTGCTTCTAGAAGAATCGTCGAAGCTGATGGGTTCATGAGGGCTGGCTTATACGATGGATGGCTTCCTCATCTGTAAGATCTCGTGTATACTCTTTTCCAGAACATTTTTTATATCGAATGTCTACACAATTACTGTATAGCGTATTTCACCTCGTAAATATACGGGGACTTATTTGGTTTGTCACTTTGTCCACCCAATACGATTGCATGGATTTAATTGACATTTAAAATAGTTACAAATTTATTAGAAACCAGTTATGTGCGATAGCCGATAGGTGTATAGGATGAGGTTCACCACGAATAAACCAAAGGAGTGATCCCGAAGGTCCCAAATAGCACGGAGTCCAAAATGTGAACCGAATCAATACAACAATGCAGAAATGTTGGTTCTAGCAATATCATCAACAACCCATGAATTTCTCATTTTGTAGGTTTGTGGGGAATTTGCTTAAAGGGCAAACCGTTGGTGTGATTGGAGCTGGTCGTATTGGATCTGCATATGCTAGAATGATGGTAAGTTTTTGTTATTTGATATTCTACGGCTGTCTAGACTCTAGATCCAATGGTTTGCAACACAGTTGCAGTTGAAATGTGGTTAAGCTTGAGATATATTTGGTTATCAGATTGAAGGGTTCAAGATGAATCTAATCTATTATGATCTCTACCAAGCAACGCGTCTAGAGAAGTTCGTTACAGGCATGTCTCCCTCCGTCTTGTACATCATTTTTGGGTCATAATTTGTCAATTCTTTTGCATATGAATATATGATTATAGACATTTTTTTCATTTGATTGATTATTTTGTGAAACATCTATCTTTGTTTGCAAGTAAATATCTTGTGAAAATGCAAAAGCAAAAATACTCAGCACTCTGCAATCCACGATTTGTTCAAAATCACTAATTCTTGCTAAATGTAGTGTTTCTTCTAACAATTTCACTAGGCCCATAATGGGCAAGCGTAAGCATATTTTTTTGAGCTTATTAAAAATAACCCATTTGGATAACCATAAGCTAGTTTTTTGAAACGCTACTCCAGAGTTTTTTTTCTTCTTTTTTGAAACATTCCTCATATATTTTTTGCAGTCAATTTTTCAACATGTCCTTTTTGGGTCATTTTACATTGTCATCTAGCCTATCGACTCTTTTTTAACCAAACGTGTCTAGTTTATCAGCTAACTTATTAACCAACAACTAGCTTATTAGCCAACAACTAGCTTATCAGCTAGTTTTCCGGACATAGCCTAGAACAATGAGTAGTTCTTACTTCTTAATGAAAAGCTGAAGATCCGAGGAGAAATGAATATGGACCTATTATAATTGAATATCAACTAATATTTTAGCAATTTGCAGCTTATGGTCAATTCTTGAAAGCCAGCGGTGAACAACCTGTTACCTGGAAACGAGCATCATCGATGGATGAGGTTCTTCAAGTAGCTGATGTTGTAAGAATTTCTATACTTTCTTTCCATATTTTTTTTGGTTTTATTTCAAGTTTTATCTTTCTGAAGTTTGTGTTTTTTGGTGATAGATAAGTCTGCATCCGATATTGGACAAAACAACTTATCATCTCATCAACAAAGAACGGCTTTCGAAGATGAAGAAGGTATGTTTACATTTTATAATGTTTAAACCTACAAATGAAAACCGAAACAATCAGATGTCTTAGGTGGAGATAATCAATCTTTTGAGGCGTTCCAAGTATGTGCAGACCTTGAAACCACTCGAAATCAACGCTGTCATTCATTTAATCCATTTTGTAGGCCCCATTTCCATTTTTTGAGCTTAAATGGAAGTGAGACCCATAAAAATTAAAGACAAATGACGAAGATAATGGGATAAACAAGTGGAAATTCTAACCAATATGTTTGGACATTTGAGTTTAAGCAACGACACTATTGCCAAAATATGGCTAAATTAGTCAAATCTGAATGTATAGGAAGCAATCCTTATAAACTGCAGCAGAGGACCTGTGGTTGATGAAGAAGCTCTTGTCGAGCATTTGAAGCAAAACCCCATGTTCCGAGTAGGTCTCGATGTTTTCGAGGATGAGCCATACATGAAACCTGGCCTAGCCGACATGAAAAACGCCATAGTTGTGCCTCATATTGCTTCAGCATCTAAGGTACATACAATTCTATTTTGTATTGTTTTTTCATTGATACACCATTTGTTATAATAAATGTAAAAGTTGATTATACTTGGAGCATTTTCCAACTATCAGGGTCGTTTTACTTATTTGTGACTCTAAGATCTTGTGTTTTAGCCATAGAAACATCAAACATTTTCTTTGCAAACTGCAAGGGAATGATTACATATAAAGACTTCCCAAATTCTAGTGAATTTGAGGAGGCTAAGTGCAATCGGTCTACCCTTCTTTTATCATGCTCGTTTATGGTTTATGCAGTGGACTCGCGAAGGAATGGCCACACTTGCCGCGCTAAACGTACTGGTATGCAACTTTTTTTTGGCATTTTTGTCTTCAATGAGGGTTGGTTATAATGTTGTTTTAACAAGGACAAACTGGTTTACTTTCATTTTTTGCGTTTTTTTTTCCTTAAATAGGGAAAAATAAAAGGGTATCCAATTTGGTCGAACCCGAACCAAGTAGACCCATTTTTGGATGAGAACTCGCCACCCCCAGCAGCAAGCCCGAGCATTGTCAATGCGAAAGCGCTAGGTAAGTAGCTTCCTTCTTGAGATGTGACTTCTCCTCGAGTATGCTTGAATCTTGTTCAGAAGAGAAAAAGCATATTAGCATTGAACATAGAGAATTTATGTAACAATGAACATAAAGCTTGTTTTAAAACAAAAAATGCATGAAAAGAACGCTCCAACCAAAATTTATGCGATGATTGTTGATGGTTGCTGCAACTTCTAATAGTTATTGTTAAACACAGGATTACCCGTTTCGAAGCTCTAAAAGTGGTCGACGGTTCTCTGGGATAACAACGATGTATTCCTTCGGTTGTGTACATTGTATATTGCTTATGCTCACTACTCTATGTATGTGTACAATTAATGTGCAAGTGAAATTACATAAAATTTGTGGTTGTTGTTCCATCAAATGTACCTTGATTGGTGGGTTTTCTACTTAAATGACCTTAATTCTAAGAGTGCACTATCCAATGTTTAAGAGAAGAATGTTAATGCTTAAAAAGCTGTCAAAAGATCATAAGTTTATAAAGCATAAGTCACTATTTATTGACCCATGGATGAAAATAGTTGTAATAGGTGTGTAGTGGTCATATATTTGAGGGTTAGTGAGTTTGTTCACATAGAGGTGGCCAAGTGAGCCTAAAGTCCGCGACAAGAGACCCGAGTCTGGTTGCTAAAAGCTCGAATGGTGACCATCAATTACGATTTTTTTGTAGTTAGACCAGTTACAACGCCTGATCCAAGGAAATTGTCAATCCGTGCTTTTGTCTACAAAATCGTCACTTTTCCGTTAAGTTGTTTGACCAACTTTAGTTTTGTAAAAATATAAATTAATACATGAATTAAAACTTATTGGTAAATTCGAAAAATTGACTTCATTATTTTTAGTAAGTCTAATTTTCTTATATATTTATACGATAATAAACTCGTTAAGATATTTAAAATAAAGTATATAGCCGAGTATAATACTTTGATTTTAGGGGGTTTATAATACATAAATTCATGTTATTTTGAAAGGAATTTGAGCAATAACTTTCACAAATTTCCGATTGTTACTTGTATGCATGTTATTATAAGCTTCAAGTTTGGTGAATCCATAGTTTTTATGCATTAAATCTGAAACACATGTCAATGTTTTCTGTTAGAGTATTATTGTTAATATGTATAGTTCAAGGTCCTTTTTGTAATTATGTGTAACTTATCTTGTATATATAGATCTCTTAGGGTTTATTATTAGGTTAATCACTCTTTTGTATTTCTCTCCCAATATATGAAAACCGGCCGATTCAACCATCTCATGTCTCTCATCTAACTATCAATCGAATCCCTCAACAATTCTAACATGGTATCAGAGCTGTAGGTACGTATCCTCCTTCACTCAGGTACAACACCTATCTTCCAGAACTGCATTCGATTTTATTTCCGGAGTTTTACACTTTTGTTTTGTTGCACTCTGTTTTGCTTCGAAAAACCATCTTCTGTTGGTTTTTGAACAAAACACCAAGCATTAAAGTTGCCCAGAATAGTGTCACGAACCTGCGTACCAAATTTCAGCGAATTCCGACCAGTTTTGAAGATTCGACTCAAGAACATCTTGAATCTCATAACTATCGCAACCCTCAGGGTGTCATAAGTATCGCAACTGTTACTTGCGACAAGGGTGATTTATCGTAACTGTCACTTGCGACAAGGGTGATTTATCGCAACTGTCACTTGCGACAAGGGCTTCTATCGCAACTGTCACTTGCGACAAGTTTGTTATCGCAACCTTCATCTTTTGAACAGTAACTTATCGCAACCCTCTGTTGCGACAACATTCCTTATTGCGACAAGACCTTTGGTTGCGACACCAGTGCATTGCGACAACATTTCTTATTGTGACAAGACCTTTGGTTGCGACACCAGTGCATTACGACAACATTTCTTATTGCGACAAGACCTTTGATTGCGACACCAGTGCGTTGCGATATCAATTGGTTGCGACAAGAGTGGGCTGAGACAACCTACCACAACCTACCAGAACCTGCCTTATCTAAATTCCTGAATCAGTTCGAATGGCTCTCAATTCCAGTCACTCCAATCCCATCTCAGTCGTTCTCAATGGGAACAACTACGTCCTGTGGCATCACCATATGCCCATTCACCTCAAGTCTCATGGCCTTTATACCTATGTCACTGGTACGTCTACCATCCATGTTCAAGAGGAAAAGGAAAGTGCAGTCGACTGTGCAAAACGTATGAATGATTGGGATATCGCAAATGCTCGCATCCTCGGATTCATAAACGCTTCTACCACTACCGAGATCAATCAGCAATTCCTCGGCTATACCACAACAAAAGGACTATGGGATTTTCTTGCAAACAGGTACACTTCTACATGCTTATCTCATCAATATCAGTTGTGGACTACCTTCCAGAACAAAAGGCAACTGCCTGATCAGTCTATCAACTCCTACATCTCTGAGATGCAAGCTCTTAGAGATCATCTGAACCTGGGTGCACCCCAAATCTTTGATGAAACTGCTCGGAAGTTTACTGCTTACTTTAGCCAATTGCTTTTGGTTACTATTCTCATGGGTCTCACTGATCGCTTTGAGAACGTTCGAGCCTCGCTTCTACATCGGCATCCATTACCTACTCTTGAAGAAGCTATCACTGAACTGCTAAGTGAAGAAACTCGTCTTCAACAACGTTTTCCACTACCATCAGATACTGTGCTCTACACTTCCAGCTCAGGAAAACCAAAAGGTAAATGGGGCAACAATGACCAGTCTAAATCTGCGAGAAAGGGGAACAACAGTGAATGCACTTTCTGTCACTCTAATTCTCATCTTCTCCTCAACTGTCCAGTTCGGAAATGTCGCTGGTGTGGGATCGTACACCCACGTCACTATGGGTCTGACTGCCCAAAACATCCAAGGAACTCCAGTAACCAAAGGCAACGGTCCCGAGTTCAATCAGTTGTTGGCTCAATCACTCAAGATTCTCCATCGCCAGCAGTTCAGGCACAACATATCAACAACTCCACGCCTGACCTTATAGAACTCATGCGCCGAAATCAAGAGCTCACGGAGCAACTCATGACAGGTTCTATGGGTATGAATTCTCAATGCAATACCTCTGCATCAGGTAACCCTTGGCTATTTGACTCTGGATGTTGCAACCACATGACACCTAAGGCTGACGGTTTTGTCTCTAAACAAACTTCCAGCATATTCTCATCAGTCCGTACCCGCTGATGATACTCGTTTACCTGTATCTTTCAGTGGGACTATTTCTACCCCTAACATTCAATTATCTGATGTGTTGCATATTCCTAACTTATCTCTGAGCCTGATCTCAATTACTCAGCTTATGGAAGTCGGTCTAATCGTTTTGTTTCACCCTTCTGGTTGTGTTGTACAGGATCCAAAGACCAAGCAGATCCTTGGAGTAGGCCGTAAAGTTGGTCGGATGGTTGAAGTGATCTATCTTCGTCTCCCATTCTCTTCATCAAATTTTGCAGCTTCAGTCTCTAGTACTCCTTCTTTTGAACTATGGCATGCGCACCTAGGTCATTTATCATTAGCTAGAATAAAAGTGCTAGCTAGTTCAGGATTGTTAGGAAACACTTCCTCTGAAAATGTTTCTTGTCTATCTTGTCAACTTGGCAAACATCATGCTTTACCCTTTCAAATTAATGATTTTAAGTCTGCTTCTTCTTTTGATCTTATTCATTCTAATGTATGGGGACCAGCACCACACCCATCTATGGGAGGTGCTCGATATTTTGTTATTTTTATCGATGGTCACACTCGTTTTACATGGATTTATCTCATGAAAAAACGCTCAGAGTTACCTAAAATTTATATCACCTTTGCTCGTATGATTCTAACCCAGTTTTCCAAGCCTATAAAGGTTCTTCGAGCAGATAATGGTATGGAATACAAAGAATCGTCTCTCCTCTCTTTTCTTCAATCTCAGGGTACTCTTTCTCAGTACTCCTGTCCCGGCACCTCTCCACAAAATGGTCGTGCAGAACGCAAACACCGTCACATCCTTGACACTGTTCGTACTCTGTTAATATCAGCCAAGTGTCCAGAACGCTTTTGGGGTGAAACAGCCTTCACGGCTGTCTATACCATCAACCGACTCCTATTCTCAATCAAAAGTCTCCGTATGAAGTACTCTATGGAGTCTCTCCTGCATATGAACTCCTCAAAGTGTGGGGTTGTGCTTGCTTTGTTCAACTGCAATCTCATGAATACACCAAACTCGAACCTCGTTCTCGATTATGCTGCTTCCTTGGCTATGGAATTGAACATAAAGGTTATCGTTGTTGGGATCCAGTCTCTAAGAGACTTCGTATATCTCGTCATGTCACCTTCTGGGAACATCTTCCCCTCTCTACTGTGTCAAAATTTCAGGACACCACCACTCCTTCTACTTTTTTCTTTACAGACACATCTATCTCATTGGACTCACTCCAATTAGATCCCATACTCTCCTCACCATCTGTTTCACCCTCTTCCGTCTCATCTCAACCTGAGCATTCACCTGTCTCACCTGAGCCTTCACCTGTCTCATCTGAGCCTTCACCTGTCCCATCTGAGCCTTCACCTGTCCCATCTGTGCCTTCTGATCATGATCAATCATCTGCACCACCTCCAAGGACTACTTCTGAGCCATCTGCTAAGTCTATGGATCCTAGCACCTCTCAACTACAAGATGAAGTACAACACTCCGATCGGGTAAGACAAGTTCCTTCTCACCTTCGTGATTATCATTGTTATGCCACTTTGCTGTCCAATCATGAACCCACTTCCTACAAGGAAGCCGCATCTAACCCTGTTTGGCAGCAAGATATGACTGAGGAACTCCAGGCTCTTGACAAAGCCAATACATGGGAGTTTGTACCTCTCCCACCGGGAAAGTCACCCATTGGTTGCAAATGGGTCTTCAAAATCTAAACGAAGTCTAATGGATCTATTGATCGTTACAAAGCACGTCTTGTGGCAAAAGGCTTCAATCAAGAATATGGCATTGAGTACGAGGAAACGTTTGCTCCTGTGGCTCGGGTCACCTCGGTTCGTAGCCTTCTAGCCATCGCTGCCACCAAGAGATGGCCACTCTATCAGATGGATGTCAAGAATGCCTTTCTAAATGGTGATCTCGAAGAGGAAGTCTACATGAGACTCCCTCCAGGTGTGACATCCTGTCAGGGTCATGTATGTCGACTTCGAAAAGCCCTCTATGGCCTCAAACAAGCTCCCCGTGCTTGGTTTGAAAAATTTAGCAATATTGTCACCTCATTAGGGTTTTCTCCGAGTAATTATGACTCTGGCTTGTTTACTCGGACTACTGCTGCAGGTACTATTTTACTCCTATTATATGTTGATGATATGATAATTACCGACAGTGACTCTACAGGCATCATCCATCTCAAAAAGTCTCTCAGCTCATGCTTTGAGATGAAAGATCTTGGTAAGCTACACTACTTCCTTGGCCTTGAAGTTCTGTCAGACTCTTTCGGCATCTATCTCTGTCAAGCCAAGTACATTTCAGCTGGGATCACGGACAACAAAGTCGCATCTACACCCATTGAGCAAAATCTGCACCTTGCTCCCAATGTCGGAACCCCGCTGCGGGACCCTACACGGTACCGTCAACTAGTTGGTTCTCTGGTCTATCTGACTGTTACTCGACCGGATCTTGCATATGCAGTTCATATAGTCAGCCAGTTCATGGCTGCTCCGTGCTCCGATCACTATGCCGCCGTTCTTCGTATCCTTCGATACCTTAAAGGGACGATGTTTCATGGACTTCACTTCTCGTCCACATCGTCCTTAACTCTTCGTGCCTTTTCCGATGCTGACTGGGATGGAGACATAACTGATCGTCGCTCTACCACCGGATATTGTTTCTTCCTTGGAGACTCTCTTATTTCCTGGCGCATCAAGAAACAATCTCTGACAGCTCGATCTAGTACTGAAGCTGATTATCGAGCCTTGGCTGACACTACACAAGAACTTGTATGGCTACGCTGGCTACTATCTGATATGGGTGCTCATCAGTTTTCCCCAACACTATTGTGGTATGATAACAACAGTGCCATTCAGATTGCTCACAATGATGTCTTTCATGAGCGCACAAAGCACATCGAGATTGACTGTCATTTCACCCGCCAACATGTTCTTCGCAAGACCGTTCGACTTCTACCAATCTCAACCATTGATCAGACTGCAGACATCTTCACCAAAGCTCAACTTCCGGGACGTTTTCGGGCCCTTGTTTCCAAACTCAACTTGACTCATTCTTCCCCTACTTGAGTTTGAGAGGGGGGAGGGGGGGGTGTGTTAGAGTATTATTGTTAATATGTATAGTTCAGGGTCCTTTCTGTAATTATGTGTAACTTACCTTGTATATATAGTTCTCTTAGGGTTTATTATTAGGTTAATCACTCTTTTGTATTTCTCTCCCAATATATGAAAACCGGCCGATTCAGCCATCTCAAGTCTCCCATCTAACTATCAATCGAATCCCTCAACAATTCTAACATTTTCAAAATAAAGTTCTTATCGTAATACATGACTACCTAACTGGGGGATTCACTGCAAATGCTAGCTTGGCTCATTATTGCCAAGATAATGGCCTACTTCTTCACATTCACCGCGCAATGCATGCGATTATTGATAGACAGAAGAATCATGGTATCCACTGTCGTGTACTAGCTAAAGTGTTACGTATGTCCGGTGCAGATCATATTCATTCCGCTGCCGTAGTAGGTAAACTTGAAGGGGGAGAGAGATCACTTTGGGCTTTCTTGATTTACCGTGTGATGATTTTATTGAAAAATATCGAAGTCACAGTATATATTTCACCCATGATTGGTCCCCTCTACCAGGTGTTCTACCTGTAGCTTTGGGGGGTGATCTCGCGAATTACTTCTGAATAAATTCATAAATCATATGTAAGAACTATAGCACTTCGAAAATATTGGAAAATCCACTTTAATTCTCTATCAACCAATAATGTGGGGCCATTAACAGGGTTAAAGCTTAATTGTTTGAAGTCCAGATGTAGCGTGGACTCTTTCTATGACTATGTTAATATTACCACAACATTTTGACATGCATAAACACTAAATCACTTTACAAACTAAGCATGATTCCAAAATTGCCATATAACCACATCGACTATGCACAATGGTTATGATAACACGACAATTGTGATCATTTTTGTTTAAAGCTAAGTGAAGACGTACATATCTCGCTCTTATGGCAACCCATAATGGAACTAATTTGGTATTCTCGTCCCTAGTAAGGGGCCGTTTACCAAACGCTTATCCGGATAAGCCTTATCAAGTCACATTATATTACCGGATGAATATGTCAAAGATCAAGAATTATAGCCTGTAAGTGCTAAGGCAAGAATCGAGAGTCTTACCCGGTAAGTGATGACAAACACTCTTACCATAATTAGTGCTTACCGGGAAAATTGGTGTATACAATACCGTTTTGGTGGACTAAAATCTTACCAGATAAGTAAGTGATAATGTCGAATTTTACCGACAAATGCTTTCTCGGGTAACCGTTTGGTAAACGACCCCTAAATTGCATTCTTTTCTAAGTCAATTACATGCAAGCTTAACGTCAACTAGCTAATGTAACACCCATAATTTAATTAAGGCAATTTCGAAATTTAACAATTGATTTTGATATTTATTTTGAAAAAAAATAATGTCCATTGTGAATATTTTAATTGTTGGGTTGAACGACTTGGTGCCTTATTATGCTTGGGTTGTTGTCTGGAGAAGGGTTTTTTTTGGAGATTTTGTTTATAGGTCTCAAGCTCTATTTAAAGAAGCTGAAAAATCTAAGTTTAACCTACCTCTCCAAGTGAGCTTTAAGTTGTTTCGTAAAACTATGTACATGTCAAAATGTTTATTTCACAGTCTTATATTGCTTTCGTTATCAAATATGTGATAATTGATGAAATTTGCATTTTGGTACATTTAACTTTATAAGATTTTGAAAAATGCTTATATTTAGAGGCTTTGGACATTTGGATAAATAAATTATAAAATGTGGTATTTTGATGATTTGTTGTATATAATAGAGATTATTTGAAGTTAATGCAATTGTAGTTTGGTTTTATAAACCATTTAGAAAATGTATACTATTGTTTTTTACGAGACATTTTATAAATATAAATGATGTGATTTTATTTGGAAGATGGTTTGTCCAACTATTGATGGGTTTTTGATTAACCATACTTTTGAAGCATGTGTTTGCATAAACATTGATTAGCCAGATCTGTTCGTATATATGTGTATGTGTTTTTCGTGGAAAAACCATATCTGGTTCGTTTGCCTCATCCTCATATCGTGATATTCGTGGAAGAAACCAAACATCCAACCCATATCGTGATTTTGTTTCGTGGAAGAAACCAAAGATTGGAGTGGAAGGAAGAAATCGATGAAACCACTAACCAGTAGCAAGACGATTTTTATGATAGAAATTATTTATTTTCATGCATATGCACAAATGCACATTCATGCGTATGCACATATACAATTATGCACAAATGCACATATGCACATATACATATATGCACATATGCACTTCTTGAACAATCGTCGGTTTGTTCTTCAATAATAGTGAATGTCGTGTATGTTGCACAATGTTTTAATCGCTTCTATTCAAAAGCGAAAGAACATAATTAAAAAAACGTATTTATCACTTAATAAATCATGATCGATATCTTGTTTAAATTAAAAACAATATTTTGAATATATATGAATCCGAAAATCTTTTATTTAGATAACTTCGTTTATTAATTAATATAAAATAATGGAAAAAAAAGGAAAGATGAATCATGCAACTAATTTGAGAGATATATGAAAAAAAAATAAGGAAAGTGAATATTATATTGAAGTTCTCAATAAACAAATATGGCGTGTGACTAAACAACTAAGAAAGGAGCATTTTGATTGGTCCATAGTTGGTTAACATGGTAGTATCAATGTATTGGTTAGCAAAAGAAGATGTCCCTATATATATATATATATTTGTTTGTTTTACAATGTATTTATTTCACATGCATTTAGTTTATAATGTACACCATAAACAAAAAGTACATGTAAAAATGTTTGACACTGTGAAACAAATAAACATGAAACAAACACGTTGTGAAACAAACAAATATAAAATAAACAATGAAACAAATATATGTTAATCGTACATTAAATATTATACTTAGATGGAAAAAATCATATGAAACAAAACCTTTAGGGTGCGTTTGGTAGCAGAACAGTGTGGAACAGAACAGGACTGGCTTGTCCCATGTTTGGTGTGTAATTAAGGGGAGAGAACAGGAACTAAATGGAACACGGGTGGAACACGCGTGTTCCTCTCTTATGTAACACCCTCAAATTTGGAACGAGCAACTAACTTTAAAACTCAATAAAATAACCAAAATAAATAAAATCATTTCTACAATTCATTCCTTACAATACCTCGGAATTTAAAACATCATAAGTCCACCAATATATAACTTAATTGGGTGCTACTTAACAACACACAAGTTGCTAGTCCAAACAAATGCGGAATGCTTCACTAATCAAGTCACCTCTCGTGCACACTACTAGCACTCGCCACTTCACAATGTAGCTAGCGCTACCCCAACCTGAGCCTGTTGCACATGCCGACAGATAAAAAGGGTTAGGCTTACGCCTAGTGAGTTCAAGCATTTTATCATGACTATATAAAATCATAAATCGCAAGTTAGTAGTTATAGTCATGATTCTAATAAATCTTTAAGTGAAAGTTTGCGACAAAGACTATCATTTCCAAAAGGTTTCCCAAACGGCATAAATGACTCATTTTTCAACGCACTCAAAATCCATGGGGACCATTCCCTAAAATGTAAAGCGTTTTCCCAAAATGAGTTACGAATCCCAACCCACTCAAATACGTGAATAAATCTAGTTTTAGGCAAAACCTTCAAATACGGTTGACAATGCATACTCAACCCGTAAGACATGGAAACCATCCATTTAAATATAATCTTTCATTGGAAACATAATACGAAGCAAAACTCACGCAACGTAAAATGTATTAAAATCCAAATACCATAAAATAGAACTCCAGCAGTTAAAACATCCAATAAGAATGTAACGTAAATCCGTCCATCAATCATGGAAAACAATCCATATGCATGTACTATAGCCTCAACAATGTGAATGAATAAAATACCCGAAATTAACACCCTTCGGTGACGGGGGAGATCCGATCTCATCGAATGTGGCAAACACATAAATTAAACCACGATTAAATAAATGCAAGTAAGCTTCTTGGATGTGGAAAACGGATGACATCAACCATACTAGGTCTTTAGTCAATCCTTGGCATCAATCATACTAGATCTTTAGCCCATCTTAGACATCAACCATACTAGGTCTTTAGTCCATCTCAGACATCAACCATACTAGGTCTTTAGTCCGTCTTCGGCATCAACCATACTAGGTCTTTAGCCCCTCTTAGACATCAACCATACTAGGTCTTTAGTCCATTTAAAACCACCAAGTTCAACCATACTAGGTCTTTACCTTGGAAACCCACCATCCAAAACAAGCTTACTCGACTTAAATATAAATACATGACCCCAAAAGAATAACTAATGCGTTCAAATCATGTAAACCTCAAATATGATGCAACTCATGCAATGCAAACCCCAAGCCCACGTCGAGCTTATTAAAACCGGGCGAATGCCATCAAGACTCAATCGAGTCCAAAACCGAGCCCTATGCTCAAAGATCTAATGATCATTTATCAACGTCAAATCATGCAAATGAAATGCAATTAAGCATATAACACATCCTAGACTCCACCCCGAGCATGTAAATATCAACAACGTGCAATAATATGCAACACGGTGCAATAAAAGCAACCCGTAAATAAGACTCCACATCGAGCCATTTAAACCGGACAAATGTCCCAAGACTATCTCAAAGTCAAAACCGAGCAAAGTGCTCCAAGCTTGCTAGACCCATAATGTCGGTCATCATCGCATAAAACGCGTTTAAACATTGTTTAAGAAAACACGTATCCCAAAATCATCATTAACCCCAAAACTCAACACGGGTTAAACAAAAGAGTTTTCCCAAAGGACTCACACCCTTAATATTCTCAAAATGACTCATAACACTATAAGTGCATTTTCCCAAATGGTTTATTAAAATCATTTACACTAACATGATTAAACCATCAAATAAGCCTCATTTTGATCAATTAATCTTTTAAAGACAATTTTGGCTTCTAATCATCCAAATATTCCAAAAGCCCCAAGTATGGGTGTTTTACATATTTATGAAGATAAACACTTCAAAAAGAGTTAAACCATCAAATAACTTACCATAGACATTTTCAAGTAAAACACACAAATATTTGGAAAATATCATTTTGGCATGTATAAAGTTTTCGCAAAGTAACTTGAACTCACCTTGCTAGATTTAAGCTAAATCTAGAGTCCTCCAAACGTAAGCTCCTTTGATGAAGTTTGCATCCTCAAGCCAAAACTTCCAAAACCTAGATTTATGAGTTTCCAACCATCAATACCAAAGTCTAACCATAAGGAATCATCATCCATCCATAATATACCAAAATACCCAACTTATACCAAACCCTAGTTTTTAAAGATGAAGAAGACGAGATTTCTTTAACAATCATCACCAAAATCGTCCCACAACGACACAAGGTAAAAAGAAGATGAAATCAACAACAATAACATCTTTGGGTAGGAATAGATTACCTTTAACACTTGACTCCTCCAAAAGATGGCTCCTAAACTCCCAAAAAGCTTCAAACCTTCAAGTGTTCAACAATGGAGGAAATGGGTTATTTTGGGTAGAGAAGATGAAGAGGAGAGGAGAGGGGTTGTAGGGTTTCTAGTGAGAGAAACCGATTTTCAGAGAGAGAGAGTTGAGCTGCGAGTGAGAGATGAAGTAGAAATGAAAGAATGCTGAAAATCGTGGGTTTAAACACTCTGGAGCTCGACGGCGATAGTGACATCGCGATAGTGACATGGTCACTATCGCCGGGGCACTCTCGCCTGCTACCCCTGGACTCTCGGTACACTTCCAGCGATAGTGACAGTGCGATAATGCAATGGGCACAATCGCCGGGGCACTATCGCCCAGCCTGTACCGAGCCCCACCAGTCCCCTTTTTGGTCCTTGGTTCCAAATCAAATAGGTCCAACATTCCACTCAGATTAATAATTCCATATTAATATTCAAAATGACGAGATATACCCTATTCGAATTTTCGGGGTGTTACATCTTACCCCCTGGAACTAACTTGAACATGTTTTTTTGTGACCAATATGCCACGTCTCCAATCCAAATCGCAGATCATCTCCTCCATTCCACAAATCGAATCACGCCTCCAAAACAAATTATTTCCACAGATCGCTCCCAAACAAATCGTTTCTACAAATCGTTTCCACAGATCGATTCTACAAATCGATTCCACAGACCGTTTCTCTCGCCTCCATTGCTATCTGATCGATTCACGCCTCCGATTTCTTTTACATAAATCGATTTCTCTGATCGATTCACGCCTCCATTCCACAAATCGATTCCACAGATCGACGTTGTTCTCTATCTAAACCCTAGATCGATCGAATTGCAAAGTGGTTCAAGAAGCAGATTGTTCAGAATTGCAAAGTGGTTCAAGAAGCATATTGTTCAGTGGTTCAAAATTGCAAAGTGGTTCAAGAAGCAGATGGTTCAAGAAGCAGACTGTTCAGATTGATTCTACAAATCGATTCCACAGATCGATCGATTGCAAAGTGGTTCAAGAAGCAGATTGTTCAGTCTTTTGTTATTGCAAAGTGGTTCAAGAAGCAGATTGTTCAGTCTTTTGTTATTGCAAAGTGGTTCAAGAAGCAGATTGTTTATTTGGTTAAAAATTCCAAATTGGTTCAATCTTTTGTTCAAAATTGCAAACTGGTTCAGTTTTTAGTGGAAGGATGTGGTTAATTTCAATTTAGATTGTTTATTTGGTAAAAAAACAAGGGGTAAGATGGTCATTTAATCAGTCTTATTCTGTCCTGTCCAATTTGTTTATGTCTTACCAAACGCTGAACAACTGTCCTGTTCTGTTTTGTCTTGTCCTATCCACGTACCAAACGCACCCTTAGGAAAAAGTTCTAATCTCACAAATTTGGAAATTGATTATAAGAAAAAAAATCAAAATACATGTTTGAATAAATTAGGAATTACAAGTGTTGGTTAAACATGTCTTGCTACTTTAAAGTCTCGAGAAACCTCTAACATTAATGTTCGAACCTTGTTCTCTTTCTTTTGTTGACTTGTTCTAGTTCATGATCTGAACAATTTACACATAACAATAAAAATGAAGCCAACTAAGATTATCGAACCGACCATTATAAAGATCACTTAATTGCTGATGACGAACGGTCACCGCCAAATTTGGCGGTGCACCATTTCCGATGTAAATCCTTAGATATAATACTTTTTATTATGGTTGATATCTAATAGTATTTAATATTTAATAAAAGTGAACGAAATACCAGCTAAGATTATTCCACCGACCACCATAAAGATCACTAACTTTCTGATGACGAACGATCATTGCCATGTTGGCGGTGCACCGTTTCCTATGCAAATCCTTAGATATAATACTTTTTATTACGGTTGATATCTAATAGTATTTAATATTTAATAAAAGTGAACGAAATACCAGCTAAGATTATTCAACCGACCACCATAAAGATCACTAACTTTAACGATCATTGCCGTGTTGGCGGTGCACCGTTTCCTATGCAAATCCTTAAATATAATAAAAAAGTTATTTCTTTTTATCATGGTTGTTACTAATAGTATTTATTATAATGTATTAAGAGGTCGTTTACCAAAAGCTTACCCGGATAAGCATTTATCAAGTCACATTACCTATCGAATTAATATGACAAGTATAAAAAATCTTACCTGGTAAGCGCTTATCAAGTGATTTATTACATACGAAACCTATTTGATGGATTAAAATTTTACCTGATAAGTAAGTGATTATGTAAAATTTTCTGGTTAGTGATAAACGGCCTCTAAATTTGTTATTTTTTATATTTTTTATTGTGTTATTGTTAATTTCATGTAAATAACTCATTTTCTTAATAAAAAAACCAACATAAACGAAAATCGTAATTTTTTTTAACTTTTGGTCATAAAACATCTATGCAATAATTATTTATTTAATCTAATTTTTAATTGCACATATGTACTAATAAAATAATGATTTTTTTTTAAATCTCATTGTGTCAAAATGTACCTTTTGGATAAAGAGAGAATACTTTTCTTTTTTTCTTTTTTGAAGCATTAAAATAAGTTTTTATTTGTTTTTCTTTTTGTGTTGGAGAGAGTCTCGATAAATAAAAATCAAAATATATAATTGCCTCATCTTGCCCGGATTAGTCGGAGCAATGTCCTCGGATACCCTTTCAAAAAAAAAAAAAATTAAATTACATTTTTATTATGAACTTATTTATTTAAATAAATAAATAAAGATTAATTTATTTTAGTTTTAATAATAAGTTTCTTCTTTTTAGATAAAAAAGATGGTGGTATTTTCTTCCAGTAGGAATCTATTAATTTGTAATTTATTCTATGGAGTTTAAATTTCATATATATAATAATAATTATTTGTAAATTTAAAATATAAAAAGATGTGAATTATTAAAAAAAACCTAAAAATTTACTTCTAAATCTAAATTGTTTTAATATATGCTAGATATCCTTTCCACAAATAATTCAATGCACCAAATACCCACCAATGTTTCTAAATTTACATATACATCCTCCAACATATATATTTAGCAATTTGAACACCTTGTTTTTGTATATTATCCAAAAGATGTTTAAAATATGTGATTTGTTGACATTGAAGTCTTAAGCACATAATTTTTTAAGTGTTTGGGATGGATGGTACGGCGATACCAAAACAAAATTTGTAGATGTTATTATTTAACCGAATTTAGTCACATTTTATTTAGTTTTACCAAGAAAAATGTACAATTCTTTTTTATATGTAACAAAATTACCATGCCTTGATTGTTTAGGATACGACCACTATGACTTTAGGAACAAAAAAATATTTGCAACGGTCCTAGAGTATAACAATACTTTTTCAGATGATAAGAGTTGTCTTATCAGATAATGAATGGTTTAGTGGTAGAAAAGAGTAATAAAATAAGTTTGTAATTAAAATATTCAAGATTAATGGTCGTTACTGGTTGATAAATGGTAATACATTTTCACTTTGTTTTGAGCTGGAATTTTTTTGCTTCCATAATCAAATAAACAAAATGAACGACACTATTTGAAAAACGATCATATGATTATTCAAAGATTGTATAATAGTTTTAAGTCATGTAACATAAAGACCAACACACCATCAACTGTTGATCATCTTGATAAATAGAATATTTATCAAAATGTGATTTAACAAGTATCTATCTTAAATTTGTCTAAATTTATATAGTATGTTACCAAATTAACTAATATGAATTTGTGTATTTGGTGATTAATTTAGTTTTTTTTAAAATCATCTTGTATAGTATAGCAAAGTTAAGGGACTAAAAATGTTAAATCATTCAAAGAAGGACTAATTTTGTACAATTTGTTAAAGAGTTAGAGTCCAATACGTGCAAAGCCTAATCTCCGCCTATAAATAAAGAACCCAATAAGCAACAGAAATCATAAGTTCATCTAGGAATTTCTATCTTAGGGTTTTCTTTCGGTTCCCAAATTACTCCCACCGTTCTAAATTCTGTCCATGGCGTCGGCGAAGGTCATCGTTCTGAGGAGTTCTGACGGTGAGACATTCGAGGTTGATGAGGCGGTGGCGTTGGAGTCACAGACGATTAAGCACATGATTGAAGATGGATGTGCTGATACCAGTATCCCTCTTCCCAACGTCACTAGCAAGATCCTTTCGAAGGTTATTGAATACTGTAAGAAGCATGTCGAGACACCGAAGAACGATGATAAGGTTGCTGAGGATGATCTGAAGGCGTTTGATGCCGATTTTGTGAAAGTGGATCAGGGCACCCTGTTTGATCTTATTCTGGTGCGTGTTTTTTTGCGATTCCTTTTTCGATTCCTTTTATTCTGATTAAGACGATTATATTTGATTGATTTATGCTTAATTTATGCTTATGTAGCTTTATCAATTTGGGGGAAAATTTAGGGTTTCGCTTCGTAATGTTAGCTTTGTGAATCTCATATGATATACGCGTTTTAATTAAGCGAAATATTTTGTAGGTAGCTAGATTAGTTGTTTAATCCTTCTATTGACGCTTAATTAACGACTGAAATTAACTTGTCTGCTTTTTTCTGTTATCTTTTTGTATACATCATGCTATTTGCATAAGGTAATTCACAGTATGATTTGTCTTTCTAGGATCCTGATACATTACAATAATCGATCTCTGTAGTTGTTGGTTTATTTAAACCATTCAATTTTCCTTATTCATGTTGCTTCTTAAAGTTTGTGCTTTTCAGAAAGGGTTTTTACAAAGTGATGACTAATGAAAATCACTTTTTATGGAATAAAGTCAATTGTTTTGGTTTAATGAATCTCTCATAAATCTTTCTGAGTCCTGATAACATTCTCATGGGTGGCACTTAACTTTGAAGTGCTCTAAGCATATTAGACTATCTTTACAATTGTTTGGACCAAATTTGTGAATAAAAGATGCAAGTTCTTTTAGATGGCACTCAGACTTTAAAAAAATCATGAGGATTTTAGAGGCTGTATTCTATTATATCATAACTTCTCTTTTGAATGTTAATTTTAAAGTGTTTGTCATGCCTTTCTTTGAATCTTGCAATTGTTATATATGATATGTTTGTGTGGTTGAGACTTGAGATGATGAATATTTTGTTGTTTGTGTTTCCAGGCTGCTAACTATCTGAACATCAAGAGCCTGCTGGATCTGACCTGTCAAACTGTGGCTGATATGATAAAAGGGAAGACTCCTGAAGAGATTCGCAAGACGTTCAATATCAAGAACGATTTCACCCCGGAGGAGGAGGAGGAGGTGCGCAGGGAGAATGCTTGGGCTTTTGAGTAAATCATGCAACTGTTTATATAGTCATGAGTCCCAAGTAAAAGTAGTAGTAGTAGTAGTATATAATGTGGGTGTCTGTGCTGCATTTCCATATCAAAACTCATGAATGCACTCCTTTATGGTTTCTTAAAACTCTTGTTGATTCTTAACTTGCATATTATTTTGTGTCATGTGGTGATGTTATCGTACTTTTCATTTGTTGAACATTGTTCTATGGTCGGTTCATGATCATGAATGCCAATATCTTTTCGATTGTTAGCACGAAAAAAAAGCAGACTAGATTGAAAGAGGAGAAAGGCAAGCGGAAAGCTGCAACTTTCTTGCTATAATCTCAAATATGCATATGGAGATGCCCTTAGCCCTTAAGAATAGATCAAAAGTTGACTGGATGTGTCTATGTTTGTTTTTCTTTCAAATTCAATCCATCTTATAAGTATGATAGTAAGAGCATCTCCAATGCACAAGTCTTTTATAGCTTTTCACTATTACAAAAAGCTTTTTAAAAGGTTTTTATGCATCGTAGTGGAAAGCTTTTTGGTAACCAACCTGTTATTGGAATAGCTTTTTGGTAAAAAGGAAGACTTTTTGTATTGGAGAAGATTTTTAAAATAGCTTTTTGTTAAAGAAAATTAATGGAATTCTTATGTGGCAAAAAGAAAAAGTCATTGAATGACTTGTGCATTGTGGATGCTTATTATTCATACATGACTTATTAGAATAATTGGTAAACAACTTCTTGGTAGGCATGGCAATGGGGCGGGGATCTCCATCCCCGGCCCCGGCCCCGGTTTGTGATACCTGGCCCCGGGCGGGTACGGGGATACCAACCCCGGCCCCGGTCAACTTTTGGTCAAGACCCGGTTTGGACCCGGTTGGTTTTTTGGCTTTTTAACAAATATTTTGCTGCACTATTTTTAAAATTGGGAAAAAATAAATATTTTCAACAACTATCTGAGATGATTACAAATTGGAAAGAAATAAATATTTTTAAAATTTATTATATATTTTAAATATATAAAATAAATAAAATAAATAAAATTTTAATTATATATATATACACCGGGTCCGGGGCGGGTCGGGGGATGGTCACCCCGGCCCCGGTTTTTTGAAAGTGGGTTTCCCCGGTCCCGGTACCCGGTTTGGCGGGGAATCCCCGGCCCCGGTCGGGTCGGGTGGACCGGGTTCCCCACCGGGTCGGGTCAAATTGTCATGCCTACTTGGTATCCTTCAAGACAAATCACTCTTGGTCTTTCAGAAAGCCTGCCCATTTTCTTTTGCCTCTTTTCACCTGATGATAAAAAGGATAAAAGATGCAATTAACCAAACTTTTTTTTGTCTATTAAGCTGTTGAAAATTAAGTCTTATTTAATCGATAAAGACAATGAAAAAGAAATCAATAAAGCTTTGTATTTTTGAAACCGATAAATGATTAATGTTTGTAATTGTCTATTCTATAGGTTATAATAGTCAAAAATACTGTTATTGATTTATTAATATATAATTTAGATTTTATTTTTTATTTAATCGTGTGTAAATATTTTTAATAAATAATTATTTAATAACTTTATTAGCATGATAAAATAAATTAATAAAATCAAAAGTTTATTAAAAAGACTGGATCTCAAAATAATGTTTATATGCATTGCAAAGTGAATAACAAGGTTACAAAGAGATTAAGAAGACATTGAGAGAGCATCTTCAATAATTATGCTAAGATGAAAAAAATATAGGATTTTAGTATTTGTGTTAGTACAATAGTTATGGTATCTTCTATGCTAAAATAGAAAAAAGAGGAAAAAAATTGTAAAAATCTTTAAATTTGGAGAAATTTCTAAGGCATCGTTTGGCAAAAAAGAAAGCTAGCTTTTTTTCTGGGTACATGTTTGAATGACCATAAGTTAGCTTATAAGCTAGTTTTTTGAAACGCTACTTGAAGTAGTTTTGTGAATATTCCAATATTGCCCACATTATTATTAATTAACTATTATTATAAATAAATATTAGTTTTTTAAATTTAATTAATATTAATTAATAAATATTAACTAAAAATTATTAATTAATTATTAATTATTTAGAGTTATTGTTGATCATATAAATTACTTTTATATATTTTTTTAATATTAATCAATATATTTTAATTATCAATTACTATTATCCTTTTTAATTATTATTTGATTATTTTTCTCATATTATATGTAACGGTTATTTAAAATCATAAATTAATATATATATATATATATATATTTTCTAAAACTTGTTTTAACAAATTCAAAATTTATAGTATATATGTAATAATCGATTTTAAATTCTTTTAATTAACATGTTATATTATTTAATTTTTCTTTACTACATTAGTTGTATTAATTAACATATTATATTGCTATAAAATTGTTTTAATTATATAATTAAATATTGTAATTGATAATTTTTTAAAGATGTCTTTTTGATCATTTTACATGTTTATAAGCTAGTTTTTCTAAACATGACTTCTTCATCAGCTATCAGCTAGCTTATTAGTCAACAGCTAGCTTATGAGTCAACAGCTAGCTTATCAGCTAGTTTGCCAAACATAGCCTAAATAGGTGGTTTCTCCCCAAAACTAATAATTACCTCCAAAAAGCAAACTTTTTTTCTCCAACTTTCCATATATTAAATATCTATACATATAATAAATAAGTAACTAGCATGTCACGTGTCGTCTTCTGGTGAGCCGACTTCAGTATTTTCCCGCCTAAACATGTATCTGGACGCAGTTTACATTATAAGTTCAATTAGCACACCCACATTCATTACTCCTTAAAATCTCTCCTTAATTCAATTTTTTAATGTATACGTTACATTTACTATCCTTATAATTAGATATGTAATTTACTTTTAATCCCCTACTTTTTTATTTTTCATTTTAGACTCTTATCATATTAACATAAATAATGTATATGAACTAAAATGCATTAAAACATTTCTATTTTTTACAAATTATACCATTGTAATCGCTTCGTCAATACCTTCAAAATTAGCTCAATATTGAATATTTTTGGATTTAATATATTATTATATCATAAATATATACGAATTAATGTGTCGTGATTAGTATGAGATTTGATACAAATAATCACTAAATTGTCGTGATTTTCTTTTTGTTTCATATCAATTTTTACTTCAAAGTCGAATTCCTTCGATGAATTACAATTCTATCAAATTCCATTCTGTCAACGAAACACCCTTAGAATTATCATAAGAGATTTAATTACTTGGAAAAAAATATCACTTATCAACTTACTTTTGGATTATGAGTTGGAACCTTTTTCAAAAATATAAATATGCAAATATTTTAGTATAGTATATTTAATTATTTATACTTTCTTAATCATGATTATATTATTTCTTCTAATTTTAATTGAACTACATAATATCAGTTATCAACAGATGGTTGGTTAATGATATTTTCAAAGTCAAATTGTTATGCTTTCCGTCAATTCACTTTAAATTAATCTTTCATAATAGTTGATAAGTTTTCTGGCAAGATTTAATTTTTTTAAATTACCCCGTGTAATACACGGTTCGAACCTAGTTTTAATAATATAATAAAATAAATTGAATATTTTAATAAGATAATTAATACTAGAGTTGTTAAAATAACATAGTTGTTGGAGTTGGATGCAAATTATTTTGGAAATTTTGAATTTTTTTACTCTATTTTAGAAAAACTTTAGCATAGCTATCGGAGATAATGATAAGAGGTTTCAAGTTCTGATCAAAAGAAAAAAAACACTCTCTAGCCTAACTTCTTATATGATAAGACATAAGTGGTAATTAACAAGTTAAAAAAAGACCACCACCTAAAATATTGTGTGATCATATAGTATTATCCATTTTCCGTTTTTTTTGAGGTTTTCCTCCGAACCTCCTTCTATATATATATATATATATATATATATATAGAGAGAGAGAGAGAGAGAGAGATACGGGGTCATTCAAGGGAGAACTATGTAGTTTGTGATAACTGTGAGATCAAATGTGAGCCACATATTAAACAATAAATTAGAAAATTATTAATTTTAGTAATTTTGTTTGAAATTTAAATAAAAGGGCATTTTAAGTATTTTAAAAATCTTATCTCTCCTCTCTCCTCTCTCATCTCTCCGGCCTCTTGCCTCCGGTCTCCGGCCTCCGGTGATACCAAGATGCAATGTGATACCAAGATAAAGATGATGCACAATGTGATACCCTTGTAAAGCAACAAAAATAAAGATGACGCACACTGTGATACCCTTTGTAAAGCAACAAAAATAAAGACGATGCACACTATGATATCATTTGTAAAGCAACAAAATAAAGACGATGCACACTGTGATACCCTTTGCCAGGCAACAAAATAAAGACGATTCACTGTGATATCGATTCCAAGTGTCATATAACCAAACCCCAAAATCAAAATCAAAATCAAATCCACTGTCATACCAAAGTAAACAGAAAATGCACTGTGATACCGATACCCAATGTGATACAACCAAACCCCAAAATCAAAATCAAACTCACTGTGATACCCTTATGTTACACCCAAACCCTAAAATCAAAATCAAACCATAATAATCAAAACACAAAATAATAGTACAATATCAAACCCAGATCTGGATTTTAAGAAGGTGTGGAGGCATCTGTTCCGTAAAAATCCAACCCAGATATGAATATGTGTGTGTGTTGGTGGGGGGGGGGGGAGGAATCTGTTCCATCGTCTCCATCATAGACACCACCGCCACTAACACAGAAAGATAACAAGTGCCGATGATGCTGACGGTGGGAGTGGTCGTGGTCGTGGTTGCATAATCTTCTAAACGATCGGCGGTTTAGTTAGTTCAAATCGTCGAGTGGCTGTAAAGTAGAATGTGTCGGCGGCGATGGTTGTAGAGCATAATCCGTAGGCGAAATAAAGTCGTGGTTGCAGAATCCGTCGTCGAAAATGTGTGTGGTACAAATCGAGTCTGCTTGTTTCCATAACGGCAACCAGATAATGATTTAGGTTAGGTAAGAGAGAGAGAGAGAGAGAGAGAGAGAGAGAGAGGAGAGAGATAAGAGAGAGAGAGAGACGGGGGGGGGGGGGGGGGAGACGTATAACAAATTTATGGCGATACTTTAGGATTTAATGATTTAATTAGATTTGGGAAACAAAATTACTAAAATACTCTTTTGTATTTATTTAAATTTTTTATTAATTATCTTAAATGTGTGGTTCACATTAGATCTCACAGTTATCACGAACTACCTAGTTCTCAATTGATTAGGCCCCGGGATATATATATATATATATATATATATATATATATATATAGAGAGAGAGAGAGAGAGAGAGAGAGAGAGAGAGAGAGAGAGAGAGAGGGATAATAAATTGTAAACATCTAAATGTGTGTAAACTTTGGATTTCATAGGTTTTCTTGATGAAATTATTTCATGAAATTGTTTATTTTAATGAAAGTGTTTCATATCATTCATTTCTTGATGAAATTGTTTCATATATTTGTGTTTTTTGGTAAAAACGACAAAGTTTCATCAACTGAGAAAATATATGAAACAGTTTCATAGAAATAAAAAAATATATATGAAACTACAAAAAAAACACAAATATGAAATAATTTCATCAAGAAATGAATGACATGAAACAATTTCATCAAAATAAACAATTTCATCAATAAAACCTATGAAATCCAAAGTTTACACGAAATTGTTTTTTACAAAATAGTGGGCCTATATATATATATATATAGAGAGAGAGAGAGAGGGAGACTAATTTGAAACCCTCCAAAAGGTTGAAACCAATGCAACCCATGATCTCACCATTGATTAAATATTTAACGGTTGAGATCAACTTAAGAAATAACTACCGGATCCACTAAGCTTAATTTTAGGAGATGGTTTGGTTAGATCAACGGCTGAGATGAGGGTTGAATGGGTTTCAACCTTTTGGAGGGTTTCAAACTAGTCTTCCTCTACCTCTCTCTCTCTCTCTCTCTCTCTCTCTATATATATATATATATATATGGGTGGTTTAATTTGCAAACCACCCAACGTGCTAACTTGCAAACTATGCAAACTCAAGCTAATAATTCATTATTTTTTTTCTTAATTATGATGGTTTATTAGTAAATAATATATGAAACAATTTCATTAATAATATATGAGGGTTAATTAATGAAGAATATATGAACATTGAACAAGTTTCATGTAACGACTCGGAATCCCATACATAGTTCAAATAGCATACATTGCATAACGTCGTTAAAACAAGAGATACATTATATAACAAATACGGTCCCCTAGTCTTTTACAAACATTCAGTACATCATTACCAACGTTTACATAGTAGATTACATCATTACTAACAACATGCTATATCTACTAAACACATCATAGTCTTCAACTACATAGTCCTCCAAAAGCTATTCGCAGTTTAACCTTCTTATTTGCTCTTACTCGATCCGCGACCTTGAATACATATTTTTAAAACAAAATGAGGGTTAGACCTTGAGGTCTAGTGAGAAAATCCCCGTTAGTTAAAAACCATTTGCACAACATCATACACATAATTCACATAAGAATACCAATTAAGACTCATGCATCATGTATCTTTCCATCTCATTCTCTTGGCCATATTAATTGGTTGCGAGCCAACTAATCAATTTACACCACTGTACTAAATACAGCCAACACCACTGTCCCTCTGTACAGCCAACATACACCGGTCCTAAGCCCGAACAACTAGCACCCATGCAGTGTAATACTCATATAAACACAATATGCACATTATTACACTCATTCACATATATGTATTCCAGTTAGAAAACATTTTAAGTAAAACTCACTTGTTTGCTTATAAAAACTCTTTCCTGTCTTCTACAAGGAACTCAGCTTTCACCTCCTATCCACAGTATCTGAAACAATTAGATACAAATAGCTCTTTACCAAATAGAACACATAAGTCTTACTAAAGCTAAGACCTTTAGATAACTTTAATCCTCAAATGTTACCCCCAAACCCGAACTTAAGTTAAGTCCACAGTACATTTAGTCTTTATTCATTCCCTATCCAATAACTAGCAATACACAGGTTACTAGATACTCAAAAGCATCAAAACTCTCAAAATTGACCAAACAGCTAAAGTTCCCGGACAACACAAACTATCCGGACAACACCAACTATCCGAACAACATACATAATCCGGATAACAACACTTTCCGGATACATAACCAATCCGGATAACACCCGGACACCAAAGTAATCCGGATACCATCCGGTATCTCATTTTAATCGGAAACTTAAGGAAAATAGAAACTTACCGGGTAACTTGACTTGTCCGGACACCACTAAAACACTTCCGGACACCAACATCAAAACTACCGGACACTACCAAAAAGGACTACCGGACACATTCATACTGTGTCCAGACACTACTGTCGGTTTGCCCTATTTCTACCCAGAATCCGACTGTGATTTATACCAGACCGATTTTGATGATTTTAATCCGACAGAAACTTCCTACTAGCAATTACAAACATAAATTATAAAGGAACATACCTTCAAATCACTTCTAAGTAGACCAAATGGAGCCTTAACCCTTCCTTTCCTTCCTTCTCCTTTTTCTCTCCAAACACACACACTTGCACACACTGATTTCTGGATAATTGCTGTTTTGAAAATATCTGAATTAAACAAGTATATTTATATTTTTGACTTAATTTACCCTTAAGGCTTAAACTATCCAAAAATGACCCAAACACCCTTAACTCCTAATTTAACCCAAACTTACCCTAAACATCAATTATAAAGTTAAATAAATTTAACGGAACTAACATTTAACTAACGAACTTACCCGGGGTATTACATCATCTCCCCCTCAAAAGAATTCCGTCCCGGAATTCGGTTTAGGCAAAAAGGTGCGGGTACTTAGTTCTCATTTCTGATTCTGATTCCCAAGTAGCATCCTGACCCCTATGATGTCTCCACTGAACTTTCACTTGTCTGATTACTTTGTTCCGCAACACTTTAACTTTGTGGTCAACTATGGCTTCAGGTTCCTCCACATAATTCAGCTTTTCATCAACTTGTATATCGGGTAGAGAAACTGCCTGATCTGGCGTAACCAAACACTTTCGGAAATTCGATACGTGAAACGCGTTGTGAATCCTGCTTAACTCTGACGGAAGAATCAACCTGTAGGCTACTTCACCAATCCTTTCTGTAATTGAAAACGGTCCAATGTACCTCGGGCTCAGTTTACCTTGTTTCCCGAATCGAATGACTCCTTTCCAAGGCGAGACTTTTAACATCACAAAATCTCCAACTTGGAACTCTAACGGGTTTCGACGTCGGTCGGCGTAGCTTTTCTGTCTGTCTTGAGCTACTTTCAAACGTTCCCGAATCTGAGAAATCTTATCCGCGGTCAACTGAACTATATCTGGCCCTGCTAACTGTTTCTCTCCCACTTCGTTCCAACACAGAGGCGTTCGGAATTTTCTACCATACAGAACTTCAAACGGTGCCGCTTGTATGCTGGAATGATAACTGTTATTGTAAGCAAATTCAATCAACGGTAAATGCTTATCCCATGATCCCCCAAAATCAACAATCCAAGCCCGGAGCATGTCTTCTAAAGTCTGAATAGTCCGTTCACTCTGACCGTTAGTTTGAGGATGATACGCCGTACTTAACTTTATCTGCGTTCCCATTTCCTTTTGAAAACTTCTCCAGAATCTTGAGGTAAAACGGCTGTCACGATCAGAGATAATCGAAAGTGGAACTCCATGTCGTGTTACTATTTCATTGATATACAGTTTGGCTAGTCTTTCCAATGAATAGGTTTCCTTTATTGGTAGGAAGTGAGCAGACTTGGTCAACCTGTCAACGATCACCCAAATAGCATCAAACCCTTTCGGAGTTCTTGGTAACTTCGTGATGAAATATGTAGTAATCTGATCCCATTTCCACATCGGTATTTCTAAACGCTGTAATTGCCCAAACGGCTTCTGATGTTCAATCTTCACCTTCTTACAAGTAGTACAACCTTCCACATACCGAGCAATACTCCTTTTTATTCCCGGCCACCAATAAAATTGCTTCATATCTTTGTACATCTTGTTCGTACCTGGATGAATAGAGAAACGAGATTTATGAGCTTCTTGTAGTACCCGATCACGTAAACCACCCAAATGAGGCACCCAGATTCTATTTCCCAAACACAACAACCCACAATCATCTTTTACAAGCAATGCTGATATACCCACTAACCGTTCTGGTTTTAAGTTTTCTTCTTGAAAAGTTTCTATTTGACACTTCTGCAATTCGTCAAAGATGTTAGGTAGGAGTTCAGATCGTAGTGAAATAGCTTTTATTGTTCCACTCCTTTCTTGACGACTTAGTGCATCAGCTACCACATTCGCCTTTCCCGGATGATAAAGGATTTCACAGTCGTAATCATTCACCAATTCTAGCCATCTTCTTTGTCTCATATTTAGTTCCTTCTGATCGAAAAGATGTTGGAGGCTCTTATGATCAGTATAAATTTGACATTTAGAGCCGTAAAGGTAATGTCTCCAAATCTTCAATGCGAATACAACTGCTGCCAGTTCCATGTCCTGTGTAGGATACTGTCTTTCATGATCTTTTAACTGACGAGAATCATAAGCAATAACATTTCCATGTTGCATAAGTACACATCCCAATCCCAGTTTGGAAGCAGCACTATAAACAACAAAGTCTTCGGAACCTTCAAGTAATGCTAGTATCGGTGCGCTACATAATTTCTCTTTCAATATTCGGAATGCTTCATCCTGTTCTGCTTTCCATTCGAACTTTAGATTCTTCCGGGTTAGCTTAGTGAGAGGTGTAGCGATACGAGAAAAATCTTTTATAAACTTTCGATAGTAACCGGCTAAACCCAGAAAACTTCGTACTTCCGTTGGCGTTCTCGGCGGTTCCCACTTTTCAACTGCTGCTACTTTCATTGGGTCAACTTGAATACCTTTCTCAGAAACTACATGTCCGAGAAACTGAACTTCCCGTAGCTAGAACTCACATTTAGAGAACTTAGCGTATAACTGTTCCTTCTTCAACAATTCCAGAATTAAACGAAGATGTTGGGTGTGCTCTTCTTTGGACCGGGAGTAGATAAGGATATCATCGATAAACACAATAACGAATTTATCGAGATATGGCTTACATACTCGATTCATTAAATCCATAAAAGCAGCTGGGGCGTTCGTCAATCCAAAAGGCATTACTAAGAATTCATAGTGACCATACCGTGTGCGAAAAACAGGTTTCAGAACGTCTTCTTCTTTAACCTTCAGTTGATGGTAGCCGGATCTTAGATCAATCTTGGAGAAATAACAAGCTCCAACTAATTGATCGAAGAGATCATCAATTCTGGGAAGCGGATATTTGTTCTTGATCGTGCGCTTATTCAGTTCCCGATAATCAATACACATCCTCATCGAACCATCCTTCTTTTTCACAAAGAGAACCGGTGCTCCCCACGGCGAAGAACTGGGTCTGATGAAGCCTTTATCTGAAAGATCCTGCAGTTGAGTCATCATCTCTTTCATCTCTGGAGGTGCCAAACGATACGGTGCATGGGCAACAGGAGTGGCTCCAGGAATCAGATCTATACCAAACTCTACCTGTCTAACGGGCAGAAGGCTAGTAAGATCTTCTGGAAAAACTTCTGGAAATTCACGAACAATCGGAATATCTCCCAGCTTATTCGTTTCTAGCTTAATATCTACCACATAAGCTAAGTAACTTGAGCAACCTTTATTGATACACTTACGAGCTTTCAACAAAGAGATAAGGCAAGACTGATGATTTCTACGGTCACCATAAATCACTACTGGTCCCTTCTCAGGTAAGACAACATTTATCAACTTCTTATCACAAACTATATTAGCCTGATTCTCGGCTAACCAATCCATTCCCACTACCACATCAAATTCGATCAAGGCTATAGGAAATAACTGAATAGGCACTCCACACCCATCTATGTTTATCACACAACTATCAAATACCTCATTAATCGGTACTTGATTATCATTAGCCGTATCTACCATTAACGCATGATCTAACACTTTAGGCTTTAAATGCATATAGGCAGCAAAAGAAGGCGACACAAACGATCGGTTTGCACCGGAATCAAATAACACTTTAGCACGTGTAGAATTTATTAAGAATGTACATGTAACCACATCGGGAGTCTCATCTGCTTCTTGCTCTGTCATCTGGAAGGCACAACCCCTTGCTCTTGGTACTGCTGGCCTTGGTACTACCGGTCTAACACCCGTTGGTCTTACTGACGTACCACCCGGTTGTATTCTCCCCATTGGACAATCGGACTGAAGGTGACCGGGAGAATTGCACGAGTAACAAAATCTAACTACTCGACAGTCTTTAGCAATATGATCGATCTTTCCACACTTATAACAGTTTCTAGGATCCACTTGACAACTTCCTTGATGAAAACGGTGGCACTTTGGGCAAGGTCTTTCAACTGGTCGGAAAGGTGGACGGTTATCAAATCGCTGGAACCTGGACTTCTTCGGATCATACTGCGGTCCTTCCCACTTTCTTTTTCCCACATTCTTATCACTAGTACTTCTCCCTTTATCTTGTTCCACGGTTTCCGCGGCGTCTACTGCGGTGGAGAAAGTTTCTGGTCCTTTAGCAATCACAAAACTTCTGACTTCTGCATTCAATCCAAAGATAAACCTTTCAATCTTCATGGCCTTCGTAGCAACGTAGTATTCCGCAAAATGAGACTTTTCCAAGAAACGAGCGGTGTAGTCCCGAACTGACAAATTCCCTTGCTGCAAGTTCATAAACTCCCCTTCCAATTGTTTAACTGCGGCTTGAGGACAAAGCTGTTTCCTGAAAGCTATCACGAATTCTTCCCAAGAGTAAGTAGAATATATATCAGATCCTCCCGAGGTCATATGTGCTTCCCACCAGTATAGGGCATCGCCTTTCAACATTGCAGTTCCATAGAGTACTCTATCCTCTTCAACGCATTTACTAGTATTGAAGATGGCTTCTATTTCCTTCAGCCACTTCATAGCTTTCACTGGATCCCGATCTCCCGAGTAAGTTGGAGGCTTACAACTTAAGAACATTTTATAGTCACACTTTCTTAGTACTGGTGTGATTGTAGGTGTAATAGGCATCTCGTTTTCCTGACCAGGATCTGGTGTATCAGCTTCATTATGACGAGTTCGATCAAACATGGCTTGTATACTGGCCTGCAGTCTTCACATTTCGGCTGTTAAATCGTCCCTAGTAACAAATTCATTACCTCGTGGCGGAGTTCCACTCCCAGTTCTACCTCCAATTCTGCCTCCACCTCTTTCTCCCCCTCATCCCCTTCCTCCGGCTGTTGGGTTTGTTCTATTCGGATTTCCTCCTCCTTCTCGATTCGTTTGTCTAGTACCACTTGCCATTCTGTTGATTCAGACAAGGTTAATATACACATAAGCACATACCCCATATAACAAGGTATTCCAGTTCAAACATGTACCTGTAAGATCACAATTACACTGGCCAGGTGTAAAATGAACTTACCTTACATGATGTTCCTTCTACCTTTTTATATTTAACACCCCAAGGTTCTACAATAATAGGGACATCCTACTTCACATGCAGTTTAAGTCTAGGTACAGATACTAATACCTAAATCCCTTAAACTAGGGCTCTGATACCATCTGTAACGACCCGGAATCCCATACATAGTTCAAATAGCATACATTGCATAACGTCGTTAAAACAAGAGATACATTATATAACAAATACGGTCCCCTAGTCTTTTACAAACATTCAGTACATCATTACCAACGTTTACATAGTAGATTACATCATTACTAACAACATGCTATATCTACTAAACACATCATAGTCTTCAACTACATAGTCCTCCAAAAGCTATTCGCAGTTTAACCTTCTTATTTGCTCTTACTCGATCCGCGACCTGGAATACATATTTTTAAAACAAAATGAGGGTTAGACCTTGAGGTCTAGTGAGAAAATCCCCGTTAGTTAAAAACCATTTGCACAACATCATACACATAATTCACATAAGAATACCAATTAAGACTCATGCATCATGTATCTTTCCATCTCATTCTCTTGGCCATATTAATTGGTTGCGAGCCAACTAATCAATCTACACCACTGTACTAAATACAACCAACACCACTGTCCCTCTGTACAACCAACATACACCGGTCCTAAGCCCGACCAACTAGCACCCATGCAGTGTAATACTCATATAAACACAATATGCACATTATTACACTCATTCACATATACGTATTCCAGTTAGAAAACATTTTAAGTAAAACTCACTTGTTTGCTTATAAAAACTCTTTCCCGTCTTCTACAAGGAACTCAGCTTTCACCTTCTATTCACGGTATCTGAAACAATTAGATACAAATAGCTCTTTACCAAATAGAACACATAAGTCTTACTAAAGCTAAGACCTTTAGATAACTTTAATCCTCAAATGTTACCCCCAAACCCGAACTTAAGTTAAGTCCACAGTACATTTAGTCTTTATTCATTCCCTATCCAATAACTAGCAATACACAGGTTACTGGATACTCAAAAGCATCAAAACTCTCAAAATTGACCAAACAGCTAAAGTTCCCGGACAATACAAACTATGCGGACAACACCAACTATCCGGACAACATACATAATCCGGATAACAACACTTTCCGGATACATAACCAATCCGGATAACACCCGGACACCAAAGTAATCCGGATACCATCCGGTATCTCATTTTAATCGGAAACTTAAGGAAAATAGAAACTTACCGGGTAACTTGACTTGTCCGGACACCACTAAAACACTTCCGGACACCAACATCAAAACTACCGGACACTACCAAAAACGACTACCGGACACATTCATACTGTGTCCGGACACTACTGTCGGTTTGCCCTATTTCTACCCAGAATCCGACTGTGATTTATACCAGACCGATTTTGATGATTTTAATCCGACAAAAACTTCCTACTAGCAATTACAAACATAAATTATAAAGGAACATACCTTCAAATCACTTCTAAGTAGACCAAATGGAGCCTTAACCCTTCCTTTCCTTACTTCTCCTTTTTCTCTCCAAACACACACACTTGCACACACTGATTTCTGGATAATTGCTGTTTTGAAAATATCTGAATTAAACAAGTATATTTATATTTTTGACTTAATTTACCCTTAAGGCTTAAACTATCCAAAAATGACCCAAACACCCTTAACTCCTAGTTTAACCCAAACTTACCCTAAACATCAATTATAGAGTTAAATAAATTTAACGGAACTAACATTTAACTAACGAACTTACCCGGGGTATTACATTTCATTAGAATTAGAAAATACATGAAACAATTTCATATTTTACATGAATAAAAAAAATATGAAACAATTTTATCAAATTAAACAATTTCATGAAATTAACCGATGAAATCGACGCTTTGCACAAATTGAGGTGATTTGCATTTGATCTATCCCCTTTTTATATAGGATTGAGTTCTGGTGAGAAATGAGGTTAACGTGAGAAGTGTGAGTCTGCCTCCTTTCTCTTGATGATCAATCGTTGGATGAAAAATGAACGTACATCAGGATGAGATGCACCAGATTAATTTCCTTCTAAACCGCAATTCATGGGAGGACACTTGATTAAAAGTGATAAACGTTCAAATCTAGTTCTCACGCTTTTTACGTTAACATTAACTTCTCACACTATCCGCCATATATATATATATATATATATATATATATATATATATATATATATATATATATATATATATATATATAAACTCAAATTCAATTGTGAACCTGAGGACAACCTACAACCGTTGATTAAAAAACGGTGATTAGATCAATGAATAAAAAACGTGGTGGCAATTTTGTAAATAACGTGAAAACTATGTCCATGGCTTACTGAATAATTAGCGCGTAGGGGTAAAATTGGAAAAAAGAAAATACGGTTCAAAACATCAGATATAGGCATAATCATAATGGAGACAGTCTATTTATCATTTTCGCCGATTTTCTCTATCACTAAAACTTCCATTGTTGAATACTGAAGAAGAAGAAGACGATTTACAGAGAAAACTTAAAATCATCAACAAAAATGGCAGATACATCTGAAGATACTAGAGATAACGTTCCAATAGGTCAACTTATGAAAAAAGGTAAGTTTAACTGTTTGAAAATCGTCGATACTGAATACTTTGGGTTTTTATTTAACTTTTACAAAAACGGAAAAATGAAGAAAACAATATATATGATGAATAAATGCTTCAAATGACGATTAAAACGAAGATATATTGTTAGATTTTATTTTATTTTTGTGAGTAGTTATATTCATACTGAATATTCATTGTGAGAGGTTATTTTTGTAACTAGCTGATTATATTTGTTAGCAGTTATATTCATACTGAATACTTAGGGGTTTTATTTAACTTTTACAGATTAAGAAACAAAAATCTGATTCGAAAAACCCTAAAACGGAAAAAATGAAGAAAACAATAGATCTCATGAATAAATGCTTCAAATGACGAGTAAAACGAAGATATATTGTTAGATTTTATTTTATTTTTGTGAGTAGTTATATTCATACTGAATATTCTTTGTCAGAGGTTATTTTTGTAACTAGCTATGTTCATAGTGATTATATTTGTTAGTAGTTAATTCATATTGAATATTTACCTTCATTCAGGCTGAATAAAACTTTTTAATTAAAAACTTTTAGTTATATTCAGACTAAATATTTTTTTTGAGGTTATTTTTGTAACTAGTTATCTTCATACTGATTATATTTGTTAGTAGTTATATTCATACTAAATATTTACATTCATTCAGACTGAATAAAACCTTTTAACTAAAAACTTTTAGTTATATTCATACTGAATAATATAAAATAAAATTTGGTATTGATTATAATTGCTGAAACATTGTTAAGATGTTTATGAGCAGTGATATTCATACTAAATATATAGTTTTATTCAGTCTGAATATACGCACATAAAATGAGGTTCATTACTAAACCTACGAGGTTGTTAACATTTTTTGTGAGTAGTTATATTCATTTTGAATATATACTTTATTCAGATTGAATAAACATTTTAGCTAAAACCTTTTAGTTATATTCGTTTTGAATATAGGCCTTTATTCAGTCTGAATAAAATTATATATCCAAGATGAATAGAACTTAAATCATTTATTCTAAACTTTTTATTCAATCTGAATAAATAATATATTTAGTAATCGTTTGAATATAAATAAATTAGGTAAAAAAAGAAAAGCTGAAGATGAGATATCTTCATCCAAAAAAAGAGTTCAAGAAGAAAAGAAAGGTATTATCATTATTCCTTTTTTAAAATATTTATATAAATTTAACAAAATGCATATTTTAATCATTTTGTTGTGAATATCAAATATGTTTATAGGTAAGAAGAAGAAGGATGTTAAGGAAAAGAATAAAGACGCAGCAAGTGGTAGTACAAAACAAAAAAAGAAAGAAATAGAGAAAGATGTTACAAAGGAAAACAAAAAAGAAAACACGAAGAAGGCAAGCAAAAGAAGCTGAAGAATATACAACACATATCTCTATCTATATGGTTAACTCCCAAAAACTTACTGCTAGTTACTAGAAAAATGAGAACGCCACAAATCAATTGAATACAGCAGATGGGATTTGGAACCATTCTAGATATGAACATCGACTCCATACCATCTAAGCTAGCACACTACATTGTCGACAACTTTGATCCTGTTGATATGGTTATAAGAACAAGAAAAGGGCCTATTCAAGTTACAACTCAGGCTGTTAGTGATATGCTAGGATTAAAAGATGAAGGGATTGATATTAATACAATTCAGAAAGATGTGGAATGGGATGAGATAGTTGAAGACTGGAGAGCACAGTTTGATAAAAGTTTGATTAGACCAAAGGATGTTGTGAAGATGTTAAACCAATCAAACAATACAGATTGGAATTTCAAGATAGGTTTCGTTGTTTTATTTGTGAATACAATGGTTGTTTCGATGAAGATGGGTACATGCAATCTATCCATTCTTTCACATTTCGGAAAGAATTTAGAGTTCAAAAATGTGAACTGGTGTAAATATATAATAGATTGTGTGAAGGAAAGCAAGAGAGGATGGAACAGGGAATCGGATGCCAGCTTCTACACGGGCCCAATAACTTTTCTGACGGTATGTAATCAACTTTAATATCTCTTTTTATTCAAGACTAATATGCTAGTTAGAATTGTCTTAAGTAAGCAATACATTCATAATTCAGCATGAATAACTATGATAAAAATGTTAATTAAATAGATAATGGATTGGCTTAAGCAAGACATACATATCATTATTCATTATGGATTACTATAATATGAATTGGATTAAGCATGGATATCTACATTATCTAAACTATATGTTAAGGCATCATTTTAAGTTTTATTCATTTTGAATATTTGTCTTAATTCAGACTGAATAAAGCAAGATATTCAAAATGAATATTTAAAGTATTCAGTCTGAATAATTTATTCAGTCTGAATAATGTACGTACTGAATATGGAATAGTTTAATAATTAATAACCAAATTAATCAGTTAAACATACACAAATGATAATATAAGTTTTATGTAATTAACATATTTGCATTATACAAAAATATAGCTTCTTTATCTGGATTCAACAAAATGTGAGGGATTTGAACACAAGAAGACTAGGCCTGCTATAAAGGGATGGAATACAGAGAAGATGAAGACAAGAGAGAAGTTGGAGTTAAAGATTGGAGGATTTGGCAGAGGAGAATTCAACGAAAAGTATGTTGAAGTAGAACAAACAGAAAAAGCTTCAACAAAGAAAAAGACAGGAAAGGTACAAACATATATTTACATTTGCATTATAGTACTTACTTTGATAACTAAAATGTATATATCAAATAAAAAAACAGGAGTACATGAAGATGCTTGATGATAGTTTGGAGGAACTATTTGCAAACAAAGCAGAAATTGAATTGAATACAACTTGAATAAAGCAATCATGTTGTATCCAGAAGATAGTTCTTGCACTGAATGGAAAGAAAGTTACGAGAGATCATTTTTGATCAAATCAGAAGTTATTGTTGAGAAGGAGCAGAGAATTAAAAGTAGTGTGGTATCGATGGAAGAAGGGATAAAAGAAGCAATTGTTTCTGAAGATAAAGAAAAAGAAGATAACAAAATTTGTGAAGAAGGAGAGAAAAAAGATGAGACAGAAAAAGAGAAGAAAGATGATGATGTTTCAAAGGAAACATCAAAAAATGATGATAAAGAAATGAAGAAAATAGAATGGCCTGATGGTACACAGTATTGTGATGGCTTGGCAGATTCAGAAGATATTAATAATGCTTTCAAGGATGCTAATGAAAAAACCCAAGAAGCAATTGAAGAACAAATTCAGGTTGAAGCTACATTAATGATAGAGGATGTTCTTGCAGACATTGATATGGAAATGAAGGATAAGGAGATAAAGAAGACAGAAGAGGAAGAGAAGAAAGATGAAGATAAAAAAGATGAACAAAATAAAGGAAAGAAGAATGATGAAGAGAGGGAAGGAATGAAGAATAAAGACAAGAATGAAGATGAGATGCGGGTAGGAGATGAGAAGAAGGAAGAGAAAAGGGAAGATCACACGAAAGCAGGAGTTGAGAAGAGCAAAGAGGAGAAAATGAAGAAGGGAAGACTGAAGAGGAAAAGAATGAAGAAGAAAAGGAAGAAGAGAAGCAGGAGAAGAGAAGAAGAATGAGGAAGAAGAGAAGAAAGCAGAAGAGAAGAAGGAAGAGGAAAAAGAGAAGAAAGATGAGGAGAAGAATATAGAAAAAGTGAGACCCAAGATTCAAATCCAAACTATTCTCTGGGGATGTCACAGTTACATACCCCAAAAAAAAAGTTGTTGAGGATGAAGAGGTTGTCAACAAGAAAGGGCCACTTGTTATCAGAATAAAACAAACAGAAGTGAATGACCCTGAGAAGAAGTTAAAAAGAATAGAAAAAATAGGTGAACAACTAAAATCACCTTACCTTCAAAGGAGAGTGGATCCAACAAAGAATCTAACAACAATAGAAACCAATGTTGGCAGTTGGATATTTTCTTTACAAGGAGATAAACTGTAAGTTTTAAAATTAATACATATTGTACATTATTAACTTTTATTAATTTAGCATTATCACTTTATATTCACTTTGAATATAGCTTATATTCAGTCTGAATAAAACTATATATTCAAAGTGAAAATCACTTTATATTTATCTTGAATATAACTTCCATTCAGTCCGAGTAAAACTAAATATTCAAACCGAAAAAATAGTAAATATTCAAATTCAAAAACACTTTATATTCACTTTGAATATAAGGTGATATTCACTTTGAATATAACTTCTATTCAGTTTGAATAAAGTAAAATATTCAAAATGAAATTCATATCATAATAAATATTGATATTTATTATGAAAATCATATAAATTCATATCATATCATATTCGACAAAACATTTAAATATTTATTTAAATTTTAATCAGGGATGTTGTCTTTGCTACAAGTGAGGGACAATCCAGTTTCAGAGTAATGTTTGAGAGCATGATTCCAGAGTCAGAACCATTTGCCAACATCATTGACAGTTGGTCTGTGATATTGAATCAAGAGGAGAGATTACGAAGCAAGGATTCTCCCAAGAGATTATTCTGCAGTACAAAGATTTTTGTAAGTTTACTAAACTTTTAAACTGTAACAACCGGGTTTTATATAGCAAAATTTAAAAGTTTGGTAGCCAAAGTCAAATCTTCGAGAAGCTTAGTGGTGGATGTCAAAGAATTAAAAGTTCAAGATGTAATAACCGAAATTTGTAATCTTGGTCGGTAATTAGAATTTGTGGAAGAATTTCGAAATAAGAAAGTTTGTGGTCCAAGTGTGAAGTAGATAGAAGTTTGGTGTTTATTGTAAAAAGTATAAAAGGGGCTAGAGAAACCCTAACTTCTTCATTATAGCTATTACTCCAATGTGTGTGTGTGTGTGAGGGTGCGGCTAAGAGAGACTGCAAGAGGAGAAGGTTTTTGGCAATTGATGAAGAGGAAGAAGTTTGGCAGCTGAACCGTTGGGATAACCAGTAGAATGTACAAGTAATTATTAATCCTTCCTCTCCTATAAGTTTGTGAAATGTGTTGGGTTTTGGTGGGGAGAAACTTGAGTTTTATGGAGTCCTTCGTGTTTCCCCCATTAAATTGTTTAAGAGAGGTTTAAGAATGGGTTAGTGTGTTAATCGCCGACCTGTATTCAATATCTGGAAGTAGTGGTGAGTTTCAGGGCGAAATGTGTTAATCCTCTGCGACTAATAGAAAGTCGCCGCGTCCGGAAACCTTTCTTACCAGGTTAGTATCCGGAATGTTCGGGGTGTCCGAACAAGTGGTGTCCGGATAGGTGAGGTGTCCGGACGAGTTGAGTTATCCGGTAAGGTTGAGTTACCCGGTAAGTTGAGTTATCCGGTAAGGTTGAGTTATCCGGTAAGTTAGTGTCCGGAATAGTTGGTTTAGGATATGAGCAGTTGTATTTCATCAATTTCTCAGGTAGACCGATTGGAAGCCAGAATCAAAGTAAGAAAAGATCTTAAGCGCACCGGGTGAGTTTTTCTAACTAAAATACGTGATCTTACATGTTTTCCAAAGAAAGTGATTATGTGGAAATGCCAGTTATTTTACATGACTTTTACGTAAATGAAAGCTTAATATTTTACTGATCAGGGTATGTTTATGAGCATGATTTATTTCCCATGAAAAGTATGTTCTACTGAAAAGATTGTTCAGCAAGATGAAACGAATTGTAAAGTGTATTATAAATCTCATGTTTTATGACTATGATGGTTTATGTGAATGCTATGTGGAGTCGGTCTGCACTGTGGGCTCAGAGATAGATCCTCGGGTTCTGATGATCCCTTGGATATGTATGACAGACTGGTAGGTTGGAATCCCTTTCCTCTTATCCGGTAGAGGGGAGTCCGTGTGGGCTCCGGGAAGGGGAGTCTGCGTAGGCTCCGGAAGAGGCGAGAAGGGAACCTAATGGGACCCCGATCGCGGAATGTTTATGTGATCCATTACACAGTGCAGTACCATGAATGATGTTTATGTGAAGAATGTGAATTGTTTTATAAATGATTTTTATAATGTTGATGTACACTGTTTATGGAGGGAGCTCACTAGACCTCATGGTCTAACCCTCGCTTTTCAAAACTAAAACCTTTTCAGGTAAGCAAATAGTAGAAGGCTCAGGTAAGTGAGCAAGAGCAAGATAGGGAACATATGCAGCTAGAGACAGTGCATGTGCCACTCGTAGCAGTTAGATTATTCTCAGTTGTGCATAGGTTGTTTCCGCCAACCTAAGTTTTAGATTGATGTAATGAAGTTTTGGGATCCAGTTTTGTAAATTGTATGAGGTAATGCTATGTATGTCCTGTTGTATTTTTTTGGGATGTTACAAATGGTATCAGAGCCATAGTTTAAGGGATTTAGGTGACCGGACGGGCCTAAACTTAAACTTGGGAGTAGAAAATCACAACTGAGAATCAGGAAATGCGTTAAGAGGGCACTAATGTAGACACAGGAAATGCGTTAGGAGGACACTATTATAGAGATAGGACTAATTGGGTACTGAGGACTGTCATGTAAGGTAAGTTTGAGATTTCACCTGGCCAGTGTAATTGCGAACTTACATGTACATGTATGTGCTTAACCTACCTTATAACCTACCTAGTGTTTATGTCGTATTCCAGTACGTTAGAATGTCAACGAGATCCCTGAGGGGTAGACTGAGACACCTTGTTAGGGAAGTTTCTTGAAAGGTCACTTATGAGGTGATGAATGTATGCATCGTAGAGAAGGAATGTCGTAAAGAACGTTACGAGTCGTTTAGAGGTAGCTCTTCGTGGTTTCGGGGAAGATGAATGTTTGAGTTTGAGTAGGGCTCCTATGTCGGGAGAGTCCTAGTTCTAGAAATCATGGCATAGATCAGTCAGGATGGTAAGGAAAGATTGTGTCGAAATCTTGAAAGTGTCAATGGAGCTCTGACTTCTTAATCTAGCTTTTCGGTGGCAGGGTAATGAAATAAGATGCCTATAGGGAAATGAAACCATGTAGAAGTGGGAAGTGAGATAGTTGTTCAAAACGAAATAATATGAAAGGGTTGAGTACGTGAGATGTGGAAAGCGTGTTCAGTAAGTTGTTGCATGACCGAGAGGGCGACCATTGGTCGTAGGTAAAGTGTCAAGAGTAAGCTGCGTGAGTAAAGCGGGTGACCCTGTTTGAGTGAGTAGCCTTCAATTGCAAGTAGAGTCTCATGCATGGTGTCCATTTATGTAACATGAAATTTGCACGATTAAGTTAAAGGTGTAAATATAAATTTTGATCAAAATGAGTCAGCATGTGCAAAAGTATGTTTAAAGAAAAGGTGATTTCGCTCACATTGCACAAAGGAATTTCGAGCTTAACGATTTGCAAAGTATTTCATTTCTTGATAAGTTAAACTTTTGCAAAAGGTCAGGAAAATGGTTACCTGCATTCTTTTATAACCAAAATGCTTCTTGACCTGTTGATATCATACAAATGAGTGTGAGAACCGACTGGTTTACTTTGTGTCGGTAATTCTTTCAAAATTGTGTCATATGAGAAGATCTTCATGTAATATATCACTGGCGTACTAACCTCATTCGGATGAAGTAAGATTAAGGTTCACGGAAGATGCTTGCACGCGATTCTCGAATCGTTGTGCAGGGCATTGAAGTTATAAGAGTGATGGGGTCGGGTGTACCCAAAATGTTCTCAAGTGTTGTTTATTTAAAATGATAAAATGTACGAAATGATTTATCTATTGCATTGTCATGCATGAAGGCTATGAACTCACTAGGTCGTAGGATGTTGCATGTTAAGCTAAGGAAGAACTTCAAGAATGGAGAAGTGTCGGACAAATCAGGAAAGAATGTTGTAGCCTTAGTATTTGTGTTCAAGAGGAAAGGTGAACAGGGGTAGAGTCGGAAGTGGATTATAGTGTCGGTTGTATGAGGGTTTGCACCCTTGTTCGGTAACTGGAAGTACGGTTGTCAAGGGACGGTTGTGTTCGGAGGAAGGACTTGAAGCCTTCAAGGTGATGGTTTTTGCAACTCGTTATGAGTAGTGTGGTGAGGAAGAATGAAATGTCTATGGCGTGGGAGTATGAGTTTCGAGGTGAGCTTGTAATGTTGATGTTACATGAGTAGGTTTCGAAAAGATGGAGGCAGATCATGAAGTTGATTATGATATGTTGGAAGGATTAGGTTCCGTAAGGAACCCCTGTTATAGAATAAGTTAAGAATGTAGTTACAGGTTGTCAGTTGATGTGGAAGTCGACGGTTGTGTAAGATGGTCGAGGCCGAAGACTTGAACTAGAAGGTTGAAAGATGATAGAACACCTTGTAGAGGGTGCTAAGAGGATGAGAAGTTATTGTTTTGATTAAGCGTTCTATTTACGAAGTATGGAGGGTTCGTAGAATGATGAGGTATGTAACACCAGCGAAGCAAGTGTGTAGATTCTATCGTCCAGTGAGGGACTGTGTCCAGCTTATGTAAGGTCTAGGATCGTAAAAAGCGAGCAAGAACGATTACATTTGAGCTAATTGGGAACTAGGGAGTTATAGTTCATCTAGAGTGAGAAAGGACAAAGTAGCGAGATAGACTCGATCGTGTATGCGAGAAAATGTGAAGGCAAGTTCTAATTGTGTGAATGATCATGAGAGATCTGGTCTGCAGTGTGACGTTATGGGCAAAGAGTATGCGGAGGTGTAATGACAGTAATTGTCAAGTTAAATGTGCCAGCTAGTGTCGTAGTGAGGTGATGATTAGAGAGAGAGAGAAAACATCAGATGGAAGCCTTTTTGGGGGTTCGGATAAGGTGTGCGATTTGTTAACCAGAATGTTGGAGCACGTAGGGTGTAAGTGGACGTTGTGGGATGATTATGTTTGGGATAGAATGACGGAGTGGTGGTGGGTGGTTACCCAAAGGAGAAACCAAGTGTTTTTAGTTGTAAGAGTCGCTAAGTAAGCATATATTTGGGATCACTGGAAGTTTAAAGGAGATGATGGGTGAGTTAGTCGAAATGTGGTGGAATAGATGTGAAATCCTTAAGGAGTGTGAGCTGTGGCTTTGTGTGAAAGAATTGTATGAGAAAGTAAAAGTTGGAGACTAAAGAATGTGTAGTGACGTCGAACACTAGTGTCGTTTCAAGACGACTTGGTGGAATGCCTTAAGCTAGGATCTTGGTGCAATTGTCTGGTTATGTAAGCAATAAGGAAGTGTTATCAGCATGTAGAAAGGTCGGGAGAGAGGGGCAAGTAAGGCTTGGTGGGCAGTGCTCCACGCTAACGTGGGGATGTGAAGATGGTATGTCGGAATAAGTGAGTGAATTGGAAGTAGTAAGCTGGACAGTAATGTCGAAAGGTGCAGTGTTGTGTTGATTGCCACTGGTAAGTGTGCGAACTTTTGGAAAAAGTATTGAGGAAGGGATGGTGTAGGATTTTGTGCAGGAAAGAAGTGGATGAGACAACTGAATGAGTTAAGGTAGTGACTTTGTGAGAAATGTTTAATCGATTTGGTCGTGTAGTGATTAAGCTAGTGAAAATAGTATGGTTACTCCTCCCGGTCGCGTGAGGATAACCGGAGTTTGTTTTATGACTGAGCGAACGTGGCAAGGAGCGAGGAATTGATGTGTTTCGGGATAAGCTTAATCCGAGTAGGTGAACACTTCAACGATGGGTTTGGAGGTTCCTATCCTTAGTTACATATAAGTATGGAGTGGCGAGGTGGTAAGGATATGAGAGATGGTTGACGATCTGGGGTTGATGTGGTCCAAGAAAGGGAAATGTCATTCTGCTTAGACGATTATCGGTTGGGAGAAGTGATCTAGAATGTGTTTGTATTGCGATGAAGGAAACTCTGGGTTGTGAGCTGTCAGAACGTACAGGTTGGCTTTGTGTCAAGCTGTCAAGTGTGTGTTTGGCCCTTGGTAAATGAACCTCGTGTTGTGGCGGAGGGTTTAGCCGAGTTCCTCCTTAAAGGTAGTATAGATGCATGAGAAGCCTTAGTAATCTTCGGTTATCAAGATCGATCGAGTAGGAACAGTAGCCTGCGAGTTAGAGTACCATAAGAACTGAAGGAATTGCACCCAATGTTCCATGTCTCGTTTTAATAAAGTGGTTGACCGAGTCAGAAGTGGCATTGCCTTGGGAAAGTGTCAGCTTTGGTGTGGACAGGATACCCGCCTCTTTTCCCAATAAGGAATTCCGGGGACGGAATTCTTTTAAATGGGGAGTGTTGTAACAACCGGGTTTTATATAGCAAAATTTAAAAGTTTGGTAGCCAAAGTCAAATCTTCGAGAAGCTTAGTGGTGTATGTCAAAGAATTAAAAGTTCAAGATGTAATAACCGAAATTTGTAATCTTGGTCGGTAATTAGAATTTGTGGAAGAATTTCGAAATAAGAAAGTTTGTGGTCCAAGTGTGAAGTAGATAGAAGTTTGGTGTTTATTGTAAAAAGTATAAAAGGGGCTAGAGAAACCCTAACTTCTTCATTATAGCTATTACTCCAATGTGTGTGTGTGTGTGAGGGTGCGGCTAAGAGAGACTGCAAGAGGAGAAGGTTTTTAGTAATTGATGAAGAGGAAGAAGTTTGGCAGCTGAACCGTTGGGATAACCAGTAGAATGTACAGGTAATTATTAATCCTTCCTCTCCTATAAGTTTGTGAAATGTGTTGGGTTTTGGTGGGGAGAAACTTGAGTTTTATGGAGTCCTTCGTGTTTCCCCCATTAAATTGTTTAAGAGAGGTTTAAGAATGGGTTAGTGTGTTAATCGCCGACCTGTATTCAATATCTGGAAGTAGTGGTGAGTTTCAGGGCGAAATGTGTTAATCCTCTGCGACTAATAGAAAGTCGCCGCGTCCGGAAACCTTTCTCACCAGGTTAGTATCCGGAATGTTCGGGGTGTCCGGACAAGTGGTGTCCGGATAGGTGAGGTGTCCGGACGAGTTGAGTTATCCGATAAGGTTGAGTTACCCGGTAAGTTGAGTTATCCGGTAAGGTTGAGTTATCCGGTAAGTTAGTGTCCGGAATAGTTGGTTTAGGATATGAGCAGTTGTATTTCATCAATTTCTCAGGTAGACCGATTGGAAGCCAGAATCAAAGTAAGAAAAGATCTTAAGCGCCCCAGGTGAGTTTTTCTAACTAAAATACGTGATCTTACGTGTTTTCCAAAGAAAGTGATTATGTGGAAATGCCGGTTATTTTACATGACTTTTACGTAAATGAAAGCTTAATATTTTACTGATCAGGGTATGTTTATGAGCATGATTTATTTCCCATGAAAAGTATGTTCTACTGAAAAGATTGTTCAGCAAGATGAAACGAATTGTAAAGTGTATTATAAATCTCATGTTTTATGACTATGATGGTTTATGTGAATGCTATGTGGAGTCGGTCTGCACTGTGGGATCAGAGATAGATCCTCGGGTTCTGATGATCCCTTGGATATGTATGACAGACTGGTAGGTTGGAATCCCTTTCCTCTTATCCGGTAGAGGGGAGTCCGTGTGGGCTCCGGGAAGGGGAGTCTGCGTAGGCTCCGGAAGAGGCGAGAAGGGAACCTACTGGGACCCCGATCGCGGAATGTTTATGTGATCCATTACACAGTGCAGTACCATGAATGATGTTTATGTGAAGAATGTGAATTGTTTTATAAATGATTTTTATAATGTTGATGTACACTGTTTATGGAGGGAGCTCACTAGACCTCATGGTCTAACCCTCGCTTTTCAAAACTAAAACCTTTTCAGGTAAGCAAATAGTAGAAGGCTCAAGTAAGTGAGGAAGAGCAAGATAGGGAACAGATGCGGCTAGAGACAGTGCATGTGCCACCCGTAGCAGTTAGATTATTCCCAGTTGTGTATAGGTTGTTTCCGGCAACCTAAGTTTTAGATTGATGTAATGAAGTATTGGGACCCAGTTTTGTAAATTGTATGAGGTAATGCTATGTATGTACTGTTGTATTTTTTGGGATGTTACATAAACCAAATTACAAATAAATATTAATATTAAATTATCATATTCTTCATTTCAACAGCCACATGAATTGTTCGAGGGGAGATTTATTCTAGAAAAAAATTTAAAACTCTTCACCAAAACTTTTGTGAGAACATGAAGGGGAATGCAGAATTGGTGGTTGTGAAGAAAGTTGAACTGGTACAAAACAATTAGATTAAAAATATTATTTGAATTAATTTTATTTCATATATCATATAATACATTACCTAAAATATTCATGCAGGTCTTAATCCCAATTATCAAGCATTCACATTTTTATCTGTTATGTTTTGATCTGAAAAATGGTGCATCCCACATTCTGGACAACAGTGCAACTGATGTCCCAGATTCAGCAAAATATGGGAACGTTCCAAAAATAGTTGTAAGTAGAACATTTTATTATCTAATATACCTTAATAATAATTATTTTATTTAGTATTATGAATAATAAGTATGATATGCATATAATGCAGCAAAGAGTGTTCATGAAGTTCCTGGAAAAGCTTGGGGATGCTCGATCAAACAAATTCAATCGAATAGTCCCAGAACGAGAAGCCATGAAGTGGAGGACAAAAGAAAATACAATAGACTGTGCTATATTCATGATGAGACACATGGAGAATTTCATGGGAGGGAATGTAAAGAATTGGGATTGTGGTTTGCAGGATGAGTCACCCGGTCAAAAAACGCAGTTAAAAAAATGCGTTACAAATATGTCACAAAAATGCTTTTATCAGACATCAATGAGAGAAAGGAGTGGGTGATGAAGGAAGTACATGCATTTGAGGAGTTGCCAAAAGAAAAGAGAAAGGATGAACGCCTAAGCACCATTGTTTAGGCGTTAAGAAGTTGAATGAACACTCGTAAGTTCTCTTGAACATTTGGTTTTGGTTGTTTGGTGGTTCGGAACAATTATTCGGTCGGTTGGTTTGGTTGTTGAATGCCTTTGGTGCTTTGAAATAGTTCAGTCGTTTGGTTTGGTGGATGAATGTAAGAACAATTATGTTGGTTTATTTAGTTGAACAATAGGGGTTGTTTTAATTTGGTTTGAATGGGTTGAAACAATTAGTTGGTGGGTTGATGGTTTACGATGATATTTTGGTTTAGTTGGTGAATGATGATGTAAAAACACTTATGTCGGGTTTTTTTCCGTTGAACAATATATGTAGTTTTTGGTTGGTTTAATTTTTTTAAATGAATTGGAACAAATTAAAAAATTGTTGTTTTGATGGTTTGTTCAAATTAACAATGTTGATGTTGGTTTTGTTTGATTTATTTCTTAAAGAATAATATATATTGCTTTCATTCATAATAATACATATTGCTTTTTATTCATGGTGAATATATCTATTATTTTAACAGTGAAAAACATGTAATTTTATTCACTATGAATAATAGTTAATATACAAAGTGAATATGAATAAAATTTTATTCACTAAAATTTTATACAAACTGAATAAACCTTTTAGCTAAAAACTTTTAGTTATATTCAGACTGAATACTAAAAAATAAAAACTGTAATTGATTATTATTGTTAAAACTTTGTTAAGATGGTTGTGAGGGGTGATATTCATACTGAATATATACCTTTGTTCAGTCTGAATATTGACTTTTGTAAAAACATGTAATTTTATTCACTTTGAATAAATGTTGAATATCCAAACTGAATATAACTTGTACTGCATATTGCATTTTATTAATGGTTTATAAATATATTTCATACATAGTGAATAAAAAAATGTATGTCAAAAATATTATTGAAATTCAAAAAAATCATCATATGAATTGTTTTTTTGATCAATATTCAAAATGAATAAAAAATGGAAACTACCACTATTACAAACAAAAAAAGCTCTACTTACTAACATCATTTCTCGATGGGCAATTGCGTGAGTCATGGTTAGACAAATTATTACACAACCTACACAATCTCTTTGTCTTTTTACTCTTTTCAATTTATTTTGCTTTACTACTCTTCAACCTCTTGCCCGTACCACAACCTTTGTTTCTTATCGGTTTAGGATTATGAATATAAACAACTTCTGCTTTTGACACGCCAAGCAACGACTCCATCACCTCTTCGGTACTGCGATGAGGAACACTACATCCACTGGCCTCCAAATTATTCTTCAACTCTTGAATTTTCAAAACAAAGTCTTCAAGCTTGTCCATATCATCAACTACTAGACCAATGCAGTAATCAAAGGCAGTTTGAGCATCATTTTCGAGTTTCTCATGACGCTCGTTTCTTTCTCCAACCCAATGATGTTTCTAGAAATGAGGTATTTTCTCCAACGCTTCACTATATATTGCAAAGGTATCTCTTCAATGCACATATTCTTTAATACACAAAAAATATGACGACATAGCAAACCATAATGATGGTAAAACAAGCAGCTACAATCCAAAGAACCAGTGGTCTTATTATGCACAACCTGCAAATAAGTTCAAATAACTTCATTGTTCACAATGAATAATAAGTTAAAAATTAACATACAATTAACTCCAACTTTATTCAGTCTGAATAAAAGGTACATATTCAGTATGAATATAACTTCACCTTTTAATTTGTACCTATTATTCAGACTGAATAATACAAAAGAAAAATTGACTGATTATCATTATGAATATCTAAACGAAACGAACCTTGTGATCAGACTCTTTTACATATGATTCAAGATTTGAATTGGATTCACCATCTTTCTTTTTATTTTTAACCTTCTTCTTCTCAACAACAACAATAACATCAGAACCATCTACGACACTCACAGATGATTGAAAACATGACCAAACCGATTCATTTATCTCATTCTGAACATCTCTGAATACATCACGAGTATATATCTTAGAAACATGAACCTCAATTGGAAGTGGTGTACAAAACTTTGGTACGGTTGTTCTTGACTGATGATTGAGCAACCTATGATTATTCTGTTGTTTGTCCATAACAGAATCAAATGAGTCAATAAAAGCCATAAGGTTTGCACCGTGATGAAAAAATAGTGAAAAGAATGAATTTTCACTCTCAGATCTTGAAGTCGTTCTCATTAGCCGAGCCATAGGAATATCTCTATAAAATGATGGAATCCACCTATTCCTATGATCATACATATAAGACAACCACTTGTGGCCAACAAGATCAAAGTCACCAATTAAAGATTTCTATCTCTCTTCAAATTGAGTAGCATCAATGTGTTCATCCCATATAAGAGCATGAAACCTTTTCTTGAAATCAGTATTTGAAATAATATTGGAAGAAATCTGAAAACAAAGAAGATATAATGCAATCAACATGAATACTTTCACAATTCAGTCTGCATACTTTCACTATTCAGTCTGAATACTTTAACGATTCAATCTGAATAAAGTTGATAGAAAATAAAAATTTGAAGATGCGAACAATTATTCAGTATGAATACATATAAATATTCAAAAGGAATAATAAAATTATTCAGTATGAATAAAGAAATACCTTCAAAGGCAATTTTGTGCTAATGTGCCACATACAAAATCGGTGCCTTGAATCTGGAAAGACTTCAGAAACAGCTTGCTTAATAGCAGGACACTGATCTGTAACAATCAACTTTGGTTGCTTGCCAAAAGATTTCAAGAAAGAATGAAGCAACCATTTATAAGCTTCAATATTTTCACCATCGAGAAGACCAACACCAAGAGTTACACAATTCTTGTGATTGTCAATTCCCGTGAATGGGACGAATACCACACAGTACCTAAAACACATATATAATTAATATAAGTTATAAAACAAAGACATACTAAAAGAAAGTATAAAATAAAAAAAACAAATACTTACTTATTCGTCCAGAAGGTTGCATCAAATGAAACAATGTCACCAAACTTTTCGAAGTTGCGTTTAGCTATTTGGTCGGCCCAAAAAACATAATTCAACAGACCTTCATCGCATTTATATTCAAACGAATAGTTTGGCACATACAATTTTCTATTATTCATTTTCCTAACAAATAAATTTGCATCGGTATCTCCAATGAAACAATTACGATCCCGTTGAAAATTTTTATACTCAACCTTAGTTCCACCAACCATTTCATACCCACCCTTCAATTGGCAAAGAATATTATGTGCTTGTGTAGCACCCATATTTGCATTTGACATCTTAAGAATCCACCTTTTTTGAGAATAGTCTAATTTTCGACTACTTTTCAACAAGTGCTTCGAATCTTCATCAAACAAACAATGGTTATGTTTCTCTTCAAATGCATATAATATAAATGACCTCCCACCAGGAACGACCTTGAACTTCACACATGCATCACACCCAATTCTATGAATGTTACTGTTTCTTTTCTTTTTCGAATCCAACGTATCTGCCTGGACATAATCTGGAAAACCAGTCCTATTGCATACAACATATCTCAAAACAATCATAGAATATGCATTTTTTTCAAAGAATATAGTCTGACATCAAATCCAGCTTTTGCAGCATACTTCTTATACATCTCAATCCCTTTTTCCAATGATTCAAAAACTTACCAACAACAGACTTCAATTCTTCTTCTACAACAGGAATCCAAAACTTCATTCCCTCAATACCATCAACTTCAATAACAGAAGGCCCATCTTCACTTCCACTATTGTAACGTCCCAAATTCATATCAAGAATTAATCTAGAAAATAGCATTCAGTTTACACTATTATCTTGTTCATAAACATTCATTTCATTATACTAAGCAACATTTACAGCGGAAGTCTCTATTCCACAGCCGAGCACTATATCTATAGTCATCAGTCAAAATTTGGAGTCGCTATAAGCTCCAAATCCTCCTTGCCATCTCTTAGTTCTTGCTAGAAGAACCCATAGAACGCTTACCTAAAAATGGTTTAGTTTTTGAAAAGCGAGGGTTAGACCAAAAGGTCTAGTGAATTCCCTCCATAAAACATTCAACACAGTATAAAATCATTTCATAGAAAACATACTTTCACATCTTTCTCATAAACATCATCCAAGGTTAAACACAGGGTTCAGGGTCGCATAAGCTACTCCGATCGGGGCCTAACGGACACCCTCTCGTCTACGCCGAAATCCAAGTGGACTCCTCGTTCCTTCATGTAGGAGGAAACAAATTCCAACCTACAAGCTAACCTCCATATGCCCAAGGGATTAGAAATCCCTTGGTACCCGGATCCCACTGTGCAACCGACTACACATAGCATATCATTCATTCTCATAAAACATGCACTTTTAATTCCTCTAAATCATCATTCTCATTTCATCATACATAATAAGTTTTCTCAAGTAAAACATGGAGTTCATGGGTAAACATGCGTGATTGTTACAAACAGTTCATGCTCGTAAATGAAACCAAATTCAGTTAAAACATTTAACACTTTGCGTCGTAAAAAGGTTTAGGGAACTCACCTGATTTCAAATTCTTCCCTAACTCCGAGCCTCGTACCGTCCGTAAACCTAATAATTAATTTATAAAATAATTAGGTTTAACTCAATTTCTGACTCTAAGTCCTGCTTTTAATCCTAACTTAAATAAGTAATTAGGATTATCTTCTTCACACTAGGCCTTGAATCTTTTAACTCAAAACAAACCTAAACCCAAGGGACTTAAGACATCGTCTGGCCCAGCTAAACCATTCGGCCCAACTATCAGATCGGTCCATCACTGAAACAGCCTAGGTTCGCGCCACCCAAAGGTTTGCGCCAGCTGCCCATGGCGCAAACTGGACTTTGCGCCACTGCCTGCTTTGCACCAAGGCAGGTTTGCGCCAAACCTGATTCCCGTGTTCTACTTGGCAGCGACGAAAACCCACAAAAACCCATACTCTCAGTTTCTTAATACCCACACGATTAGCAAAGTTATTACTACAATAAATATCTTATTCACAAATTTCATTTCCTTTCTTAACCAATAAAATCCCTTAATCATTCAATTCCAAACCTCTTCTTTAAGCCGAAATCCTATACAGTGCTCTTAAATATCAACCCATATTTAAACAAAATAACACAGTAGGAATTTTAGCTTGTCTAGAAGTTTGCCATCAAGAATTTTACAAAAAAACCTCGAAGGGATGATCATAAGAAACAAAGGAGAAGAATTAATTGGGTTTACCTTTAATGCTTCCTTTCCAAAAATCGTTTTCTCTCAAGCTCCTTTCTCTCTTCTCCTTTACTTCCTCCAGCCGCCAACCTCAAGAAAAAACATTGATTTCTCCCTTAAACCCTAGGGAAATGTGCCTTTTTATACTTCCTTAAATTACAAATAGGTCCTTTACTTAAAACTTCCATTTCTTACATAATGGTCACTGAACTTTCCATCTTACTAGGAACTAGGGTTGTTATAACTATGAATTTGATCTATAAAGTATATTAAAAATTATATTCAGAATGTATACAAAATAACATAATGCATTCAACATAAATAATTTAAATATTCAGACTGAATAAAGTATTTTTTTTTTGAATATCTAACTGTATTCAGTCTGAATATATATCTTATTCAGTTTGAATGAAGATAAATATTCAAAAGGAATAAAACTTAAACATTTATTCTTTTTGAATATCTACCTTTATTCAGTCTGGATATATACCTTATTTAGTTTGAATGAAAATAAATATTCAAAAGGAATAAAACTTAAACATTTATTCGTTTTGAATATCTATCTTTATTCAGTCTGAATATATGGAATTATTCAGTCTGAATAAAGGTAGATATTCAAAACGAATATAACTTAAAACGTTTATTTTAAACGTTAAATTCAGAATGACTATACGCACATAAAATGAGGTTGATTACTTTATATTCACTTTGAATAAATGATTATAGATAACACTTTGATTACAATAAAATAGAAAAAAACATATTAAAACTGCATAAATAACAAAAATAACATGAAGAAAATTCCTAAGAATAAAAAACAAAAAAAATAGCTAATTTAATAACAAATAAAGAAATAATAAAAAACAACATTAGATTTAAAACAATGAATCAATTTGTATTACAGAAACAAATATCAATTAAACAAAACAAAACTTACATATCGATGATTCTTCCACATTCGATAAACTGGAAAACATAGAGAATGAATCAATTTCACCGTTTCTTGCATCAAGAGGATCATAATCATCAACAAAATTGAATGCTTGATCAACAAACAGTGTAGAATTTTCAACAGCAACAGAATCCATAGAAACAGAGTAAAATATCGAGAAAACAGAGATTTACAGGAATCGAACGAATTCTAGACTTTCGACCTAATTAGAACAAATCGAATAAAATGAATGATTTGAGGAAGGAAGCAATCGTGAAAGAAGAAAAACAATCGAGAAATCAGAGATATTTAAGGAATGAAACAATCGTGATGAGAGATATTAGGAAAAAATCAAGAAGAATACCGATATATAAGGAAAGGATATGAATACCAAAACAGAAAAATGAACAATCTGACAAAAATACCCCCGAAGCCAGATTTCAGCAACGGCTTGAATATGGCTCCGATCAAGGGCTAGGATGTGTCCTCACGTGCACAGTTGAATTTGAGTTTTCATTTGAAATTTCCTCTATATATATTGATGATTAGTTTTGTTTAAGTAATATTTTATATAAATTTCTTAAAAAAAGTCGGTCAAAACGTTCCTCCTCCCTTCATGTACCAAACTCCTTATGATTCATCTTCTTAGCAACGTGGATAACCAAATCAAAATTCACGATTTGCAAAATTCCCATTGTTTTCCATTTTTTGTTTTGTTTTGGAGGATGGTTTTGTCTTTTTACATATGGGGAGGTCTTTTTGTTATAATTATGGTAAGAGTAAGTTACGGATTTGGTTCCTGTGGTTTGTTTAAAATTACGGATTTCGTCCCTAAATTTCATTTATTATGGAAATGGTCCTCGAGCGATGCATTTTTCATTGGATTTGGTCCCTGCCCCTAACGTCCGTCCAACTACTTCATTAAACTAGAGGGTATTTTTGTCTTTTCACTATTTAACCATTTTTCCTTTTCTTTTTAATTTTTTTTCTTGAATCTTCATCTTCTCCAACATGAACATGAACCCTAAATTGAAGAACATGAAGAACACCATATTAATTAAATGCATTGGAAACCGCTAAAAATCCATTGAAAACCACCATTATCATCAAAAAGTATGATCAAATCCATTGGAAACCAATAAAAATCAAAAGTATGATAAATCCATTGGTTTTTTTGCTTGAATCTTCATCTTCTTCAACAATACATAAAACCCTTGTCCAATTTCATCTCTTTACTCCTTCACTTCATCTCAAATCTCCCAATTTCACTTCCCCCTTCTTGCTTTTTTGGTCGATCGATTCAATCTCATCTGGGTATGCGACAATTTTAAGTCATTCTCTTCGAAGTTTCGATCCCCGGTTCTCAACTTCATCCAGATCTAGGAACTACAATGTTCTGATCTTATAGATCTACTCCTCCTCCATAAAAATGATGGAGATGGTGCCCATATATGCTCCTCAATCTGTGTTGTCTTCAAGATTCGGTTAGAGTTGATTGAATGGCCAACGATTTTCTGTCTCACATTTTATTTTGTATTTTTATTGGGTTTTTACATTAAGGTTTTTGAATGGAATTGGGTTTTTGGTTGAGGTTTTTGTATGAAACTCCTTCTCCATTGAAACATATATATGATGTGGGTTATGATTTTGATTTTAATCTGGATATGGATTTCAATTTTGATTTCAATCAAATTGTGGGTTATGAACAGTGAAAGGGGATGAAGATCAATTAAAAATTTAGAGGATGTTTATGGTGGTGGGTTGTAAACGATGATGATGATAATGGTGGTTTATAGATTTTTGGTGGTTTCCAATGGATTTGATTATACTTTTTGGTGTTTTCCATCTCCAATCTCACAGGGACGAAGGTATTGGTGGTTTATGGATTTAAAAAATATGACAAAAACAGATGAAGGAGATGGTTGATGGGTAAGTGAGAAAATGATAAAGATAGATGAAGGAGATGGTTGATGGGTCTGTGAGAAAATGATAAAGAGAGATGAAGGAGATGGTTGATGGGTATGGTATTCTTCATGTTCTTCAAGTTTATATTGGAGAAGATGAAGATTCAAGAAAAAAATAAAAAAGAAAAGAAAAATGGTTAAATAGTGAAAAGACAAAAATACCCTCGAGCTTAACGGAGTAGTTGGACGGATGTTAGGGGCATGGACCAAATCTAATGGAAAGTGCATCGCTCGGGGACCATTTCCACAATAAATGAAGTTTAGGGACGAAATCCGTAACTTTGAACAAACTACAGGGACCAAATTCGTAATTTACTCTTATGGTAATTATAAATTACATTCTCGGTCCTTATAGTTTGCTCATATTATGGACCAGGTCCCTAAAACACATTTATTACACTGGGTGTCCCTGTGGTATGCATAAACGCACGCTCTAGGTCCCCCCCTCTAACGGAATCTATTAACCCAGTTAACCTAAGGGGTATTTTTGTCTTTCTACACCCGTTTTTGTCTTTTTCCTAATAAAAAAATAAAAAAAAAGAATAAAGATCGGAACCACCCCTTACCTCCTACAACCCTCAACACCCCACCCACCCACCCCACTCCCACCCCCACCTTCGTCTTCTTCCTCAAACCACCTGCAACTTTTTCTTTTTCCCATGAAACCCAAGATACCCACCTGCTTTCGAGCTTCATATTAGGAAAGGATATGGAGGGCATTGTGCGAATAATGGCGATTGTGGTATTTGGGGCTTTAATTGGGGGAATTCGATGTCAGGAGGATGCAGATACTTCACATGTGGCTGTGTTTATGGTTACTCTCAAATAATCTCCTTCTGCTTTTCACAATTCAAGGCCTCATAAATCCAAGAAGCCAACTCATCCTTTTGGATACCCTTCGTCTTCTTATGGAGAAGCAAACACACTCGAAAATCCAAGGTGAAAAGATGCATTTTAGGCTTTTTTTTGTAGTTTCTGAATGTGAAATTGATTTTGGGTTTTGTCAATTTTGTTACTGATTTGTCTACTGGAATTGCAATTTGTATTGCTTTTGGTTGTTTTTATGTTCTTTGATACATAGAAGGTTTAGATTCCATATTGATTTGGTATTGGGAAGTGATTAGATTTGGAATTAGAGTTTTGCTTTCCTATTTATGGTCAATTCCTTGGGGTTAAAACTTGAAAAGGTAAAATAAGTTAAAAAAGAGAAATTGAAAAAGAAGAAAAAGTTGCAGGTGGGTATCTTGGGTTTCATGGGAAGGGGAAGGGATGAGAGAGAAAGAAAGAGAAATCAAAGAGGGTTGTAGGAGGTAAGGGGTGGGTCCAGTTGGGTTTCATGGGAAGAAGAAAAGGTTGCAGGTGGTTTGAGGAAGAAGACGAGGGAGAGGGTGGGAGTGGGGTAGGGGTGGGGGGTGTTGAGGGTTGTAGGAGGTAAGGGGTGGGTCCGATATTTATTCTTTTTTTTATTAGGAAAAAGACAAAAACGGGTGTAGAAAGACAAAAATACCCCTTGGGTTAACTGGGTTAACAGATTCCGTTAGAGGAAGGGACCCAGAGCGTGCGTTTATGCATACCACAGGGACGCCCAGTGTAATAAACGTGTTTTAGGGACCTCATCCATAATATGAGCAAACTATAGGGACCGGGAATGTAATTTACTCTATCTTATAATTAAACTGCTTGATTTAATGGGACAATGATATTATTTTTTAAGTAACAGTTTCATTTAGGATTTTCTTTTATTGTCTTCCTTAATAATGGATTATAGATTGCAACGTTCATGAGTTTTTGTTTAATGAAACATGAAATCATTTACTTGTGTTTATGAAACCATAAAATTATGAGTTTTTTTCATTCATGAAACCACCTCCACCGTCACTCTCTCTCTCTCTCTCTCCCCGATCTTTATGTCCTCCACAACCACCGTCAATCACTAACCACCACCGCTCATTGCCAACAACGCTAGTACCGTCATAACTATAACACCATCGTCGACTACCGATCACCACTACCTCCACCACTGTCGGCCACCGACCACCACCTCATCCATAACCACCGTCGACTACGACCACCACTGTTTTTCGCAACCACCACCACCATCGTCTGCCACCACCCATCGTCAACTCCACTAGTACCATTGGCCATCACCACCTCCACCTCCACCATAACCACGACCTCCACCACTCACTACTACCTCCTCTACTACTATCGACCGCCACCATCACTACTATCTACCATCTCCACGTCTTTCACAACCACCATCGAATACCACCGCCTATCGCCACCACCATTAGTACCGCCGCCACCTCCATATAACCAATACCATCACTACTCCGCCACATCGCCACAACTAGCCACTCCATATATCATTGTCGACCGCCACCACCACCACTATCCGCCATATTCACGTCCTCCACATCCACCATCATCCACCAATCACCAATGCCTCTACCTCTACAACCATTGTAATTGCACAATCTTCACCGTGCCTTCCACAATTGATAAGGATTGCTCAAACCAAATAAACACACAATTTCTTCTTGTATGAATCGGATTTTTTCAAACTGTCATCAATTGTATCAAATTTTCATTCAAATTCAGAACTATTATATGTAACAACCCATGCCAACTAACAAGCCAAGAATCCAATAATAAAATTAAATAAATGCCAAAACGACCCCACATTGTCACAGACATTCAAAACCTCAAGATAAGATTTGGGTTCACGGAAATCACCCTATTACAGCTGATAAATTTCATCCATATCTATAAATAGGGAAAGTCTTCTAAATCTTTCTAGACGCAAGCTCCAGCTCACATCTTGCCCTTGCCCTCAACTACCTGCTTACCTGAAAGGGTTTTACATAATTGAAAAGCGAGGGTTAGACCATGAGGTCTAGTGAGATCCCTCAAGATAACGACATCGCACCACACATATCAATTAAATAGAATTTAAATGAAATAACAAACCATTGCGCCCTTAACAGTTTCAACAAACACATGTATGTTGATGTTCCACGCTTTGGTCACGCACACACTTGTGACATCATGTTAGGGCACACACCCGCCCTTAATAATTATACAGAACTTATTCATTTATTCCTGATGGGACACACTCCCCATATTAATCATAATATTACCTCTTTAGCACGTGTAAATAATCCACGTAAAGACAAGCAGTTCAATATATATATATATATGAACAAGTAAATAAATCAAGTATCGCCAAAGCTTCGGTTTAGAAATACTTACCTGACGTCCACGCTAAATGTTCTCATTTGAAACTGCTATCCTCTATCCGTACCTACATTTGCACCCAACACACAAGAGTAGATAAGTCACTCAAGTACTCACGTAGTGTCCCGACCCTCTAAGCACTCTAAAAAATGCTACTAACAACCAGAGTCCCAGACACAGGCAATCCGGATTCCGGATCTACTTTCCGGACTCCTTTCGGATTCCGGTACTTTCCCGGACCCCTTCTGTAACAACCCTAATTCTTAAGTGTAAGGTTTAGTGGCCGAAATGTAAGAAGTAAAAGTTTTGATAAAGGGCTGGTTTGCAAACTTTGAAAAATATAAATAGGGACCACATCCCTAGGGTTGGAGCTGTTTTTTATGGTGCTCTGATTGTGGGCGGCTGGAAACGAAACCGAGAGAGAAAGGGGCGGCTGGAAGTTGGCGAAATTGTGAAGGAACTCCGATCTTTGGTAAGTAATGCATCCCTTGATATGATTCCTTGCACTCAATAGCTAGATATGTTGAATTCCAAGTTATATTTCAAGTTTTAGCTGTGTTACTGTTTAAGATCACGGTGGAGGGTTTTTGTTTACGAACGGGATTATCAATTAGTGAAATCAATCGATTAGGGATCCTGTTAGTTAAGGAATAGAATGGAACCTGTTGTGTAAGGATGTTGTGTTTAAATCTTAGCACCTTAATTTGGAATGTTTGGGGAAGACCTTGTTTAGTAATGTGCGATTTTCGTTTCTAGTTCGTAAACCACCGGGAGTTGAGTCCCGTAGTTGCTGGTACCGGGAGTTGAGTCCCGTAGTTGCTGGCACCGGGAGTTGAGTCCCGTAGTTGCTGGTACCGGGAGTTGAGTCCCGTAGTTGCTGGTACGGGGAGTTGAGTCCCGTAGTTGCTGGCACAAGGAGTTGAGTCCCGTAATGGATCGGTACCGGGAGTTGAGTCCGGGACTAGGAGAGATACCGGGACTTGGGTATCGGGTCTTGGTTGGGCTGGACAGTTGGTTGGGCCGGTAGTCGTGATGGGCCAAGAGATTTTAAGCCCCTGTTGGGCTTAGATTTGTGTGGGCTAGTAGCATATAAATATTAGACTTAGCAAGCCTTAGAAGGAATCCGTTAAATAGTTAATGATTCATAGTTGTTCTAAAGACCGAGTTGAGAGATGAAAGGTAGGATCGAGATTTGAGTTGCATCTAATTAATTTATCGGTTTAATTATTAGGTGTACGTTCAGATCGAGACAAGAGGTTAGGAAGAGAATTGCTATCAGGTGAGTTCCCTAAACCCTTTTTACGATGAAAAGTCTTAATGATTTAACTGATTATGGTTTTTGACGAGCATGAAGTATTTACAAATTGAATTGCATGATTTCTCACGTACGAACTGGTTTATTTGAGAAATGTTGTCATGATGAAATGAAAAGCATGCTAAGTAAAGATTCTATTTTTACGTCATTATGAAATGTATGTGCATGTTATGTGATGTCGGTCTGCACTGTGGGATCAGAGAGCCTCGAGATCCGATGATCCCTTGGATATGTACGACGAGCCGGTAGGGTTGAATTCGTTTCCCTCCTAGGCGGGTATCGGGGAGTCTGCTTGGGCCCCGATACGAGAAAGCAAAAAGGGGAGTCTGCTTGGGCCCCGATTCGAGAAGGCGAAAGGGGAGTCTGCTTGGGCCCCGATCGCAGATGGTTATGTGATCCCCTACACGGTGCAGTACCATATGTGATGATTTATGATGAAGTTTTATAAATGATTTGTACATTATCTATACATGTTGTTTTACGGAGGGAATTCACTAGACCCTTTGGTCTAACCCTCGCTTTTCAAAACTAAAACCTTTTTCAGGTAAGAAATTAGTAGAAGGCTCAAGTAAGTGTGCAAGAGCAAGTTAAGGAACGGATGCAGCTAGAGGCAGTGCAGGTGCCACGTGTAGCAGTTAGTTTATTCTCAGTTGTGTATAGGTTGTTTCCGCCAACCTTAGTTTAGATGAATGTAATGAAATTTTGGGACCCAGTTTGGTAAATGTTATGACTTAATGCTAAGGTTGTCTTATTGTATCCTTGGGGTGTTACAAATGGTATCAGAGCCATAGTTTAAGGGATTTAGGTGACCGGACGGGCCTAAACTTAAACTTGGGAGTAGAAAATCACAACTGAGAATCAGGAAATGCGTTAAGAGGGCACTATTGTAGGCACAGGAGATGCGTTAGGAGGACACTATTATAGGGATAGGACTAATAGGGTACTAAGGACTGTCATGTAAGGTAAGTTTGGGATTTCACCTGGCCAGTGTAATTGTGAACTTGCAGGTACATGTATGTGCTTAACCTACCTTATTAACCTACCTAGTGCTTATGTCGTATTCCAGTACTTTAGAAGGTCAACGAGATCCCTGAGGGGTAGACTAAGCCCCCTTGTTGGAGAAGTTTCATGAGAATTCATTTATGATGTGATGTATGTATACATCGTAGAGAAGGAATGTCGTACAGAATGTTATGAGTCGTCTAGAGGTAGCTCTTCGTGGATTTGGAGAGGACGAATGTTGAGTTTGAGTGAGACTCCTGTTTCGGGAAAGTCTTAGATATTGTCAGGATCGATTCTTAACAAGAATTAAACTTCTTAGAAACAGAATTTAGAGAATCTTGCGGAATAGAACTCTAAATCAATTAATGAACAATCAATAGAAATTCAATACACTGTATATATCAAACTGTATTACTCACAAGTTTTACACCAAACCTCAATCTTGTTGAACAGGCTCAACAAGACGATTTCTACTTCTCTAGAAATAGGATCTATGATCTTGAGGTTAACTCACTCTTGAATGAATATCAAATTCTATTTCACTCGTATATTTTCTTCTTCTATCTTTTTCACTGTGCTAATATCTATCTATCAATACTATTTATACAAAAGTAATTACAAGATAACTATCAAAAGTAAATTGATCTTCTGAATCTTCGTTAAACATATCTTGATCAATTCCTTATTTGTCTCCAAAAGCATCGCATACCAAACTTATCAAGTCAGCAGCATTAACGATGATTTGGCTCAGCAGCATTAATGATGATTTGGCTCAGCAGCATTAACGACCTTCAGCAGTATTAACCTTCACAGTCTTCAAGCAGTAGTAACTCAGCTCAGCAGTACTAACCATGTCTAGCAGTAGTAATTTGGTCTAGCAGCACTAACTTCGTCTAGCAGTAGTAATCTTGCCCAGCAGTAGTAACGAAGACCTGGCAGTAGTAATGTAGACTTAGCAGTACTAACCATACTTGGCATATCTTCAGTTCCCAACAATCTCCCCCTAACTTGACTTTTAGGAAAAGAAGTCAAGTTCTTCAGATGATGCTTCCAAAACTTAGTCATCATGTACACATAGATCAGGACTTAAACCTAGACTCTGGTTTGCAATCCTCCTTACCAAGAATCTTCCCATAGCAGAGTCTTTGTTGCAGACCAACTTTACATGTAGCATCCCTTTCAGTCTTTTCATGCTGTGATTGTATATTTCATCCACCAGATAATACTCCTGATATGTGTTGTCAATTGATATAACATACACTCCACAATTTTCATAGAGCATCCAGTGGGTTACTGCTTGAAAAGGTCTTGCTGTTATGTGCTGAACTACTTCTGGTCTGAACATTAGGCATAGGTATTCTAACACCATCTTTGTGATAGACATACCTCTTTCTGTCAACATGTTGCCATAGATCTGCATGCCTACTTTGAACATCTCTTCCAGGTCAGATCTTGAGCATTTTCTTATGACTTGTCCCCATGTTCTGTAGACTTCAAACTGCCCATCAGCTCTCTTGAGTCTGATATACTCCTTTCTTTCATCTATCAATGTATCCCAGTGACTGATTTCAGGAGGCTTTGAGTCTAATGGAGTCACTTTTATTGGTTCAGCATCAACCATAGTGATGTACAAGTCACACTGTTCATTGCTAAGTGATTGTGCCTTACTGGATTGACCTGTCTTGCTATCTCCTTGTCCTTCATCCTTGGCAACTTCTTCCTTTTCTTTCTCTTCTACCACTGGTTTCTCAACAGGTTCTGCCTTTTGCTTCTTTACACACTTCTTTTTAGTGGCCACAGACTTTGTTCTCTTTCTGCTGAAAACCATCTTTGCATCCTTAGGTTCTTCCTGTTTCTTGGCATTTGGAGGTGTATCATGTTTGGCTTTGATTAAAGCCTCTGCAACCTCCACTTCTTCTACTGTAAGCTTCTCTGTTACTGTTTCTGCTTTCTTTGTAGATTGAGCAGCATTAACTGTTTCTGCTGCTTGCTTAGAGTCAGCAGCATTAACAGTTTCTGCTGCTACTTCAATTTCAGGTTCTTTCTCTGTAAGGTCTTCAGCAGCATTAACTGTTTCTGCTTCTTGTTCAAACTCAGCAGCATTAACAGTTTCTGCTGCTGTGGTTTCTGCTGCTGTGGTTTCTGCTGCTTTAACACACTCTTCCCCCTTTTCTGTCTCCCCCTTATTCTGTGCATAATCCATTTCCATCTCATTCTCCATGTGAACTGTCTCCCCCTCAATTTGTGGACCCTTCATTTTCAGTTCTGCTTCTGACTCTGACTCCCCCTTTTTGGGAGCATCATCAGTTGAAGTTCTTCTTCTCAGCACAAATCGTGCCTTTTTCTTTTTGTGCAGCAACTTGGTGACCATCTTTTTGAGCTTCTCAATTTGAGACTGTTGGTAGGTGACCACAGTCTTCAGTTGCTCAATCTCCTTCTTTTGTGCCATAACATCCAAGTTGATATTCCCTATGGTTTCCATCAATTCCTCATAGTTATATCTATCCTCACCTTGTTTAGAAGTGTTTACCTTCTTTAAAGGATCACTGGAAGTTTTAGCAGAAGCCTTCTGCCTAGCAGAAGCACTATCTGCCCCCTTGGTTTCTTGGCACCTGGGTCCTCCTAATGATTTCTCATTTAGAGTTGCCATGGGGAAGGTCTTATTTATGTTACCACTGTCCTTCTCTGTGCTAGCAGAAGTAGTGGCAGCCTTAGCACCCATATGGTCATCCTTCTCCTTAGAGACCACCTTCTTGGGGTTGGGAGACACCCCTGTGGTTTCCCTGTTGATATTCTCAATTGGAGAATGCTCCAACTGAGGGCTTAAAGGCTTAGGGCTCTGAGTAGGTACATCAAGGGAAGGAACCTTGTGCACCTTTCTTCTTTGAAACCTTTTGGTGATTGTGGGAGTGGGTTGTTCAAGAATGGACTGAGGGATGTCTTTTGAGATGGAAGGTTGGGATTGGTCATCAGTGGGTTGATCTAATGAGGGCCTTGATCCTGATGCCATACCTTCAGAGGGGTGGGACACAACCATCATTGTAGAGAACAATGGTGTGTCAACTCCTTCCGAGTCCCTAGGAAGTCTTTTCATATTTGAAAAAACCTTCCCTTTAGGGGATTTGGGTACATATACCTCAGTAAACTGAGGTAAGTCCTTCAATTCCTTGTTAAGAACTTCTTGCACAAACCTTGGATACATGAAAAAGCTCTTTTTGGATTCCAAGTTTGATACAAGATCATTAAAGATCATTGCTGAGAAATTGTACTTTCTGGCAGTGGATAAGCAGACCAAGGCATATGCAATGGGACTGCTGAACTCACTCCATCCAGTAGTTTTCTTGGAAATACAGTGCATCAGGGTATGAACAAGAAATCTCCATTGGTTGAAAATTTTTGACTTGTAGAATTTAAAAACACCAATGGGACCTTCATACCCCATTCTTTGTAAAGTAGAAAAGAGTTCTTCATTAGGAATAGAAGATATACCTGAAGCATCATTCAACTGAAGAGAGATGCGAATAACCTCTTCAGTGACTTTCAAGGGTTTATCACAAACCCTTGTTCGAATGGTTTTCTGCCCTTCTTCGAAACTAACAGTGGCATTCTCCCAAAATTGTGTCTGATGTTCGATATAGATTGTTGGGCTCACCGTTAGGGCATAGGAGATGTGCGAGGATTTGAGAAAATCGACTATATCGTGGAATCCCGCAGCTTGTTTCGGCTTCTGAAGCATGGCTATTTCATTGTGCTCATCCACAAACTCCATGATTCCTGAGGATTCTTGAAAGAAAAACACAAAGATTCTGGGGAGACTAGGTTAGAACGAGAGAGAAGAAGTAAATGCGAAGAGTCGTTATGAACATTGGCGGGCAAACAGGGGTATTTATATGCCCTAGATTATCAAAAGCAGTATTAACGACATAAGCAGTATTAACTACCTAGCAGTATTAACTACCGAGCAGTATTAACTACCAAGCAGTATTAACTACCTAGCAGTATTAACTACCTAGCAGTATTAACTACCAAGCAGTATTAACTACCAAGCAGTATTAACTACCTAGCAGTATTAACTACCAAGCAGTATTAACTACCTAGCAGTATTAACTACCAAGCAGTATTAACTACCAAGCAGTATTAACTACCTAGCAGTATTAACTACTGAGCAGTATTAACTACCAAGCAGTATTAACTACCTAGCAGTATTAACTACCTAGCAGTATTAACTGCACTAGCAGTATTAACTGCACTAGCAGTATTAACTGCACTAGCAGTATTAACTACTGAGCAGTATTAACTACTAGAACACAGGCAGTAGTAACTCTGCACTGTGCATCACTTGTCAAATCCTCAAATGTCAACTTACACATCACTTTTACCACTTCTCTTACCTTCTGCAGGATTATTTTCAAAAGTAGCATGTCCTCCATCAATTCATTGGAAATATTGAAGGCAGGCCATGTTACCTGTCATGTGCCTAGAGCAACCACTGTCAACATGCCAAATGCTTCTCCCCATAAGCTGTTGGCTGCCCTGCACATCTGATAAATCAATTAGTTTTTGTTAGGGACCCAAGCCATAGTGGTCTTGGGTCTCCCTTGATCATCAAAATACTTACATTCTGTTTTGATGAGCTTGTCAAAGTGAGGAACATCAGTGCTTGAGTACTTTGTTTTGATGATAGGTCTAGAAGCAGTACTAACTGATGTAGAAGTGCTAACTTTGGCAGCACTAACATTGCTTCCAGAAGTACTAGCCTTCTCAGCGGTATTAACTAACTTAGCAGTACTAACACTAGAAGCAGTATTAATTGTTGAAGAAGTACTAACTGTGTTAGCAGTACTAACACTGCTAGTAACATTATTGCTTCCTGCAGTACTAACATTGTTAGCAGTACTAACTGAGTTGGCAGTATTATCATTAGTACCTTTAGGCATCCATACTCTAACACTTTCTGTTTCTGCCTTTTTCATGTGGCTTATGGTTTTAACTTGTTTCTTTGCCACAACTTTCCTCACAGACTTTTTATATCCCCCACTCTTTCTGTAACCAGCAGGTTTTTGAAAATATCTTTGAGCATTAAACCTTTGGTTAACTGGATTGAAATAACAGTGTTTGGCTAAGTGATTTAGCTTACCACAGATGAAGCAAGGTTTTGGCCTGTTGATTCTGTTCAGGTCAACTCCTTGTCTCATAGCCCACTGGTTATTCCAGTTCCTTTGATTTCCCCTCTGATTATCATGTTTTTGGGGCTTGAGCTCTTGAGATTTCTTACAAGAACAATGTTTACAGGTATTGGGAGCCACAACTGTGGTCTGTTTGTAATGGACTCCCTTTTCCTTTTCAGTCCTTTTGATCTCAGTGTTCTTGACACATGGACTCTCACATTCCTCATCAGAGTCTACTTTGTCAGTCTCATCCTCAACAACTATTTCTTTTTCACAAGGATCTATATTAATCTTTAATTCAGGTTCCTTTCTATCCTTGGTCTCTAACAAATCAGACTTAGGAGGTATGTAGTTGTTATTGTAGGGTGGAGGTGTGGTATTGTACCATGTCCCTACTTTCATCTTGTCATGGATTTGAGCTTTAATGATGGTGTCCATGGTTTTAGAAGCACAGGTAAACTTTTCAACATCAAGTTTAACCTTTTTAAGCTCTTCTTTTAACTTCTCATTCTCCTCCCCAGACACTTTCAGCTTAATCTCATACTCATTCTTCTCCCACTTCCAATAGTTAGTATCATAGTGGTGTTGAAGTTCATTAGCTTGAAAAGCTCTAATCTGTTCCTCAAACCTTTCTACAATCCTAACATAATCTTTCACATCTTTCTCTAGCCTCTTAAGGTCATCACACATACCCTGATTGTGATCCCTATATCTTTTAACAGCATCAATGCAAGCTTGAGAACAGAGTTTAGATTGTACCTCAGTGGGAATATCAGATACTTCAGCCATAAGAGCTTGATTCTGACAGGCTTCCTCAGCTTGATCACTCCAATCAAATCCCATTCCTTGTTGAGAAACAAGGGCTTGAGAGGAGCTTCTGTTTTGGTTTCCAGTTGGAGCCTGTTGTTGTGATCCTCCACTTCTGCATTCTCTGGCAAAGTGTCCCATCTTGTGACACTTATAACACTCAACCTTGGACTGGTCAAAGCCTGCATCATCTTCTCCAATCTTTCCTTCATTACATGGGCCATTTTCTATGATGTCCCATATTGCATAATTAGTAAGCAGAATGTACTGCTTGATTCTCAGTTTCCACATGTCCAATTTATTGGGTTTGCGCATGGGAACCTTTGAAACAAGAGTACTGTGAGAATCCATTGAATTGTCCATAGCTTCTAAGATACCAATGCTCTGATACCACTTGTCAGGATCGATTCTTAACAAGAATTAAACTTCTTAGAAACAGAATTTAGAGAATCTTGCGGAATAGAACTCTAAATCAATTAATGAACAATCAATAGAAATTCAATACACTGTATATATCAAACTGTATTATTCACAAGTTTTACACCAAACCTCAATCTTGTTGAACAGGCTCAACAAGACGATTTCTACTTCTCTAGAAATAGGATCTATGATCTTGAGGTTAACTCACTCTTGAATGAATATCAAATTCTATTTCACTCGTATATTTTCTTCTTCTATCTTTTTCACTGTGCTAATAGCTATCTATCAATACTATTTATACAAAAGTAATTACAAGATAACTATCAAAAGTAAATTGATCTTCTGAATCTTCGTTAAACATATCTTGATCAATTCCTTATTTGTCTCCAAAAGCATCGCATACCAAACTTATCAAGTCAGCAGCATTAACGATGATTTGGCTCAGCAGCATTAATGATGATTTGGCTCAGCAGCATTAACGACCTTCAGCAGTATTAACCTTCACAGTCTTCAAGCAGTAGTAACTCAGCTCAGCAGTACTAACCATGTCTAGCAGTAGTAATTTGGTCTAGCAGCACTAACTTCGTCTAGCAGTAGTAATCTTGCCCAGCAGTAGTAACGAAGACCTGGCAGTAGTAATGTAGACTTAGCAGTACTAACCATACTTGGCATATCTTCAGTTCCCAACAGATATAGAAATCATGGGATAGATCAGTCGGATGGTAAGGAAAGACTGTGTCGAAATCGTGAAAGTGTCAATGAAGCTCTGGCTTCTTAGTTGAGCTTTTCGAGGGCAGGGTAAATGAAATAAGATACCTATAGTGAAGTGAAAGCATGTAGAAGTAGAAAGCGAGATAGTTGATCAAAACGAAAGTAGTATGAAAGGGGGTTAATTAAGTGAGATGTGGAAAGCGTGTTCAGCAAGTTGTTGCTTGACCGAGATGGCGACCATTGGTCGAAGGAAGAGTGTCAAGGATAAGTGGCGTGAGTAAAGCGGTTGACCTTGTTAGGGTAAGTAGCCTTCTATTGCAAGTATAGTTTCATGCATAACTTTTCTAAATGTAACATGAAATTTTGAACTTAACGATTTGTAAAGTATTTCACATTTTTTTGGCGTTCTTTTGTGTAACATGAAAGTTTCGAGATTTAAAGTAAATATGTAAATGTCAATTTTGAACAAAATGAGTCAGCTTGTACGAGTGCAAGTTTAAAGAAAAAGCGATTTCAGTTACGTCGCACATTGAAATTCTGAGCTTAACGATTTGTAAAGTAGTCCACATTTTTATGATAAGTTAAATTGTTACAAAAAGGTCGAGAAAGCGTTTGTCAGCAAAACTTTTACAATCAAAATGAGTTTTAACATGTAGATATCATATAAAAGGGTGTGAGAACCGACTGGTTTACTTGGCGTCGGTATCTTCTTTCGGAATTGTGTCGTATGAAAAGACTTTCATTCAGCGTATCACTGTCGTAATAACATCGTTCGGATTGAGTAAGATTAAGGTTCACGGGAAAATGCATGCAATCGATCCTCGAATCGTTGTGCAGGGCATTGAAGTTACAAGAGTGATGGGGACAGGTGTACCCAAGATGTTTTCAAATGTTGTTTATTTAAAATGATAAAATGTACGAATGACTTATCTACTGTGTCATGCATGAAGGCTATGAACTCACTAGGTCATAGGATATTCCATATTAAGCTAAGGAAGAACTTCAAGAGTGGAAAAATGTCGGGCAAATTGGGAAGGAATGTTGTAGCCTTGGTATTTGTGTTCAAGAGGAAAGGTGAAAAGTGGTAGAGTCGGAAGTGGATTATAGCATCGGGGGTATGAGGGTCTGTACCCTTGCTCGGTGACTGGGAATACAGTTGTCGAGGGACGATGGTGTCCAGGGGAAGGACTAGAAGTCATCGAGGCGTTGATCTTAGCAACTCGTTATGAGTTGTGTGGAGAGGAAGAATGAAATGTTTATGGCGCAGGAATATGAGCTTCGAGGAGAGCTTGTAATGTTGATGGTATATGAATAGGTTTCGAAAGGAGGGAGACAGATCATGAAGTTGATCATGATATGTTGGAAGGATTAGGTTCCGTAAGGAACCCTTGTTAAAGAATAAGTTAAGAAAGTAGTTATAGGTTGTCAGTAATGTAGAAGTCAATAGTTGTGATGGCCGAGGCCGAAGACGTAAACCAGAAGGTTGAAAATTGATAGAACACCTTGTAGAGGTGTTAAGAAGATGAGAAGTTATCGTTTTGAATAAGCGTTTTATTTACGAGGTAGAAAAAGGGGTTCGTAGAATGATGAGGAATGTAGCACAACGAAGCGAGTGGGTAGACTTTATCAGTCAGTAAGGAAATGTGTCGCGTCTATGTAAGGGCTCAGATCGTAAGGAGCTAGCTAGAATGCCTGAGGTTGAATTAATTGAGAACTTGTGAGTTATAGTTCAGCTAGTAGGGAAAGGACTATGTAACGAGTTAGACTTGCTTGTGTTTATGGGAGGATATGAAGGCAAGTTCGAATTGTGTGAATGATCATGAGAGATCTGGTCTGCAGTATGATGTATGGACACAGGGTGTACGGCTGTGTAGTGTCAGTATTTGTCAAGCTAAATGTGTCAACTAGTGTCGTAGTGATATGATGTTAGAGAGAAGGGAAGCGACATGTAGAAGCTTTTTGGGGGGGCTTCGGGTGAAGTGTTCGACTTGTTAACCGGATCGTTGGAGCACGTGGAGTGTAAGTTGTTGTTGTGGTACGATTGTTCGGGATAGAACGACGGAGCGGTGGTAGGTGGTTACCCGAAGGAGAAACCAAGTGTTCTTAGTTGAATGAGTCGCTATGTAAGCATATTTTGGGATCTTTGGAAGTTTAAGGAAGATGATGGGTGTGTTGGTAAAAATGTGGTGGGATAAACGTGAGTCCTTAGGTATGAAAGAAATGTCTGAGAAAGTGAAAGTGGGAAATTAAAGAATGTGTAGTGTTGTCGAGCGCTGATGTCGTTTAAGACGACTTGAGAATGCCTTAAGTTAGGATCTTGATGCAACTGTTTGGTTATGTAAGTGAGGAGAAGATGATTTCAGTTTGTGGAAAGGTCGAGAGAGAAGGACAAGTAACATTGGTGAGCAGTGCTCCACGATAACGTGGGGAGGTGAAGATAGTATGTCGGATTAAGTGAGTAAATTGGAAGTAGCAAATTGCCGGTAGTGCCGAAAGGTGCAGTGTTGTGTAGAGTGTCGTTGATAAGTGTGTGAACTGTTAGAAAGAGTATTGAAGAAGGGAATCGTGTATGACCTTGTGCGTGAATGAAGTGGATGAGACAGCTAAATGAGTTAAGTTAGTAACTATGTGAGAAAGGTTAAAACAAACTGGTCGTATAGTGATTAAGCTAGTGAGAATAGCCTGGTGTGACCATGGTTACTCATCCCAGTGGAGTGAGGATAAACGGAGTTATGTTCTTATGAATGAACGAACGTGGCAATCAGGGAGAAATTGATGTGTTTCAGAACAAGTTTAATCTGAATAGGTGCACACTTCAGTGATTGAGTTGGGAGGTTCCTACTCTCAGTTACGTTTTGAGTATGGGGTGGTGAGGTAGCGAGGATGTGGGGGATGATTGACGAACTGTGGTCTAGGTGATCCGAGAAAAAGGAGAAATGTTTTATGTATAGACGACTGTTGGGTGGTGCAAGGTTGTGAGTTGTGATGCGATGAAAGAACTCAGGATTGTGAGATGTCGGGATGTACAGGGTTGGCCAGGTGCCAAGCTGTCAAGTAAGCGAATGTTTCTTTGTAAATGAATCTCGTGTTGTAACGGGGGAATTCATCCAGGTTTCTCCTTAAAGGAAGTAAAGATGCATGAGAAGCCTTATTTAATCTTCTATTGTTAAGACTGATCGAGTAGGAACAGTAGCCTACGAGTTGGAGTATCGTAAGAACTGAAGGGAATGTAACCATTGTTGCATGTTTCGAATTTAATGAGATGGGTTACTGAGTTAGAAGTGGCTTTGCCTAATGGAAATGTCAGGGTAGGTGTGAAAGCAAGTTACCCGCATCTTTTCCAATAAGGAATTCCGGGGACGGAATTCTTTTAGGGGGGGAGTGTTGTAACAACCCTAATTCTTAAGTGTAAGGTTTAGTGGCCGAAATGTAAGAAGTGAAAGTTTTGATAAAGGGTTGGTTTGCAAACTTTGAAAAATATAAATAGGGACCACATCCCTAGGGTTGGAGCTGTTTTTGATGGTGCTCTGATTGTGGGCGGCTGGAAATGAAACCGAGAGAGAAAGGGGCGGCTGGAAGTTGGCGAAATTGTGAAGGAACTCCGATCTTTGGTAAGTAATGCATCCCTTGATATGATTCCTTGCACTCAATAGCTAGATATGTTGAATTCCAAGTTATATTTCAAGTTTTAGCTGTGTTACTGTTTAAGATCACGGTGGAGGGTTTTTGTTTACGAACGGGATTATCAATTAGTGAAATCAATCGATTAGGGATCCTGTTAGTTAAGGAATAGAATGGAACCTGTTGTGTAAGGATGTTGTGTTTAAATCTTAGCACCTTAATTTGGAATGTTTGGGGAAGACCTTGTTTAGTAATGTGCGATTTTCGTTTCTGGTTCGTAAACCACCGGGAGTTGAGTCCCGTAGTTGCTGGCACCGGGAGTTGAGTCCCATAGTTGCTGGCACCAGGAGTTGAGTCCCGTAGTTGCTGGCACCGGGAGTTGAGTCCCGTAGTTGCTGGCACAAGGAGTTGAGTCCCGTAATGGATCGGTACCGGGAGTTGAGTCCGGGACTAGGAGAGATACCGGGACTTGGGTATCGGGTCTTGGTTGGGCCGGACAGTTGGTTGGGCCGGTAGTCATGATGGGCCAAGAGATTTTAAGCCCCTGTTGGGCTTAGATTTGTGTGGGCTAGTAGCATATAAATATTAGACTTAGCAAGCCTTAGAAGGAATCCGTTAAATAGTTAATGATTCATAATTGTTCTAAAGACCGAGTTGAGAGATGAAAGGTAGGATCGAGATTTGAGTTGCATCTAATTAATTTATCGGTTTAATTATTAGGTGTACGTTCAGATCGAGACAAGAGGTTAGGAAGAGAATTGCTATCAGGTGAGTTCCCTAAACCCTTTTTACGATGAAAATTCTTAATGATTTAACTGATTATGGTTCTTGACGAGCATGAAGTATTTACAAATTGAATTGCATGATTTCTCACGTACGAACTGGTTTATTTGAGAAATGTTGTCATGATGAAATGAAAAGCATGCTAAGTAAAGATTCTATTTTTACGTCATTATGAAATGTATGTGCATGTTATGTGATGTCGGTCTGCACTGTGGGATCAGAGAGCCTCGGGATCCGATGATCCCTTGGATATGTACGACGAGCCGGTAGGTTGGAATTCGTTTCCCTCCTAGGCGGGTATCGGGGAGTCTGCTTGGGCCCCGATACGAGAAAGCAAAAAGGGGAGTCTGCTTGGGCCCCGATTCGAGAAGGCGAAAGGGGAGTCTGCTTGGGCCCCGATCGCAGATGGTTATGTGATCCCCTACACGGTGCAGTACCATATGTGATGATTTATGATTTATGATGAAGTTTTATAAATTATTTGTACATTATCTATACATGTTGTTTTACGGAGGGAATTCACTAGACCCTTTGGTCTAACCCTCACTTTTCAAAACTAAAACCTTTTTCAGGTAAGAAATTAGTAGAAGGCTTGGTAGTACTTTGAATGCACCGATAGACGTGTAATTAATTAAACCTTAATGCAAGTATACATTAAAATCTAATGTCGTCTTTCAAGTAATAATATGGTAAGAACCATGTATCGTTCCCACAGAGATTGGAGTAAAAGCGTGATAAAAGTCTATTAAAAGAAATGGTTTCCAAGGATCAGTTCGAAGATTAATATTTGTTTGTTGGAGTTTGGAATTATCACAGATTATATAACAATTAATAAAGGATAGCAAGGGTGCAAGATCTTGGGGTGAGATTTAAACAAAACTTCCAGCGGACCAATGCTGTGGAAATGCTACAGCATTGTGTCTTTCAACACTTCCGTTTACCATCTACTTTTCAGGTTGCCCTCTCGGGTTTTCTGCCATTCACTACTGATCTAGCAGCCACTAAACCCATCTCTGGTGTTTATGTGTCAGAACTATCAATAGCAAAAAGAGTCCTTCCAAGTATACGGATAAACAAATCTCTTTGTTAAAATCACTCTCTCGAGCCGATTCCCATATCAGTTAAGTTGACGTGTTCTAAGTGGGCCATTTCTGACTCGCACTCTACACTATTACCATCCACTTAGATGATCAACTTATCGGGCAAAATCAACCAGAAAGAACAGAGGTGACAAATCTCTTTGCCAGTCGCTCTCTCAAGCTTACTTTCTTTGTCATTCGGATTGACGTGCATATCAATGACTCATCTCTGAGACCATGGCACTTTAACACTTTCAAAGTGATCATCCGTCTAGAAGTAACTTGAACTTTTATAAAACTTAACATGAAATGGTGAACATCATTATTGAGAAACGATGTCCACTTTTCATTGTGTTTAAAACCTCACCCTTTAATCTCACACCCAAGCTATTTAAATCTAGCTACTCATACTGAAATGTAAATTACGAGAAATATAAATTGCATAAATAAAAGACATTAAATAAAGACGTAAATGTAAATGACTTAAATATAAAGTGCAAGAATTTAAAGATTATTAATTAGTGCAGCAATGCTATGAACTATGCTGCAGCAACTCATAAAAGATATGAATATTAAGAACAAGATGAAGAACAAGATGAAGATCATAAGTTAGAAATGCATAAATTAAAGAGAGGTTCTGGACTTCAGCTATGATAACTGATCCATACAAAGTTGTCTATCCAAAAACTCAAACATACTACTTCTATTTATACTAAAACAAAAGAGGAAACCATACTAACTTTACTATTTAAGCACTATTCAATAAGTACACAATACTATAGTGCCCATGCTTCCCATGTTGATCTGTCGAGAGCTGAACAAAAAATTCACCAAGCATTTGATATTAATTCTTCTAGAAGCTGGCTGAGTCATACCCAAAAATCAGCACCAAAAAGTCTTCTAGAAGTGTTCTCCTCATTCCAATCATCAGCTTTCAATGCTGTAGCATTGGTTAGGGGGCTGCACTATATAAATAAACATAATAAGCCTTCTTAAAACAGTAAATGACAGGTAAATTATAGTCTTAGCTCCATTAAACAAAGGTTAAAAATAAGTAATAGAAATGACTCAAATGTTGGGGTAAAATCGCAAATCCTACTTAAAAAGATAAGAAAGAGATGCAATATGCATTAATAAATAATGCATATCACACCCTCAAATTTAAAGTGTTGTTTGTCCCCAAACAATTAAATAGACCTAAAGAAAAGAAAATGACTCAATTTTGAAATTTCTCGCTAGAATACGGCATTAAGTGCCTACATTATGTACATCGTATTTATGAACTAAATAGCCTTTTATAAATCCCTTGTCATTCATTTAACCCCAAGTGTGTGTGTATGTGTCATAGGCTAGCACCACTCTTCCCTTTGTTGGACTCCAACACATCCTATAATTAAAGTCAATAGGGCTTTATCGGGTTTCTCTTTGGCGTATCTTTTCTCACCAAGCCTTTTCTCACAACAATTTTTTTTTGTTTTTTTTAAAATTTTTTTGGCATTTTGTGCACTTTTCTTGTTGGATTTTTGTACCTTGCCCCTATGCGGCATTTTTGGTATCTTTTCCTCATGCATATCAAGTGAGAGCTTTGCTCTTTTTGGTTGATCTTTTCATGCTTTTTTTTAAGGTGTAACCTTCCCACCCTCAAATTTGGGACTTACAATGTCCTCATTGTAACATTTAAGTATGTAAGTGTATCAAGGCTACAAATGGCTCTTTGGATTTATGAAAAGAAGGCCTAAATCATCCTTTAAAAGTGTTTAGGATGTGTGAGTCAAATTGAATCCCAAGAAGAGAGTGGCTAGTTCTAACATGAACACACGACTTTTAAGCAAACTCATGGCGTTAAGGAATTATTCGGGCTATAAAATCAAAGACACATGATGTACCTAATGCATTTATCTATCACGAGAAAATAAACCTAAAAATTAAAATGACACTATCCCAGACTCAAAAATTAAAATAAATGGAAGCTAAGGAAAATGAAATGGACCTGTCCTACTCTTTAAGAGTAGGTTGTGTGCCTGCGGATGCCCCTGCGACTACTGCAGCATCCATCTCCTGCCTCCTTTCCATCAGTAACCCGATTCTGTCAGCTCGCAACTCCGCAATTTCCTTGACCAACTTCCTATTCTCAGCCTTTACCTTCTTCATTCTGGCCAAGATCTTCTTAATCTTTCTCGCATTCTCTGATTCGCCACCTTTTCTCACTTCTTTCACCGCAACTTTCATTTTCTTTACCAGGTCTTCAAATCTTGTGTCCATTGCAACATCCTGCTTGGTTATACTTTCGATGATCTGGCTGTTCTGTGCTAGAATATCTTGCATCATCCCAACAATGTCGTCCTTGCTCGACTTTCCTTGCCTCAACCGGATTACACTCTTCATATCTATCGCATATTTTTTATCTCCCTCGGTTTGCACAATGTCTTCCTCATACTGAGGAATACCTGCAGCTGTGAGAAACTTCGAAAGCAAACCAGGGTAGAAAAACTTTCCCTGGTTTCTTTTCCCACAATACTTGATACCGCTAAGAATAACATCTCCCACATTTATCGTCTTTCCGCTCATGATACAATAAAGCAATATCATTCTCTCACAATTAATTGTGTTATCATACGTGGTCGGACACAGTGAGCTTCGAATAAAGCTCATCCAGACATTTGCATCAGGCAAGAGATTAATCGCTCTAAAAATCCTCATTTTAAAATTAGCATGCGGTTCCCATGCAGAATCAGGCCTACCCACCACCTTAATCATGATGTCTAACTCTGCTTTTGTGGCTGTTTTAACAAGAGTATCATAATCTGTGACTAGTGGTGATGTGAGGCCTAAAAAAGTATTGACGGCCTCGGCGGTAATGTGAATAGTCACACCTCTCACAGTAATCAAAGGTGGTGTGCAATGTTGAAACTCAGCATAAAATTCTTTGATAAGAGTTAAGTTGTATGACTCTTTTACCTCGCAAAACTTAGCCCAACTACGGCTGTTAACAATGTTGCTGATGAACTCGAATTCTTCTAAACTTGCCCTATCAAAACCTTTGTCGATTAGCCCTGTTTTCTTACTCTGCGCTTCAAACAAATCTTTAACTTTCTTCTTGCTAAACCCGTTCAGTGCTCTTTTCGGCCGAGGGATGATATGTGGTTGTGAAGTTCCCGCATCCTAATGCTTCCTGGATGATTCTGCATCACCTCTTTTCTGCTTTGTTTTCCGAGCAACGACAGTTTTCTTCCTTGCCTGTTTTCCCTTGTTTTTATTCTGCTCGGTACCTCATGTGCAAGTTCGTTTAAGTCCGGAATGAAGTTGGTTGTCTCTGTGTTACTGTGAATGGGGGTTGTATTCGCATCCACATCCCCTTTTTTCGAATAGCTTCCCCTCACCATTGCCTTGGTGCGTCTCGGTTTAGGGGTGGATGAAACTAGTGTTTCCGGTCGTGATTCCGCCTCCACAGTGGTGGTTTCGATCGATTCCGTCGATGGGATTTCTTGGGTTGGGTTTTCGGGTATAATGGGAATGTGGTTATTTGGTTGGGGTTCGACCACCGTAGACGAAGAGACGACGATGGTGGTGTTCGGTGGTGGTTTCGACGGCGAGGGTTTCGACGGCGGTGGTTTCGACGGTGAGGGTTTCGACGTCGGTGGTTTCGACGGCGAGGGTTTCGACGGCGAGGGTTTCGACGGCGGTGGTTTCGACGGCGAGTGTTTACCAGCGGGGTCCGACCGTTCGGCTTCGTTGGTGGCGTGCGTGTCTGGACTCGTCGTCTCCGGCTGTTGGATGGTTTCCTGCCGTCGAGTGCTTCTTCTCACGATATTGCGTCGATTAGCAGGAACTTTTACCCTTGCCATTGTGGTTGATTTCCTTGGTGAAGAGTGATGAGGAGAAAATTGGTGTCGAGAAGACAGAGACAAAGATAGGTTTTTCTAGAATAAAGGAAGGGAAAAGGTTTCTTTTAATGGGCTTACAAAAAGTAACCTGATTGATTTGCTTGTCCTCATAAATGAACTATGCTGGTTGTATATAAAAAAGAAAGTACTTTCCTTAGTTAACCTTTAAAAGTACTTATAATAATAAAGAAAACAAACCAACCCATACCTATCCCATGTGCCATTCCTACCTACTAAAAGAAAGAGATAAAGAAACTGGATTTGTTAGGACAAAAAGGACAACCAACTTCTTTTTGGCAACACTCTTGGCTAAAATACTATTCCTAGTACCTTTAAGGAAAGCCAACAAGTTATCAAAAATGATGATCTCTTTTCTTAAGCATGCTCCTGAAATTAACACACTCCAGATTTATACACTCTTCCAGCAAAAGTAGCAGGGCCCACATTCAGATTTTTCAAAACTTTTCCTCTTTACAAAACTAAGGTCTGGATGCTGAACTGATGCTACAGCATCCCATGCTTATCTTTTGTTCCTAAAGGGATAACATCCTATAAAGCAGTAATTTTAAGCTAGGAAATTAGAACTAAAGAATATTTACAAACAAGTATGGACTAGAAAGAGTCCACGGCTTTTTATGAAGTTTTCCTCAAAGCGTAGCCAATTCCACAGAGCAATGCTCTGGGAATGCTACAGCATTGTGATATGCTTTCACTCTCTGGCCATTTACTTTGAAAATGCTGCTATTCTCAGGGTTTATCAAGTCAGTAGCCCCAAAGGGATAGACTTTGTGGATGGTAAAAGGACCAGACCATCTACTCTTGAGTTTTCCTGGAAACAGTTTCAGTCTTGAGTTGAACAAAAGGACCTGTTGTCCTTCTTTGAATTCTCTGGGTTGGATTCTTTTATCATGCCATTTTTTGGTCTTCTCTTTATAGAGTTTGGCATTCTCATAGGACACGTTCCTATGCTCTTCCATTTCACAGAGTTGCAATTTCCTTTTGTTTCCAGCCTTATCTAAAGCCATATTTAGCTCTTTGATAGCCCAATATGCTTTATACTCAAGTTCCAAAGGCAAGTGACAGGCTTTTCCAAAGACTAGCTTATATGGGGACATACCAATTGGTGTTTTGAAGGCAGTTCTGTATGCCCATAAAGCATCATCCAGTTTAAAAGCCCAGTCTTTCCTGGTTGGTTTTACCACTTTTTCTAAAATGCTTTTGATTTCCCTGTTTGACAGCTCAACCAGTCCATTGGTCTGTGGGTGGTATGCAGTAGCTATCCTGTGCCTAACATTGTATTTTTCAAGAACTCCTTGCAACAATTTATTTACAAAATGGGTACCCTCATCACTAATGAGTGCTCTGGGGGTACCAAATCTTGTAAAAATATGTTTTTTAAGAAATTTAATTACAGTTTTTGCATCACTGTTAGCACAAGCTATTGCTTTCACCCACTTTGAGACGTAATCAACAGCTACTAGAATGTATTGGCAATTGTTGGATGGTGGAAAAGGTCCCATAAAATCTATTCCCCACACATCAAACAATTCTACTTCCAAGATTCCATTTAAAGGGATTTCATTTCTTTGAGAAATGGAACCAGTCCTTTGACATTCATTACATCTTTTGGAAAAATTGTGGGAATCTTGGAAGAGAGTCGGCCAATAGAAACCAGATTGTAATACCTTGGCTGCAGTCCTTTGACCTCCAAAGTGACCTCCATATGCTGAAGTGTGGCAATGGTGTATGATTTCTGCCACATCATTTTCTGGAACACACCTTCTCAAGATTTGATCTGCACCAAGTCTAAAAAGAAAAGGGTCATCCCAAAGATAAAACTTAGCATCATGAAAAAACTTTTTAAGCTTATGGCCAGTACAATCAGGAGGTTTGATGCCACATGATAAGTAGTTTGCAAAATCAGCATACCAAGGGATGCTGGATGAATGTTGCAGCATCAAGATTTTCTCATCTGGGAAGGTTTCAATGATATCTCCTTCCCCTTTCTTTTCCATTAGGTTCTCTAACCTAGACAAATGGTCTGCTACTTGGTTGTTTACTCCTTTTCTATCCACAATCTCTAGGTCAAACTCTTGCAACAACAGAACCCACCTAATCAACCTAGGTTTGGCATCCTTCTTGGAGATTAAGTACTTAATGGCAGCATGATCTGTATGCACAATGACTTTTGTTCCTACTAAGTATGACCTAAATCTCTCAAAAGCAAATACTACAGCCAAGAGTTCTTTTTCAGTTGTTGTGTAGTTGATTTGTGCTTCATTCAAAGTTTTACTTGCATAATAAATTGAATGAAACACTTTTTCTTTCCTTTGACCTAAGACAGCTCCTACAGCCCAGTCACTTGCATCACACATGATTTCAAAAGGTTTTTCCCAATCTGGGGCCACAACCATTGGAGCAGTTACCAAAGCTTCCTTTAAAGTAATGAATGCATTTCTACATTCATCATTGAAATCAAATTTGTGGTCATTTTGTAAAAGCAAACACAAAGGTTTTGAGATTTTTGAAAAGTCTTTTATAAACCTTCTGTAAAATCCCGCATGACCAAGAAAGCTTCTAATTCCTTTTACAGTGGTTGGTTCAGGTAGTTTTTCAATTACTTCCAATTTGGCTTTGTCTACCTCAACTCCCCCTTTTTGAAATCAAGTGCCCAAGAACTATTCCTTCTTTGACCATGAAATGACACTTTTCCCAGTTTAGGACTAAATCCGTTTTTTCACACCTTTCTAGACTCTTTTTCAAGTTTTCCAAGCAATTATCAAAAGATGAGCCATATACAGAAAAATCATCCATAAATATTTCAATGGAATCTTCAAGCATATCAGAAAATATGGACATCATACATCTTTGAAAAGTTGTAGGAGCATTACAGAGACCAAAGGGCATTCTCCTAAAGGCAAAAGTACCATAGGGACAAGTGAAGGTGGTCTTTTCTTGATCCTCGGGTGAAATGGCTATTTGATTGTAACCGGAATATCCATCCAAAAAGCAGTAATATTCTTTTCCGGCTAACCTGTCTAACATTTGGTCAACAAATGGTAGTGGAAAATGGTCCTTTTGTGTAGCTGTGTTGAGCTTACGGTAGTCCATGCAAATTCTTCATCCCGAAACTACTCTAGTTGGGATGAGTTCATTCTTTTCGTTGGCCACTACAGTAAAACCTCCCTTCTTAGGGACACATTGGACAGGACTAACCCAAGAGCTACTGGCTATATGAAAACTGATTCCCGCATCTAACCATTTTAACACTTCCTTTTTCACTACTTCTTTCATGACAGGGTTTAGCCTTCTTTGTGGTTCAATGGATGTGAAGTTCTTGTCTTCTAAGATGATCTTATGTTGACAAATGGAGGGACTAATCCCTCTAAGGTCAGCAATGGTCCATCCTATGGATTTTGAGTGTAATTTCAACAAATCCACTAACTTCTTTTCCTGATGCAATTCTAAAGAGGATGAAATGATAACATGCAGTTTGTTCTCATCTTTTAGAAAAGCATACTTTAAATGGGATGGGAGTTGTTTCAACTCCATGTCAGGTGGTGAAATGATTGATGGTGTGAAAGTCTTTTGTTCACTAGGCTCCAAAGATTCAAACTTAGCAACAGTCTCCTCTATAATCTTCTCATCATCATCATCATATTCCTCATCATCCTCTTCTTCCAACCTACAAATTTCCTTAACTCCTTCCTCATTACACAGGTTTTCAATCACACTAAGGCCAGAACATTCTTCCATATCATCAGGGTATTTCATGGAATTGAAGACATTGAATGTGACTTTTTGGTCTTGAAGTCTCATGGTCAACTCACCCTTTTGGACATCTATCAAAGTTCTTCCAGTGGCTAAGAAAGGTCTTCCTAATAGAATAGGAATATCTTGGTCAGCCTCAAAATCTAAGATGATAAAGTCAGCAGGAAAGATGAATTTGTCAACCTGAACTAAGACATCTTCAATTTTACCCTTAGGATAGGCAATGGTTTTGTCAGCTAAGATGAGTGTGACAGTGGTTGGTCTAGCTTCTCCTATACCTAAACTCTTGAAAATAGACAAAGGCATAAGATTGACACTTGCTCCCAAATCACATAAGGCTTTTCCAACTTCTTTCCCACCTATGGAACAGGGAATGGTAAAACTCCCTGGATCTTTGAGTTTTGGTGGAATTTTGTTGGTTAAGAGAGCACTACACCCTTCAGTCATGGCCACAGTTTCATATTCAGTCAACTTCTTTTTCTTGCTTAAAATGTCTTTAAGAAATTTGGCATAACTGGGCATCTGCTCGATTGCTTCAACAAGGGGTATGTTGATATGCAATTGTTTAAACACATCCAAAAATTTCTTGAATTGCAATTCTTCCTTATTATTCTTTAACCTTTGGGGAAAAGGAACATAAGGAGGAATTGGTTCAATGATGGCTTTCTTTGTTTGTGTTGAGCTTGTAGGGTGGACTTCCTCCACCCTCAAATTTGTATCATTGATACCTTGTGTTATGTTTTCTTTGACAACATCTTTGGGTTTGTTGACTTCAATTTCTACTGTGTCTTCCTTTGGGATTGGGGTTTTTGGCTCTAAGTCCTTAGGATATGGTTCTTCTAGGATGGTGGGTAATGATGTAGTATTAGACTTGGACTTTGGCTGTTTTTCTATTTCAGCTTGGGTTTTCTCTAAGTCTTTCCCACTCCTAAGTGTCACAGCTTTCACATGCTCTTTACCAGGGTGCCTTGGGATTTCTGTGTTACTTGGCAAAGTCCCGGTTGGTCTGCTGTTTTGACTGAGAGCAAGTTGACTAACTTGTGTTTCAAGGTTTCTTATGGAAGTGTTGGTTTGGTTAATTGCAGTGTTGGTTTGGGTGATAAAACTTTTCAGCATTGCTTCCAAAGAAGGTTCAGCTTGTGAAGAGGATTTGTTTTGAAAAGATGGTTTGTTGTTTTGAAAATTCTGATTCCGATGATTTTGGTTGTTTTGGTAATTTTGAGAACTGCTGGCATGATGTTGGTTTTGAAAATTGGAAGTTCCTTGTTGCTTATGCTCAGGTGGGTTTAAACTTGGACTGGTCCATGAAAAATTTGGATGTTGTTTCCAACTGGCATTGTAATTGTTAGAGTAAGGACCATTCCTATTATGAACATAGTTAACTGATTCAGAATTTTGAGGACAGTGTTCAAAAGAATGGTCTCCACTGCAACAAACGCATTGCACATAGAGAACAGCTGGAGTAGGAGTAATGGCAGTCGGCTGTGTTCCCTGACCGGTAGTTATGTTTTTAAGCATATTGGTCATAGAAGCAAGATGAGCTGTCAACGCAGTGTAAGCATCTAAATCATGCATTCCAGCAGTCTTCTTTGTAGTTGGTGCCCTTGGATCAGCCCAATGCCCATTGTTTGTGGAAATCTTTTCAAGAATTTCATACCCGGTGTTATAGGTGTTGGAAGTAAAGGCCCCTCCTGATGTCGCATCGAGCATTTGTTTTGCATTGGAATCAAGTCCAGTGTAAAACGTCTCGAGTTGAATACAGTAGGGAATGCCATGGTGAGGGCATTTCCTTAATAATTCCTTAAACCTTTCCCATGCGTCGGGAATTGCTTCATCGTCCATTTGTTTGAACATGCAAATTTCGTTTCGGGACTTAGCATTCCGGGTAGGTGGAAAATATTTTCTCAAAAACTTTTCAGCCATGTCAGCCCATGATGGTATAGAACCTGGTGTCAATGAATTAAACCAAATCTTTGCCCGATCCCTTAATGAAAAAGGAAACAGTGTGAGTCTTAGAGCATCAGAAGATACTCCAGGAATCAGAAAAACATCGGTGATCTCCTTAAAAGATTTTAAATGTGAGTGTGGATCTTCCGATGGGAATCCGGCAAATTGACCATTGGCTTGCAACATGTGAAACATAATGGGTTTTGGGTCAAGATGTGTTGTATCCATGTGAGGCTTTACAATTCCTGAATTTAATTGCTCAAAATTAGGAATTGCATAGTCCGTGATTCTCCCATTCTTCGAGTTTGCAAGATCAATGATATTTAATGGTTCATTTTGATCATTGTTACCATGAGATTCTTCCTCATCATTATCTTCATTATTAATGTGGTGCTCTTGAAAATCTTGATTTTGTGGATTTCCAAAACGTGGCGGATTACCAAAAATTGGTGGGTTCCCAAAAAATGGAGGGTTTCCAAAATTGGGTGGTCTCATGTGGTTTCCTAAGGGTGGTGGTCGTACTTCTACCCCAGGTGGTCGTGGTTCTACACCTAATGGTTGTAGGTGTCTACGCTCAAATCCGAGTGGTGCATCCATGTTGGGAGGATCCATAGAACGTGAAGCTCTTTGTAACCTCCTTCTAAGATGAAAGGTTCTTTCTATGTCAGGATCTAACTCAAAAAGTTCCCCACGTTGGATTCGTGGCATATACCACACAAAGTATGATTCGGACGGTGTTAGAAAAACTAAGTCTTTTAAAATACTTTTAAAAACTTTTATCGTGCCAATCCCCGGCAGTGGCGCCAAAAACTTGGTAGTACTTTGAATGCACCGATAGACGTGTAATTAATTAAACCTTAATGCAAGTATACATTAAAATCTAATGTCGTCTTTCAAGTAATAATATGGTAAGAACCATGTATCATTCCCACAGAGATTGGAGTAAAAGCGTGATAAAAGTCTATTAAAAGAAATGGTTTCCAAGGATCAGTTCGAAGATTAATATTTGTTTGTTGGAGTTTGGAATTATCACCGATTATATAACAATTAATAAAGGATAGCAAGGGTGCAAGATCTTGGGGTGAGATTTAAACAAAACTTCCAGCGGACCAATGCTGTGGAAATGCTACAGCATTGTGTCTTTCAACACTTCCGTTTACCATCTACTTTTCAGGTTGCCCTCTCGGGTTTTCTGCCATTCACTACTGATCTAGCAGCCACTAAACCCATATCTGGTGTTTATGTGTCAGAACTATCAATAGCAAAAAGAGTCCTTCCAAGTATACGGATAAACAAATCTCTTTGTTAAAATCACTCTCTCGAGCCGATTCCCATATCAGTTAAGTTGACGTGTTCTAAGTGGGCCATTTCTGACTCGCACTCTACACTATTACCATCCACATAGATGATCAACTTATCGGGCAAAATCAACCAGAAAGAACAGAGGTGACAAATCTCTTTGCCAGTCGCTCTCTCAAGCTTACTTTCTTTGTCATTCGGATTGACGTGCATATCAATGACTCATCTCTGAGACCATGGCACTTTAACACTTTCAAAGTGATCATCCGTCTAGAAGTAACTTGAACTTTTATAAAACTTAACATGAAATGGTGAACATCATTATTGAGAAACGATGTCCACCTTTCATTGTGTTTAAAACCTCACCCTTTAATCTCACACCCAAGCTATTTAAATCTAGCTACTCATACTGAAATGTAAATTACGAGAAATATAAATTGCATAAATAAAAGACATTAAATAAAGACGTAAATGTAAATGACTTAAATATAAAGTGCAAGAATTTAAAGATTATGAATTAGTGCAGCAATGCTATGAACTATGCTGCAGCAACTCATAAAAGATATGAATATTAAGAACAAGATGAAGAACAAGATGAAGATCATAAGTTAGAAATGCATAAATTAAAGAGAGGTTCTGGACTTCAGCTATGATAACTGATCCATACAAAGTTGTCTATCCAAAAACTCAAACATACTACTTCTATTTATACTAAAACAAAAGAGGAAACCATACTAACTTTACTATTTAAGCACTATTCAATAAGTACACAATACTATAGTGCCCATGCTTCCCATGTTGATCTGTCGAGAGCTGAACAAAAAATTCACCAAGCATTTGATATTAATTCTTCTAGAAGCTGGCTGAGTCATACCCAAAAATCAGCACCAAAAAGTCTTCTAGAAGTGTTCTCTTCATTCCAATCATCAGCTTTCAATGATGTAGCATTGGTTAGGGGGCTGCACTATATAAATAAACATAATAAGCCTTCTTAAAACAGTAAATGACAGGTAAATTATAGTCTTAGCTCCATTAAACAAAGGTTAAAAATAAGTAATAGAAATGACTCAAATGTTGGGGTAAAATCGCAAATCCTACTTAAAAAAGATAAGAAAGAGATGCAATATGCATTAATAAATAATGCATATCAAGGCTCAGGTAAGTGTGCAAGAGCAAGTTAAGGAACGGATGCAGCTAGAGGCAGTGCAGGTGCCACGTGTAGCAGTTAGTTTATTCTCAGTTGTGTATAGGTTGTTTCCGCCAACCTTAGTTTAGATGAATGTAATGAAATTTTGGGACCCAGTTTGGTAAATGTTATGACTTAATGCTATGGTTGTCTTATTGTATCCTTGGGGTGTTACACCTTCCGGATTCCGGTACTTTCCAGACCCCTTTCGGATTCCGGTACCTTCCGGATTCTATTCCAGATTCCAGTACTTTCCGGATTCTACAACGTTTTCCGGGAACCTCTTCCGGACGACAACTAGCTTCCGGACTCGCACAATTCCGGACCCCTTCAGCTTCCGGACAAATGAGGGTTTATCGCACTGCAATACCTCATTACATCAAACGGTTCGACTCAAGATCGATTTTAAGTCACGACAAACAAGGAGTCATCAATATTAACGATTTAGTGAGCTATAACATTCGATTTCCCATACCGATTTGGTTGGGACAAAACACACAGTTTGTTTTTTTCACATTCTTGAGGAGATATCAGTCAAATGATCTCCAAAACCTAAAACCCCATCATTCAAGATCCACACCATGATTCCAAATGTCACTCAATAGATTAATGGGATAAGGAGAAGTAATTTACCTCAAAGAAAAGTGATGATTCACACCTCCAAGTGTCCTCTTCAAGATAGCAAGGCCTACTCCCCACAAATTCACACACAATAGCCACACTCAAAATGAGGAAGGAATTGAGGGCTTAAGGGTTTTAACCCTACTTCCTAGATTCACACAATAACCACCAAACTTTTCAACTTTCACATCTCACACACCACTTTATTATTTATTCCGAGAATGAACCCGATTATTACATTATATATCTATGTATTTATGTATATAAAAATTGTGTAAAAATGTTTAAAAATAAAATTATTTTCTTTATTGGTGTTATTATAACTCTTAAATGATATATAAAATCATCAAATAATTACTTTTAGGGGAACTTTTCTAGTTCTCTCATGTCCATCCTAGTCGTACCAAACATAAGATAAACACGTGTTTTGTCCTGTCTAGTCCATTCCTACTATCTTGTTCTGTCTTATCTTGTCCAATCCAATCATATCTACATATGAAACGCTAACTTAAAGAATAAAAAGTTCAACTTTACAAGTAATTACTACTTATATACATAATTTTAAGAACTTTTTGAACTCCATAAAAAGTTGAAAACCACATTCAAATACAAAATAATTTTTAACCATATTTATACGATAAATACTCCATTATTTTTATCCAAACAAAAGTACAAAACAACATATTCCATCATTATCTTTATTCACACAAAAATATTTATTATTAAAAATAAAATATATACTACTTTTGAAATATAATTTTTTGGATTATATAAATTTTTGGATTATATATATTTTTGAACTGAAAAAGTTATTAAAAACCAAGACTCCTTAGAATTTTAATTTGACACTAACTAATTTATTCAAATATTTTAATAAAAAACTGTATTACCTTTTAATTTTTGATTTTTAATAAAATTTTACATCCTACCTAATTAATAATATTAACATATTCTATCGTTATACAAAAAAGGAAAGAAACAAGTAGAGCAGTGGATAAATCACTGTGAATAGAAATAGGGATGAATAATGTTAGGACTAAAAGTTCAATAAAATAGAAAATGATATAAAGAAAAGAATTGTTTTCTTTATTTGTTTATAAAAGCCTTTTATGCTTAATATGGGCTTATTAGGATGTTATGGGCCATGGGCCTTAGGCTTAAAGCCTTGGTATTTAAGTTGTGTTTAGAGGTGAATTAGGTTAAGGGCTTAGTTAGATTAATCATTCTTGGTTCATACGGCTAATAGTTAGAGAGGGTCAGGTTATCATTCTTATGTAAAACATTCTCTCTAGAATCATTCAATAAGATTAATTGTTTGATTCACTGTTACTTGATCGTTAAACTGGGATCCACAATTGGTATCAGAGCAGAGGGACAAAGCTATCGATCAAATGTAATATTCTTATTCTGATCATTCAAGTTTTAGTCGACTGTTTCATTCAAAAAGATTTTTCTTTGCTTTGATTTAAGTGTAAAAGCTTGAATTGGGGCTTGAAAAATCATCTCCGTTGTGTTTATGAAATCATATCAAGCTTTGAGTTGTTTTGGTTAAGCATAAAATCATCAATTTTTGAGTTTTTGGTTTCTGGGTTTCATACTCTCTGTTCTTGATAAAAACTCAATTTTGCTTCAAAAAGTGCTTGAGTAATCGATTTGGTTAACTGTTTTTGCATTCCCTAGTTGCTTGTTTTGGTTCTAAAGTGATTGCAGAAGGTTTCCAATTCCAAAGGGTGCAGAAAATCGAAATCCAGGTAAGTTTTCTTCGACCAGTTCTTGAATCCGGAACTATCTCGTGAGTTCCGGTTCCTTTGCAATTCCGGATCCTAAGCTATCCGGTTTCTTGTACCGGAATTCATATTTACCGGATCACAAAGATATCGGATCCCATACAATCCGATTCATAGTACCGGATCTTGGCAATACTGGATCGTACTTCCGGTTCTGGATTCTCAATTCTGGTTCCGGGTTTCTCTGATTCCGGTTCTTTATTTGTCAGTTCTGGATCCCCTTTTTGCATACATTCCGGATCCCTACTCCGGTTTCGGATCATCCATACCGGATCTTATATTCTGGATCTTGCCTTCCGGAACTCATTCATTCCGGATCATGTCTTGTGCTGTCAAATTTGTGACTCCGGAACTCTCAAAATTTCGGATCCTTGTTCCGATTCCAGTTCTTACATTCCAGGTCCACATTTGATTCCGATTCCGGATCTTTATATTCCGGATTTCACAATCCGGACCTCCACTCTGGATCTTCCTGGTTCCAGATCTTTGTTCCGGATATTGCTTCTGCATAGGAAACCACACCCGGATCACAAATCCGGGAGTGTTCTGACCCTTCAGTTTTGTGTATTCTTTGATACACCGTTTGATTATTTTTTGATCGATATCTTGAATTGTCTCACGATCATTTCTTTCAAGTAACAATGTCTTACCCAACTTACTCTGAGCTCAAAGAGAAAGTTTCTCATTTAGAAGCCCAAATCACTAAGCTAGAAGTCGATGCCAAAATCAAATACGACACTATAGGCAAGCTAGCTATTGAAAAGGCTGAGGATAAATGTGTGATAGAAAATTATCAATCTTAATGCTCAGCCATTTCAAAAAGAGCCGAATCCCTAGAAACCCAATTATCTGAAATCACCGAAAAGCTCAGTAAGTCTCAGGAAGAGAATAATAAGATTGTCAATCTTCGCTTAACCGTTCAAAATGAAAATGATAAGCTGACTAACAAGCTTAAGGATCTTGAATCCAAACTTTACAAGCGAGGTCAAACAGACCAAACGATTCATTTGAACAAACCGAAGGAATTCAAGTATTATAACGCTCTTTGGGGACTCGGATATGATAATCCGTGTTACCATAAGAAAATATTATCTAAGGTTCCCACCCTTTATGAGTTCAACTTTTTGGGACTAGATAAGACATACCCTGAGTATAAGATCAAGTGGACTAAGCCGTCCCAGGAGGATGAGGAAAAGGAAGATCTTAAAAGAAAAACATGAATTCCTCTACCAAAAGTAGGGGAAAAGCCTGAAAATGTTGATAACAAATCGGAAGATGCGCCACCTAAGAAGAATATAAATGTACAAGTTCCTTTCGTGTACGAAACGCTCAATGCGTCTTATTTAAAAAGCAAAACCCCTTACCTCTCCAATGATTACCTCGACATCTGTTCTCTTGCTAAAACTGTGGAAACTCCAGTTCCCGTTACGGCAACACCAGATGTAGATTCTAACAATAAACCAGAGTTCAAACGCTATGTTCCACCTCTGATTTTGGAAAACATCATTTTCAAACTCTAAGAATCGATTGTGAGGGATAAGATTATTTTTGAAACCGAAAGAACTGTACTTTTATCAACTATCGATAAGCTCAAAAAGAACAAAACCGAGTCATTATCTGACTCAGAAAGAGCGAGTTATAGAACTGAGATTGCAAAATTAACTTCTCAACTGTCCACCTTGTCGGCAGAAGCTTTAAAAGGAATGATGGCTAAGAAGTGTCCAAAGGATACTCCAATGACGCCTGCCACTCCTGAAACCATCTCGGTTGACTCGTCCCCTATGTGTTCGGATAGTTCCTCGTGTAAAGCATTTTTTGGGAGTGTCAAAAGACACTAATGATAAGAATTTCAGCAACAAAGATAAAGGTAAGGCAACTCAACCCGATTTTGTTAAAAAGAATATTTTCCAGTCTTTGATAATCCCTTTGCGGATAACTCCTCGTCCGACTCTGATGGCGAAACCCCACTTGACTCTGCACGACGGTTTTCTGAGTTTTTGAATTCCTCCGCTTGTCATGATGATGATATCTCAAAGATTGATTTTGCTCCGGAGCTTACAAGTCATCTTCAATTTTTGGACAAAATGCCCTCACCGGTTAATTTTCAAAGAGGGGAGAGTTCCTCTTTTGACTCCAAAAACGTTTCTAAGACCACTTCTTCAAAATCTAAATCCAAAAGACGGTCAAAGAAACGCTCAAAAACCGGTAATTCTCACAAAGGACAATCTTATTACTCTAGTTCCTCTGACAGTGAGCTTAATGAGTCTTCAGATAATCATGTCTTTAGAAAAGTAAAAATGGTTTGGAGAAAGAAATCAACTACAGAAGAATGTAATGGAAACAAGTCCCATATTTCGCTTGTAGTTGATACAAAGTCATTTATTTCCAAGACTGATGTTTACCCTATCGCTAAGCTGATCAGTTTAAACCGAGCAAAGATCTGTTGCATTTATTGTGGAAAGAGTGACTTCGTACATCCAAGGTATGTGAACAACTGGTATGGTACCTATAGCATCCCCAATTCTCATTTTAAAGCCAAGACATCTAACCATCAAGGATCCATCAAAGCATAGATACCAAAATCTTTATGATCTATTTTGCAGGGATGTCATGTGCGATACAATTCTGAATATTCCGCTCACATGACTGCATTCAAAGGTTATGCTATTTTTTAGGGGGAGTATAAGGTATTTGACACACATACATGAATTTTAAGTGAATTCAAAGATTGTGGCGATTCATTCTTAATAACTTACCTGTGTTTGTTATTTTCTGATTTTAACTTCCATGATTGCCACGTCCAATATTTTCTTGACTTAGTTATTTCCATGTCTCATATATCTGGTTGATTTTTCGATGGAAATACACTCGCTTGAATTCCAATTTTGTTTCTATAGTACGTCGTTTCTATTAATGATTCACTTCTTGTCTGATATATTAATTGTGACTTGTTCTTCACAATTAAACTTTCTATTCTTCGTTTGAATTTTTACCATAATGTGCTCAATGAGTCATTCTAGTTCGTGCTTGCCTTTGTTCTTTGATATTCCTTATCATTTTTTATGACTTCTGAACAGATCAGTTCAGGACTCGTACTTCTTTGTGTACTTCAATGTTTACTAAACTGTTTTATTTGAAAAAAAAAATCAAATGTGTGAAAGGAGTGATAGGAATTACACTGTTTCTATGGTCTATCCAGAACCGGAAGGACCTACCCAAGAAACACATCCATTTATAGACATCAGTGAGGGGTCTAGATGATAGATGAGTTTAGAGAGAAAAGAAAATTGGTGAGGCTGTGACAGGACTTAAAAGAATTATTGGTCCTTTCCAAACCGAGTCAGTTATCCGGGTAACCACATAATCTATTCATTCTCGTTCTTTGGAGATGAATATTGAAACAGACATGGACCCAGTGTCGATAACTCTGGTCACCCCACCCAGCCACTCAAGCATCTCACAAAAGATGCTTGTTTCATAAATGCACGGAGATTTAGCACATAATCTATCTATTCCTCACTCGGAGGTCTTAGATATTGAAAAAGGAAGACATCAACTCCGGTCTCCGAACTTCATTTCCTAATCACTGTGTCAGTTGATTCTTAACTTGAGTCCCAAGTTAAATCAATTTTTGAGCCAAACAGATATAAATTATTTCTTTCACACATGCACGAGTCTTTGTGATTCCAATCGCATATCTTTGTGATATTGTCGGAACAGTTTGAGAGGTAGTTTTTAATATTTTACTTCAATGATAACTGGAAGTCCTATCAGAGATACCCCATTGCCGACTCTGAACATAGGCCACACAATTATTTTAATTGTTGTGATAACAGTTACTATGTGTTTCTGTGTTAGTTGATTACCCCATGTTGGTTACTATAACTGTTTTATCTGGTATCTTGCTACTCATCAGTGTTGTCTTTGAAGTTACATAAAGTTGAGGATACTCCTGATCATCATGAGGGGGAGAACTGATACAGATTCAAAGACACAAATCTTCATCAAGAGGGGGAAGAACGTTCTAAAAGTTCAAAGACCCAGATTATCATGTTGAGGGGGAGTAAGCAAAAGTTGAGGGGGAGTAACTGTTATGATCCGTGCAGAAAAGATTACAACCAATTCAACTCGTGGTTCAACTGTGATACTATGAATACCAAGAGCATAATTCAAGGGGGGGGTGAAAGACCTGAAGCCAAGCAACACCAACATCTGACAATGATTCAAGAGAAAGAGAATATCAAGACCTGAAGATTCCAAGATCACATTTTTTCTTTATATAACTTTAGGGGGAGATTGTTAGGACTAAAAGTCCAATAAAATAGAAAGTGATATAAAGAAAAGAAGTGTTTTCTTTATTTGTTTATAAAAGTCTTTTATGCTTAATATGGGCTTATTAGGATGTTATGGGCCATGGGCCTTAGGCTTAAAGCCTTGGTATTTAAGTTGTGTTTAGAGGTGAATTAGGTTAAGGGCTTAGTTAGATTAATCATTCTTGGTTCATACGGCTAATAGTTAGAGAGAGTCAGGTTATCATTCTTATGTAAAACATTCTCTCTACAATCATTCAATAAGATTAATTGTTCGATTCATTGTTACTTGATCGTTAAACTGGGATCCACAAATAAGCAAGTAAGCAGTGTGAAAACCACTTATTAGAATTCGGGTAAAGATTCAAGCAAAAAAGCTCTCAAAACCCTCTGTGGTTTTTTAGTCCTCTTCTACAGGAGATCCTCTCCATTTAAATCAACTGCTCCAGCGACCCTTCTTCTAGCACTCTCACAAATTCTCCTTCCACCCTTTCCAGCCACTCATACCATGTCTACCCCAAGTGACACCATCGAAGCCCTGGCGTCTCTCACCACAAAACTGCAAGTCTCGAGCGACCGGACGAACGAGGAAGTTGTAGAAGTTACTGACGACTTCTTGGTTAAAGATGCAGAGGTTCTCGACCTCGAGGGTTTCACCACGACTGCCCTGGTAACTCGTATCTTCTCCCGAAAGGTTTGCAACACAGCTTTTCTTAAAACGATTTTCAATCGTATGTGGAAGTTCCGGAATCCATGGCAAAAATACCCAAAATCCCTAACTCTATTGCCAAAATACCCAAAATACCCGCGATGGGGTCCACGATCGCAGACTGGGCCCGCGATGGGGTCCGCGGTAGTCCCGCGGTGGGCCGAAATTTAGGGTTTTGGCCCCTAATGTTTCATTTTTGGTCCCTCTAGTTTTTAGGTTATCATTTTATGTATTTTGCAGGTGTTTTTGCATGTTTTTACTGTTTTTTCCCCACGTATTGTCTGAGTTGTTTTAGGTATTTAATATAGAAATTAATTACAGAAAATGTTTTCCCCATTTTAATTTTTGGTCCCTTTTTTCAACTTGGGTCTTTTTTGTTTGTTAAATTACAACGTAGATCACTTTTGTTTGATAAATTACATGGGACGATAAAGTAGATAAAATCATGTTATATATAAAACAAGAGCAGTAAGCATACAAGATTTATCGTCCAATCAAAGGAAATCAATGTTCAGATCAACAGTATCATATGTTATACTTCCATGTGGTTCACGCTCTGACGGGCCCTGCGTGTTAGTTAGTTGGCTGACTAAACGTCTACTCCTTGGCACGCTTGAAGGGGCGGGATTTGGACACTCTCCACAAGTATGTCCTACGTATTGGCACCAGGTACATTTTCGCTGTATCGAACCTTCACCACATGATGGACGTCGGTCGTTCTTTCTCGGTCTCTCGGCTCTGTTCTTAGTGTTTAACGGTGGATAGCATGGCGGAAGGGGGTCGGGTGGAGACACCCATGCTTCAGGGGGTCCAGTTGGATTTATTACCTCCTGGTATGTTGCCCGGTAAGTTTCGGATGTGAAGAAATTTACAGCCAAGTCGCTGCAATCTCTACTACCCATATATCTTGCAACAACGATGGCATGGCTGCACGGTAACCCAAAATTTTGCCATTCAAAACATGAACAAAGATGGTCGGTCATATTTACAATCGCGTCAAATAGGTTATCACGAACCTCGTACCTTCCATACCCAATTTCGGCTACCCTCCATGCCGATGCCTGTCTCGCCCTGAGGAGAATTATCTCCTCCGCCATTGGTGTGAGTCTATTAAGCATCTCACATCCTTTTCAGCGTCGAATTTGGTACCACTCATGTTGAAAGGACCGAAAGGACTCCATAAGTTGTACAATCGGTAATCTACGCGCAAAATGGGAGAGTGCATTCACCGACTCTACACTATTGGAGGTCAGAATGTCAAAACGTTGTGCAGGAAAATGGGTCGTCGACCACCTCTTCGGTCCAACAGCGTCCATAACTTTGGCTACTTTGTTGGCACTAACTCGTAGAACATTCATGTACTGGTCAAACTCCAGAGCCGTATACGCTCTGCATGCCTTCCAGTAGACGGTGTTGTAAGTTGTAATACGTTTGTCCTTGCTTTTGGCGTTCATCTCCAAATGTTGACAACATAAGGCGTGAGGGGCGTTTGGGTACGTGGCCGAGATTGCGGCGCTTATGGAAGGTGCCATGTCGGACATAAACACCAACCCTTCCGGGTCTCCGATAGCTTGTCTCAACATGGACAAAAACCAAGTCCAATCCTCCCCGGTCTCGGACTTGCCTACTCCAAAAGCTACGGGAATGATGGCAACCACCAGGTGCATCATACCTAAGTAAGGCCCCTTTAAATGGGCAGCATCTATTACCAGGACACGACGCAGATTTCTCAAAAATGTGTGGATCTGCAAAAACGTAGGTGGTTTCCCTTTGTAAATGTTATAGTTTATAATGTGTAAACATATGACGTGTTAATATACGTACCGCGGGTCCAAAGGCAACGAAGCACAACTCAAAACGTCCATTTGAATCGGTCCTTATCTGGGTGACTGTACCTGGATTCTACAGGTACAAATTATATAAATACTCAGGGAGTCGTTCATACGACTCCTCGAACGTGCCTCTAACCATTAGTAGTGCCCTGCATCGCGTACGCCAGCCTTGGTAGTAACCAATTGTGATCCCGTATTGTTGGTTTACATCGTTGACGATATCCTTTGGACGAAATGACCTTCTAGCATCAAGAAATTTGTCTTTCAGTAATGCACCCAAAGTCCTTTTGTTGGCTTGTTTGTGGTTGGGATTCAGTTGCGTCCTCGAACAAGTGTGTTCGTCGTGCAACTTTTTAATGACAAACATCCCTCCTTTCTCGCCCATGGACCTCACGTACAACCTCCAATTACAATTTTCTCTCGCACATACAACTTTGTATCTGGTTTTGTCGGATCTCGGCGTGTAACTTTCGAAACCCTCTTGTATGAGTTTAATTCCGACTTGTGTGGCCAAGTCATCCTTCGAATCAAATATTCCACCTACTTGTATCCTTGAACTGTGATTATAAGGTTTAGGTTCGTAGGTTTGTGTATGGGTATCCGGGGTTGGAAGAATAGGGGGCATATAAAAAAAGTCATTTAACTGACTAAATGATTTACCACTAGGGGTATATTTTTCTCCTTCTTCGTCCTCATCACTGTCTGTACCTGATCTGTCTATATCAGATCTACCCATTGTGAAAACATGGGTTTCGTCGTCAGCAACTCCAGCAAAACGACCTTCTTCGTCTTGTTGTTGTTGTTGTTGTGTCTCTGGAACAAAATTATGATAACAATCGTTAAGACCATATGCATGATCCGAATAAACTGTTGGGTCGTAGGACACCTGAAATTGAGAATCAGGCTCTTCCATTTAGAGGTCTTCGTCATCACCGTCATCATCACCGTCGTCATCGCCTTCGTCATCAGCTTCGTCATCGTCTTCGTTACACACCGATGATTCGGCATACACAAAAAGTGATGGAGGTCTTTCTGACTGGACTGCAAAGTGCAGAAAACCAGAGATATCCCCATCGTTGGATAACTCCACAATAGACCCATCATCATTCTTGAACACTAACTTGCAAACAGCAGAAGGGTCGATTCCACATTTTTGCATGGCGTATGCAACAAACTTCTGATAAGTATAGTTTACTGACAATTTTAAATCATGCTTAGATTTATAAGCAAAATTCCACTCATTGTTGTCTTGCACCCATTCACCATCGAAACATAATTATAGCTTAGCTTTTGCAACAGATGAACTCATTTTTTCAGTAGTATCTCAAAAAGAAAATACTGAAATGATGAAGAAAGAAAGCAAGAAAGAAGGATAGAATGGATGTAAATTGCAACCACAATGAAATGGATGAATGATTATGGATTGCATTTTACTGATATTTATGGATGAAATCTCATTGACGAAGATGAATTACAACCACAATTTGGTCTTCCAAGTACAATAGTTCAACATTGATGAAACAACCAAGATGAATTGCAACCACAAATTGGTCTTCCAAGTACAATAATTCAACATTGATGAAACAAGCCAGTGAATTTCAACCACAATTTGGTCTTCCAAGTACAATAATTGTGGGAAAAAGTAAAAACTTGCAAAAAACGTGAAAAAGGACCAAAAGTGTAAATTTCTGCCTCCAAATCGCGGCCCCCATCGAGTGGAGGGGCCAAAAGTGTAAATTTCGTCCCACCACGGGACTAACGCGGACCCCAGCGCGGGCCCAGTCTGTGATCGCGGACCCCATCGCGGGTATTTTGGGTATTTTGGCAATAGAGTTACGGATTTTGGGTATTTTTGCAAACCAATTTTTATCTTTGGGTATTTTAATTAATTTCCCTAATTAATAATATTAACATATTCTATCGTTATACGAAAAAGGAAAGAAACAAGTAGAGCAGTGGATAAATCACTGTGAATAGAAATAGGGATGAATAAGCAATTAAGCAGTGTGAAAACCACTTCTTAGAATTCGGGTAAAGATTCAAGCAAAAAAGCTCTCAAAACCCTCTGTGGTTTTTTAGTCCTCTTCTACAGGAGATCCTCTCCATTTAAATCAACTGCTCCGGCGACCCTTCTTCTATCACTCTCACAAGTTCTCCTTCCTCCCTTTCCAGCCACTCATACCATGTCTACCCCAAGTGACACCATCGAAGCCATGGCGTCTCTCACCACAAAACTGCAAGTTTTGAGCGACCGGACGAACGAGGAAGTTGTAGAAGTTACTGACGACTTCTCGGTTAAAGGTGTAGAGGTTCTCGACCTCGAGGGTTTCACTACGACTGCCCTGGTAACTCGTATCTTCTCCCGAAAGGTTTGCAACAAATCTTTTCTTAAAACGATTTTCAATCGTATGTGGAAGTTCTGGAATCCATGGCAAGTTCGTTTTCTGGGAAACGACTAACTAGTTCTTTTTTCGGTTTCTCCTTCTCTTCTTCTTCAGACCAAGAATGGGTCCTTCAAAGAATGCCCTGGTGTTTTTTGAGGGGGGGGGGGTTCTTAGTGGGAGCTCCATGGCCATTATCTGGAGCTTGGAAGGATGCTCAACTAGACACCGTCCCACTCCATCTTTACATTAGCAACATCACACTCAAACTTTTTTCTGAAAACAACCTCTCAACTTGGATTCATATGGCTGACCCAAACGCTGAGCTTCGGTGGAAAGGAACAAACATTGACATGATGAAGGCAAGCACCCGAACCCGAGTAAACCTTCCGGTGGATAAACGTCCGTTCGTGGGGCTCTTTGTGCCATTTGAGGGACGCAAACACTGGATCCAATTCAAGTTCGAACGCCTTCCTATCATTTGCTATAAATGTGGGGTTTGGGGCCATGATAAACAAGAGTGTAATAGCAAACTCGTGGCTATACGAGACCCGTAAGGAAAACTCACTCAACTATACGGTCCATGGCTCCATTTGGACTATGTAGGCACGTGTTTTACACCGATTAATGGGAAGGAAGAATGGAAAGTTGACGATTTGAGGACCCACGAAAAAAAAAACAATGCAACCAAGAGGCATCGGCAAACACCTCAAACGGGAAAAACTCAGATAACCGTTTCCAACCACCGGAAAAAGGAACCCAGACGAAACATCCCGGCTCCATGCAAGCCCAAGGTAAGGACAAAATCACTTTCTACTTTGGACAATGCACATCTCCCAAAAATGGTAACCATATCCCTAGTTTTTCTAAGGATAATATTTTAGCCAAAAATGATGGTATGGAAAGGACACTTTTTCAACCATTGGAAGAAGAAGTCAGGGATACAAAAGGAGTTGAAAGTACTCCTATTCCTACTCCATACGTTGTCAACTTCATAAGGGACAAAACACCTCCAAATGGTTCAAAGGACAAGCTTGATGAGACTAAAGGACAAAAGGAAAAAAGCTGAAAAAAACTTTTTGCTTCAAGAACTTCTAAACACTCCACCTCTCAAAAGTCAAACAAGAGACCCTACTCTCTCTCCTAATACCAACGGCCATAAATGTGGGGACCCACCTACACCCCATTTTCCAACTTTCCAAAAACCATTCCATGCACAAGCCGTATCAACATCATCCCATGCAAACCCACATGATAAAAATACCATGCATGGACACTCTATCTCCCCTATTACCGCCAGTCAAAAGGAGGGGGACCCACCAACCCACCAAAATGACCGAATTACCCAACTACACTCCATGCAAATTATGCTTCAAATCCACCCCCATGCAACCTCTGATATCAAAACCCCCACGTATGGGAGTGGGCCGTCCCACCCGATGTTGGCTCGAAGTTTGTCACAAGGTTTGACCGACAATCTAGAGACACAATCCAGGAAGAGAATATCTATCAAAGATAGGGCACGCAAGGTTACGGGAAAAAACACAGGGTGGAGGAACGATCGGAAACGGAATCGGGTTTGGATAAGCTTGATGTTTTCGGAACTTTGTCGAAAGAAACTGCAGAATCATCCTTACCAGAGGCGGGACCCGTCCTATGGGCCTGCCTAGAAAAATGAACGTCTTATCTTGGAACTGCCGAGGTCTTGGCAACCCTAGTGCGGTTCCGACTCTTAGGGAGCTCACTAGAGCTTCTCGGCCAGATGTGATTTTTCTCTTTGAAACTCTTGTATCGCAATCTAAAGTTGATAGTCTTAAAAATCGTTTGGGATATGACTCGTGTTTTGCTGTTAGTTGTAATGGCCGAAGTGGTGGCCTTTGTGCGTTATGGAATGAAAAAACTAAATGTTCTCTTTTGTCGTTCTCACAAAATTACATTGATTTGGAAATCTCTGATTGTACCCATGGGACTTAGCGAATTACCGGCTTCTATGGGTTTCCCGAAAGGAGCCGAAGACGGGACTCGTGGAATCTTCTTCGGACTCTCGCCGGTCATTCAAATCACCCGTGGGTAGTCATTGGGGACTTTAATGATCTTCTTTCGCAAAGTGAAAAACGAGGCTTAAATGAACACCCATAATGGTGCATCCAAGGGTTTCGTGATTCCCTTTTTGACTGTGGTCTCATGGATCTCTCTATGTATGGGTTTCTGTTCACTTGGTGTAGACATAAAGGAAAAGCTAACGAAGTCATGGAACGTCTCGATCGCGCGGTTGGCAACCAAAATTGGATGGACCTCTTTTCGGACCACTAGGTGGAAAACATGATCAGCCCTATTTCCGACCATTCCCCGATCGTGTTACACACCCAGGTTCGAAGTCCTTCTACCCGCAATTATTACTTTCGTTTTGAAAACAAATGGTTGCAGGAACCCTCTTTCTCGCAGGTTTTTTCGGATTGTTGGTCCAATCTTGGAGACAAGGAGCTTCCTTCTAAACTCTCGGACCTTGCGAAAAGTTTGGGTCGATGGGGGCGCAATCTAAATGCTTCTTTTAAGAAAGAGGTGAAAGAAGCTTATGCTAAGCTCGAGAGAATTCGGGCCACCACGGATCCATCCGCCCAAGCAACTTATGATGAAGAGAGAAGCACTTGATATCCACACTCTTAAAAGAAGAGGAACACTGGAGATAGAGAGCCAAACTTTTCTGGCTCAAAGAGGGAGACCGAAACACGAAGTTCTTCCACGCGTTTGCAAATGGAAGACATAGAGCAAACCGAATCGTGAAACTTAAGGACGACACTGGTCATTGGGTGGATGATGCTCAGGGTTTACAACATCTTGTGACCCATTACTTTACCCACCTCTTTTCTGCTAGCTCGGGTAATCCCAAAGAGCTCACCAAGACGATTACGAGACGCCTAAATGAGAGGGACACTGTTAGGCTTGATCTGCCTTTCACGAAAGACAAATTCCGTGAAGCCCTCTTCCAAATGCACCCGGATAAGTCTCCAGGGCCCGATGGCTTCAATCCTCGTTTTTTCCAAAAATTCTGGCCGTATGTTGGTGATGATATTTTTACAACTGGCTCAAAGTGGCTTGAAGACGGGGTCCTTCCTAACGGTGTAAACGACACCATCATTTCTCTGATTCCGAAATGTGAGTCACCTTCAAACCTCAAAGAATATAGACCCATTGCCCTTTGCAATGTTATTCTGAAGGTCATCACTAAGGTTCTGGCCAACCGGATAAAACCGATTCTCCCCTCCGTGATTTCAGAAAATCATACGACTTTCCTTAAAGATAGACTTATTACCGACTACGTCGTCATCGCATTCGAAATGCTCCACTCCATGCAACGCAACACCTGGAGAAAGAACGGTGAAGTGGCCCTTAAACTAGACATCAACAAAGCCTATGACAGACTTGACTTGATCTACCTGCGACGCATTCTTGAGGCTTTCGGCTTTCCGGCCAGATGGGTTAATATGATCATGGTCAGTGTTGAGTCCGTTAAATATTTTATTCGGGTAAATAACGATCTCATTGGGCCGATCCTCCCCCACCGAGGTCTACGTCAAGGTGACCCGCTCTCCCCATACCTTTTCATCCTTAGTATGGAAGGCCTCTCATCCTTCTTAAATCACGAAGAAAGAGCGAATCGCATTCACGGCTGCCAAGTGGCTCGAGGAGCCCCACCGATTACTCACGTTTTCTTTGCAGATGATGCTTTTCTTTTTTGCGGGGCTACTATTGACGAAACTCATCACATCAAGCATATTCTTTCGACGTACGAAGCCGCCTCTGGCCAAGCCATAAATTTCGATAAGTCTGGAATCATGTGTAGCAACAATGTGGTGACGGACCTCAAATTTGGTATTTCTAGTATTCTTGGGATCAACAAAGACATAAATATGGGTCGTTATCTGGGTCTCCCTTCTCTAGTTGGACGGTCAAAAAGATGCATCTTCAGACATATCCGCGAAAAGCTATGGGGAAAACGACCCATTTCTAATGCGGGTAGAGCCACTCTTTTAAAAGTTGCGGCACAGGCAATCCCGGTGTATTACATGAGCGTCTTCCTTATCCCGGCTTCCACCATTAAAGACTTGGAGAGGCTCCTCAACTCCTTTTGGTGGGGGGAAAAAGCTTCCTCTCCCCGTTCTCTAAACTGGCTCTCGTGGGAGAAACTTTGTGTTCCACAAAAACTCGGCGGTTTGGGATTTCGCGACTTTACAACTTTCAATCTCGCCAAGCTGGGAAAACAAGGTTGGCGAATTGTGAGTAATCCTACATCTCTAGTCAATAGGATCCTCAAAGCAAAATATTACCCGTGAGGGGACTTCATGGAGGCCCGTTTGGGAACCTCCCCTAGCTTTATCTGGAGAAGTATTTGGCACTCGCAACTTGTTCTCAAATATGGCCTCAGATGGAAAATTGGTGACGGAAGAGCTATAAATGTTTGGTCCAAACCATGGCTTCGGGACGACAGAAATTTTAGATTAGAAACCCTTTCGGCTCCCACGGTTTCGGTCATGTGGGTTCGGGACCTAAAGGACCCAAACTCCACCTCTTGGAATGTGGACTTGATCACCCGGACTTTTTCAGCTTGGGACTGTTCCTACATTTTAAACTTGGCGCCCCCCTCGGATACCGGGACGGACGGGATTGTTTGGCATTGGTCGACAAACGGAATCTACTCTGTAAAACTAGCTACAAGCTGATCATGGAAAGGCTCACCCCAAATTCTCAACTTCACATCGAAGCGGATTGGAATCGCGTGTGGAAAGCCGACATTCCCTCCAAAGTTAAGTTCTTTGTGTGGCGGGTGCTTAGGAATATCCTCCCAACTCGGAACTCCCTTCAAAAGTGAGGCATCCACACCCTCTCACAATGTCCTCTATGTGATCGCAATGAGGAAAATCTTTGGCATGTGTTTGTGGGGTGCCCTTCGGTAATCCCGGTTTGGAGCGGGGTCGATCTTTGGTGCAAGATTGATAGCCTAGCTTATGTGGTGCATTCCCTTGAGGAGCTCATTTTCAGTTTCCTCAAGAATAACATGCAACATTTAGGCGACCGGTTCCTCATGATATTATGGAGCTTATGGCACCGAAGGAATGACATTGTTTGGAATAATGGACCTCATGATCCGAGGAATGTTATCCAACGTGCCTTGAGCTCTCTTTCAGACTGGATGGTCTTTTGGAACCTCTCCAAACCGAACCAGCCTGGTTTCACTTCCCAATGCTCTCCCATTTGGCATCGTCCAAAACCGGGGACCTACAAATGTAAAGTTGATGCGGCCACCTTTTCGGCTTCAAGCTCGGCGGGTTTTGGTGCAATTATTCGAAATAGTAGAGGCGAGATGATCTTGGCTAAAGCTTCTCCGCTTAGGTTCCTCCCTACGGTTCACGAGTGTGAGGCGCTGGCTCTCCTCGATGCTATCACTTGGGTCACCACGTGTGGCTTCAACCACATGGTTTTCGAAATCGACGTCGCCCTTGTAAATGATGCAATTCAAGAGTCGACTCGGAACTTATCGGAGTTTGGTGATATCATCGACAAAATCCAATCCCTTCTCCACATTAACGACAACTACAAGATCACCGTCATTGGGAGACAAGCAAACGAGGCGACTCACTTAATGGCCTGTCATTCTCGTTTTTTAACTTGTTCTGACATCTTTCATCATGTTCCGCCTTTTATGGCGCATTGTATCAACGATTATTGTCCTTGTGACCTTTCTAATGATATTATGGGGATTCTACGATGAACGGCTCGGCCAAAAATCGGTAGCTCCCTCCTTTTGTTTAAAAAAAGTAGAGCAGTGGATTTATTATTTCAACTTTTCAAGTGTCTTATATTTAAATTTCTTCATCGCATGCAATGCATGCTTTTTAACTATAAGGGAAAATTCTAAAAAAAGAAAGAAATTCAATTATTTTTTTAAATAATAATTTTTCTAAAATCGGTTAAATACATTCTTGTAATTTATAAAAACAAGTTAATTTAATAATTTTTTTGTAAATAAATCTAAAAAACCCAAAAAATACATGTTTTTACAGGTTACAAGAATACATTTAATCAGTCTTAAAAAGTTTAACCACTTAATCATTTAGATAAGATAATTATAAATAAAAAATAAAAAATATTAAATATAAAAGAAACAAAGAAACAAAAATAGTCGGTGACTTTATTGGGTCGTGATTCGGTTCAGGTTAAAAAGTTTTGAACCGAATAGATTCGTGATGCGAGATAAACCGAACCATTTACTCGGGAAACGTAGAGAGAGGTTAAACCGCCGAAAGGTGGGCCCAATGACCCTCATATCTGATTGGTCCACATAACAAGTTAATAATAAGAACACATCCTTTCATTTCATAAATAACCCTCCATTTTCCTTCCATCGATTCACCAATTCTCCTACCAAATAAGTAATCTCCTGTCAACTTTCAAATCCTTTCTGATCTTTTAGTAGATCAGATGCCTGCCATTTGCTCGAGATCCTCTCTAAATTTCAGAGGGAAAATGGCAGAGATTCTGCCATTACTCAACAATCATCAACAAGAAGATGAAGAATTGCAGCAGCAATTCATCATCGCAGAGAAGAAAAGTAGTCGTAGAATCGCTTCACTCGATGTTTTCCGCGGCCTTTCCATCTTCGTATGTGTGTTATCATCTATTCTTGTTAATTGTTATCTTAGTGAATTTCGCTTGACAGCTTAGTTGGTGGCTGTGATCGCCTACAAGTAATTAATTTATTTTAATCACACGCACATACTTGGAATAATCTTCTAGATACAGGTTTACTATGGGGTAAACCAGCCATGTATTTTAGTAGTCATCATAAAGTTCAATTAAATTGATGTTGTTTTTCTGTATTATTCTTTTACTTGATGCAATTACCATGAATGAGCTGATTTGCTTCTTTTTATAGTTAAGTTATTTAGATCAAGTTTTTGTAGGCTAATGGATTTGTACTTTTGTGGTCTCATTCAGAAACAATTGACGTTTACTCAAATGAGATGAAACACTAAATAACTCAGATTTAATTACCAAGTGTAATTTGGCTCCAAAGAGAACTTCTGTTTTTGAAGTTTAGAAATGGAAATGGAGCGCATCCGAAATGTAACTGATATTGTTCCAATTGCTATTTATAAGTTATGGAGTTCATGTTCTCAAACATGCCCTCAGCAAGCCCAAAATAGATATTGCGTTACTATTTTAGTCAAGTATTTATGGTGGGCTCAAACATATCAAAACATTTTCTTTAAGCCGAAGGTACAACCTTTTCATTTTTACAATGAGATTGACACTTATATTAAAGTGGCAACCACACCCGTTGAGGTCTTTGCACAAAAAGCTAGCTAGAACAGGCCCATAATAAGTTGAGCTTTTAATACTAATCCATCAGATTTTAACCTGTTGACTAGGAGCAAGCCTGGAATTAGATGCTTCAAAAAAGAGTATTGGATCTTGTTTGTTACATCCTCCTTTTTGTGTCTGGTGTTTATTCATATGCTACCAGGTAATTATTGTTTCTTATATGTTTTCAGTTTATGGTGCTTGTGGATTATGCTGGTTCTAGTTTACCGGTCATTGCTCATGCCCCATGGAATGGTCTACACTTAGCAGACTTTGTCATGCCTTTGTTCCTTTTTGCTGCTGGAGTATCTCTTGCGATGGTATACAAGGTGATTAATAAATATATTCTGCTGAAGTGTAAATTGTATGATAAATATATTCAATACTAAATGATGTTTGACCACAAAGTGGTTCCAACCATTACCAGACTACAGGTAGTCTGTGTAAGGTTGGTCTATAGACAATCATATCCTACGAATCATCATTTGCTCTTGGTTAAAACCAGAAGCCGATGGCTTATACTTTAGGCTCAGATTTGAGTTGTAAATTAGTTTGTCCCACAATACCATAATTTATCAATATATATGTAACATATGATTTTATAACAGGAGTTACTGAAAACTTGAAACTGAAGTGCCCTTCTTTCTTTCTAAAACAACAGAAAATTGAAAACAAATATGAAGCCACATGGAAAGCAATAGTCAGAGCAGTGCAACTTTTTCTTCTCGGTGTTTTTCTTCAAGGTAATATTGCAGGCCAGCATTCGATCCCATACTACATGAATTTTATTTTTTCAACTTCTGTGATCCAGTTCATTATGTATGAGGACCTTGACCTTCTTCTTCTCTCGAAGTTGCACTTATATGTCTTGTTTCTGCACTATTTGTTAACAGGACATTCTTTTACAAGTGCATACCAATGGTCACAAATATTGCCTAATTTTCTAATCACCCATAATTATCTTCAGGTGGTTACCTGCATGGGATTACTTCGTTGACATATGGTGTTGATCTTGAGAGAATACGCCTGCTCGGCATCTTGCAGGTGTCATGGTCTTGGCCGAATCAATTCCTTAGCTTGCTACAATATCTTATCGTCATTCATTTGGCTCTCTTGCAATTCAACTATTAAATGTTTCTTGTTAAGATAGAAAAGTTCAGAACAACTCTTGGATAGTAGTATATTCATAGTAGGTGGTGTTAAATGTTACTTATTGTCATAAGTGGTATAAGTCCTTTGTCAATCACAGATGCAGTATATCCATAGTTTGTATGATTACCCTTCCTGCACCACCAATTTGAAGCCTAGGCCAGTCAAAATCTGGACTTCCAATTGTGAATTGATTGCATTTTTGATATCATACTACTGGAACTTTTGTTTCTTGGTTCTGATTTTTCAATTTTTGTGATAATTTCCAGAGGATAGCAATTGGATACATTGCTGCAGCAGTATGTGAAATATGGCTTTCCCGTCAAACCTGTCGGAAGGCAGCATTCTTCAGGAATTATATTTGGCACTGGTGAGAACATTGTATCATGAGGCCATGTTGTCTCGAAAACTCGTTGCCTCTATATCCTAAGAGTTCAAGTTGATATTATAACAGTTGTTTTACCTTCTAAATAATAAATATTTTATTAGCAAGTACCCTGTGTTTTCCTTGTGAACTTCTAAAACTGACTTCAGATTTGTCATCCACACAAGCTAATAACATCAGACTCCCTCACTCATTAAAGGACAAGTAAATATCGAACTTGTGCAAAGCTTTACACTATGTACTTCACTACTGAAACAATTTTTAACTATATGTGTGTGTTCGGATAACTATTTGAAACTATGTCATCTTTGTGGTGTAGGTGTGCTGTATTTTTCTTGTCTGCCATCTACATTGGATTGACATATGGCTTGTACGTTGCAGATTGGCAGTTCGAGGACTTGAATTCATTTTCTTCTTTAATTTCAGAAAATGGAAGTACTATCCATACTGTATGAACACTCTCTTGTTCTTTTCATTTCTCTTGTCGCTGCCCTGTATCTATTTGCTTAAATTTCCGTATGACTGTTCTTCAATTCTACTATTAAACCAAACCGAATGAGCCCAATTCAATTGTTCAATCTACTCAAATCATAACCAATTTATTTCTTAGAATGGTCAAAGAAAAATAATGCTATGATGCTTATCAGTCATTACTTCTTGCTGTTTGGTAAGAAGCTTTAGTTTATGATTCTTGTTTTATGAACAAAACTCATTAACAGATGCATATGGATTTTTTTGAGTATAGGTGACATGTTCCGTTAGAGGTGATCTTGGGCCTGCCTGCAATGCTGCTGGAATGATAGACCGATATATTCTTGGCATTAATCATCTATATCAAAAGCCTGTTTACAGAAACCTGAAGGTATACTACTGCAAAGATACTATTTTGATTTGTAGTTTAATAATGTGCACTCTATATAATATTATTATACATGTATAGGAATGTAATATATCCAAGGGTGGCCAAGTTCCTGAATCTTCACCTTCATGGTGCTATACCCCTTTTGAACCTGAAGGCATTTTAAGGTAAATATCACAAAAGATTTCATTCCCTCATGGCAGATACAACCATTTCACATGCTGGTAAAGGGGCAAACTATTTTCAATTCTTAAATTGATGCGATTATATTTAAGTTTGGAGAAAAGGATCAGTTATCACATCAAAAGGTATAGTAACTAATATAAATACAATAGAATCAGTGTTAAAACAGTGCAAAGATATACTATAATCATAGTTCTGCTAAATACAAGTTTGAAATTCACTGTCAAAGGACACTAATAGAAAACCAGTGAAAAGTAAAGTTTAGACCAAACTATCCTCAAAAAAAATTCTTTCAAAAACAGTTGCTTATTCCTATTGAATCTGTACGGCTAATGACATAGTTGGAATTGTGGATGTGCAGTTCCTTAACAGCTTCTGTGGCCTGCATAATTGGACTTCAATATGGTCACATGTTGACCGAATTACAGGTAATCTCATTTCCTATTAATGATTATTTTTTGCCTTGGTGAAATCCTGCATGTCATTTAACACATTTTATAAACCAACCCAACCCGGTATCTCAAAGATCTGGCTCTATCTCAAAGAGTAAACATCTGTTTCCGTGAAGACTCATTTAACTCATTTTCTTAAGGATAATTTGTCATCCTAGTGCATGATGGTAGGAAACAATGGTTGATTGAGAGTGGTGTTATTCAGTATGTCATTGAGCAACTTTTTGAACTCCAAAGCTCTATTTCTCTGGTTTTTCAACCTATAGCATGTTATCTATTCCTTAAAACTTGCGGATTAATATGACTAGTGTGGTATAACATTTTGTTGCAGGGCCATAGAGATCGACTTTTCAACTGGTCCCTCATGTCAATTTTTTTACTCATTCTTGGATCCGTACTTTCTCTGATAGGTATGCTTTTCGACTCCAATTTCAAAATGGTGTGAAGGTTTATCCCGAGAACTCTGAAAGTAACCTTCACAACACACAGTTAAATGTGATGTGAAGGTTACAATCTTCATATAACATAACGTAACTTTCGCATAGTACAAGGGTACCTTTCCTTGTTCTCACGAAATTGAAAATTATCACCTAATTCTGACTCTAGCTAAACAAATCTATTATATATTGTTGTATATTTTCACATCAATATACAAATAAAAAGACAGTTTTTTGTATAGTATATATGTATATAAACTTAAATTATATTTTAATTAAATCCATGATCGATCTTCTGATGAATATGGAGCCATTTTTTTAATAGGCCAGGAGGTTATGTTAATTAGAATCTCATTTAAGGTTATATACCTAAACAACCCGTTTTTGTATGCACTATATTTTAGGATTTACTCATCTCTTTGATTTTAGATCTTCATCAATTATGAAATAATATTTTAGAAACAAACTTCTTGAATAAGAGATCATTAATAGTTAGCTGTAAACTATTCTTATTTGTTTTTTTTCTCAGGTATCCCTTTGAATAAGTCCTTGTACACAATCAGTTACCTACTTGTAACTTCAGCAGCATCAGGAATCACATTTTGTGCATTATATCTACTGGTAAGTACCATAAATATGTATCCACAAAATATGTATTTAACCCAATAGGACACTACCATAAATATGTACCCACAAGATAAAACCCTACAAACGAGCCCAGTATATCCCATGTTGGATCAAGACAATGACAATAACCAAAGTTTATAGATAATTCTGAGAAAAATCACGATTTGAAATGTACATGATCAACCTATTTATAGACACCGAACGGGTGCCTTTGAACCATTGCAATGGTTCACTAAGGGTTGTGTTGTTTCATGAACAATCACACCTCTACATAAATAACTACCTATACATAAACTATATATATGTATATTTACATACTATTTAAACATAATTGAGATTAATCTAACATTTGAAATGACAATAACCAACTACCTAGACAATGACAATAACCAAAGTTTATAGATAATTCTGAGAAAAGTTCACGATTTGAAATGTACATGATCAACCTATTTATAGATACCGAACGGGTGCCTTTGAACCATCGCAATGGTTCACTAAGGGTTGTGTTGTTTCATGAACAATCACACCTCTACATAAATAACTACCTATACATAAACTATATATATGTATATTTACATACTATTTAAACATAATTGAGATTAATCTAACATTCACCCCCTTAATCTCGATTATATTGAAGGATGTCATAAACTCCAAGTAGTTGTCTCATAGTGACAAATCTCATCCTTGGTAGTGGCTTTGTCAAGATGTCAGCCCGTTGTAGTTCTCCGCTGATGTGTTCAACTGCTAAGTCTTCTTTCTCGACACATTCTCGTATAAAGTGATACTTTGTATCAATGTGTTTGCTTCTTCCATGAAACACCGGATTATTCATAAGTGCTATTGCTGACTTGTTGTCTACATAGATAGTAATCTTTTCTTCCTTTGTATCGGTAATCTTGCTGAGTAGTCTTTTTAACCAAAGTGCTTGTGTTGCTGCTGCTGTTGCGGCAATAAATTCTGATTCACATGAGGATAAAGCTACTGTACCTTGTTTCTGAGTGCTCCAACTGATAGGTGAGTTTCCAAAATAGAACATTGTTCCAGTTGTTCCTTTTCCTTCTTGTGTGTTAACACCGTAACTGCTATATGTCTGTAAGTTATGCCATAGTCTTTTGTTCCTTTGATATAACGCAGCACCTGTTTGATTGCTTTCATATGCTGCTCTTGTGGATCTTGCATGAAACGACTAAGTAATTCAACTGAAAAACTCAGATCTGGTCTTGTGTGTAGTAAGTATCGTAAACATCCAATTAGACTTCGATATTCAGTGGCGTCTACGGATTTTTCTTTAGTCTCTTTTGTAAGTTTGAGACCTGGTTCCATAGGTATCTTTGCTTCATTGCAATCTAACAGCCCTGTGTCTGTGAGTATCTTGTTTGCATAGCCAGTTTGCTTTATTGAGATTTCACCCTCCTTTTGTGTAACCTCAATGCCAAGATAATAAGCAAGTAACCCTAGATCACTCATGTCAAACTTCTTCTTCATTTGATCCTTGAAAGCTTCAATATCTTTCTTTGATGATCCGGTAACTATTAGGTCATCAACGTATACTCCGATCAATAGTGTTGATGCGTTGTTTGTTCTTGTATAGACTGCTTGTTCTAATGCGCATTTCTTAAAACCAAGTGTCTTTAACGTGTTATCTAACTTGGTGTACCATGCTCGTGGAGCTTGTCTTAGTCCATAGAGTGCTTTCATGAGTCGATAAACTTTTCCTTCGTTCGCTTCCTTTATAAAGCCCTCTGGCTGTGAGACATAAACTTCTTCTTTCAACTCTCCTTGCAGAAATGCTGACTTTACATCTAGATGGTGTACTTCCCATTTGTTATATGCTGCAAGAGCCAATATCAGTCGTATTGTCTCGATCCGTGCTACTGGTGCAAAGACTTCATCAAAGTCTATGCCATGTTCTTGAATATATCATTTGGCTACTAGTCGTGCCTTGTGCTTCACTATTCTTCCTTCAGCATCCCTTTTTGTCTTGAATACCCATTTTAAACCAATTACTTTGTGATCCTTTGGCAAGGTGGTTAGCCTCCAAGTATTGTTCTTGTTGATAGAGTTAATTTTTGCTTTCATAGCTTCAATCCACTTGTCATCCTTTGCTGCTTCCTTATAGTTTCTTGGTTCGTCTTCTACAAACAATAATTCTTCCGTATTGGTATATATGTCACTTACGGTTCTGTAACCTCTTACAGGCGTATGATCGATTCTTGAATTTGTTGTAGAAGGTGTATCAACTTCTGAATCTGGTGAACTGATGGTGGATTGTTGTGGGCTATATTCATGAGTGGGTATCTGGGAATTGGGTGTAGTAGGTACTTCATCATCTGAATCATTGTTACCATGTGTAACATTATTCTCGAAATCTTCACTTTCGTTCGAGATATATTGAGCACCATGCGTTTCATTATTCCCTATAATGAAATCAGTCCATTCTGGACAATCTAGATTGAAATCTTTGGTATATTACGTCCAATTCCATGTTTCATCTTCCTTGAATTTTACGTTTCCAGTAATCTTCTCGTCAATTTCCTTGAAATGATCTTTGACTCCTGTCATGTGATTGCTTGCACCGTTGTCTAAATACCATAGACTTTCATCATTTGAAATTGTCTTGCTTGGTTCGAAAATCTCTTCGTTCAAGTGAACCTTCTGGTTTTCTTCAACAGTTGCCATAAGCAGTGTTGGTTCTAAATCTTCTTCAATGAGATTAGACTGTTCTTTCTCTTCATCGTTCTGTGGACATCTGGTTGCATAGTGTCCAAATTTATTGCATTTGTAGCACTGTACTTTACTCTTGTCAGGGGTAAATTTCTTTGTAGTGTTGTTCGGTTCTTTCTTGTAGTTGTTCTGTTGAGATTCCCAGTTTTTTCTATCTAGTCTGAATCTGTTAATCCCTCGGCCTCGTGATTGGTTAAATCTGCCATGACCACGTCCTCTGTAAGATTGGCCTCGGTATTCATGTCGTGTGAACATCAATCTATCATGAGTATCTGCAACTCTTTCTTTCTTATGTTTAAGTCTTTCTTCAAAGGTCTTCAGTCTCCCGATTGCTTCGTCTAGAGACATAGTATCTAAATCTGAGTATTGTTCAATGAACGCTACAATTTGAAGAAATCGGTCGGGTACTGCATTTAGTAATTTCCGAACGAGAGTGGAATCTTCATAAGTGTGTCCCAAGCTTGCTGCTTTATTTATAATACTCGTTAACTTCATAGTGAATGAATCAACTGATTCATTTTCTTTCATCTGTAACATCTCAAATTCCGTCTTGAGTGTTTGTAATCTTGCCTTTTGGACACTGGTTACTCCAACGTGTCTGGCTTTCAGTGCATCCCAAACTGCCTTTGCAGTCTTGTATTTTGAAATGAGAAGCAGTTGATCTTCTGGTAGTGACTGATAGAGATAAGCAGTAGCGGTTTTATCTCTCCTCACATCGTCTTTTGTTGTTGATTGTGGTTCAATTGCTTCCCAAAGATTGTTTGCTTCCAAAATAATTTGCATTCGAATTGCCCATGTTGTGTAGTTTGTTGAACTTAACATCGGACATTGAAAGTGAGCACTAGGACTCATTTCCTTGCAAATTTTGGAATTTCCTTCTTGACTTTCTTTCCCAGTCATAATTTTTTTTAAATAAAATTTATATTTAAAAAAATTTGTTAAAAAACTTATTTACCAAAATTATTTTAGTAATTTATTAAAAATGAATAAGCAAAAATGATAAAAAGGCTTCTCCTTTTTTTTATATATTTATTTAAAAGAAAACAAAGTAATGTTTGCTTATTAAGGGTTTGAAAAGAAAAATGAAAGAAAAGAAGGAAAAAAGGGCGTACGGTTAGATTTCGTCCAAAACCTTGGTGTCGATTCGATTTTGTCTAAACCCTTGGTGACGATTCGATTTTGTCTAAGCCCTCTGGTGTCGATTCGATTTTTGTGATGATATTTCGATTCCAGTTTATGAATCGATGGGGTTTTTCTTGATTCCTTCTGAATCGTTATTGTTCTTCGATTTTTGGGTAAAATCGCAACCTTCTGGTATGTAATGATCGGTGGTTACTCCTTTCCGATCTGGATTCGATTTGAACAATTGATCTTCTATCGATTGTTCTATGAAGCGACGCTTGCTGCGTTTTCTGCTTTAAAAAATCGATGGTCTTTCTGACCAAACGATTTTGCCGGATGTTGTTCCTGTACCGATTTGATGCCGGTAGGCGGTAGAATCTTTCTGATTTCGGCCGCCCTGGGTGTTCTCCTGAGATTCTGATTATCCCAAATGATTACTGTGATGGTGATAAATCGTTAATCTCTAGGGGTTTCGGTGACTATCTCTATCTCTCTATCTCTCAATTTTGTGTGATAATCGGTAGATGATGAGAACTTTGGTTGATAAACCAAATGCTCTGATACCAAATGTTGGATCAAGACAATGACAATAACCAAAGTTTATAGATAATTCTGAGAAAAGTTCACGATTTGAAATGTACATGATCAACCTATTTATAGACACCGAACGGGTGCCTTTGAACCATCGCAATGGTTCACTAAGGGTTGTGTTGTTTCATGAACAATCACACCTCTACATAAATAACTACCTATACATAAACTATATATATGTATATTTACATACTATTTAAACATAATTGAGATTAATCTAACATCCCACAAGAGGTAGGGTCTAGGGGGTGGGGTACAGGGGTGTACGTAAGCCGGTCATCTATAACAAAGAATAGAACAGTTATTTCCCTGAAGACATGGATTATAGTTATTTTAACAATTTACATCTGCTAAAAAATTTAAGATATTCTATAATTAGATTTGGATGTTCAATACTCATGAAATATTATCATAATCCATACGTTTACAGGTAGATGTTTACGGATGGAGGCGTGTAGCGTTCGTGTTGGAATGGATGGGAAAACATTCTTTAAGCATTTTTATTCTCGTTACATCAAACTTAATCGTCATTGCAATTCAAGGATTCTACTGGAAATCTCGTGCTAATAACATCGTAAGTCTCTTCTTTTCCTGTTGTGTATTTTGAACACATATCCTCCCTCCGCTCCCATGAAGTTGCAACAATTGGTATACATTTCAATAAAAATGCAGTCGAAAATGTCTTCTAACACGAAAAGGTTTTAATACACTTTTGAATCCTTGTACTTGACTTGTGATTGCCAATAAACCGTTGTTCTTGTGAATATGCAATAAGAACACTATAATCGGCAAGAATGAACGATTTTGGACGATTACTATTGACAAAATTGATTTTCGTTTGTCCATAATCTTTCTTTTATGCAAAATGTATCATTTTTTGACATTTTCACAAGAACTACCCCTTTGCATGCAACAAAAGTCCAAGTACAATAAGAGGTGGATCAAGGAATTTTTTAAGTGGGTTTTTATTTTTATAAAATTTCATATAAACATTTGAAGTTTGAATGTTTATGGTTTCACCTAGAAAAACTTATGGTTTCATATTTATGGAGCTTTAAAAATTACAATTAACCCCCTGAACTTTGTGGTTTCATGGGCAACCATAGTCCACCACTAGCTAGGTACAATGGTTTAAAACATGAAAATGTATTAAACAAGCTCTTGATTTTGCAAATCAAGGTAGTTAACTAAGTAATTTAGACAAAATCAATACTATAAAAGTTTATTTTCATTAAAACGTGACATTTCATGTTGCAATTTTTATGAAACTGAAAAATATCGATTATCTTTCTTTTCTTGTTAAACCCCTAATATTAATTGTTTTCTTAATGTTGTACTTAACAGATATACTGGATTGTGTCACACATTGTGCAAAATTAACCTCTCAATCTAACTTGTTCAACACATCGGTAAGTCTGGTTTTCACTATGACAGATCTGAAATAGTTTATACAAGCAACTCTTGAGCTACATCTAGTTATACATAGTTTTGTAGGGTCTCCTTCTTTTGTTAACTTTTTCATGATGTGCATATATGCACATCGGGCATTGCATATATGCACATATTACAATTGCCTAAAGTGCATATATGCACTGGTTAACAAAAGAAGGAGCCCCTAGTTTTGTAATGATTCTTACAAGATAAGGAAAGGAGGTAGTAGAGTTTTTGTCTATTCGTATTAGTGTTTCATTCATTGAATATAATAAAACATAAACAAGAGAACAAGAAATTTTATTGACAAGTTTTTCGTATACAAAGTATTCATGTTGCCCTTGATTATATTTTTCTTGGGATTTGTGGGCGGCTCAATTTTTGCAATTTTTTATGTAGGGTTTTAAAACGAATTGTAACATAACAGGGTACCCGGAACCGCTTACATCGGTTCTCTATATTTTGGAATCGGTCCCAGAACCGGAGGTTCCGGTTCCGGGTACCCGCTATCAATTTTTTTAACATTTCATACAATAAAAATGTAATTTTAAGTCTATTGCAAACTGCAAAGTATCAACTTCAAGAAATAAACACAACAAATGATGAAAAATAATCAGATAAAAACTAATTATTACATAAATAAATTAGAAACTCTGCCGTATTGAGTATTGACATCAACAAAATGACTTACAAAACACATAGCATCCTTACGTCAAGACCTAACAAATAAAATGTTTTGATCAAAACGAATAAAACACCTAATAAAACCAATAACACATCATTAAATATTTAAATATAATAAATATATAAATAATTTTTATTAAAAAATAGTGTGTGCCCGTCGGTTTCGGTTCTGGGTACCCGATGGGTTTGGGTACTTGGTCCCGGCGGGTACCCAGCGGATAACGATTCCAAAAAAATGAGAACCAGAGCCGGAACCCGTGCTAATCGGTTCCGTATTGTAGGAACCGGAACCAATCACATCGGTTCCGGTTCAGGAATCGGCAGTTCCGGAGCGGTTCCGGTTCCAAAGGCGGGTACCCAGTTCCGATGCTCACCCCGAATTGTAACCATTTAAAATGCAGCGGAAAATTAATTTACGTTACCAATATAAAGAAACCTTTTTAAAGGTTAAACCAAAACGGATTCAAGGATGTATTTAATTAATAGGGTGTTTAGAATCTGTATCTTTTAGATATGGAGACTATTTAGAAACCAAAACATATTACCTCTATTAGTAGTCCTCACACGAACACATCTGTTGTTTCCACCCGGATCTAGCCCAAAACCTTAGATATAATATGTGTTTAATAGAAAAAAAGGTTTCGGTTATGTTTTTATTTGATGGCTAAAATCTAAAAGATTGAATCACTTAGAAATTGATTTAGCCTGTCACTCTATTTATATGGACTTTGTTATAGATGAATATAATTCAAACAAGGTTTTAGGAATTATCGATAATAATTATATAATTATCTTAAAACATTAATATAATTATAGATACTTATAGATAACACTTTATAGTTATCATAATTATGTGTTGAAAGATTATTTTTCAAGAATAGTTATTTTAACAATCAACATGAATTTAATTCGAGTTTCTTATAAATGAAAGCAAATGTATTCTTTGTGTGCAACCTTATAGCTTTACATACTCCGTAGGCAGCGTCTCTGTATGACACGTATCACAGATATACAATAACTTATAAAGTAATTGGTTTTAGGGGTGAAAACGTGCCAATGCGATTTGATTGGAGGTTGAAGACGATCATGAAATCATTTAACATGTCTCTTGTAAAATTAAATCCTATTAGACTCACAAAAATACCGTCACTACATTGTTACACAATAATTTGACATAGAAGGGGGTTCCTCGAGAAGGGGATGTGGGTTGAGGGAGTTTACGAGGAAGGGTTAGGGTTATGATGCTTGTGGTACTTGGATGGTGTGTGTGGGTAAAAAGACCAATTTGTCTTTTATGTCAGGGGTACATGAATTACTTATTGATCCTCTAGTTAAAGACTTAAAGGTGTTAACTCGAGGGACCATTGATGGAGATATCATATCCTTGTGTCGCATGATACTACTACAAGATAACTCCTACTCTCTGTGTTTCACTAGGCGATAAGCTAATGAGGTTGTTCATGTGTTAGCACATGACCATTTTTTAACTCGCTCTTTAATAAATGTATGCCCTTTAGAAGTCCGTTAATGAAAGCTTTGTTTGTTTTTCAAGAAATGGAAAAAGTCCTAAAATACCCAAAGGATTTCTCGTTCTAAGCAAGCAAGCCGATAGATAATATTTTTAAACAAATGAAGTCTAAAACCGATCAAATAAATCATTTTAGCCAATAAAATCGATCAATGTGGGAAAATTATGGGAAAAATCCAAAAAAATTATAATTCTGACGACCAACAATAAATAGAAGCAATAAAATAAAAGGCACGTATCATTTTCTTATGTTGTTCTAAAGCCAATTAAAGTTATAAAGATGATACAAAAATTGTGTACTTTAAAATTATTTGTATTTCTCTTTAATACGTATAAGTTACCAAAGATATATAACTCGGTAATAACGAGCAACCGAATTCATAAGAAGACATTATTGAAAAGTTATATATAATACATAAGTATTTGATGAACTCGTATATTTTTTTGAATGATTGATCGTATTTGAAAAGAAGATTTCTTTATTTTCATGCTTTCAATATTAGTTTTACTTTCTTTAAGCATAACACAACTAAACCGATCAACTTCAACAAATTAGACTATACTTTTATTTGAATTAGATAAAATTGACCATTTTCAAACCCTAAAAATAAATTGGATTGTTGAAATAACTTCAACTCAACCCGTAGACACCTTACAATCATGGGCGGACCCAGTAGGGTGGTTACGGTGGCACGTGGCACCGTATTGTTTCTCCGCCGTAAGGTAAAAAAATTTAGGTTCGTGAAAGGTGCAATCGTATCTATTTGTTTTGTGCCACCATATATATCTTGAAACTGCAATAAGGACATAAGTTTCCTTTGGCATAGTTGGTTTGGAAGACTTTTATTCTACTTGAGACCTGGGTTCTAGTTTTGTTTGAGTCATTTTTGTTGATTTTAGCTTTCAGTTGCATAGTTATTATGTTTCTAAAAAAATGTAATAGTAGGATTTGAACTTGAGACCTCTAGTTTGAAAAACTAGCGACTAACCACTAAACCAATATTGATTTTGTAAAAAATATCTATATATATGGGAAATTAATTAAAATACCCCAAGTCAAACCAACTGTTATCAAAATACCCTAAAATTTTTCAACTTTGCAAAAATGCCCAAAATACCCGCGATCGCGGGATACGCTGACGTGGCACTTATTTTGGGGCCAAATGCCCCGCGAAGCCCCTCAACTTTGGCCGCGGTGCACTTTTGGTCCCTGCCCGCGATCGCAGCCCGCGATGGCCCAAAAAATTACACTTTTGGTCCTTGAAATTTTACACTTTTGGTCCCTAAAAATTTACACTTTCAGCCCCTATACTTAGACGAATTTTGCATGCTTTTACTGTTTTTTTCCACAATTATTGCAATTTAAAGACCGATTTGTGGTTGAAATTCATTTGCATGTTTCAATCAATGTTAAATCAATGTTTTTGGAATACCAGTTTGTGGATGAAATGAGAGATTGGTTTTCTGATATGTTGGTTGTTTCATTGATAAATAGACGTAAAATTCAAGCCATAATCCCCACACAACGATTTCATTGTTTGTGTTTGAGATACTACTGAAAAAATGAGTTCATCTGTTGCAAAAGCTAAGCTATATTTCTGTTTTGATGGTGAATGGGTGCAAGATAACAATGAGTGGAATTTTGCTTATAAATCTAAGCATGGTGTAAAAGTGTCAGTAAACTACACTTATCAGAAGTTTGTTGCATACGCCATGCAAAAATGTGGAATCAACTCTTCTGATATTTGCAAGTTAGTATTTAAAAATGGCGATGGGTCATTTGTGGATTTATCCAACAATGGGGATATCTCTACTTTTCTGCACCTTGCAGACGATTCAGAAAGACCCCCATTACTCTTTGTGTATCCCGGCGTATCCGACGGTGACGACGACGGTGACGAGGAGGGTGATTCTCAACAAATAGAGCATCCTGATTCTCAACAAATAGAGCATCCTGATTCTCAACAAATAGAGCAGCCTGATTCTCAACAACAACAACCACCACAACCACACGAATGGCGTACTGCTGGAGTTGCTGATGACGAAACACACGTTTTCAGAACGGGTAATTCTGAAATAGACAGATCAGACACCGATAATGATGATCACGAAGAATATACCCTTAGTAGAAAATCATGTAGTCAGATAAATGACTTTTTTTATATGCCCCCTATTCTTCCAGACTCCCATACCCAGACACAAAGCTACGAACCTACACCTTATATTCGCAGTGAAAGTTTAACAGCAGGTCAGATATTCGATTCGAAGGATCTCTTAGCAAGTCAGATCGGACTCAAGTTCTTACCAACCTAACCGTGGTTCAGCGGCTTAAAAACTACTTTTCAGAGAAATTAACAACAACAAAAAATACAAAACAACAACACAGTAAAAAAAATACAAATAACAACACAGTAAAAAAATACAAAACAAAAAAAAAATATAACCACCACCTACTTAAAAATTGATTTAGTTTCATCAATCCAAGCTTGCTTCTCGTTTACCTTCGCTTGAATAATTGCGAAGTCTTGCAGAATATGGTGAATTGCTTCTTGTTCTCGACGAACACGAGCCTCCCGAGCTTTTATATCCCCTTTCATCCTTTTGATCTCCCTGTCTTCCTCTTCGATCTTTCTCAAATGGACTGCCTTCCTGTCCATAATTTTTTTTCCACTCTTCTGTTAGTTCATCTATCTCCTTTTCCTTTTTTGCTATGGCGACCTCGATTTGAGGTGGCATTTTTTCAGGAGTAGACTTAGGGTTTGATGACGATGCCATTTGTGGATGAAATGAGAGAAGAGAGAAATCAATTCAAAGAAAGAAAGCAAGAGAGAAATCAAGAAAGAAAGCAAGAGGAAGTGTGAATTGTGAATTGCATACTACTGATATTTATGGATGAAATCTCAAACATGCAAATGAATTTCAACCACAAATCGGTCTTCAAAGTACAATAATTGTGGAAAAAAACAGTAAAAGCATGCAAGATTCGTCTAAGTACAGGGGCTGAAAGTGTAAATTTTCAGGGACCAAAAGTGTAAATTTTCAGGGACCAAAAGTGAAAATTTTGGTCCATCGCGGGCTGCGATCGCGGACAGGGACCAAAAGTGCACCGCGGCCAAAGTTGAGGGGCTTCGCGGGGCATTTGTACCCAAAGTACGTGCCACGTCAGCCCTAGCCTGCGATCGCGGGATCCATCGCGGGTATTTTGGGTATTTTTGCAAAATGAATTTTTTTTTGGGTATTTCGATAACAGTTGGTCAAACTTTGGGTATTTTAATTAATTTCCCTTTGTTTTTTTATAGTCAAACAATATCTACAATAAAGTGTTGACGATAAAACTTTTCCCATATAACAATATTCTTATACTTTAAAAAAAATATGGACGTGGGGTCCAAATACGGTGAGGGGTTGCTTTTTCAAGTTTCTTTTCCAAAAGCAATTATGGTTTTTGTCTTTACAATCGTTTTATTGAAAAAGAAAAAAACTTTTGCGGCAACTTCTTTTTATTTTTACTTTTTACTTTTTTCCTTTTTCTTTTGTCTTTATCTATATCCTTACTTTCATTGCTCCCATAAGTTTCATCCATTTTGTACACAATGGTAAAATTGTTAATTTGAAAAAGAAAAACAAAACCCTAATCCTATTTTCTCTAAACCCTCATTTTCATGGATTACAAACAAAACTTTAAATTTTCTAAAGGCCAACAACTTTATTAAAAGCAAAAGAGAAAAACAATGCTTCTACAAGACACATAACAAACAAGAACATGCAAGCAAAAAACCAACAATCCAAGCAAACGAATACAAAAGAAAGAAACCCAAAGCACATGAAGCCTCCAAACATGAGGAAACAGCGAAAACGAACCAAAAGCCCCAAACCTAGAGTCACCAAGACCACAAGAAGCAACTCTAAAAAAAGTTGAGAGGCCTAACTGTCAAGCCCTTGACCCCACCATCATTTCTTCCACCACATATTGAAGACCATTGCACGTTTGGAGATCCATCGGAAAGAAAGATGTTTGACTGCAAAAGGCGATCAATTTGGTCGCATAACCTGCTAAAAGACCTGATTATTTTGATAGCTCTAAATCGAACAAAGAGTGATCCAAGAGACAAGACAGGCTTCCAAAAGTTACGCCTTGAGCTCCAGATGGCATGGAGACCATATCCATCATCACGTCGAACGAAAAGGATGGCGATAAGCTCAAACCCCACCAATTAAAGATATAATAATCCACAATTTAAACCTCTGCGGGCATTTCAAGAAGCAATGCTCTAGAGTTTCAACCTCATTATCGCAACAAGGATAAAGAGTAGAATGCATATCCAACCCTTTAGAATGAAGAATCTCATGGACAGGAATTCTTCTCCATCTAAGCCACCAAATATAGATGCAAACTTTCTTTGGTGTAAGCAAAGTCCATTATGTTATAATAGTATTCACGAGTACCTGCAAAAGTTTGTCATCAATTAAGCATCTCAAAACCTTAACCAAGAAGGCCTAATCCTCGCTAAGCCACCATACCCAACAATCCTCCTGCACCAACCAAATAGATATGTTACTAGGAGTGGAATTCAACTCCTCCAAATCTCCTATCGATCTCCCCCTGTGATTCCAAGCCCACTCCCACGTCCCACACCATCGGTTGTCAACCCTCACCCCACCGTTTAGAACCGAGACATCCTTCACGGATTCCAACCTAAAGAGTCTCGGGAATAGCTCACAGAGTCTAAAATCCCCAACCATTTGTCCTTAATGTAGATGCAATGGTATAATTCTTGTGCCTAAATCGAGATTTGTTACCATGTTATCAATTAGAATTGGATCTAATCCACGATCCTGATCATGGGGATGATGCTTAGCAAACTTTTGAACCGTTCTAGGAGAATAAATACAAGCTTGTTTTTTTCCTTTTCCTAGACATAATATATGTGATGGGATCTTAAAAGCTTTAACTAAGGCCAATACCATCTGCTTAGACACCAAGGACAAGACCAAATGGGGAGACATACATAGGCGAATCTACTTAGGCACTACGCCACCCTTGAATTTGTCTATAATACTATAAAAAGTTTAAGATACATAATGGTGTCGCCATTGTGATTCGTTTTGTGCTACCAATAGACATCGTAGCTAGAAACATGAGATGCTACAACAACATTAAATTAAATTTAAGTTTTAGTAGTTATCAATTGTAGAACAAAAAGCGCTAGATGTAAATCTTTGAAATTTCAACTAACTTCTTAATGACTACATTATCTTATTAAAATTAAATTTGTGTTTTAACAGTTACAATTTGTTGAACACAAAACCCCGAAGTCCCTAACTGTAAATGGTTGAAATTTTAACTAGTTTCTTATTGTTTTGTACTTTATTTGGTAAGTATAATTATATTTATTTTATTTTAAATTATACTACGGTAATTATATTATGCCATCGGTGAAAAATCGGATCCATCTCTGGAGACATGTTATCTGTAATACCCGTAATTTTCAATAAGTAAAAGTTGCACAATATTCAGTTTGTGATGTATAATTATAGCTTTTTGTAAGAAGTGGCTTACTTATGTTTCTTAAGCGTGTCGAGAGCGTTTCGGGTGAGAAAACTGGAAGTTTGGATCTCGGTATGTGGGGTGCGACTATGCCATGCGATGTCAATGTCGCATGGGCAAAGTCGCATAGGGGGTTCCCGACAACATTGCCAGGTCATTGTCGCGGTGTCATTGTCTCCGGAAAACCACAAATGACAGTGGGTAGCGGGTGACTATTATGTCGTCGTTTCATAGTCGCGGTCAGGGCCCAAGGACTTTAATGTTGCGATTTTCCCATCTTTCTCATTTACCACTTCACTTACTTCTTCTCAATCTCTCCCAAACCGAACTCTCTCCATGAATTTCAGTTCTTGAGCATTTAAGGCACTAAACCTTGAGAGTTCAAGGTGATTCTTCATCATCAATCTAGGGATTGAAGGCAAAGGCTAGGAGTTCTTCATCTCACTCCCATCTTCAAGAAATTTCTAGGTTTTATAGGTTTTCATCAAAACTTAAGTTGTGAGTTCATCCTACTCTTATAAAACTTTATATATGTTAAAATCTCATAGATTTAGTCTCCTAAACATCTCTTAAACATATTTATTATTTTGTGAACTTTAACCTCATTTTGAGTAATTTGGGAGATTGTAGGGTTTTTTGTTTATTTGATGATAAATGATGGGATTTATCAAATATGTGTCTTATGGAATCCTAAATGTATATTTTATGATTCTTCAAGACTATTACTACTTAGTTACTTCCTTGAATGATTTTGAAAAATTTAGGTCAAAACTAGAGTTTTGACCATTTTATTATTTTGTTTAAAAGAGGTATGGATGATGTTTTTATACACATAAATAACATCTATTGTTGGTTGAACGAATTTTAAGAGCATAAACTGATTATGGCTGAGCCATGGTCTTATTGTTTAAATGTGGCTTATCTCATTGTTTAAATGTGGCTTATCTCATTGTGAAGTATTTGTGCAAAGGCTTCTTGTAATTGGTATACTATCGTATACCTTGTATTATATAAATGTGTTATGCTATAATGTAATTGATCTATAGGCATAGAAGTCATATTGTGTTGTTGGTCTTGGGATATTGAGTTCCCTTGTTGTTGATTGGAGTGGGCATTGAGTCTATATGGCCAAACTCGAATTTTGGATATCTCACGGTATAGACATAGTGTGGTTGAACTTGAGACTCCACAAGCAATAGACCTGTAATGGTTGAGCTTGATATATCATTTTGATTATAATTCATGTGTATGACCTATTTAACATGAATTGTGGCTTACTTTTGTGTTTTATCACTATTCATGGAAATCGGGTCTCCCCCATCAAGATGTGTATGAGTTCTTCCGAGAGTGATTATGGCTCAAATGGTATAATATATTGAATTAAAACTATGTTTCCGTTTTAATTATTTTATTGCTTTACTTTATAACTGTTTGAACTCACTAGACTTTATCATAACATTTTTTCTTAAAATGACATGTATACCAGGTCATTCTAGCGGTATAGGACTCATCGGGCTTGAACAGAGGGTCGGGTTGCCGGTAAAGGCACATTTTGGTGAAGAATAGCTTTGGCCATTGTTTTGGGGACATGATTCTTTTGAAAAGAGATAGTGACGTTCGTCTTTAATCTAAGCTTAGACATAGTTTAGATTAGTAGGTTGTTGAATTATCTCTTGTATTTTTGTATTGTAAACGTCTTACCATTCCCTCATTTTTGGGTGATTTGTTTATTTAAGTTTTTACCCATAACTTTATTCAGGTATAAATTTATTCTTATTCTTTAGGGGTGTTACATTATCACATCTAGAATTAGTAAGGACAAGGCTCCTCATTTTTTATTTTATTTTTTGGTTTAGTGTTCTTGAAACAATATCATTTTAGTTTACGTTTTTTTTTAATTTAAAATTCACACGTGTTATGTGTTTTGTACTTTTTGAAGAAATTTATAATACATGAGTGTTCTTAAATGTTCGGTGAAAATCTGCATATTTGAAGAAATATTAAAATTTTAAATTTAATTATTATTAATTAATAAATATTAATTAATATTAACTGAAAATTATTAAATTAACTTTTACTTATACATTGATATTAATTTTTAATTATTTAGAGTTATTGTTGAATGTTGATCATATAAATTATTTTTATATATTTTTAAATATTACTCAATATATTTTAATTATCAATTACTATTATCTTTTTAATTATTATTTAATTATTTTTTTATATTATATGTAACGGTTATTTAAAATCATAAGTTAATATATAATTTTTTCTAAACTTGTTTTAACAAATTCAAAATTTATTATTTATTTATTTTTTTGAAAAAATTCAAAATTTATGGTATGTGTAATAATAAATTTTAAATTCTTTTAATTAACATGTTATATTATTTAATTTTTCTTTACTACATTGGTTGTATTAATTAACATATTATATTGCTATAAATTTGTTTTAATTATATAATTAAATATTATAATTGATAATTTTTTGCAAATGTCTTTTTTGGTCATTTTACATGTTTATAAGCTAGTTTTGCCAAACGTGACTTCTTCATCAACTATCAGCTAGTTTATGAGTCAACAACTAGCTTATCAGGCATCAGCTAGTGCCTTATAAACTTACACGTATTGCCTTTTCCTTCCTATATGAGATCATTATTTTGTTGTTCTAAAAATCTCAATAAAAAATGACTAAAATACCTTCGTATAATATATATATATATATATATATATAGTTTAGTTTAACATTAAATAATTGACAAAGTTAAGACGTTCAAAATTTCTTGATCGGACTAGTGTGGAGGTCAAGGCTTCGATGGGTAGCCTTTTCGTCGCTTGAACTTCTTCGTCTTTATTTTCTTTTGGGTTTTGCTGGTTTTTTGGTGTAACTTTCGTTGTGTATAACTTTCAGGTGGTCGTGGCTTGTTATTCGTGATGGGGCGGTGTTAGCCCTTTGCTAGCTTTTCTCTCAAGAATTGTTTGGTTAGGTTTATATTTCTTATTTTGTAGCTTGTTCTTTCTGTTTCTCTAATAAAGAATTTGTTTTGCCGTTTAAAAAAAATCAAAAATCAAAACCATTACCTAAAATATTGTACGAGATGAAATCAGTAATTTACTTTATTAATATATTTACGAGTTTATTATTACTAGAAGCGAACCCGCGCAATGCAACGTAAAACATCTCATATTTAATGTTTCATTTTATTTTTTGTATTTCTCGATTTTATAATATAGTTTTGTATGGTTTGGGGAAATCGATAATGTTTTTTATAAATTTGTTTAGTTTAATTTTTTATTTTTATTTAATTTAAGTTTAATAATGATATAAATTATTTTAGGTTTAATAATAATGTAAATTATTTTAGGTTTAATAAAATAATATTTTTTATAAAAAATAAGTATTATGTTTGAATTCAAAAATATCTTGATTTTCTAGATTTTTAATAATTAAAATTAGATGGTTATCTTGTATTTGATTATGTTTATCAGTTAATTATTAATTTAATAAGTAACTTTAAACATTATAACGCATGTATCGTTGCTTGTAATCTTGAGTTTTAAATACATAAACACTTGTTTTTATAAATAGAAAAATCTTAAATACTTATAATATAGTATTAGTATATATATATATATATATATATAGAGAGAGAGAGAGAGAGAGAGGGAGGTTCAAGGGAAACCCTCAAAAAAATGGAAAACTGAAGAACACCCTAGGAGCCCTTCATCTGGACGGTATGCACTTGTGCATACGGGTAAATAGTTAACCTTTTGGTTTTATGCACAAATGCATTTGTGCATATATGCACAAATGCATGTTACAAATAACCTGTATGCACAAGTGCATACCGTCTAGATGAAGGGCTCCTAGGGTGTTCTTTAGTTTTTCATTTTTTTGAGGTTTTTTCTTGAACCTGACCATATATATATACACACACACACTAGAAGTCTACTCGCACAATGCAACGTGATATATCTCGATTTTAATGTTCTAATTTATTTTAATGTGTGGTTTTGAGAAAAATGTCATGTTTTTTATAAATTTGGTTAAAGAATGACGTTTTTAAGGAGTTCATGATTTGAGGATTTGAAAGTGGTTAGAGATAAGAATTTATTAATAAGAGTCCACGATTTAAGGATTCGAATGTTGTTAGAGATAACTATTAATCAAGTAATTAGCATTAAAAGCTGTACCTAAAGCTTCATTAATTGTTTTTAAGAGATTTCAAGTAATTAACATTAAATAATGGTACATGAAATTTTAGGGGTTGTTTTGAACAGTTTTTCATATATGCTTTATAATATAGATATATAACTGAAACAGAAAATAATCCAAATATTTTCAGCTAGAAATGATTTTTAAACAGCCACGTCATATATATCCGTTAGCTAGAAAAGTTTTAATAAAGAGTAAACTACAATTTTCGTCCATGAGGTTTACCACAAAATACGAAAATGGTCCCTAAACTTCAATAAGTCTAAAAATCATCCCTGACGTTTAGGGTTTTGCTTTGAAAGTGGTCCCTGGTCACTAACTCCATTAAAAAACTCAGTTAAGTCAGGGGTAGTTTCGTCTTTTTACACTTTTTTGTCTTTTTATGTTAAAATAAACTAAAATTAAAATATTCTATATTTTATATATTTATATTATATATATACATATACATATATATATATATATATATATACACACAGTAAAACTCAACCCTCTACCTCCCTTTTCATCTCTGTACATGAAGCTTTCTTCTTCATTAAAACCCTCAAATTCAACTATCTTTCATGGCACCACCCATTACCTCTCTTTCTCCTCTTACTTTTCACTCTTCCCAACCAAAACCCACTTCCAGAAAGTCAAACTCTAAGAAGAGATAGAGGGAAGAGAACGACATAAGAGAGATATGGGTTTCTTCATTTTTTCCGATGAACTCGCCGGAGAAGACGAGTTTTCGACGAGTTTTCGGTGGTGGGTTTCAAATCTGGGTTTGGTTTAAATCTGTTTTTCGTTTACATCTCTTTCAAATCTGGGTGTTGTTTATGGGTTTCACTTAATGTTGAAGAAGATGAAGAAGGGCCGACAGAGGTGGAGGAGGGCCGACGGAGGTGGTCAAAGGGGGAGTCCCTCACTGTGTATATATGTATATATAATATACATATATATATCTATAATAAACCCCCAAAATTATGTAAAGAACACCTTAATTCAATGTGGGTATCTCAATTTCTCATGGATCTCATTTGATCAATTAATGTCAAGAAAATGTCGAAAAAAAAATCGAAGCTTTATGGTTCAATTTCAGGACAAGATATAAAAACTGAGAAGTAGAGATCTTTTTTTAAGATGGTGGTGGGTGGGAAATTGGTTGCAGGTGGTGCTGCATATGTATATATGTATATAAATTAGAGTAAACTACAAATTTCTTCCTCTAAATAGAGTAAGGTGGTTGTAGGGGGCGGTGGTTGCAGGTGACGGCAAGGTGGTTTCAGGTGGCGGCAAGGTGGTGGTGTATATATATATATATATATATATATATATATATATATATATATATATATATATATATATATATATATATAGAGGCTCCGTAAAATGCAAACCTTGCATTTGTTGCACCCCTTACAAACCACAGTCTACATATGTGCAGACTGGTTCTGCACATATGCAGATGAATAGGTGCAAGAATATACATATAATGAACATACATTCATATGGGATAAATGGATATATGCAGAACCAGTCTGCACATATGCAGACTGTGGTTTGTAAGGGATGCAACAAATGCAAGGTTTGCATTTGATTTGTACCCTATATATATATATGTATATGTATATGTATATGTGTATATATATATAATAAAAATATAATATAATATATAATATATTCTTATTTTATTATAATAGAAAAAGCCAAAAAAATGTAAAAAGACCAAAATACCCCTGACTTAACTGAGTTTTTTAACGGAGTTAGTGACCAGGGACCACTTTCAAAGCAAAACCCATAACGTCGGGAATGATTTTTAGACTTATTGAAGTTTAGGGACCATTTTCGTATTTTATGGTAAACCTCAGGGACGAAAATTGTAGTTTACTCTTTAATAAATATTGAAAAGCTAGCGAATGAGCGAAGTCTCTGGAAAAGCTGATTTTATTAGACGAAATTCCAGAATATTAAAGAAAGGGATGCTAATTACACCCAAAATTACTAAATGCACCTAAAAAGTAGGGGTGTTGATTGCATTTAATTCGAACCAATTATTATTTGATTTAAATATATAATATAAAAATATATATTATTTATTTGTTTTATATAATAATTATTTATTTATTTGTTTTATATAATATATATATATATATATATATATATATATTATTTATTTGTTTTATATAATATATATATTATTTATTTATTTGTTTTATATAATATATATATATTATTTATTTGTTTTATATAATATATATATATTAGAAATATAGAAATATATATATTATTATTCTTTTTGTTTATATATAGGGGTGTCAATTTTATACCGAGACAAACCAATCAATTTTCATACCAATCGTACCAATTTCGTAACGAAATGCATACCACGTGTACCAAAAAGATAATTTTTGAAGTTAAAAGATTAGTTTCGTAATTTTTGACATACCTTAGGGACCAAAACTGTAATTTACTTTTTACTCTAATATCAATAAAAATGTGGTACAAATAGTAGGGAACGAGTATCCTTCTGCCATATCTAAGTTCACATAATGGTTATTATTAACGTACCCAATGAGAATACGTTCAAGATTGGGCTCATTTCGAACGTATCGAAGAGACGATTATAATGGTGTAACTTGTTAAAATTAAAACGTATTTTTTTAATGTATTATAGTTAATCAACGATTATATGTGTTAAATGTAAAAATTTAAATTATGAAAGTAAAAGGTATAAAGTAAAGTAAGTAAATAAGTATAGGGGTTGAAAGTGTAACATTTCAATTTTTCCGACAAAATTGTGATTTTGATTTAATATTTACACTTTCACCCCCTATACTTATTACTTACTTTACTTTATACCTTTTACTTTCATAATTTAAATTTTACATTTAACACATATAATCGTTTATTAACTAAAATACGTTAAAAATACGTTTTAATTTTAACAAGTTACACCATTATAATCGTCTATTCGATACGGTTGTAATGAGCCAAATATTGAATTTTTTTGATTTATATATTTTAATATATATCATTCACACTACATAAAAAATATTTTTTATATTTAAAATATATAAATAAAAAAATATCAATATTTGGCTCAGTTCGAATTATTTTAGTTATTCGTGTTACAGTTATTCGTGTGCTGTTGCATGGGCTACCCTGTATACAGATCGAATACAGAAGTACACTCGTCTTTTACGTGTTAATTGTACTACAGATAATGTTATTTTAGAATAAGTAAAAATGTAATAAACATTATGTTATGCTTTATTTATATGTAAAATCTCAATGTTCTATTTTTTATTTTTCTAATTATTTTAGTTTATGTATGTTGATATGATAAGGATGTAACATAAAAATGAAAGAAGAAGAGATAAAGTAAATTAAATAACTAATTATAATGGTATAAAATATAATTTAAAAATAAAAAATAATTTTATTTTTAATTATCATGTTGAACGTTGGAGGTTTTAAAACTTTTAAACTTGTACACGATGTATTAAGATTTGTACTTCTTAAATATTCAAGAATAAACGTAAATAAAATTATTTTTAAAGGAGTATATTAGATAAATATAGATAAGAACGTAATTTGTAATATATATATATATATATATATATATATATAACAAAATAATAATAATAATATATATATATATATATTTAAATAAAAAGAATAACAATATATATATACATAATATTTCTAATATATATATATATATATATATAACAAAATAATATATATATATATATATAACAAAATAATAATAATATATATATATATATATTTAAATAAAAAGAATAACAATATATATATACATATAAAACAAATAAATAATATATATATATATATATATATTTAAATCAAAAATGTTATATTATATATATATATCTAAATAAAAAATGATTGGGCACGGAATAACGCTGTGTTCTCGAGTTTTAGAAGGAAAGAAAAGAAGAGAAAGGGAAGAGAAAGAAAAGAAAAGAAAGGAAAGGGAAGGAAATAAATATTTGTATTTGTGTTCTTGAGATTGAAGGAAAAGAAAGGAATGAGAGGAAAATAAAATTTCATGTTCTTGAGTAGGAGAGAAAGGAAAAGAAATATATTACTTTTACCAATATACCCCCATTTATTTCATAATGAAATGTAATTAATGGGTATATGTGTAATTTTATAAATATTTTTAATTCTTTTTATTTCATTTCTTTTCTTTCCTTCCGTTTCCTCCCACATTTGGACGGAAAGTTTTGGGAGAAAAATCAGCAATATTTTCTTTCCCCTTCCCTTCCTTTCCCTCTTTAAAAAAACTCGAGAACACAACATTTTTTATTTTCCCCCTATTTTCCTCCCCTTTCCGTTCCTTTCCTTCATAAAACAAACTCGAGAACACAGCGTTAGCCTACCCCTAAAGAAAATGTCATATAATGATTAGTTGTACGAATAAATATATTTTTATTCTATTTATATATGAATTTTTTGTTATGGCATCGTTATGGTATATTATGAACTCCCCAAGCAAGTCCAAGTATCGATAATTAGACATAATGTTTGCTCCTTTTCTCTAGTCTCATCTCCCTTATTGCTTACCGTTAACCGCTATTATAGCTCCCAAAGGGATTTTCCTGATAAACAGCTTTGCTAAAATAAAAAAAATGAGTTTTTATTTTCTAAACCTCTCCAACATTTTTTTTCTATCTTGTTTGCTATAATAGAGAAAACTTAAATTTTTTTCAAGTTTAAGGAATTCTCTAAAACTTGATGGTAAGAGAGAAAAATAATTAGTTTATTCAATCTCACCAATGACGTTAAACTTTTATCATTTTATATTAAGTTTTTTCTAAAAAGTATATTGGGAAGATAAATTAAAGAATATTATATTAATATCACTTGTGTTAAAATCTCTAGAATTGAAACTCTGTTGGAGATGAATGTAACAACTTTTTAGAAATTTTAACTTTTGATTTTTTATTTTAGAGAAATTATAGCAAACCTGTTGGAGATGCTCTCATGTGGCTCCACTCTAAGGCTTAGCCTACATTGTAACATGTTATATATTATTTTGTAGGGAAAAGTCTAAAAAAACCAACAAACTATCTGATTTTAAATGATTAAGTCTTTAAACTATTTTTTTGAATAATAAAACCCTTAAACTTTTTAAAATCGGTTAAATACATCTTTGTAACCTGTTAATGCTATACACATTTGGAAAAATGCAAAAAAAAACACAACAAAACATTTGATTTTGAACGATTAAGTCCCTGATTTTTTTTAACAAATTAATTTCTAAACTTTTTCAATTTTGTACCAGATATACTCTTGAACTTTTTTAACAAATAAATTCTAAACTTTTTTGAAGAAACAAAATCATGACCTTAATTTTGAACAAATAAATCTGAATTTTTTTTGAACAAAAAACAAAGTAATCTTTTACTGACAACAAATAAATGAACAAATTAAACAGAGAAAAATTATACTATTTTCATTACTAATTCTAAATCATTCAAGAGTTATACGTAAAATATTGAGTTAAATTCAAATTTGGTCATTGTGGTTTACATAAATTAACGAGTAAGGTCCTTCAACTTTTCTTTTAACGAAGAACATCCCTATAGTTTCATGTTTTATAACGGATAAGGTCCCTCCTTTAACGCCGTCAATTAATTTCCGTTAGTGACTCTCCCCTCCCTCAACTTTCATTTTTATTAACAGATTTGGTCCCTCATAGTACTTTTCATTTTTATAACAGATTTGGTCATCCCTCAACTTTTATTTTTAAAACAGATTTGGTCCTTCCTCAACTTTCATTTTTAGGATATGGTCCCTCAATTTTTTCAATAAGTTTTTTGGCACAAACATATATCTTTTTAATATAATGAGCAAATTAATCAAATAAAACTTGAATCTTAAAATTTATCATTAAAATATTTTATCCTTTCATAACTTTTTATTTTATTTTTTATCTCAAATAAAATATATATTTGATAAATTTTACATTTTAATTAGTCAAATCATTAAAAAAAATCTAATTGGTTAATGTTAAATTATAACACTTTATTATATTTAATATATAATCAATATTTCTTTAATATATATTTATTAATTTATCATTTGACAATCCCATTTTTAGTATATATTAAATAGTTTAAATAAATTAGTTCAATTTATATTTTTATATCATATTTAACCATAATAAATTTTATATATTAATTAGTTCTAGTAAATTACTTAATTTAACATCTAGGTTTATATCTTAGTATCTAACATATTGTCATATATATAATTTTAGTGCTTTTTTCAACTAGACAAAAAAAATAGTTATCAAGATTATATTTTATTTTAGCTAAACGATTTTATGAAAATAAAATTACAGAAAAGATAAAATACTTTAATAGTAAAATTTAAGATTCAAGTTTTATTTAATTAATTTTCTCATGATATTAAAAATATATATGTTTGTGCCAAAAAGCTTACTGAAAAAATGAGGGACCATATCCTAAAAATGAAAGTTGATGGAGGACCAAATCTGTTATAAAAATGGAAAGTACTATGAAGGACCAAATCTGTTAAAGTAGTTGGAGGGACTAAACCTGTTAATAAAAATGAAAGTTGAGGGAGGGGAGGATCACTAACGGAAATTAATTGACGGTGTTAGAGGGAGGGACCTTATTCATTATAAAACATGAAACTATAGGGACGTTCTTCGTTAAAAGAAAAGTTGAAGGGCCTTACTCGTTAATTTATGTAAACCACAATGACCAAATTTGAATTTAACTCTAAAACAATCCTTATTTTTAGCTTTTAATTTCAGATTTATTATGTTTCAAAAAAATTAAAATAACAAGACTCAATCATGAGACATCACATTTAAGAAGTAAGGAACTAACCGCTAGGCCAATATTGATTTTATGAAAAAAAACATGTCTATATTTATTTCTTATAGTCAAATGGTGTCACCGTTTAAAAAAAAGTTTGGGTTCGCCCCTGCCCTGTAACAACCCACTCCAAAACATGCCAACACCAGACATCATAATTAAAATAAACCGCCAAGCATGGCCCATAATTGACAATGTCAAAATTCAAAACTCGGGTTCGCGGAATAAACCCTAAATACAACTGAGAATATCTAAATAATAAAAGCAAAAGGAAAGGTCCTCTAATGTCACCAATTACGCCCGCGCTCACACCTTCTCTTTCCCACTACCTGAACTGTTCCTAGCCTGCTTACCTGAAAAGGATCTCAGTTTTGAAAATGCGAGGGTTAGACCACAAGGTCTAGTGAGATCCATCAGTTAACTTTCACACCACAATTATTATTTAAAAGAATTTGCGAAAACATTAAACAATAATTAGTTTTGGCAAATTAACATCCACACACATATAACTGCAATTCATGCCTGGTCACACACACCCGTGACCTGATCCAGGGCACACACCCGCCCTTTAGAACAGACCAAGTCCGTTTGGATGATTCATATGGGACACCCCCCCATATACATCACACCATGCATAGATAAGTCATATGCAAACACACCATGAACAAGCATCCACGTACGAGTAAATAAACAAGTACCATCAAGCTTTAGTTTAGAAAAACTCACCTGGAGTCCTTGCTAGGAATTCCTTACTTGCTACCAATTGTCTTTACTCGCACCTACAATTTGGACCCCAACACACATCACCTGGTAAGACTACTATTTGAAAAGTCTCAAGCCGGATAAATACTGGGTCCTAAGTCTCGGTCTCAAAATGAATGAATTTCGGACCTATTTAAATAATACCGGATCTTTGTAAATAAGGCCCAGCCCACCTCCACTCCGTAATATATATATATATATAGGGTACAAATCAAATGACTTATCATGACAAATTCGGCCCAACTGACTTATCATGACAAATTCCGGATCCACTATTCCCTTTTAATACCGGATCTCACACATTAAATGGGCCTAAAGTAAAAATCATACTCCGGATCCAATAAATGGACTTCCGGATCCATTAGGTAGTTCCGGATCAAATTTTAATTCCGGGACATGGTCCAAACTCCGGATCCGTTTAATTTATTTTCATTCCGGATCCTAAAACACTTTCCGATTGTAATAACGAGGTATGTTATTGGTTTATTTAAAAGTGTTACTTTAATTAAATATTATGGAGTTAGAAGTTAAGGGGTAAGTTTTAATTTTTATTTAGAGGTTGGAGGGTTAAAGTTACCATTTAAAGAAAGTATGGGGTTTGTTTGGTGAATGTGAAAATATCTTTCACATCCACCGTCTCTTTTTAGCTAGAAAGGGGTAAGGTGTCATCTTTTGACACAAGTACAAAAATTAGAAAGTGTGTGTGTGGGTTTATTTCGTCAAAGAGAAAAAGAGAGGAAAAGTGTGGGAGATTTAAGAAAGATCAAGAAGAAGGAAACTGATAAATTACTGCTGGGTTTTTTTTAGGAATCAGTTCAAGAAATCAAAAGGTATTCATCTTGCAATTTCATCTTTTATGTGTATTAGGTTTTATATGAGTTTTGGAAGTGGGTTTTGATAATTTTGGGTTTGAATCATGAATCATTGGGTGAGTTTGAATGAGTTTCACTAGATTAAATGATACTTTGATGATTGGTAATTGTGGGGAAAGGTTTAGGACATCCATTATTTTATTTTGGAGGCTTAAAATCGTTTTGGGATGAATTGGGTTTGAGAAAGGACCATTTTCGGCTGAATGGAAGTGCAGGTGCTCCGCGCTAGTTTGGTGCTAGTTAACTAGCGCGGGAAGTAGCGTCGTTCTCTGGTCCAGTGCCCCGCGCCCATTGTGGCGCGAGTTAGCTAGCGCGGGCAGTGGCGCCGGACACTGTTTCGCGTTTTCGGGTTTCGTTTCGCGTACGGTTTGAGGATATGTTTGTGGTATCACCTAAGGGTTGTTTTTGGGGCTTATTAGGAATGGATTTGGGACATAATTAGATGGTTTAACACCATTCTTATGGTGCCAATTCAGGTGTTCGGGTTGAGCTAAAGTGTGTCCCGGAGGGTATATCAATGTGCTAAGATCAAGGTGAGTTTTATTTTTAAAACATTTTCAACTGGGATACATATATATATGATATATATATATGAGATGGATATGTATGGATTGGATACGTGATATACGATATGATTATGTGTTTATATTGAGACGTATATGTGGTTGGAATGTGGTGACGTTTTTATAAAAGAAAATGTGATGAAAGGTTTTATAAATGACAATATGATATATTGGTACATATATATATTGTATTTATCTGTGCATTTCACTACACGAATATACGTTAGCCGAAACTATAGTCGGCGGAGGTGTTTGCTGTAGTTGTTGTACAGCGGTGTTGTTGGCTCGCAACCAACTATTTTGGCCATGGGAATGAGGAGAGATGAACACGATGCACGAGTCTTGCTTGGTAGTAAATCTTTGTGGTATATGTGTATTTTATAAAAAGGATTTCTAAACTGACAGGGATTATCTCACTAGACCTTTTGGTCTAACCCTCATTTTTCTTTCAAAAATATGTATTCCAGGTCAAGGATCTTTTGTTAGCAAAGGGAAGAATAAAGCATAGGAGGCGGTTGCTAGCTGACGAAGATTAGGATATGTTTACGTTTCTGTATTGTATAGTTTTGAGACTTTGGGACCGAATGTGAATTATCATGTATTTTGTTATGAAAGTAACGACGTTATGTATGAAATGTTAATTGTTATATATTATGTATGTTATGGGATACCGGGTCGTTATACAGATTCCTAAGGGTTCCGGACTCTCCCAACCAGTTTCGGACTTGACAAGTCCTGAACTCCTGGGGTTTAGCTTTATCGGACAACGCAATTACTCAATGTCTAAATCGGCCTTCCACACAGTTTCAATTTGATGTTAAATTATCAGGATTAAGGGGACACCACTTTACCAGCCAATTGATTTAGCTAAACATTGATTCTTAACTTTTATCGATTAGAAAAGCATCCAGACTTTTTTTCTTCATTCTTAATAGGAGATAACAAAATACCAAACTCCACATTCTAAATTTTTTATTTCAACAAGATAACACTAAACAAAGAGTGATGATTACCTTGCAAGATGATTCCACACACCCAAATGAAGAACTCTGAATCGATTTGACCTTCTTGATTTACACCCTCAATCGCACCTAGCCGCACACACACGAATTCTTGAGAGATATTGAGAATCCCTAGGGGTTTTCACTCTTTTATACCTTATCACAAGCACACTAAACTTTTCTCATTTTCACACTTTCCATACTGTAACGGCCCGTAAATATACAACAGGACATACATAGCATTAAATCATAACATTTACAAAACTGGGTCCCAAAATTTCGTTACACCAGTCTCAAACTAAGGTTGGCGGAAACAACCTATACACAACTGAGAACGCACTAACTTCTATACGTGGAACATGCACTGTCTCTATCTGCAACTGTACTCTATCTTGCTCTTGCTCACTTACCTGAGCCTCCTACTATTTGCTTACCTGAAAAGGTTTTAGTTTTGAAAAGCGAGGGTTAGACCATGAGGTCTAGTGAGTTCCCTCCGTAAACAACGTACATCAACATTATAAAAATCATTTTATAAAACACATTAACATTCTTCACATAATCATTCAACCATGGTACTGCACAGTGTTTAAGGATCACATAGCTAGTCACATATCCGAGTAGGAAGGAAACGAATTCCCTCCTACAATCTAGTCATATATCCGAGTAGGAAGGAAATGAATTCCCTCCTACAAGCTAGTCACATATCCGAGTAGGAAGGAAATGAATTCCGTCCTACAAGCTCCTCACAACAGCCCAAGGGATCATCGGATCCCGAGGTACTCAGATCCCACTGTGCAGACCGACTCCACATAACATACACATAGCTCATCATAACTCATGAAACGTGAAATTTTTAATAGACATTTCTTTCATGCTAAATCACATCTCAGTCAAATCATATTTGTCATGGAATCGTTCATAAAGGTTTAAAAATAAAACATGCTCGTAAGTACACCATAATCAGTAAAACATTTAACTTTCATTCAGGTAAAAATCATGTAAAATAACATGACATTTCTACACAATCACTTTCTTTGGAAAACACGTAAAATCACGTATTTTAGTTAGAAAAACTCACCTGGCGTGCTTACTTTCCTTTTCTACTATGTTCCTGACTTCCAATCGATTTACCTGAGAAATAAATAAAGTACCATTGCTCAGATCCTAAACTAGCTTTTCGGACACTATTCGGGTTCGACTTACCTGCTGCTAACTCTTACCGGATGCCTACTACTTACCGGGTACCCCACACTTACCGGGTACGGCTACTTACCGGTCAACACCACAATTCGGCCCACTTACCGGGTAGCTACACTTACCGGGTAAAATACCCCTTATCGGAACTATCCGGTAACTCGAACTTACCGGAACTCTACACTTACCGGATCAAGTTAAACTTACCGGATCAAATTAAACTTACTGGATGCTCTCCCGGTAACCTTCGCCACAGGGCGACTTACCGGGTACGGCGACTGCTATACCCCTCTTGGGATCGAAACCTGCTAAAATGCTCTTAATCCAAAACGATTTTGAGCAAAACACCAACATAACTTATCCAGCTCTTTTACTTACCAAACCCTTAGCTATATTACCCCAAAAGGAGGCTTAATCCACCTCTTAGAACATTACTCTCAACTCTCAAACAAACCCCTTAAATAACTCAACTCTACCATAAGACAAAGGATCAAAATTGAAATAAGGAATTACCTGGATGAACTAGACTCCAATGCTACTTCCTCTTTCAATTTGTTGATTGCTTAAGACTTCTCTTCAATTGGAAATGAAATCTGATTTCTCTCCTTCTCCACTCCTGCTAGCCGCCAACAATAGAGAGGAATTGATTTCTCTAGGGTTTTGGCAACCAATTATATCTTTCACAAACTGCACAAAGGCCCCTTAACTTTAAATTCTTAGACTTTAGCCACTAAACTTTCAATACATACTAGAAATTCGGGTTATTACAACACTCCTCCCTTAAAAGAATTTTGTCCCCAGAATTCCTCATTGGGAAAAGATGCGGGTATCTTGCCCACACCAAAACTGACACTTCCCCAAGGTAATGCCACTTCTGACTCAGTCAACCACCTCATTAAATTCGAAACTTGGAACATTGGGTGCATTCCCTTCAGTTCTTACGGTACTCTAACTCGTAGGCTACTGTTCCTACTCGATCGATCTTGACAATAGTAGATTAAATAAGACTTCACATGCATCTTTACTTCCTTTAAGGAGGAACTTGGCGGAATCCCCCGCCACAACACAAGATTCTTTTACCGGGAAAGTAAATTACCCACTTGACAACTTGGCACAAGTCCAACCATGTACATCCCGACAACTCGCAACCCAGAGTTCCTTCATCGTATTACAAGCAATTCTAGATTACTTCTCCCAACCAACAATCGTCTATGCCGATAACATTTCCCTTTCTCGGACCACCTCGACCACAGCTCGTCAACCATCTCTCACATCCTCACCACTTCACCACTCCATACTTATACGTAACTAAGAGTAGGAACCTCCAAACCCATCGTTGAAGTGTTCACCTACTCGAATTAAACTTACCCTGAAACACATCAATTCCTCGCTGATTGCCACGTTCGTTCAGTCATATAAAACATAACTTCGGTTATTCTCACTCAACTGGGAGGAGTAACCATGGTCACGCCATACTATTCTCGCTAGCTTAATCCCTGCACGACCAATTCGTTTAAACATTTCTCACAAAGTCGCTAACTTAACTCATTCAATTGTCTTATCCACTTCTTTCCTGCACAAAATCATACACAATTCCCCTTCCTCAATACTCTTTCCAGGAGTTCGCACACTTACCGACGGCAATCTACACACACTACTCTACCTCTCGGTGTTACTGTCAAGCTTACTACTTCCAACCTACTCACTTATTCCGACATACGATCTTCACCTCCCCACGTTAGCGTGGAGCACCGCCCACCAAACATTACTTACCCCTCTCTCCCAACCTTTCCACATGCTGATAACACTTTCTCATTACTATACCTAACCAAACAGTTGCACCAAGATTCTAACTCAAGGCATTCAACCAAGTCGTCTTGAAACGACACTAGTGTTCGACGTCACTACACATTCTTTGATCTCCAACTTTTACTTTCTCGGACAATTCTTTCACACATAAGAAGCAACTCACATTCTTTAAGGATTTCGCATCTACTACACCACATTTTGACTAACACACCCGTCATCTTCTTTAAACTTTCAATGATCCCAGAATATACTTACTTAGCAACTCTTACAACCAAAAACACTTGGTTTCTCCTTTGGGTAACTACCTACCACCACTCCGTCATTCTATCCTAAACATAATCATATCACAACGTCAACTTACACCCTACGTGCTCCAACAACCTGGTTAATAAACTGTACACCTCATCTGAAACCCCCCCAAAAGGCTTCTATCTGATGCTTCATCCCTCTCTAACATCACATCACTACGACACTAGCTGGCACATTTAGCTTGACAATTACTGTCACTACACATCTGTACACTCTTTGCCCATAACATCACACTGCAGGCCAGATCTCCCATGGTCATTCACACAATTCAAACTTGCCTTCATAATCTCCTGCATAAAAATCGAGTTTATCTCGCTACTTTGTCTTTTACCAACTCTAGATCAACAACTCACGAATTCCCAATTAGCTCAAGCACCAACGTTCTTGCTAGCTCTTTATGATCCGAGCCCTTACATAATCAGGGCGCAGTCCCTCACTGAACGATAAAATCTACACACTCGCTTCGTTCGTGCTACATACCTTATCCTTCTACGAACCCTCCATACCTCGTGAATAGAACGCTTATCCGAAACAGCAGTCTCTCACTAACTTAACACCCCTACAAGGTGTTCTACCAACTTTCACTCTTCTGGTTCAAGTCTTCGGCCTCAACCATCTTACCCAGCAGTTGACTTCATCGTCAATAGTCAATCTGTAACTACTTTCTTAACCTATTCTTTAACATGGGTTCCTTACGGAACCTATTCCTTCCAACATATCATAATCAACTTCATAATCCGCCGTCCTCATTTCCAAAACTTACTCATGTAACACCAAAATTTACAAGATCACCTTAAGACTCATATCCCACGTCGTGGACGTTTCATTTCTGCCTCACAACACTACTCACAATGAGTTGCTAAAACCAACACCTTGATGACTCCTAGTCCTTCCTCCGGACACCATCGTCCCTCGGCAACTGTCTTTCCAATCACCGCACAAGGGTACGGTCCCTCATACAACCGATACCAAGGTCCACTTTCGTTTCTACCACTGTTCACCGCTTCTTTTGAACACAAATACTACAACTACAAACATTCTTCCCTGATTTGGCCGACACCTTTCCACTCTTGGAGTTCTTCCTTAGCTTAAAATGCAATACTCTACGACCTAGTGAGTTCATAGCCTTCATGCATGACAACGAGGTAAATAAATCATTTCGTACATTTTATCATTTTAAATAAACAACACATGGAACTAGCTTGGGTACCCACGACCCCATCACTCTTATAACTTCAATGCCCAGCACAACGATTCGAGAATCGTTTGCATGCATCCTCCCGTGAACCTTAATCTTACTCAATCCAAACGATGTTATTCCGACGGTAATATATTGAATGAAAATCTTTTCATACGACACAATTCTGAAAGAAATTACCGACACAAAGTAAACCAGTCGGTTCTCATACCCACTTTATAATATCAACATGTCAATACTCATTTTGATTATAAAAGTTTTGTTGGTAAATGTTTTCTTGACTTTTTGCAACAATTTAACTTATCATGAAAAGTGTGAAATATTTTGCAAACCGTTAAGCTCTAAATTTCATTGTGTGAAGTAAAAGAAATCACCCTTTCTTTAAACTTACGCTTCTACATTCTGACTCATTTTCGATCAAAATTGATATTTACACCTTTAACTTAAATCGTGAAAATTTCATGTTACATCTAAGAACGCCATGCATGAAACTCTACCTGCAATTAAAGGCTACTCACTCTAACCGGATCTACCACTTTACGCACACAACTTATCCTTGACACTCTACCTTCGACCAATGGTCTCCCTCTCGGTCATGCAATAACTTGTTGTACATGCGTTCCACCTCCCACTTACTCAACCATTTCATACTATTTTCGCTTTGATCAAATCTCTCACCTTCTACCTTTACATGCTTTCAATTCACTTTTGGTATCTCATTTCATTGATCCTGCCATTGAAAAGCTCGACTAAGAAGTCAGAGCTCCATTGACACTTTCAAGATTTCGACACTGTCCTTCCTTAACATCCCAACTGATCTACCTCACGATTTCTACAACTGGGACTCACCAGAACCGGGAGTCTTACTCAAAAGCAATCACTCATCCTCTTCGAATGCACAAAGATCTACCTCTAGACGACTCATAACATTCTATACAACATTTCTTCTCCACGATGTATACATACATCACATCATGAATGATTTCTCATGATACTTTCCCAACATGGGGGTCTCAGTCTATCCCTCAGGGATCTTGCTGACCTTCTAGATTACTGGAACACGATATATAAACGAGCTTAAGACTACAACTTCGGAATAATAAGGCAGGTCAAGCACATACATGTACCTGTAAGTTCGCAATTACACTGGCCAGGTGTACTCCCAAACTTACCTTACATGACTGTCCTCGGTACCCTATTAGTCCTATCTCTACAATAGTGCCCTCCTAATGCATTCCCTGATTCTCAGTTGTGATTTCTACTTCCAAAGTTTAAGTTTAGGCCCGTCCGGTCACCTAAATCCCTTAAACTATGGCTCTGATACCATTTGTAACGGCCCGTAAATATACAACAGGACATACATAGCATTAAATCATAACATTTACAAAACTGGGTCCCAAAATTTCGTTACATCAGTCTCAAACTAAGGTTGGCGGAAACAACCTATACACAACTGAGAACGCACTAACTTCTATACGTGGCACATGCACTGTCTCTATCTGCAACTGTACTCTATCTTGCTCTTGCTCACTTACCTGAGCCTCCTACTATTTGCTTACCTGAAAAGGTTTTAGTTTTGAAAAGCGAGGGTTAGACCATGAGGTCTAGTGAGTTCCCTCCGTAAACAACGTACATCAACATTATAAAAATCATTTTATAAAACACATTAACATTCTTCACATAATCATTCAATCATGGTACTGCATAGTGTTTAAGGATCACATAGCTAGTCACATATACGAGTAGGAAGGAAACAAATTCCCTCCAACAAGCTAGTCATATATCCGAGTAGGAAGGAAATGAATTCCCTCCTACAAGCTAGTCACATATCCGAGTAGGAAGGAAATGAATTCCGTCCTACAAGCTCCTCACAACAGCCCAAGGGATCATCGGATCCCGAGGTACTCAGATCCCACTGTGCAGACCGACTCCACATAACATACACATAGCTCATCATAACTCATGAAACGTGAAATCTTTAATAGACATTTCTTTCATGCTAAATCACATCTCAGTCAAATCATATTTGTCATGGAATCGTTCATAAAGGGTTAAAAATAAAACATGCTCGTAAGTACACCATAATCAGTAAAACATTTAACTTTCATTCAGGTAAAAATCATGTAAAATAACATGGCATTTCTACACAATCACTTTCTTTGGAAAACACGTAAAATCACGTATTTTAGTTAGAAAAACTTACCTGGCGTGCTTACTTTCCTTTCCTACTCTGTTCCTGACTTCCAATCGATTTACCTGAGAAATAAATAAAGTACCATTGCTCAGATCCTAAACTAGCTTTTCGGACACTATTCGGGTTCGACTTACCTGCTGCTAACTCTTACCGGATGCCTACTACTTACCGGGTACCCCACACTTACCGGGTACGGCTACTTACCGGTCAACACCACAATTCGGCCCACTTACCGGGTAGCTACACTTACCGGGTAAAATACCCCTTATCGGAACTATCCGGTAACTCGAACTTACCGGAACTCTACACTTACCGGATCAAGTTAAACTTACCAGATCAAATTAAACTTACCGGATGCTCTCCCGGTAACCCACGCCACAGGGTGACTTATCGGGTACGGCGACTGCTATACCCCTCTTGGGATCGAAACCTGCTAAAATGCTCTTAATCCAAAACGATTTTGAGCAAAACACCAACATAACTTATCCAGCTCTTTTCCTTACCAAACCCTTAGCTATATTACCCCAAAAGGAGGCTTAATCCACCTCTTAGAACATTACTCTCAACTCTCAAACAAACCCCTTAAATAACTCATCTCTACCATAAGACAAAGGATCAGAATTGAAATAAGGAATTACCTGGATGAACTAGACTCCAATGCTACTTCCTCTTTCAATTTGTTGATTGCTTAAGCCTTCTCTTCAATTGTAAATGAAATCTGATTTCTCTCCTTCTCCACTCCTGCTAGCCGCCAACAATAGAGAGGAATTGATTTCTCTAGGGTTTTGGCAACCAATTATATCTTTCACAAATTGCACAAAGGCACCTTAACTTAACTTTAAATTCTTAGACTTTAGCCACTAAACTTTCAATACATACTAGAAATTCGGTTTGTTACAACACTCCTCCCTTAAAAGAATTCTGTCCCCAGACTTCCTCATTGGGAAAAGATGCGGGTATCTTGCCCACACCAAAACTGACACTTCCCCTAGGTAATGCCACTTCTGACTCAGTCAACCACCTCATTAAATTCGAAACATGGAACATTGGGTGCATTCCCTTCAGTTCTTACGGTACTCTAACTCGTAGGCTACTGTTCCTACTCGATCGATCTTGACAATAGTAGATTAAATAAGGCTTCTCATGCATCTTTACTTCCTTTAAGGAGGAACTTGGCAGAATCCCCCGCCACAACACGAGATTCTTTTACCAGGAAAGTAAATTACCCACTTGACAGCTTGGCACAAGTCCAACCATGTACATCCCAACAACTCACAACCCAGAGTTCCTTCATCGTATTACAAGCAATTCTAGATTACTTCTCCCAACTAACAATCGTCTATGCCGATAACATTTCCCTTTCTCGGACCACCTCAACCACACTTACCACTCCATACTTATACGTAACTAAGAGTAGGAACCTCCAAACCCATCGTTGAAGTGTTCACCTACTCGAATTAAACTTACCCTGAAACACATCAATTCCTCGCTGATTGCCACGTTCGTTCAGTCATATAAAACATAACTCCGGTTATCCTCACTCAACTGGGAGGAGTAACCATGGTCACACCATACTATTCTCGCTAGCTTAATCCCTGCACGACCAATTCGTTTAAACATTTCTCACAAAGTCGCTAACTTAACTCATTCAGTTGTCTTATCCACTTCTTTCCTGCACAAAATCATACACAATTCCCCTTCCTCAATACTCTTTCCAGGAGTTCGCACACTTACCGACGGCAATCTACACACACTACTCTACCTCTCGGTGTTACTGTCAAGCTTACTACTTCCAACCTACTCACTTATTCCGACATACGATCTTCACCTCCCCACGTTAGCGTGGAGCACCGCCCACCAAACATTACTTACCCCTCTCTCCCGACCTTTCCACATGCTGATTACACTTTCTCATTACTATACCTAACCAAACAGTTGCACCAAGATTCTAACTCAAGGCATTCAACCAAGTCGTCTTGAAACGACACCAGTGTTCGACGTCACTACACATTCTTTGATCTCCAACTTTTACTTTCTCGGACAATTCTTTCACACATAAGAAGCAACTCACATTCTTTAAGGATTTCGCATCTACTACACCACATTTTGACTAACACACCCATCATCTTCTTTAAACTTTCAATGATCCCATAATATACTTACTTAGCGACTCTTACAACCAAAAACACTTGGTTTCTCCTTTGGGTAACTACCCACCACCACTCCGTCATTCTATCCCGAACATAATCATATCACAGCATCAACTTACACCCTACGTGCTCCAACAACCTGGTTAATAAACCGTACACCTCATCCAAAACCCACAAAAAGGCTTCTATCTGATGCTTCATCTCTCTCTAACATCACATCACTACGACACTAGCTGGTACATTTAGTTTGACAATTACTGTCACTACACATCCGTACACTCTTTGCCCATAACATCACACTGCAGACCAGATCTCCCATGGTCATTCACACAATTCAAACTTGCCTTCATAATCTCCTGCATAAAAATCGAGTTTATCTCGCTACTTTGTCTTTTACCAACTCTAGATCAACAACTCACGAATTCCCAATTAGCTCAAGCACCAACGTTCTTGCTAGCTCTTTATGATCCGAGCCCTTACATAAGCAGGGCGCAGTCCCTCACTGAACGATAAAATCTACACACTCGCTTCGTTCGTGCTACATACCTTATCCTTCTACGAACCCTCCATACCTCATGAATAGAACGCTTATCCGAAACAGCAGCCTCTCACTAACTTAACACCCCTACAAGGTGTTCTACCAACTTTCACTCTTCTGGTTCAAGTCTTCGGCCTCAACCATCTTACCCAGCTGTTGACTCGTCGTTAATAGTCAATTGGTAACTACTTTCTTAACCTATTCTTTAAGATGGGTTCCTTATGGAACCTATTCCTTCCAACATATCATAATCCGTCGTCCTCATTTCCAAAACTTACTCATGTAACACCAAAATTTACAAGATCACCTTAAGACTCATATCCCATGCCGTGGACGTTTCATTTCTGCCTCACAACACTACTCACAATGAGTTGCTAAAACCAACACCTTGATAACTCCTAGTCCTTCCTCCGGACACCATCGTCCCTCGGCAACTGTCTTTCCAATCACCGCACAAGGGTACGGTCCCTCATACAACCGATACCAAGGTCCACTTTCGTTTCTACCACTGTTCATCGCTCCTTTTGAACACAAATACTACAACTACAAACATTCTTCCCTGATTTGGCCGACACCTTTCCACTCTTGGAGTTCTTCCTTAGCTTAAAATGCAATACTCTACGACCTAGTGAGTTCATAGCCTCATGCATGACAACGCGGTAAATAAATCATTTCGTACATTTTATCATTTTAAATAAACAACACATGGAACTAGCTTGGGTACCTACGACCCCGTCACTCTTATAACATCAATGCCCTGCACAACGATTCGAGAATCGTTTGCATGCATCCTCCCGTGAACCTTAATCTTACTCAATCCAAACGATGTTATTCCGACAGTAATATATTGAATGAAAATCTTTTCATACGACACAATTCTGAAAGAAATTACCGACACAAAGTAAACCAGTCGGTTCTCATACCCACTTTATAATATCAACATGTCAATACTCATTTTGATTATAAAAGTTTTGCTGGAAAACGTTTTCTTGATCCTGCCATTGAAAATCTCGACTAAGAAGTCAGAGCACCATTGACACTTTCAAGATTTCGACACTGTCCTTCCTTAACATCCCAACTGATCTACCTCACGATTTCTACAACTGGGACTCACCAGAACCGGGAGTCTTACTCAAAAGCAATCACTCATCCTCTTCGAATCCACGAAGATCTACTTCTAGACGACTCATAACATTTTATACAACATTTCTTCTCCACGATGTATACATACATCATGAATGAATGATTTCTCATGATACTTTCCCAACATGGGGGTCTCAGTCTATCCCTCAGGGATCTTGCTGACCTTCTAGATTACTAGAACACGGTATATAAACGAGCTTAAGACTACAACTTCGGAATAATAAGGCAGGTCAAGCATATACATGTACATGTAAGTTCGCAATTACATTGGCCAGGTGTACTCCCAAACTTACCTTACATGAATGTCCTCAGTACCCTATTAGTCCTATCTCTACAATAGTGCCCTCCTAACGCATTCCCTGATTCTCAGTTGTGATTTCTACTTCCAAAGTTTAAGTTTAGGCCCGTTCGGTCACCTAAATCCCTTAAACTATGGCTCTGATACCATTTGTAATGGCCCGTAAATATACAACAGGACATACATAGCATTAAATCATAACATTTACAAAACTGGGTCCCAAAATTTCGTTACATCAGTCTCAAACTAAGGTTGGCAGAAACAACCTATACACAACTGAGAACGCACTAACTTCTATACGTGGCACATGCATTGTGTCTATCTGCAACTGTACTCTATCTTGCTGTTGCTCACTTACCTGAGCCTCCTACTATTTGCTTACCTGAAAAGGTTTTAGTTTTGAAAAGCGAGGGTTAGACCATGAGGTCTAGTGAGTTCCCTCCGTAAACAACGTACATCAACATTATAAAAATCATTTTATAAAACACATTAACATTCTTCACATAATCATTCAATCATGGTACTGCATAGTGTTTAAGGATCACATAGCTAGTCACATATCCGAGTAGGAAGGAAACAAATTCCCTCCTACAAGCTAGTCATATATCCGAGTAGAAAGGAAATGAATTCCCTCCTACAAGCTAGTCACATATCCGAGTAGGAAGGAAATGAATTCCCTCCTACAAGCTCCTCACAACAGCCCAAGGGATCATCAGATTCCGAGGTACTCAGATCCCACTGTGCAGACCGACTCCACATAACATACACATAGCTCATCATAACTCATGAAACGTGAAATCTTTAATAGACATTTCTTTCATGCTAAATCACATCTCAGTCAAATCATATTTGTCATGGAATCGTTCATAAAGGTTTAAAAATAAAACATGCTCGTAAGTACACCATAATCAGTAAAACATTTAACTTTCATTCAGGTAAAAATCATGTAAAATAACATGGCATTTCTACACAATCACTTTCTTTGGAAAACACGTAAAATCACGTATTTTAGTTAGAAAAACTCACCTGGCGTGCTTACTTTCCTTTCCTACTCTATTCCTGACTTCCAATCGATTTACTTGAGAAATAAATGAAGTACCATTGCTCAGATCCTAAACCAGCTTTCCGAACACTATCCGGGTTCGACTTACGTGCTGCTAACTCTTATCGGATGCCTACTACTTACCGGGTACCCCACACTTACCGGGTACGACTACTTACCGGTCAACACCATAATTTGGCCCACTTACCGGGTAGCTACACTTACCGGGTAAAATACCCCTTATTAGAACTATCCGGTAACTCGAACTTACCGGAACTCTACACTTACCGGATCACGTTAAACTTACCGGATCAAATTAAACTTACCGGATGCTCTCTCAGTAACCTTCGCCACAGGGCGACTTACCGGGTACGGCGGCTGCTATACCCCTCTTGGGATCGAAGCCTGCTAAAATGCTCTTAATCCAAAACGATTTTGAGCAAAACACCAACATAACTTATCCAGCTCTTTTCCTTACCAAACCCTTAGCTATATTACCTCAAAAGGAGGCTTAATCCACCTCTTAGAACATTACTCTCAAGTCTCAAACAAAACCCTTAAATAACTCAACTCTACCTGTAACACCTCGAATTTTCCATAATATTATTTTACTATGAATAGGGGTCTATTTGTATTTTGGTTTAAGCTTTGGATTATTTTGTAATTATATAATGCAATGGGGTTAAAAATACAGGTGATCAAAGTTTAAATGCTATTTTTGGAAAGTTAAAACTTAAGGGTGTGCTTGGTCATTTAAGAAAGTTGGGTTAGATAAAGTTGGGTTAATTGAGAAATATCTCAGTTTTTTGCTGAGTCGGTCGAGAAAGAGAGATAAAGAAGAGAGAAAGAAGAAGAGAAAGAAAAGAGAAAGAGGAAGAAATTAAGTTGTAATCTTGGTAAGTATACAAAGGGTTTTGTAAGTTTGATTTCCAGTAGCAAGATGGTATCCATATCTTAATCTGATTTCATCTAGGTGTTGTTTTGATTTGGAATCAGATTGTGCAGTGAAGTGGGTTTTATCTCCACAAGGTGAGTTCATTCACTTTTTGCTTAAATCCATGTTTTCTGTCAAATTAAATGTTAAGACGCTTGTATAAACTGTTTTGGGACTGTATGGTTATGTTTAAAATAAGCTGAATGGAACAGACATGGTTTTGGATTGAATTTCTAAGCTGCAGGCCGAAGTTTCCGGGTAAATAGATAGTATATGGAAACCTCTGTATGAAGGTGTTAGCTCCAATCTTTCAGTTTATGAAAGTAGTGAAAAATAGGCTAAGTATAGAAGTCTTCTACAGAGGCTCTGCAGAGTTGCCGAGTAACCGAGAAGACAGAAGTCTTCAACAGAGGCTCTGCAGAGTAGCCGAGTAACCGAGAACACAGAAGTCTTCGACAGAGGCTCTGCAGGGTTAACCAAGAAGACCAAAAGAAGCAACAGAAGACACTTCTAAGCGGACAAGACCACAGAGTCTCTGTCATACTTAACAGAGCTTCTGTGGCAAGAAAGAAGATCTACGCAAAAGATCTTAACAAGGACGGACATGCTTCTCACAATACCTACTATTCGAAGGTTCTAAAGATCAATCGTACAAAGGCATGACCTGACAACTCCACGTGTCAAACTCTGATAGGTTTTCGCCTAAAGCTGAATACGGAGCATTTAATGAACGTTGTATCTGCAACAGTTCCAGAATAGTGTTTTGTACCTTCCAGCCCATACTACTCAATAGTATCTTTGTACCTTCAGTCCTGTTTGTCCCCTTAAGAAGTAGTATAAATAGAAGGCTCATGTGAGCTCTTCTATTAAGCTTAATACCTCAAAAACTACACATCTAGCATTAAGCTTTGCACTTCTCACACACATCATTAACTGCAGATTTCTTATTAATCCTTTGAAGTTATTAGTGTTCTTTATATATATCAAATACAGTAATCTTGGAAATATTCATCTGTTCTTACATACTGTTATTTGATATTGTGTGTTCTTCTACCTTACATTATCTATCAGTTCTTAAATACGCTTCCGCACCTTATCTAAATCTGAAATAACTGAAAGATAAGATCATTGTTAAGAAAAGAGGAACCAACAATTGGTATCAGAGCAAACCTTGATCTTTAATATCAAGGGATCCACTCTATAACTATGATCTTTGGTAGAAACTTGGATTTTTAACCTTTTCTTCATATTATTCAAACAGTTTCTGTTTTTCTGCCATCTTTGATTCATTCAAACTTTGGTAAACCTATAGAAACTGTTATTCTGGTTAAAAACACCATTTTAGTGCACAGCTTAAAACTTTTAAGCTTAAAAACTTCATACTCTGAATATCTACTGTTAAAACCCTTTTTCTGGATCATTTATCTCTCTAAAAATGACAAATACAAACAACTTCCTCTCTGCTGGTTCCTTAACCAAACCTCCCACTCTTCTTAGAGAAGAATACCCTCAATTGAAGATTCGAATGATTCACTTCTTTGAGGGTACTGACAAAGAATTGGTTTATTATATTCGTAACCCTCCTTTCGTTCCCATGATAACTGTACCTCGTGTTCCTAGAACAGACGACACACCTGAAATCCCAGAACACACGAAACCAAAGACCCAAGAAAAGTGGTATGATTCTAATTGGGCTAAATACGAAGTTGCTCAAAAAACAAAGAGAATTCTGATCATGGCCATCCCAAATGACCTTTTCCAGTCCATGGATGCATGTGAATCTGCATATGATCTATGGAAAGAACTGGAAAAGCAACTAGAAGGAGGAGTCAAAACCCAGAAGAACCGCAGAGCTCAATACATAAATGAATACTATGCCTTTAAAGCTCTGCCAACCGAATCTCTGCAAACTACGTACGATAGGTTCAACTCTTTAATAAACAAGTGCAAGAAGTTCGGCATCCACAGAACCTCTGAAGAAAACAACGTTATGTTCCTGAAGTCCCTAAATGAAGAATGGCTTCAGTTATCTATGTCTCTGCAAACAAATCAAGACTTAGATTCCTGGACCCTATCAGACCTCTATGGAACATTAGCAGCACAAGAACCTCAGGTAGCACAAGCAAAAGCCCAGATCATTGCACCTCTTGCATTGGTTGGTAAGACTACAGAGGTTAAAGAGAAACCAAAGAAAGAAGAAAGAAAGGAGAAGAAGAAGAAAATCACGATGGCTGAAAGTGAAGAAGAAGAGGAAGTAGCAGTAAAAGAAGAAACGACCCTGGCCTCGATAGCTAAATCTTTAGCTCTCTTGACTAGAGAATTCAGCAGAGGATATCAGAAGAAGTCTGGTAATGAACGATATGAAAAAGATAATCGAGAAAGAGAAGGGTCAAACGACAGAGGAAATGACCGACAGAGGTCGAAAGACAGAACTGGCAACACTCCACAAATTCAAGAGTGTTACAAATGTGGTAAGCCAGGCCACTACGCAAATGAATGCCGAACAGAAAGAAGTGGTGACAGACAGAGGTCAGACGACAGAACTGGAAGCTCCACACAGAACCAAGGATGCTACAACTGTGGAAAGCCAGGTCACTTTGCCAACGAATGCAGGAGCAAGTCAAATCGCCCTCAGAGGGATGCAACTTTCTACAAAAAGAAGGCTGAACACTATGCTCAGAAGTCACTAATGGTGAACAAAGAAATCTGGGAGTCTTACACATCCTCTGACGAAGGCGAAACAAAGAATGCTCTATTCTGTGGCATGGCAGAAGTCAGCTCCGACTCCGACAGTGAGGTATCCACTTCTACCTCTAACTCTAATACTGCAGAAGATGACTTGATTAAACTTAACATTGAATACACTGAAATGAAAAAGACATGTGAAGATATTCAGAAAAAGCTCACCTTCTATGAGAGAGAAGCTAGACTTCTCACTCAAGAAAAAGCTAAAATCTTTAAAGAAAAAGAAGAAATTGAAATGGACTGGAACAAAAAGTTAAATCCTTTAAAAGAAAAGATTTCTGAACTTAATTATTCCTTGAAAACAAAGTCTAAAGAACTAATGGACGTTGAGTGCGACAGAATGAACATCCTTGCTCTTAAAAATTATTTTCAAAAGGAAAGAGAAGTCCTCTGTCAAGATTTACTCAGAAGAGATCTTCAAATTAAAAAATTTCAAGATGCTCAGAAGGTGTACGAAAAACTAAACACACAAATAGGGAGACGGGGAATTGGCTTCTGTGATATAGATCCTTATACCAGAACCAAAAGAAACAAGTATATGTCCTCTCTATTTCATATAGGAGATACAAGAAAACCTGGATTTCCAAATCTTCTCTCTGTAAGTAAAAGGCAAAAAGTCTCAGGGGAACCTCACAAAAGGAAACCTCTGAAGATGACAAATGTGTGGTTTGAAAACACAGATCTGTCACCTTCAATCTCTGTCAAAAGAGAATCCAAACCTAAGAGGTATCTGAAAACTCAAGACCAGATAGGAATCTTCAAGTTTGGTAAACCCGAGACTCAAACTCAAGTTGCATTTGTCTGCATGATGAATTCTGAAAATAAATTATCAGCAGAGGCACCTGAGTTCAAGCCAAAAATTACAGAAGAAAACTTGATATCTCTGAAGAAAACCTTTGTACATCTTCCAGCGAACAAGATCTCTCTGAAGAAAACTTGACAGATACTTCTGTTAACTTAGAAGATAGTTCCTCAGAAAAGGAAGAAAGTGAGTATGACACATGTTCTGAAAGTCCAGCCACTGTTGAAAGAGAACTAAGTGACTCAACCTATGTATATGAGGACGATTCATCCTCTGATGAATCAGAGACTGACTCTAAGTCAGAAATCGGACCTAGTGACACAGAGGTTTTTAAACAAACCTTTGAAGTTCTTAACATAACTATTCCTCCCAAGGAGAAAATCACTGGAATTCATATCTGTCCAGACTTTTTGAATATGTGCATACAAGCCAAAACCTCTCTTGAGCTTGAAAAATTCAAACAACAGAAGTTAATGTCCACTCAAATTCCAACGAGTTCAAAGATTTTAAAACCCTTAAAACCTGTTAAAGAAAATCTAACATGGCAACAGAAGGGTAAATGGACTAAAATTAACAAAGCTTTTTCTTCTGTGACAGTGAAACCAGCAGAAGTTCACCACAGAAGGGGAACACAGAAGGCCGCACTCAACAAAGTATTTTGCAAACAACGATCTAGCCAACATAAGCCTTCTTGTAATAGAAAGTCTAATGTTAGGATAAATTGTAATGCCTCTGTGCCTCCATTTAATGTATTCAATGAAAAGTTCAAGCAAATCTCCTCGCACATTCAATACTGTCATTGCTTTGATCTTATGTTTAAATTAAACCAACACTTCAAAAGTCCACACTGTCATCTCTCTGTACCCAAAGAAAATGATAAATCCAAGGGTAAGAATAAACAAAATGTTTCTTCAACAAAAGCTAAAACAAAGACCAAGAATGCTAAGGCAAACTTGAAGACCCCTGACAAACTGGACCCATGTGGATATGGGTACCTAAAACTCTCTAATTATCTTGCAGAAGCAGTATGTGCCAATCTGGTATCTAGACTCCGGATGCTCGAGGCACATGACTGGCGACAGAGGTCTTCTATCCACATACAAAGAAAAGAACGATGGTGGATCTGTGACCTTTGGAGACAATAAAAAGGGGTACATCAAAGGCTACGGAGTCATAAAGAAGGAAAATATAACCGTACGCAAAGTTGCATATGTTGATGGCCTTAAACACAATCTTCTAAATGTTAGTCAACTCTGCGATACGGGATTCGACGTAATGTTCAAAAGAACCTTTTGCTCTCTACAGAGCGAGGACACAGGACTTGAACTTCTACGAGCCGAAAGAAGAGGAGATCTATATCTCATGAACTTCAATGCAAAGAACAAGAAAGACAAAATCTGCCTTGTTGCATGCAAAAGCGAAGAAGCCTGGTTATGGCACAACAGGTTCTGCCACTTAAACTTTCATACTCTTGATAAACTTGTAAAACTTGATTTAGTCAAAGGTCTGCCAAATGTTAAATTCAATAAAGATCATCTTTGCTCTGCTTGCGAAATGGGAAAACTCAAAAGAGCTTCCCATAAAGGCAAAACTGATGTATCTTGCACTAGACCTCTGTACATGCTTCATGTTGACCTCTGCGGTCCAATTTCTACACAGAGCCTAGGAGGCAAGAAATATCTGCTTGTTTTGATCGATGAATTCTCTAGATTTACATGCGTTGAATTTGTCAGAAAGAAATCAGATGTTCCAAACATTCTGATAAATTTAATGAAGAAAATCCAAGTTCTGTATGAGTGCAGGATTCAGAAACTGAGAAATGACAATGGCACAGAATTCAAAAACTCTGTCATTGAAGCCTATCTTACCGAAGAAGGAATTTCACAGAACTTCTCTGCTGCACGCACCCCACAACAGAATGGCGTGGTCGAACGAAAGAATCGCACGCTTGTGGAAGCCGCCAGAACTATGCTAACCGCATGTGGATTACCAATGACATTTTGGGCAGAAGCAGTATCAACCGCTTGCTATACCCAAAATCGATCAACCATCGTAAAGAGACACATCAAAACACCATATCATTTGATCAACAAAAGACGACCAAACATCAAGTTCTTCCATGTTTTTGGATGCAAATGCTTCGTTTTAAACGATAGAGAAGCAAGAGGAAAGTTTGAAGTAAAGGCAGATGAAGGCAAGTTCATAGGATACTCTGCAACTTCCAAGGACTACAGAGTTTATCTTCTGCAATCTCGAACGATTGTAGAAAGCATAAACGTTTCTTTTGATGATACCTTCCAGAAGACTTCTGAACAAATCAATTCAGAACTCGGTCTAAAAGGGGAATCCTCTGGCATCTCAAAAACACGTGAAGAAGACTTAAATCTTCTATTTCAAGAGATGTTCCATGAAGACATTGATCCTTCTGCAGGAGCCATCAGAGCCTATGGAGAACCATCTTCTGCCAGCCAGAACGAAACAGGTATCTCTCTAACTGGTCCCTTAAACAACTCATCTACCTCTGTAAATCCTACAGATGCAAATGCCAAGGGGGAGACAACAGAAGATGATACAACAAGTAAAACAACCACATAAGCTACTGAAGAACCAACTCCAGAAACCACAGAGGAACCAATAACAGAGGAACAAGAAGACTCAATCTCTACTTCTTCAGAGGAACAAACATCGACACTCATTCCAATCATTCCACAAGCTGTAGGATCAAGCAGGAAATCAAAACCAACGACAGAGGCCGTACTAGAACAACAATTAGAAACCTCTGAAGAACAACTTGATGAACTTGATGACCATCTCCCAAGAACAACAAAATGGACAAAAAGCCATCCTCCAAGTCTTATAATTGGCGAACCTTCTGAAAAGGTAAAAACAAGATCTGCCACTGCTAACTTTTGTTTCCTTACAAACTTTATTAGTGTGATCGAGCCAAAAAGGATCTCTGAAGCCCTTGACGACCCAAACTGGGTAGATGCTATGCAAGAAGAGCTTCTACAGTTTGAACGAAACAAAGTCTGGACTTTAGTTCCTCTACCACGAGGAAAACAAGCCATAGGAACTAAATGGGTCTTCAGAAATAAGAAGGATGAAGAAGGGGTGGTCATAAGAAACAAAGCAAGATTGGTGGCCAAGGGATATCGACAAGAAGAAGGCATAGATTACGATGAAACTTTTGCCCCTGTCGCACGGCTCGAAGCCATAAGAATCTTCTTAGCCTTCGCAGCCCACAGAGGTTTTAAAGTATTTCAAATGGACGTAAAATCTGCTTTTCTAAATGGCAAAATCCAAGAAGAAGTTTACGTCCAACAGCCACCAGGGTTTGAAAGCTCTAAGTACCCAAAACACGTGTACTACCTCGACAAAGCTCTGTATGGACTGAAACAGGCTCCAAGAGCATGGTACGAAATACTTTCTACCTTTCTTCTCGATAATGGTTACGACAGAGGTACGACAGATACCACTTTGTTTTATAAACGAAAAAGTGATGAAATTATGCTTGTACAAATATATGTGGACGACATAATCTTAGGGTCTACAAATCCAGAAGAGTGCAAAAAATTTGAAAAACTCATGCAGAGTGAGTTTGAAATGAGTATGATGGGAGAATTAACTTTCTTCCTAGGACTCCAAGTAAAACAATCTTCAGAGGGAATTTTCATAAATCAAGCTAAATATGTCTCTGACATACTTTCAAAATACAGTCTCTCTGATGCCTCTGTAATGAAAACTCCAATGGCCACAGGAAATAAGTTAGACTCAGATCCAAATGGCACAGCTATAGAGTGCACACTCTACAGAGGAATGATTGGGTCTCTGTTATACTTAACCGCAAGTAGACCTGACATGATGCATGCCACATGTCTCTGTGCAAGATATCAAGCTAACCCGAAGGAATCCCATTATAATGTTGTAAAGAGGATCTTCAGATACCTCAAAGGGACCAAAAATCTTGGCCTCTGGTATCCGAAGAACTCTGGTTTTGGTCTTAAAGCTTATACAAATTCAGATTATGGAGGATGCAAGCTCGACAGAAAGAGTACCTCTGGGAGTTGTCAATTCCTAGGTGGTAAACTAGTCAGTTGGACCTCTAAGAAGCAGAACTGCGTATCCACATCTACAGCAGAAGCCGAATACGTTGCTGCTGCTAGTTGTTGCTACCAGGTTCTGTGGATGAAAACTCAGCTTAAGGACTATGGCCACATCATATTCAAGATTCCCATCTTCTGTGACTCAAAAAGCGCCATAGCCATCTCTGCCAATCCAGTACAACATTCAAAAACAAAGCATATCGATATCCGTTACCACTTTCTGAAACACCATGTTGAGTATGGGACAATCGAAATGCACTTCGTGTCTACAGAGTACCAGCTTGCAGACTTATTCACTAAGGCACTAGATGAGAAAAGATTTCTTTTCTTGGTGGGTAAGTTAGGAATGATAAACATGAGTTAAAACCTCTGTAAGTATAACTTAATATTCTGTAAATATATTTATACATGTTTTTGTTGTTTTATATACTGCATTTTATTTCTGTATGTAAATTCTCAATCACCAAATGTTCAATACACATCAGAGCTTCTATAGGATTGTTCAGAACCTCTGACAATCCTTACAGAACCTCTGAAAAACTTGATCTATGCCCTAAGCATAACTTATCAAATTTTGACCCAAGCATAGATCAAGGGGGAGCAGAAGGAGATCTTAAAATGATCTACAGAAGTTGATCATTCAAGGGGGAGCCAAAGAGGAGAAGTGATCACTCATGATTCACAAAGACCAGGTATAATACCGAGAAACAAAGAGCCAAAAGATAAGTATCTCGAAACAAATCCTTTTTGAAAACAGTTTTCTAGGACAAACATTTCTAAATATGACCTAGAAACACTGTTTAAAATATACCAAACAAGTTTTGATCAAAAAGATTTACGAGACTTCTGTTATGAGATTTTTAGTGTAATAGAGCTTCTGCTGAACTCAACAGAGCTTCTGTATGCAGAATCCTCTATAAACTACAAATCTCATACAAGAACTCTATCGATCAAACTCAAATGTTTTCTTTAAGGATTTACTCGAACAGAAAGTTACAGAAGAAGATCGTTTGGAACGAAAAATCTCACACAGTTTTTGAAAATAGTTTTCTAGGACACAAACTTCCAAATTTGTCCTAAAAACAATGTTAAAAACATTTCAAACTTCAAATGATCAAAAAGGTGCATAATTTGTGAGTTATGAAAAATTTGAGGTCATAGAGCCTCTGCTGAGCTCAACAGAGGCTCTGCCAGAGAAAATCTCTTTGATCGTAAAGTTAAATTCTTTCGATCGTTTTGAATATCATCTCAAAAGATCTCTTTCGCTCAAATGCACACTTTAAAATTCTAAAAGGTTGTTGGTCACAGAGCTCATTCCACCAAAAAAACTATGTTGACTAATACAGGCTTTTAAAATGGAATCTCTCGCACAGAAACTTTTCCAGAACAGTTTTCTAGGACAAAAATTTTCAAAATATGTCCTAAAAACAGTTTATAAAACAGAAAAAACTTTGGATGATCAAAAAGTTTAATAGATTTTTAGTTATGAGAAATTTCCTCTCATAGAGCTTCTGCTGGCTCTGACAGAGCTTCATAACCTCTGTGAAAGAAATTTCTACTCTACAAATCTATCGATCCTCTCCAATGCTTTTCAAACGTTTTTGGTAAAGATGCAAACAACAGAGGATACAAAAAGAGTTTTTCAAACTACAGAGCTCTATCTCTACAGAGCTTCTGTCCTTTTCAAAATTGGGTAAATTCTGCAACAGTAACGGCTCTTTTACTGCGAGTGAAAATTATATGGAGGAAAAGAAACACACGTGCGAAGCATTAATGGGCCGCGCACGACGTCAAGTCGTGCTCTGACACTGCTGACGTGTCACATTTTCATTGGACGTACACGGCACACGTTCTCCTGGAAAGTTGAACCCGCCGTTCACACTCAAGTACGGATTCCAAAAATTATTCACTTCCATATATTTACCTCTTCAGTTTCTACCGATTACCATAAAACCCAAGTTACCACTCCTCATAAAACCTTTACGAACATTCATCTTCTTCTCTGGCGAACCATTGAAAGAAAAACCTGCAAAATTCTCATCTTTATACAAGAAATGGCCTCATCTTCTCAAGATATCTCTCCTGCACACTCACCGACGAACTCCCCTGATCACCCTGAACACCTTGAACAATCTGAACACTCTGAACATTCAGAAAACCCTGAAATCGCCAAAAACCTAGAGCAAGATAACTCCGGCGATGAAGCAGACTTTGCTCCGACAACCCATCTACAATACTTCCTTGCTCATGAACATTTTGCAAATGTTCTACCATTAAAATCCAATAATCACTACCTTGTTCCCTCAAGAACTGCCTTTGGGAAAGCACATGCTATACTTCTACATATCTTGGAACAACATATACTCTACCCTCTTCTGTCCAAAACAGTGGAAAAAATCCCTTCCAGATATATAAATCAATTCTGGCAAAGTTGCAGATTTGATCCAGAAGACCGACAAATCAAAGGCTACATCTCCAAACCCGATAAATCCGAACATCTTGAACTCAAGTTCAACAGAACGATGTTCTCTCTCGAGTTCAGCCTACCCACAAGAGGTCTTCTAGGATTAATGACTTTTGCACAAGAACCTACAGATGAAGAGCTCTGCAGGTTTGTCGAAATGTTGGGGTACAACGCACCACTCAGAAAGAGAAATGACTTTCGCAGAGGCAGATTACCACCTCAGTGGAACACACTCTTTTCAATACTCAACAGATGTTTAACCGGGAAAGTGGGGAGTCTAGATCAATCCTCACACCAAATTCTAGCCATCATGTACGGAGTCTACTACGACCTACCTCTGGACTTCGCCACTCTCATGATGCAAGAAATGGTTAACACCTTCGACAGAAAGAACAACTTCCTGCAGAAAAAGGCAAAAACAACTGGAGCTCTACCTCCTCTGCAGTTTCAAAGGATTCTAGGTGTTCTGCTAGAGCCTCTACTCTTGCTTGAAAAATGGCCAATGGAAGGGCCAACAACAAAGATGTATGCTCTGAACAAAAACTCCTCAACAGAACATAAAGACGGATATCCACACTGCAGACCTCTGCCAAAGAAACTTCTAGGATATGTAAAGGACGAAGAACTAGAACTGGAATACATACGCGATCATAGGACTCCAGAACCAAGTCCTATGACACCACCGCATCTAGGAGTCCCCATAGGTACAGACGTGTTATATAGATTGACAGATGAAGAATGGGCAGCTGCGTTTCAGAAACATGAAGACAATCAAGCCAAATTTCATGCTCAGAGAAAATCCATCTACTCTGTTTCAAAGAAACAAAAACTCTCTGCCTCTACTCAAAGGAAAACTCATAAGAGGAAAACCACAGAGGGTACCTCTACAAGTATCGCAGAATGTCATCCCTCTCCTCCTCATGCAACAAAAGTTGGATCTTCTGCTCCTCCCTCTTCCCCAAAAGAAAAGAAGAGAAAATCCAAAGCTGCAGAAGAAGGGGCACCTAAACCTAAGAAGAGGAAGAGCAAGAAGAAAACTGGGAAACATCTGTCTCCTATGCAACCAATTGCAGAGGAAGGAATAGCAGAAGAACAAACCCAAGAATCCCCTCTGCAATCCCCCAATCCCCTCAACTATGCACATCACGGGGATTTCTCTGACTTCCTCCAGAATCCAGAATTCGCCGATACTCTAAACACTGCTGGATGGACTGCAGAACCTCTCACCCATGAGTCCATAGAACAACCTGACTTCAGAATCTCTTATGACTTAGAAGATGATGACCAAACTCCTAGGAATCATCAGGTTGAGACACCAGAAGTGCTACGGAACCCCTTCACCCAACCCGGATTTGATGCACAAAGGGCAAGTCCAAAGGAACAAAAAGCTGCAGAAGACCATAACATGGACACCATGTTAGAAAATCCAACAGAGGAGGGGTTTCAAACGAGGGAGACAAGGATAGAGGTCTCAGAGGTAGATTCAGATGAAGAAGAAGCTGACCAAATACGAAAAGGTCTCTATCATCCACATGTCATGCAATTACACGACTTTCATCCAATCTACGACTTCTTAGTCACAGAGGCAGGAACTACAACAGAAGTTAGGGAAGAAGCACCAAGACATAGGGTAGCGACAGAGACTGAAATGATAGATGATGAAGTAGTGCTTGGATGCCTAACAGAGGAAGAAACAAGAAAAGATGCCTGGATTAATAGAGGCACACAACCAAAACCAACTCCCAGTGCAACCCACACTTCTATTACCGCTGGTCTAGCAGCAGAAGGTAATATTGAAAAAGAGCCGCACAGCTCGACCCCAACCCATCCGGACAGAGGAAATTCTTTCATCCTCTGTACCAATTATATCCGGGGAAACTTTTCCAGGGGAGTCCTCTCAAAAGGACTTTCCCTCAGTTCGTGATCATTTGCCCCCGATCACAACAGAAATCCTTGCAGAGGAATTTGTTTCCTCTGCCACACGCACACAACTAGGATCAAACATCTCTTCAGAGGAGATTAAAGAGCACAAAGACGGAGAGACTCTAGACAAGTCTCCGAGTCAACAGAAGGATAATCTAGTACCCACCTCTGGAGTGGATCTAGACAATGTCATTCACAGAACTTCTGTAGAGTCTGAAGCACTAGATGCTTCTGCTCGAGGATCAGAAGGAAATCCTTCTGCCCCCAACATCCAAACAAGGGCGAAACTGCCCCCAACATCCAAACAAGGGCGAAAGAAGGTGTCTCAGGAACAGAGACTCACTCTGGGGACGAATGTGTTCCCCCAGAGGTTACAACGAGTTCACAAGTATCAAGGGATGAGTTCCAAACCCTTGTCACCTCTGTGAACCAAATAATGAAAGAGTTGCAAAGCTCTTTCAAATCTTTTGCAGATACTACATCCAGGGCAATCCTTGATCTAAACACCAAAATGGACACCTTGTCCACAGAGGTGCAAAACGCCATAACCCAGATGAAGTCCTCTGCAACACATACTGCTACTATCACTGCCACCTCTGCAGCAACTGAATTCGAAAAAGCCGCCACAAGTGCTTTCAAAGACTCTGTCAAGCACTTTCTTCTGCAACTAAAGGACCAATCTTCAAAATCTAAGGGTCTTACACCTGAAGACCTAAAGAAAGCCTGAGAAGAAGTTCAAGAGCAAACAACAAGAAATACTCAAGCCATGAAGCCTTCTGACTACATGACAACAGCTCAAATTACAGAACTCGGCCAAGGTATACTTGATTAGATGACTGAATTCATCAAAGCTTTCATCGTTGCCAACGCACACTATGTCAAAGAGTTTCAAGCTAGTGTCGGAAAAATGCGCTTCAACACAGAAGCAGAGGTTGAAACACTGCTCGGCCTCTGTGATGACTTGTGCGCAAAGATGATTGCTGCAGGGGCTGTTCCACCAAAGAAACAAGATACATCTTGCAAAGCAGAGGGTACGACAGATAAAAATCAGGATGACTCTGATGATGACCATCATGGTCCATCAGATCATCCTGAGGGGGAGAATCGAGGGAAGAAACAAAAGGAAGAAGCTGCGAGCAGAGGTCTACCATCCCCACCAATAGTCGCAGAACCCATCAACCAAGTACCCCCAACTCAAGAAAGAAAACAAGAGACCACAGAGGCAATACCCACCTCTGTGGAACAACCCTCAATATTCAGAGAAGATGTCCAATCCCAAGAAGTCCAACTTCTGACATCCTCCGAAGACGAACTACCTTCCCCAACCCCAAAAACCACCACCCCAAGAATAAAAACCATCGCCAACAAACCAACCAAAACCAAGCCCTCTGAAGCTCAAATGTCAACACCAACAGAGGCAACCCCCAAACCAACAGAAGAAGCAACAACAAAGCCCTCTGAACCTCAAATATCAAAACTTACAGAGGCAACCCCATCTCTACAAGAAGATCAGCCGAAGGCAAAAGATAAAGGAAAAAGGATTATGACAGAGGAACCACAGAAGAAAAAGGCCAAGCATCAACCTCCAACAGAGAAACTGATGAAAAGCTCTTTCGACTCCTTCAGAACACCAAAGCCAGAAGAAGAAGACTGGGCTTCTGGGATTACTCCTCTATCAGATATTCCTGTCCTAGATCCAAAGGCAAAATCTTCAGAGGATCGTGTGGCAGAAGTCAAGAAACAATTAAATGCTCTGCGCAGAACCTTGCCTCAAACACCACCACCACAAATGGAAGAGGTGGTGTACAGGTACTTGTACAGCAAAATGGGCATAATGGATCAATCAGAACCAACCATTCAAGATCCTGACTTCCGTGCCGACCTCGAAAGCATCTTCACCAGAACAAAACCCAAAGCAAAACATGAAGTCTTTTCAATATCCAAAATCATCGAGGTCATCTACTGTAAGTTCTTACGCTCTTACAACGTCTACAAGGTCAGAAGAGAGAACAGATCTCAGAACCAATTCTCAGATGCAGATCTTAGGAATCTCAATCCTTATGATCTACCTGACCTTCTGGAATGGACGAAAGAGAACTTCACAAAAGATGAAGTTCGCAGAGCCTACAGAGTGATCAGAAAAGCCATGCACGAAAAGCTTCTATTATACAGCATGGTAGATTTTCAGTTGGCTCGAGATCTTGGAGTGAAAAGATTAACTGTTCAACCACCAGAAGACTACTGCACTCCCTCCGCTACTCCAAACTCGATCATCACAAAACCAAGGGTTGGGTTAGTCTTTCTAGATCCTTCTGGAAAATCAAAGTTGTTCGTAGAGATGGACTGTCAGAAGTACGCAACAAGTACTTTGACAGAGTTTAGAACGATCCTAGTGGAACACAGAGGAACAGAGCTCATGGATCAAAGTCTAGCCGACAGACTGATAGAGATCATCGATGCAACCATCAACTTCAGAAAACTCTGCATCAGCTTCTATCATGAGCTCAAACAGGAAGGACTCGACAACAGAAGTTACAATGACTTCAAGGATGCCAACGTCTGAGTCAGTCAAACAGATACTATGTAAAATTTTCTTTTCAATACAATCATATGTAAATGCCTCTGGCATAATCAAATGTGAAAAGAAAAGCGTTCTTAGTATGTACTTAGCCTAAAATCCATGTACTTTTCAAATTTTCAATTTTCACTACTTAAAGGGAGATTGTTAGCTCCAATCTTTCAGTTTATGAAAGTAGTGAAAAATAGGCTAAGTATAGAAGTCTTCTATAGAGGCTCTGCAGAGTTGCCGAGTAACCGAGAAGACAGAAGTCTTCAACAGAGGCTCTGCAGAGTAGCCGAGTAACCGAGAACACAGAAGTCTTCGACAGAGGCTCTGCAGGGTTAACCAAGAAGACCAAAAGAAGCAACAGAAGACACTTCTAAGCGGACAAGACCACAGAGTCTCTGTCATACTTAACAGAGCTTCTGTGGCAAGAAAGAAGATCTACGCAAAAGATCTTAACAAGGACGGACATGCTTCTCACAATACCTACTATTCGAAGGTTCTAAAGATCAATCGTACAAAGGCATGACCTGACAACTCCACGTGTCAAACTCTGATAGGTTTTCGCCTAAAGCTGAATACGGAGCATTTAATGAACGTTGTATCTGCAACAGTTCCAGAATAGTGTTTTGTACCTTCCAGCCCATACTACTCAATAGTATCTTTGTACCTTCAGTCCTTTTTGTCCCCTTAAGAAGTAGTATAAATAGAAGGCTCATGTGAGCTCTTCTATTAAGCTTAATACCTCAAAAACTACACATCTAGCATTAAGCTTTGCACTTCTCACACACATCATTAACTGCAGATTTCTTATTAATCCTTTGAAGTTATTAGTGTTCTTTATATATATCAAATACAGTAATCTTGGAAATATTCATCTGTTCTTACATACTGTTATTTGATATTGTGTGTTCTTCTACCTTACATTATCTATCAGTTCTTAAATACGCTTCCGCACCTTATCTAAATCTGAAATAACTGAAAGATAAGATCATTGTTAAGAAAAGAGGAACCAACAATTGGTATCAGAGCAAACCTTGATCTTTAATATCAAGGGATCCACTCTATAACTATGATCTTTGGTAGAAACTTGGATTTTTAACCTTTTCTTCATATTATTCAAACAGTTTCTGTTTTTCTGCCATCTTTGATTCATTCAAACTTTGGTAAACCTATAGAAACTGTTATTCTGGTTAAAAACACCATTTTAGTGCACAGCTTAAAACTTTTAAGCTTAAAAACTTCATACTCTGAATATCTACTGTTAAAACCCTTCGGAAATGTAGAACGCCGGTGTGTTGGTTAGAAGCCGGAGAGAAACAGTTTGCTGGTCCATAATTGGTGCAACAAACGGAGGATAAAGTGAAAGAAATTCGACAGCATATGAAAGCAGCTCAAGATCGACAAAAGAGTTATGTTGATCCGAAAAGAAGACCGAAATAATTCCAAATTGGGGAGCGCGTAATGCTCAAGGTATCCCTGTGGAAAGGTGTGATAAGGTTTGGCAAACGTGGGAAGTTGAGTCCTCGTTTTCTAGGACCTTTCACTATAACTAAGCGAGTGGGATTACAAGCTTATCAGTTGGATCTCCCACCTGAATTAGAAGGCATCCACAATACCTTCCATGTTTGTTACCTTTGGAAATGTTTAGCCGAAGAGACCGATGTGATTCCACTTACTGACGTAAGAGTGGACGAAAAGAGCCGTTGTGTGGAAGAGCCTGAAGCAATTTTGGAAAGATCGATTAGGAAGTTACGTAATAATAAGGAAGTGATTATGTTAAAAGTACAATGGAAACACCATCGAGGTGCTAATGTAACGTTAGAGTTGGAAGAGGATATGAATATTAGATATCCTCACTTGTTTAACTAACTTTGATTTCGGGGACGAAATCATTTTCAAGTTGGGGAGTATTGTAACACCTCGAATTTTCCATAATATTATTTTAATATGAATAGGGGTCTATTTGTATTTTGGTTTAAGCTTTGGATTATTTTGTAATTATATAATTCAATGGGGTTATAAATACAAGTGATCAAAGTTTAAATGCTATTTTTGGAAAGTTAAAACTTAAGGGTGTGCTTGCTCATTTTAGAAAGTTGGGTTAGATAAAGTTGGGTTAATTGAGAAATATCTCAGTTTTTGGCTGAGTCGGTCGAGAAAGTGTTGGGGGATTTCGGTACAAGATCTGGGAGAGATAGAGTGATTGAACTTGGATAAACGACAAAGATCGCGTGAGAGCTCGCTTTCCGTAAGAGATGTTTCGACCCTATTTTGCCCGGGTATCACGAAATTCTCTCGAGGATAATCTCTATGTTTTTGTGTATCGATTAAGGCAGAAATTGATTCATACTTATACACCTTAGGAATCGTAACCTTCACCATATTGATTCAGGAAATAATATCTCAATTAATGAGATTGATTGTGGAATTAAAGACGGCAATTACAAACGTGAAAAACCAGTCCAGACGCTGGCGACAGTCTCCGCGCCAGTCAACTGGAACCACAACTGGCGCGGGCAAACATTCCAGAGCTTGGCGCCAGTCTTGGCGCCAGCCAACTGGCGCCACAACTGGCGCGTGCAACATTCCAGTGCTTGGCGCCAGCCAACTGGCGCCAGTACTGGCCCCGACTCCCAGCTCATGAAACCACTTTGTAACTTATTGGGTTAGAAAAAGTTGGGTTAATTGAGAAATATCTCAGTTTTTTGCTGAGTCGGTCGAGAAAGAGAGATAAGAAGAGAGAAAGAAGAGAGAAAGAAAAGAGAAAGAGGAAGAAATTAAGTTGAAATCTTGGTAAGTATACAAAGGGTTTTGTAAGTTTGATTTCCAGTAGCAAGATGGTATCCATATCTTAATCTGATTTCATCTAGGTGTTGTTTTGATTTGGAATCAGATTGTGCAGTGAAGTGGGTTTTATCTCCACAAGGTGAGTTCATTCACTTTTTGCTTAAATCCATGTTTTCTGTCAAATTAAATGTTAAGACGCTTGTATAAACTGTTTTGGGACTGTATGGTTATGTTTAAAATAAGCTGAATGGAACAGACATGGTTTTAGATTGAATTTCTAAGCTGCAGGCCGAAGTTTCTGGGTAAAAAGATAGTATCCGGAAACCTCTGTATGAAGGTTTCCTGACATGGCAAAGTTATCCGGTAAGTCTTGATTTTTGTAGTTTCCGAGCAAAATTAGATACCGGATGGTATCCGGATTACCTTGGTTTCCGGATGTCATCCGGATTAAATATGTATCCGGTAAGAATTGTATTCGGAAAGTTGTATATCCGGAAAGCTTAGGTATCCGGTAAGTTGTGGGTATCCGGAAAGTTGTGTTATCCGGATAGGTGGAGGTGTCCGGAAACTATTATTGTCCGGTCACTTTTGAGTACTCAGTAATTTTAGGTTTTGCTAACTTCTGGAAAGGTACGGTTTAGGAACTGAAATACAATACTAGTAGCTGGAACATTCTTACAGTTGAATGGTAGTGTGTTAGGCTTAAAGATTGTTTTAGTTTGATACTATGCAAGTGTGTAGTAAGTGTATTGGATCAATAGGCACTAGTTGTTATGAACACATGTAATAGGCGTGTGGACTAATCGTTATTCCAGTGTGTGTGAGAAATCGTGGAATAGGCGTGTGGATTAATCGTTATTTCCGATTTCTAAGGAAGAGGAGAGATTGGCATGTGTAATTGTAATCTCTACTTCCTTTCCAAGAAATGGGCATGTGTAATTGCGATTTCTTGGATGTGAGCATTAATCTAGAATCCTTGGAGATTCATAGTGTGGGCTCAGGAATATGATACAATGACTGACATGGTGTCAGTTATAATCATGGAATCGGGTATAACCCCGTCATTGAAAGATGGTTACGCGTGTGGTAAGAAAAAGAGTAAACCAGGTTTGTTATGCCTTGTTTATATTGATTTTAAAAGTATTATTTGAAACCGAATGTTCTCACTAGGCGTTAGCCTAATCGTTTCAAATTCTATTTTCTTACCAGGTACTAGCTCGGAAAAATAAAGGGATGTGGGACGAGAGCTTTTGGATTAGCGGAGAAGATAATAAATATTGAGGTTTTGATGGATTCCTTAGATAACCTAGTTAATCTGATTATAGTGACATGATTAGATTAATAGGTTATTTGAAGAATTCGGTATTTGTAAATATGGCCTCATAGATATTTCTCTGATCAGATATAAAGTTGGAAGTTTGTGTTTAAATCTTGTTATAAATTGAGGTTCAAATTAGCCTTGATTTTTAGGGTGTTACAATATGGTATCAGAGCATTAGTTTAAGTGAACTAAGTATGCTAATGAGATACTTAGACTTAAGCTGAGATGGATTAAGTTATGATATGTGAGAAATGGGTAGAAGTACTAAGAGGGGATAGTCTTAGAGTCGACGGAAATACGAGAAATTAGTACTGTAACGATGGTAACGAGGATTCTTATGTATAGTATGTTCGCAATTTCAATTAGCTACTGTCATTATGGATATACTGTTACATAAGCATACTTGTTTCTAAATTGTTACAGTGACTAATGATCGGTAAAGTATGTTTCGTATGTTTAGTTATGTGTAACCATTTCTTATGGTTATTTCTTGTGTTATATCAGAACGATGGTGAATACGCCACCGAGGTCCTCTAATTCTTCGGAGGACGGAGCAGTAAATGTAACATCCCAGGCCAACCGTACCAGATATTGTCCGGTTTGTCTACACACCTGGACTCACGGTTTTAAAACGCGTCTAATAGAGGAGGTATCAAGTCCCTTATAAGGCAACCTTTGTTCCCCTCCCCAACCAATGTGGGATCTTACAATCCACCCCCCTTGGGAGCCCAGCGTCCTCGCTGGCACACCAGTCCGGTTCCCGGCTCTGATACCATCTGTAACATCCCAAGCCAATCGTACCAGTTATTGTCCGTTTTGTCCACACCTGGACTCACGGATTTAAAACGCGTCTGATAGGGGAGGTATCAAGTTCCTCTTATAAGGCAACCTTTGTTCCCCTCCCCAACCAATGTGGGATCTTACAATCCACCCCCCATGGGAGCCCAACGTCCTCGCTGGCACAATAGTCCGGTTGCCGGCTCTGATACCATCTGTAACATCCCAGGCCAACCGTACCAGATATTGTCCGGTTTGTCCACACACCTGGACTCACGGTTTTAAAACGCGTCTAATAGAGGAGGTATCAAGTCCCTTATAAGGCAATCTTTGTTCCCCTCCCCAACCAATGTGGGATCTTACAGTAAATGATTGGGGGTTGGAGGGACAACCTGGAACGGGCGGAACTCATGAGAGCCCGCCGAGGTTACATTTTACGGGAGGAGCGGATAGTCAGGTACACAGAACGAGTACCAGTACCGCTAACCAGGAAACGCCTGAATCTACGGTGGAGTCTCGTATGATGGAGAGCATGACAAGAATGATGAATACAGCAATGGAAAAACAAGCCAAAATGTTTATGAAAGCACTGAACGATCGAAGTACGGAGCTACGTCGAACGGAAACTTATACTGGGATGATAAATCCAATTCGTAACCCGGGGTTAGAGGCAGAAAGGAGGGTATAAAGAGTCTGCTCATATAAAACGTTCCTAAGCTGTAAACCGCCAGAGTTTATCGGAGCATATAATCCAGTAGCCTGCATGAACTGGCTCAGGGAAATGGAACAAGCTTTCCGAGCTTGTGATTGCGATGAGAAGTCAAAGGTTAGATTCGCATCTCAAATGCTAAGAGGTAATGCGCTGACTTGGTGGAATGTAGTGACAGCTTCTATATCGGCTCCAGTCTTAACTTCTATGACGTGGGAGTCGTTCAAGAAGAAGATCTTGGAAGAGTATTGCAACGAGAATGAAATGGATAGGATCGAAGAAGAGTTTCAGACTCTTAAGAAAGGCACTTCAACTGTTCGGAAGTACACCGAATCCTTCATGGAGAAACTGAACTTAGTGGAGCATGTGGCTTCGACTGAGAAAGATAAAATTAAAGCTTATTTGAAGGGTTTGCCAGCGGACATGATGTCCCGTGTACGAAGTATTAAAGCTTCAACGCTAAGGGAGACAATTGAGGAAGCTAAGGTTATGGAGCAAGTTTATGCGAAAGACAAAGAAGAAAAGACGCAAGTAGGAGAGAAAAGGAAATGGAAGGGCCGGTCAGAATCTTCTCAGAAATCACAAGCATCTGGTAAAAGTGTTCGTTATGAATCGCGTCGTGAACCGAATTGGTGTCCGAAGTGTAGGAGTAAGCATTATGGACCGTGTTGGGTGACAGCGGTAGAATGTTTCAAGTGTGGTAAAAGTGGGCATATGATGAACAACTGTCCTGTACAAGGATCAACATGCTACGAGTGTAAACAACCAGGTCACTTTCGTCGGGATTGCCCAAAGCTGAAAAAGAGTGGAGACCAAAGTAAGAAACCTAATATTCCAAAACCAACGGGTCGGGCATTCCAAATGACAGCTGATGAGACTAAAGAATCGAAAGACGTCATCTCGGGTACATTCCTCGTTAATTCTCTTCCTGCGCGTATTTTATTTGATTGTGGTGCAAATTTGTCGTTTGTGTCCAAGTCGTTCTTTCACAAGTTAACTATGCCTATCATTACTTTGGAAGATGCCTTAGTAATTGAGGTAGCCAACGGGGGTCAAGTCTTGGTTCGCGAAAGACTTGAGGGTTGTTTAATTTCGGTAGGTGCAACGCAATTTCCGATCGACTTGTTGTTGATGGAAATTGGAGGATTCAATGTGATTGTTGGTATGGACTGGCTGACAGTCAACCAGACAGAGATACTTTGTGCAAAGAAATTAATCCGGATTCCAATGGCTGATAAAGATGATGTACTTATCTTTGGGGAAAAGCAAAAAGGGGAAATTCCGCTAATTTCTGTTGCAAAAGCACGCAAATGCTTGATGAAAGGATGTTCATCCTATCTAGCTTATGTTTTAGATGTCAAGTCGGAAAAGAAACGAGTGGAAGATATTAAGGTGGTACGTGAATTTTCGGACGTATTTCCTGATGATCTTCCAGGCCTACCGACTGAACGGCAGGTAGAGTTTCGTATTGACCTTATCCCTGGATCGGCACCAATAGCGCGTGCACCGTATCGTCTAGCGCCGGCCGAGATGAAAGAGATGATGACCCAACTTCAGGAGTTGTTGGATAAAGGTTTTGTTAGACCGAGTTATTCACCTTGGGGAGATCCGGTTTTATTTGTTAAGAAGAAGGATGGCACCATGAGGATGTGCATTGATTACCGAGAGCTGAATAAGGTGACAATTAAGAACAAGTATCCGCTCCCTAGAATTGATGACCTGTTTGATCAACTCCAAGGTGCGGGATGTTTTTCCAAGATTGATTTGAGGTCGGGGTACCATCAAGTTCGAGTAAGAGATGAAGATATTCCGAAGACATTGTTCAGAACGAGGTACGGGCATTATGAATTCCTTGTAATGCCATTTGGGTTGACTAATGCTCCCGCCGTGTTCATGGATCTGATGAACAGAGTATGTCGACCATTCTTAGATAAGTCTGTCATTGTATTCATTGATGACATACTTATTTATTCAAAGAATGAAACGTCATCTTCGTGAAGTCTTAGAAGTGTTGAGAAAAGATAAATTGTACGCAAAGTTCTCGAAATGTGAATTCTGGTTAAAAGTGGTACAATTTCTAGGGCATGTAATTACTTCGGAAGGAGTCAAAGTAGACCCAGCAAAGATCGAAGCAATGACGAACTGGGAGACACCGAAGAGCGCGTCTGAAATAAGAAGTTTCTTAGGCCTAGCCGGTTTCTATCGGAGGTTTATCAAAGACTTCTCAAAGATTGCATCTGCTTTAACCGTGTTAACTCGAAAGAATGTGAAATTTGTTTGGACGGAAAAACAAGAATCGGCTTTCAGAACTTTACGTCAAAAGTTATGTGAAGCTCCTATTCTTGCATTACCGGAAGGAGCGGAAGATCTAGTCGTGTATAGTGATGCATCAAAGATGGGTTTAGGGTGTGTGTTGATGCAACGAGGCAAGGTAATTGCTTATGCATCAAGACAACTCAAAGAACATGAGAAGAATTACCCTACCCATGATTTGGAATTAGTAGCAGTTGTGTTTGCATTAAATCTGTGGCGACATTATTTGTACGGAACAAAGTGTACTCTCTTCACTGATCATAAGAGCTTACAGCATTTTTTGATCAAAAAGAGTTGAACATGAGACAACGACGCTGGTTATAATTACTTAAAGATTATGATTGCGAATTCCATTACCATCCCGGTAAAGCAAATGTCGTAGCTGATGCTTTAAGTAGAAAAGAATATAGTGTGTGTTTGAAAGCGACCAACGCCAGAATTGATGTAACATCAAGTTTAATTGAAAGGATAAAAGAGGCACAAGCGGAGGCCTTACGGGAAGAGAATCTGAAAGATGAAGTCATGAGCAAGCAACATCTTCAACTGACTGAAGATAGCCGTGGAATTAAGTTATTCCAAGGGTGTGTCTGGGTACCAAAGATTGGAGGAAATCGAGAGTTAATTCTCGAAGACGCCCATAAGTCTAAGTATTCCATACATCCTGGGAGTACTAAGATGTATCGAGATTTGAAATTGCATTATTGGTGGCCAGCTATGAAAGTGGATGTGGCCCGAATAGTAGAGAAATGTAGGACATGTTCATTGGTGAAAACAGAACATCAAAAGCCTTACGGAAGTTTCCAATCTTTGGAGATTCCAGAATGGAAGTGGTAAAAGATTACCATGGATTTTGTGACGAAGTTACCAAAGACGCAAAAGGGTAACGACACTATATGGGTAATCGTGGATCGGTTGACTAAGAGTGCTCATTTTCTGGCTATGAAAGAAGCGTCACCAATAGATAAATTGGCGAAGCTGTATATTGATGAAGTGGTGTCAAGGCATGGTATACCGGTGTCTATAGTGTCGGATCGTGATAGTCGGTTTACCTCAAGGTTTTGGCAGTCACTATAAGAAGAATTGGGTACGAAAGTTAATTTGAGCACTGCTTATCATCCGCAAACTGACAGGCAAAGCGAAAGGACTATTCAAACTTTGGAAGATATGCTCAGGTCGTGTGTATTGGATTTTGGAGGTAACTGGGATGCGCATTTACCTTTAGTGGAATTTGCGTATAACAATAGTTATCATTCCAGTATTGGAAGAGCACCTTTCGAAGCTTTATATGGTCGAAAATGTAGAACGCCAGTGTGTTGGTTAGAAGCCGAAGAGAAACAGTTTGTTGGTCCATAATTGGTGCAATTTTGGACGAAGAGTGGACGAGCCTGAAGCAATTTTGGAAAGATCGATTAGGAAGTTACGTAATAATAAGGAAGTGATTATGTTAAAAGTACAATGGAAACACCATCGAGGTGCTAATGTAACGTTAGAGTCGGAAGAGGATATGAATATTAGATATCCTCACTTGTTTACCTAACTTTGATTTCGGGGACGAAATCATTTTCAAGTTGGGGAGTATTGTAACACCTCGAATTTTCCATAATATTATTTTAATATGAATAGGGGTCTATTTGTATTTTGGTTTAAGCTTTGGATTATTTTGTAATTATATAATTCAATGGGGTTATAAATACAAGTGATCAAAGTTTAAATGCTATTTTTGGAAAGTTAAAACTTAAGGGTGTGCTTGGTCATTTTAGAAAGTTGGGTTAGATAAAGTTGGGTTAATTGAGAAATATCTCAGTTTTTGGCTGAGTCGGTCGAGAAAGAGAGATAAGAAGAGAGAAAGAAGAGAGAAAGAGGAAGAAATTAAGTTGAAATCTTGGTAAGTATACAAAGGGTTTTGTAAGTTTGATTTCCAGTAGCAAGATGGTATCCATATCTTAATCTGATTTCATCTAGGTGTTGTTTTGATTTGGAATCAGATTGTGCAGTGAAGTGGGTTTTATCTCCACAAGGTGAGTTCATTCAATTTTTGCTTAAATCCATGTTTTCTGTCAAATTAAATGTTAAGACGCTTGTATAAACTGTTTTGGGACTGTATGGTTATGTTTAAAATAAGCTGAATGGAACAGACATGGTTTTGGATTGAATTTCTAAGCTGCAGGCCGAAGTTTTCGGGTAAAAAGATAGTATCTGGAAACCTCTGTATGAAGGTTTCCGGACATGGCAAAGTTATCCGGTAAGTCTTGATTTTTGTAGTTTCCGGGCGAAATTAGATACCGGATGGTATCCGGATTACCTTGGTTTCCGGATGTCATCCGGATTAAATATGTATCCGGTAAGATATGTATTCGGAAAGTTGTATATCCGGAAAGCTTAGGTGTCCGGTAAGTTGTGGGTATCCGGAAAGTTGTGTTATCCGGATAGGTGGAGGTGTCTGGAAACTATTATTGTCCGGTCACTTTTGAGTACTCAGTAATTTTAGGTTTTGCTAACTTCTGGAAAGGTACGATTTAGGAACTGAAATACAATACTAGTAGCTGGAACATTCTTACAGTTGAATGGTAGTGTGTTAGGCTTAAAGATTGTTTTAGTTTGATACTATGCAAGTGTGTAGTAAGTGTATTGGATCCATAGGCACTAGTTATTATGAACACATGGAATAGGCGTGTGGACTAAACGTTATTCCAGTGTGTGTGAGAAATTGTGGAATAGGCGTGTGGATTAATCGTTATTTCCGATTTCTAAGGAAGAGGAGAGATTGGCATGTGTAATTGTAATCTCTACTTCCTTTCCAAGAAATGGGCATGTGTAATTGCGATTTCTTGGATGTGAGCATTAATCTACAATCCTTGGAGATTCGTAGTGTGGGCTCAGGAATATGATACAATGACTGACATGGTATCAGTTATAATCATGGAATCGGGTATAACCCCGTCATTGAAAGATGGTTACGCGTGTGGTAAGAAAAAGAGTAAACCAGGTTTGTTATGCCTTGTTTATATTGATTTTAAAAGTATTATTTGAAACTGAATGTTCTCACTAGGCGTTAGCCTAATCGTTTCAAATTATATTTTCTTATCAGGTACTAGCTCGGGAAAATAAAGGGATGTGGGACGAGAGCTTTTGGATTAGCGGAGAAGATAATAAATATTGAGGTTTTGATGGATTGCTTAGATAACCTAGTTAATCTGATTATAGTGACATGATTAGATTAATAGGTTATTTGAAGAATTCGGTATTTGTAAATATGACCTCATAGATATTTCTCTGCTCAGATATAAAGTTGGAAGTTTGTGTTTAAATCTTGTTATAAATTGAGGTTCAAATTAGCCCTGATTTTTAGGGTGTTACACTACCATAAGACAAAGGATCAGAATTGAAATAAGGAATTACCTCGATGAACTAGACTCCAATGCTACTTCCTCTTTCAATTTGTTGATTGCTTAAGCCTTCTCTTCAATTGGAAATGAAATCTGATTTCTCTCCTTCTCCACTCCTGCTAGCCGCCAACAATAGAGAGGAATTGATTTCTCTAGGGTTTTGGCAACCAATTATATCTTTCACAAATTGCACAAAGGCCCATTAACTTAACTTTAAATTCTTAGACTTTAGCCACTAAACTTTCAATACATACTAGAAATTCGGGTTGTTACACACACCAAACTACCATTTATTCAAAAAGGAACACAGTTATTACATGCCCTTCATGGTGTATACCAAGAAAACGAACACATTTTTTTACAAAATAAATCAAAAAAACGCATATCCCTTCAGAAATATACAAAAAAATGCCCAAAAGATATGTTCATCCCACTAACAGAAATATTCCAAAAGTTATGTCATTGTTTGTATGTGTTTTCTTCATTTGGTTGATGGTGTACATGAAAGTCATTCGGTTGATGAGATTCTTACTTTAGATTAAAAATCACTTTATTATTGCAATTTGCTAACAACATAACTTTTATTATATTTATGTTAGTAGGATAAACATATGTTGTAGGCATTTCTTTGGTATATTTGTAAAGAGATTGACGTTTCTTTTGGGTATATTTAGTGAAAAGATGAGTGTTTTTTGTATATTTTATGAAAGAATGAGTATACTTTTTGTATGTATCTATTTATGTTTTAGGCATAACTTTTGAATATTATTGGAATTAGTAATAGAAATGGTGTAAATATTCTTTGTTTAATTGGTTCATTTTACTTTGTTGTTTGTGAGAATAATTGTATATTTTTTGTTCAAAAAAAGTTTCAGATTTGTTTTTTTTCAAAATTAAGTTCATTATTTTTTTTATTCAAAAAAAAATTATTTGATTTGTTCAAAAAAAGTTCCAAGAGTTTATTTGGTAAAAAAACCTGAGAAAAAATTTAAAGATTTATTTGTTAAATTTTTTAGGGAAAAATGTAAAGATTTATTTGTTAAAAAAATTCCAAGGACTTAATCATTCAAAATCAGATAGTTTTTTTTTAAGATTTTCCCAAATTTTAGCATTAACTTGTTTTTTACATGTCATAAGAATTTATTTAGCTGTTTTAGGAAGTTTAAGGGTTTTTCATTAAAAAACAGTTTAAGAACTTAACCATTTAAAATCGGATATTTCGTTGGATTTTTTCAGACTTTAGGGTGTAATTTTTTTTAATATAGTGTTACAGATATAAATAGTAGTTATATACCAGATCTAAGACTTAAATAAATATAAAAAAATCTCAAAAACTAGTTACCTAAATAAGTAAATAATTACTCCTATTTCCTTATATCTCTATGTTCATTATAGTTAAGACAAACATATAACCAACATCTTGGTTTATGTTCATGATTTGTAAAATGAGTTTAGGAAACACAAATTGAGGGAGGATAAATCTCGTAAAAAATCAAAAATTATCAGTTTCATGTTAATCACAATTAGCTTATTAAATCCCATTTGATTTATTAATTAGAACTATATCAAGTAACTTATCTCATCCATCTTTACTACCACGGAATACCTCATGAAAGAAGTCTAAGTTTCTACCAGTTAAATAATCGGATAAAAAGAAGGGGGCGTCCGGTTGGGGGAGGTGCAGGTGGGGACAGAGCTGACAATGGATAAGGGTAAACCCGTTGGATAAGGATATGGGTAAAGAAAATCTTATTCATTTATCAACTTATCTATTACCCGTTTACTCGAAATTTAGTGGGTAGGGTATGGATAAACGATATTTCGTTATCCATTACCCGTTACGATATAATATATACATATATAATTAAATATTAGTGTGTGTGTGTGTGTATATATAATTAAATTATTAGTATTTTTTATAATGCATGTTATCGTATATTAATGTGTACTTTAATTTAATTTCTATATTTATCGAGTAAACATATTTCATGTTGATTAAAGGAGAAAGAAGACGTGTTCAGGAAAATAAATACAATGAAAAAAATTAGTCTTACAATTTATATATATATATTTTTAATATATTATACTATGATTATATTTTGAAAACAATAATATATTTACTATAAAAATTAGATATGAAATAGTAACTATATTTATAAACTTATGCTTTACTTTTTTTATGATTATATTATAAACTTATGTTTTACTTATACATTTAATATTTAATAATATCAATTATATATGGTTCAAAATGAAATTTTGTTTTACCATTTATCCATTACCCGTTTTGTTACCCATTACTTTTAATGGGTAGGGTGGGATATGGATAAGAGTTTTATGAGATGTATAATTACACGTTTCATTACCCGCTATTTTAAATGGATTGGATAACGAATTAACCTTTACCCTACCCATACCCTACCCTTTGCCAGCCCTAGGTGGGTGCAGATAAGGGTGTTAATCTCGTTTATCTTGAGCCCAAACCTAATAATTTTTTAACACGAGTCGATCTCGAAGACACACTAAAACTCGTTTAACTAAACGAGTCAAAACTCTATAACACCAATGTTTGACTCAACTTGACTGAAAATTCGATAAAAAATTTGGAGTCGAGTCGAATCGAACATACACTTTTTTTGAGTAAAAAATGTTCAAAGTTAAAAAACTATTGTGGTCAAGTCAATAAGTGAGCTAATTGATCTCAAGTTCAAGCTCATAAATAAGTATGAAGTTTGAGCTCGAACATTGAAAAGGTATTCGAGGGCTCGAGCCCTACTAAGTGCGGAGATAGTGTAGTTCGAGAGGGCTATGGTTTACATGAAATCTTACGAGGTTCAGTTATGAGGTGTTTATCCTCAAATGAAAGTGGTTATAAGGTTTATAAAATCGTCTACATACGACCATGGGCGGACCTACACTCACAAGAGGGGGTGCACAGGCACCCGCTCGACCGTCTTGTCGTAGTGGGATTTTTTTTGCCTGTTGTATATGTGCACCCGCTTAATTTTATAGTGTGCTCTCGTATATTTTTCAAACAGAACATAAAACAAAATTGTTTAGTTGGTGGAATGGTTGATAGTGCTACTTATCTTCCCATAGGTCAACGGTTCTAACCTTGTAGGTATCAAATTCAAGTTTTTTTTATTTTATAATTTTTTGTTACTAAAAAAAGACAAACAAATATACAACAAAAAAAAATTGAATTCAATACTTCAACTATAAGATAACAAAATCTTACCAACTAACTACAACTATTTTTTATTTAGAATTTTCCCAATCTTGCTTTTGTTTTTATTAAATATTTTTCTTCCGATTTACTCATTAATCTTAATTTTTTCTCATTCTATTGACAACACATTTTTATCTGAAAAATATCTTGAAATCAACCAAAAAATCGATTTTTTCATGAAATCAACATAAAAGCAAAAAAAAAATACTTCCAAAATCAACAAAAAAAACTTGAAAATTCCCCTGAAGGCGAAATTCGGCTAAAAACACAATAAGCAAATTTGTAGACATTCGTTCAAATTTAAAGGTACACCCGCTCAGGAAAAATCTTGGGTCCGCCATACGACTCCATCAAGTGAAGGGTTACGATGAAGATGTCAGTGATGGCCGAAACAGGAGAGATGAAGACGATAGTGGTGGGAGGGATGACTGAGCCACTGAAGATTATCGGTCACTATCGGATATAGGAGGTCGTCAGGGTGGGGTGGAAGTTGCTAGATTTTCACACCGTTTACAGTTTCTGTAATATATATATATTATTTTGATAAAAACGTATAAGTTAAAGGTAAAATGCCCATAATATCCCTCATATAACTGAACTTAACGGTCGCTAGACAGAATAATGAATTATGTTGAAAAATGACAAACGTCAGGCACCAATTCTATGTTTATGAAGTTTTGGGATGATATGCGTTGAAAAATGCAAATGTTAGGGACCAAAAAGTAAAGTTCACTCTTAACTATTTAAGATGTTAGACTAGATTATATAATATATCTTTTTGATAGGAGAACTAATAGTAATAGACATAGTAATAGAATACAATTAGAAAGCTTTATGTTTAGCCAAAACAACAATTTGTTAGAGTTGTTATCTATCTCTAACTAGATTAGCTATTGTAAAAATTGTATATAAATACAAGGCTCTCCAAATCCTCAAGCATCAAGGGAAAATTAAAACCTGTTATGGTATCAGAGCTCTAAATAGGGATCTACCTTAAAAATAAAAGATCCTCTTTTTTAGGGCATCCACAATGGTAAACCCATTCCAAAGACTTGATCAAAATAAATTAAATTAAAAAACTAGTGGGTCCCACCAAAGACTTGAAAGACTTGAAGTTTCCTCTCACAACACTTCTTCAAACGACTTGAGGTTTCTCAACCATTTGATAAGTAAACTCATCATCAAGTCATGACTCCAATCATCAACCCATGTTCAAGTCATTTTCTCAACCATTGGAATACTCTTAGTCATAAAATCACCCACAATCAACACTCCACTTTTCTTCATCTACAGTTGTCGTAGGCTTCATCACATGCAAGTCCTCTTTCTTGGTCATAAAATCACCCACAATACCCTACATTGGGACCTACCACCTGCAACAAGATAAAACAACCTGTTACCATGAAGAACCTGTTACAACCCATTATCCAAAAGATAACTACCTAAAATCTGTTATCCAAAAGATAACTACCTCTCTCCTCTCTTTCATCGTGCAGCAAAATTATCCTTCAAGCCATCACCATAACCACCGGCGACAGCCCACTCCCGGCGACTACTTTGTCGTGATCAGTAGCACCGACTACATCGAAACTTCTAATACAAGCTGTGGTTGATACAAGCTGTAGATTCTCTTTCATCGTGAAGAAAAACTATTCTCCAAGCCTTCCTCTCCCTCTCGATCGTGCACCAACAGCGCCACCACATCTCCACCCACCAGCAACCATGGTGACCACTGACGATGACAACACCGCTGCCCCAAGCACCGACCCTCTACCATTTGCCACCCTCCTTCACATGATGACAATCAAACTCTCCTCCTCCAATTTTCTTTTATGGAAAAATCAAATTCAACCAATTCTTGAATCTCAAAAACTTCTTCAATATCTTGATGGATCGAAACCACCACCGACCGCCGCCATCGATCAACAGCTGCGTATGCTATTAAATTCTTCTCTGTCCGAAGAAGCTATGGCCGTCATTGTCGGCACTACATCCGCACCGGAAGCATGGAAAGCACTTGAAGCCACATTTAGTCATTCCTCGGAAACTCGTGAACTAAGTTTACGGGCAGATCTACAAAACCTCACCAAAGGATCTAATTCCGTTCAAGAATACGCACGAAACTTCAAACACATATGTGATCAACTCACATCAATCGGCAAACCGGTCAACGAGTCCTTCAAGTCCCAATGGTTCCTACGAGGCCTAGGCGCCAATTTCACAAACTTCTCAACGGCTCAAATGGCCCTAACCCCAATTCCGCTATTCACGGACCTCATACACCGAGCCGAAGCTCATGAAATTTTCTGCAAATCCCTACTTCCAACTGCACCTTCTCAAGCCGCATTTATAGCATCAACCTCAAACCGTGGTCAAGGATCATTCATTGTGATATTTAGGGACCACTCGACATCATTCATTGTGATATTTGGGGACCAGCCCCCGTCACCTCCTCCGAAGGATACCGTTACTATATTTTATTTATTGACGATCACTCTCGATTTACCTGGTTTTTTCCTATGCACTTAAAGTCGCAAGCCTTTGAAATTTTTCAAAAATTTCAGACCTTAGTCTCGAATCAACTCGGTGACAAAATTAAAAAATTTCATAGTGACGGAGGTGCGGAGTTCACAAGCCATAAATTCCAAAAATTCTTAACGGATAACGGAATTCTTCACCGATTATCATGCCCATATACTCCATCCCAAAATGGTCGTGCGGAACGAAAACATCGCCACATTACCGAAATCGGCCTCGCCATGCTTTTTCACTCCAAGGTACCACTCAAATACTGGTTTTCAGCATTTGCTTCAGCCACCTATATTATAAACCGCATCCCAACTCCTGTTCTACAACATAAATCACCTTACGAAATCCTGTTTAAACTTGTCCCAAACTACGCCCTTTTTCGACCATATGGATGCCAAGTCTTTCCATGTCTACGCGACTATACTAAAAATAAATTTGAAACTCGCACACGACCATGTGTCTTTTGGGGCTACAGTTCCAAATATAAAGGCTACTTATGTCTCGACAATCTCACATCTCGTATCTATATATCAAGACATGCGAAGTTCGATGAAAATCACTTTCCCTTCACAAAAACCACCCAACCTACTTCCTTCACCACCTTAGACTATTCAACCTTCCTTGACCCAATCGATCTATCCACACCTTTCAAACCGACACAACCTCACCACCCAACGCAAACAACCAAACCATGCACCCTATGCCCGACAAAACCAACCCCACATCCAACCACCAACTCGTCTACGACCGACGAACCACACCCATTGCAACCCACCCCCAACCCCACGGCCCCAAACCAAAACTCACCCAACCTCACGAACTCAAACCTACCACCCCTACCACCTCCCCCCACACCTGCCACCCTACCACCCGCAACCCCGACGCCCTCTACACATCCCATGCAAACCAGAGCTAAATCTGGAATTTTTAAACCCAAATACCCGACCTTTCCCTCCGAACACCAACATGGCCTTATCTCCGCCCTCCTTACTACCACCGTCCCAAAAGGCTATAAATCAGCCGCTAAACACCAAGGTTGGATCGATGCTATGGACGAAGAAATACATGCTTTGAAATCAAACAATACATGGGAATTAGTTCCTCGCCCCCGGAATGCAAATGTAGTCGGCTCCAAATGGGTCTTCCGAACAAAATTCAAAGCCGATGGATCGGTTGAACGACTCAAAGCCAGGCTCGTGGCCCAAGGATCCACCCAAGTGCCATGCCTAGACTTCACACACACCTTCAGTCCGGTAGTCAAAGCCGCCACTATACGTTTGATCATAAGCATCGCTGTCATGCGAAAATGGAAGCTCCGCCAGCTCGATATCAAAAATGCCTTTCTTAACGGGCATTTAAATGAAACCGTCTACATGGAACAGCCACCAGGCTATGTTGATGCGCATCATCCCTCCCACGTCTGTCAACTCAAAAAGGCCATCTATGGCCTCAAGCAAGCCCCGAGGGCGTGGTTCAAACGTTTCAGTGATTTCCTTAACGGCATTGGCTTTAAAAATAGTAGAGCGAACACCTCTCTCTTTATCTACCACAAAGGTAAGTCCACCCTCTATGTCCTTGTTTATGTAGACGACATCATCGTTACCGGAAATGATGATCAGTTTATCCAACGCCTCGTACATCATGTTCAAAAAGCATTCGCCATCAAAGACTTGGGCAACCTCGGCTACTTTCTCGGTCTCGAGGTCACTTACACTCCAAAGGGCATCTTTCTTGGTCAACAAAAGTATGCACATGATATTCTTGTTCGAGCTCAATTACATGAGAGCAAACCCATCAGCACTCCAATGATCACGGCTCAACATCTTAGCCAAACCGGAAAACCGTTTAAAGATCCAACCTTATGTCGTTCCTTGGTTGGTGCCCTTCAATACTTAACAATCACACGGCCCGACATATCCCATGCTGTCAACACAGTAAGCCAATTCATGCACTCTCCAACCGAAGACCACTTTCTTGTCGTCAAAAGAATACTTCGGTATGTTAAAGGTACGCTCACATCCGGTCTCACCTTTACTCAATCATCAGCCTTTTCCCTCTCCTCCTTTTCCGACACTGATTGGGGAGGCTGTCCTGACACATGGCGCTCCACATCTGGCTATGCCATCTTCCTTGGCCCTAATCTCATCACATGGAGCTCCAAGAAACAGCGCATCGTCGCTCGGTCAAGTTGCGAATCAGAATACCGGGCTCTAGCAAACACCGCCGCCGACACCATATGGCTAACACTTCTCCTTACCGAACTTCGCATACCATTTACAAAACCTCCAACACTATTTTGCGACAACAAAGGTGCTCTATTCATCACTCAGAATCCTGTCGCCCACAAACGAGCTCGGCATATTGCTCTCGACTATCATTTCATTCACGAATTGGTTCAACACGGACAACTATCTACAAAATTCGTGCCAAGCAAACTCAATGTCGCCGATCTCTTCACCAAAAGTCTTCCAAAGCCGTTATTTTTACTTTTTAGATCCAAGCTTTGCGTTGTTCCAAGAACTCACGTCACGCTTGAAGGGGGTAATAGTAATAGACATAGTAATAGAATACAATTAGGAAGCTTTATGTTTAGCCAAAACAACAATTTGTTAGATTTGTTATCTATCTCTAACTAGATTAGCTATTGTAAAAATTGTATATAAATACAAGGCTCTCCAAACCCTCAAGCATCAAGGGAAAATTAAAACCTGTTAAGAACGACAAAAACTATAAGTAAAATGACCTAAATATCACTTAAGTTAACATATTTGTGTCGACTCTAATAGTCCATAAGAAAATGAATACCACATGGACCATATCCATAATTAATGAAGTATAAAAACGTTAGTCATAAACTTTGACATAAAGTATAATTCACTATAAGTATTTTAAACAATAGTACTTTTTATAAGAATAAAAACAAAACAATATTTTAATATATCGACTAAAATCACATCAATCCAATTGACATCATTAACTGAATTAGGCAATACCTGATATTACAATCATAACCAAACCCGTGATCAATATACACACAGAGACACATATCAAGCAATTTATGAATAAACTTTGTCGCTTTATTGTTCTTCATTAAAATTTCAAGCACACGGACATACGGTCCCCTTATGTCCATTAGGTCGGTTTGTCTTACGGTATGGGTAACAACCTATAAATCAAAAGACTTGATGATTGTCCTATCCTTAAAATGATTTCAAATATATATGGTTTTATCATTTTAATGTGTTATTGGGCAATACTTATACCGATTGTTTGTTGTTAATACATTCACATATCATATTACTGTTAGTACCGTAATACTGAACTACTAGTTCGTATATTTTAAATAAAAAAAATGAAATAGCATGTGCTTTTCGAATTGCATTTTAAACCGGTATTTAATCAAAATTCGGTTTCAAATGTCACCATAAAAGTTGGTTGTGTGTTTTGATCAAGATTTCAGTGTTTATTGCTTTACTCTAAAAACTCGAATTCATAAGTTACTTAACGATTTAATAAACCATTTTACTTTCTTACCTTTTACGAAAAGACAACATTTACAAATCAAGTATCATTCGATAAATCCTATGAAAACTTTTATTCATCATATATCTGAATTTTTAGAATAACGCAGCTATTATATACTAAAAAAATTCAATATAGGCTATATCTTTTTGACTTTTTGTATCTTATAATACATTATTTTGATTTGTATAGTTGAATGATGTTGTTTTTATAGATTCATATCCAATGGCTAAATTTAATGGAAATTAATTTATATATGCCACAATCGAGTTGCCAATGAATAATGGAGCTACCCATGAATACCATTTAATTTATGTATTGGTGACCCACATGTGACCCCAAGGTCAAAAAAAGTAAAGGGTAAAAGTTGTAATTAAATAAAAGTTGAAGGACTTGTTCAAAACATGACAAAAACAACAAAACCAACGCCATAGGTTTAGCTGTTAACATTCCATACAACGGATAAATACAAGAAAAGGAGATAACTGGGCCCAAGCAATGCATTTAGCCGTTGTACATAAAGTGGGGTGTATGATAGGCTGTCAAAGAAGTGCCCACAGGAGATTAGGGCCCCTACACCCACAAAGAAACAATTATTACCGCCTCACATGGGGTTTGCTGTACTTCTGGGCCCCTACCTTTCCACCTTTTTTTGTAAATATTTGCCAGAATAACCATGTATTTTCAAGAAAGTTCTAATGTACCCCCTTCAACTATAGTTTGTGTTTAAACAAATACCATAAATTCCAACTTCAATGCTTCTTGGTGTTTTTGACTTTGATCAACTTACACACAATCAAGCTTGAAGAAAGACCATTAGTTTCTTCTCTTCTAGATAATCGTAAGAGTTCAGGTCAACTTACAAACAACTTGACTAATTTTATGAGGCTTAAAAGATAACAACTAGAAAAAGCTTTAATGAACTTAAGTAGTTTCTATATGGCATTTTGAATTTGTTTTGCTAAAATAAAAAATATATATTTTAAGCAAGATTCTAAATAGCATGTGGCGTGGCGTGGCGACGAGGCCATGCCGTTTGTCAAGGCATGACTTATGACGACAAATTTCAATATATTATATAACATTATATAAAAACATGTATTGTACTATTATTCAACGAGTTAATGATAATAAACAAGTTAATAGCAACTAAAACATTAAAAAGGTAAAAAAAATCAAATATCGTATTACATAAGACCGTACATTAAGCCATGACGTGCCACAAACTCAACGTGACGTGAGACACAACCCTTAAGTCATGACGCGCCATGGCGGTTATTGCGACGAGCTTTTTTGAACACTGGTTTTAAGAGGGCCATTTTGGACAATTGTTGAGATTTTCAAAGTAAAACTACAACTATGGTAACCATATAGGGCTTATATAGCTAATGAAACTTTTAAAGGGTTCATTTTACAAATAAGTAAATTCTTAGGGTAATTTTTGAACCATTCACATATACATGGAGTTTTGTGCAAATACCCTCCAAATTTTGAAACTTCCGGAAACACCCTCTCTGCTTATCCAAAACTCAATTATTTCCTCTTATAAAGACAATCACCCACCACCACCTTTGCAACACACCCATAACCAGAAGCTCACAATTCACTGAGTTTTAGAGAGAGAAATGTCGAAAGAAGTGAGTGAGGTCGGAGAAACGACGAGGAGGGATTATGTTGACCCACCGCCGGCACCCCTTTTTGACATGGCGGAGCTGAAGCTCTGGTCGTTTTACAGAGCCTTAATCGCCGAGTTCGTCGCCACCCTCCTCTTCCTCTACATCACCGTCGCCACCGTCATCGGTTACAAGAACCAAACTGACCCATGCGGCGGCGTTGGCCTCCTCGGCATCGCTTGGGCCTTCGGTGGCATGATCTTCATCCTTGTTTACTGCACCGCCGGTATTTCTGGTAAGCTAGCTCCCTTTTTTATAATCCATCAACTTAATTCACAGAAAATGCCAAACGACGCCGTCCGGAACGCAGTGTACAGTTGTATGTACAACTATATACTGCGTTTGGTAGATTTTAACCGTACAATCCTGTAATCCAGGTCTTTATACTTGCAAAATAATGTAAAAGATGAAATCCCAGTTGTTAGAGTTAGAACCACTTTGCCCTAAGAAGAGCTCTTTTGAAGAGTTCGGTGACATTTGTTTGTTTAAGAGGTGTCTTATTTCACTTCTGATTAATAAGAGTTAATACTTTTAAAAATGAATCTAACGGTGATTAAAATGTACAGGTGGTCATATCAACCCGGCGGTTACATTCGGGCTATTCTTGGCAAGAAAGGTGTCGTTAATAAGGGCAGTGGCGTACATGGTTGCACAGTGTTTGGGTGCGATCTGTGGTGTGGGTTTGGTGAAGGCCTTCATGAAAAAGCCCTACAACTCATTGGGTGGTGGTGCCAACTCCATTGCACCAGGGTACAACAAGGGCACTGCACTTGGTGCTGAGATTATTGGCACCTTTGTCCTTGTTTACACCGTTTTCTCTGCTACTGACCCTAAGAGGAGTGCACGTGACTCTCACGTTCCTGTATGTATTACTTACTTGTACATACATTGCTGCTGATGCTGCTTTACTTGCTTGCTTGTACACTTTATATATGGTTGTACATTGTGCATTGAAAGCTGTACTTTTGTTAGGTTTTGGCTCCATTGCCAATTGGGTTTGCGGTTTTCATGGTGCATTTGGCCACCATACCCATTACTGGAACTGGTATCAACCCTGCTAGAAGCTTTGGGGCTGCTGTTATTTACAACAATGAAAAAGTGTGGGATGACCAAGTAAGTTTGAAACTTTACTTTTTGAATAATACAAGTTTTAATGCATAATGTACAAGTTGTTAGAGCATGTGTTGTGCTTTTTGTAAATGCAGTGGATCTTTTGGGTGGGACCATTTGTGGGTGCGTTGGCAGCTGCAGCATACCACCAGTATATATTGAGGGCTGCAGCCATCAAGGCTTTGGGTTCCTTCAGAAGCAATGCTACAAATTAATTAATTGAAGTATTTTAATTTTTTGAATTTGGTTTGATTGATGATGATGTTTGTGTATGAATGAGATTGTGTTTTGAATATTTTTAGATTGGGTTGTGTATTTATTATTGGTCTTTGATTAGTGAATGGATTTGGTAGCGTTGTTTCTTTCTTTTGTGTCGTTTTCTTTAAATTATGTGTATATTTTTTATGAACTTTAGTAGCGGTCGTGATTTAAAAATGTCATGGTGGTATGGTGTACAGTTTTGTATCAAGTTGTGTTGCTATTTTGAATTATCATAACTCCAATCACATAAGCAGTAAGAAGCATGTTCCATTGCAACATTCTTGGACTGGTGTCAAGTTTTAGTTTCGTTGCCGCCGACCAGAGCTCCTAGCCGACGACCCCTTCTTGATTCCGTTCCCTTAGCCCACTCCTACCTAGGCAGGAGGTGACAGAGGAATTGTTGTCTTTGAAACCCAGTTTTCAAATTGGGTCCTATCTGAACGTGACAGAAGACGTATTGTCTTGAGTCAACTGGCTTTTGTTTCGTTTAAAGATTAACCTTTATCTCATTGATTTGTGATTTAGAAATTTCATGGTATGGTGGGTAGTTTTGTATCAAATTGTATTTTACAGTGTTGCGATTTTGAATTATCATAACTCCAATCACATAATTCATGTAATTTTTTAATATATATATATATATACACAATAATTTATCAAATTAAATACTCAAAATACACTGATTATTAATTTTTTAATTTCATTTTAAGTTTTACATTACAAATCTCTTAAATTTCTTATTTTGAGTTGTTTTTTCGTCAACTATCATAATTAAAATTAGTTTTGAGGTTTAATTTTTCAAATTGTATTTAGATTAATTACCAAATCTTGCCTTGTGATATTTCTAATTATGCATTTCTAGGGTATCGGGTTTGTACCTCTGTACCAATTTAATTGATTGGTAGTAGAGATTAGAGACGGTGAAAAATTGTTCTCGGTCCCAAATATTAATCTCACAACCAACTCTGATCTCGATCCAAATACGAAGACCCGGTTAAGCTTTATAATGCCCTGTTATGAGAATTAGTTTCTATCTCGGATGAAAGCCGTAACCGGTTAAGAACCGTCGGGCCATAGCCCGTCCTTACCGGCCCGGTCCCAAGTCGGTCCCTGTCTCGGTCCTCCACCGGTCCCGGTTACAAGATTACCGGTCCCAAATAGTAATCTTGTAACCGGTCCCGGTCCCGACCCAAATGCGAAGGTCTGGTCAAGCTTTATAAGTCCCGGTTATGAGAAATAGCCCGACTTAATTTTTTTTTTTTTTTAAATCAATTTTTAACTTATGAAAAATATTTTTTTGAAAAATTTGGTCAATCAAATACACTAACAAATATACTTGCGTTTTAAAAGTATATGTTTTATTATAATTGGGCTAATCAAATACACTAACAAATACTTTTTATTTAAAAATATACTTAAAAATACAGTTAAAAATAAACTTAAAATAAAAATTCGGACCGGTCCCGGGCAGAGCCTTCATTTTGGATGAAAATCTTAACCGGTTAAGGGCCGTCGAGCCATAACTAGTCCTTATTGGGTTGGGCCTAGGCCAAGCCGGTCCCGGACCGGGCATAAGTTGATCCTAATCCCAAATAGTAATATCCTACCCGGTCCCGACGTACCCGGTCCCGGTCTTAACCCAAATACGAAGGTCTGGTTAAGCTTTAAAGTCCAGGTTATGAGAACCAGTCCAACTTAATTGTTTTTAGATTGATTTTTAACTTGTAAAAAATATTTTTTGAAGAATTTGGTCAATCAAATACACTAACATATACATTTTTATTATAATTGGGTCAATTGAATACATTAAAAAAATACTTACGCTTTAAAAAAATACGTTTTATTAGAACTGGGCTAATCAAATACACTAAAAATACGTTTTATTTAAAAATATAGTTGAAAATAAACTTTAAATAAAAAAATTAGCCGGTCCTGAGCCGGACCTTGTTTTTGGATAAAAATAGCAACCAGTTAGGGACCGTCAGACCATAACCGGTCCCGGTTCCAAGTCGATCCTGGTCCTCCGTCGGTCCTAGACCAGGCCCATTTGGCCATCTCTAGGCTTAACTGAACCGCACCGATCCAAACTGAAATAAAGTGGTTACCCACTATTCGGTTCATATTTACCTAAATTTATAAAAAAAAAAATCATTTACAATATAATTATGGTACCAACAAGACAAATTTTATTGATGCCGCTCCTATAAAACCTACAATTTTTCCATACCCCCCTATATAAAAACAGTCGAATCATTTCAACTAAATTTTCACTTTTGATCTTTTTCATAATTTTAATTTTAACATTTATATTTATTGATATATTACTTTAAATCCTTTTGATATGTCTTTATTATTTTCTTACTTTTGATTTTTATTTTATACCATAATTATATTAAATAATTAATAACATATTAAATAAATCAAGGTTCTAAATGACGTGAGGCGTGGCGTGGCGGCGAGGCCAAGCCTCAATCCTTAGGAGCCACAGCGAAGCCATGACGTTTTCAAGACGTAACTTATAGCGTCAAATTTCTAATTCATATATAATATTATATATAAAAACAAATGTTTTTGTAACAACCCAAAATATCCAATAGCAATATCATAACCAAAAAGCCCATAAGGGTCCCATAATTCAAAAGTTAAGTAGTAAGCTTCAAGAGTACAACGATTCACATACGAATACAACTGAGATGTCTAAAAATAAAATAAAGAAGCGGGTAAGGTCACTAGCAAGACGCCTCTAGACTTCAAGCTATCCCCTTCCCTTTGGAAGATGCACCTATCACGCCCTTACCTGAAAATGGTTTTAAGTTTTGGGAAAAGAGGGTTAGACCATAAGGTCTAGTGAATTCCCTACCAAACAGTTTTAAAAATCACAGTAAAATATCGTGTAATAACCACAACCGCCCTAAGGCCCATTTAGTAAACTAATAGCACACATAGCAGTTGCATAACGTCCATAGATCTCACCTACCACACGATAGTAACCACGATCGGGACCCAAGCCGACTCCCCTCTCGCCTTCGGGGCCCAAGCAGACTCCCCATAAACCTCGTATGTAGGAAACGGATTCCACACATACGAAAACATATTGCAACTCCCATGGGGTATGGATTACCCCAAGGTACCCCATGCTCGTTGTGCAATCCGACTCACATGCATCATGTCAATCATAATTCAACCAATTAATGCAAGCATAATTTCAGATGTTTTCATGACATTCATAGTCAACCTTCGTATGCATGGAAATGATTTGGATGAGTTTATACCAAATTCAGTAACTAAAACTTGCATGAAACAATTCTTTTGAGTGGTAAGGGTTTAGGGAACTCACCTGAAGTTTTTGGGTTATTCGACACCTTAACCGAACTCACTTTTCCACCAACCGAACACCTGAATTGGAGGTTATAAAAATGGTGTTAAACCCTCTAGTTATACCCCAAAACATATCTAAGACAGCCCTTAAGTGATACCACAATTCTAGCCTAAGACAGTACGCGAAACAAGAGCCGAAAACGTGAGACACAGCTTGGCGCTACTGCTCGCGCTAGTCCACTTGCGCCAGGACCAGCGCGGAGCACTGGACAGCCCTTGGTGCTGATGCTCGCGCTAGTCCAGTCGCGCCAGGACCCGCGAGGAGCTCCTGCACCCCAATTCCAGCCGAGAATGGCTCTTTCTCACTCCCAACTCAACCCCAGTTGATTTTTGAGCCTCCAACTTGAGGTAATCGATGGTCTAACCTTTCCCCACAATTCCCAACCATCAAAACATCAATTAGTCCCATGAAATCCATCTAATGATTCATCATTTTTAATCCCAAAATCATTTTCTTGACAAAACCCACATTCTTGCCCAAAACCTAAAATCCTCCATTGGAATGGTGCAAACTCCTAAAGAGAAGCTCACAACCCACAAAGAGATTCATTAATCCCTCTAACTTCAATGGTTTTAACCCAAAACTTAGAAGTAGAAAGAATCATTGATTGCTACACACCCATTTCCCCAATTCAAGCAAGAAAGTGAAGATTGGGAGAGAACCATACCTTGAAGATGAATCTTGCCTTGATGAATCCCTCCTACTCCAATCTTCCAAGAGTTGATTCTTCTCAATTTTCCTCACTTCTCAAAGGAATAGCCGTCACAATGAGGAATGCAAGGGTTTTTGCTCTATTTAATTTTTCTGATTTGCCACTTAGTCCCTAAGTTTTCCCTTTTTCTCACTTTGGCCCCAAAACTTTCATTTATTCAGATTTTGCAAATTTGAGGTGTTACAGTTTTGTAGTGGTACTCAATTAGTCATTATAAATAAGCAAGTTAAAGTAGGATATATATTAAAAACTTGCAAATATGACATTAAAAACGTAAAGAAAAATCAAAATATCGCATCACGAAAATTGTGCATTAGACCATGGCATGCCACGAGCTTAACGTGGCGTGAGACACAAGCCTTGGTACCATGGCGGCTGTGTGCCGAGTTTTTTAAAACAGTGAAATAAATATGTATTTAGCATCATGATTGCAATACTCGTATTTACGTAATGATTGTAATTAACATTCTGATTGCAATACTCATATTTAAAGGAGAAAGTTCGTTGGGTACTTATGGAATTTACACTTAATAATATAATTAACTTCAAAATATTTAATATTGCGTCCATTTTTTAAAGATACTGATTGTGTAACTTGTAGAAAATTGTATTCTTAATATATTTTAGTTAATATATGATTATATATGGTAATATGATAAGTGTATAAAATAAAAAATAAAAAAAAAATAAATTATTTGAATAACTATAAGAATATAAAGTGCAAGTATTAAAAATAACTCACTATAAATTTACGTATTTATGATATTTAATAATATGATTAAATAAAAAATATTCAATATTGGACTCATTTCGAAGATATTGACGAGATAATTAATGGCACAATTTGTAAAAAATTGTATTTTTAATGTGTTTTTGCTAATATATGATTATGTGTGTTAATAAGATAAAAGTGTAAAATAAAAATGAAAAGTAAAAAATATAACAGTTAATTAAATAAATAAAAGTGTGGTACCGGTAATAAGCAGTTTTTAGTGTTTGGATAGTTAAAAAGAAAAAGTGGTTATAGCGGTTTGGCACCGATGATAAGAAGTTTTTAATAAGTCATTTCATTCTAATTTATTGACTTATTTATAACTAACTTATCAATTTTTAGTTATTTTACATGTATAAGCAATCTCAAACACTCTCAAATAACAACTTATTATCTTATTACGTTTTGGTACCACCATAAGCTAATGCAAACATTTTTTTTATAAAACTCCGATTTAATACCATATAAGTTAATAAGCACTTTTACGTGAAAGCATAAGTTGTTTTAAATAAGCAATCCCAAACACCCCTTTAAAAACACTAGTTGAATGCGGCAGGATGTCAAATTTTATTGAAAATCAAAAAACATAATCTAACAACTTGGTATATCTCATTCAAAATCAAGGTGTATGTACACATGCATTAATCTCGCCCAAGCGATAAAAAGGCTACACCCACAGCAAATGTAGACGTTAACTTCATTATTGTCATACTCAAGCTAATCGACATCAACCTTTTCAAATGACGTTAAACCTACCATTTATATGTAAACTGAGTTGAGCTGTCAAGCCGATCTACGACATACACCAATTTAATTTATCATAACTTAAGTGAGGTTCAACAAGTTACTTCTTGGAATTTAAATATACAAGAACTAACGTCGTAAGTTTGTTTACTTGTTTAATTATATGTATATACAACCATCTATTGTTAACATATTAGATTTCAGTGAAAGCGGGTGAATTTTGAATCCAGGGATAAGATTAGTGAAGAAGATGAGAGTGTAAAAGAAAGGTCAATTTCTGTCAAGAATAGACTTCATTGAACTATGCATCTGATTATAATTATCCCTTGGCCGTGCCTACCACCTTCGGGTACCACGGCGGGTTCATATATCAGAGGGTATATATGATAGGAAGCGGTACTCATGGTCTTACACACTCAACATCAAAAAAAGGAAATCCAGAAGAAAAAAATCCCATCAGAAAGTAGTGGTCCATCATTGGGTTTATAATATTCTTCTTTTCACTGCAAGTTCCTTGATGGAAGAATGGGGCAATGCAAGCCTAGCAAGGCTCCCACCACCAAGATGTCACAGTTTTGCATAAAACACGTACCACTAATTAATTGAGTTTGATTTAAAGATCTTCATATTGGGTTTAATTCAAATTTTCTGAGGATATATATATATATATGTACAAATATTACTTCTTTTTTTAAAGTGTGATTTTGTTATATCAATACCTCAAGTTATGAAACTTATTTATGTTTGTTCAGAAAATACTCCTTAATCTTTTCCAAACAAAACATGAATCTTCTACTGTCATGTTCAAAGTACTTGCAATAAACATGAATCTTACCCATTAAGCTTATTAAGCAGCTAACATACTACTTTGACCAGCTTATTAAGCAACTATCTTACCCATTAAGCTTATTAAGCATCTTAATGTTATACACAGAAACATTAGGGGGTGTTTGAGATTGCTTATAAAAAAAACAAAAAACTTTAGGATTTCAAAAGTCAAAATACTTTTGAGATTTGGGAAGTATGTGTTTTTTTCTTGCAATAAACTTTTTTAATGACATTTAACTTTAGGATTGCAATAAAGGGATCAAACCTATTTTAACCATATCAAATACTACGAATTTTAAATATATAATCCCATTAAGCTTAGTAAGCATCTTAATGTCATACACAGAAACATTAGATGGTGTTTGAGATTGCTTATATAAAAAAACAAAAAACTTTAGGATTTCAAAAAATCACTACTACAAATATGACTTTTATAAACGGTTGTTTTGGGCTTTATACGCAGTTTTGGAACCGCGTGTATGGCCAGTGTTTGTAAAAGTATCGGCTTTTATACGCGGTTTCAAAACCGCGTATAAAACTCAACTTTTATACACGGTTTTACAACCGTTTAGAAATGAATATTAACCGTGTATAAAAGTCACAATCTTACACGGTTTTTAGATGAGACCGTTTAAAGAATTCCTACCAACCGTTTATAAAAGTGTCTATCTTACACATTTTTTTGCTAAAACCGTTTACAATTGTAATAATTTTTCACGGTTTTCATTACAAAACCGCTTATAAATGTAGCAATTTATAAAAAAAATGCAGACATTTGTACGCGATTTTTTCACTAGAACCGTGTATAATGATTTATATTTATAATTTTAATATTTTCCTCGATTTTGTTACCATGCATTATTCGATAAATTACATTTCCAAATACCATTGGAATAATGAAACATTTCAAACACAATTCCAAATAAGTACAAAAATCAGCTAGACACGTAAATGTAGCATCTCAAAACATTCTAATAACCTTAAACATCGTCAACGTAAATGTAACATCTCCGAGTAACAAAACATTCTAATACTTTTTATCGTGTAATCAAGTCTAATAATTCTTAAAACAATCCCCCCATCAAAGTAAACGATCTTGCGATCATGCAAGCCATCTCTTCTACTTGTGTAATGTAACAACCCAGTTTCCATAATATAACATTAAACAATATTACAACCAAAAACGGTCCCAAAGAATATAATCTACATCAGTTCTACTCTAAACTCGCAGCGAAAAACACCTTCACAACTGAGATGCTACAGGTAGCCCGACGGTAATCTACAAGTCTTCACTAGACTCTAGCTCTTCTACAACGCCACAACCTTCCATCGTCACCAGATGAAACCCCAAACACGTCTATCACCTGAAAATGGTTTTAGTTTTTGAAAAGCGAGGGTTAGACCATGAGGTCTAGTGAATTCCCTCTTTAAAACAGTTCTACACAAATAACAGCATAAACATTTAACCGATATAAAATACTCGGAATTCCAGTTTAAATACCCGACTCCACATAAGGGGATAGCACAGTGGTCGCAACTTTCATCGCCTTACTAAGCCAGGTACGGCATTCACCTTATAAAGCCAGGTACGGCATTCACCTTACAAAGCCAGGTCGGGCATACGGGACATCCATACCGACCCACTGTGCAACCCGACTCCCCACATAACAACATCATCGCAAGCATATGCAATCAACATTTACATATAAATGAACGTATAAACAACTTGCATGCAATTGTAAACATTTCCATGTCATGTACAATAAAACATTTCAAAAAGTTTAATCATGTCATCATGCTCGTAACCATAATCAGTTATGAAAACCTTTCGCAAAACGTTTCATTCACATAAAGAAGGTAAGGGAACTCACCTTACCCTTAGCACATCGACACACGCTCCGGAACACATTTTAGCTCAAATCGAACACCTGAATTGGACGTCATAAGAATGGTGTTAACTATCTAATTACCTCCCAAAACATCCCTACTAAGCCCCTAAAACAAACCCCCAAACGATGCCTCGATTCTAGACCCGAAACACGAAGCGAACCGAAGAAGGTGCACAAAACAGGAACTTGCGCCACCTTCCACGCGGTTTGCAAACCGCGGGACAAACCGCGCAACTTCCTGTTCGTCCCTCCCAATTCTGCACAGCAATTTTAGTCTGAAATCTCAACCCCAAAACCCCCAAAAGGCTCCAAAATCGATTTTAAGCATCCAAAACAAGATAATGGATGTTCTAGACCTTTCCTCACAATTACCAAGCATCAAAACATCATTTAATCTAACCAAAACCATCCAAAACCCAACCATTGATTCATGATTTAAAAGCCTAAAACTCAAAAACTCAATCCATAGAAGAATGGAGATTACTAAGCAAATAAGATGAAGTTTCTTACTGAAAAGATTAAAACTCATAGGGAATAAATCCCAAAATCATTTGCCTTCATTCTTATGGATTAAAACTCAACCAACAAATGGATTATCCAATCCCCAAATCATATGCTAGACTAGCCAAACATAGAGAAGAAGAAGAAGAAGAAATCATACCTTGAAGATACAACCATCAATCCTTGAAGTCATCCTTCTTCCACACACCCAAATCAGGGTTTTGGCTCTCTAACTCCCCTCTCCCTATTTCTTCTCCCAAACGTATGAACCAACACTGAAATTAAGAACATAGGGTTTACATCTTATTCAAACTCTTGATTTCACCCCTTGACCACTTAAGTTCTAAGTTTCACACTTTGGCCACCAAAATTCCTATTTTATTCTAAAAACACAAGAGTGGAAAATATGGGGTGTTACATCACCTCCCCCTTATTAGAATTCCGTCCTCGGAATTCCATTGTCGGACACATGCCGCAATTTGGAGTTAACTTCCGATTTCCAATACTCACGTTACCCAAACAAAATTTCTTAGGGAGTTGCAAATACATTTCTACAAGATCCACTTCTTTGTCTTTCAAATTCACGACCGACCAGCCCAATGCTCGCTCCTAACGACGCAACAAAATCCCACTCTTCATCCTTTCACGCTACTTACAATGGCAACACCGCACCGAGATTTCAACCAACACTCCCCAACATAGGGACGTGAAATGTTCCAAAATTACACCGAGTACAATTAATTCATTCAATATTTCCCCCAATCCTTTCGATAACTGCCACTACTCCATTACAATGTCGTCCAATTCAATCTCCTACTGAAACACACTACTCCAAACCATGGGAATGTTTTCCCACCCAACTATTCTCCCGACTTGAGATTGAAATTACTCATCCTTTCTAATCCAATCCTCTTATTCCCATTCACTTATTCATCCCTTTCCTGATCAGAACCGATAACGTACAGCATTCTTTGGCATCACTCCTCGACCAACTACCACATTCTCAGGTCGGTAGCATGCCCAGCCATACACACTTGCAATTTCTTCGATCAATCATACTACTCACAACAATCATTAAGCCATAACTCGTTTCTATACACAAATATTTTCAATGCCAAAACCACCGCATGGTTCCAATATCTAGGAACTACCACCAAAATTCACTTGCCTTCCCACAAGAAGGAGTGACCAAGCTCACTCAAACTATCTCAATTAATCGAATACTAAACGACACGCTCACGTGAAACATTCTCCCCGACAATACCGAATCTAAACCAAAGGTCTCTCAACCAGGGCACCACATCCGACCACTTGCGTTCAATCTAACTTGATAAACTAAAGATGCCTCAAAAGAATGTCTCGCTAAAATGTGCCCGCTTTTAGACCGGTCGCACGAACTTAGCTTCCTCAGCCCTTTAACCAGGACATACACAACAATCCCTTTTTCTTATGTCTTACAAATAACAGATCATTAATTATAGTCCATCTTTCCAGAGTCTCCTGACATCTTCTCACCGCAAGCCTGTCTATATGTGATCTACTATACCGTCATCATTTTCTCTCGTGCTTGCACGGAACGCTCTTCACACACCGCTACAGTCCAAAAGGACGGTTCCTCCCAAATCTTCAGTCAAGATCTTTAGCCAAGTCCTCGCAATGTACTTAGCACCGAGGACTACCACGAGCTCCTAGCTTCCAACACAGTCATCCTACTCATTGCATTACTTGACATCCATGGAATACTCCAACACTCCTGACTAAACTCCAAACGAAGCACCACAGCTTAACGGTTACAGTATCCTCTTCGACAATCAAGTAAAGTATGAAAACTCACTCCAAAATCCAATGAAATCGAGAAGGACAAGGGTTCTCCTTTCATCCCGTCACCAACCGCAACTCAATCTCCATACCTCAATCTAGCATTAACGTATACTGCCTGTAAATCCACACACTTCAATTGAGCATACTCACTACCTTTGACTACTTCGATATTACGTCCAACCATCATTACATCTTTGACTTACACGTTCCTTCGGTACCAAGTGCTACCACTTCCTCACGCCACTGTCGCACTACGCGACCATCTTGCAGCAAGCTGACATGATGCCTTTACACACACAGAAGATATTACTTCCTTCATGCCACCCATAACACAATTTTATTTGAAGTAAAACGTTTCCCAACTTTGTCTCTCCCGGGCCTCGTCGAACTACATGCCAAGACCATCTAATCAAAGCACACCCGCTTCGATTACACTAGTCCTTCGTCTTAAATGGCCCATCCAACCCCATAGGAAATCACTTATGCTACGACAATCTTTCACTTCTGTAACACACACACACAAGGTGGTCCAACGTCATGCCGGATACACACCTTTCTCCGAACAACTTCTTACATCTTTGCAAGAAAACTCAACAAGATAACCACACTATAGTTACTTCTCCAATACCAACCTCCTGACAACTATCCAATAGAACAGTCATTGATTTCAACATCGACAACCAACATGCAATTGTCCAGTCGTCTCACGACAGACAAGGATTCCCGAAGGAATCTACCTTTCCTAACTCCTCGAACAACAAGTTCTCGTTTCTCGTCAATTTCTCGCGATCTATCTCTGCTATGCTAAACACCTTACACATAAGCAAATCATCAAAACCTCAAAGGACCCCACTAGGTGTTCCTATACTATATCATTTATGCAATCTCGGACAACCTCATTCGATCACACACAACGAGTTCATTCTCACGATTCGATCTCCTGGCAACACTTCTAATTTGAGACATGTTAAACAATCGCAAACCTCCATATCAATGGACTACATGATGATTCCATTCCTTCCTGAAAATCGAGGATTCCTAACAGAACCCACTTCGTTCATCGCATCATAACCAACTTATACCCCACTGTTCTCACTTGAGGAAAAACACAAGACCTTTCTTAGTGCAAAATCTAATTACCATCCTATCTTAGTACTCAGACTCACAGCCGATTACATTACATTAAGTAACGTAACGCTACATATCACCATTCCACCAAAAGAATTACTTCGACCATTTCAAATCTTACCGCAAATAAAACCATTCTCACATAACTAAGCAATAGTTCAAACTACAATCACACCGACATTCCAAATTCACTGCCCGAGACTCCCGGTATTCACCCACTTCCTCTAACGGACACACTAAGGTCATAACTCGACCACATCTTATTCAACTGACAATTCCACTCCCAAAGCCTTTCCTCAACCCCAATCGTAATACCCTTCCCGACCTAGCGAGTTCATAGCCTTCAAGCACAATGACACAACGATTGAAATCATTTTACACTCCTTTAAAAACACCATAGATACAAAATCATAACACAAGCTTGAGTATGCATGCAGCAACACCACTCAAGATGAATAGTAACACAACGACCGCAAGGATCGTTCACAGGCAACTCTATGATAACTCGTAATCTTGTCCATCCCAATCGATGCCGACACAACGGTCGTCTCCAACGGAACCCTTTCCAATACGACAATTTTTTTCCCGAACGAAATCACTTACCCAAAGTGGGTCTGTCAACTCCAACACTCGTTCATATAATAATAACGAGTCAATACTCATTTTGTTTATAAAACAAAACCTCACAATAAAACGTTTTCAATATTTTCGTAACGGATGTTCTCTTCCACAAATAAAAGCGTGAAATAATTCGTAGATCACTAAATTCAAAGCTTTATCGTATAATGAAAACAAGTTTGTCTTTTACTTTAAAGAAAACACACGCTCGCACGTGTCAACTTATTTCTCAAAACAAGAAAACCTGTCATGCACGTACATGCTTTTAATCATGAAAGAACTCGTGTAATGCGTTTAATGATATGATGCATGAAATCCGATATGCAATTGAAGGCTATTCACTCTAACCAAGTCAACCGTACATTCACTTCAACTCTTCACTGACACCATACTATGACCAACAACGGCTTTCTTACTTATGTTACGACTTGTAGTACAAATGCTTCATAACCCACCTGATCGACCGCTCAACATGGTTTAACAGTTGACCACTTATCTCACCTTCTACTCTTTTACATTCCTCAAAACAACACAGATCTCTTGCAATCATTAACCTTGCCGCTAAATCGTTGACAAAGGAATCCAAAACTAGATTCCCTCACTCGATCTTGAATTTAAGGTTTTCAAGATGCCAACATAATTCTCACTTCCTATCCCAGAGAGTTTACCTCTAGATAGCTCATTAACATTCCAGACAACACTTCTTTTAGAAGCTACGAACATCACCTCACAAGGGATCTCTCATGACACATCAACTCTTTGCTATCAAGCACAAGGTTAGAACCTTCTACATACTGCCACACTCACCACTCACCCCGACAATAGTGATTGATTACACCCATGCACCTGTAGATCCATAATAGCATTGGCCAGATGCTATTTGAATTTACCTTACATGAGGGTTCTCACTACCATTGTCAAAATATTTTACGATTAAGGTCTTTCCTAATGGCTTCCTATATCTCAGTTGTGTCTCACTCTGTCCCACAGTTTAAGTTTAGGCCCATCCAGTCACCTAAATCGATTAAACTATGGCTCTGATACCATTTGTAACAACCCAGTTTCCATAATATAACATTAAACAATATTACAACCAAAAACGGTCCCAAAGAATATAATCTACATCAGTTCTACTCTAAACTCGCAGCGAAAAACACCTTCACAACTGAGATGCTACAGGTAGCCCGACGGTAATCTACAAGTCTTCACTAGACTCTAGCTCTTCTACAACGCCACAACCTGCCATCATCACCAGATGAAACCCCAAACACGTCTATCACCTGGAAATGGTTTTAGTTTTTGAAAAGTGAGGGTTAGACCATGAGGTCTAGTGAATTCCCTCTTTAAAACAGTTCTACACAAATAACAGTATAAATGTTTAACCGATATAAAATACTCGGAATTCCAGTTTAAATACCCGACTCCACATAAGGGGATAGCACAGTGGTCGCAACTTTCATCGCCTTACTAAGCCAGGTACGGCATTCACCTTACAAAGCCAGGTACGGCATTCACCTTACAAAGCCAGGTCGGGCATACGGGACATCCATACCGACCCACTGTGCAACCCGACTCCCCACATAACAACATCATCGCAAGCATATGCAACCAACATTTACATATAAATGAACGTATAAACAACTTGCATGCAATTGTAAACATTTCCATGTCATGTACAATAAAACCTTTCAAAAAGTTTAATCATGTCATCATGCTCGTAACCATAATCAGTTATGAAAACCTTTCGCAAAACGTTTCATATACATAAAGAAGGTAAGGGAACTCACCTTAGCCTTAGCACATCGACACACGCTCCGGAACACACTTTAGCTCAAACCGAACACCTGAATTGGACGTCATAAGAATGGTGTTAACCATCTAATTACCTCCCAAAACATCCCTACTAAGCCCCTAAAACAAACCCCCAAACGATGCCTTGATTCTAGACCCGAAACACGAAGCGAACCGAAGAAGGTGCACAAAACAGGAACTTGCGCCACCTTCCACGCGGTTTGCAAACCTCGCAACTTCCAGTTCGTCCCTCCCAATTCTGCACAGCAATTTTAGTCCGAAATCTCAACCCCAAACCCCCCCCCCCCCCCCAAAAGGCTCCAAAATCGATTTTAAGCATCCAAAACAAGATAATGGATGTTCTAGACTTTTCCTCACAATTACCAAGCATCAAAACATCATTTAATCTAACCAAAACCATCCAAAACCCAACCATTGATTCATGATTTAAAACCCCAAAACTCAAAAACTCAATCCATAGAAGAATGGAGATTACTAAGCAAATAAGATGAAGTTTCTTACTGAAAAGATTAAATCTCATAGGGAATAAATCCCAAAATCATTTGCCTTCATTCTTATGGATTAAAACTCAACCAACAAATGGATTGTCCAATCCCCAAATCATATGCTAGACTAGCCAAACATAGAGAAGAAGAAGAAGAAGAAGAAATCATACCTTGAAGATACTACCATCAATCCTTGAAGTCATCCTTCTTCCACACACCCAAATCAAGGTTTTGGCTCTCTAACTCCCCTCTCCCTATTTCTTCTCCCAAACGTATGAACCAACACTGAAATTAAGAACATAGGGTTTACATCTTATTCAAACTCTTGATTTCACCCCTTGACCACTTAAGTTCTAAGTTTCACACTTTGGCCACCAAAATTCCCATTTTATTCTAAAAACACAAGAGTGGAAAATATGGGGTGTTACATCACATCCCCCTTATTAGAATTCTGTCCTCGGAATTCCATTACCGGACACATGCCGCAATTTGGAGTTAACTTCCGACTTCCAATACTCACGTTACCCAAACAAAATTTCTTAGGGAGTTGCAAATACATTTCTACAAGATCCACTTCTTTGTCTTTCAAATTCACAATCGGCCAGCCCAATGCGTGCTCCTAACGACGCAACAAAATCCCACTCTTCATCCTTTCATGCTACTTACAATGGCAACACCGCACCGAGATTTCAACCAACACTCCCCAACATAGGGACGTGAAACACACCAAAAATGTTCCAAAATTACACCGAGTACAATTAACTCATTCAATATTTCCCCCAATCCTTTCGATAACTGCCACTACTCCATTACAATGTCGTCCAATTCAATCTCCTACTGAAACACACTACTCCAAACCATGGGAATGTTTTCCCACCCAACTGTTCTCCCGACTTGAGATTGAAATTACTCATCCTTTCTAATCCAATCCTCTTATTCCCATTCACTTATTCATCCCTTTCCTGATCAGAACCGATAACGTACAACATTCTTTGGCATCATTCCTCGGCCAACTACCACATTCTCAGGTCGGTAGCATGCCCAACCATACACACTTACAATTTCTTCGATCAATCATACTACTCACAACAATCATTAAGCCATAACTCGTTTCTATACACAAATATTTTCAATGCCAAAACCACCGCATGGTTCCAATATCTAGGAACTACCACCAAAATTCACTTGCCTTCCCACAAGAAGGAGTAGCCAAGCTCATTCAAATATCTCAATTAATTGAATACTGAACGACACGCTCACGTGAAACATTCTCCCCGACAATACCGAATCTAAACCAAAGGTCTCTCAACCAGGGCACCACATCCGACCACTTGCGTTCAATCTAACTTGATAAACTAAAGATGCCTCAAAAGAATGTCTCGCTAAAATGTGCCCGCTTTTAGACCGGTCGCACGAACTTAGCTTCCTCAGCCCGTTAACCAGGACATACACAACAATCCCTTTTTCTTATGTCTTACAAATAACAGATCCTTAATTATAGTCCATCTTTCCAGAGTCTCCTGACATCTTCTCACCGAAAGCCTGTCTATACGTGATCTACTATACCGTCATCATTTTCTCTCGTGCTTGCACGGAACACTCTTCACACACCGCTACAGTCCAAAAGGCTCCAAAATCGATTTTAAGCATCCAAAACAAGATAATGGATGTTCTAGACCTTTCCTCACAATTACCAAGCATCAAAACATCATTTAATCTAACCAAAACCATCCAAAACCCAACCATTGATTCATGATTTAAAACCCCAAAACTCAAAAACTCAATCCATAGAAGAATGGAGATTACTAAGCAAATAAGATGAAGTTTCTTACTGAAAAGATTAAATCTCATAGGGAATAAATCCCAAAATCATTTGCCTTCATTCTTATGGATTAAAACTCAACCAACAAATTGATTATCCAATCCCCAAATCATATGCTAGACTAGCCAAACATAGAGAAGAAGAAGAAGAAATCATACCTTGAAGATACTACCATCAATCCTTGAAGTCATCCTTCTTCCACACACCTAAATCAGGGTTTTGGCTCTCTAACTCCCCTCTCCCTATTTCTTCTCCCAAGCGTATGAACCAACACTGAAATTAAGAACATAGGGTTTACATCTTATTCAAACTCTTGATTTCACCCCTTGACCACTTAAGTTCTAAGTTTCACACTTTGGCCACCAAAATTCCCATTTTATTCTAAAAATACAAGAGTGGAAAATATGGGGTGTTACATGTAATTGAGAAAGGAGGAGTCGTCGTCGTCCATGTGTCGTCCTGTATATAAGTTTTGTACAACATAAGTTTTGAAAGTAGGTGTTATTATAAACAAAATAAAGTGTTTTGTACGATATATAAATAAAATGAAAGGAACTTAAAAACACATACCTTGAAAGCATATTGTTCATGCATCACAAATTGGAAGATTTGCTTCACTACATAGTAACCACACTCCCAACCATCTTGTTGTTCATCATACTGGACCGCTATGTGCATAGATGTAGAGCCAAAGACCCCTGCCTCGATCCCCTTGGTTCTTTGTTGCCTGAGATGTTAGGAACGATAAACAATCTCGTATATATATATAAGAACTATATATAACTATCTATGTTTGATTGACCTATTTATCCTATTTATACCTTTCTTTTAAGTTACTTAAGCTTTATTTACATCCTAATAAACATACAACTCATTTATAGTGTTGGTTACATGATGGTTGGGTTAATCAAACATATAGACAAAACAGTGCAGTCCCGTACACAACCGAGTAAATAAACAATAATATATAGAAACAAAAGTTAGAAAAAATGAAGCAAGAAAACAAACTAAAGCATGATCCAGAAAGCAAACAATTCACCTCTGCATGTTGAAGGATTGGGACTAAGCATGAAATTATTGTCATCACCATCGGAGAAATTTCTTGGTTAACCTGAAGCATTTGATATACAAATGTGAACAGAAGCATTCATTTATTAAAAACTCAGATAAGTTTGAAAACTTAAGAAGCATATTTCCTAGATAAACAAAGTAGGCAACTTCAATGGCTGCACAAAAAGCTTCACAAATGTGTCACACTAAAAAAAGCACCTTAATTGCTAATTCCCCAATAGCCCAACATGCATTATTTGCCACAGAGATGGTTTCCTTCAACTTGGGTGTATTCTGCACAACATGTACAATAGTAAAAATTATAAGAATGCTAAGAAACATATACACAGAAAAAAGGACCTTATAGGTCTTCATACCAGTTGCTTAGCAGCGATGTCAAGAAATTCAGTTAAGCAAGGGCGCAAATGATTTGGACAAACCTGATCCGAAAAGCACCAAAAGTACATTAATTACTTGGCCATGCGATATAACTATAGATTTAGAACAATCCAAAAGTCACTCCACTGGGGCACGAGTGATTGTGTCCTCTTGGTCTCAACTAGTGCAACTTCTAGAAACTTCAAGTAATAGACCATTAAGATTCAAATTCAAGGTTCTCACAAAGAATTCTAATGATATTAGCTGACACAATAATTAAGTTGTACAAAGCAGGCCAAAGGGAAGGACAAACACGAACCCTAATCAAAACCACAAAAGTATAGCAAAACTCTATGACCGTCCTACATATTAAAATTCCCATGTTAGAAAATGTATATCGACCATGAACAACTTCGCTGAAAACATATAGTTATTCCATTTTTCATAATTAATTCTCAGCACATTTCAAGTAAATTTAATTAGGTAATATAAAGTCGATGAATATATGAGCATAGAGAAGAACCATGGCTTTCTTGGAGTAAATGCGGCCATTGCTACACCTGCAACAGCAAATCATACTCAAATAACTTCAAATTTTTGTTGGGTTTCGTATTGTACCTCACATCGAGAAGTTTGTGACGAGAGTCAGGGTCTTTGCCTTTGTGAATCAACAGAATCGTATACGAACCTACCTGTGTGCTCCTCTTCTCGACTCATCACCGCCGGCAACAGCTACCACCATCACCACTTTCCACTGCCGTCGCCTTCCTCCTCTCACTCTCGATTTTACCCTAATCGCCACCACACCACAACTTCTCTCATCTCTCGATTTGCTGCCCTAATCGCACCATCTGCTCTCTCATCTCTCGATTTGCAGCACCACCTCACTTAGTCGTTCTATGAGTTTGAATTGAAGAGGTTGAATTTTAACCTAGTCAAAAAATTAGTGTGGGAAATAATCAGGAAGGGTGGGAAACGAAATAGGGGCGGGAAATGAAAATTAATAAACCGTGTGTAAAAGCTAACGTTTGTAAGCCATTTTTAACACACAACCGCATACAAAGGGGTTACTTTTATACGCGGTTTCTTGCTTAAAACCGTGTGTAAGCGTAGCTTTTACAAACAGTTTTTTACATACGACCGTGTATAAAAGTAAGCCCTTTGAACGCGGTTTTTTAACACACAACCGCGTATAAAAGGTAACCTTTGTACGCGGTTATTTCGATGCAACCGTTTGTAATTGTCCAGTATCTTTTATACACGGTTATTAATTTAGAACCGCGTATAAAATCTTAGTTTTAGCAACGGTTCAGCCTTAACCGTGTAAAAAGGGTCCGGATCTATCCTTTATACACGGTTTTTGTAAAAACAAAAAAAACCGCGTATAATTAAGCGCGTATGAAGGTCATATTTGTAGTAGTGAATATCTTAAATAAATATATTAAAACAAAGGTTTTAAGTGTTTATTACCCAAGATATAGTAAATATCTTACCCGTTAAGCTTATTAAGTAGCTAACATACTACTTTGACCAACTTATTAAGCTTATTAAGCAGCTATCTTACCCATTAAGCTTAATAAGTAGCTATCTTACCCATTAAGCTTATTAAGCAGCTAACATACTACTTTGACCAGCTTATTAAGCAGCTATCTTACCCATTAAGCTTATTAAGCATCTTAATGTTATACACAGAAACATCAGGGGGTGTTTGAGATTGCTTATTAAGCAGCTAACTTACTTTGACCAGCTTATTAACCAGCTATCTTACCCATTAATCAAGTACACAAAAACATCTTAATGTTATAAATGAATCATAAAATCAATTAATATAAATTACAAGATACTCCTATAAGGATAATACCTTTGTTATATATGAATCCTAAACTATATTGATTATATCTGTACCACATAGACTCAAAAAACTTAAAGTTGATCATATGCATATATAATCCCATTAAGCTTATTAAGCATCTTAATGTTATACACAGAAACATTAGGGGGTGTTTGAGATTGCTTATATATGCATCTTAATCAAAACTAAAATTGTCTACTATGGCCCAAATCATTAGGGGGTGTTTGAGATTGCTTATTAAGCAGCTAACTTACTTTGACCAGCTTATTAAACAGCTATCTTACCCATTAATCAAGTACACAAAAACATCTTAATGTTATAAATGAATCATAAAATCAATTAATATAAATTACAAGATACTCCTATAAGGATAATACCTTTGTTATATATGAATCCTAAACTATATTGATTATATCTATACCACATAGACTCAAAAAACTTAAAGTTGATCATATGCATATATAATCCCATTAAGCTTAGTAAGCATCTTAATGTTATACACAGAAACATTAGGGGGTGTTTGAGATTGCTTATACAAAAAAACAAAAAACTTTAGGATTTCAAAAAATATCTTAAATAAATATATTAAAACAGAGGTTTTGAGAGTTTATAACCCAAGATATAGTAAATATCTACCCCGTTAAGCTTATTAAGCAGCTAACATACTACTTTGACCAGCTTATTAAGCTTATTAAGCAACTATCTTACCCATTAAGCTTAGTAAGCATGTGTTTTTTTCTTGCAATAAACTTTTTTAACTACATTTAACTTTAGGATTTGTAGTAACCGAGACCAAAATGGAAAGAATTTCAAGTTTTGAGGAAGAATTCAATAAAGCTGAAAGTTGAGGGGCTATTATGTAATTAAGGGATAGGGTTTAATGACCAAATGATTGGCACAAAACCCTAGGGACACATTTTCTTGGTTATTGGCGGCTATAGAGAAGAAAAGACAGAGAGAAAGGGATTTGGAGCTCAAGTGCAAGATTGAAGGAAGAACCACAAATCATCAAATTGAAAAGAGAATGAGAGTGGGGTGTGTTTCTGCAAGTGATTCCAGCAGGTAATTCCTAAACTAAAAACCTAACTTCTGTTGTTATGATGATTTTTGGGGTTATTTGTGGGTTCTTTCTTGATATTGTTAAATGAGACACTAAAGGAAGATTTAAACACCTTAAATCGTGTTTTGTTAGTAAAGCATTGTGAGAAATAGTTATAGAATGTTTTTGTGGCTAATTATCGCATTACCGTTCCGTTTGAAGAGCGTGTAGCAAGATTTTAGCCTTTGAACTCGAACCAGTGTTTCGTCCGGTAAGCTACAGATGATGAAGGTTACCGAAAGTGTGTCCGGTAAGCTTCTGGTGTTATAGGTTACCGAAAAGGGTACCCGGTAAGTGTAAAGTGTCCGGTAAGCATAAGTATCCGGTAGGTAGAAAGTGTCCGGACAGTAGAATTATCCGAAAAGTAGAGATGTCCGGAAAGTAGAAACGTCCGGAAAGTAAAGATGTCCGGAAAGTAAAGATGTCCGGAAAGTAGTGGTGTCCGGTAAGTTAGTATCCGAATAGTTGACTAGTCAGCTTATGTGCTTTATCTATTCATTCAGGTAGATCGATTGGAAGTACGGATCAGAGTAGGAAAGGAAAATAAGCGTACCAGGTGAGTTTTTCTAACTAAATACGTGACTGTTAACGTGTTTTCTAAAGTAAGTAAGTACATGATGAGAAATGCCATGTTTTATTCTTATGCTTTTAATTGCATGAAAGTTTATATACAGTTTTATATGAGATGTATGCATACATTGTGTTAGACGTAAATTGGCTAAGTCGGGGGGAGGTTCCGCCAGTACTCACGCCGGGAGGAGGTTCCGTTTATGCCATGGGAAGTGTGACCCAGTAAGGCAGCGTGATACTGACTCGTTGTCACTCTTGAGTGACTTCAGGGTGCCATTTACGGGAGCGGATTATATCCGTGGAAGATTTTTAAATGTTCAGCTATGTGAAAGTTTATTATTGAAAGTTTTGTATATGAAAGTTTAAAATATGTTTTGAATGATTTTGAGAACTGTCAGGAGGGACTCACTAGACCTCATGGTCTAACCCTCGCATTTTTCCAAATTAAACCCTTTTCAGGTAAGCAGGTAGTAAGAGGCTCAGGTAAGTGAGCAAGAGCAGGTTAGAGTGCAGATGCAGATAGAAACAGTGCCTTTGGCACCTATGGAATCTAGTATATTCTCAGTTGTGTAAAGGTTGTTTCCGCCAACCTAATTTTGAGACTTATGTAAGAAATTTTGGAACCTGATTTTGGGATATTTCATTTTGGTACGAATTGCATGCTTATTTTAGACTGTGTCGTTACAATTGGTATCAGAGCCATAGTTTAAGGGATTTAGGTGACCGGATGGGCCTAAACTTAAACTTTGTAGTAGAAATCACAACTGAGAATCAAGGAATGCACTAGGAGGGCACTATTGTATATATAGGAAATGCGTTAGGAGGACACTATTGTGGAAATAGGACTAATAGGGTATCGAGGACGGTCATGTAAGGTAAGTTTGGGATTACACCTGGCCAGTGTAATTGCGAACTTACAGGTACATGTATGTGCTTAATCTGCCTTATTCTTCCGAAGTTGTAGTCTGAAGCTAGTGTTGTATGTCGTGTTCCAGTAATCTAGAATGTCAGCAAGACCCCTGAGGGATAGACTGAGACCCATGTTGGGGAAGTTTCATGAGAGATCATTTATGATGTGATGTATGTATACATCGTAGAGAAGAAACGTTGTATAGAATGTTATGAGTCGTCTAGAGGTAGATCTTCGTGGATTCGAAGAGGATGAATGATAGATTTTTGAGTAAGACTCCTGTTTCTGGAGAATCCCAGTTCTAGAAATCGTGGGATAGATCAGTTTGGATGGTAAGGAAGGGCAGTATCGAGATATTGGAAGTGCCAATTCAAGAGCGAGCTGAGGATTAGAACCCTGACTCTTTAGTCGAGTTGTTCAGTGGCAGGATCATTGAAGAGAGATTTATGTAGAGAAAAGCGTGTAGAAGTATAATATGAGATGAATTGGTCAAGACGAAAATAGTATGAAATGGTTTAGTAAGTGGACCGTTGACTGTATATATATAGCAAGTTGTTGCAAGGCCGAGAGGGCGATCACTGGTCGAAAGTAGAGTGTCAATGATAAGTTGCGTGAGTAAAACGGTTGACCTTGTTCGAGTAAGTAGCCTTCATTTGCGAGTAGAGTTTCATGCATTGCGTTCTTGTGTGTGTGACATGAGTTTTCGAGATTAAAAGCAAATGCGTAAATAGCAATTTTGGTCGGGATTGAGTCAGCATGCGCAAGTGTGTATTTAAAGAAAAAGACAATTCCATTTACGTCGCATAATGAAATTTTGAGCTTAGCGATTTTCAAAATATCCCACCATTGTCATGGTAAGTCAAGTTGTTGCGAAAAGTCAAGAAAACGTTTGCTTACAAAGCTTTTATAACCAAGATGAGTATTGACATGTTGATGTTATATAAATGAATGTGAGAGCCGACTGGTTTACTTCGTGTCGGTAATTCCTTTCAGAATTTTGTCGTAAGAAAAGATTTACATCCAATATATTTCTGTCGTAACAACATATTTTGGTTGAGTAAAATTAAGTTGTACGGAAAGTTGCATGCAAACGATTCTCGAGATCGTTGTGCAGGGCATTGGAGTTATGAGAATGTTGGGGTCGTATGTACCCAAGTTGTTTCCAAGTGTCGTTTCTTTAAAATGATAAAAAGTGTGAAATGATTTATTTATCGCGTTGTCATGCATGAAGGCTATGAACTCACTAGTTCGTAGAGTACTACATTTTAAGCTAAGGAAGAACTCCTAGAGTGGGGAGGTGTTAGACAAATCAGGGGAGAATGTTTGTAGTTTTGGTATTTGTGTTCAAGAGGAGAGGTGAGCAGTGAAAGAGTCGGAAGTGGACTTTAGTGTCGGTTGTATGAGGGTCTGTACCCTTGATAGGTTACCGGAATACCGTTGCCGAAGGACGGTTGCGTCCGGAGGAAAGACTAGAAGTCATCAAGGTGTTGGTGTTAGCAACTCGTTATGAGTAATGTGGTGAAGTAGGAATGAAATATCCTCGACGTCGAATGAGAGTTTTAAGGTGATCTTGTAATATTGACGTTGTTCGAGCGAGTTTGAAATGAGGACGTCGGGATGTGAATTTAATTATGATATGTTAGAAGGATTAGGTTCAGTAAGGGACCCTTGTTAAAGAATAGGTTAAGGAATTATCAACAGGTCGACTATTGACGTTGAAGTCGGCAGCTGTGTAAGGTGTATGAGGCCGAAGACTTGAACCAGAAGGTTGAAAGGTGGAGAACCACCTTATAGGGGTGTTAAGATAGTAAAAGACTATTGTTTTAGATAAGAGTTTTACTTATGAGATGGATGGTTCGTAAATGATGAAGTATTTAGCATGAACGAAGTGAGTGTATAGATTATGTCGATCTGTGAGGGACTGTGCTCTGTCTGTGTAATGGTTTGGAATCGCAAAGAGCTAGCAAGAAACGAGTATGTTAGAGTTAATCAGAAACTCGTGAGTTGTGGTTCAATTAGAGCTGGGGAGAGACTAAGTAGCGAGATAGACTCGGTTAGTTATACGGGAGATCTTGAAGATAAGTTTGAGTTGTGTACGAACGACCATGAGAGACCTGGTCTGCAGTAAGATGTTATGAGTAGAGAATGTTCGGATGAGTAGTGGCATCAATTGCCAAGTTAAATGTGCCAGCCAGTGTGTAATGTGATGTTAGAAAGAGGAAGCATCAGATGGAAGTCTTTTCGGAGTTTTCAGATGAGATGTACAATTTGTTAATCAAGTCGTTGGAGCACGTGGTTTGTAAGATGGCGTTGTAATACGACCATTATTAGAATAAGAATGTCGGAGCGGTAGCGGATGGTTACCCAATTGAGAAATCAAGTGTCTTAGGTTGTGTGAGTCGCTAAGTAAGTATATTTTGGATTCGCTGGAAGATTAAAGAAGATGTTGGATGAGTGAGTCTAAGAAGTGGTGTAGTAGATGCTAAATCTTTAAGTAATGTGAATTGTTTCCTTTTGTACGAAAGGATTAGTTCGAGAAGGTAACGATTAGAAATCAAGGAGCGTGTAGTGACTTCGATCACCGGTGTCATTTCGATATAACTAGTTTGGATGCCTCAAGTTAGAATTTTTGGTTATGTGTAATAACGAGAAAGTGTTATCAGCATGTGGAAAAATCGAAAGAGAGGGGCAAGTAACGTTTGGTGGGCGGTGCTCCACGTTAACGTGGGGAGGCAAAGATAGTATGTCGGGTTAAGTGAGTAGGATGGAAGCAGTGAGCTTGGCAGTGACACCGAAAAGGTGGAGTAGTGTGTGTAGATCGTCATCAGTAAGTGTGCGAAACCCTGGAAAGAGTATAGAGGAAGAGGATTTGTGCATGTTTTTGTGCGGGAAAGAAGTGGAAAAGGGAAGTGGAATGAGTTGAGTTGATGATGTCGTGAGAAACGTTCAAACGAACTGATCGTTCAGTGTAAGCTATTGAGAACAGTAGGGTGTGATTGTGGTTACCCCTCCTAGTTGTGTGGGAGTAACCGAAGTTATGTTATATGACTGGACGCTTGTGGCAAGCAGTGAGAAATTGATGAGCCTTCAGGATAAGTTCGATTCGGATAGGTGAGTACTCCAATAAGGAATTATAGAGGTTTCCTACTATTAGACACATTAAGTGTGAAATGATGAAGTGGTGAGAACGTATGAACTAGTTGTCGAGTTGTAGCCGATGTGATTCGAGAAAGGAGTATGATCTGCATAGACGAATGTCGGTTGGAAGAAGTAATCTAGAAATTTCAGGTACACCGAGGAGAGGGCTCTTGGGTGTGAGCTTGTCGGGATGTACAAGGTTGGCCTTGTGCCAAGTTGTCAGTGAGTGAGTTTTCCTGGTAGAAGATTCTCGTTGTTGTGGCGGGAAATTTGCGCTAAGTTCTTTCTCTTAAGGAAGTATAAATGTATGAGAGACCTTAAGTAGACGTGTTTAAAACCATGAGTCCCGATGTGTGGACGGAGGCGAGCAATTGGAGGCGCGGTTGGCCTTGGATTTATCAGGTAGTTTTAAGCGAGTATAGTGATCGAAGATGGTACAAGTAAATAGTGCAAGATGGCACGATATAGCAAAGTGATGACTCGCCGAGGGCGGTTTCATGTATGAGGTGCGGTTATGTTCCCCATCTGAACGATTTGGGGTAGCCGAGTAGAACTGAGTGGTTGTATTGAAAACATAAGACTGTTGAACCTCGAGAAGTGAGAGATAGGTAAAGTGGACTACGTCTGTGGGTCTGTCGGAGTTATGAAAGTTGAATAGATAGTGCGCGATCTTGAGGTACTCGATGAGATTTTGAGGAGGAATTCAAAGTGTGATGTGCGTCTCTTTTGTGGAGAGCCGATGTGGGAAGTGAGATGATGGCGACCTTGCAAGAAATATAGACGATAAGAAGTTAACTTTCGTCTTTAGTGAGCGAGTTAGAGCAGCGGCATACGTGTAAGACTGGTCAGAGGAATTAAAGAGTGTTCATCCGACATTTCATGCCTCGGACTTAAAGAAGTGTTTGTCAGATACCGAGGTGGCTGTTCCTCTGGGGGACATCAGTATAGATGAGAGGTTGACTTACGTAGGAAAACCGATTGAAATCGTGAGCAGTAAGGTTTGCAAAACGAGGAGCAAAGAGGTCCGGTTAGTGAAGATTCAGTGGAGATATCATGAGGAACGAGAAGCAACTTGAGAGGTAGGAGCGGATACGAGGTCTAAGTACCATCATCTTTTCGAGAATGGAATTCCGGGGACGGAAATCTTTTGAGGGGGAGTGTTGTAGTAACCGAGACCAAAACGGAAAGAATTTCAAGTTTTGAGGAAAAATTCAATAAAGCTGAAAGTTGAGGGGTTATTCTGTAATTAAGGGATAAGGTTTAATGACCAAATGATTGGTACAAAACCCTAGGGACACATTTTCTTGGTTATTGGCGGCTATAGAGAAGAAAAGACAGAGAGAAAGGGATTTGGAGCTCAAGTGCAAGATTGAAGGAAGAACCACAAATCATCAAATTGGAAGGAGAAGTAGAGTGGGGTGTGTTTCTGCAAGTGATTCCAGTAGGTAATTCCTAAACTAAAAACCTAACTTCTGTTGTTATGATGATTTTTGGGGTTATTTGTGGGTTCTTTCTTGATATTGTTAAATGAGACACTAAAGGAAGATTTAAACACCTTAAATCGTGTTTTGTTAGTAAAGCATTGTGAGAAATAGTTATAGAATGTTTTTGTGGTTAATTATCGCATTATCGTTCCGTTTGAAGAGCGTGTAGCAAGATTTTAGCCTTTGAACTCGAACCAGTGTTTCGTCCGATAAGCTGCAGATGATGAAGGTTACCGGAAGTGTGTCCGGTAAGCTTCTGGTGTTGTAGGTTACCGAAAAGGGTACCCGGTAAGTGTAAAGTGTCCGGTAAGCATAAGTATCCGGTAGGTAGAAAGTGTCCGGACAGTAGAATTATCCGGAAAGTAGAGATGTCCGGAAAGTAGAAACATCCAGAAAGTAAAGATGTCCGGAAAGTAGTGGTGTCCGGTATGTTAGTATCCGGACAGTTGACTAGTCAGCTTATGTGCTTTATCTATTCATTCAGGTAGATCAATTGGAAGTACGGATCAGAGTAGGAAAGGAAAATAAGCGTACCAGGTGAGTTTTTCTAACTAAATACGTGACTGTTAACGTGTTTTCTAAAGTAAGTAAGTACATGATGAGAAATGCCATGTTTTATTCTTATGCTTTTAATTGCATGAAAGTTTATATATAGTTTTATATGAGATGTATGCATACATTGTGTTAGACGTAAATTGGCTAAGTCGGGGGGAGGTTCCGCCAGTACTCACGCCGGGGGGAGGTTCCGTTTATGCCATGGGAAGTGTGACCCAATAAGGCAGCGTGACATTGACTTGTTGTCACTCTTGAGTGACTTCAGGGTGCCATTTACGGGAGCGGATTATATCCGTGGAAGATTTTTAAATGTTCAACTATGTGAAAGTTTATTATTGAAAGTTTTGTATATGAAAGTTTAAAATATGTTTTGAATGATTTTGAGAACTGTCAGGAGGGACTCACTAGACCTCATGGTCTAACCCTCGCATTTTTCCAAATTAAACCCTTTTCAGGTAAGCAGGTAGTAAGAGGCTCAGGTAAGTGAGCAAGAGCAGGTTAGAGTGCAGATGCAGATAGAGACAGTGCCTTTGGCACCTATGGAATCTAGTATATTCTCAGTTGTGTATAGGTTGTTTCCGCCAACCTAATTTTGAGACTTATGTAAGAAATTTTGGAACCTGATTTTGGGATATTTCATTTTGGTACGAATTGCATGCTTATTTTATATGTAAAGGGATCAAACCTAATTTAACCATATCAAATACTATGAATTTTAAAAGTATTACGGCATGAACTTGAATATTGAAATTGCTCAATTTGACAATAAATTCAGATGTAAACAAAGAGAAGAGATTAAAACCTGATATGGATTTGGTGGTCTGATGCAGAAAACCCTTCAAGAAAAACCCTTCAGTGAGTACGGGAGATGATTCGAAGTCACTGTCGTCTCCAAAACCCTTCAAGAAAAAGATACAAAATATGGCAAAATGCATCTAAACGTAATCAAAAAGGTATATATAAACACAAACTGTACTCAAAAAACTGAGAAGATGATTTGATGAAGCAAAAATGAAACCAAAACCAAAAAGGGTACCTGAGAAGTGTGAATGATTGCAGAAACCAAAACTTGAGAATCGATGAGGAAAAGTGACTGAATCCAATCGTTTGAAACCAAAAATGAAACCAAAACCAAAAAGGGTACCTGAGAAGTGTTCGAATGATTGCAGAAAAGAAGTGTGAAATGAAATCAATGAGGAAAAGAAGGGTTGCAGAAATGAAATCGTACCTGGAGGGGGATGAAAGTGTGAAATGAAATCGATGAGGAAAAGAAGGGTTGCAGAAATGAAATCGTACCTGGTAGGGGATGGAAGTGTGAAATGATGATTGCAGTCACCATTGTCGGTTATAGAGAAAAAGGGGATGGAGCCGAGGAGTCACCCCGAGGAGAAACGGATTTTTGCAATTTTCAAGAAGTGTGAAATGAGGACTGCAGTTTTCAGGGTCCTTAGTTTTTTAGCCCATTTACCCAAACCAACTACAAAAATAGCCCATTTTTTTTTCAAAAATAACCTATCTCTTCTCCTCAAGCATTGCTTGAGGAGAAGTGGCCCATGACATGACATATTTCATAATTAATTAAATAAATAAATAAATTAAAATTTGACTGATGTGACACAATATGCTTGAATTGATGTAAGATTCCTTGATTTGACATAAGATTCATTGATTTGATATAAGATTCCATGATTTGACTGATTTGACAACACACTTACCAAATAAAAACAAAAACCACACCTCGTAAACCACCCCAGTTCGCGCCGACCGGCGCTACTCTCCTCCGGCGGCGCGAGTCCGGCGTTGACCATCAATTTTTTTATTGCTTTTTATTTTAACATTCATTTTAAAAATAATTTTTATTTAATTAATTAATTTTAAAAATACATTAATTTCTTTAAAATTTTAATTAATTTTAAATATAATTTAATTTCTAAATTAATCATTTATTAAATAGATTTCTAAAGACTTTTTAAAAGATTTTTTATGTTATATTTTAATAATTACAAAATTAATAACTATGATTTTAAATAAAAAATTTCAATAACAAGAAAAATTATTTTAATTAAATACGTTTTTATTTAACTATTTTTTAATTAATTTTGTAAAGAAATATTTTTATTACCATATAAAGAAATATTTTCAATAATTGCAAAAATAAATTTTTATTATTTTTATTACCATATAACATTATTACTACTTACTTTATTACACCAAAATAACACCTAGTTTATTTATTACACCAATTTTTATTACCTTCTAATTTATTACACTACACCCCATGAATTGTAATTAATGTTTATTTTATTCAAAAAATAATTTTTATGTTATATTTGTTGTAGGATAAATGTGTCATCGTCAAAGTATAAGACGATAATGATAAAGTTAGAGATAGAGATAGAGGCATTATAGTTAGATTAGAACTTGGTATCTCATGATTATCTCTTTGTAAATCATCCCTATTTAAAGGGCTTATGATTAATGAGAATTACGATTCATTCTCTCTTTTCTTTTGTTGTTCTGTTTCGATTCTCTTCAACACGTTATCAGCACGAAAGCTCAAACGACTTGGATCTTGCTACTTCAATACAAGTACACATCTTTATATTCTTATCTCTCTACATATGAACGTCTTATGTATGCTAACTGTATGAATACTATGTCATTCTCACTGTGGATATATTTAACTTTTATGTTAACATTCATCATGTTGGTTTTTTTTTTGAAATCTAACAATAAAAGAAGTACGAGTAACGAAGTTGAAAGATTTATGTATTTACCTTCTCCATTATTTTTCCTTTCAAGTAATTATTTGAATACCCGTAAAATCAAGAAAGTTTTGGCTTGTTTTTTTTATTATGGTTGAGAATAAGAAGACACTTTTAGGGTTCTGATTTTGTTTAGGCCTTAGGGGATCCGTCCTTTTTTATTTATTTATTTATTATATATTTGACTTACTATTATCTAGTTAGAACTTGAATGTGTTTAGGTGTTTATTTATTTGATTAGTTTAATTATGTTATATGGCCTTAATAAATTTTTGAGTTTTTATTATTTAACAAATTATCTTATTTTAGTTAAATATTTAGTTATTAATATAGATTGTTATTTCATATCTACATTTGTTTGTTATAAATCTAGTATAAAGTCTTTTATTAGATAATAGTATTTTTATTAAATCAAGTATCAAGTTTTTTATTATGTTAATTGATTTTTATTTAACGTCATTTAGTTTTAACTAGATAATTCAATTTTTTTTAAATATATTATTGTTATATACCCACATAGGCTTGATCATTTAATTTGTTATCTTATTAATTTAACCATGTTAAATAATTTCATGTATTTTTTTTGGCTGACTAATTTAATTTGATCCATTTAAATTAGATTAATTATATTGTTATGTGATATAATAATAATAAAAAAAATATATCATGATTTAGGATTTAAGGATATAACTATTTCTTGATAGAACCATAAGTTTATTATTTTGTTTCCAACTTATAAAGAAAAAAAACTTAGTTTATTTATTAGTCTTTTAATTAATTAAATATTGATTATATTGGCAAATAAGATATTAAACTGATTTAGTTTTGGTTGAGTCTCCTTTAATTGTAATCGTATTTTTATACCTTTGCTTATTATTATTTATTTATGTACAATTAGTTTATTTATCATATTGAGTTTATGTAATATTTATCATTTTAAGTTATTATTATCATTATTATTTATTAATGTTTATCTAATTAGACTACAATATTTGTACGTATATTTAAATGATTAATTTAAATATGTATCTACTTCAAACATGCTAATATTTGTTTAAATGCTTATCCATTTACAATAGCGTTTATTTATTTATTATTTAAATAATTATCTTTTCTTAGATGTTTATCTTAATTATAATTCATGACTTTAATAATTAAATTTTGGAAGTTACACTTCCAACTCCCATAACTTTTGATATCTTGCTAAAAGCTTCAAAAATAGCATGAAAATGTTAAAATATTATTCAAATATTTATCCTGATTATGAGTTCCTACTCATTAATTCAAATCTTATAAATAATTTTTGGAAGTTACACTTCCACCCCCCTTATATTTGGTATTTTACCAAAAGATCCATAAATACCAATAAGATGTTATAAGTTTGAATTTGACTTTATGTCAAAACTAATATTGATTTGTCTAATGACAAAAATCTCTAAAAATACTATTAAGATATTAAAACATTGAAATTGGCTTCATATGCCAAACCCTTATTCTTTTCGGCCTCCTGCCAAAAACTTTATAATTAACAATGTTATATTCAAATTAATTAAATCGCAAGATATCGATTTGGATTTTGTCAAACGGGTGTAAATAGCCCTAAGGTTTGTAGGGATTCAAGTAATCCATGTGATTCCCCTGCTACCTGGAAATCCAATAGATTGAGTGATTTCTTGTTGCAAATTGAAATATTGATGAAGTATTATCAACAAAATATAAGAATACAAAATCCAATATTATTATGATAATGAAATTTCATGCATAACATAATAAGTATAAACCATAATTCACTATTTTAGAAAATAATATGTTATCCGTTCTCTACGACATCTTTGAATCAAAAGTACTTGATTACCATAAGATAGGTTCGGAAAAACACAAGAAAATACACAAAAGTCATCGAACCATTTTTGACCCTAAAGAAAAAAAATAGATGTTAAGACACAATTAAATACTTTAAAATTTTTGAGACGATACATCAGTCACAACCTTCAGAGAGAATAACTAGAAACCCCCAAGAACCGTGGGTGGTCCCAAAAGGAAATTCGGGAATATTCAGTACCATAAAACTCTCAAACTAATCATATAGTGGAAAGAAACCTACTTACTTGATTACAAGAAGGTAACTGATTTTGACAAAGAAATGTCATGTCTCAAAATGCATCGCAATCTTGTGGCAAGGAACTCACAAAAGATTATGCGAATCATAACATCTTTTCATCTTTCCTATATCACCAATCATACTAATGAAACAATATAAGCTGCAATATAACCTTTAACAAACTCGTCTTTAACAAACTCATTAACTTAATGCAAATGGTTAAGAGTTGTAGCAATGTTTTTTTTAACAACGCTAGACATACCCGGATAAAGAAAATTCTTGGGGTTAATAAGGCAAGCGTTGGAGGTGGAAAGAACTCCAAAGGATAGTGAGTTGAACATATTAATCCACACACATATGCTAAATATGTACCATATGGACAAGGTTGTGGAAAGGGTCAAATTCATGGAAAGAATCGGGAACGAACTCCTAATAGAAAATGGAACAAATTAACTATGTCATATCTAAGATTGATTTAAGTATAAGTTTATTTGAATACACTTTAACTATCAAATTAATTGCATTTGTGTATATATACACATGCGTTTATAACCATTAGAGGTGTAAATGAACACATAAAAGAACAAATGCAAAACTCTCAATGTTCTTCGTTCCATGTAGGAATGTATCGAGGAGAACTTGATTGTTTTTGTGACATATCATACAATCTTAAGAAATAAATTATTTTCTTTTTAATTCCCCTAAACACTTAGACGATGGACTGTCACTTGTTGCTAGAGCACTATATCAATATGAACCTTGTTAAAATATTCGTACCAATCATATTATAAGAATGGAAATGGGTATATGTACATCAACTCTAATGATATGAAAGCAAAATATATTAGAGAAATTAATGTATCAGATTAATGGATTATCTATGTTAGTAAATCATATTTTGTCACCAATAAAGAACTTTGGAACAATGACACATATATGTTTCGGCATGACCACGTGGGACACCATGGTCATGACATAGTGATCTATGTATTGCAAAATACACTTAGATACATTCTCTTTCGAGTGAAAGATAAAACGAGGGAATTAACCAAATTGTAACTGTTGACTTCTACTGCACAAGAAGCAACACCACCATCATAATATGCCCTCTCTAAAACCTAGAACTTTTATACCCTGATCCTTAGCCAAAACAGGAATGAGACCATCCTAAAGCTAAGACATAATATAAAAAAAATTCATTCTTACAACGAATACAAGGTGATATTTATGGACATAAACATCCAGAATGCGGGCCATTAAAGTACTTGATGGTTCTGGTTTTGACACGATGAACACGTGTAATATTATTGTCCACATGAAATGTTGCACTCCTAGCACTAGTTATACATTTAAGGACTCACCACCCTGATTTTCTCATCAAGTCTGCATGACTTAGAATGCTGGAGAATTTACATCATAAGGATTTGATGATTATTGCATGTGTATAGAGATTAATGTAAAGTTACCTATACCCCATGTGTATATATAATGGTCTCGTAGAATGATAAAAGTTGACCATCAAAAGAATATAGATGGTAGCTAGGGCATTGGTTATGCGCACCAATTTATCCAAATCTACATGGGGTTATGCAATATTACATGCAACTTTACTTATTCGTTTTTAGACCCACAACCAACCAACTAACCTTATGCGTACCAGTTGGTAACTGGATATAAGCCTGATATTTAACATTTACGCATGTTTGGTTGTGTAGTATATGTGCCAATTGCGCCCCCACAGCGCACCAAAATGGGTCCTTTAAAACGATTAAGTATATATGTTGGATATGAATCTCCAACAATTATCCGCTATCTAGAACCTTTGACGGGTGATCCTAATATCGCATGATTTGCGAATAGTCACTCTAATGACAGTCTTCTTGTCGTTAGGGGGAGATAGGGAAAAGTATTTTCCAAGGGAACGACAGGAACTGTCATGGAATGTTCCCACTTTAGTCCCCAAACTTCACAACGGAAAGTTGAAGTCAAACGAATCAGACTCGATACCTGATACGTTAAATACTATTTCAAAAGTGACAAGATCACACATACGAGCTGCTAATATACCCGTAAGGTTAAAAGTCCCCAACAGGGGCACAACGCCGTTGGAAAGTGCGTTGCAATCACACATAGTGGAGGTGTGGTTGAGGTTGTAGCTACCAAATGGAAGTGGTGGAAGCTACCCGGTTCGATGAATACTATTCTAAAGGAAGAGAATAGTGAGGCACATCCATTTATCATCAATACATAAAACTCTCATGAGATTATCTCTAATTATGTCCATGAATCATCACTGGAGGACGCTCCGAAGTTAATATTGATTCTAGAGATAAATAAAATCTTAAATGAACTATGAGAGTACATATGAGTCAATGGACAGATCATATATATTCATTGATGATTTATTCACATTTACTATTGCTCATAAGACGATAGAGCACGACGACATCGAACCACGCTCGGTTGAATAATATCAACAAAGCATATTGACCTAAAGAACAATCCAGAAAGAATTATATTATTTGACAAAGGATCGGGTATTTGGTTCGGTAGTGCTAACCCACCAAGTGTAAAGCCCGTAGGACATAACTGAGTCTTTGTCAGAAAGCGTAACGAGAATAATAAAGTCCTAATGTATAATGCTCTCCTTTGGCGCAAGGTTTCTCACAACGCACTGGATTGACCACAATAAGACTTACTCTCTCGTGATGGAGAACGTTCTGCTATTAATTAGCCAAGTAGTTTCCGAAGGACTGGAAATTGCAGCTCAACGATGTAGTTACTACATATCTCTATGGGGATCTAAATCCAGAGATATAAAAGTGCTTGATGGCATTATACCAATATCGAGTAACTTTAAACTATGAAATGTGATTACAATAAATATGAAACACTCACTTTATAGATTAAAACAATCTATGCGGATGTGGTATACCCGCCTGAGTGAATATTTGATTGGGAAACGATAAATAAAAACGATGAACTGTGCCCTTGCATATTTGTTAGGAGAAGAAAGTTCCAGATTTTCATAGTAGCTCTATATGTCGATGTAATGAACATAATAGACACTCTTGACGAAATAAGAGAAAACACAAGCTATTTGAAATCTGAATTTGAGATGAAAGATCGTGGGAAAACTTGGTTTTATCTAGATACTTGAGCTACGACACCGAGTTTGTGGAATATTAATCCACCGATCCGCATATGTCTAGAAAATGATCAGGCGACCTAATATAGACAAAGCGCGTTCGATTAGCACTCCCATGATCGGTCAAAGTGTTGGATATAAAGAAATATCCATTTCGTCTAAAGGATGAGGACGAAGAGGTGTTAGGAGCTGGAATTCCATACCTAAGTACAATAGGCGCATTATTGTACTCAACATAACACACTTGACCCTATATTGTACTTCTAACTGAACTTGTCAGCTAGATTTAGCTCAACGCCAATGCAACGTCATTGGAATGATTTCAAATGAATCGTTTGGCACCATTGACGTGGGCTTATAATTTCCCTACGGAGAAAAATGGATTGATAATGTAACTTCAATACCTACTTAGATTGTGAGCGGCAAAAGTACTGGCTCTTATAGAAAAACACCAAACAATGCCTTGGTATATATTTGCTAATATTAAGTATATGTTTGACTCATATAAAGGTTGTTCCCAAACTGGATAAGGAATTATCATATGGAACATGTCGATTGCTTGGAAGTAAACTAAGCAAACCCTTAATAGCTATCTTCTTATATTATCAACAATCTTACTCTCCATGAGACTATTCAAGAGTGTATATGGTTAAGGACTATCATTACACATATAAGAGGAGCTGATAATTTTGAGTTTAACCATTATACAACTTGCATGTATGGAAATAATGCATCATGTATCGAAGAAATGAAAGTAAGATATATCAAGGGTTATAACACAAAACATATTTTGCTTAAGTTTTCATATAACCAATTATCCTCAAGATTGAAGTGAACTGAATAAGATGCGAGGAAAATGTGACATGTTTGTTTACCAAATCAATACTTAAAACCATATTTGGGAAACATGTAGAAAGTATTGAAATGAAAATGTTTTAAACCTCATTTGATTAATGCACGAATCAGGGGGAGTGGTAGACAAAAGGGGGAGTCTACTATATATGTAATATTGGTATGTTGTGCTCTTTCCTTCAACCAAGGTTTTATTTTTCCCATTGGGTTTTGTTCCTTGGTGTAAAGTTTTAGTGAGGCAACGGTTTATATACCATCATGTTTTCTTAACTCTCACGATTAATGTACGAATCTAAGAGTAAATTAGACTAAAGTAAAAGTCTATGTGTTGCAAAGAAACTAGTGTGTTGTACTCTTTCCTTCGTCATATTTTTATTTTTTCCCACTGGGTTTTTATTTTGACGTAAGGTTTTAACGAGGCAACAATTGTGCACCTTCACTCCTTTGACTCGGCACAAGGGGGAGTGTTGTAGGATAAATGTGCCATCGTCAAAGTATAAGACGATAATGATAAAGTTAGAGATAGAGATAGAGATAGAGATAGAGGCATTATAGTTAGATTAGAACTTGGTATCTCATGATTATCTCTTTGTAAACCATCCCTATTTAAAGGGCTTATGATTAATGAGAATTACGATTCATTCTCTCTTTTCTTTTGTTGTTCTGTTTCGATTCTCTTCAACAATATTTTATTTATTACTAAATATGATTTTAAATAAAAAAAATTCAATAATTAGAAAATTTATTTTAATTAAATACGTTTTTTAAAAATAATTTTAAATAAATTTTGGTAAAGAATTACAAAAAAATTAATTATTTTTATTACCATATAACTTTATTACTGCCTACTTTTTTATCATCTAATTTATTACACTCAACTTTATTATCTTCTAACTTATTACCACATACTTTTTTTATCATCTAATTTATTACACCAAACTTTATTACCACCTAATGTATTTATTACACAAACTTTATTACTTCTAATTAATTAATTAAATAAAATTTATTTTTAAAATGAATTTTAAAATAAAAGGCAATTAAAAAAAATTGTCAGTCAACACCGGACTCGCGCCGCCGGAGGAGAGTTGCGCCGGCCGGCGCGAACTGTGGTGGGTTACGAGGTGTGGTTTTTGTTTTTATTTGGTAAGTGTGTTGTCAAATCAGTCAAATCATGAAAATCTTATATCAAATCAAGGAATGTTATGTCAAACCAGAAATCTTACATCAATTCAAGCATATTGTGTCACATCAGTCAAATTTTAATTTTTTTATTCTTTAATTAATTATGAAATGTGTCATGTCGTGGGACACTTCTCCTCAAGCAATGCTTGAGGAGAAGAGATGGGTTATTTTTGAAAAAAAATTAAAAGTGGGTTATTTTTGTAGTTGGTTTGGGTAAAAGGGCTAAAAAATTAAGGACCTACAGTTTTCACGTGTTTGGTTTAAAAAATTAAAAGAGTAAGTTTCTCACTCTTAAAATAAAAAAACATGCTTTAAAAGGTTGTACATAATGCTTAGAATGTTTTTGGATGAAATGGAATCTGTCAAAGGAATTTGACTTTGAAGGAATTGGAATGGAATGTTGTCAGGTTTGACCACCTGTTTGGTTGACATAATTGGAATAAAATCTGTTAAATGAATTGGAATTTGTCTGTTTGGTTCACAGGATGTAGCTTTGAAATTGGAATGAATTTATTATAAATGACCAAAATACCCTTTTTGATAAGTTTTAATTTTTTAAAACAAAATATTATTTAATAAAATAATCATTAAATATATTTTTTTCACTAAAAATACTTTAATAAAATAATTAGTAAATACTTTAATGCGCAAAAAATATAATATACACAACCCAGATAAAATATATTGTCAAACAAACAAAATTATATTTTAAAAAAATAAAATATATTTCGAGAAAATAAAAAAATGTATTAAACTATATTATATAAAATTAAAATTAAAATTAAAATTAAAATTAAAAATATAAAAATATAAAAATAAAAATAAAATCAAAATATAAAATATAAAATAAAAACCTAAAGTATTAAATTAAATTATGTTATATTTAAGTTAAAGGGTATATTTGTAATTATGAAAATACAACATTCAATCAATTCCAATTCCATCAAAATCCTTCAAGATTGCTAAGGAATTTCAAATTCACTTATTTATGGAATCTGGTGGATTTGGACATTCCTTTCCGTCGAAAAAAATGAACCAAACGAAAGAATGGAATTCGGTCAATGGAATTCGACATTCCAATTCCATCAGATTCCATCATAATCCATGAACCAAACGTCCCCTAAGAGTTTGGGGTTAGATGCTTTATATAAAATAGTATAGAATAGATATAGATATAGGGAAATTAATTAAAATACCCAAAGTTTGAATTTGACTTACCAAAATACCCAATTTTTCGCTGAGTTTACCAAAATACCCAAAATTTCCGCGGTGGGCCCCGCGATCGCGGTCTAGGGCCTACGTGTTACCTTTGTTGGGCCAAAGTGTCCCGCGGAGCCCCCCAACTATGCCCGCGGTGACAGGATTGGCCCCTGCTCGCGGTGGTTGTCCGCGATGGGTCCGCGGTGGGCATAAAAATTACATTTTTGGTCCTTTTTTGCACGAATCTTTGCATGCTTTTACTGTTTTTTTCCACAATTATTGTACTTTGAAGACCAATTTGTGGTTAAAATTCATCCTCCTCAATGAGATTTCATCCATAAGTATCAGTAAAATGCAATCCATAATTCACACCCATTCCATACTTCTTTCTTGCTTTCTCTCTTGCTTTCTTTCTTCAGTAAACAAATGGCATCGTCATCTAACCCATCGTCTACACCTGAAAGAATGTCACCTAAACTCCAGATCGCGATAGCAGAAAGGGAAAAGGAGATAGACCAACTGACAGAATAGTGGAAACAGATGATGGCCAGAAAGGAAGTCCACTTGATAAGGATCGAAGTAGAAGAAAAGGAGATCAAAAGGATGAAAGGGGATATAAAAGATAGGGAGGCTCGTATTCGTCGAGAAAAAGAAGAAATTCACCACATTTTGCAAGACTTCGCAATTCTTCAAGCGAAGGTAAGCGACAAACAAAGTTGGATTGATCAAACTAAAGCAATTTTTCAGTAGGTGGTGGTACGGGTGTTGCTTTAGTACTTTGTTGTTTATGTGTTGTTGTTTTGTATTTTTCCAGTTCGACATTGTTGTTTCGTTCCTTTACTGTTTATATGTTGTTGTTTCCTTCATGGAGTTTTTATGTTGATGTTTCATGTTGAAGTTTGCTCATGAATAAAGGTCTTTAATTTGTCTGAAAAGTAGTGTTTAAGTAGTCTGAAATTTGTCTGAAAAGTGGTTCATATTAAAAATACAACTCATAGATGTTATACAAGATTATTTCATAACAAACACATACTAATAAATACAGTACAAATTTATCCAAATTTGAGGCTACGGCTAGACGATGGTTTGGTTTTTGACAATCCGGGTCGACTTCTTACATGCTCTGGCGAGACGAGTCTCAAAGTGTTAAGCTCCACTTTCTCGATGTACACTTCAATCACAGTATGGCCGTCAACATACTGTCGTATGTTGGCTACATCTTCATCGGTACTCAATTCTACCAGTCCACTCAAGAAGTCTGCATTCGGCCTCTTAAAATACAACCTATTATATTTTGGTTCTTCATAGTCCAGCTCTTTCATGATCTGTTCAAGCAGTTGCATAGAAAGATCATCCACATCTAACATGTCAACATAAATTTCTAGACCACGGAAATAATGTCTTTTGGGTGGTTCCGTGAAGTACCCACCATGGTGGACTTTCATGGTGAACAGTTGTTGATATGCATCTGTTGATGAACATTAATTAATATAGTTAGTTCGTAGAACAACGGTAGTAACAAACAAAACTCAATGAAACATGCACACTAACCATATAACTCTTTGCCAGTGTCTGAAAGCGATTCAGATAAACGCCTAAAGCACCAAACATGAAGGTTTCGGGATGCCATGTAAGAATACGTTAATGAATAATATGTTCTCGTATATGTGTTTTACGACTAATCTAGTGTGGTGTTGGACAACCTAAGGGGGGGGAGAGGTTGTATTTTAAATCTTTTACTTTCAAAAAATTCTTTTTTACAAATAAATACAGAATAAATAAAGCAGAGTATAAATAAATAAGTATACAACAATTATATAAACAGATATAATTTAAATGCACAGCGGAAATGTAAATAGATAAGGGAAAGAGAATACTTGACAACGGAATTTTTAAAGTGGTTCACCAAACACAAAGTTGGCTAGTCCACCTCGAGAAAATAACACTTCTCGGAGATCCAATACGAAACGTGTTCTTTACGGTAGAAACACAAACCTTAATACAACAAACGCGAATCACTCTACTTTGAGAGATTAATGTGGATCACTCACTCTTATTCAAACACTTACAAGAGGGTATAATTTTAATATGAATAATCACTCTTGAATAAGGTTTATCACTTGGATATTTTATAAAAAATGTTTTATAAAATATATATATATAAAATAAGTGAGAGTGAGAGAGCTGAGAGTTTGGATTGTTGATGTTGCTGTTGGTGTGGTCTTCCTTCTTCATCACCAGCATGCTTCTTTATATATCAGCATCTCCAACGGAAATATGAGGCGCGGTATACCGCCAAATGCACGCGGTATACCGTGCAGTAAAAAGGACACTGACACACAACGGCTCTCATGCAAAGTTGACTTCTGGAAAACGTACCCGCGGTATACCGGCTAGGACTCGCGGTATACCGCCGTCAGAAAAAGGTACTTGCAACCAATCAGAGATGCACACGGAGCCTGCCGCGGTATACCGGCTGAACACCCGCGGTATACCGGCCAATATGTACCCGCGGTATACCTGCGTCAGAAAGTGGTTGCAGAAACAGTACGCATGGCAGATACTTCTAGAACCAAAATTTCTTTTAAAATATTATTTAAAAGGTTTTTAGAAATATCCAAGTGGTATATTATTTTAGGGTGTTTATCATTATTAGTTATAAACAATGATGACGACGTAAACACTTCCGTCTTGAACCCTTCAGATAAAAACTTCGTGTTCTTCAACAACTGCACACTTGGATTAAATTGTTAGACAAACAATAATACGGTGTGTTTGTAATCATCAAAATAAATATATATAAATATATAGAGATGTGGTACACTTGCACCAACAATCTCCCCCTTTTTGATGATGACAAACACAACCGCTAAGCAAGAGCATGTGCGGTTTCTCTCCCCCGTTTGTCGAAACAAAAAGGGTCAAGAAAGACGGTATGCTTCCCCTCGAGAGATGCTCCCCCTCAAAATATGCATATAATTGAGGTAGCATAAACTCATGGGTAAAAGAGCTAAAACGCTCCCCCTCAAATTAATAGCGATATCAATTTGATTTTATAAAATTTGAGGGATAAAAATAAAATGCAAAAAGCAATAGAGACAAAGATATACAAACCAATACGAAACACTTGCACCAAAACGGATCTTAAGGCTTCAATTTTCGGTTAATTTTATGTGATAAAAAAAATCACCACGTATTATGACCTCGTCAGGGAACCACGTATTATAACCTCGGCAGGTAACCACGTATTATAACCTCGGCAGGTAACCACGTATTATAACCTCGGCAGGTAACCACGTATTATAACCTCGTCAGGAAACACGTATTATAACCTCGGCAGGTAACCACGTATTATAACCTCGTCAGGAAGCACGTATTATAACCTCGTCAGGAAACCACGTATTATAACCTCGGCAGGTAACCACGTATTATAACCTCGGCAGGTAACCACGTATTATAACCTCGGCAGGTAACCACGTATTATAACCTCGGCAGGTAACCCCTACAAAAGGCAAAGAAAATATTTCGTGGTACCCTTTTCTTATGGGTCCTTTTAACAGTTAGTATAAAAACATAAACTGCAAAAAAATATGTTGTCGACATAAAACAAAACACGACAACATATAAAACCATAAAAATGGTTTAAAACCACAAACGCATCCCACCGGGATTGTCAACATTAAACATTCCTTTCGGAATCCATTTTCTAACCATTTTTATTTTACGATCGTATTTATCATAGACGTAAAAAGAAGTATGCGGATTAACATTTTTCTTAGGATTCGCAAACTTATTATTATACATAAACGCATGTGATTTTCTCGACATATAATTCACATAATTCATTTTAGGAACATACGGAGGTTTTTGCGTTTTATTTTTAACAACAAATTTAGGTTTTTCAAAGACCCTTTTAATTGGCATACAATCACATTTTTCAATACACGTATTTGAACCAATGCCTTTTCGGCAATTTATACGATTTGATATATTAAGCATTTTAAGCACTTTATCATTGCTACTATTAAAAGCATTTGCTAATAAGTCATTTTTCTCATGCGATTTACATTTAGCATTTAAACATGCAATTTCATTTTCAAGAGACTCGCATTTTGTACATGTAATATCTTCATGTGTCTTTTTATTTAAGCATGCAATTTTATCATTTAAAATATCACAAGATTTGCAAATATCTTTTTCACTTAATTTATTTTCTAATTTAGTGATAATATCTAAATCATAAGCAGATTTTTGTTTACCGTCATCTATTTCCTTTTTATATGCGGATACGGTTTCTTTTAAATTAGAGATTTCATCTTTATACCTATTTGCAAGAGCGGCCATATCATGAAATGATTTATATAATTCGTCAAGATTATTTTCATCGTCACTATAATAATTATCACAATTATTTTTAGAAGAATATGATGAAGATACCTCATTATCATGGTCGGCCATGAAACAAAAATTTTTGGCCTCATTTATGCTTGCGCTCATCGCGCCTCCAACTAAAGCTTTTGGTGTGTTGATTTGTTTTGCTCGATTCGGACACACACTTGCATAGTGATCCTTGTCACCACACACATAGCAAAAGCCTTTCTTTTTATTGGCTTTTTCATCGTCGCTAGATTCGTCATATTTGTCTTCACTTTTATGGACGTTGCGACTTTGGTTTTTACCACCACGACGGTAGTCTCCATTTTCTTGAAACCTATCATTTTTGGCAAACTTTCTGTTAGATAAAAGTTTAGAAAGTTTTCTTACCAACTTGACTAAATCGTCAAGATTTTCGGGTTCGTCATCGGATGAGCTAGCTTCTTCCTCCTCTTCCTTTTCCTCTTCTTTTGAGGCAATGACTTTTAAAGCTATGGATTTCTTTTTGACTTGCTCCCGGACTTGATTTCTTCTTAGTGCAATTTCGTGCACTTTAAGATTGCCGATCAAGTCATCTATCTTCATTATGGAAAGGTCACGGGAGTCTTCTAAAGATGTTATCTTTTGCATCCACTCCGAAGGAAGGGCTCGTAGAATTTTCCTTATATAGTCATCGTTAGGATAAGTGCGATCCAAACCTTTCAAAGTAGTCACAATAAGGTTAAATCTTTTAAACATTGAGTCAATTGACTCATCTTGTTTCATTTCGAATAATTCATAATCGTGAACTAAAATATTCACTTTACTAGATTTAACCTCCGTGTTTCCACGATGAGTATTATTTAAACTTTCCCATATTTGATTTGCAGTTTTATATGTATATACTCTTTCAATTTCATCAGTTGTTAAAGCAGCATATAATATATTCTTAGCTTCAAAGTTTAAACAAAAATGAGTTTCATCAGAAGTAGTCCATTCATCTATAGGTTTATCAATATAAACATCATCTTTCACAATGGTGGGTTTAAAATTCCCTTTTTCTATAATATTCCAAATCTTTTGATTTTTGCCACGCACGTGACATTCAAATAGCTCGGCCCAAATGCCAAACTTTTCAGTATCTATCAAAGGAGGTTTTGAAAACACGATATTAGTTTGTTGAGCCATTTAGAAGAATAAGAGAAATTTATGCAGAATATTTGAAAGACCTGCTCTGATACCAAATGCTGGACAACCTAAGGGGGGGGGGGGAGAGGTTGTATTTTAAATCTTTTACTTTCAAAAAATTCTTTTTACAAATAAATACAGAATAAATAAAGCAGAGTATAAATAAATAAGTATACAACAATTATATAAACAGATATAATTTAAATGCACAGCGGAAATGTAAATAGATAAGGGAAAGAGAATACTTGACAACGGAATTTTTAAAGTGGTTCACCAAACACAAAGTTGGCTAGTCCACCTCGAGAAAATAACACTTCTCGGAGATCCAATACGAAACGTGTTCTTTACGGTAGAAACACAAACCTTAATACAACAAACGCGAATCACTCTACTTTGAGAGATTAATGTGGATCACTCACTCTTATTCAAACACTTACAAGAGGGTATAATTTTAATATGAATAATCACTCTTGAATAAGGTTTATCACTTGGATATTTTATAAAAAATGTTTTATAAAATATATATATATAAAATAAGTGAGAGTGAGAGAGCTGAGAGTTTGGATTGTTGATGTTGCTGTTGGTGTGGTCTTCCTTCTTCATCACCAGCATGCTTCTTTATATATCAGCATCTCCAACGGAAATATGAGGCGCGGTATACCGCCAAATGCACGCGGTATACCGTGCAGTAAAAAGGACACTGACACACAACGGCTCTCATGCAAAGTTGACTTCTGGAAAACGTACCCGCGGTATACCGGCTAGGACTCGCGGTATACCGCCGTCAGAAAAAGGTACTTGCAACCAATCAGAGATGCACACGGAGCCTGCCGCGGTATACCGGCTGAACACCCGCGGTATACCGGCCAATATGTACCCGCGGTATACCTGCGTCAGAAAGTGGTTGCAGAAACAGTACGCATGGCAGATACTTCTAGAACCAAAATTTCTTTTAAAATATTATTTAAAAGGTTTTTAGAAATATCCAAGTGGTATATTATTTTAGGGTGTTTATCATTATTAGTTATAAACAATGATGACGACGTAAACACTTCCGTCTTGAACCCTTCAGATAAAAACTTCGTGTTCTTCAACAACTGCACACTTGGATTAAATTGTTAGACAAACAATAATACGGTGTGTTTGTAATCATCAAAATAAATATATATAAATATATAGAGATGTGGTACACTTGCACCAACATGTGGGTTATTTATAGGCAAATGTGGATGCTTTTACTGCATGTTGGCTATTTTTGGTCCCTGTCTTTGCTCTAACACAGCTTAGGTCCTTGTCTTTGCTCTAACACAACTTAGGTCCCTGTCAACGCTATCATATGATATAGTTCTATATAACCATTACTATTCTCTCCATTTAGACTACTACCATTATGATCATCATCCCATGCCATGTGACTATGATTATCCATGTTCATGTTCATATCAACGTACATAAGTTATGTTTGATAAATTACAACGGGCCGATAAAGTAGATAAAATCATGTTATATATCAAAACAAGCGCACTAAACATACAATATTTATCGTCCCAATCAAGAGAAATCAATGTTCAGATCAACGGTATCATATGATATAGGTCCATGTGGCTCAAGCTCCGATGGGCCCTGCGTGTTACTTAGGGGCTGTTTACCAAAAATTTCATTAAGTCCTGTATGGATAAATGTGTCTGTCTGGTTAAATTTTTCTGTCTGGATAAATTGTTGCTGTTGTTTACTTTTTTATCTGAATCAACAGTCTGAATAGCAGAAATGTCCGATTTACCCCTGAGTATGAATTATAAGCTGTTTTATATATTCTGTTTATTTTTTAAGCCAAATTATATATTTTTCAACTTCAATCATTGCCGGTTTTATTTTTCAAGTTAAAAGTGTTCGTAGAAGGATCATAAACATTGCCGGTTTTATTTTTCAACTTCAACCAAGCTCCATACTTTCCTTTCAAGTAATCGAAATGGTTCCGCATTTGTTTTCGGTCAACAACAAAATTATGCTCGGTTTTTAACGTATTGGCAACATTCTTCCACGAAAGCGCCTTCAAACTACTACCCTCTTTTCCATTTAGTCCCACCTCTAAAATACACGCTTCTAGGAAAGTTTTCACAACATTGTGATCTTTCCAACTTATCCTAACACGCTTTTGTTGGTGTGACTCACCGGTTTGTTCCATACCTAAAAACACATATAATCACACCATTTTGAGCAGGAAAAAAAACATAAATCAACAAAAAATAGAACAATAATGAGCAACAATTTGTTGGTAAGATAGGTGGGTTTGAGATGATGAAACCAATTTTAAGGTTTATATAGACTAGAAAATTAAATTGGCAAGTTAATTTGCTGGATAATGAGCAATAATGAGTAGCAACAATAATGAGCAGCAACAAAACAAAAAATAGAACAAAAATGTAAACCACAAGGAAAATCAACAGCGAAAAAGATGCATACCTTCGGTGGAGAAGAAGAGAAAAAAACGAAGAAGAAAGGGCATACCTTCGGTGGAGAAGAAGCTGCAGTCGCCGGTGGAGAAGAGGGTTGCGTCGCCGGTGGAGAAGAGGTCGTCGCCGGTGGAGAAGAGGTCGTCGCCGGTGGAGAGAAAGAGAGGAGAAGAGGCGCTGGAGAGAAAGAGAGGAGAAGAGGCGCTGGAGAGAAAAAGTAGGGATTTTTTTGAAAAGGGTTTACGTTCTTTTTCTTCTAAGGGGTAGAATGGTCATATTTTCAGCTTAATGGGGACAAGTGCCATAAACCAACTGTGCGAATAAGATGGTTTCTGTCCCATTAAGTCATAAGTAAACACCCAATTTTGTCTGCGCGAATAAGCCAGTTTCTCCATTAAGACCAATAAGTCACAAGTAAACACACCCTTAGTTGGCTGACTGAACGTCTACTCCTTGGCACGGTTGAAGGGGCGGGATTTGGACACTCTCCACGAGTATGTCCCAAGCATTGGCACCGAGTACATTTTCGCTGTATCGAACCTTCACCACGTGATGGACGTCGGTCGTTCTTTCTCGGTCTCCCAGCTCTGTTCTTAGTGTTTAGCGGTGGATAGCATGGCGAAGGGGGTCGGGTGGAGACACCCATGCTTCAGGGGGTCCAGCTGGATTTATACCTCTGCGTATGTTGCCCGGTAAGTTTCGGACGTGAAGAAACTTACAGCCAAGTCGCTGCAATCTCTACGACCCATATGTCTTGCCGCAACGATGGCATGACCGCACGGTAACCCAGATTTTTGCCATTGGAAACATGAACAAACATGGTCGGTCATCTCGACAATCGCGTCAAGTTGGTTATCCTGAACCTGGTAAAATACGTACCGCGGGTCCAAGGGCAACGAAGCACTTCTCAAACCGTCCATTTGAATCGGTCCTTATCTGGGTGACCGTACCTGGATTGTGCAGCTGCAAATTATATAAATACCCAGGGAGTCGTTCATACGACTCCTCGAACGTGCCTGACCATTAGCAGTGCCTTGCATCGCGCATGCCAGCCTTGGTGGTAACCAATTGTGATCCCGTACTGCTGGTGTACATCGTTCACGATGTCCTTTGGACGCATTGACCTGCTAGCATCAAGACATTTGTTTTTTAGTATCGCACCCAAAGTCCTTTTGGTGGCTTGTTTGTGGCTGGGATTCAGTTGCGTCCTCGAACAAGTGTGTTCGTCGTGCAACTTTCTAATGACAAATATCCCTCCTTTCTTGCCCATGGACCTCGCGTACAGCCTCCAATTACAATTTTCTCTCCCACATATAACTTCGTATCTGATTTTGTCGGATCTCGGCGTGTAACTTTCGAAACCCTCTTCTATGAACTTAATTCCGACTTGTGTGGCCAAGTCATCCTTCGAATCAAATATCTCACCTACTTGTATCCTTGAACTGTGATTATAAAGTGTAGGTTCGTAGGTTTGTGTATGGGTATGGGTATTCGGGTCTCGAAGAATAGGGGGCATATCAAAAAAGTCATTTAACTGACTAACTGATTTCTTACCAGGGGTATATTCTTCGTTCTCATCACTATCGGTATCTGATCTGTCTGTATCAGAATTACCCATTGTGAAAACATGGGTTTCGTCATCAGCAACTCCAGCAAAGCGTCCTTCTTGGTCTTTTTTTTCGTCTTCTTCTTGTGGTTGTTGTTGTTGCGTCTCCGGAACAAAATCAGGCTCCTCCATTTGGAGGTCTTCGTCATCACCGTCGTCATCACCTTCATCATCGTCTTCGTCGCACACCGATGAATCGACATACACAAAAAGTAATGGAGGTCTTTCTGATTCAGCTGCAAAGTGCAGAAAACCAAAGATATCCCCATCATTGGATAACTCCACAAATGACCCATCACCATTCTTAAACACTAACTTGCAAACAGCAGAAGGGTCGATTCCACACTTTTGCATGACGTATGCAACAAACTTCTGATAAGTATAGTTTATTGACAATTTTACACCATGCTTAGATTTATAAGAAAAATTCCACTCATTGTTGTCTTGCACCCATTCACCATCGAAACAGAAAAATAGCTTAGCTTTTGCAACAGATGAACTCATTTTTTCAGTAGTATCTCAAAAACAAAATACTGAAGAAAAAAAGCAAGAAAGAAGGATGGAATGGGTGTGTGTGAACTATGGATTGCATTTTACTGATATTTATGGATGAAATCTCATTGATGAAACAACCAACATTGATGAAACAACCAACATGAATTGCAACCACAAATTGGTGTTCCAAGTACAATGATTCAACATTGATGAAACAAGCCAGTGAAATTTAACCACAAATTGGTCTTCAAACTACAATAATTGTGGAAAAAAACAGTAAAAACATGCAAAGATTCGTGCAAAAAAGGACAAAAAATGTGATTTTTATGCCCATCGCGGGCAGGGCCAATCCTGTCACCGCGGGCATAGTTGGGGGGCTCCGCGGGACACTTTGGCCCAACAGGGGTGACACGTATGCCCTAGCCCGCGATCGTAGGGTCCACCACATAAATTTTGGGTATTTTAGTAAACTCAACGAAAAATTGGGTATTTTGGTAAGTCAAATTCAAACGTTGGGTATTTTAATTAATTTCCCATAGATATATGATAGACCTCATAAGGGCCGGCCGTTCAAATCATATTTTAAATTAATTTTATTTGACATAATTGACTTTCACTATTTGAGTACAATTACTATGTTCACAAACCGGTTAAACGACCATGATGAATGATTATTTGTTGGGGCCTGATATGGAGCAAATTTTGAAAATTAGTGGACCGAATCTATCTCTTTTCAATACTACAGGCAGGGGCTAAAAGTGTAAATAACGACCCTTCAAAGAATGAAACTAGACTTAACTTGGGGCAAAAGCTGCCCTAATTCCCCTGCTGATTGCTCCAAAAGCTTTAAAATCGAGCGATTGCAATAGATCTTCATTCAGGTAATTTTAGGGTTAAAATTGAGTTCGTGAAGTTTGCTATTTGTTGCTCGGTTTTGATCTTTGCATAAATTGAATGCAATTTTACAGAAAAGAATGACTCAGGATGTTGAGATGAAAGAGCAGCAGGTCCCGACAGCTCCTTCAAATTCGGTTTCATCACCCATTTCTATTTTGCAGAGTAAGGGTCGATGAAATCTTGTGTATTTTTGGTATATTATTTAATTTATCTTCACGTAATACTAGTTTTGGATGAATTTAGTTTCGAATCCGTGTTTACGAGCATTGGATGTTAAAGAATGTTGATATTAACCGTATGAATTAGTGCTGCTACTTGTTTTATTTACTGTTTAGGATGAAAGTAAAGATGAGTTATTGAGAAGTTTAGATTTTTATGTGGAAACTATGTCCAATTGACATTCAGATTTGAAGGAAATTGCGGCACTGATTGAGACGGGAGCTTATGCTCGTGAAGTTCGTCGGATTTTGAGGGCTGTTAGGTTGACAATTGCATTGAGGAGGAAGTTAAAGGCTTCCGTGGTTTCTTCATTCCTCAATTTTGCTCTTGCCCCTGGATCTGAAACACACACTCGGCTATCTTCATATCTGCCAAAGGTTAGCTTTTATGTTATGTGAATTTTTGTACTACTTGCCAGTTGCCATCCATTCTACTGCTTATGAGGTAGAAAACATGGAATGAAAAAAATATTTTCTATTTGTAAATACTAAGGGTCAACTGATTAGACATACCTTTTGAGAGTATCCTTGACTCTATGCATTGTCAGGTGCATTTTTAAGGTATTTGATTGTAAAGCCATAGCTAGTAGGCAGGCGCAGCCACTACAACTTTTAGTACATGACATTGCCTCATGAGATTAGACAAAGAGCCATAGTGAATTTTTGTCACTAAATATATGGAATGGGTAGCCGTAGGACGATTTTGTACTTTTACATGGATTTTGTGCACAGGCACTGCTGGTTGGCATAGGTTTTGAAGTGCTGCCCTATCTTTTATAAGACCTCACTGTGATGCATGATGTTAATATGCAGTTGACTGCATATTGTGCTTGCATGCAAATCCGAAAACTTGGGTCTACCAAGGACCTTGCATTTTAATGATGTGTGAACTGTGATGAAGGGAAATGCATATAAAGTGGAGAATGATAATGAAGAAATAACGTGAACAGGAACAAAAGTGGTAGTGTTTTCTAGAAAAGCTTCCTATGTATTATTTTGTGACCTAATGTCCAAGATGTAACACATCAACAATTGCCTGAATTGCGACCCGGTAGCTTTAGCGGATAGCTTAGTTGAAAAGTATCTCTTCCCTTGGAATCTTTGGGTTCGTTTGGTTTGCAGGAATGGAATGGATTGGATTGGATTTCATGTAGGCATTTGGATTAAGAGGGATTTGGATTGGGGAGGATTTGGAATCCTTTTGTGTGTTTGGTTCATAGGATTTAGAATGGATTTGAATTCCATTATTTATAAAAAAAACCACTACAATTATAAAAATAAATAAATTACCTTTTATTTGATTGATTATTAGAAAACAAATGTTTTGAACATGCCACCCCGTGGTATTTCCAAATCCTATGTTTGAGGGATTTCAAATCCGGACAATCCTACAAACCAAACGCGGGATTGGAATGGATTTGAAATCCAAATCCCCTCAAATCCATTTCATTCTAGCAAACCAAACGGACCCTTAGTGTCTTACATGAGTGGTTGTATCTCAATTTCCAACATGTAAGACAGTCAGTGGTTATAGAAATAAAACTTGGATTCAATGTTAGTGATAGAAAAGAAATCCCATGTCTCTTCAATATTATAGATTATTTTATTTTATGAATTTCATGTTCATAATTCCATTGAATTGACATGCATATGATTTCGTAATTGTAAGTTGTAACAGAACATGCTGGACTTGAAAACAATCTAAGGAACTCAGATGCTATCCACCATATGTTGTTACCTATAACTTTCAGTGATTCAGTGTGGTGTGGATTGGGTAGAGGTTTTTTAGACAACTTACAAAAATGGAACTACAAAGTTTCAGTGTGTACTTTTGAACTTCTTATGAGGTAACATTAATCTATGAAATAACATTAACAATGATGGCAAACTTGGTAATCACTCATGAGAAGCAACAAACATAAATTTAGGTGAGAACACAACATGATTATGTGGTTCAACCTTTGTTGCATACACCAAGTATGATGTCCTTGTAGTTGATTCTTCTCAAGCCCCTTAGGGTGTCCTGATGATATAAACACAAGTGAAAAAAGAAAGGTTGCATAACTGGATGAAACCAATGTGGCTTATTCAAACCTTAACATATGAAATATAACATTTCTAGAGGATAACACATACAAAATCAGAGTTTTCTGGAGAGGCTTTGAGGAAATGTCAAGAAGGATGCCTATGCTGCTTCATAAACGCTTCAAGGTACAATATAATGACTAAAACTATATGAGAGACGTCTGGACTTGGAATGATGCTTTTTGATGAGAAATTGAGGCAGCACCTGTTAAAATGGTTTAGTCATCTCCAAGGTAGACCTTTGAGGCACCCATTTGTAGAAGAGATTTGTACCAACAGGATTCCGTTTGGAGAGGTAGAGGTTGAGCAAGTAGAATGCACTGCCTTACGTAAGAGTGCATAGAAGGATGCTATATGCTAGGCTTTCAACTCTCTAGGTTTTATAGAGATTTAGGTTTTAGGGTATCTCAACTAGCTCTTGATAGGGCTTGTTGTTCTACAGAAATAGTGTGGTGGGTAGTAACGTTGAAAATTCTCAGAGAATTAGAGATATAGTGACATCATCAGGGTTATGCTTGAGGAATACTACTATAACTATAGTAAGGGATATGCTTGTAGGCTGCAAATAAACTTATATCTATCACAAGGTGCTTGAGTGAGCTTGATATAGGGCTTGGTCAAGTTCAGATCTTCCTGTATTAACTCAAGCTTGATACTGTTAAGGCTCTTACATATTGTGAATCATTAATGGTGCAAAGTATGTAGTACCATCATTTGTTCTGTTTTCTGCATCATTATTCTATAATTTGAACAGTTTATCTATAGGTTAGGGAACAAGAATATATAATGAGGGAGTTTTTTTAAACCCTGATTCGAACTAGCTAAAGCTTGAAAATTTTGGATCATGTCATTTGACATGCACAGGAGGATTGCCAACTTGTTATGAAACTGATCGAACTTGAGCAATGAGCATTATATATAAACAGCCAAGCCGAGCAAGATTTGTGACCCTTGTCACTTTAATTTTTGTTTTTTGAGGCTTGCTTCATGTCTTCATCCACATCTGCAGCCCTTGTTGAAAACTTTTCACCTTGCTTCACTGTGATGAATTTATCAAACATACATAAGAGAATGATCTTGTTACTTGAATTAAGTTTGTTGATAATGAACTTTAAGGAGATGTAGTAAAAGTATTTGTGATAGGAGATGATATAATTGGAGGAAGGATGCATTTGTTTTAGCCTTTCAGCTTTCTATACAAAACGTAGCTGTATACGACAAAGTAAATTTCTATCTGATATGTGAAGTGAAAGACTATTTCTGATCTTATTTCATTTAATTCAATCTGGTGTTGATGTTGAGAGGATAAGTTATTACATCTAGCTCATGAATTATGATAAACACCGTGTTAATTTCGGTTTTCCCCTTACATACTTGTGAGCTCAATTGACAAGCATATGTCCTTAACTAATTTGGTCCCACATGTGTTAATATTATTACAAGGCTAAACTCTAACCTTTTAGCTGAAAATTAATTTCCAATAGGGGTAGTTAGTATATGTTATTTTCATTTTTGATTTCTTGCTTCTTGGACTTTTCCTATAAAGTAAGTGGGTTGTTGGGTTATATTTAGTATAAATAGAACTCTATGGCCTAACTACTTAATGAGAAATGTAAAAGAAAAAGCTGGACAAGGAATGGCGTAAACTAAAACTGGCTCAAGAATAACCATTGATAAATCTTAGCTTATCTCTAGTCTTGACGATGTTTCATGTTTCGTAAAGGATGATCAAAATGATATGGAAGTTGATACCGCATCATCTGCAACTCAAGCTACTGTGAAGCATTCTCCAGAGCTCGAGATCTATTGCTACTTGCTTGTGCTGATTTTCCTGATTGATCAGAAAAAATACACTGAGGTCAGCATGTTTAATATGCCTGTTTAGGCTTGCATGTTATTGTTGGTTGAGTAACATCACTTATTCACTTTTACTCATGATGCAGGCTAAGGCCTGTTCTTCAGCAAGCATTGCCCGTTTAAAGAACTTGAACAGGAGAACAGTTGATGTTCTGGCATCGAGACTCTACTTCTATTACTCTCTTAGCTACGAACTTACTGGCGACCTCTCTGAGATTCGGGGGTGCGTGCTCTACTTGTTTCTTACTCTTTTTTGTCAATGCTTCAGTCAGTTACTGTTAGTTCATTCTGCATGATTAAGACCATGTTATTTACTTGCAGTAATCTTCTTGCTTTGCACCGGGTTGCTACATTGCGCCATGATGAGCTGGGGCAGGTTTGTTTCTTCATCTTGTTGCTGTTAGTAGTTCTTGGGGATATCTTTGATCATTAGTTTGGGTTTCTGATACGCAGGAAACACTCCTCAACCTGTTACTTCGCAATTACCTTCATTACAATTTGTATGATCAAGCGGAAAAGCTGAGGTCAAAGGCACCACGTTTTGAAGCTCATTCAAATCAGCAGGTATTCTTTGAAATTGACGAATCATCATCTACTTTTTTTTATTACCTATTTTGCTTTTGATGTGGATTAAAGTGGGACATGTTCCATTCCCCTTTCTGGTTTTCAATTAGATAAGCAACTACTCGTTTGCGTGACTTTTCTTTTCTGGGGCATGTGCACTCTCATGATATCATAGTGTTAAAACTCATTCATAATTACTTGTCAGCTGCCAGTTATGGAACCTGTTATTTCGCAATATACCTTTATCATCTTGTGCTGACCTGGTAAGGGAAATAAATAATGCTGACCGGGTAGGTGCTCGGTCAGCACCATCAATCAGATCAGTCTTTAGGTAAACTAGCTGATGCTGACCAAGTTAGCAAAAGGTCAATGCAAGCCAATCAATACTAGTGCTCAAGTTTCGTTTACTGTACCGATGATTATTCTTTAACAATTCATGTGAACTTGACCTTGGGCGAATGTCTAATTAACTTTATCTTTTCTTTTCTCTCTCGTTCTTTATTCTGTGTTTCAGTTTTGCCGCTACCTCTTTTACCTTGGCAAAATTAGAACTATTCAGCTGGAATACACCGATGCAAAGGAATCCCTTCTCCAAGCTGCTCGTAAAGCACCTGTAGCTGCTCTTGGTTTCCGAGTTCAATGCAATAAGTGGGCTGTGATTGTTCGCTTACTTCTAGGAGAGATCCCTGAACGAACCGTCTTTATGCAAAAAGGCATGGAGAAGGCCTTGAGGCCATACTTTGAGCTGACGAATGTGAGTCAGCTTTACCAACATCTCATAATTAAGGGTAGAATTGGAAATGCACACAATTTTGGAAACGTGTAATTATTATACACTTTAACTGAAATGACAGTTTTACCCTTATTAATAGTGGGAGTAATTAATTTCTCCATCTCATAATTAAGGGTACAGTTGGAAAGTGATGGAAACAGACACTTGTTTTGGGACAAACTAAAAATAGAAATGCTTAATTATTATACTTTTTAAATAATCAAATGACAGTTTTACCCTTGTTAATAGAGGGAGTAAGAGTAACTAATTTCTCCATCTCATAATTAAGGGTAGAATTGGAAAGTGACGTAAACAGACACTTATTTTGGAAAGTTGTTGGGTTTTCACTTTTCAGGCTGTTAGAATCGGAGATCTAGAGCTGTTTAAAAACATAGCAGAGAAATTCTCCACCACTTTCAGTTCAGACCGAACCAACAACTTGATCGTGAGACTCCGCCACAACGTGATAAGAACCGGACTCCGCAACATCAGCATTTCCTACTCACGTATCTCCCTTGTTGACGTTGCAAAGAAGTTGAGACTCGACTCACCAAACCCTGTTGCCGATGCTGAGAGCATCGTGTCCAAGGCCATCCGTGATGGTGCCATTGATGCAACAATTGATCATGCAAACGGATGGATGGTGTCTAAAGAAACCGGTGACATTTATTCCACAAACGAGCCACAACTCGCCTTCAATTCCAGGATTGCTTTTTGTCTAAATATGCATAACGAGGCAGTTCGTGCCCTTCGGTTCCCTCCCAATTCCCACAAGGAGAAAGAAAGTGCAGAAAAGAGGAGAGAGAGACAACAACAGGAACAAGAACTTGCCAAGCATATTGCTGAGGAAGATGATGATGATTTTTGATTGGGATTGGGATCGTGCTAGCAATCATCGAGGTAAGCTTTTGTTTTCGTGCTCTTATGACTGTTTTTAAGATGTTAAAGGTAAATTGTGGGTTATCGCTCGATTTATTCTGTCAGAAAATTAGACTTTCGAGTTTCAATGTGGTCAAGTTGATTTGAGACTATGATTTACCATTTTATGTTGCGATTTCTTCCGGAAATGATATGATAGATGTGTTCTTCCTTTTGAATTTGTTGAAACGACAAACATGCTCTCGTGTGCGCATCGTAGACATGATATGACAGCATAAAAACGTTGTCATAAATCACTTGAGTTGTGACGCATTGGTTAATGATCTAGCGAAAGTCTTATCTTTCATTAGTTTGAATCCAGGCGCTGCCAAGAAAAGAGAAAGCACAATATTTGAATTGAATTGAATTTGAAGATGTCTTTTTAAATATTTTTCCGTACGTTTCAACTCAAAAGTGGGTTTTCATTTCTATATGCTAGTTAATATTTTTCCATACGAAACCGATTTAGCAGACTAAAATCTTACCCGGTAAGTAAGTGATAGTGTAAATTTGACCGGTAAGTGCTTACCTGGATAAGTGTTTGATAAACGGCCCTAATAATAACTAAAATACTAGTTGTTACTTTTCAATAATCAAACATTAAAGAGTTAAAATTAATATAATAATTCATAGTTTATTTATACAATATATAAAATAACCATATAATCAAATTTGCTGAACTGTAACATATAATTCAGAAATTTATTTTTAATTTAATAATAAATAATTTTTTAAATATTCTAAACAAAATAAAACTATATTTTTGACATGTTTTTTCATTCATAAGCAAGGTTCTAAATGGCACAAGGCGTGGCGTGACAGCGAGGTAAAGTCTTAAGCCTTAGGAGCCACAACGAGGTTATGACGTTTATCAAGACATGACTTATGGAGGCAAATCTCTATATCATATTTGATATTATATATAAAAACATATGTTTCATTGTTTTGTACTATTAATCGATGAGTCAATGATAATAAATAAGTTAAATAAAGTTATATATTAAAAACTAGCAAATAAAACATTAAAAACATAAACAAAAATCAAATATCGGGTTACAAAAGATCGCATGTTAAGCCATGGCATGCCACGTACATAACGTGGCGTGAGACACAAACCTTGAGTCACGACGTGTCATGGCCAGGGACGGACCCAATTAAGGGCACACAGTGGCACGTGCCACCGTGGTATTTCTCCGACGAAGGGTAAAATTTTTTGGTTTCGTGATAGGTGCAACCGTATCGTTTTAGGAGGTGCTCCCGTATTCTTTTGAAAGTGCAAGTGTACCTCGTAATCAACCAAAAATACCGGAAAACTCTTGAAATCAACCAAAATTACCAAAAAAGTCTCTCAAAATCGATAAAAAAAAACTTAAAAATCCCTAAAATCAAAACAAAAACTTTAAAAATCCCTCGAAATGTCGAAATTTGGCTAAAAACACATTGGTCGATATTGAACGTTGATATAAAAGATATACATGTCGATAAAAACCGTATGAAAAAAATATGGTGTCACCATATGAAAAAGTTTCTGGGTCCGTCCTGGTCATGACGGCTGTCGCGACGAGCTTTTAGAAAAGTGTTCATAAGTACTAAAAAGATAACTATTAACAACAGTTTTATTTTATAAGAACTTTTAATATATTAAATTTTGAAATATATTGGGAGATATTTGACGAAAATATAAGAAGTTTTAACTTAGAAGCAAAATAGTCCCCTTCTATTCTACGATACGACAATCACACACCCACTCACTCAAACAACCAACCGATTTTTCGTCCATCGTATGGGTATGGCTACCACTCCTCTCTCCGCCCGTCCCACTCGCGCCTCCCTACTCGGCGTCGCCGGTCAAATCCGCCATCACCGACCTTCACTTACCACCGCCACCAACCACGCCGTTGCAAAATTATCCAAGCCCGATGGACTGGGCCTCACATCCTCCTCTTCTCGCCGCACCTCATTATCGAGATTCGTCGTCCTCGCCGCCGGCGGTGGCTCCGCAGCCGACGAATCGTCGTTCGAGATGTCTTATGAGACGGCTTTGAAATTGTTAGGCGTATCGGAAGGAGCTTCCTTTGATGATATACTACGAGCTAAGAATTCGGTTCTAGCTGCTTGTAAAGACGACCAAGAGTCGATTGCACAGGTTAATTTTAGTTTTATACGCTCGTATTTGATTTTATCGAACTTATACTTGTAAAGTTTCTGAGAACTTTCCTACAGATTATGCTAGTTTTTATTGCAAGTTCGAAAGTTATTCTTATCTTTTAGGATTTCCTATTATAACTTGGTTATTTTGATGGTGTTTTGAATTGAATCACATTTAATTTCAAAATTAGAGCTATTAGAGGCTATGTGATTTTTGCCTAATTTGACACGACTGTAGGAGCTATTATTAAAGCAAAGATGGAGTTAAAAGAAACTTAAAGTTGATGATTGGGCTTGAACTTCATTTAAGATGCTTATGGCATATGATGATGTTGGTCATTTTCTTCGTTGATGCGCATACCATAAGGTGAATCTTGAGAAGTCACTGGTATTTGAGCCTAAAGGTTTTTTTGTCAGTCAAGTTAATGATGGAAAAATGTTGCATTTCTGTGCTCAGTACTTTATCTACTTAATACTTGTGTTTACCAATGCCATAAGGGAGATTGGCTGGGTTCTGTGCTTCAATATTTAGATCTACCTTAATTCTATTTTAAAAGAGTTCTACCATGTTGAGATAAGATATTACGTTATGCTAGATTTTCTAGGCATCATGTCCTGTTCAGTCTAGCTTCATTAGTATAGGGAACAAGTCATCTAAGTCAAAACTTAGGATAGTGTATTAAAGTAATTATTCGAAAAGGAAATATCAATTGCATCTTCTTGGAAAAAATGAGAGTTTGAACATTTCAAGGAATGGTGAGAAGGTAGTTGTCTCACTAAGGAACATTTTAATAGGTTTACTAGCCCTCATCAACTGTGAACTGTCTTAGGTAGATTGTTCCAAGCACTTGTCCAACTGTTTTAGGTGAGAAGTTGTGGCTTTCTAGTGTTTCTGTGTATTGTGTGTCTGCCTGAAAATATTAGCCTGCTTTGTAATTTAATAAATTTGCAGGATGTATATGATCCATAGCAACAAAAGAATTCTAATATGTTGTTGAGCTATAGATATATATAGAGGCAACATGCATGGCAAAACATGTAATTTTCAAGGATTAATGTTATATCTTATTGACTTGTGAAGAAAAGTAAATGAAGTTCTTCTATATTTTACACAACACTAAAAAGGAAATAAATCAAACAAATATAAGAAAGTATATCAACCTAAATCCTTGACTAGTTGGGATGGGATCAACTACTACTTATATTCTTAATATACCTTACTTTTTTAATGTCAGCTACTCTCTTTCTGCTTTACCTTCTAGAGAGCTGCCCAATGTTAATTGAAATAGTAGTTGAAAGGTGTAAACTGCTATTTATAAACGGCTTGAAGATGAATATTTATTGGATCACGGATGATTTGACTAATGTCACTCACAATATTGGATATATACGGTCAAGTTTGATCAATATAGATAATGGTAGATTTCTCTGTCCACCTTTTTGTCTCTTAAAGTCTCTGCCAATATGTGGTTTTGTTTAACATGGGTCGCTACTCAGCAATCACACCATTCCTTTCAGAAGATATCTACTAAAAAGAAATTCTGAAAAAAAATATTATATAATTGGCTGAGCCACTTTTTCTATGCCCAAAAAGTACTTCATCTCTCAAGGTTATGATGATGTTATTAACACAAACTATTAAGGTTGTGACTCCCTTTTTAGGAGTATGTTTGAAAAACATGTTATGATCATCTTGACTCTGTTTTAAACATCTGCAAGCACGTTGTAGCAAATCGGCTAAACCAATTTTCTGGAGACTATTTTAGCCCATAGCCCCATACAATGCCTTTTCATTTTGCATACCTTTTGTTCCATTGAACCGTGGTGGGGTACTCATATAAAATCTTTTCTTCTAATTCATCGTCTAGAAAAGCGTTTTTTTACATCACATGCCTCTAATTCTCAATCAAAATTCGCAGCCAAAGATAACAAAATCTGTATCTGTATTGCATTTATCGTTGATACCAGAGCAAATATTTCTTGGTAGTTAATCCCATATGCTTGTGTGTACACTTTGCAACTAGTCTTGCCTTATAGTGTTCTAGGAATTTGTCCACTTCAAGCTTCACAACAAACACCACGCTTTGCAATTCTACCAACTCCCAAGTTTCATTTTTAGGTGCTTCCATCTCACCTCCCATGGCAAGACACCACTCTTCCTTGGATAATATCTTAGACAATGAGTTAGGAATGGAAATTGTGTTTAAGGATGAATGGTAACATTTACGGGATTGGTAGAAGTTCTGAAAAGACAACATAATGAGCTATAAGGGTTATTTGGGTGGCTCATACTTAGATTCATGGGGTTTAGATTCTTGTAAGGGGCAGAATTTTGGCTAATAGTGCTTGCCTCATGTCCAAAGCTTGGTTTAGTTCTTTCCTTCTTACTGTTGAAAGAGTATTTGTCCCACATCACCAGGTCATCAAGATACATATATTTGTATACGTGGTTTGGACACCCTTCTTCTTTAAGCTAGCTTTTGGGAGTGAGTTCTACCCAATCCCATTTATCATGGTATCAGATCGGACTTTTGCAGACGATGTGTTGTTAGTTTGTTTGGGTCCTGTCTTTCATGTTATTCAAGAAGGAAGGTGTTGAAATAATGTTTGTCCCACATCGCTAGGTTGTCAAGATACATGTGTATATGTGTTTTGGGCACCCTTCTCCTTTGAGCTAGCTCTTGGGGGTGAGTTTTACCCTAGCCCAATTATCACTTACAACAATGGGATCCCTGACGTTGATATGCTTGATCAAACAAAGACTTCTTTTGTTCAACTACTGACCATATGGATTGAGGATGCAAATAATGAGAGTTGTGAGTAGGAGACTCAATTGGTTGTGATGATGGTATGCCGGATGATAGATCAAACCCTTGTTCTACGATTGTAGTCAACTCTTGTTCTGAACGGATAGGTGTTAACAAATGTAACATACAGTTTCCTACTTTATGGATGACGACCTTGTAACCCTTCTGAGTGTTTGAGTATCCATTAAAGTTACAGTCAAGAGCTCTAGCATCTATCTATCTCAGTTATGACCGTGATCATGGAGAAATGATGTCCACCCAAGAATACGAGCGAGACCGTAAGATGATCAGGTGTCTTGAAAGTGACAGAGAAATTTTTAACAGGCTTTTGGATTCTAAGGTGGCGTTTGGTTCACAGATTATGAAGGAATCTGATGGAATTGGAATGTTGAATTCCTTTGATCAGATTCCATTCATTCGTTTGGTTCATTCTTTTCTAAAGAAGGAATCTTCAAATTCCATCAAATTCCACGACCAAGGGATTTCAACATTCCTTCACAATATGTTGGTATTTTGATGGAATAGAATGTTATATTTTCATAATCCCAAATATACCTATTAACTTAAATATAATCTAATTAATTTTAATTCAATACTTTTGTTTTTTATTTTATTTTTATGTTGTTTACTTTATTTAATTTTTATTTAATTAAATTAAATATGTTTTTATCTTTTTTGAAATATGTTTTATTTATGTTTTTATTTTTTTGTAATGTTTAATGTTTAATATTTTATATATATATATATATATTTATTCATTTATTTTATTTTATTTTATTTTATTTTACTTTTTTGAAAGTATTTTTGTTTTTCAAAAAATAAAATTTCCAAAAGGGGACATTTTGGTCATTTATCAATATTTCATTCCAATTCTAAAGCTACATTTTGTGAACCAAACAAACATATTGCAATTCCTTAATAGATTCCATTCCAATGTCTTCCAACCAAACAGCTGGTCAAACCTGACAACATTCCATTCCAATTCCTTTAAAGTCAAATTCTTTTGATAGATTCCATTCCATCCAAAAACATTCTGCTTATCTTAAGACTTTTGAGGGTGTTCTATTTTTGACATAGGCTGATGTGAAAACCACATCTCCCAAATAAAGTTCTGGAACATTGTGTTGGAATAACATGGCTCTAGAGGCATCAGTTCTTTTTTCGACACAAGATGACTCAAGAATGATGTCGTCCTTCTGAATACCCATAGAGAGAATCATATTGAAATAATCACGGGCATTATCTGAATGAAAATGCCTTACTTTCGTACTAAACTAATTCCCAATCATGGACATGAAATCAGGAACAACATGACTCACATCCAATATCTATTTATCTTAAATGTGACAAGCCATATAGACCCAAGAATGTTTGGAATAGTTGAAGGACCCCAGATGTCACTGTGAACTGAAGAGAATGGAGAAACAATTTTTTTTTGTTGATTGGAAAAGTACACTGGTGTGCTTAGCCAACTCACAAATTTTACAATGAAATGCCTGAACATAAAAATATATTATCATAATATAAACGCAACCTAAGTGGATTCCATATGCAAAACTCATTTTTTGCCCTCTTACCTAATTGCAAGTTACCATGTAATGTTCCAACCAGCCGATCCCTACAATTGGCTGGTCTGGATTTCATAAATGCGGTGATATATTTCATTGTGATTGCTTCCCATTTACTAATATAGTTTTAATTTTTAAATACTTTCCAGGTGGAGGCCGCATATGACATGCTGCTTATGCAGAGCTTATCACAAAGGAGGGCTGGGAAAGTTGTAAATAGTAGCATTCGTTATGCTGATGTTAAACCTGTAAATGCTCCTCAAATGGGATCAATGCCTCAATGGGTTCAAGGTGCCTTGAAAAATCCACCCATTTCAGTAGAACCACCATCTGCTCGTGATTTGGGCATCGAAGCAGGAGTCTATGGAGCTTTAGCTGTCTTAACTTATGTTAACGGTGCCTCTTCTCCAGTCGGTTCCCTTTCAGGTGCTGATGTTCCGGGCCTTATCTTGGCAACTAGTTTTGGGGCTTCGTTATACTTCATGACCAAACGAAATGTCAAGCTAGGTATGATAGTGTTCTCACAGAGCCCGTCAATAATTATTTATTTTAAATATCGTGTTGATGGATTGTAATCTTAATAACGGACCATCTTATTCTTCAGGGAAGGCCACGGTGATAACTATAGGGGGTCTCGTGGCTGGTGCTGTGGTGGGGTCTGTAGTTGAGAATTGGTTGCAAGTAGATATCGTACCCTTTTTCGGCATACATTCTCCTGCAACTGTGGTAAGCGAATTTGTTCTCATTTCTCAATTTTTGATCTCCCTGTATTTAAGCTAACTAAGGCTCGAAAATTCAAGATTAAATTATGATGCCTCTAAGAATGTCATCATCTAGGATGTGAATTCAATATAATGTACAAAAATGGATGTTGTAGAACTTAAATCGGTCAATAACTTTCCTTTATTTACTGTGGAGTTCTATAGCTTGATCATCAACTATCTGTGCCTGGTTTCAACTTTCAAATGTAATAAGCATTTTTCCCCACTTACTAGGTAACCTGCCAACCACTCACTTGTTATGCCTTTTACCGGGTAAGATTCTTGCTTCTTGGTCCATGACATACTCAATCAATAAGGATAGTGATATTAACGGGTTGGCTTAAGGCTTGACCTTTGGAACTCCTTTTCATACGTCAGTTGTTCAAGTCCATCATTGTAGATTTTCTGATGTTATTAGTCGAGGTATGCACAAAATATTCCTGCACTCTTGGAGGACGGTCCCGGTGTACAAAGGCCTCGTTTGCTAGTAATAACTAAACATTCATGGCAAGATTGTAGGTAGGGATTTTCATCGATTGAAATTCAATGGATTTAGGTGAATCTAATCTGATCCGATCCAATGGATGATTGAATCAGATCGAAAACACTTTTCCATTCTTTCATATACCAGGGGATTTCACTTGGCTCCATCCACCAGATGTTAGTTACTATTTGTTATCCATTGGGTCGAATTGAATTCATCCAATATTTTGAGATATTTTTCAACCAATTAATCAACCGTTTCAACAATTTATTCATATATTTTCTTAATTTATTAAAAATTGCTACTTATAAATATCAACTAAAAAACAATATCATAAAATGTTAATAATTATATATACTTATTAACTGGAATTGTAGTTGGTAAGTTGGTTGATAATTGGATTGGACCGGTTAGGTTTTATTGGATTCGAGACTGTTATCCAAGAACCAACTAATTCAATTTGGATGTTCAAAATTTAGATCCGATTTGATCCAGTTTCAATAGGATATCCGATTATAATTGGTCGGATGGTTTTAATTGAATCGATCGGTTAAATTGGATCATATGACTTTTCATATGCCCCTAATTGTAGGAGTTCAATGTCAGTACATCCCCAAAAAAAATCACTATCCGTGAACTAGAACATAATGAACTTGTAAAATCTAATATCAAATAAATAAAAAAGATATAATTACAATAATTAAATTTATGGCCCGAAATATTCTTTTAAAATAAATATATAATTAAAATTTTGTGAAAATTATCATGTCAAAAATCCATCTACTTTATTATCATTTTCTTGGTTTAGATATGTATAAAATATAAATTCTTAAAACCCTTTCAGATCAGATCTATAGAATCTTGGTCGGGTGTTGTTTGTTGAGTTATTCACTTCTTAACTTTTAACCATTCAAACATTTTTTTACCAAAATAACCAGAATCCCGCAAGTCTGACACCGCAAGGCACCTTTTACTTGCGGTGTCAGATTTTTCTGACGCGTTCTAAGAAAATCATGATTTTTTAAAAATTGATAAAACCGCAAGCCACCGCAAGGCCACATGTCATTATCCTCTTTACTGCAAGTCTTGAGGTATTGCAAAAAATAAGACACGTATAAAGGAAAAGGGAAAACCGCAAACCATTATAGTAAACCACAAGTTGCGGCCCGCAAGCCACTAAAATCATGATTTTTATAGAATGCGTCAGAAAAAAGGTGTCTTGTGGTGTCAGACTTGCGGGATTCTGGTCATTTTGGTTTAAAAAAATTGGATGGTTAAAACTTGAATTTCCTTAGATGAGAAGGTTATTTAAGTTTGTTTGTTTGTTTGTTTTTTAAAATAATCATTTTATTCATCACTTATGATTTACCAGCTAGGCGATTAGTTTTATAAGATTCTTTTTTTTTCTTCAAAGGATAAAAGAGCTTAAAACTTTTTTACTGTTGTAGGATAAATGTGTCATCGTCTAAAGGATATGACGATAGAGATAGAGATAGAGATAGAGATAGAGATAGATTAGAATTGAAATATCTTGTAGTTATTTACATGTAATTCATCCCTATATAAAGGGCTTATGATTTATGAGAATTACGATTCATTTTTTCCATTCTATTGTTGTTCTATTTATGTAACAACCCAAAATTTAATAAAATATAAGTTGCAATATTACAATAAAAAACGGTCCCAAAATGTACAATACATCAGATCTACTCTAAACTCGTAGCGGAAAAACACCTTCACAACTGAGATTCTACAAGAAGCCCGACGGTAATCTACGAGTCTTCACTAGACTCTAGCTCTTCTACAACGCCACAACCTTCCATCATCACCAGATGAACCCCAAACATGACAATCACCTGAAAATGGTTTTAGTTTTTGAAAAGCGAGGGTTAGACCATGAGGTCTAGTGAATTCCCTCCCGAAAACAGTTTAACAAAGCATTTAATTAACATATAAATGCAAATCGCCATAAAGGCCCATTCAATAATTCGACCAAATCACGTCACATACGGGCATTTGCACAGTGTTCGTAGACATTCTCCACCACATGGTAATCTCCACGATCGGGGCCCAAGCAGACTCCCCTCTCGCCCTCGGGTCCCAAACAGACTACCCTCTCGCCCTCGGGGCCCAAGCAGACTCCCCCCTCGCCCTCAGGGCCCAAGCAAACTCCCCATCTCCACATACATCGAAAACGAATTCCAAATGTACGGGGTAACTAATCAACTCCGAAGGGACATGATATCCCAAGGTACACTACTCTCACTGTGCGCCCGACTCCCCACATCATACCACATAACGGATATTATCACGTAAGCCAAACATGCGCGTTTATAAACATAATCATAACATGCGTGTATTTTATAAACAGCTCCACATTGTGAAATAACAAAGCTTTCATAGTATAAAATCAAGCCATCGTGCTCAAACCAAGTTCAGATACGAAAACTTTAGTAAAACATTTCATTTGCACCAAAAGAGATAAGGGAACTCACCTTAGCCTTAGCACATTGACACACGCTCCGGAACACACTTTAGCTCAACCGAACACCTGAATTGGGGTTAAATAAGGTGGTATTAAACTCCCTAATTATGCCCCAAAACATCCCCTATAAACTCCTAAGGCAAGCCCCTAAACATCGCCTCGATTCCAGGCCCGAACGACAAACGAAGCAAAAACGGAGGTGCACGCAACAGGGAGTTGCGCGACTTTTCCCGCGGTTTCCAAACCGCGTGGAAAATCGCGTAAGTCCCTGTTCAAAGCCCCCTCCCCTCTGCACAAACAGATCAGTCCGAAAAATCACCCAAAACTCCCAAAATGCTCTCAATTGCTTGCTACTTTTCCAAAAACGAAGATTAACGCTATACATACACTAAGGGATCATTACCCACTCTAACACATTCAATTACACAACCAATTTAACCCAAGAGTTATCTCTTTTCTATGCAAAAATCCCAAAGTGTAACGTCCCATAATTCATAGCAGGCAAACAACCACAAATTAGCATTCGAATTACATAAACCTTGCCTTTACATCATCAATAATTCATACTAGACAAAATTGACAGCGGAAGTCTCTAAATCCACAGCCGAGAGCTATTCTATAATCATCATAACCATTTCTTACATCCTCACCACTTCATCACTCCATCCTTGTACGTAACCCATGGTAGGAACCTTCAAACCTAACGTTGAAGTGTTCACCTACTAGAATTAAACTGATCCTGAAACGCATCAAATCCTCGCTGATTACCACGTTCGTTCGGTCATAAAACATAACTCCGGTTACCCTCACCCAACTGGGAGGAATAACCATGGTCACACCATGCTATTCTCACTAGCTTAAACACTATACGACCAAATCGTTTACACATTTCTCACAAGGTCACTAACTTAACTCATTTAGTTGCCTCATCCACTTCTCCACTGCACAAAAACTTACACAATTTCCTTCCTCAGTATTCTTTCCAACGGTTCGCACACTATCAAAGACAATCTACACAATACTGTCAAGTGTACTACTTCCAATTTACTCACTTGTTCCGACCTACTATCTACACCTTCCCTACGTTAGCGTGGAACACTGCTCACCACACATTACTTGCATAACCAAACAGTTGCACCAAGATCTTATCTTATGGCATTCAACCAAGCCGTCTTGAAACAAGACCAGGGTTCGACGTCGCTACACATTCTTTAAGGATTTCACATCAATTCCACCACATTCTGACTAACACAACCCTCATCCTCTTTAACCTCCAATGACCCCGAAGTGTTCCTTAGTGACGTCCCCTATTCACTCTAATAATCCACCCCCTTGGATTCCCTATTACAAACGGATCTATTAATTCAAGAACACCTCGAAACTCGGGTTCCACAATTCTTTCGAGTAACCACTATGATCATAAAATCAGACAGATATATATATACCGTCATCCCTGCTTTCTTACTTAGATTTACCTTAAATAATTCGTTAACAAACAGTGTGTTAGTCTCAATAACACTTCCCCAAAAATTGTAACACATCCGGTAATAACAAATGAACGTCATTACTTAACAAATCTATAAAATTTAAATCAACCAACCAAAGGCTTATACCTCTATCATGACATTTCAAATCAACTAACGATCATACTACTATTACGACCCACAATCATCATCACGTCATTCCTTAAACATAACCAAAATTTCGAACTATTTTCTTCTAAGATCATTCCCTCATGCATAAGGAACAATTTTCATTCTTTAACGATGTCTCCTCTACTATACTACAGCTTGACTAATCTATTCATCATCTTCTTTAAACTTACTTCTGCCCTCAAGAATATACTTAACAACATACGTAACCACAAAGCTTGGTCTCACAGATGGGCAATCACTCAATTCTACCCCGACATTCCATTCCGATAACAGTCAAAATACACACCTACTTACAACCCACGTACTTCAACAACTGGGATTGCAAAACATACACTCTATCCGAAATCCCAAAAGGACTTCCTTCTAATCCTTCATCTTTCTAACATCGCCTTACTACATTACTGGCTGACACACATAACTTGGCAATTGACGCTACTATTCATTCGTACATTCACCACTCCTATTAACACACTACCGACCAAGTCTCTCATGATCATTCGTACACAATTCACACTTTCCTTCATAATCTTCCGCATACTACCATCTAGTCTGTCTCGCTACTTAGTTCTCTCCCAACTTGTTGAACTATGACTCACGAGTTCACACTTAACTCAAACACGAACACCCTAACTAGCTCTTTTATGACCTGAGTCCTTTCTTAGACACGACACATTTTCTTACAGACTGGTATAGTCTACACTCACTTCGCTTGTGTTACACACCTTGTCCTTCTACGGACCCTCCTCGCCTCGTAAATAGAACGCCTACTCAACAACAACAGTCTCTTACTAATTTAACACATCTACAAGATATTTTATCAACTTACACTCATCTGGTTAGAGTCTTCGGCCTCGGCCAACATACACCGTTGCCGACTTCAACAACAAAAGACAACTCTTAACTACTTCCTTAACCTATCCTTTAACATGAGTTCCTTACGGGACCTATTCCTCCCTACACATCATAGTTAACTTTATAATCCTTCGCCCCCCCCCCCCCCCATTTCAAAACTTACTCATGTAACATCAATATTACAAGCTCCCTTCGAATCTCATGACCCACACCGTGGACCTTTCATTCCTGCCTCACAGCACTACTCATAAAGAGTTGCTAAAACCAATACCTTGATGACTCCTAGTCCTTCCTTCGGGCACCATCGCCCCTCGGCAACTGTGTTCTCAGTCATCGAGCAAAGGTACAGACCCTCATACACCTGGCACTAAATCCATTCCCGACTATTCCAAGGTCCAACTCTCCTCTTAAACACATATACCAAAGCTACATACGTTCTCCCCTTACTTGACCAACGCCTCACCGCTCTCAGAGTTCTTCCTTAGCTTAAGACGTAATACTCTACGACCTAGTAGGTTCATAGCCTTCATGCATGACAATACAGTAGATAAATCTTTTCGCACATTTCATCAATTTCGATAAATAACGTTTGGAAAGCACTTGGGTACACATGACCCCATCACTCTTATAACTATAACGCCCTGCACAACGATTCGAGAATCGTTTGCATACATCTTTCCGTGAACCTTTATCTTACTCAATTCCGAACGATGTTATCACGGCAGTAATACGTTGAATGAAAATCCTTTCATACGACACAATTTCGAAATAAATTACTGACACCAAGTAAACCAGTCGGTTCTCACACTCTTTTATATGATATCAATCGGTTAAAATTCATTTGATTGTAAAAGTTTTGCTGGCATACGTCTTCTCGACCTTTTATAATGATTCAACTTATCATGAAATACTTTGCAATCATTAGGATCAAAACTTCATCGTGCAATGTGAATGAAATCACCTTTTCTTTAAACATACGCTTGCACATTCTGACTCCTTTTCGATCAAAATTGATATTTACACATTTAATTTAAATCGTGAAAATTTTCATGTTATATTTAAGAAAGCTATGCATGAAACTCTACTTGCAATTGAAGGCTACTCACCCTAGCAAGGTCAACCGCTTCACCCACGCAACTTATCCTTGAAACTCTTCCTTCGACCAAGGGTCGCCCTATCGATTAAGCACTAACTTGATGTACATGCGTTCCACATCTCACTTACTCAACCATGTCACACTATTTTCGCTTTGATCGACTGTCTCACCTTCTACTTCTACATGCTTTCATTTCACTATAAGTACCTTATTCCATTTATCCTGCCAATGAAAGCTAGACTAAAAAGTCAAGGCTCCATTGATACTTTCAAGGTTTTGACACTATTCGATCTTACCCTCCCAACTGATCTATCCCATGGCTTCCATAACTAGGACTCTCCCGAAACTGGAGTCTTACTCAAACTCAAACATTCATCCTCTCCGAATCCACGAAGAGCTACCTCCAGACGACTCATAACATTCTTTACAACGTTTATTCTCTACGATGTCTACATACATCACATCATAATGACTCTTACATGACACTTCTCCAAACAATGGAGTTCGGTCTATCCCTCAGGGATCTTGCTGACCTATTCCTCAACGCTCTCCCAGCCATAGCGCTAAACTGAAAGAAACCGATAGTTAATCCTTACTAGACGTGACACAGCAAATTTGCTATAAGTAATGTATTGTAAGCACGCACATGTACCTGTAAGTTCGTAATTACACTGGCCAGGTGTAATCCCAAACTTACCTTACACGTTTGTCCTTGGCACCTTATTCCTAAGCGCATTTATAGTGATTGTTCCTAGAGGCAATCCTATGTCTCGGCTGTGTTCCTCATCTTACAGTTTAAGTTTAGGCTCAAATGGTCACCTAAATCCCTTAAACTAAGGCTCTGATACCATTTGTAACGTCCCATAATTCATAGCAGGCAAACAACCACAAATAAGCATTCGAATTACATAAACCTTGCCTTTACATCATCAATAATTCATACTAGACAAAATTGACAGCGGAAGTCTCTAAATCCACAGCCGAGAGCTATTCTATAGTCATCATAGCCAAAACTTGAAGTTACTCTAAGCTTCAAGTACTTCTTATCGCCTCCTAGTTCTTACTGGAAGAACCCTTAACATGCTTACCTGAAAATGGTTTAGTTTTGAAAACGAGGGTTAGACCAAAAGGTCTAGTGAATTCCCTCTGTAAAAGAACATGTATAAACAATATGAAATCCTTTCGTTAAAATGCATCATAAATCATCACATATGGTACTGCACTGTGTAATGGATCCCTTAACCATTCGCGATCGGGGCCCAAGCAGACTCCCCTTTCGCCCTCTCGTATCGGGGCCCAAGCAGACTCCCCGATACCCGCCTAGGAGGAAACGAATTCCAACCTACCGTCTCGTCAAACATATCCAAGGGATCAACAGATCCCGAGGCTCATTGATCCCACAGTACAGACCGATATCACATAGCATGCACATACGTTTCATAAAAGCATTTGACTCTTTATAAATCATGTGCATCATTTCAACATATCAAACATTCCTTTTCCTTCCATGCATATCATTTCATAAATATTTCATGCTTGTTAAAACCATAATCAGTAAAAGAATCATTTAACATTTGCGTCATAAAAGAGGTTTAGGGAACTCACCTGATAAGAAGTCCGTATCTACACTCGTGTCCGTCCCACGTAAACCTATTTATGAATCGGAATTATCAGGCTCTCTAGTCCTACGATGAACTGACCCTGACATAGACTCCTCTCACATACTGCTCTTAAACTCGCTGGACCCCTAGTTTGCGCAAGTTGAAGAACTCGCAAGCTAAGCCTGAGAGTTTACCCACTTTTCGCAAGCGGCACTTGCGAATTCCATGGTTTGCGCAACCCATGGTTGCGAGTTCTGAACTTAGTCTCAAGCCTAGGGCACCGCTGAACTTCTCGCAACCTACGCCTGCGAAAACCACACTTTTCGCAACAGGCCTTTGCGAAAAGTAACACTTCTCGCAGTAGGCCCTTGCGAAAAGTGTCCTTCCCGACACTGTTCATCGTCTCCCACCTCAGATCACTTACCCAAAATCGTCTAGAACCCTACTTTTCATTTCTAAACTGGTTTATGGGAGATATCTATACTTTAACAAAAATTAAACATCACTTAACATCAATTCTTAGCAAAAACAGAGAAATCGAATGGTTTTCTCAACACCACGGGTCTGCCATTAAATGTCTCGGAGTCCCAAGAATACATTGTACCAAAACTATTCTTACCAATAAATTCGAGTTCACCATTAACACATTTAGTCCGAAGAAACTCAAAAACAAACCAGGAACTTCAAAACATCCGATAATGGCAGGTCCAGGTGAAAAAACTCATTTGATTCAATCCATTTCGATTTGCTCAAACAGAGGAGAAGATTAAGGAGCTTCGAACTGACAGTAGCCATTAAATTGATGAAGATTACCTGGTTTGGATTTCTCCCTTGCACAAAATCCCTCTGCAACGTCTCTTTCTCCCTTCTTTCTTTCTTCCAGCCGTAAATACTCAAAATGAGGATATTACTGATTTAGGGATTTAAAATACTGCCCTAGGGATTTGGGCCCAACAACCCATATTCATAAATTTTAAATAAGGCCTTTAAATGAGCTTTCTTTTCTCCCACTATGGCCACCAAACTTTACCTTAAATAAATATTGGGTTATTACACAAAGATAAACAAAACCTAGAAACCCTCACTGGAAGGGTGCAATTTCAACAAGAGCTCACCAATCTCCAAGGGATTCATTAATCTCACCCTTCCAAGTGGTTTCTTCCCAAAATTACATAGAAAGAGAGGAGTGAATCAAATGAAGATACTACCAACACTCTATTCTAGCAACAAAGGAAATGAAGAGAATGATATACCTTGATGGAGTTTCCTTCAAACCCTTGCTGGAATCTTCCTTCTCCCACCCTCAATTGGTGATTTCCTCAAGGCACCTTCCTCTCTACATCTTCTCAGCCGACAAAGAACAAATTGAGGGTTTTTGAGGGTTTTTCACCCAAGACAACTTCTTATTTTCACCCTCTAGACACTTAAGTCTTCAAGTTTCACACTTAGGCCCCCAATTTCTTATATTTTCTCAACAACCACAAGAACTTAAAATATGGGGTGTTACATAGTTTTCCCTTCAACACGTTATCAGCACGTAAGCTCAATATTCATTGTTCACCGCCACTGCACGATGGTTCTATCCATTATTCGACGCTATTATACATGGTTATCTTCCCGCTGCTTCAATCCAAGTAAGTTTTGTATATCTTCTTCTCTATATGCGAGTATTTTAAGATCATGCTAAAAGTTAAATATCAATTATGATTTGTTCTAGAGCATGTTTCTCTTATATTTTTATTGTTGATATCAATCGAATTAAGAATAAAAACTAAAACTAAAAAAAAAATCATAATTATTTAATTCTGTAATGAGATAGATAAAGTGATTTTGACGTAAAAAAAAATTGCACGAAAAAATAATTATTTATATTCATATGAGTTTATCTTGTGAATTTGATTAATTTTATTTTAGTAAAAGGAATTACATTGAATTCGGGGCCTCCAAATCTAAGACTTACAGTTTTTTTTCTAATTAAAAAAGGGGTGGGCTAAGAACATCTCCAACAGCTTACCCATTTTGGAGAAAATGGGGAATATGAGGATTTTGGGTCTAAAATATGCTCCAACAGCTTCCTCAAAACCATCCCCATTTTGGAGAAAGTAGGAGAGAATAAAATTTTCTCCAAATATGGAGATTACCCCAAAAATCATTATCAAGTGAGAGAAATAATATTTTATTATTTTTCTTCTAAAAATTTGTTGGAGGTAATATTGTTTTGAATATTTTAATAGTATAATTAATGTTGAATTCTCTAAAATAGGGAATCTGTTAGAGATGGATGTAATTTTTTTTGGGGATTTTGACTTTTGCTTCTTCATTTTGGAGAAATTTTAGAAAAGCTGTTGGAGATGCTCTAAATACACCCAAAAAATGTTAAATGCACCCAAAAGTCAATGATTAATGATTAATTTTTTTTTTGTCTTTTTGTTGTCTTTTTTTATTTTTTTTTGTTTTGATTTTAAGTTATATAGATTAATAATGTTATTTTTTTTTATATTATATTTATATAATATCTATTAATAAAAAATATTTTTTTTATATATTATATTTTTTTATTATGTCTATTATGATTTAAGGTTTACACTTTGAGTTTTTTTTTACTTTTTAATTTATATTTAAAAATAAATAAATATTTTTTGAATAATTATATAATTAGAAAAATAAAAAATAAACATTGAGATTTTACATATAAATAAAGCATAACATAATGTTTATTACATTTTTACTTATTCTAAAATAACATTATCTGTAGTACAATTAACACGTAAAAGACGATTGTACTTCTGTATTCGATCTGTATACGAGGTAGCCCATGCAGCAGCACACGGATAACTGTAACGGAAGAAATGTGATGTAATGGTAGGAAACGGGTATCCTTCTGCTAAAACTAGTTTCACATAATGGTTACCATTGACATACCCAATTGTATAAACAACATGTTGATACCACGCCGGCGGAGTAGATCTAAGCGATAAGTACGTCGAACAGTCTGTCATTGACATAACGTGTAATATCACATTATATTTGCAAGCAATCAAGACGGGTATTTCAGGCATTGACATCGAGTGGTCATATGGTGCACCTTGATCTGATCGAAAGAAGTTTAAAGTGTTATAAGTTGTATTCCAATGTTCACTTCCAAACATGTCGAGGTATTCTGTCTTGTATGTGTCTAACTCTTCCATCAATTGAAACCGAATTGTGGGCCATGCATCTTCATGAATATTCAATATTGGGCTCATTTCGAAGGTATCGACGAGACGATTATAATGGTATAACTTGTTAAAACTAAAACATATTCTTTTAACGTATTTTACTCAATATACGATTATATATGTTAATATGATAAAAATGTAAAATGAAATATAGAAAACTAAAAGGTATAAAGTAAATAACTAAATAAGACTAAGGGTGTAAAATGTAAATTTAAATTAAAAAAATTTAAAAAATTAAAGTGTGAGGTGAGGGGGTATATTTATAATTTCCCTTGAATAATAGTAATAATAATAAAATATAAGAGATAAGAAAATGTATATATATATATATATCTTATAATAATAATAGAATAAATATATATATATATATATATATTTTATAATGAGTTAATGATTGGATCAATCTTCAATGCATTTTGCACCCTTGACTTTTGGATGCAAATAGCAACCCCCTTAAAAAAAGTTTATTTATTTACTTTATTAACTATTTTTTTATTATCATGTTATCATTATTTTAATGAAATATCATTTAACTTTAATTGATTTATTATAGTTCCTTTATACTTTATTATTTATATAGTGTTTTTAATTTAATTGTCAATTTATTTACCAATATGACCCGATCTTGACTCGTTTTTATTTAGTTTTGTTTAATTGGATTTATTATACTTATGTTCTTATACTAGTTCAAATAATGAATTAGACTATTAGTTAATATAAATTTGGGTTCACTTTAGTTACAATTAATTGGGTTAGTATAATTTAATGTTTTCAGCACATCTTCTATATTTTGGCATCCTTAATTAGTTAATTTAATTATGTTAATATTAGAGTAAACTACACTTTTGGTCCCTGTGGTTTGGTGTTTATAACACATTTGGTCCCTACAGTTTAAAAATTACACTTTAGCCACTACTGTTTGCCATTTGGTCTTGATTTGGTCCCTCTGACCAACGTCCGTCCATTGTCAGACGTTAGGGGCAACCATGTGAGATGCACATGAGGGTAAATCAGTCTTTTTCCCTCACAGGGACCAAATCCGAACCTTTACTCAAACCCTTTCTCTCGCCGGTTTCTGGGTTTTAGTCGCCGGAAACTGCTACTCTCGCCGGAAAATCGAGATCTCGCCGGGAACTGGGTTTATATCGCCGGAAAGTTCATCCATGTCGCCGACCACCATTCAACCACCGGCGACCAACCATACCAGAGGTCTCTCTCTCTCACTCTCGTCTCTCCTCTACCCTCTCGATTTTCTGCCCTAACATCACTCCCGTTGCCGCACCACAGATCGCCGGTGCCACCTCTCTCCATCTCTCTCACGCATCTCTGAACTCTCGGTACTCCCCCTCTTCTTCCCTCTCGCTCTCTAGATCGACCCCCCTCTCGATTACAGACCTGCAACCACTTCTCTGCAGGTCGCCGGCCACCAATCTGAGTTCTCCTACCACCGCCACTCCGCCAGCGGTAAGAATCTGCCCTCCCTCTCGATTTCGTCACCACTCTCCATTTCCCCCTTTTCTTGGTCGATTGCAGACCTGTAATCGGCCTCACCCCTCTTTCTCTCTCGATTGTTTCTAACAACAGCAGCAAGAACACGCATCGACCACTGCCCTACCTTCGTCCCGTTTGCAGACCACCACAAACTCTCTTCCATATCTGATTGCTCCATTTTTTTAGAATTTTCTATTGATAGGGTTGTGTGTGTGTGTTTGGGGAAGAAGAAGATAGGAGAGAGAAAGGGTTTGAGTAAAGGTTCGGATTTGGTCCCTGTGAGGGAAAAAGACTGATTTACCCTCATGTGCATCTCACATGGTTGCCCCTAACGTCTGACAATGAACGGACGTTGGTCAGAGGGACCAAATCCGGACCAAATGGCAAACAGTAGTGGCTAAAGTGTAATTTTTAAACTGTAGGGACCAAATGTGTTATAAACACCAAACCACAGGGACCAAAAGTGTAGTTTACTCTTAATATTATTTACTTATGTGGATCATAACTTTGCGTTAGATCATTTAAATTTACTAATATGTTGTTGTGAGATATATTCAGATGATTAATATAAATGTTCATCTTAATATTTGTATATTTAGATGTTTATCCAATTAAATAAAGTATATCCTGTTATTGAAGAAAACGATGGGATAATACTTTCGTAATCTAGTGATCATAAATTCAAATATTTATCCTAATGATAAATGTTTACTTATAATTTTTTTTATAATAATTTTAGAAGTTATACTTTTAACCCTACATTTTTGGCCTCTTGCCAAAAACTATTAAATTCTTATAATGTATAATATTAGACCATTCTTAAATGCACCGGTTCAAATGTATATCTTAATTATGAGTTCCTACTCATAATTTTTAACTTTATAATTAATTTTTGGAAGTTACACTTCCAACCCCCATATATTTTGATCTTTTACCAAAAGATCCATTAATATTATTAAGAAGTTAAAAGTTTGAAGTTGACTTTATGTCAAAACTAATATTGATTTGTCTAATGGCAAAATCTCTAAAAATACTATTAAGATATTGAAATATTGAAATTGACTTCATATGCCAAACCCTTATTCTTTTCGCCTCCTGCCAAAAGCTTTATAATTAACAATGTTATCTCCAAATTAAATAAATCGCAATATGTCAATTGGATTTTGTCAAACGGGTGTAAATAACCCTAAGGCTTGTAGGGACTTAAGAAATCCACGTGATTCCCCTACTACCTGGAGATCCAATAGATTGAGTGGTTCTTATTCGCAAATTGAAATATTGATGAAGTATTATCAATAAAATGTAAGAATACAAAAATCCAATATTATTATGATAATGAAAAATTTCATGCATAACATAATAATGATAAACCATAATTCACTATTTTAGAAAATAATATGTTCTCCATTTTCTACGACATCTTTGAATCAAAAGTACTTGATTACCATAAATAGGTTCGGAAAACACAATAAAATACGCAAAAGTCATCGAACCATTTTGACCCTAAAGAAAAAAAAAACTAGATGTTAAGATACAATTAAATACTTTAAAATTTTTGAGACGATACATCAGTCACAACCTTCAGAGAGAATAACTAGAAACCCCTAAGAACCGTGGGTAGTCCCAAAAAGGAAATTCGGGAATATTTTGTACCATATACTTCTCAAACTAATCATACAGTGGAAAGAAACCTACTCACTTGATTACAAGAAGGTAACTGATTTTGACAAAGAAATGTCATATCTCAAAATACATCTCAATCTTTGTGGCAAGGAACTCACAAAAGATTATGCGAATCATAACATCTTTTCATCTTTCCTATATCACCAATCATACTAATGAAACAGTATAAGCTGCAATATAACCTTTAACAAACTCATTAACTTAATGCAAGTGGTTAAGAGTTGTAGCAATGTTTTTTTAACAACGCTAGACATACCCGGATAAAGAAAATTCTTGGGGTTAATAAGGCAAACGTTGGAGGTGGAAAGAACTCCAAAGGATAGTGAGTTGAACATATTAATCCACACACATATGCTAAATATGTATCATATGGACAAGGTTGTGGAAAGGGTCAAATTCATGGCAAGAGTCGGGAACGAACTCCTAATAGAAAATGGGACAAGTTATAAATGAACTATGTCATATCTAAGATTGGTTAAGTACAAGTTTATTTGAATACACTTTAACTATCAAATTAATTGCATTTGTGTATATATATACACCTGAGTTTATAACCATTAGAGATGTAAATGATCACATCAAAAACAAATGCAAAACTCTCAACGTTCTTCGTTCCATGTAGGAATGTATCGAGGAGAACTTGATTGTTTTTGTGACATCTCATACAATCCTAAGAAATAGATTATTTTCTTTTTAATTCCTCTAAACACTTAGACAGTGGACTGTCACTTGTTGCTAGAGCACTATATCAATATGAACCTTGTTAAAATATTCGTACCAATCATATTATAAGAATGAAAATGGGTATATGTACATCAACTCTAATGATATGAAAGAAAATATATTAGAGAAATTAATGTATCAGATTAATGGATTATCTATGTTAGTAAACCATATTTTGTCACCAATAAAGAACTTTGGAACAATGACACATATATGTTTCGGCATGACCACGTAGGACACCATGGTCATGACATAGTGATCTATGTATTGCAAAATACACTTAGATACATTCTCTTTCGAGTGAAAGATAAAACGAGGGAATTAACCAAATTGTAACTGTTGACTTCTACTGCACAAGAAGCAACACCATCATCATAATATGCCCTCTCTAAAACCTAGAACTTTTATACCCTGATCCTTGGCCAAAACAGGAATGAGACCATCCTAAAGCTAAGGACATAATATATATATATATATATATATATATATATATATTTCATTCTTACAACGAATACAAGGTGATATTTATGGACATAAACATCCAGAATGCGGGCCATTAAAGTACTTGATGGTTCTGGTTTTTGACACGATGAACACGTGTCGTATTATAGTCCACATGAAATGTTGCACTCCTACATTAATTATACGTTTAAGGACTCACCACCCTGATTTTTCTCATCAAGTCCACATGACTTAGAATGCTGGAGAATTTACATCATAAGGATCTGATGATTATTGCATTTGTACCGCATGCGTATATATAAAATGGTCTCGTAGAATGATAAAAGTTGTCATCAAAAGAATTTAGATGGTAGCTAGGGCATTGGTTATGCGCACCAATTTATCCACATCTGCATGGGGTAATGCAATATTACATGCAACTTTACTTATTAGTGTTTAGACCCACAACCAACCAACCAAACTTATGCGTACCAGTTGGTAACGGGATATAAGCCTGATATTTTACATTTATGTATGTTTGATTGTGTTGTATATGTGCCAATTACGCCCCCACAGCGTACCAAAATGGGTCTTAAAGACGAGTCATCAAATGTTGGATATGAACCCCCAACAATTATCCGCTAATTAGAACCCTTGACGAGTGATCCCTTTACCGCTAGATTTGCGGGTTGTCACTTTGATGAGACAACCTTCCTGTCATTAGGGGGAGATAGGAAAAAGGATTTTCCATGGGAACGACAGGAAGTGTCATTGAATATATCAATTGTGTCTCATTTTGATCCACAAAAACTTCACAATGTAAAGTTGAAGTCAAACGAATCAGACTCGATACCTGATATGTTTAATATTTTCTAGAGTGACAAGATCACATATACGAGCTGCAAACATACTCGCAAGGTCAAAAGTCCCCAAACAAGGGCACAACGTCGTTGGAAGTACATTGCAATCACACATGGTAGAGGTGTGGTTGAGGTCGTAGCTCCCAAAAGAAAATGGGGGAAGCTACTTGGTTCGATAGATACTCATCTAAAGGAAGAGAAGAGTAAGGCACAACCATATATCATCAATACATGAGATTATCTCTGATTAAATCTATGTTTATGGATCATTACTGGAGGACGCTCCGAAGTTAATACTGATTCCAGAGATCAAAGAAATCTCAAATGAATATGAGTCGATGGACAGATCATACATACTCAATGATGATATATTTGCATATATCGTTGCTTATGAGATAATAGAGCACGATGTCATCGAACCATGCTCAGTTGAAGAATGTCAACAAAGAGCAAATTGGCCTAAATGAAATGAAGCAATCCAGGATAATTATTTGACAAATGAACATGTATTTGGTTCGGTAGTGCTAACCGACCAAGTGTAAAGCTTGTAGGACATAGATAAATCATTTGTCAGGGAAGCGTAATGAGAATAATTAAGTCATAATATATAAGGCTCTCCTTTAGCGCAAGGTTTCTCACAACGCACTGGATTGACCACAATAAGACTTACTCTCTTGTGATGGACAACGTTCTGCTAATTAAATTAGCCAAGTAGTTTTCGAAGGACTGAAAATTGCAGCTCGACGATGTAGTTACTACATATCTCTATGGGGATCTAAATTCAGAGATATATAAAAGTTCTTGATGGCATTATACCAATATCAAGTAACTCTAAACCATGAAATGCGTTTACAATAAAATTGAAACACTCACTTTATAGATTAAAGCAATCTATGCGGATGTGGTATACCCGCCAGAGTGAATACTTGATTGGGAAACGATAAATAAGAACGATGAACTGTGCCCTTGCGTATTTATATAAGAAAACAAGTCCCAGCTTTTCATAGTAGCTCTATATGTCGATGTTATGAACATAATAGACACTCTTGATGAAATAAGAGAAAACACAAGCTACTTGAAATCTGAATTTGAGATAAAAGATCTTGGGAAAACTTGGTTTTGTCTAGATACTTGAGCTACGACACCAAGTTTGTGGAATATTGATCCACCGATCCGCATATGTCTAGAATATGATCAGGCGACCTAATATGGACAAAGCGCATCCGATTAGCACTCCCATGGTCGGTCAAAATGTTGGATATCACGTCTAAAGGATGAGGACGAAGAGGTGTTTGGAGCTGGAATTCCATACCTAAGTACAATAGGCGCATTATTGTACTCAACATAATACACTTGACCGCATATTGTACTTCTCACTAAACTTGTCAGCTAGATTTAGCTCAGCGCCAACGCAACGTCATTGGAATGATTTCAAATTAATCTTTTGGCACCATTGATGTGGGCTTATAATTTCCCTACGAAGATAAATGGATTGATAATGAAACTTCAAAACCTACTTAAATTGTGAGCGGCAAAAGTACTGGCTCTTATAGAAAAAACACCAAACAATGCCTTGGTATATATTTACTGATATTAGGTATATGTTTGATTCATATAAAGATTGTTCCCAAACTGGATAAGGAATTATCATATGGAACATGACGATTGCTTGGAAGTAAACTAAGCAAACCCTTAATAGCTATCTTCTTATATTATCAGCAATCTTACCCTCCATGAGACTATTCAAGAGTGTATATGGTTAAGGACTATCATTACACATATAAGAGGAGCTAGTAATTTTGATTTTGATCACTATACAACTTGCATGTATGGAAATAATGCATCATGTATCGAAGAAATGAAAGTAAGATATATCAAGGGTTATAACACAAAGCATACTTTGCTTAAGTTTTCATATAATCAATTATCCTCATGATTCAAGTGAACTGAATAAGATGCGAGGAAAATGTGGCATGTTTGTTTACCAAATCAATACATAAAACCATATTTGGGAAACATGTAGAAAGTATTAAAACGGAAATGTTTTAAACCTCCTTTGATTAATGCACGAATCAGGGGGAGTGGTAGACAAAAGGGGGAGTCTACTATATATGTAATATTGGTATGTTGTGCTATTTCCTTCAACCAAGGTTTTATTTTTCCCAATGGGTTTTGTTCCTTGGTGTAAGGTTTTAGTGAGGCAACAATTTATATACCATCATGTTTTCTTAACTCTCATGATTAATGTACGAATCTAAGAGAAAACTAGACTAAAGGAAAGGTCTATGTATTGCAAAGAAGCTAGTGCGTTGTACTCTTTCCTTCGTCATATTTTTATTTTTTTCCCACTGGGTTTTTATTTTGGCGTAAGGTTTTAACGAGACAACAATTGTGCACCTTCACTCCTTTGACTCGGCACAAGGGGGAGTGTTGTAGGATAAATGTGTCATCGTCTAAAGGATATGACGATAGAGATAGGGATAGAGATAGATTAGAATTGAAATATCTTGTAGTTATCTACTTGTAACTCATCCCTATATAAAGGACTTATGATTAATGAGAATTACGATTCATTCTTTCCATTCTATTGTTGTTCTATTTAGTTTTCCCTTCAACATTTACCACCTTTTTATTAGACATAGGGTAATCCTGTCTTATTACCATCCTCTTATTTTTATTTATTGGACAAATGGCAAACCCATCTCCTCAATATAGAGAATCTCTTGGTACAAATAACATAAGCCAAAAGTAGCATCCAAGCATATATATATATATATAGACTTGAGATCATGTGAGACCAGACTATTAACGTGAGACCAAAAATGTAACACTAAGGGTTGGGTTCACGTGAGACCAACCTGTTTTCGTGAGACCACAAAATTAACACTAAACCTTCACAGTGATTCATTGTGAAGGTAAGAAAAACAACGAACCTTCACAGCAAAAACACTCTGAAGGTTTACCATCACAGTACCTTCACAGTCTTTTGCTGTGAAGGTTTAGTGTTACATTTTTTGTCTCACGGTCTCACGTTAATAGTTTGGTCTCACATGATCTCAAGTCTATATATATATATATATATATATATATATAATTATATATATATTATAAAAATGGTACACAGCCAAGAAAACAAACACAAACAATAGATACATTATTTACAATGTACCAAACTCTTTTGTTGTACCATATTCCACCTGGACACTATTTTGGACGATCCAATAACAAAAAGCTGTTATAAAAAACAAATAGCAACTTCAACAAACATTTTTTAATTCATAAAACCAGCCGGCAGAGAACAATGGGCAGCAAGATTCAAGATTATGTGTGATTGGTTAATTATATGCAACAAAAAGTTTCAAACCACCTTTTTATCACCAACGAGAACTATTTAACCCAAATTCAACATCTCAAAGAAACACACAAGGCATAGGGGATGTTTACTCTTTTTCCCGTTAAGCCCTGAATGGGTTAAGTTGTCATTCAGGATAAATCAGACTATGGGTTTGAGGGAGACAAAGAGAAAGGGTTGAATTATTTTTGGGCATTTATGGTATTAATTTGTTTGAGTTGGCTTAACGGGACAACTGAGGGGTCCGGGCTTATTCCATATAGCCATTTTAACTTTATGATTAAGCTGTTTATGGTTAAATAAATAAGCCATCTAGACCATTAAGCTTAGACAACCCCTACAACTGTTGTTGAATGAATGGCAGTGGACCACAAATGATTAACCAACCTCTGACATACTCAGCAATGCTTCGGAATCCTTGTCATGTGAGGTCTCAAATCGATTAATCTATTCAAAAGCTATCACATGACTTGCCAACTTCACGTGAAGATCTCCTCCAACCTAATCCTTTACACACAGTGTCACTCTAGAAGAAAGTTGGAATCTTTTTGCTGCTGGCAGTTTGGTCTTTACAGCTATAATGCCAGCCTAATCAGATCTACAAACTGGTTATCATCTCCAAATTTGTTGACCCCAATAGATAATAAACCAGATCTATAAAGTGGTTATCATGATCAAACCAACATAATTTACTTATGTCGTGGATTCCTAAAGTAATTCAATCCTTATATAAATTCCCAAGATTCTTCCACTCAATTATTACTTAGTAAAGTTGAAATGGGGTTAGAAAGGCCCTTTCTGTTATCATCGATTCAAACTCAAAAAGATAGAATCTTTCCTAATTCCTATGACTAATTCCAAAAGATAATTGAAGGAACACCAAGAACTTCTTGATTGCATAACTTTCAAATGTCGAAACATCAATGGAAACTTATGTAAGATCTAAGGTGAAAAAAAACTACAAGGACAAATTCAGATTCAGACTGATTCAGGGAAGTAAACAATGAAAGACCATGAATGAAATTAGGAACTAAATTAATGGAAACTTCTGCAAAATCTAGTTCTTTTCCCACTAACAGAATCAGTGATTAAATTAAAAGAGAGCAAATCAAACTGTAATGAAACAGATAAATCATACTAATAATTAAAAGAAACCAAAAGAGCTAGATTTGGAAGGAAAAAAAAAACACAAGAGTACGAAGAAGAAACAAACGATTGATACTGAGAATGAACCTTGCATCAAGATTGTTGGGGTTTCTCTGGCTTTTTGCAGAGAATCATATGCATTGGGCTAAAAATGCCGGTATCTCCTCCTCTGGTGAGATAATCGGCGGTCTTGAAAAGCATCTCGTGAACATCTACAGTTCCTTTTGGTGCAACACCAAGCGTCTCAAGCACCATCACTAAAATGTGGTTTCTCCAATACGCAATTCGCCCCATCTTCAACCTCGACCACCATGGATGCGACGGAGGCTTCGCCAAATCCTTCTCCTTCACCACCTCAAACCCTACCTTCTTCGCCACCTCAGCAATGTCGGAGTAACTCCTCAATCCAGGCAACGCATCTCCTCTCTCGATCCCCTGAATAATTTCCACATGTTCCGGATCTTCTCCTCGATATAATTCCGTAGTCACCCATTCGTACGAAACATACATCGATCCAGGCTTCAAAACCCTAAAAATCTCACCGTACACTTCCTCCAGCTTCGGCGCGTGACAAGTCGCCTCGATCGAGTACGCGCCGTCGAAACTCTCGTCTTCAAACGGCATTTCTAAAAAATTGCCGCAAACGACATCACATAGCTTATCCAATCCGGCTTTCTTATTATGCGCCTTCGCTCGGCTCACTTGATACTCATTGATGGTAATTCCAACGACGTTACAACCTGAATGTGCTGCAATTGCACGCATCGGACCTCCGACACCGCATCCGGCATCAAGGATCTTCTGTCCAGGCTTTACACCAATCAGATCTACAGCCATCTCTTCATGGATTCTGGTGGACTCTAGGTTAGATTTACCAGGAATTGCAGGAGAAAAATGAAACGATTGTCCCCATCCCCATTCGTAGATATCCGTGACGAGATTGTAGAAAGTGTTGACAAAATCCGGAACTTTCTCCGCCTTCTCTATCTCCTTGGGACGGCGGAAGAAAGACCAGTACTGATTGTAATTGTCTTGAACATTTTCACGTTGGATTGATCCTCCGGAGAGTTGGACGGCGTGTTTGCCTTTCTGTTCGGCGGATCCAAGGATGCAAAAGAACCAGTAAAGGCCGCCGGCGAGGAGGGAGACGGTGCAGACGAGAGTGAGAGAATCCATGGATTCTGTAGGAGAGAAAGCAGGGAGATGTGAGTGTGAAGCAGGGTAAGGGGGTGGGAGTGCGGTCGGTTCTTATGGCGGTCGGTTCTTATGGTGGGGATGAATGGATGAATGAATCTGTGTCCTCTGATTTTTATTTTTATTTTTATTTTTTACTTTCTATTTTTTCTATTTCTGTGGTCCCCACCACGTTTTGCCACGTCAAATGATAAGTGGAGGGATCAAATAAACATTTTGATAATAAATCAAAATGTCTATTTAAGGAGTTTTAGAGATTTGAGTAAACTCTATTTTTAGTCCCTGAGGTTTAGTGATTTATTTGAAACAACTATATGTGGTTTCATAAGTTGAGTTGTGGTCCTCATGGTTTTAATTTTGCTCTAGCATCAGGACCTGGTCACTAACGGGGTTAAATTGTTTCGTTAGTGTCAAGGGCATTTTCGTTATTTCACTATTTCCCTCAAATTTTAATGACACTATGGCAACTCTTCGTCTTCACTAACTTCACACACTTCACACTTCAAACTTCAAACCTCACTCTCTTCACACACACTGAACACTGAGGTAAAACCCTTTTTTCGATCAAACTTGTTCCTCGCTCAAGAACAATGGCGGAACCAGTATGGGTTTTAAGGAGGGATTTAGCCGGAGGATTTGACCCGAGTGATGTATATGGTAAGCAAACATTCATATCTGTTTTTCCATTTTTGAAGCAAACATTCTTCATAGCTTTGATCCTGTTGATTTTCTATACAGAGCTTTACCCAACATTGATAACAGTAAGGATGAACCATAGAGGTTGCTTTACAAGCTTTCCTGGAAGAAGATACGAGAATGGTAAGACTGATTATGTTGATTTGGTTAACACAGAAGGATTAAATGTAGAGGAGTTTCATTTAATGGTGTTAGCATTAGGGTATGATAGACATGAAATCAAATTTTACCATTTCTTGGTTCCTGAAGGTGATATGGATACTGGGTTAAGAGGGTTAGGTAGTAACCAGGATGTGTTAAACCTCTTACAATATGCCCCTGCTATTAAACTCATTGATGTGTTTATGGAACATGGTAGGACTAACCTGTCAACCCCAAATCAAAGCATGGATCATATAATTCATAGCTTTGATCCTTTCATTGGGTTGGACTCAGAGATACCAGAACAGGAAGAGGAAGTAGGCTTAGACAATGGCTTAGACTTGAACCAGGCCTTGGACTTGAACCAGGCTTTGGACTTAAACCATGGGTTGGACTTAAACCAGGGGTTGGAATTGATTCAGGGAAGTGACAACCACGATTATATAGAGAGCCATAATAGTAATGAGTATGATGAGGTATTTGGTATAGATGATGACTTAGAGGGTTATGTAGATGGTTATGTGGACTGGTTTGGTGTAAATGGAGAGGGAAGTGAAAGTGTGAATGTGGAGGGTGATATTGATCCTTTTGAGGTTGATAATTTTGAATCAGGGGATGACAATGGCAGTTTGTTCAAAGGCAGGTCCCAAACACAGTGTAAGGAGATTGACTTCTATTTAGGCCAGACTTTTGGTAATAAAACAACCATTTTCAACCTAATCAAGCAGCATTCAATTCAGACTAGAAGGGACTTAGTGGTGGTCACAAATGATGCTGCAAGACTTAGGGTCGTTTGTAGGGGATCATTGCCAAAGTTAAAGGAGTCCAGTGGGCCTGGTAAGGGAAGAAAGAGTGCTTGGCGAAAGTCCAATGGGCCCACTTGTCCATGGGTTTTGTACGTATCATGTTCACAAAATGAAGAAACCTGGACTGTGAAAACCTATCTTGACACCCATAAATGCTTCCAAACTAGGGAGGTTGGTATGGCCACTGCACAATTCCTCTCAAAGCACATAACAGAGCAGATCAAGATGGATCCAAATATGCCATTGAAGGCAATTTAATCCCACTTATCAGAGAAATTTGAGATCTTTGTGTCACCTGGCAAGGCAATGAGGGCAAAACAGATGGCCATGAGGAAGATATGGGGAGACTATGGGGCACAGTACCAACACCTGAGGGATTACCTATCTGAGGTAAAAAGATGCAACCCTGAGACAACAGTTAAGATGGAAGTTGAGGAAGAACCCAATCCAGCTAGTGAAACCAGGAAATTCAAAAGGGTATACATATGTTTAGGTTCTTTGAAGAGAGGATTCAGGGCAGGTAGAAGGGATCTGTTGGGACTAGATGGTACTTTTATGAAAGGTCCATTTCCAGGGCAAATTCTAACAGTAGTGGGCATTGACCCAAATCAGGGCATATATCCAGTGGCATATGCCATAGTTGATATAGAGGAACTGGCAACAAAGATCGAGTGTCAGGTCGAGCGACAAGGAGAAAGGCAGAAACGCAAAATGGCAACCGGCGCTAGTTTCGGCGCCACCTAACTAGCACCAAAACTAGCGCCACCTTCTGTTTGTAGGGGTGGCGCCCCTTTCCACGCTAGTTATTCTAGCACCAAAGAAGCCCCAAACATGCAGACCCATACTTTCCAAATTGAGTTCCTTATCTTTTGATTTCCTATTTTCCTTTCTTAGTTTTTTATTAGAATAAGGTTATTCCTTCCTAATTAGATTAGGATAAGGTTACCCATTAATTAAGTATTTATCGCTTTCCGTTTTAGATTATAAATAGGGTATTAGGATTTCTTTGTTATTCATTCGATCAATTAATAAAAGTGTTTCTTTTTAAGAGTTCTCTCTTAAGCTTTCGTGTTTTACCTTTCGTAATCACGAGTAGTAAAAGGGTTTAGACGCTTGTCGATCCTTCCGCAAACCGACGCTGCGTCAAGTGGTATCAGAGCAGGATTCGCCTGTCTTTTCACCATCATGGCAGATCAACAACCCGCTACCAAAGCAGATTTGGTCGATATGAACGCGGCCCTTACCGCGGCAATCGCTGATCTGACGGCGGCTGTTAACCGACTTCAACCCAACGTCCTCCACGACAACCGCCGACGAGGAGACAGGTTTGAAGAACCGATTGTGAGGCCACGCAATGGCAATCGTAATCGGATCAACCCTTTTAATTCCGAATCCGAAGAGGAGGAAGAAGAAGAGGAGCCGATCAACAACCAAAGAGATGAGAATGACTATCGTATAAAAGCGGACATCCTGTTTTTTCACGGAACCATGGGAGTTGAGGAGTTCCTCGACTGGCAAATCGAGGTCGATCGATTTTTCGACATCATGGAGGTGTCCGAGCATAAACAGGTCAAGATGGTTCCTTTCCGTCTCAAAAGCACCGCTGCCGTATGGTGGGACAAACTCGTGGTCCAACGGCAACGACAACGAAGGGGTCCGATTCGATCATGGCGTCGAATGAAACAATTGATGATTGAACGTTTCCTACCGGAAGATTACGAGCAGATCCTCTATAGGATGTATCTTAGCTGCAACCAAGGCCCGAGGTCCGTAACCGATTACACCACCGAATTCCTCCGGTTAACCGATCGCAACGAAATCGGAGAATCCGAAGGACAAAAGGTAGCCCGATACATCAGCGGCCTGAAGACCTCAATCCAAGACAAAATTGGTCTCCAAAACGTGTGGACCGTAACTGAAGCTTCAAGTTTGGCCCTAAAAGCCGAGTTAATGGAAAATCCACACGCACCTCTAACTCCTATCGACGTTTTCAAGGACCCAACGAAAACTCAAACACCACCGTTGATAAAGGAAAGAGCACCGCAACCCCTCAAGACACCAACCCGCCACACAAAGGTAACACCGGCAATCCTAGCGGTGGACCACAAGGAAAATCGACACCTATCAAGACACCCAATCCATATGCTAAGCCGATGAGCTCAAAGTGTTATCGATGTGGCCAGCCGGGACATCGATCTAATGAATGCACTAATCGGAGAACGACGGCACTAATAGACGGCGAGGAAAGTAACGAAGACAACCTATATGAAGGCGCTGAATTTTCCGAAGAGGATTCAGAAGACAAGATCAACATCGTGCTCCAACGAGTTCTCTTCTCATCTAAAGAAGAGGGCCAACGAAAGAATCTCTTCCGATCACATTGCTCCATTCAGAAAAAGGTATATAATCTCATCATTGACAACGGGAGTTGCGAGAACCTAGTGTCGCGAAAGTTAGTTGACCACCTCAACCTTCCCACTCAACCTCACGAGGCTCCATATTCCCTCGGGTGGGTCAAGAAAGGCCCGCAAGTTAGGGTCACACAGACTTGTCGGGTACCGATATCAATCGGAAAACATTACCAAGAAGAGGTTTTATGCGACGTTCTCGACATGGATGCATGTCATATCCTACTAGGTCGTCCTTGGCAATTTGATAACGACGTCACTTATAAGGGAAGAGACAACGTCATGGTATTCCGTTGGGGCGACCGAAAAATCGCCATGGCACCCGTTACTACTTTTGAAAAGACCTCCGACAAGAAAAGCGACAACTTTCTCATCATGACCAATAGCGAGAGGGAGATGGAAGAAGATGCCAAAAAAGCCAAAGTATTTTGCCCCATTATCGTTAAAGGGCTAATGAGTACAGAAAAAGTTGAGGCCGAAATCCCGGAGAAGGTAAACGAAATACTAAAAGATTTCAACGAATTAGTTGCCGATGATTTACCTCCCGAACTACCACCCATGAGGGATATTCAGCACCAAATTGACTTGATCCCCGGAGCTAGCCTACCGAACCTACCCCATTATCGGATAAGCCCCAAAGAGAACGAGATCCTAAGAGAACAAGTTGAAGACTTGCTTAAAAAGGGCTTTATTCGAGAAAGCATGAGTCCGTGTGCCGTACCCGTACTCCTAGTACCGAAAAAGAACAATCAATGGAGGATGTGCATCGATAGTAGAGCCATCAACAAGATCACCATCAAGTACCGGTTCCCTATTCCATGACTAGAAGACATGCTTGATGAACTATCCGGCTCCGTCGTCTTTTCCAAGATTGATCTTAGAAGCGGCTACCATCAAATCCGTATTCGACCGGGGGATGAATGGAAGACAGCCTTCAAAACACCGTTCGGACTCTACGAATGGTTAGTTATGTCATTCGGCACATCTAACGCACCAAGCACGTTCATGAGGACAATGAATCAGGTACTACGCCCCTTCATTGGAACCTTTGTAGTTGTTTATTTTGACGACATCCTCATCTATAGCCGCGAAGAGTCCGACCATCTTCACCATCTTCGGCAAGTCCTAACGGTCCTCCAAGAGAACAAACTGTACATTAATCTGAAGAAGTGTACTTTCTGCACCGACAAACTTATATTCCTTGGTTTCATAGTCGGAAAACACGGCATTGAGGTGGATGAAGAGAAGGTAAAAGCCATCCGGGAGTGGCCCACTCCCAAGACAGTTACCGACATCCGCAGCTTTCATGGGCTAGCAACCTTCTATCGGAGGTTCGTCCAAAATTTCAGCACCATCACCGCCCCGATCACGGAGTGTCTAAAGAAAGGTAAGTTTCAATGGGGGCCCGAACAAGACGAAAGCTTCGCCCTAATCAAGGAAAAACTCAGCACCGCACCCGTTCTAGCTCTACCTGATTTTAACAAGGTTTTTGAAGTGGAATGTGACGCAAGTGGCATTGGGATCGGTGCTGTCCTAACCCAAGAAAAACGACCCATTGCCTATTTTAGCGAAAAGCTAAGCGAACCCCGACGAAAGTGGAGCACGTACGACCAAGAGTTCTATGCGGTAGTCCGAGCCTTACAACAATGGGAGCACTACTTGGTTCAAAAGGAGTTTGTCTTGTTTACCGACCATCAAGCACTAAAGTTTATCAACAGTCAAAAGACGGTCAACAAGATGCACGCTCGTTGGGTAAGTTTTCTGTAGAAATTTCCGTTTGTAATTAAGTACAAATCTGGAAGTCTAAACAAAGTGGCCGACGCTCTTAGCCGAAGGGCCAACTTACTCATCACCCTATCAAACGAAATCGTCGGTTTCGAAACATTAAAAGAGCTTTACAACGACGATAAAGACTTTAAAGACATATGGGGAAAGTGCAACAACGACACCCCTAGCGGTGATTTCTATGTTCGAGACGGTTACCTTTTTAAAGGCAACCAACTATGCGTTCCCGACTCCTCCCTACGGGAGAAATTGATTCGTGATTTACACGGAGGAGGACTAAGCGGTCATCTCGGGCGAGACAAAACAATCGCTAGTTTGGAAGAGCGGTACTATTGGCCACACCTAAAGAAAGATGCAAGTTCGATTGTGAGAAAGTGCTACATTTGCCAAACCGCAAAGGGACGATCACAAAACACCGGTCTCTACACCCCGCTCCCAATTCCCGAAGATATTTGGCAAGACTTCTCTATGGATTTTGTGTTGGGCCTTCCCCGTACCCAAAGGGGGGTAGATTCTATCTTCGTCGTGGTCGATCGTTTCTCCAAAATGAGCCATTTTATAGCATGTAAAAAGACCGCTGATGCAAGCAATATCGCGAGACTTTTCTTCAAAGAAGTGGTACGCCTACATGGTGTCCCAAAAACAATCACATCCGACCGGGACACCAAATTTCTCAGCCATTTCTGGATCACCTTGTGGCGGTTGTTCGGAACTACTCTCAAGAAAAGTAGCATCGCCCACCCACAAACCGACGGCCAAACGGAAGTTACTAATAGGACCTTGGGGAACATGCTTCGGAGCGTGTGTAGTGACAAACCAAGACAGTGGGACATGGCATTAGCTCAAATCGAGTTTGCCTACAATGGCGCGGTTCACACCGCCACCGGTCACTCTCCTTTTTCCTTGGTTTACACATCGCCCCCAAGACACGTGGTTGACTTAGTCGAACTCCCACGAGACCCGGGATTCAGCATCGCAGCGGGCAACATGGCTAAAGACATACAAGCCACAAAGGACGCCGTCAAAATACGTCTTGAAGAAACCGGTTTGAAGAACAAGGCGGCGGCCGACAAGCACCGACGGTTGAAAGTATTCAACGAAGGAGATGAAGTTATGGTTTTCCTCCGAAAGGAACGATTTCCTATCGGAACTTATGGAAAACTCCAGCCCAAAAAGTATGGACCATTCACGATCACAAAGAAAATCAACGACAATGCATACGTCGTTGCCCTTCCGGATTCGTTACACATATCAAACACCTTCAACGTCGCCGACATTTACGAATACCACAAAGATGATTCTACTCTTTTAAAAGAGAACTCGGGGTCGAGTTCTTCCGAAGTGGAGGAGACTGATATAGAGGAACTGGCAACAAAGATCGAGTGTCAGGTCGAGCGACAAGGAGAAAGGCAGAAACGCAAAATGGCAACCGGCGCTAGTTTCGGCGCCACCTAACTAGCACCAAAACTAGCGCCACCTTCTGTTTGTAGGGGTGGCGCCCCTTTCCACGCTAGTTATTCTAGCACCAAAGTAGCCCCAAACATGCAGACCCATACTTTCCAAATTGAGTTCCTTATCTTTTGATTTCCTATTTTCCTTTCTTAGTTTTTTATTAGAATAAGGTTATTCCTTCCTAATTAGATTAGGATAAGGTTACCCATTAATTAAGTATTTATCGCTTTCCGTTTTAGATTATAAATAGGGTATTAGGATTTCTTTGTTATTCATTCGATCAATTAATAAAAGTGTTTCTTTTTAAGAGTTCTCTCTTAAGCTTTCGTGTTTTACCTTTCGTAATCACGAGTAGTAAAAGGGTTTAGACGCTTGTCGATCCTTCCGCAAACCGACGCTGCGTCAATAGTAGAGACTGAGAATACAAGTTCATGGATATGGTTCTTAGAATGCCTTGGAGATGACCTTGATCTTCAAAGAAATTCCAACTTCACTTTCATTAGTGACAGACAAAAGGTATGAACTTATTTCCTCTGTTTGTGGTTTTCAATTTCCTCTGTTTTTGTAATTGAATTGTATTCTGATTGTTACACTATTTTGAAAATAGGGCATTCTTCCAGCAATTGCCAATTTGTTCCCTTCTGCTGAGCATAGATACTGCCTCAGGCATATTCATGATAACATGAAACAACAATGGAAAGGGAAAGCATACAAGGATCACTTATGGCAATGTGCAACAGCCCCCACTATCCCACAGTTTAAGACTGCAATGGAAAGTTTGAGAATGTTCAATTCAGACTGCTATGAATATTTGAACAAGATCCCCCCTCAATCCTGGAGCAGATCACACTTCACAGGTATATTTCAACCTATTTTTACTTTGGTAAGTATATATGTCAACTTGTTTTTACTTTGGTAACATATTTCAACCTGTTTATACTTTGGTAACAGGCAGGTGTCACTCTGATGTGTTATTGAATAACATGTGTGAGGTATTCAATAGACAAATTGTTGATGCTAGGGATAAACCAATTTATTCATGTCTGGAATACATTAGAGTGTATCTAATGAAGAGGATAGTGAATGTATGCAAAGTGATAGAGAGTTGTGATGGCCCACTTACCCCAACTGCAAACAAAATCTTGGAGACTGCCAAGAAAGAGGCATCCAAATATCAAGTCTTGTTTAGTGAAGGAGATAGGTACCAGGTATGTATACTAAATTATAGGTTATTATGCTTTGTTTTAATGGTATTTACTGTATATGGACTTATTTCTTTCCTATATAATAGGTTTCTGCCCCTTGGAATGACCAATGCATAGTAGATGTGAGAGCAAGGACATGTTCATGAAGGAGGTGGGAGTTAACTGGAATTCCATGTAAGCATGTTGTGGCTACAAACTGGAATATGGGAGCAAATGGTAACAATGTGTTACTTGAAGATTGGGTTGATCATGTATACAGACTAACCACATGGAGGGAAATGTATAGCTTCAAGATTGAGCCAATCAATGGAAGACTGCTATGGGAGAAAGGTGACTGGGCAACAACTTTAATCCCACCAACTCGTCATAAACAGATTGGGAGACCAAAGAAGAAGAGAAGGAAGACACATGAGGAGTTGTCTCAGAGGAATGGGGACACTGGTAAACTTCCTAGGAAAGGGAAGACTGTGACTTGTGATAAGTGTAAGAATCAAGGACACAATTCCAGGACTTGTAAAGGACAAGGAGGACAAGGAGGGAAAGGAGGACAAGAGGGAAAGGAGGGAAAGCAGGGCCTTCACAGGAAACAGGGAAAGCAGGGCCTTCACAGGAAAGCAGGCCTTCACAGGAAAGAATTAGACAAATTAATGGTTTGGTTGGTATATATGGTAGTTATGGTTTGGTTGTATGGTTGAAACAATTAGTTTGGTGGTTTTGTGTTGGTTGAAAATAGTTAGTTTATCTGTTTATGTCTTAGGTTGGTTTGTATGGTATTTATGGTTGAAACAATAGCTTTGGTTTGGTATTTACTGGTATGGTATTGAAAACAATTAGTTTTGTGTTTACTCTTTGTGTTATTTACTCTTTGTGTTTACTCTTTGTGTCCCAAAACAGAATGGAATTGTATGTGTTATCTTGTTTTTGTGTTATCAACAAAGGTACCGAAATAGGTTAGAGTTCTGTTATGTTGTGTACCAAAACAGGGCATATATTTGTGTCTTGCAGATGACCAAAACAGGTTTGGTTTTGTGTTATCAACAAAGGTACCAAAAACAGTTGGATCAAACCACCAAAACATTCACCTAGTTTGATAACAAATAGGATATCATTACAAATAGTACCAACACACCTAGTTTTATAACAAACAGGAGATGATTACATAAAACTAATGCATACATTGTTCCCAAAATGCTAACCCATACACACCTAGTTTTATACCATCCACATCATTAAGAACACTAATGTACCATCCCCTAAATGCATACATTGTTCCCCAAAGCTAACCCATACACAAAAAACAGATCATGTCAAAGCTAAATGCATGAAATACACAAATAAACTCCAAGTGATGACCAAGAGCAGATTCAACTTCACAATTTCCTTGTCTTTCTCTCTGACACATTCTTCAGCTCTGTGTTTAGCTTTGAGTAGCCCAGGAATGACATCAATGGACCTTGAACAAATAGGTGGATCAAACCACCCAAAAAAGGAACATTGGCCCTGTTAACAGAAAAAAACTTACTTTTATTAGCTAAGCATGATTACTTGCAGAAAATGTAGAAAATCGAAACAGTGTACCATTCTTCCACATGTATAGAACCTTCGACCAGGATTTGCGGTGGTCCATGATGTTTTTACAGCTGCTTCACATCCACAATAAACATAGCACCATGATTGTTAAAGAAGAAGAAGTCTTGAATCGTCAAAGGAGGAGGAAGGAGGAAAATGGAAGTTGACAGAAGTGAATGAAGGGAAGAAGAAGAAGGAAGGCGGGTTAAAAAGGAGGGAAATAGTGAAATGACGAAAATGCCCCTGACACTAACGAAGCCATTTAACCCCGTTAGTGACCAGGTCCTGATGCTAGAGCAAAATCAAAACCATGAGGACCACAACTCGACTTATGAAACCACAGGTAGTTGTTTCAAAGAAATCACTAAACCTCAGGGACCAAAAGTAGAGTTTACTCTAGAGATTTTGATAATAAATCATAAGATTGTGGTCTTTTGATAATTTATTGCATATAATAGAGATTATTTAGCATTAATGCACTTTTAGTGTATTTGATTTTATACGTCGTTGAGAAAAAGGCATATTATTGGGTTATGAGATATTTTTGAAACTATAAATTGTATGATTTTCATTTTGAGACGGTCTATTCCAACCGATATGGGTTTTCAAGTTAATCATACTTTTTGAGCATGAGTTTGCATAAATACTCAGTAAATACATTTCATTGACTTATGTTGACCTTTATCTAAATAAGCAAGTTGTGAACTTAATTAGTTAGATTTTAACGCATATAAGTTATGGGACATTTGCCTAACTTACATTATGAAAAGTCAATCTTTGGGCTTAATTTGCATATATTGCATATTTATTGGGATTGCATGGTTCGAGTTTGTTGGTCATTCAATTGGGATCGTATAATCTAGATTGTAAGGTAATAAATTCATAGGCATAAGAGTTAGTCGTGTTTGGTAGTTGAGAAGTATTGATGCTCTCACGTTAGGTCCAGTGCTTGAGTGGGAGACGTGGTCGTCTTGATATTCCGGAAGTGAACTCAAATGAGTAGGACTCCGGGACCTTGGGTGTTGTAGTGATGAACTTGCGAGGAGTCAGGCATTAGGACCCTTATTTTGAGGTTTTGGCCTAGTCGAGTAAGCACTAAGGACTTAAGCCTTGAAGTGTTATATGGAGTGGTATACATTAAGGTCATGAGCCTTGAGGTGAAACTCGAATGAGTAGGCACGAAGGTTTTATCGTTTGTATGGTAAATACGATTCGTTTTGGAACATTAACACTCTTTCGGTTTTATCGTTTTTTACATCACTAGACTTTAAGCATGACACTTTTTCTTGTCGGCATGTTCATCGCGTCTTTGTGATGAGGTACTAGCGACACTTGAGAAGAGTTGAGGGATAGTTACTTAGCTCGTTTGGACGTTTTTCGTATCGTTTTGGAGATAGTGACTTTCCTGGTTTTAGCAACACATGTCGCTAACCTAGACTTTGTGAAATGTGTGTTAGTAATTTACTGATGTTAAACCTTAAATTGACATTTTAGATAATTCGAGTATTATCCTTTAGAAAAGAATTTATCATTCAATTGATGTATTATAAAAAAAATAATTAGTTGTTATTTTCCAAATTTTGGGGTGTTACAAGTTGGCCTTGTTTCCTTGTGAGAACAACTCCAATACATTCACAAATAAAAGAACAAACTTGTATCAAGCCAAACGATTTAACTCTCCCAACGAATTTTCAATCATCTGAACACTTCAAATCGAGAGTTTCACGGAAGGGCTGCAAATTAGGTGTGGGTGACAGTAAATTACGAGATGAAGGGGTGGGGAGCGGGAACGGTAGATAGTGAGCGATGATGGGGGAGTCAAAGATGGTGACAGACAAGAAATTTAAGAAGGGGGCAACGGTGGGGCGTGGGTACATGTGTTGTGGATAGGGGAGAGCATCGGTCGGGTTCGGGCGGATCGGGGCCCAAAACCTAATCCTCGATCGGGTTTCGGGGGGTGGCGGAACCCGAAACCCGCTCAAACTAAATTCGGATATTTGGATTTTGGGTAAGTTCGGGGTAGGGTTGTCCAGGTCGGGTATTTCGCCCAAATTAAAACGCTAATAAGCTACATGTTAGACAAAATCAAGTTCTACAGTGTAATCATAAATGCAATTTATCTGCTTGAAATCAAACAAAGCATGTTATTCAATCAAATGTACTGATTTGTAGGTTGTAGCTAGGAAACTTAAAGACTTGATCGAACAAACCCATTGGACTAAATCGAACAAACAAAACCCATTGGACTAAATCGAACAAACAAACAAGATTATTTCTCTCTATTCAATCAAATGTACTGACTTGTAGCTAAATTAAAGAGTGAATGAGACAATGAGTGATACCAATCGAATATTCGAATGAACCGAGGTGAGCACCGCACAAACTGAGGTCGGGAGGTTCACCATTCACGATTTCACGTACTGAGGATGGAGGATTATCGGGGATTATCGGGGAACGGGGTCAGGCGTCGTCAGGCGGTGGTGGTGGCGGTGGCCGACGATGGACGATTATCGGGGGGTTCACCGTCGAAGCCTCAGTGTCGAACTCGAATGTCGATTTTAGGTTTTAGAACTGAAGAAATCGATTTGGGATTACTTGGGGTATTTATATTTTATAATTTTTTTAAAAAAAAAACAAATCGGATATTCGGACGGGTAAACCCTAAACCTAACCCGATTTTACTTATCCGTAAAAGGATTCGGGGAACGGGGGATCAGATATCGGGTTTTCGGGTTGGTTATTTTGGTGCCATGTTTGGTTCGGGTCGGGTTTAGCAGATTTTTCGGGTATTGCTCACCCCTAGTTGTGGACGGGGTTAGGGTGTATATATTCATTAAAATTTATTTTATAAACCATGATTACCATAAGGACCAAATCATCTTCGTTTGTAAAAGCGTTATGATTTGGTCCATCTCTCAAACAATTGTTAAAAATTTATGTTCAATGAGAAGCATTTTCATCCTTTTTACCATTTTTTATTGTCTTATCAAATAAAAACCAGAAGGGCCAAATATGTAGTTTACTTTTTTTCTTTTTTTCTTTTTTATACACACGCCTTTTTATTTATTTTAAGAGTGAATTAAGGACTTCGTTCATATGTTTTTTTTACTATGGTTTTTATGGTATATTTATGGGAAATTAATTAAAATACCCTAAGTTTGACCATCTTTTACTGAAATACCCAAAATCTCTCTCATTTTGCAAAAATGCCCTAAAAATCCGCGATGGAGCCCGCGATCGCGGGCTCCAGGCCACGTGTCACCAATGTTTACCCACTTTGCCCGCGTTGGTCCCTCAAGAATGTCCGCGGTCCAGCTTTTCCCCCTCAAAATGCCCGCGTGTGCAGTTTTGGTCCATGCCCGCGTTTGACTCATTGACCCCCGCGATCGCGGGCTACACGTGTCACCAAAGTTTGCCCACTTTTCCCGCGTTGGTCCCTCAAGAATACCCGTGGTACAGCTTTCCCCCCTCAAGAATGCCCGCGTGTGCATTTTTGGTCCCTGCCCGCGATTGACTTTCTTTGACCTCCCGCGATCGCGGGCTCCTGTGCCACGTGTCGGCACAGGGTTAACCCTAAAATCCCTTTGACGAACCCTAAACCCTAATTGTTTCTTCGGCCGCACTATATAAGGGGGGGACCAAGACACGGCCACTCTCAATTTTTTTAATCACTCTCTCAATTTTTAATCAAACTCTCTCAATTTTCTCCCACTCTCTCAATTTTGTCGTGTGGAATACGCGTTCGGGTTTTGTGAAGATGTCTCGTATTACCTCTTTGGTATGTTTTCCTTATGTTATTTGTTATTTTTTGTATGTTATTTTAAGTTAAGATATATGATTTGTAGGTTGTTATAGTGTTTATAACTTATGTTTGAATATGTTCTATGTTTAACATGATATGTATGGTTTTATGTTTGAATGTGATATTTGTATGTTATAGTGTGTTTTTTCATATAAAAATTGTTAAGAGTGTTTTTTTATAAAAAATTTGTTAAGAGTGTGTTTTTATAAAAAAAAATTGTTAACAATGTGTTTTTTTTTATAAAAACACACTCTTAACAATTTTTTTATAAAAACACACCCTTAACAATTTTTTATAAAAACAGGTTTTTTTATAAAAAAAATTGTTAAGAGTGTGTTTTTATAAAAAATTGTTAAGGATGTGTTTTTATAAAAAAAAACACATTTTTAACAATTTTTATATGAAAAAACACACTATAACAACATACACATTATAACATACAAATATCACATTCAAACATAAAACCATAAAACTATAACAATTTTTTTATAAAAACACACTCTTAACAATTTTTTATAAAAAAACACATTTTTAACAATTTTTTTATAAAAACACACTCTTAACAATTTTTTATAAAAAAACACATTTTATAAAAAAAATTGTTAAATATGTGTTTTTTATAAAAAAATGTTAAGAATGACAACTTAGGTCCCTACGGTTTTAAGAATGACAACTTAGGTCCCTAAACTTTTAAGAATGCCAATTAGGTCCTAAACTTTTAAGAATGACAACTAGGGTCCCTAAACCGCACTTTATCTCTATATAACAATATGATACGTTGAAATAAAATAAACTGCACTTTATCTATATATAACACTATTATACGTTGAAATAAAATAAACCGCACTTTATCTATATATAACACTATTATACGTTGAAATAAAATAAACCGCACTTTATCTATGTATAACACTATTATACGTTGAAATAAAATACAACCGCACTTTATCTTTATATAACACTATTATACGTTGAAATAAAATAAACCGCACTTTATCTATATATAACACTATTATACGTTGAAATACAATAAACCACACTTTATCTATATATAACACTATTATACGTTGAAATAAAATACAACCGCACTTTATCTATATATAACACTATTATACGTTGAAATAAAATACCACCACACTTTATCTATATATAACACTATTATACGTTGAAATAAAGTAAACCGCACTTTATCTATAGATAACACTATTATACGTTGAAATAAAATACAACCGTACTTTATCTATATATAACACTATTATACGTTGAAATAAAATACCACCGCACTTTATCTATGTATAACACTATTATACGTTGAAATAAAATACAACCGCACTTTATCTTTATATAACACTATTATACGTTGAAATAAAATAAACCGCACTTTATCTATATATAACACTATTATACGTTGAAATAAAATAAACCGCACTTTATCTATATATAACACTATTATACGTTGAAATAAAATACCACCACACTTTATCTATATATAACACTATTATACGTTGAAATAAAATACCACCGCACTTTATCTATATATAACAATATGATACGTTGAAATAAAATAAACCGCACTTTATCTATATATAACACTATTATACGTTGAAATAAAATAAACCACAACATCTATATAAAATAAAATAAACTGCAGCATCTATATATAACACTAACTATAACATCTGTGAATGACTATGTAGAAGGATTTCTTTAACATCGACTTGACGGTAAGGTGCAAAGTTTCATACATCGAGGAATTAGGAGCGCTGTTTAGGGGATTAGGTGATCGCGCAGATACCCTTGAGACCATCTATAGAGGGACACCGTTCGGGCCATGGATGGATGTGTCTTACTCTGGTGGCGACCCTACGCTAGTACACATGTTTCTACAGTTGGAGGTCGAGGACGCCAACGCTGAGCCGGAGGAGATGCATTTTGATTTCTTCGGCTCTCAATTGCATTTTGGGCGTCGGGAGTTCTGTCTAATTACAGGACTACGTTTTGGAGAGGCTCCCCCCTTCCTCCCTTAGAAGACTGCTCCTTCGTTCCTAGGGTTTTCGGCATTTTAGCATCTCGTTTGAAGCTGAAGGCAGCCCGGGAAAAAATGAAAGATGGCCTTAGTGCCCTAACCGACGACGATGCTGTCCGTGTATGCTTGGTGGTGATCGTGGATATGGGCTTCCTGGGCCGTGAGTATAGCCAGCATGCTTCATCGACGGTCCTTAGGGCCGTCGAGGACCTTGAGCTGTTTAACAGCTACCCGTGGGGTAGCCATATCTGGACACATTACTACTCTAATCTGCACCGAGCCATAGGCAGACGCGCCGATCGACATGCAAAGATGAATCTTTGTGGTTTTACATACGCCTTCAAGGTTAGATACGTAGTATAACAATTGTTAATAATACATACAAACTGTTTGGCTTTTCTTTTTACGTACTTGCTCTTCTTGTCTAATTCCAGATATGGATCTTGGAGATGTTTCCCGCATCAATCCGATATTTCGTCAAGCGCGACGATCGAGTACTTAGGGGAACCCGTTGGGACAAGCGTGTTACCCTAAGTAGGTCGCTTTGGATTGAGCTCTTCAAAGCGTCTAGAAATGTAAGTTCTTTTACTATGTTTACAATTTGCATACGTTAGTCCCGCTTATTAATTTCTTTTATGTTTTATCATATATTTAGCAGCCACTCTTGCCCGTCGATCGCCTTGTGCCTACTGTCGACGAGATGGGCACAGATTGGTACAGAGACAGCGTGGCCTTTATTGACGCAGAGGCGGAAAGGGCTCGACGTCCCCCTACTTCCGAAGATGAGGAAGACGACGACATGCCCCTTCCGGTGGATACCAGCCGCCCCCTTCCTCCTCCTACCAGCCGGCCCGTTCCTCCTCCTACCAGGCGCCCCCTTCCTCCTCCTACCAGGCGCCCCCTTTTTCCTCCTACAATCCATATCAGGCGGCCCCTTCCTACGAGCCATAGCGTGGCTCACATGAAGTCCTGTGGGACTACGTCCACGGGCCGCTAGAGACACGTGTACACTATCTGGAGGAAGTCTACAGACAGTTTAGCGCTGTCAATGTTAGTGTTTAACTTAATTTGTTGCCCACGTTTATTTAGTTTGTATATTAATATTACGTTCTAAATTTGTTTTAGCTGTCGAGTACGACACCGATCCCCGCTCCGTTCGGACAGGGGGCACATGCGACGTTTGCCACCACATCCCATCCGTCATTCCCTGAAAATGTAAGTGACATTGAGTAACCATTATAGTTATATGTTTGTTCCTAAGTTTGTAACTCTTATAATGATCAATGTCACGCAGGCCGGGATGTCGGGGGCCGGGATGTCCCAAACGCCGTTCGCCACCACATCCTATTCTACTATCCCGGAGAGTGTAAGTGACACTGAGTAACCATTATAGTTATATGTTTGTTCCTAATTTTGTAACTATTTTAATGATCAATGTCACGCAGGCCGGGATGTCGGGGGCATACACCTCGCAGATGCCGCCGCCGTTCGCCACCACATCATATTCGACTATCCCGGAGAGTGTTAGTGACACTGAGTAACCATTATAGTTATATATCGATAATCCTAATTTTGTAACTATTTTAATGATCAATGTCACGCAGGCCGGGATGTCGGGGGCATACACCTCGCAGATGCCGCCGCCGTTCGCCACCACATCAATCACAAACATCTTTGGCGGTTCGGCCGATGACTATTACAGGCCGGAAATGCATACTATAAGTTATTTTGGTAGTTTTGGTTTAATTGTGAACATTTCCTAAATTGTACTTAAAACATTGAGTAACGTAATTTTCAGACGGGGTCTCCTATTATCCAGGATCACTTCTCGGAGCACTTCTCGGAGCCTGACGATGACTCGATGGATGTTGTAGATCCACCACCACAGGTGACCCCGCTCCCTCAAAAGCGGCCGCGATCAATTTCACAATGGTTTCGTCACCCGTTTGGCCAACAAGGATCTACGACACCACCGGCCGCTAAAAACAAGCAAAGAAAGCGGGGGGAAAGAAGGGAGGAAAGAAAAAGGGAAAGGTGCCTTCACCGGAGCCTCAACCGGCATCGGAAATATTGAGGATGTGCCGGACTGGTCGCCTCCCCCCTTGATCTTCATCCCTCACTTGAACTTGGAAATCACCCCCTCGTTTTTCAATGTATTGCTGGCCGTTGACCCTTTGGAGTCTGACTTACTGGATGTGGTTAGTATGAAGTTTAATTATAGTCATATAATCAAATATATTTATTTTACATTTCTAACCATCTATTTTTTATGTATAGCACATCGATTGTTGGGTCTCGTTGTTGCAAAGACATCGTGGAACAGACACGAGGTGGACCATGATGTTCAGTATGTTCTTTCATTACTTGTTGATTGAGCATCTAGGTCCCACCTCCGTGGTTAATTCATGCAATGGCGTGGAAGGGACCTCTTGGGCTCTCCTCGATGTGGTATGTAAATCGTTTTACTCTGATTTTATTTAACTTGTTTTGTTGCTAACTAAGTTGTCTAATATTGTAATATTTCAGGTGTACATCCCTATATGCCTTAATCCCCAACATTGGATGCTTGGAGTGTTTGAACTTGACGCTATGACCATGACCATATATGATAGCGACAGTGCCAGTCTCTTCAGACAGCAATTGGAAGAGCAAATGACAAAGTTTAAAGTTGTGCTGAATGACTTCTTTTGTCGGGTCAAGGATGTTAGACGTCGTGAAATGACAGGTGCCTTTCGCTATAAGTTCGCCAAGAATGCACCCCAGCAGGCCGGGATAACTGCAGATTGCGGTGTCTGGGTATGCCGTAATGTCCAAATGTTGATAAATAAAAATGAGGTATGGGTACACCCTGACGAGGCCGAGGTTGTTGCCAAAGATTTCCGCATACATATGGCGGAGTCCATTTATGAACATTGTCAAATAGGGCCACGTTAGGTTTGTTAGACAACCTAGGGGGGGAAGGTTGTATATAAATCTTTTACTTTCAAAAATTCTTTTTATAAATAAATACAGAGTAAGTACGGAATAATACAGAAGAGTGTAAATACAAACAGATACACAGATATTATATAAATAAATATAAATGCAAAGCAATTTATATAAACAGATATAATTAAAATGCACAGCGGAATAAATAAAGAGATAAAGGTCAGAGATACTTGACACGGAGATTTACTGATTTACCACCAACTGTGATAAACCAGCAGCCGAGACACTTCTCGACACGATCCAATAAATGTATTCTTTACGGTAGAACACAAACCAAATACAAAGGAATTTGTAATAGTTTCTCAAGCCTCTGCTATGAGATAAACAGGATCACACACCCGTTATTCAAATACTTACAAGAGGAGTATAACTCACAATGGGTAATCACTCTTGTATAATAATCACTTGGATATTTTATAAAAAAGGTTTTATAAAATATATATATGTTAAATAAGTGAGAGAGATCAGATGAGTAAGTTGTTGTGTTGGTGTTGGTTGTTGTTGTTACTTCTCTTTTTTCTTCTTCACCACCGTCGCATATAAATATAGGAACCTCCCAACGGATAGATGAGTTGGCGGTATACCGCCTTGCACACCGCGGTATACCGCCTGACAATTCATGCAGAACCAACTTGTCAACCAATAGGAATCGCACAACACTCCTTCTCCATAAAAAGTAATGATGAGTTTATATAATAATATAATATATATATATATATATATATATATACAGCATACGATTATATATATATTATATATATATATAAAAAAAAACTTTTGAATTTAATATTTAAAAGATTAAATATTTCAAAAGGTTTTCGAAATATCCAAGTGGTATATTATTTTAGGGTGTTTATCATTATTAGTTATAAACAATAATGACGACATAAAACTTCCGTCTTGAACCCTTCAGATTAAGTCTTCGTGTTCTTCAACAACTTCACACTTGGATTAAATTGTTAGATAAACAATAATGCGGTGTGTTTGTAATCATCAAAATAAATATATATAAATATATAGAGATGTGGTACACTTGCACCAACAATCTCCCCCTTTTTGATGATGACAAACACAACCGCTAAGCATGAGCATATGCGGTTTCTCTCCCCCGTTTGTCGAAACAAAAAGGGTCAAGAAAGACGGTATGCTTCCCCTCAAGAGATGCTCCCCCTCAAAATATGCATATATTTGAGAGAGCATAAACTCATGGGTAAAGATAATAAAACGCTCCCCCTCAAATAAATAACGATATTAATTGTTGATTTTAAAAAATTTGAGGAAAAAAAATATGCATAAAATAAAGCATATAATAGACATAAAACAAAATAACCAAAAAGAAACACTTGCACCAAAAAAAGGATCTTAAGGCTTCGATTTTTCGGTTAATTTTATGTGAGCAAAAAAAAACCACGTATTATGACCTCGTCAGGGAACACGTATTATATCCTCGTCAGGAAACACGTATTGTATCCTCGCCAGGAAACACCTACAAAAGGCAAAGAAAATTTTTCGTGGTACCCTTTTCTTATGGGTCCTTTTATCAGTTAGTATAAAACATAAACTGCAAAAAATATGTTGTCGACATAAAACAAACACGACAAACATACAAAGCCATATAAATGGTTTAAAACCATAAACGCATTCCACCCGGATTATCAACATTAAACATTCCTTTCGGAATCCATTTTCTAACCATTTTAATTTTACGATTGTATTTATCATACACATAAAATGAAGCATTTATATTCACATTATTGTTAGGTCTAGAAAAATTACCATTATACATACGAGCATGCGGTTTCCTCCCATAATTCACATTTTTTATTTTTGACATATATGGAGGTTTTCTCGTATCAACTTTAGGAGATGCAAAAAATCTTTTAATGGGTTTACACGAACATTTATCAACACATGTATCGGAACCAATGCCTTTACGACAATTTATACGATTAGGCATATTTAGCATTTTAAGCACTTTATCATTGCTACTATTAAAAGCATTTGCTAATAAGTCATTTTTCTCATGCGATTTACATTTAGCATTTAAACATGCAATTTCATTTTCAAGAATCTCGCATTTTGCACATATAATATCTTCATGTGTCTTTTTATTTAAGCATGCAATTTTATCATTTAAAATAACACAAGATTTACAAATATCTTTTTCACTTAATTTATTTTCTAATTTAGTGATAACATCTAAATCATGAGCAGATTTTTGTTTACCGTCATCTATTTCCTTTTTATATACAGATACGGTTTCTTTTAAATTAGAAATTTCATCTTTATATTTATTTGCGAGAGCAGCCATATCATGAAATGATTTATATAATTCGTCAAGATTATTTTCATCGTCACTATAATAATTATCACTATAATTACTATCACAATTATTTTTAGAAGAATATGATGAAGATACCTCATTATCATGGTCGGCCATGAAACAAAAATTTTTGGCCTCATTTATGCTTGCGCTCAACGCGCCTCCAACTAAAGCTTTTGGTGTGTTGATTTGTTTTGCTCGTTTCGGACACACACTTGCATAGTGATCCTTGTCGCCACACACATAGCAAAAGCCTTTCTTTTTATTGGCTTTTTCATCGTCGCTAGATTCGTCATTTTTGTCTTCACTTTTGTGGACGTTGCGACTTTGGTTTTTACCACCACGACGGTAGTCTCCATTTTCTTGAAACCTATCATTATTAGCAAACTTTTTGTTAGATAAAAGTTTAGAAAGTTTTCTTACCAACTTGACTAAATCGTCAAGATTTTCGGGTTCGTCATCCGAGGAACTTGCATCTTCCTCCTCTTCCTTTTCTTTTGAGGCAACGACTTTGAGAGCGATGGATTTCTTTTTGACTTGCTCCCGGACTTGATTTCTTTTTAGTGCGATTTCGTGCACTTTAAGATTGCCGATGAGATCATCGAGCTTCATCGTTGCGAGATCTCGGGAGTCTTCTAAAGATGTAATTTTTGCCATCCACTCCGAAGGAAGTGCTCGAAGAATTTTCCTTACATAGTCTTCGTTAGGATAAGTGCGACCTAATCCCTTCAAAGTAGTCATAATGAGGTTAAAACGTTTAAACATTGAGTCGATTGACTCATCTTTTGACATTTCGAACAATTCATAATCATGTACTAAAATATTTATTTTAGAGCTTTTAACTTGAGTATTTCCACGATGAGTGTCACTCAAGCTTTGCCAGATTTGATTAGCAGTTTTACAGGTATATACTCTTTCTATTTCATCGGAAGTTAAAGCAGCATATAATATATTTTTAGCCTCAAAATTTAAACAAAAATGAGATTCTTCAGCGGGAGTCCAGTCTTTAACAGGTTTATCAACAATAACATTATTTTTTATAATAGTAGGATTGAAATTCCCATTTTCTATAATATCCCAAATTTTTTGACTTTTGCCACGAACGTGACATTCAAATAGCTCGGCCCAAATGCCAAACTTTTCAGTATCTATCAAAGGAGGTTTAGAGAACACAAAATTAGTTTGTTGAGCCATTTAAAAAAAAATAAGACAGAAATTTTTGAAAGACCCGCTCTGATACCAATTGTTAGACAACCTAGGGGGGGAAGGTTGTATATAAATCTTTTACTTTCAAAAATTCTTTTTATAAATAAATACAGAGTAAGTACGGAATAATACAGAAGAGTGTAAATACAAACAGATACACAGATATTATATAAATAAATATAAATGCAAAGCAATTTTATATAAACAGATATAATTAAAATGCACAGCGGAATAAATAAAGAGATAAAGGTCAGAGATACTTGACACGGAGATTTACTGATTTACCACCAACTGTGATAAACCAGCAGCCGAGACACTTCTCGACACGATCCAATAAATGTATTCTTTACGGTAGAACACAAACCAAATACAAAGGAATTTGTAATAGTTTCTCAAGCCTCTGCTATGAGATAAACAGGATCACACACCCGTTATTCAAATACTTACAAGAGGAGTATAACTCACAATGGGTAATCACTCTTGTATAATAATCACTTGGATATTTTATAAAAAAGGTTTTATAAAATATATATATATGTTAAATAAGTGAGAGAGATCAGATGAGTAAGTTGTTGTGTTGGTGTTGGTTGTTGTTGTTACTTCTCTTTTTTCTTCTTCACCACCGTCGCATATAAATATAGGAACCTCCCAACGGATAGATGAGTTGGCGGTATACCGCCTTGCACACCGCGGTATACCGCCTGACAATTCATGCAGAACCAACTTGTCAACCAATAGGAATCGCACAACACTCCTTCTCCATAAAAAGTAATGATGAGTTTATATAATAATATAATATATATATATATATATATATATATATATATATATATATATATATATATATATATATATATATATATACAGCATACGATTATATATATATTATATATATATAAAAAAAAAACTTTTGAATTTAATATTTAAAAGATTAAATATTTCAAAAGGTTTTCGAAATATCCAAGTGGTATATTATTTTAGGGTGTTTATCATTATTAGTTATAAACAATAATGACGACATAAAACTTCCGTCTTGAACCCTTCAGATTAAGTCTTCGTGTTCTTCAACAACTTCACACTTGGATTAAATTGTTAGATAAACAATAATGCGGTGTGTTTGTAATCATCAAAATAAATATATATAAATATATAGAGATGTGGTACACTTGCACCAACAAGGTTGTTTATGTAACATTAAATAATTGTTATTTTTAGTATTAACTTATTTTGTTAAAGTATTGTGATTGACTTACTGTTTACTTCATTTGGTTTTTGCTAATTTCATCCATTTACTCAACTTTGAGTATCGATATCTCTTTCACACATACTCTATTTTGGACGCATTATATATCATTTCGAAGATCTCATATAGAAGAACATAAACCTACTAAAAGTTAGTTATATATAACACATATATATAAATTTAAATGCGTCCAAAGTTTAGTAAAACCCATATTTCCAACACCTAGTAAGTAGGTTTATGAAACTTGCGATAATCCTAATACAGAGATTATTGGATGAACAAGCATTTATTTCTTGATTATTGGGGTATTGGTTCTTGTTGTCTGGAAGTGATTCATATGATGCAAAAATTGGTATCATGTAATGTAGAACAATATCTATATTATAGAAACTTGTATTTGATAGTACCACATAAATCTGATCTAAATTCTCATTAATTAGCTATGTTTGACTACTTAAAGACTAATTTTCTGCCTAATGAAAGACCTTTATTCAAGAGCAAACGAATATTGCAGTTATTTTTTCAGTGGAATCATGCAGGCAACCTTTTCAGACGAAATCTATAAACACATTCAAATAATAATAATTTAAAACGATTTAATGAATTAGTTAATATATGATTATTATGTTAATGCGATAGGAGTGTAAAACAAAATTGAAAAAAAATAAGAGATGTACCATAAATTAAATAATTAACTATAAGAGTATGAATTTTAAATATAAAAAATATTTTTTTATGTAGTGTATAACTGTATATGATATATATTAAAATATATAAATCCAAAAAAATTCAAGATTGGGCTCATTTCGAACATATCGAAGAGACGATTATAATGGTGTAATTTGTTAAAATTAAAACGTATTTTTTTAACGTATTTTAGTTAATAAACGATTATATGTGTTAAATGTAAAATTAAAATAATGAAAGTAAAAGGTATAAAGTAAATTTAGTAAATAAGTATAGGGGTTGAAAGTGTAACATTTCATTTTAAATTCGTAAAAATGGACGAAATGGGGTGAACAGTGCCAAAATATCAAAATTTTCATAAATGGTCCCTGGAATTTTTCAAAAATGGTCCCTTGCAATTGAAAAGTCACAAAAATAACCCCATCGCGGGATTCCATTTTTCAAAAATGGTCCCTGTAAGTTTAAAAAAGTGTCAGAAAAGGTCCCTGGCCCGCGATCGCGGGCTCCCATCGCGGATTTTTGGGGTATTTTTGCAAAGTGAGAGAGATTTTAGGTATTTCAGTAAAAGATGGTTTGACTTAGGGTATTTTAATTAATTTACGTATATTTATTGTGGTTTGATCCGTATGATGATCAATATATCTTGGTCATGGTTCTTTGACCAAGACCCTTATCCCTAATTTTAGTTTTTTTTTTTTGCATTTTTTTGTCTTTTTCTACTAAAAATATAAAAACAATACTCTCTCTCTCTCACACACACACATATATATATTCTTTTGTAAACCATCATTTTAGTGTAAACCGTAAACTGTCGATTTCATAAGTTTTTTTGATTATTTTTTTATGATTTTTTTTTGATAAAATTGATTCATGTCATTCATTTTTTGATGAAATTGTTTCATATATTTGTAGTTTCATGTATTTTTTCATTCTTATGAAACTGTTTCATATATTTCGTTTTCACATAAAAAACACAAATATATAAAACAATTTCATCAAGAAATGAATGATATGAAACAATTTCATTAACAATTTTATAAAATAAATTCATCAAAAAAATCTATGAAATCGACGGTTTACACAAAAATGATGGTTTATAAAAGAATATCCATCTCTCTCTCTATATATATATATAGAGAGAGAGAGGGGGGGGATAATAAATTGTAAACTGCTAAATGTGTGTAAGTTTGTAAACTTTTGGATTTCATAGGTTTTCTTGATGAAATTATTGTATGAAATTGTTTATTTTGATAAAAATGTTTTATATCATTCATTTCTTAATGAAATTGTTTCATATATTTGTGTTTTTTTTATGTAAAACGAAAAAATTTCATCAAGTTTCATAGGAATGAAAAAAATATATATATATATATATGGAACTACATAAAAAACACAAATATATGAAACAGTTTCATCAAGAAATGAATGATATGAAACAATTTCATCAAAATAAACAATTTCATTAAAAAATTTCATTAAAAAACCTATGAAATCCAAAGTTTACACGAAAAAAAGTTTATAAAATAGTGAGCATATATATATATATATAAGACGTCATTTTATAGATTGATTTGTTTAAATTAAAAACTTAATTATATTAAAGACGGTTTAATTTTTATTGTTTTAATCTTTTTGCCTATTTAGGTATGAAAATTTAATATAATCAAATCATAAAACAATATCTTGTTTTATTTATTTTGATATTTTTATTGGTGTATATATATATATATGTATGTCTAAATAGTTTTTTTTAACTTTTTTAATAGGAGAAAGATAAAAAAAAAAAGACAAAAAGACTAAAAGACTAAATTGACCATAATTTAACTGAATGAATGAATTTATTTTAATGGTGTTAGACAGTGGGATTGTAACCAAGACAAATTGAATACCACATAAATCAAAACCATAATAAACATATTATATAAACCAGGAAAAACATTGATCAATATATAGACATAAATTACATAATCTAAAGTCTAATAAATATCTGATTTTATTATGTTTCCTAATCTAAAGTCATGATCATAATTAATGAACTTAATCATCTTCCATATATATCACAATCATTATTAATGAATGATAATAATTATCATAAATATATCTGTTGTTGCCTAATATAGTGGTTTGCAAAGTTTGTACAAACTGTTTTGTTTGCAAAAGAAACGCACCATATATATAAGATTGGGTTCCGGTGAGAAATTGAGGTTAATATGAGAAGTGGTTATCAATAGCTGGATGAGATACACCGGATCAATTCATTTCTAAGCCGTAACTTATGGAAGGGCATTTGATTACAAGTGATCAACGGTTCAAATCACTTTTACCTATATATATATATATATATAATGTATGTTAAATGAGAAATATGGGACGAAAAGGAAAACTAACAAGGCAAAAGTTAAATATACTTAAAAGAGTAAGAAAAATTAAGTAAGTGACAAGTGTTGCCTCCAACAGCCGAATTAGCGTCACCGGAAGGTGGCGTCGAAGTTGTGGACGGAACTTTTGAGGTTTAAAGTTGAAATAATATCTTCTGTATAAAATAAAACAGTCTCATCGATTTCAGAAAATTATTATTGACTTGTTCAGTCAAGTGAAAACGACGAGTCGCCATCCAGTTTCTTAAAGCTGCAGCTGGGGGTAATTAATTACTTGGTTTTCATCGTTTTTATGCTCCTAAGATTATGGCACTGTTTAATTCCAGTTAGAGTATAATTTCTAAGCTTAAATGTTGATTTGTTGTTAATGGTGGAAAAAAGCCTAGATTAAGAATGTTAAATTAGAGTTTACCCCTGTAAAATTCAACACTTTCACTTACTTTTCGGGTAAGATTTTAGTCCACCAAATGGCATCGTATGCAACAATTTAGCCGGTAAACGCTAACCGTGGTAAGAGCCGTCGCACTCACTTACCGGGTAAGACTCTCGGTCCTTGCTTTCGCTCTTACCCGGTAAGATTCTTAGTCCTTGCATATTCATCGGGTAAGCTAATGTGACTTGGTAAGCACTTACCAAGGTAAGCGTTTTGTAAACGGCCCCTAAATCTTAATGGTTTTTACTAGCTGCGGATTCAGAATTTTTAAAGTTTTTTGATGAATTTTTAAGTTTTTTAGTTAATTTTGAGGGACTTCTCAGTTTTTTTGTTGGTTTCAAGATATTTTTATCCGGTTTTTATTATTATTAATGTTATATTTTTTTAATATCCCAAAACATCCTTTAAAGTTTACCGGTTGCTACCTTCATACCTAAAAATAATTCTACTAGCAAAAATAAAGTAATAAAGTTCACGGGAGCCTACTTGGACATACATAGGTCCGTCCTAGTTTTTAGTGTCTTAATATTACAAGTAATGTTACCCGTGCCATCTTATAAAAAAACATGTGAAAAACTCGGAAATCAACCAGAATTGCTCAAGAATTTGTGTTCCGATGTTTTTTGGCTCATGCGACGGGTCAAGAAGAACATATCGGATATAGGTCTGGGCAGATCTGTGGCAAAACGAGGTCCTCGTGTTTTGGTCCATGTCAGATCGGGTCAGATCTATGGAATGGGTGGAGCCAGGTCCATGAGGTTCTTGGACTTAGACCATCAGCATCCATCCCTCACTAACCCACACTTTTTCAGCGCCACATCATTTTTCTCTTCCAACTCATTCTAACCCACAAACCCCCACATCCATCCCACACCACCATCCCATCTTTTATTTATTTTTATTTTTATTTTTATTTTTATTTTTGTTACAAGTATATTAATTTAAATAATTTAAATTTTATAAATAATTTATAATTTAATATAAGATAAAACAATTAATAAAATATTTCATAAATTGAAACTACAATTTTAACCTTACATAACCAAATTAAAAACATAAAAAATACATAATCAATATATATAGTAAAACAAAAACCAAGTGTAGTGAGGTGGCATCTTCTCAAGCCTAGAACACCCTTTATTTTTTTTCTCCTTAACTCAACTTTTCCCACCTCTATATTTATTGTTATTTTGTTTTTCAATTTTGTAATTTTTTAAATAACAATTAATTTTAGGCTTAACTCCAAACTTTTCAATTACCATTGTAGGTTTTGAAGTCATTAATTCATTTATCTTATCCACCTCTTCATCTATCCATCTCTTATCACTTAATTGTAAAATATTTAATTGTCTTAAAAACATATTAACTTCCTCACAAGTCACAGGTATGTCTCTTTTCTTTTATACTCAAACATGGTATCCCTCCCATGCATTGATTCCGGTGGAAGAAATTTGAAATCCATGTAACAATGTAAGTTTCTTTACCCGATTTAGATTCTCTCTCTCTCTCTCTAGCCCTTATGAGGAGAAATCAATGAATATTGCTACTAATTTAGGTCTTTTTTATTAATTATAAGGTTTTGTCTTTGTTTGTCGGTTTACAGGATTTTGCACATCAGAAAATCCTTATCGTATTACACGCCAAATCGAAGGAGAGACATCGGCGATTATTGATGATTATAATTGTGGAGGATTGTACATGGGTTTCTAGAGAGCACAAGAATGGCATCGTTTTCCATTCACAAGGAATTGAAAGGATGTTAAAAGGATGAGATCTAAGCGGGGTGTGAAACACAATTTGGGAAGAAATCGGTAATCTACTTTCCATCTTTTACTATATACTTGTGGATTCTTGACATTCAAAAGAGAAATTTGCGTATTCGTGTAGATCATGTATTGATCAACATTGTAACCGTCGTTTGTTTATTCGCAAAATATTACTGTTATCCAGGTCGAAGTTTATACTAAAGAATGAATGAAAGGTTGAATGGAATTGCTTGAACTAGGGGTGTGCAAAACCTGACCCGGAACCAATTGAAAGTGAGGTGTTTGTTCCGAATCAAAATGCCCCGAAATCCGAAAATCAGAAACCCGACTTTTTGAGGGATATTTAGGTTCGGGTTGGGTATGGTTTTTGGCCACCCAACCTATCCGAAAACCCGATATATACATATATATAATTTAAAATATTATATAAATATATTTATCTATATAATTATCTTATTGAAAATCCTAAATCATATTTTGCCATACTTTTCAAATTTCTAAACCTATTATCGATTTCATCATCAAAACTGATTGAATGTATATACTTTTTGCATATATCAATACCCAAAACCTAACCAACTCGAACCCGAAGCAATCTAAAATCTGAAACCCATAGAAACCACTTGCCCCGTACATCTGTAACAGTCACAATGGTATTATTGAAACTTGCTTGAATATGAATAACCCCCTTTGGTATTTTACGTGTACTCTTACGTGAACCAATATGTCCACGTGAACCCTTTTTCGGTATAGATTTTTGCCATATTTTACCATCTCATATATTTGAGTAGATATATGGATATATCCATTTCATGTCAAAACATACCCCCTTCTAAAAAAGAGGTTATTTTTATACTTTTATTAATTATTCGAATAACGATTAGTCATGATGACATTAATCCATTTACTATTTGCTTTATTGGATTTTAAGCTTCCTATAACATGGTTCCTCAATTGTTACTGACAACAACTTAACCTATATATATATATATATATCACATTATAATCCTCAATATTCACATACCTCAAACACATTATTTGTCTATTAAGTGTTTGAATTTTACATGAATGGGAGCCTTTGGCCATGAAATACTTGAATATGCATATGCATGACCATGCATGGATGGATGTGTTAATGTTTTACTTTGCTTAAATACATGTAATTCATTTTTTGAATTGATATTTTTAAGTTTGACTCATGTTTTTTCAGCCAAAGCCAATATTAGTGTTGTTTTTATTGAGATTAATGAGCCTGATATCAATGCCATTACTCAATTTTGTTGTTACTTAACTGTTCCTAACACCAACAAATAATTCCATTGTTTCAAATCTGATATGGTTCGACATCGTGAACCATGACACTTAAACCAGTTCCTAATTTATTTGCAACTATTTATTTCTGACCATGATGATAAAACATCGTGTATATCCAGCTCTCGGCAAGAAGGTTCGACAACAGGTTATCTTTGACTGGTTATTCATATAGAAAAATAATTAAATTGGTTTCTATTATTGAGCAATGTTGACCGCAAGTTTCTTGGTGGCGGGCTAAATCATTGGAAAAAGGGGGTTTGAAGAACAAATAAGAACAAACAAAAAGCTTCTACAAGATAGGCTTAGCTTATTTTTATTTTGTGTTTTTAGTTGCTAAACTTAACCCGTATTTTTCTGCAAGTAAGCCCATCTTTGTTATTATTTATTATTTATATGGTAAGCAATGTTGAATGTTACTATCATCCTCAAACCTTCTTGAAATTGTTTATTATTTCGATTTGGTTATCGTTGGTGATCATCCATATCACAATCACGAAGCATCAGATGATGATAACAATACTCAATAACTTGCAATATAGTTTATTAATACAAGAAAAAATGAAAATGATCTATAAAAAAGCTTAAATTTTTTCATATAATGTTTTTGGAACTCCGCGCAACGCGCGGGCCGGATCACTAGTTTCAAATTAAAAAACTACAAATTTCACCAACCATATAGTTGTCGAAGCAACTCTTTGTGGGCTAAAACCGCATTTAACTCGCTACCCGTGAGATGATCATGTGGTCTGATGTAAAACTCGAGATCTTGTCGCTTGCTCTCCATCTTCTTCCGTTCTTCTCTTTGTTTCAAAGCTTCCGCTTTTGTCTTTGCCGCCTCGGCTTTGTCCCTCGCGGTTTTCAACTTTTCCTCCTCCACGGTTAGTATTTTGTTATTTGCAACGTTGAACTTCTCGACATACTCCATAACACCCTTCAACACCTCGTCCTTTTCCGCCGTCTTTGTGGAGGTTGACGCGGCACGTTTACCTTTATCTCTTCCCGTCGGTCGTGTCGGTTCTTGTACGAGGACATCCTCCTCCTCATGGCTTTCTTCGTTAAGGTTGAACCGAACACGTGCGTCAGAAGACGTCTTTGTGCGTGACTACATTGTTGGAACCCAGCCGGGATGGTGTTGGGTGAATACATAGGGTATTGTTGTATGCTTCCATGGTAGGTTGATGGTGGTGTTGAAAGATTGAAAATATTTTCCGTCGGGGACGGTTGCGAGCTCGTGCCTCGCGATTTGGAACCTCGTCGTGGTGTTGTGAACCCTTGTGTTTGTTTATCCATAATTTTTTTTGAAGAAAGAAAGAATATTGAGAGAGTAGAATAAGAAAGTAGAAATTTTGTGTGTAAAAAATGGTAGAAGAAGTGAGTATTATATAGGAGAGGAAAAAAGAAAAAAAAAGAAAAAATAAATAAAACAACAACCTGGCTGGCAAACCAGCGCTGGGTTCCAACCAGCGTGGGGCGATGGTGTTTAAAACCAGCCAGCCACAACCAGCGCTGCCGATGCGCATGGTCTTAGGCTATTCAACCGAGAATCCAAGATTTCTCATAACATTAGGTTTATAGAACGTCTAAAATGTGTAAGGGGTCGTTTATCCCATACTTACACGATAAGCGCTTACCGGTAATAGTTAACACTTTCACTTAACTCACTGGGTAATATTTACCGAGCAAGCGTCGTCACACTTATTTACCGGGTAAGACTCTCGGTCCTTGTCGTCACTCTTACTGGGTAAGATCCTCAATCATTGTCATGTTCATCCACTAAAGTAAAGTGAGCCGGTAAACACTTATCGGGTAAACACTTAGTAAATGGACTTAGTGTCCTAATATAATACTTAATAGGATTTAAATTTATAGAACAAAACATAAAAACGTCTTATTTAAAACTGTTACAATAGGTTTATATGATGCTTTTGAGCGTCTTAACAAGTTTTTTAGTACGTTTTTAAAACAAAGTGTCATATTAGTTATTTTATATTACATTGTTTACAAATGTGTCTTAAGTGTCCTATAAAAAAGATGATTTTATAAGACATTTTTTGAAGTGTCCTACAAACTACAAAGTAGTTAATAAGACACTTTATTTTAAAAACTCTTTAAAAACTTGTTGAAACGCTCAAAACGTTTTATAAACATATTGTAACACTTTTAGATATGGCGTTTTATATTTGGTCCTATAAACCTAAGTCCTAAAGTATCCTGTAAATGCAATTTTCTCTTTTTGAATTATTGAGTCATGGGACACTTTTTTGAATAAATAAATCATATACCTTTTTTAAAAATTGGTTAACTACATTCTTTTAACCCAAAAAAATTTACCCGTAACCGACTAGGAAGGTTTTGAAGTAAAAAACTTAAAATTTTATTGTTCCTAAACCCTATATCGTTAGTCCCTGCCACCGATGTCCCTTCTTTTATATTTTTGTTTGTCTCTCAATTCTTCATCTTTTACAACAATTTAGTGGAGTACGTATAGTCAAATAAAAAAAGAGGTGGAATGGAAAAACAAATAGAAAACCGATAAAAAAGAGAGAGATCGATCACAAGGGCCAACAACGTGATAGAAAGCGAACAACAATGAGGCGGCGAGGGGACGATGGTGTTGGGTGGGAGGGTTTGAACAACGTCGAGTTTGGGAATGGTAAAACTCATTTAGTTTTTCTTTTACTTTAAAACTTTCCTAGTGAGTTACATGTAGCTTTTTTGAGTTAACAAACTGTATGTAACATAATTTTATCAAACTAAATGTATTAAAACTTAATCATTTAAAATGGAAAAATTCAAGAATTTATACACTACTACACAGAAAGACTTTTGTCTACGAACTTTTCTCTGAGAAATTTGTCGATAAAAGGTGATTCGTCACAAAACCGTCACAAAAGTTGGTGGGTAATTTTTTTGTGGGTAATGCGAATCAATGACAGATTACCCAGAGATTCTCTGGTTGATCCATGGGTATTTTTTCGAAAAACATCGGATTCTACCGAAGCATTGATATTTTCTGGATGATCCCTGGGTAAGCACCGACATAAATTTTCCTGTCTAAATATTTTAGGTAAAAGTCATTTGTTTTGTAGTGATATATTAAAAAAAATTAAAAGCTTGATCATTTTAAAGTTTGTTATCTTTCTCTAGACTTTTCCATTAACAAAAACTAAATAGTAATATTGAGTTTTGAAATTTGATCAGCTACTTAATGAAATCCATTTATATATTAAATAAAATATTAGCTTAATTACATTTCTTGGTATAAAATGTTATGGATGGATCTATGAAATTACTGTTTTAGCATTTGGTGGTTGGAGAAATAATGTGTTAAGATGAGAATAATTAATAATAGATAAATTTATACTATATTATAATGCATTTATGAAAAACTCTAAAAAACAAAGCATAACGATTACAAACTATTTATAATTCATGTTCCAAGATATACTCTCAAAATTTGCAATTCAAATGTAGTTCCAAGTCCATCAAAATTGTTGGGTCAAAAAACCAAATAAAGGTATTTACTGTCACCCAATACATCAATAAATTATTAACACATTTAGTAGAACAAAATTCAAACTTCTTTGGTTATTTTCTTATGTTATGTTAAACGAACCAATTGAATGACAAAGTTCTTTGGTTGTTTTCTTATGGGACACTATCTCGAGAACCTGCATAAAATTATTATCAATCAAGCATCGAAGATCTGAGACCGAACCCCCCCCCCCCACACACACACACACATTTTTTCTTAACCACAAATCACCACTCGATTGTAAACCAAAGCCTCCTTATCAGATTCCAATTTGAAGAGCCTCTGAAATCCCTTTCAAATCCTAAAATTACCCAACCAAATTGTCCCTCCAAAAGAGAGTGCCCCCTCCATCACCAACCTCTTCTCGAAAGAATCTACAAACGATATCCTAAGTTTCTCCAAGTCTTTACCCACACACATAATCCCACCCCAAGCACACATAATCCGACCCTCGAGTTCCCTTCGATTCCTAACCCCCATCATCACCATGTATATATATTTCTAATGACCCGAACCCACAACTCTTCCTTACTCGACATAAATGCCACCACCACTTTCTCAAAAGAGCCCAATTTGAAGCCCAAAGACTACCAACCCCTAAACTTCTCCATTGAAACGTCCCAAAAATCACGGCAAATTTAAACCTTAAAATTTATCAGAGTTAATCATAATTTCATCCAAACTTTTATACATAAGCGGAGAATTAACTATGAGGGTTCATATATACATTTCGAATTATCAAAACAACCTATTAATCTAATCCTGACAACTACGATTAGATTAAATTGGTTGTCTAGGCCATTCATCAAAAGCATCCTCGCATATGCTAACTTCTCCACTTATCACCAAAAGTTGAATACCAAAAACACTCGTCCCTCTTCCCGTTACATCCCCGTGCTTGTACCTTGTAAGAAAATTTAATTTGAAACGATTAGGCTTACGCCTAGTGAGAACATCCATTTTCAAATTAAAACATTATCAGCTTTGGAAACTCAAGTAAACAAAGCGTATAAACAAACCTGGTTTGCCACCATTCTTACCATACATCTACACATCTTACCATGACGGGAACATACCCGATTCCATAAGTATGACTAACATTCAGAAAGTCACATCATCGCATTCGAGAGCCTACTACGAATCATTACAGATTCTAGATCATCGCTTATGTCCAAGAAATTACAATTTACTTTATGCCTATTTCTTTGGGTGGAAGTAGAGATTACAATTTACTTTATGCCTATCTCTTACCTTCTCATAGAAATCAGGAATTACAATGTACTTTATGCCTATTCCAAGATTTCTACTCACAATACGAAATGGAAATTACAAGTTACTTTATGCCTATTCCACGTTACAAATATTGCTAGTGCTTGTGGATCCATTACACTTACTATACACAAGCATAGTATCAAACTAAATCAAACCTCCAAGCCTAACATACTAGCATCCAAATATAAGTATATTCAAGATGCTAGGATTGTATTTCAATTTATCAATCATACCCTGCCCATAAGTTATCAGAAACTCCTAGTTACCGGAAACTCAGAAGTATCCGGAACATCAAAAGTGACTGGACATCAGAAGTTTTCGGACACCACACTTATCCGGACGTCACAACTTACCAGACATCATAACTTACCGGTCACTAAGCCTATCTGGATGTTACCGGAAACATATACAATCCGGATGACATCCGAAAACCAAAGTAATCTGGATATCATCCGGTAACTAGTTTATTCGAAAACTCGTGAACTTGCCGGATATTTTCACTACCGGACACCACCGAAAAGGAATTACCGGACACTTATCAAAACGTCCTGTAACTTCGACCTGCACATAAATTTTCATCCCAGATCGATCTCTGTTCCACCCAGCTTATTTTGCCCGTAACCATTCAGTCCCAATACAGTTAATACTATCATCCTACTACTTAATTTGAAAAAAACATCAATTTTCAACAAAAGAATGATGAACTCACCTGTAAGAACTTAGACCCACTTTCTTCTGCAACAATCCAAATTCAATCTGAATATTCCAACAAAACTGTACCTAGTTGGGAAGCAGATTAGTTTGTAAAAACTATCTCCAAACTGAAATCAATTTGCAGAAATCCATTGTGTTTCTTACCAATTTCAATCTCTCCTTTCTTCTTTCTTCTTTCTTCTTTCTTCTTTCTTCTTTGTGAGGAAACCTTCTTCCAGACCAAAATAAGATATTTTCTTAATAATGGTCGAATCTCACTTTAAGTATCCAAATCCACTTTCAACTAATGACCAAACAAACCTTCAATTTCTAATTTTCATAATTAGCTTAAACTTTGGTCACTTGAAATTTCAACCCCTTTGAGTTTTACATTTTACGAAAAGTCCAATACTTAGACTAAAATACAAATCGACCCCATTCATATTTAAATACGAAATAATGGAAATCCGAGGTGTTACAAATCTCCCCAACATGAAAATGATTTCGTCCCCGAAATCAAAGTTAGGTAAATAAATGAGGATATCTAATCTTCATATCTTCTTCAGCTTCTAACGTCACGTTAGCACCTCTGTGATGTTTCCATTGTACTTTCAATATAACCACTTCTTTATGTCGTAACTTTTTAGTCGTCCTTTCTAAAATTGCTTTCGGTTCCTCCACGCAACGACTCTTCTCATCCACTCTTACTTCAGTAAGTGGAATTACATCATTCTCTTTGGCTAAACATTTCCGAAGATAACATACATGAAAGGTATTGTGGATTCCTTCCAATTCGGGTGGAAGATCCAACTGATAAGCTTGAAGTCCAACTCTCTTAGTTATGGTGAAAGGTCCAAGAAAACGAGGACTCAACTTTCCACGTTTACCAAACCTTATCATACCTTTCCAAGGGGATACCTTAAGCATCACACGCTCCCCAACTTGGAATTCTTTCGGCCTTATTTTCAGATCGGCGTAACTCTTTTGTCGATCTTGAGCCGCCTTCATGTGCTTCCGAATCTCTTTCACTTTATCAGCCGTTTGTTGAACTAGTTCAGGACCAGCAAATTGTTTTTCTCCAGCTTCTAACCAACACACTGGAGTTCTACACTTCCGTCCATACAAAGCTTCAAAAGGTGCTCTTCCAATACTGAAATGATAACTATTGTTGTACGCAAACTCCACTAAAGGTAAATGTGTATCCCAGTTACCTCCAAAATCTAACACACATGACCTGAGCATATCTTCCAAAGTTTGAATGGTTCTTTCACTTTGCTCGTCTTTTTGTGGATGGTATGCAATGCTCAAATTTACTCTTGTGCCCAATTCTTCTTGTAGTGACTGCCAAAACCTCGAAGTAAATCGGCTGTCACGATCAGAAACTATAGACACGGGTATACCATGTCTTGAGACCACTTCATCAATATATAACTTGGCGAGTTTATCAATCGGTGATGCTTCTTTCATTGCCAAAAAGTGAGCACTCTTGGTCAACCGATCCACAATTACCCATATGGTATCGTTACCCTTTGACGTTCTTGGTAACTTCGTCACAAAATCCATGGTAATCTTCTTCCATTTCCATTCTGGGGTCTCCAAAGATTGCAGACTTCCGTAGGGCCTTTGATGTTCAGTATTCACTAACGAGCACGTCACACACTTTTCTACAATTTGTGACACATCTAACTTCATAGCTGGCCACCAATAATGTAGCTTCAAATCCCTATACATCTTAATACTTCCAGGATGTATAGAATATTTAGACTTGTGAGAGTCTTCGAGAATTAACTCCCGATTTCCCCCCACCTTTGGCACCCAAACGCGGCCTTGGAACAGTTTGACCCCACGACTATCTTCAGTTAGTTGAAGACGTTATTTGATCATGACTTCCTCTTTCAGATTTTCTTCCAATAAGGCTTCCGCTTGTGCAACTTTTATTCTTTCAATCAGACTCGACGTCACATCAATTTTGGCGTTAGCTGGTTTCAAGCACCCACTATATTCCTTGCTACTTAAAGCATCAGCCACAACATTTGCTTTACCGGGATGGTAATGCAATTCACAATCATAGTCTTTAAGTAGTTATAACCAACGCCTTTGCCTCATGTTCAACTCTTTCTGATCAAAGACATGCTTCAAACTCTTATGATCAGTGAAGAGAGTGCACTTTGTTCCATACAGATAATGTCGCCACAATTTCAATGCAAACACTACCGTTGTAAGTTCTAAATCATGGGTGGGTAATTCTTTTCATGTTCTTTGAGTTGCCTTGATGCGTAAGCAATCACCTTGCCACGTTGCATCAACACACACCCCAAACCCATCTTTGACGCGTCACTATACACGACCAAATCTTCCGTTCCTTCTGGTAGTGCAAGAATAAGAGCTCCACACAGCTTCTGTCGTAATGTCCTGAAAGTTGACTCTTGCCTTTCAATCCATACAAACTTTGCATTCTTTCGAGTCAAAATGGTCAAGGCATAAACAATCTTTAAGAAATCTTTTATAAACCTCCGGTAATAACCTGCCAAACCCAAGAAACTCCTTATTTCTGATGCGCTCTTTGGTGTTTCCCAATTCGTCATTGCCTCTATCTTTGCCGGATCTACCTTGACTCCTTCAGAAGTAATCACATGACCAAGAAATTGTACTTCTTTTAACCAAAATTCACATTTTGAAAATTTTGCGTACAATTTCTCCTTCCTTAGAACTTCCAAGACTTCACGAAGGTGGTATTCATGATCGACTTCATTCTTTGAATAAATAAGTATGTCATCAATGAACACGATGACAGACTTGTCTAAGAATGGTCGACATACCCTGTTCATCAAATCCATGAACACGACTGGAGCGTTTGTCAACCCAAATGGCATCATAAGAAATTCATAATGCCTATATCTCGTTCTGAACGCCGTCTTGGGAACATCTTCCTCCCTTACTCGCACCTGATGATATCCCAACCTCAGATCAATCTTTGAAAAGCATCCCGCACCTTGGACTTGATCAAACAAATCATCAATCCTTGGAAGCGGATACTTATTCTTAATAGTCACCTTATTCAGCTCCCTATAGTCGATGCACATTCTCATAGTGCCATCATTTTTCTTAACAAATAATACCAGAGCTCCACAAGGTGAAGAACTTGGCCTAACAAATCCTTTGTCGAGCAGTTCTTGTAACTGAGACATCATTTCTTTCATTTCAGCTGGCGCTAAACGATACGGTGAACGCGTTATCGGTGCCGCTCCTGGAACAAGATCAATTCGAAACTCTACTTGTCGTTCTGACGGTAGACCTGGAAGATCATCAGGGAATACATCTGGGAATTCTCGTACTACCCTTATGTCTTCCACTTGTTTCTTTTCTGCTTTAACATCTAGAACATATGCTAAGTAGGATGAACATCCTTTTACCAAACAATAATCGACCTTGCTCATATTATTTACCACCGAGAGACCGATGTAAGTAAAAGGAAGGCCCCTGCGTGACAGGTGACACCCAACCTCATTTGCTATTGAAAGGACTTCGTTTTCCACCACCCCCATCCCAAACAAGATACTCTTGGCAACGTTTACTTTAAAACCCGACGCCAACTCAAAGCATTTTAGAATACCCACCAAGTTGTGGATGTTTAACACATCCCACCCACCAAGAAATATAATGTCATCCAAAAATTGAAGGTGTGAGACACTAAACTCATTTCGACCCACCAAAAAACCTTTAAAACATCGTTTTAAACAACTTCCTTCATGACTGCATTTAGACGTTCCACCGCTATGAGAAAAAGGAAAGGAGATAGCGGATCACCTTGACGCACACCACTTTCATTAATTCCAAGGTTGGAGACTTATTAATAAGAACCGAGACCGTAACTGAGCTTAGGCAAGCCAAAATCCATCGACACCACTTTCCTCCAAAACCCATTTGAACCATTACGTCCTTAAGATAATCCTAGTTTACACAGTCAAAGGCCTTTTCAAAGTCGACTTTAAAAAGCGTTGTCTTTTTAGCTAACTTCTTAACTAAGCTAAACAAGAATCGACAATCAAAACCCCGTCAAGGATGAACCTGTCTTCTAAAAAAGCATTTTAAGACACACTGATTAGCTTCTCAATAACTCCTAGGGGTTGTTTGGTTCGCAAAATTCAATGGAATTTGATGGAACTGGAATGACAAATTTCTTTGACCAAATTCCTTAGTGATGTTTGGTTCGCGAAATGAATTGATTGGATTTCACCGGATTCCACCAAAATCCACGATTGAGGGATTTGATCATTCCTTAACACATGTGAAGGATTTGCTCATTCCTTAACACATGTGAAGGATTGGATCATTCCTTAGCATATGTGTACATAACTTACAATGTCGTTTTAGAAAGACCAAAATAACCTTTGCATCCAATTTAACCACCACCCCTCCCCTCCTCGCCCTGCCCTCTCCACTCCTGCCGACAACATCTCCGCCACCACCACCCTTGCCACCATCACCATCACCACCAATTAACTTTATCATTCCACCACCACCGCCACCCACCATCCCCACCCCTATCATCACCATCATGCCACTATTTTTTACCGTCATAGTCGTCACCTACCCCACCCCACCTACCCACCCCAACACCACCACACCACTACTGTCGTCATCACAACCGCCACCCCTACCCTGACATATGCATATTTATTTCTTTAGCGAAATTCCATTCCAATTCCTGTCAACCAAACACATGGTCAAATTCCATTCCAATTCCTTCAAAGTCAAATTTCTTTGATGGATTGCAATTCCTCCAAATTCCATTTTGTGAACCAAACACCCCCTTAAGCCTTTCCGCCAAAGATTTCGCCACGATTTATACAAGCACCCGATTAAGCTTATGCGTAAAAGATCCTCGAAAACAATTGGATCCGAGATTTTCAGGATAAGAGCAATGAAAGAAGAGTTACAACCTGTTCTAAAAGATTTGTGCTCCCGAAGCCAACTAGCGACATTCATAATCTCAGGTTTAAGGAGATGGCGATTTTTTTGATGAAGCGGAAATTAAAACCCTTGGGTCTTGGGGCCTTTGAACCTCCACAGAGCTTGATCGTATTCGAAACTTCATCTCCGAAAATTTGTCTTTAAGAAAATCTCTTCATACTATGAATTTAAAAAGTTTTTTTTAACAAATAAATCCTAAAATACTAAAATAATCGGAATGATAGGACAGAAAATGAAGTGAATTTTGAACATGATGTTATTTTGTTTTGATTTTACAAAAGACAGGCAAGGCGAAAGTACTAAACTGGCCCGATGGTTTATTTATTCGGGCTACGCCTTGATGGGCTGTATGGTAAAATCACCTCTTGGGCTAAATGGCAAATTGCTAAACGGAGCTCCTTGGGTTATCGGGTCGAATCAACAGGTTTTGGCTTAACGCCACACTCCTCCATAGAAGACGTATCAAGCTTTTTCTTTAATAACAAGCCGCCGGCGCTCTGCTCGCAATTACCGCCACCGCTCTCACGCACAAGCTCTATGTCGTTTGGGCGCTGAACGCCTCTCCATACGCACAGGTATTATCTTTTCTACAAGTCGCCGATGAAATGTGTTCCTTCTCTTAATTCATCTGAGGTTTTACTTTGATCTAGGGTTTTAGGAAATAACTAGTTTTTGAAAGATTTAATCGTAATTAATGTAATGCATGTATCGTACGATAGGTTGATGCATATTTCGACAGCAGTAAAAATGGAAATACTGTTGTGATGTTTAAATTCATATTTGCTATGATTTTGGTACTGTAGGTTTATCGATGCTTAAAGTATGCAGTTTGTGGGAGGATTCCGTGTGTTTTAATGAAATTTAACGTTGCGTCAAGGTTCTGGAAATAGACTTGCAAAGTCATCTTGTGAACTGTAAATTGTAATGGCAGTTTTCGGGTGGTATGATACAATTTGTTAGAGAAATGGAAATAGCTACAAATATAATCTTATGTGTCTTGGGACAATTGTTTATAGATTTATGATTCACAATTTTTTCTTTGTTTCTTTGTTAGTGGTTCTCAGATAATAACTATTCATGGTTTTTTAATGGTTAGGAAGGAGCATTGACGCCGAGATCCCAAGATTTCGTTATAGAAAGCAATGTCGATGGTTACTCGATCTAGACGAATTTTTTCTATTGTTTTGGAAAGCAACAAGAATCCTCGCTTCAATTCAAGTGTCGCTGCAAATGCTACCAAAGAACCGATCATCTCTTCGTCTATCCTCAGTGATCAGTCTGCATCTTCAATTCCACCTCCACCACCTACACCTCCGAAAAGTGCACCAGCGGGTGGAGGTGGACAACCATGGAGTTTTCTCAAGTATACTTTAATTGCAGCACTTACTGGAGGTGTTGTCACCGCTGGTGTTGCAACCCTGGGTATGTCCTACAAATGTGAATCCAGAAGCTGCCATGTATTTTTTGTTGAAATTTTAAATGATTAGTCATCTTGCTTAAACTTCTTAGTATCATCTCGTTGATGCCAAATGGGAAGAAACGGATATAGAAGACGCAGGCATCAATATAGCTGCAAGGCTTTGAACCCTTGCCTAACACCTGATAACTGATGTCTACATATGAATTCTATGTAGTATTTTGGATTTAGTTCCAGGTCCCTTTATAACAACAGTTATCTGGCATAAGTTTACCATCCTGTTGATTTCTTGTTTGGAATAAAGATTGATGTGGATGTTGACACAATTAACACACTTGGTACAAGTAGTAAGTAAGATATTGTTTGTCTTTTCCTTCTCCTTGTGTCATACAGTCATCAACACATCCATATATTTCTCATTTTGCAGCATACACTTTAGAAGATGTTGATGAGAAGACAAGGGATTTGCGTGCATCAGCAAAAGTTTCTATAGGCGATGATATGTCTTCTTTTGATGTGAGTATGACTTGGTGCTTTTTCCTCACTTTTACATGTTTGATGTCACGACTGAGATTTGTGCAGTAACTGTTTCGTTTGTGATATGATGATGAAGCTGCTTCTGATTGTATGTGGTAGACAACATCAAGAAATGTAATCCCTTGCTCTAGGTTTTGTAGACATTTACTTCATTTTTTATATCTCTTGTCTTCAGTGGAACGAGCATGTTTGGACTAGACAATATGAAGAAAATGTTGCAGGGATGCTGAATTTTTGTGTCAGTAGTTTAACATCTAGCCTTATTAGATGGGAGAAGGTTCACAGTTTAGCCTGCAATCGTATAAATACGTTTATGTTATTCACCTTATGTTCCTAACAAGAAGTCAAGAACTTTTTTTAGAGTGCATGGTTTGGCATAGTTGGTGTTCCCTTAAAAAATAATTTCATATAAAGTAAAGAAAAATCTATGGTCAGGATGAGAAAATCTGTATGGTTGTACACTTGAAATCATGCCCTGCTCAAGCATAAATTTAAAACCTGAGTTAACAGCTCATCATTAGGTCTCTATTCTACAGTCACTGTCTACCTCACATAGGATTCGCCTAGTGGCCCAAAAATGTTGTGTTTGTCCATGGGATCTATTTGGAGGTTTCTTCATAGAATCATAGGTCTCTGTAAGTAGTTTGTAATAGTTTGTGTTTGTAAAGGTGTAAGTTAAGCTGCAGAAAGTTTTTAAAATGAATCTATTGTTCTGTTAGAGATTTGTGTAGTATAATCTCTGTGATGTGAACCCATTAAAGCTTACTACTGTCTTATCTATATCACCCCCATATATATATCCCCATATATAGGAGTGTATTCTGTGGCCCTGGGATCTAGGCTATAGTCATGGTTTATCTAGGCATGCCATATTTATTTGTAATTTCCTTCCGCCTCATATATTCGCAAGACGTTTACTTTTTTTTCTTCTGATTAGCAATCATCTTCAGTACAGTTAACCTATGGGGTCTAGATAACATGTGATGTAAGATAACGTTATAGAGCAACTCTAGGTGAGTTGCTCGATACCACCGAAATGGTATTGGAATGATAGATGGATCAATTTATTCTAAAGATTAAGCTTGATCTGAAGATTTCATGTTACTTGAGCTTGAGTCATAACACCAAGAAAAAATAGTTTTGATGTGGTAGTAGTTTTGCCTCCATCTGTGTGTATTAAACCTATAATTAGGGTCTTTTGTTTATTAACTTGGTGCTCCTGTGCCAATATAGGTATTATCTTGCACGGTTGCACCTTGCTAAAGTTTTAAGACAAAAACATACCGAGTTATTATGGGGTTTGATGTATAGTATAGTTAGATAAAATGTGATGGTTATGGAGAAGTGGAAATCTGAACTGGGACATTGTAAAATGGAAATGAGAAAACCTAAACAGTGAATATTATGTTCTATAGCGAGATAAAGAATTTCACTCCATGTTGCGCACATGCAGGAGATATTCCACTGAGAATAACTCAAGCTGCATGATCAAGTTGTACTGGCATCTATAGATCTTCACTAGATTGAACCATTTATGAGATATTTGACAAATTCAAAGAGTTGTCCCTCTTTTTTTCACATATTTGTTTACTCATAAATCATCTTGTTAGCTATCATGTTATGATCTTGGATGAAACATCAAGTCTAACGTACGTACTTACCGTAAATGCAGAAATTTCAAGCTATGCTGAAATCAGCTGCAATGACAGGTTCACTCTGAATGCTTTCTCCTTATGCAATCCCTACATGCACTATTCTTGATTGTGTAGGACCACCTGCACATTGGACACAACATTTTGATCCTTTCTGCTTCATGAATTTAAGAATTAAAGCTAGTTCTTATGGATAATTCTTTGTAGTCTATATTATTGTAATTCTTGATTCATCTTGCTAATTTTATTATGTCAAACCTTTTGCTTTGTGTTCCTGTTCAACATATATTTTGATGGACTACATATTATGCTATAAATGATGTTATCTATTGTCAATCACATGACATCAAGAAGGAAGACATTTAGATTTACTGCTGTGCATCTTATACCACCCACTCTACGTCTCTACCTTGATTCCCATAACGCTTTTCTAACATTCACATACTATGTAAAATACGGAGCTCATTTTTTGTATTTGAACTTTTCTGTCTTTGATAAAATTTTAACTTATTTAATCATTGTGCTTGTGGCTTTGCTACTTTGGTGTTTCAGTTCCTGCCAAGTTAGTAGAGCTTTATTTGGATCTGCGTGCATCTACAGAAGAACATGTTCGAGTGCGTATCTGTTCTTTCAAACTTGTCTATTGTCAAGTTAACCCTTTTCTTTAATCAGATTCAAACAGTGTCATTGTATTTATTTTCTTGGTATTTGCTTAAAATATTGGGTATTTGTAGGGTTTTACTGAACCTTCGTCAGAGCAACTCCTTCCAGATTTGCACCCACAGGAGCAGCATGTGTTCACTCTGGTTTTGGACTTGAATGAAACTCTATTATACTCTGATTGGAAGGTATATAGCATAATTCATTATTAATTTTACTCTTCAACCTTATTTTACGAACTTGATGATGAGCAATGTTTTGGGTGGGGTTGCTTGTTGACATTTTCTTTTTCTGTCATGTATGGTGCTTAAAGCGTGATCGAGGTTGGAGAACATTTAAAAGACCAGGAGTTGATGACTTTTTGGAGCACTTGGCCCAGTTTTATGAAATCATAGTGTATTCTGATCAGCAGGCCATGGTATTCTTTATCCCCTTTCTCTCTCTTACTATAATGTTATTTTCTTGACAATCTCAGGATTCTGTTTGCGTGTGCAGTATGTTGATCCTATTGTTGATAGATTGGATGGAAAGCACTGCATAAGGTATAGGCTTTCAAGGGCTGCAACTAGATATCAAGATGGCAAGCATTATAGAGTATGTTGTGAATATAATATTTTATTTGATATTATCTTCATATCTTGCATGGTTCGTGTATTGAGCAGTATGCCCCTTTATGAGCTGGACCTCTCTATTGTTTCTAGGCATGTTATCGTTATATGTTATCTCAGAATGTTTCATTATATCACCAGTGAGAGAAGTTCGATGTCCCAAAAAAGTACTTGTGGGAACTGATAAGGCATAAATTGCCGTTCCTTCTTGTAGGACTTGTCAAAGCTTAACAGAGATCCCTCAAGGATCCTGTATGTGAGTGGTAATGCTCTTGAGAGTTGCCTTCAGCCAGAGAACTGCGTACCAGTAAAACCATGGAAATGTGAAGCTGATGACACAGCACTTGTGGATCTTATACCATTTCTTGAATGTAAGCCTAATTATTTTTTACTTTTGAGTTTATGTATCTATGATATTGGCTTAGCAGCTGAACATGATGCTAGCATTTATTGCTACCTTCTTTAACTGCAGATGTTGCACGGCATAGGCCTGCTGATATTCGACCTGTATTATCTTCATATCACGGACATGATATAGCCAAAGAGTTCATCGAACGATCTAAAGAACATCAGAGGTAAATGTTAACTGTTTTCGTGACTGGCTTACGATTCTCGGAAGATTATTGTTGCCTAATTGATTCTTCATGTGGGTCCTGAATATCACTTCATTGAATAATTTTCTCTCCCTCTTTCCGGAAACAATGCCACATTTTCCTTTTCGGGATGCCCCATGTAATGCAATATTCTCTTTTCATGAAGTTTTAATCCAAAATGACCCCTGTTCTCATTAGCAACCATTACAAATATTAATAGCCTTTGTTTTGTAAAAAAGATTCATCTGTTTTGTGACAATTGAAGTATATTTTAGATATTTGACTAATAGTCAAACATATATAGGGAACTATGTGCAAGTGTCACATTTATTTTGGGACATGAATACTATTTTAGTATTCCTGTGATAAGTATCTTTGAACTATTCTACTCAAGGTTATGAGGAGAGTCAAGGGGAAACACCATATGTACATAGAAGAACTGCTGTTCACTGATTTTCTAAGGTCTAATCTCCTAGTGACATGGGCAAGGACTTTTGTCACTATTAGACATTTTATGTGAAGCGGCTATTGGAGTCTTGTTCCCAATATTTGTAAACACACTCTCTCTCATGGACAATAAGTGGCCTTTTTCCCAACCGGCTTTTCCTTTTATAGGTGGAAAATTTGAACTTATCATAACAAGTTCTACATGTTAGCATGTTACTACTTTATCCATTTTACCCTTGTATAGGTGGAATATACCCTTTAACTATAATGATAATCCATAAAAAACTATCCTTTCTAATACTTGATATATTACTTCTAGATTTGTAAAAGAAACATCCTGTATTCTTTTTATTTTCGTCATCAACTCGTGTTCATCTGATAGATCTTTCATTTAAGATGGGTGAAGGATAAGTCAAAAATTGTTTTGATAGTGAAAGCAAACAAATTAAGTACTTGTTTTTTCCCACTTTGTATAACTTGTTGGTTTTATTGTTTTTGGATGATTTTTTTTTTCCACATTATATACAAAAGTCAAAAAATGAAAAATGAGTTTGGAAATTTAACCGAGGAAGGAGTAGACAAGGGTAAAGTAAAATCTTAGAGGCTCTTTGGTCAATTATTATTTACGATTCCTTAATAAGGAAGGCATAGATGATGATAAGATAACACATAACATTTGTTATTTGTAGGCCTGCTTTTTTACTTTAAATAGTGAGAAATTGACATAATAATAAATATATATATATATATATATATTATGATGTCAACAGGAGAATGCAGGAGCAAAAGCAACATGGGCGTTTATGGCGACGCTGATACATGAGAAGATGCAGATGCCTGAATCTATTGAAAATGGTTTTAGTAGAATGACTTTATGATAAAATGTTTTTCTGTTTTGTTATATCATATCATATCATATAATACACACCCAACCAAACCAAAGCATTTAGTTAGTGGGATTGGATTGGTCCATCTCATATTCATATCTTGCCTGCCATGACATTTTTGGATTCCCCAATTAAGTTCCTTGAGAATAAATTCTCGTACATGGCTGCCTGCCTGCCTGCTTATTTTGCATATTCAACTAGTTGAAGGTTTTCTTGTGTGTGTAGCACAATATATTAGCTTGCTAATTTTGCTAGTGCTTCGATTTATATGATTTCATGTCGATCGTGATTGTGGTGTGGGTCTCATTTTACCTGGCTTGTGACCCGTTTCCAGAATAATCTAACTGTCGTTTCCTTTTGAAAATGTCGAAAAACATGGTTTGTAAGATGACAGATTTTAGAGAATCATGGGGAACTCGTTATTTCTTCACTTGAATTTTCTTTCAGCTTTTTGTAAGAAAGTAAGGTTTTCTTGAATCCATGGGCCTGTGTTGATGATGATATGATTAAAGATTTACAGCCCTCAACATACACACACCTGAACCTCGCTGCGGGACTCTTGAGAGCATCTCCAACAAATTCATAAAAATTTCGAGAACCGAAAGTCAAAATCTCAAAAATAATTACATTCATCTCCAATAGATTTCCTAATTTGGAGAAACAAACATTGATTATAATATTAAAATATTCTTTCTTTATCTAAATATTTATTTTCAAAGATTTCTATTGGGGCTCTCATCTAGTAATCTTTTTTGGGGTTATTTCTATATTTGGAGAAAAGCTTTTTTGCTCTTCTAGTTTCTCTATTTTGGAGAGTTTTGGGAAAGCTGTTGGAGCAAAATTATGGCTCAAAATTCCCGCATTCTCCATTTTCTTTCAAAATGGAGAAGATGCTCCGAGGTGTTAAAATTCACAAGTTGTTTAGGCCAATGGTTCGTTCGTAGTAGTCTTCTTAACTGGTTAAAACTGGTTCTGGTAAAAGAAGGTGCAAAATGAGGTGGAGACTAGACTACCGAAAGTGCATAGAGTGATTTAGGTTACCGAAAATTTGGTTGCATTGCTGAGAATATGATATCCAATCCACAACAAAATTTTGTTCATAAAAAGGATATCAGTGTTTTTCTCCAACTTAAAACCTTAATTATTGAATCAATACCTCGAATATCTCCAATGTCGATCAACCCAACCAAATTGATAATAAGACAAAAAAGTTGTTTTTAGAATCGCTTGGTTTAGAATAAAATTTATCTGATTAAAAATATAACTTTAACAACATTCATATTTTTCAATTCCTAAAATTGAGACCAATACTGATCTTCATTAAACGTTCCACATCCATCCTGATCTCATGTCTGCCTTGATTAACTTAACACACACTTAAACACATACGACACACACCAAAATTCAGAGTGTATCGTTAATCGCAATAAATGCCAAATAAATTGAACATGAATACAATCATATCTTCGTCATCTAGAATTACAATGCATGTAATTGAATGGCATAACATTACACATGTTCACATACGTAAATTTGTAATTTAGCATAATCTTTTGATGGTTTAGTTATTAATATTTCATAAAAGTCAAAATTCTAAGCACATGATTAAACCATGGGCCAAATGCAATTAAAATCATAATCTTATGCTATGGTTACGGCAATGTTGGACTTACCCTAACCAATTTAACCATCATTTACCATTAATCAAATACCTAAACGTTTATTTTAATAATTATTAGATCATTAATTAAATACATAAATAACCCGAACATTCAACATACCAAAAGAGTTCTAAAAAACGTTAAGCGGAGTAGGGAGTTAGAGCATCTCCAACAGCTTCTCTAAAATAGAGAACATTGCATTTTTATTCTTTATATTGCTCCAACAGCTTCTCTATATTGTTCTCTAAAATAGAGAAAACTAAAGAAAGCTCCAAGTTTAGAGAATTTTCTAAAACTTGCTAGATGGAGAGAGAAATTACTTTTTTATTCATTCCCACCAATAGGATTGAATTATCATTATTTTATATAAAGTCTTTTTAAAAAAATGTATTGGGATGATAAATTTAATTAACATTTTAATAATATAATATACGTAGAGTTCTCTAAAATAGAGAATCTGTTGAAGCTAAATGTAATTCATTTTAGAGATTTTTTTGAGCCATGAAACAAAACCAAACAAATATGACATGGAGTGCTCTGTTTTCAATCCTGTCAGAAGACCATGGATTTAAGAAAAAAGGAACAAACAGAGAAAATGGTTGAAAAATAAATGAAGAAAACCTAGTAGTTGAAGATGAAGATGAAGATGAAGATGTATATATTATGTATTATAGTTTTGAAGATCTGGCACAAAGATAGACTTTTCCTTTTTAAACTTATTTCTCTACATATCCTATCCTATGTACACTTAGGAAAGCGAGCGGGTCTTAATCGTGACCACCTTCGTCTTCACTAACATCTTCATCTGAGCTGTTGGCATCAAAAGTTAAAATAAATTCTAGCATATTACCTTCTTCTGCATTGTTCTCCTCAGTGCGCCTTCGCTCTGGGCTCGTTTGTTGACTTCGCATTGCAAGCAATTGGAGGGCCATGTCTCTCGGTGACACCATTTGATACATCCAACTATTCGTCTTAGGCCTCAACTGGAAATACACAAGCCCATGTCATTGGTGCATACTCCATACAATTCTAGTACAAATTCATATGGTTGATGTGATATAAGGGTGTTTAATTGTTGAATCCCTTCATTTATATATAATTCAGCAAAATCCTATTAATAATGTCGATTACAAGTAAAAACATATCCAGGACCACAAACCCAGGATAAATTTACAAATTATCTTATATATGGGATAAAGATTTGTAGCATTACGTTAACACTCACATATGGGAAAATATGATTCTGAGTTATTTCACGATATATGGCTATGAAAGCAAGAAAAGAACAAAATCATTATGATTCACTACCAATTACGAAACTGCAAAAAGACCACATTTGAGATGAGTACATATAAGCAAATATTTAGTGGCAAGAATACTAACCTTTTCAATATTTGTTGGGGGAGGTGCTTTTTCAAGTGCTGTTGGTGTCCAGATCTTTATGTCCCTATCGATACCACTGCTGGCAAGCATAGTTGTATGTGGATGAGCTTGAATACAGTTAACCACTTGCTTATCTGCCTCCATAACACGCACAAGCGATCCATCCTTTTTCCTCCAAATAAACATTCGCCCGCAATCTGACCCACTCACAACATACTCACACTTGGGTCCAAAGAAGCTAACGCCCTTCACTGTCACACAGTTCCGATGCCCCTTGTATAGTTGTGGGCCCAATTGGGAATCGGTTTCCATATCTGAATCAGAACCAACGGGGAGATGATTATCTAGAATTTCGTTCACATTGCTGCCCCATCCCATATCCTTAGTGAAAAGATAGATGAATTCTTCACAGTAGGAAACAAGAAGTTCACTCTGATCTGAGAATGCTAATCCTGTAATCCCCACATTCTCATCACCTATTAAATGCTTGGGACAAAAATGGTCAGCTGGCTTACCAAAAGCAGCTGAAGCATCCCACCTATATCTCCGGATATCATATAATCTAGTAAATTCATCTGAACCAGCAATTACGAACAGATTAGGGTTTCGTGGATCTATAGCAATAGCATTTAGATTCACGACTCGCATGAAGCTTCTACCACGCAGAGGTTGGCAACTAAAAAGTTCTGTAGCCTCTCCTGTCCTCAGATCGAACTGAAAAAAGGATGACGTTAAATAGACTTCGACAAAAAAGAAATATTTAAGTAATGAGACTGATCATTACTGACATGTTGAACCAATCCATCTTCACCACAGGTGTAAAAGATGTGTGGGCTCCCTGGTTCATTGGCTAGCTTATGAGCCCTTCCTTGATGTCTTGCAAGCAATTTCGTCTCCACCTTTCCACAATCTAAGATAGTAGCATGCCTCACCTAGAAACAAATATATATTCTCATCACACATTTCCTCTTTAATCATAAAATATAACCAATGTTATAAGTGGAAAATAGCATCATCACAAAGAGAAAAATGATCGAATAGAAAATCCTTCAGAAAGGATAATAGACTAGCAATATATAAATACTACAAACTCTAAATAAATAGATCTAATCAAATTATCAGTCACTTATGAATGCTAATCACACTCGAACTTGTTGCTTTAAGTAAGAATATCAACCCACATAATATGATTTCCAAAAAGAAGACTTTCAAGTCAATCCCACCAGGCCAATACTAAGCGTACACTTGCAAATGAAATAAGATGATGCTAAGATTCATGCTGTCGCTCCAAAAAAGAATATAATTTAAATATCAAAAAAATACCTGCCCATCAGCAGCACAAGTAACAATGCTTCGCTCATCGGTCTCTGGCATGATTTTTGCTTGGAGGATATTGTTATTATGGCCTGAATTGAAAGAAAGTTTAACACGCCCAGTTTCCCAGTCCCAAAGTATAACTCTCCTGTCATCTGAACCAGACACGAGAATATCCCCATCTGCATTAAAGCTCACAGTATTCACGCATCCTCTGTGCTTTTCCAGCTTCCTCAAAAGATCAAGTCTCAGGACTAGATCCTAACACATGAAAACAATTATGAAAGCGTTGTCAGAAATTAGAAGTTGCAATGTGCTTAACAAGAAGGCATTAGACAAGATGACCGCCTTCATTGGAAATCCAATAAAGTATGAGAATAAATACAAAAGAATCATTGACCAATCACACGAGCATTTAAAAATATTATAGACTTGCATGGCTTAAAAACCAATTTCTTTCCTTCTTTTCCTTTTTGTCGTTATTGTTTCTGAAGAGGGCAAATTAATGATGCAGTAAAGGCTATTCACCCAATAAGGCAACCCTTGCAACTAGTACCGTTGTACGTAGACAGGTCACTTAAACGCATGAATGAATCCTTAAGAGAGAGTTCATTAAAATTTGAACATCGTTATTACCATCAAAACTGAGAAAGCAATGTTAACAGGCCTTTAACTGATGTGTAACATACCCTGATCAATGATTTTAGATAGAAAGTTCTAATTGATAGATATACGATAAATAAATACATACAACGAAACCATCTAGGACTTTTAGGTCTACTTGTTTTCTGTAAAATGCCTGTAAAAACAAGTCAAAAGGTTCTCAATAGCTACTTTTCAAAAAGCTATAGATTTTAGTTTGCAAATGTCGCCATACCCATTTCTCAAAGTGCTATAGATTTTAATCCGCAAATGTCTACAAAAGGACATGACAAAAGAATGGCACCAAAGAATGGTTGTGAAGCTGTTGCGGTGTCATGAGAAATGAGACAACTGTATACCAGTTCGAATCCTATATCATCAAAAAGCTAGATCCTTCAATCACCTCCCAATCATATATGACTCTCTTTGTTTTGCTACGAAGTTTCAGACATAGCAACTACAAACAGTCCAACATTGCCACCTCCCAGAGTCCCAGCTTCATTTCATGTGCTCTAGTAAGTAATTGAATTCTCAAAAAGCTATAAAAACATGAAGATTCCAGCTCTCAAATACGTAGCAACTTCTTAGCAAAATTTAGATGCGTAGACAGTTGGGCAATTTAAACAAGTTGACACACACCTCAAACCCCCATCACTGGGATCTTCACCATCTGGAATCATGTGGATTTAGAACTCCCTAGCAATTATTAGTACAAATGGAACTTCAAAAGGACTGGAATTATCAGCCAAATCAATATCTATCGTCACTCAAATATAAACGAATAAATTAGGAAACCTTGCAAGTATTTTTATACATCGTCAGTAAAGAAAAAAAGATTGGTACACCAATGTGGCTCAACCTTGTCTTCCATTCATGTAGATGTAAACTTTATATTTACTCATACAAAACAAGCAGAAACACTCAGAAAAAACAATGTAAAGCGTGATTGTTAGGGAAAGGGTTTACGATTGATTCCACAAACAATACGCCTAATAATTGTGCCCTAAAACATAATCCGATCAAACTCAGCAAATACCAATTTGCTGATCCAACAGCTGGGCTATTCATCTGCTTCTAAATATACAAACAAATACATATATGCATGTTTGTAATTTCATTGAAACGGAAACAACTGAAGTAAAACCCAATGTATACCTCAGAAGCAGCGAGACGGTGGGCAAACTTTCTGGTGGAAAGATGGCCGACTTCACGGCGGCAGATATCAACCACCGCCGTATCGACACTGGCTCTGTTCCTTTTTTTGATCATCCTGCAAGGATAAAAACCATTAGAATTTGATCTCTGTTGCTGGAATAGGAATCTGAATTAATCGATGAATGAATTGAGGTGGAATTTGAATATGATCATTATAAATTAATCAATTTAACAGCATGAATCGATTGTTTGATGAAGAGAGAACGTGAATCTGAGTGTAATAAGTAGATACCTAGAAGTAGAAGGATCCATGGTCGACCTGCGGATTGAAACGATGTTTATATGTGTCGATAGGAGATGAAAACACCTCAATTTATACTCCTCCATCTCTCAGGCACGCACGCACGTGCAGGCTAGACACATGTTCCGTTCATCAAATAAAAAAGGGAATTTAAAATTTCCAAAGTTTGACTTCCTTATCAAAATACCCATCTTTTCAACTTTTAAAAAAAACCAAAAAATCCCGCGATATGTCCCGCGATCGCGGGATAGGGTAGTTTTTGAAACTTTTCATCCCACCATTCGCGGGGAGACAACCCCACGACACACACAAAATTGTGAATTGAATTTGATATTTACACTTTCAATCCCTATACTTATTTACTTACTTTACTTTATATCTTTTACTTTCCTAATTTTAATTTTACATTTAACACATATAATCGTTTATTAACTAAAACACGTTAAAAAAATACGTTTTAATTTTAACAAGTTACACCATTGTACTCGTCTCTTCGATACCTTCGAAATGAGCCAAATATTGAATATTTTTGGATTTATTTATTTTATTATATATCATATATAATACATACAAATATTTTTAATATTTACAATTCATACCCTTATAGTTAATTATTTAATTTATGTTACATCTCTTCTTTTTTCAATTTTGTTTTACACTCCTATCGCATTAACATAATAATCATATATTAACTAATTCATTAAATCGTCAAATTATTTGGATTATATATATATATAGGGTTTATATATATCGAACTCCTTAACACATTTTAAACGTAATTATGTATGTTAATGTGATATGTTAAAACGTATTTTTTAAAATGATTTTTTAAAACGTATATATATTTATCGAACTCATTAACATATTTTAACGTAATTATGTATGTTAATGTGATATGTTAAAACGTATTTTTTACAACGATTTAATCAATTAGTTAATATATGATTATTATGTTAATCCGATAGGAGTGTAAAACGAAAATTGAAAAAGTAAGAAATGTACCATAAATTAAATAATTACCTATAAGGGTATGAATTGTAAATATTAAAAATATTTTTATGTAGTATATATGATATATAATAAAATAAATAAATCCAAAAATATTCAATATTGAGCTCATTTCGAAGGTATCGAAGAGACGAGTACAATGGTGTAACTTGTTAAAAGTAAAACGTATTTTTAACGTATTTTAGTTAATAAACGATTTTATGTGTTAAATGTAAAATTAAAATTAGGAAAGTAAAAGGTATAAAGTAAAGTAAGTAAATAAGTATAGGGGTTGAAAGTGTAAATATCAATTGAAATTCACATCGCGGGGTTGTCTCCGGGATGCAAAGTTTAAAAAACTACCCTATCCCACGATCGCGGGACATATCGCGGAATTTTTGGATATTTTTGCAAAAGTTGAAAAATGGGTATGTTGGTAAGTCAAAATCAAACTTTGGGTATTTTAATTAAATTCCCACTAAAAAAATCAATTTTTTTAGAAAAAAGTAATTATATTATTAAAATACTTTATAATATTATTATCGTAATAATTTTTTGCGTTTTTAAAAATTATATCAAATGATAGTATTTAATATTATTGTTGGGTAGTCAAAGACTCAAAAGCATCTCCAACAACTTCTTTAAAATAGAAAAAATTGGACTAAATTATTCTAACAGTTTCTCTATATTGTTCTCTAAGAGCATCTCCAACAACTTCCCAATTTTGAACAAAAATGGAGAATATGAGAATTTTGAGCTATAATTTTGTTTAACCGTTTTTCTAAAACTATCTTTAAAATGGAGAAATTAGGAAAGAAAAAAGTTTTCTTCAAATATGGAGATAACCCTAAAAATGATTACTAGATTAGAGCACCGATAGAAATATTGGAAAATAAATATTTAGAGAGATAAATTATATTTTAATAGATGAATGTAATACTTTAAATATTATAACAATGTTTATTTCTCGAAAATAAGGAATCTGTTGGAGATTAATATAATTCTTTTTGGAGATTTTCACTTTTGGTTCTCCATTTTAAAGAAATTTTGAGAAATTTGTTGGAGATGCTCTAAAATAGAGAAAAGTAGCAAAAACTCATAGTTTAGAGAATTCACTAAAAGTTGATATATGGAGAGAGAAATTATTTTTTATTCATTCCCACCAATATGGTTGAGTTATTATTAATTTTATACAAATTCTTTCTAAAAATTGTATTGGGATTATAAATTTACATAATATTTTAATAATATAATGTATGTTGAGATCTCTAAAATAGAGAATCTGTTGGAGTCTCTGTTTTAGAAAAATATAGAAAACATGTTAGAGATGTTCTAAACTTTAAAGAATTCTTTAAATTTAGAGTTTTCTTTTATTTTCTCAATATTCAATTAAACTTTTATGCTCTGTTTGACAAACTAGCTCATAAACTAGTTGACTGGTGATAAACTATCTAATTATCGATAAGTTAGTTGATTAACAATTTATGTTTGACAAAAACTAGGTTATAAGTATATATAAAAAACATATTGAAAAAATAGTAATTACAAATAATAGTGTAAATCAGATAAATTTCTAATAATATAATTAAAATTAACCTCAAATAATATAATATGTTAGTTAATACAAAAAATTCCATAGTTTAATATGTTAATTGAAAGAATTTAGAATTGATCATTAATACATACTAATTTTTTTTGAATTTGTTAAAACAGATTTTAATATCCAAAATGTTTAGCATATTTTAATTATCTATGAAATAAAATAAGTAAAACTTCAATTTTTATGTAATTTACATAAACATTTTAGATTTGTTATTTTTTTCTTTTTGATATGTAAACATATTGAATAATAATTAGAAATAATTGATATAGTTGATAACATTTATAAATAATTAATAATTAACATTAGTTCATTATGTATAATTATAATTAGTTCATTATGTACAATTATAATTAATTAATTGTGTATAATTAAATTAATTAATATTTTTAATTAATTTTAATTACTATAATTAATATTTATCATCAATTAATATTTATTTATAATTAATATATTTTTTTTGAAAAGCAAAGGACTAACCACTAGACCATCATTGATTTTCTATTTCTAATTAATATTAATTAGAGTTATAATTGAAAAGGTGTCAGAAAAACTCGTCACAAGTACTCAAAGTAGCTTATCTTTATAAGTTAGCTTATGTGTATTCAAACTATTACTCCAAAAATAAGTTAGCTTATAAGCTAACTTATTTTTGTCAAACACTGCCTTAATTTGAACCCATTATCGTGAGACGAATTGTGAGCTTGATCTTTATAACAAAACACCGAAGTTTTTATATTAAAAAACATCGAGCCTTCATAGTAAAAGCTTGAAGTTTCATAGGACAACCGTTCACATGAATATAACGAACATTCACATGAAAAACACAACAAAATTTCATTAAAAAAACACATCAAAAAAACCTTTACGAGAAATATACCAAACCTTCACATGTGTCTATGGTTTCATAGTTGGTCTCAAGGGTACCCAATCCACATCATACATAAAGAAAAGTTTATCGATAGACTATAAATATTATTAGCATCGTGAAAACTAACTATTCATGTAGATCATATATTTTCATTCATTAACATACATCCATAATATCCCTATTTATCATGAATAAGTTATTGGAGTAGTTTCAAATCAATCTATCTTTATATATTAACTAGTCTTTGGCTCGTCCGTTGCGCGACGATCAAATTTGTGTTTTAAGTTAATTATTTTATGTTTAATAGTTGTTGAATAATTTTATGACACATACAATAATTGATAAAAAGAAAACAAAAATTCCACAAATAGGGAATATTATCTTGAAGATAAAAATATGTCTATTAAGTTTGATACCTATTATAAATGTCGTTAGTAAATGAATTTATCAAACGAATACACAATAATTGCATATTTATATTTTTGAAAAATGTTCGAACTCATAATCCAAAAGTCAGTTGATAAGTGATATTTTTTTTCCAAGTAATTAAATCTCTTATGATAATTCTAAGAGTGTTTCGTTGACAGAATGAAATTTGATAGAATTGTAATTCGTCGAAATAATTTGACTTTGAAGTAAAAATTGATATGAAATTGCAAAAAGAAAATCACGACAATTTAGTGATTATTTGTATCAAATCCCATACTAATTTCAACAAATCTCATACTAATCATGACACATTAATTCGTATATATTTATGATATTTAATAATATAATTAAATCCAAAAATATTCAATATTGGGCTCATTTCGAAGGTATTGACAAAGCGATTACAATTGTATAATTTGTAAAAAATAGAAATGTTTTTAATGCATTTTAGTTCATATACATTATTTATGTTTATATGATAAGAGTCTAAAATGAAAAATAAAACAATAAGGGATTAAAAGTAAACTACATACCTAATTATAAGGGTAGTAAATGTAACGTACAAATTAAAAAAAATAGAATTAAGGATGAGTGAATGTGGGTGTGCTAATTGAACTTATAATGTAAACTGCGTCCAGATACATGTTTAGGCGGGAAAATACTAAAATCGGCTAACCAGAAGACGACACGTGACATGCTAGTTACTCATTTATTATATGTATAGATATATAATTAATATGACACCAAAACTAACAAGAGAAGCATTTACATCAAGGAGTATTCACAATAGACTTATTAACAAAAACTTCAATTTAATTTCCCAACTATATATTTAGAACATAAGATACTTTAAAATGGATATTTTAAGAGCATCTTCAAGAGATTCTTTAAAATAGATGTAACGTCCCAATTTCATAACATGCATTCATCTAGAAAATAAGCATTCACATTACAAAAATATCTTGTCTTTACATCATCAATAAAGTGGTCTAAATAAAATTGACCGCGGAAGGCTCTACGTCCACAGCCGAGATTCTATCTAGTCATCATTCTAAATCTTGGAGTCGCTCTAGTCTCCAAATCCTCCTTGAGTCACTCCTAGTTCTTACTAGAAGAACCCATATCGCGCTTACCTGAAAATGGTTTAGTTTTTTGAAAAGCGAGGGTTAGACCAAAAGGTCTAGTGAATTCCCTCCATAAACATTTATCACAGTATAAATATCATTTCATAAAGAAAATACTTTCACATCTTTCTCATAACATAATCCAAGGTTAAACACGGGGTTTAGGGAATTGCATAAGCTACTCCGATCGGGGCCTAACGGACACCCTCTCATCTACGTCGGAATCCAAATGGACTCCCCGTTCCTTCATGTAGGAGAAAACGAATTCCAACCTACAAGCTAACCTCCATATGCCCAAGGGATCAGAGATCCCAAGGTACCCCGTCCCCACCGTGCAACCGACTCCACATAGCATACACATACATTGAAACCATATGCATGAAAACATAAAACATCTTTCGTTTGTGGGTAAACATGTAAATCATGAAAGCATGCATAACTTTTATAAATCAATTCATGCTCGATAAAGGAACCAAATTCAGTAAAATGGTACGTCATAGAAAGGAGTGAGAGAACTCACCTTTGATTATCGTAGAACGCACTTCTTAAATTCCTCCCAGCTAAACCAGTCGAACACCTAGGGGCATTAGATTCGGATCAGATTTAAACTGCTCGACCTACTGTCCAACACACACTTGTCCGGATACCAACTTGTCCGGATACCATACTTGTCCGGATACCATACTTGTCCGGATACCATACTTGTCCGGATACCACACCCGGTAACTCGATCTACCCGGAAAAACACCCACCCGGAAACTACCATAGAGCTTTACCCGGAAACTAGCATCCGTATCCGGAAACCACCATATCATCATGAACTGAAGGTGTCCGGGTACGACTGCTGTCCGAAAATAAGTTTCTTAAAAGTGATTTCTAACCCGATTTTAGCCATTAGTTGATTAGATAACCATAAGGGTTCATCCACCAACCCCAAACACCCAATTAATCCCACTTTAATCTCTTTTAAAGCGATTCATTAAGACAAAACCCATAAAACTTCATTTTCAAGGAAAATGGTGAAACTCAAGAAATCATCAACATCAGTCCTAAGGATTCATAACAATAAGAAGGAGAAGCATTATCCCAATCAGATGAACGAATTAGGATGCAATACCTTTGCAGATTTTAGCTTGATTCTTCCTTTCTCTTGATTTCTCTTCAAACCTTTCTTTCTATTCTTCCTTAGCCGCCACCACCAAGAGCACACACACACAATCACACTACTGATTTCAGCAATTGGAGGCTGCCCTAGGTATTGGTGTCCTTAAATACATTTCACAAAATTGCTATCAAGTCCCTCAAGTTAACTTTCATTTATTCCACTTTGACCACTAACTTTAAAACTCACTAGAATTTGGGTTGTTACAACACTCCCCCCTTAAAAGAATTCCGTCCCCGGAATTCCTCATTGGAAAAGATGCGGGTATCTTGCCCACATCAAAACCGACACTTCCCAAAGTAAAGCTATATCTGACTCAGTCAACCACCTCATTAAACTCGAAACATGGAACCTTGGGTGCATTTCCTTCAGTTCTTACGATACTCTAACTCGTAGGCTACTGTTCCTACTCGGTCGATCTTGACTACAGAAGATTTACTAAGGCTTCTAATGCATCAACACTTTCTTTAAGGAGGAACTTGGCTAAATCCTCTGCCACAACACGAGATTCATTTACTAAGAGACAGACACACACTTGACCGCTTGACACAAATCCAAACCTGAATGTCCCGACAACTCACAACCCAGAGTTCCTTCATCGAAATACAAGCAATCCTAGACTACTTCTCCTAATCAACTGTAACAACCCGTTTCTGTCAAGTGTATAGTTTGGTGGCCAAAGTGTATGAAATGAAAGTTTTAGTAGAGGGACTGTTCCTGTAACTGTGGGGAACTATATATATGACCAGATCCCTAGGGTTGTCAATCATTCTCATGTTGTTGGCGGCTGAGCACCGGAAGAAGAGATAGCGAGAGGAAATGATTGGACTGCGATTCTTGGGGAAGAAACTCCAATTGGTAAGCAAATCTTTCATTCCTTGTTTATTGCTGCTTAATGAAGTAGATAGATAAGTTAATTTCCAGCCTAGCATTCATGTCTGTAGTTGGGTTATTGAATAGGAGCATTGTAGGGAAGTTATTTTGCTATTGGGTTGATAATCCAGAGAACCGATCGATTAGGAAGTATCTGATTAAGGAATTTATGGAATAAATTGGGTAAGAATGTTGAGATAAAGCCTCATATTTTAGACCGAATGGAAAGAATTGGTGTTGAAAACGATTGGAGCTTGTCTTCTGCTCGTAGTCGGTAGTACCGGGAGTCGGTGGTACCGGGGGTCGGGTCGGTGGTACCGGGGGTCGGGGTACCAGGGGTTTTGGGGTACCAGGAGTCGAAGACTATCGGGACTAGCTGCAGTCCCAGACTTTACTAGGTGGTGGGCCACATAGTTTAGTGGGCCGACGCCTGGAGTTGGACCGAACGACTTTGGGTCCCTGTTGGGCTGAGGTAGGGGTAGACCTTGAACTTAGCAAGTTTTAGAAGAGACCCGTTAAGAAGCAAAGAATAGGATCGAAATTAAATGCATCTAATTAAATTCTAAATTTAATTACTAGGTGTACGGTCGGATCGAGGCAAGAGGTTAGGAAAATAATTTGCTATCAGGTGAGTCCCCTAAACCTTATTTTGACATAAATGTTAAATGATTCTTTTACTGAATATGGTTTTTATCGGGTATGAAATGTTTACGATCTGAATTACATGGAGGGAAAGGAATGTTTTATAGGTTGTATCGATGCGCATGATTTATAAAATGTCAAATACTTTTATAAACTGTTTGTGCATGTTATGTGATGTCGGTCTGTACTGTGGGATCAATGAGCCTCGGGATCTGATGGTCCCTTGGTTATGTACGAGGAGACGGTAGGTTGGAATTCGTTTCCTCCTAGGCGGGTATCGGGGAGTCTGCTTGGGCCCCGATACGAGAGGGCGAAAGGGGAGTCTGCTTGGGCCCCGATCGCGATTGGTTAAGCGATCCACCACACAGTGCAGCACCATATGTGATGTTTTACAATGTATGATGCATTTTTTTTAATAAAATGATTTCGCATTATTTATACATGTTGTTTTATGGAGGGAATTCACTAGACCTTCTGGTCTAACCCTCGCTTTTCAAAAAACTAAACCATTTTCAGGTAAGCGACCTTCGAGTTCTTCTAAGTAGGATCGAGAGGTAGCAAGGAGGTGATGGAGCGTGTGAGGCTCCCAGTTTTGCTTTGAAGAATATAGATAGTGCTCGGCTGTGAGCTTAGAGACTTCCGCTAGCAAGTTTTGTTTAGTGTAGTTCATTGATGATGTTAAAGACAAGCTATTTATGTAATTTGGATGTTTAACTTATGATTTAATGCATGCTATGTTTTGGGGACGTTACAAATGGTATCAGAGCCTTAGTTTAAGGGATTTAGGTAACCGCTAGGGCCTAAACTTAAACTGTAAGATGAGGAACACATCCGAGACATAGGATTGCCTCTAGGAACGATCACTAAACGCGCTAGGAAATAAGGTGCCGAGGACAAACGTGTAAGGTAAGTTTGAGATTACATCTGGCCAGTGTAATTACAAACTTACAGGTACAGGTGCGTGCTTAAATTACCTTATGTAGCAAACTCTTGTGGTGTCTTGTCTAGCAAAGGTTAACGGTTGTTTTCTTTCAGTGTGTGCGAAATGGCTGGAAGAACTGTGAGAAGTAGGTCGGTGCCTGCTGTACCGAGGAACCAAGATGATGAAATCCTGGAGAATGGACCAGTGGAGCCGGCAAGGGCGACAGCTAACCGTGGAAGGGGAAGGGGTAGGGGTCATGGACGGGGTCGGGGAAGGACGCCCCGCCGTGCCGCCACTCAGGTGGCCGGAGATGGGGAACATCCGACTCGAAGAACGACCCGAATAACTCGAAGGGTACAGAGTGCGGAGCCCGCACATCAAGAGAGCTCTCATCAGGAGAGTTCAGCTTTGGTCAGGCGAGCAAATCCGACGAGGGGACGCGGTCGGGGTCGTGGCTCTGCATTTGTCACCCGAGAGAATCTGGCAGCTGAGCTCGGTAAGATTCAAGAGACCCTACAAGCTCTTCTCACCAAGCAGAATGAGTCAGCTTCGGGTAGCAAGGAAGCTAGTGAAAACAAGGAGAGTGCGGAGTTGTCGAGCCCAGTAGAGACTGGTACTGGGAGTCACTCTAAAGCAATCTCCTTAGTGGTGAATGAGTCAGCAGCTAAGGGGTGTAGCTACAAGGCCTTTGCCTCATGCAAGCCCCCTACTTTCAAGGGTGAGTGTGATCCGGTTCTGGCAATGAGATGGGTGAAAGAAATGGAGTTAGTGTTTGATACGTGCAAGTGTGCTGATGGGGATCAGGTAATGTTTGCCCTATCCATGTTGAAGGCCGAGGCAGTTTACTGGTGGGATGCTGAGACCGGGGGAAAGGGTTCGGCAATGGCCAAGGGAATGCTGTGGGAAGCTTTTGTGGACAGGTTTCAGGCTCAGTTCTGCCCGTTGGCGGCAGTGAAAAGGTTGGAAGAAGAGTTCTTGGGGTTGGAACAGGGAAGTATGACAGTGCGCGAGTATACTACCAAATTCATCGAAAAGTCTCGATTTGCAGATCTGTATGTGCCAACGGAGGGACGTCGGGTGGAATGTTTCATTCACGGGTTGAAGAGTAATATCCGAGAGCTAGTGATGACAAGGAACCCCACCACTTTCCAAGCGGTCATTGACGCGGCTGAAATGATCGAGAAAGAAAAGGTTCGCCAAACGACCGAGAAGAGCGGGGATAAACGCAAATGGGATGGGTCGAGTAATGACTCCAGAAAAGGGAAAGTATTTCGACCAGACAATCGCGCTAGTAAGGATACCGTTGGGAAACCGTGTTCGAAGTGTAACAAGATGCATCATGGGGAGTGCATGGTAGGCTCCAATTCATGTTACAGGTGTGGGTTGCCCGGTCATCTGTCAAGGGATTGCCCCAAAGGGAAATCATGTTTCCAATGTGGAGCTACTGCTCACACTCGGTTTGACTGTCCATAGTTGAAAAGGGGTGGATCAGCTCTATTTGGGGATCGCCAGGGTGGAAGAGACAGTGGTAAAGGAGCAGAACCGGCGCGTCCAAAGGGGCGTGCCTTCCGCATGACTGCGGAAGAGGCGGAAGAGGTGCCGGATGTTGTGGCAGGTACGTTTCTAGTAAACTCTCAATGCGATAAGGTGTTGTTTGATTCGGGAGCAAACCGCTCCTTTATATCAATTGCTTTTATGAAATGTTTGGGGGTAAGGCCCAAACGTTTGGAGAGGGCACTAGAGGTGGAAACCGCTAATGATAGTTTGGTGTACGTTAAGGAGGTGGTAGAAGGTTGTGTAATAGGGATATAAGGAAGGTTATTGCCTATGAAGTTATATCCCATGGCAATGGGAGGGTTCGATGTGGTGTTGGGTATGGATTGGTTAGCCGCGAACGATGCGAATATTGTTTGCAACAAAAAGCTAATCCGGATTCAGTCACCGAATGGGGATCCCATAGTGATTTATGGGGACCGCCGTGATAGGAAGAATAGCCTTATCTCTATGATTAAGGCTACTAAGTGTTTGAGGAAAGGGTGCCGAGGATTCTTGGCATACGTGGTGGATGCCAAGAAGGAGAAGCGTGGGGTGGGTGATGTGCGAGTGGTAAGTGAGTACCCGGAAGTATTTCCGGATGACTTGACAAGTCTACCCCCGGATCGTCAGGTCGAGTTTAGAATCGATCTGATGCCCGGAGCTGCACCTATTGCTCGCACACCGTATAGATTGGCACCATCTGAAACGAAGGAGACGATGACGCAGTTACAGGAGTTGTTAGACAAGGGGTTCGTTAGACCAAGTACGTCTCCATGGGGAGCACCCGTGCTCTTCGTGAAGAAGAAGGACGGTACGATGCGAATGTGCATAGACTACCGAGAACTCAACAAGGTCACGATCAAGAACAAATATCCGATATCGAGGATCGACGACCTGTTCGATCAGTTACAAGGAGCCAGTTACTTCTCCAAGATAGACTTGAGGTCGGGTTATCACCAACTCAAGGTGAGGGAGGAGGATGTGCCGAAGACTGCTTTTAGGACCAGATACGGACACTACGAATTCTTGGTGATGCCGTTCGGGTTAACTAACGCCCCGGCAGCATTCATGGATTTGATGAATATGGTGTGCCAACCCTATTTAGATCGATTCGTGATAGTGTTCATAGATGATATCCTGATATTCTCAAAGTCGGAAGTGGAGCACGAAAGTCACCTTCGAACGATCCTCGATCTGCTAAAGCGGGAGAAGCTGTACGCAAAGTTTTCCAAATGTGAATTTTGGTTGAGGGAAGTGCAGTTTCTCGGGCACGTGGTGTCTGAGAAGGGAATTATGGTTGATCCAGCTAAGGTTGAAGCCATCAAAGATTGGGAACAACCTAAGAACCCGGCAGAAGTTCGAAGTTTTCTCGGACTGGCGGGGTATTACCGGAAGTTCATCAAGGACTTTTCGCGTATTGCCACACCACTGACTTCGTTAACAAAGAAGAATGCCAAGTTCGCCTGGTTGGAGAAACAAGAAGAAGCTTTTCAAAAGTTGAAGGATATGTTGAGCAGTGCTCCAATATTGTCCCTACCGGACGGCTCAGATGATTTCGTGGTATTCAGCGACGCATCGAAGCTTGGTCTAGGATGTGTGTTGATGCAACGCGGTAAGGTGATCGCTTATGCCTCCCGGCAGTTGAAGGATCACGAGGCTCGCTATCCCACACATGATTTAGAACTGGCGGCCGTAGTTTTTGCCTTGAAGGTTTGGCGACATTATCTTTATGGTACAAAGTGTCAGATCTTCACGGACCACAAAAGCTTGTGTCATCTCTTTGACCAGAAAGAGTTGAATATGCGCCAAAGAAGGTGGATTGAGTTACTGACCGATTACGATTGTAAGATCGAATACCATCCGGGTAAGGCAAACGTAGTGGCGGACGCCTTGAGTCGTAAGGAAAGAAGTGAGTTTCCCAGCATCGTGGCTATGAGAGCCGACGTGACGTTTAATTTAATCGCTGAAATAAAGAAATGTCAAGTTGAAGCACTCGAAGCCGGAAATCTTAAAGAGGAAAGGATGGTAGGGCAAGTGTCCTCGCTGGAGGAAGACAATCGAGGGGTGAAGTGTCTTAGCGGGAGGATCTGGGTTCCGAAACTCGGAGGGCTCCGAAAGCTGATGCTAGAAGAGGCTCACAAGTCCAAGTACACGATTCACCCCGGAACTAACAAAATGTATGGAGATCTACGCCAGGACTACTGGTGGCCTGGAATGAAAAAGGACGTAGCTCACTTTGTGGAGACCTGTGCAACGTGTTCGAGGGTTAAAATTGAGCACCAACGACCATACGGGAAACTTCAGCCTTTAGAGATACCTATGTGGAAGTGGGATCAAATTACGATGGACTTCGTAACCCATTTGCCTAAGACTCCAAAGGGTTATGACGCCATATGGGTGATTGTGGACCGCCTCACGAAGTCGGCACACTTTTTACCTATTCGTGAGTCTTACTCGATGGAGCAGTTAGCCAAGTTGTATATCGATGAGATTGTAACCCGGCATGGGGTGCCTTCAGCGATAGTATCTGACCGAGATAGCAGATTTACCTCTACGTTTTGGAGGAGTTTCCAAAGAGAAATGGGATCGCAGATAAAGATGAGTACTGCATATCATCCTCAGACCGATGGTCAGAGTGAGAGAACGATCCAGACATTAGAAGATATGTTGAGAGCGTGTGCTTTAGACTTCCAGGGATCTTGGGAGAAGCACCTACCGTTAATCGAGTTCGCTTACAATAATAGCTATCACTCGAGCATCAAGGCAGCGCCATTCGAGGCACTTTACGGTAGAAAGTGTCGGACACCTCTGTGTTGGAACGAGGTGGGAGAAAGACAACTAGCCGGACCGGAGTTGGTGCAACTAACTTCAGACAAGATAGATCAAGTGCGGGAAAGACTGAAGGTCGCCCGCGACCGACAAAAGAGTTATACGGATAAGAGGAGAAAGGACATAGAATTTCAGGTCGGAGACTTCGTGTTGTTAAAGGTCTCCCCGTGGAAAGGTGTAGTACGGTTTGTAAAACGTGGGAAACTAAGCCCACATTACATTGGACCGTTTGAAATTACTGAACGAATTGGGGAGGTGGCGTATAGACTAGATCTACCGGAAGAGTTGCAAGGCATTCACAACGCATTTCACGTGTCTAATTTGAGGAAATGTTTAGCCGACGTGACTAAAGAAGTGCATTTGAACGACATTAAAGTGGATGAGAGGTTGAATTTCGTAGAGGAACCCGAAGCCATCACAGATTTTAAGGTGAGGAAATCACGGAATAAAGAAACTAAGCTAGTAAAGGTTCAGTGGCGGCACCATAAGGGCCCAGAGGCCACGTGGGAGTTGGAGTCGGAGATGAGGGCGAGATACCCACAGCTCTTTTAATAAGGAATTCCGAGGACGAAATTCTTTTAAGGAGGGGAGTGTTGTAACAACCCGTTTCTGTCAAGTATATAGTTTGGTGGCCAAAGTGTATGAAATGAAAGTTTTAGTAGAGGGACTGTTCCTGTAACTGTGGGGAACTATATATATGACCAGATCCCTAGGGTTGTCAATCATTCTCATGTTGTTGGCGGCTGAGCACCAGAAGAAGAGATAGCGAGAGGAAAGGATTGGACTGCGATTCTTGGGGAAGAAACTCCAATTGGTAAGCAAATCTTTCATTCCTTGTTTATTGCTGCTTAATGAAGTAGATAGATAAGTTAATTTCCAGCCTAGCATTCATGTCTGTAGTTGGGTTATTGAATAAGAGCATTGTAGGGAAGTTATTTTGCTATTGGGTTGATAATCCAGAGAACCGATCGATTAGGAAGTATCTGATTAAGGAATTTATGGAATAAATTGGGTAAGAATGTTGAGATAAAGCCTCATATTTTAGACCAAATGGAAAGAATTGGTGTTGAAAACGATTGGAGCTTGTCTTCTGCTCGTAGTCGGTAGTACCGGGAGCCGGTGGTACCGGGGGCCGGTGGTACCGGGGGTACCGGGGGTTTTGGGGTACCGGGAGTCGAAGACTATCGGGACTAGCTGCAGTCCCGGACTTTACTAGGTGGTGGGCCACATAGTTTAGTGGGCCGACTCCTGGAGTTGGACCGAACGACTTTGGGTCCCTGTTGGGCTGAGGTAGGGGTAGACCTTGAACTTAGCAAGTTTTAGAAGAGACCCGTTAAGAAGCAAAGAATAGGATCAAAATTAAATGCATCTAATTAAATTCTAAATTTAATTACTAGGTGTACGGTCGGATCGAGGCAAGAGGTTAGGAAGATAATTTGCTATCAGGTGAGTCCCCTAAACCTTATTTTGACATAAATGTTAAATGATTCTTTTACTGAATATGGGTTTTATCGGGTATGAAATGTTTACGATCTGAATTGCATGGAGGGAAAGGAATGTTTTATAGGTTGTATCGATGCGCATGATTTATAAAATATCAAATACTTTTATAAACTGTTTGTGCATGTTATGTGATGTCGGTCTGTACTGTGGGATCAATGAGCCTCGGGATCTGATGGTCCCTTGGTTATGTACGAGGAGACGGTAGGTTGGAATTCGTTTCCTCTTAGGCGGGTATCGGGGAGTCTGCTTGGGCCCCGATACGAGAGGGCGAAAGGGGAGTCTGCTTGGGCCCCGATCGCGATTGGTTAAGCGATCCACCACACAGTGCAGTACCATATGTGATGTTTTACGATGTATGATGCATTTTTTTTAATAAAATGATTTCGCATTATTTATACATGTTGTTTTATGGAGGGAATTCACTAGACCTTCTGGTCTAACCCTCGCTTTTCAAAAAACTAAACCATTTTCAGGTAAGCGACCTTCGAGTTCTTCTAAGTAGGATCGAGAGGTAGCAAGGAGGTGATGGAGCGTGTGAGGCTCCCAGTTTGGCTTTGAAGAATATAGATAGTGCTCGACTGTGAGCTTAGAGACTTCCGCTAGCAAGTTTTGTTTAGTGTAGTTCATTGATGATGTTAAAGACAAGCTATTTATGTAATTTGGATGTTTAACTTATGATTTAATGCATGCTATGTTTTGGGGACGTTACAAATGGTATCAGAGCCTTAGTTTAAGGGATTTAGGTAACCGCTAGGGCCTAAACTTAAACTGTAAGACGAGGAACACAGCCGAGACATAGGATTGCCTCTAGGAACGATCACTAAACGCGCTAGGAAATAAGGTGCCGAGGACAAACGTGTAAGGTAAGTTTGAGATTACATCTGGCCAGTGTAATTACAAACTTACAGGTACAGGTGCGTGCTTAAATTACCTTATGTAGCAAACTCTTGTGGTGTCTTGTCTAGCAAAGGTTAACGGTTGTTTTCTTTCAGTGTGTGCGAAATGGCTGGAAGAACTGTGAGAAGTAGGTCGGTACCTGCTGTACCGAGGAACCAAGATGATGAAATGTTGGAGAATGGACCAGTGGAGCCGGCAAGGGCGACAGCTAACCGTGGAAGGGGAAGGGGTAGGGGTCGTGGACGGGGAAGGACGCCCCGCCGTGCCGCCACTCAGGTGGCCGGAGATGGGGAACATCCGACTCGAAGAACGACCCGAGTAACTCGAAGGGTACAGAGTGCGAAGCCCGCACATCAAGAGAGCTCTCATCAGGAGAGTTCAGCTTTGGTCAGGCGAGCAAATCCGACGAGGGGACGCGGTCGGGGTCGTGGCTCTGCATTTGTCACCCGAGAGAATCTGGCAGCTGAGCTCGGTAAGATTCAAGAGACCCTACAAGCTCTTCTCACCAAGCAGAATGAGTCAGATTCGGGTAGCAAGGAAGCTAGTGAAAACAAGGAGAGTGCGGAGTTGTCGAGCCCAGTAGAGACTGGTACTGGGAGTCACTCTAAAGCAATCTCCTTAGTGGTGAATGAGTCAGCAGCTAAGGGGTGTAGCTACAAGGCCTTTGCCTCATGCAAGCCCCCTACTTTCAAGGGTGAGTGTGATCCGGTTCTGGCAATGAGATGGGTGAAAGAAATGGAGTTAGTGTTTGATACGTGCAAGTGTGCTGATGGGGATCGGGTAATGTTTGCCCTATCCATGTTGAAGGCCGAGGCAGTTTACTGGTGGGATGCTGAGACCGGGGGAAAGGGTTCGGCAATGGCCAAGGGAATGCTGTGGGAAGCTTTTGTGGACAGGTTTCGGGCTCAGTTTTGCCCGTTGGCGGCAGTGAAAAGGTTGGAAGAAGAGTTCTTGGGGTTGGAACAGGGAAGTATGACAGTGCGCGAGTATACTACCAAATTCATCGAAAAGTATCGATTTGCAGATCTGTATGTGCCAACGGAGGGACGTCGGGTGGAACGTTTCATTCACGGGTTGAAGAGTAATATCCGAGAGCTAGTGATGACAAGGAACCCCACCACTTTCCAAGCGGCCATTGACGAGGCTGAAATGATCGAGAAAGAAAAGGTTCGCCAAACGACCGAGAAGAGCGGGGATAAACGCAAATGGGATGGGTCGAGTAATGACTCCAGAAAAGGGAAAGTATTTCGACCAGACAATCGCGCTAGTAAGGATACCGTTGGGAAACCGTGTTCGAAGTGTAACAAGATGCATCGTGGGGAGTGCATGGTAGGCTCCAATTCATGTTACAGGTGTGGGTTGCCCGATCATCTGTCAAGGGATTGCCCCAAAGGGAAATCATGTTTCCAATGTGGAGCTACTGGTCACACTCGGTTTGACTGTCCACAGTTGAAAAGGGGTGGATCAGCTCTATTTGGGGATCGGCAGGGTGGAAGAGACAGTGGTAAAGGAGCAGAACCGGCGCGTCCAAAGGGGCGTGCCTTCCGCATGACTGCGGAAGAGGCGGAAGAGGTGCCGGATGTTGTGGCAGGTACGTTTCTAGTAAACTCTCAATGCGCTAAGGTGTTGTTTGATTCGGGAGCAAACCGCTCCTTTATATCAATTGCTTTTATGAAATGTTTGGGGGTAAGGCCCAAACATTTGGAGAGGACACTAGAGGTGGAAACCGCTAATGATAGTTTGGTGTACGTTAAGGAGGTGGTAGAAGGTTGTGTAATAGGGATAGAAGGAAGGTTATTGCCTATGAAGTTATATCCCATGGCAATGGGAGGGTTCGATGTGGTGTTGGGTATGGATTGGTTAGCCGCGAACGATGCGAATATTGTTTGCAACAAAAAGCTAATCCGGATTCAGTCACCGAATAGGGATCCCATAGTGATTTATGGGGACCGCCGTGATAGGAAGAATAGCCTTATCTTTATGATTAAGGCTACTAAGTGTTTGAGGAAAGGGTGCCGAGGATTCTTGGCATACGTGGTGGATGCCAAGAAGGAGAAGCGTGGGGTGGGTGATGTGCGAGTGGTAAGTGAGTACCGGAAGTATTTCCGGATGACTTGACAAGTCTACCCCCGGATCGTCAGGTCGAGTTTAGAATCGATCTGATGCCCGGAGCTGCACCTATTGCTCGCACACCGTATAGATTGGCACCATCTGAAACGAAGGAGACGATGACGAAGTTACAGGAGTTGTTAGACAAGGGGTTCGTTAGACCAAGTACGTCTCCATGGGGAGCACCCGTGCTCTTCGTGAAGAAGAAGGACGGTACTATGCAAATGTTCATAGACTACCGAGAACTCAACAAGGTCACGATCAAGAACAAATATCCGATACCGAGGATCGACGACCTGGCCAGTTACTTCTCCAAGATAGACTTGAGGTCGGGTTATCACCAACTCAAGGTGAGGGAGGAGGATGTGCCGAAGACTGCTTTTAGGACCAGATACGGACACTACGAATTCTTGGTGATGCCGTTCGGGTTAACTAACGCCCCGACAGCATTCATGGATTTGATGAATAGGGTGTGCCAACCCTATTTAGATCGATTCGTGATAGTGTTCATAGATGATATCCTGATATTCTCAAAGTCGGAAGTGGAGCACGAAAGTCACCTTCTAACGATCCTCGATCTGCTAAAGCGGGAGAAGCTGTACGCAAAGTTTTCCAAATGTGAATTTTGGTTGAGGGAAGTGCAGTTTCTCGGGTACGTGGTGTCTGAGAAGGGAATTATGGTTGATCCAGCTAAGGTTGAAGCCATCAAAGATTGGGAACAACCTAAGAACCCGGCAGAAGTTCGAAGTTTTCTCGGACTGGCGGGGTATTACCGGAAGTTCATCAAGGACTTTTCGCGTATTGCCACACCACTGACTTCGTTAACAAAGAAGAATGTCAAGTTCGCCTGGTTGGAGAAACAAGAAGAAGCTTTTCAAAAGTTGAAGGATATGTTGAGCAGTGCTCCAATATTGTCCCTACCGGACGGCTCAGATGATTTCGTGGTATTCAGCGACGCATCGAAGCTTGGTCTAGGATGTGTGTTGATGCAACGCGGTAAGGTGATCGCTTATGCCTCCCGGCAGTTGAAGGATCACGAGGCTCGCTATCCCACGCATGATTTAGAACTGGCGGCCGTAGTTTTTGCCTTGAAGATTTGGCGACATTATCTTTATGGTACAAAGTGTCAGATCTTCACGGACCACAAAAGCTTGTGTTCATCTCTTTGACCAGAAAGAGTTGAATATGCGCCAAAGAAGGTGGATTGAGTTACTGACCGATTACGATTGTAAGATCGAATACCATCCGGGTAAGGCAAACGTAGTGGCGGACGCCTTGAGTCGTAAGGAAAGAAGTGAGTTTCCCAGCATCGTGGCTATGAGAGCCGACGTGACGTTTAATTTAATCGCTGAAATAAAGAAATGTCAAGTTGAAGCACTCGAAGCCGGAAATCTTAAGGAGGAAAGGATGGTAGGGCAAGTGTCCTCGCTGGAGGAAGACAATCGAGGGGTGAAGTGTCTTAGCGGGAGGATCTGGGTTCCGAAACTCGGAGGGCTCCGAAAGCTGATGCTAGAAGAGGCTCACAAGTCCAAGTACACGATTCACCCCGGAACTAACAAAATGTATGGAGATCTACGCCAGGACTACTGGTGGCCTGGAATGAAAAAGGACGTAGCTCACTTTGTGGAGACCTGTGCAACGTGTTCGAGGGTTAAAATTGAGCACCAACGACCATACGGGAAACTTCAGCCTTTAGAGATACCTATGTGGAAGTGGGATCAAATTACGATGGACTTCGTAAACCATTTGCCTAAGACTCCAAAGGGTTATGACGCCATATGGGTGATTGTGGACCACCTCACGAAGTCGGCACACTTTTTACCTATTCGTGAGTCTTACTCGATGGAGCAGTTAGCCAAGTTGTATATCGATGAGATTGTAACCCGACATGGGGTGCCTTCAGCGATAGTATCTGACCGAGATAGCAGATTTACCTCTACGTTTTGGAGGAGTTTCCAAAGAGAAATGGGATCGCAGATAAAGATGAGTACTGCATATCATCCTCAGACCGATGGTCAGAGTGAGAGAACGATCCAGACATTAGAAGATATGTTGAGAGCGTGTGCTTTAGACTTCCAGGGATCTTGGGAGAAGCACCTACCGTTAATCGAGTTCGCTTACAATAATAGTTATCACTCGAGCATCAAGGCAGCGCCATTCGAGGCACTTTACGGTAGAAAGTGTCGGACACCTCTGTGTTGGAACGAGGTGGGAGAAAGACAACTAGCCGGACCGGAGTTGGTGCAACTAACTTCGGACAAGATAGATCAAGTGCGGGAAAGACTGAAGGTCGCCCGCGACCGACAAAAGAGTTATACGGATAAGAGGAGAAAGGACATAGAATTTCAGGTCGGAGACTTCGTGTTGTTAAAGGTCTCCCTGTGGAAAGGTGTAGTACGGTTTGTAAAACGTGGGAAACTAAGCCCACGTTACATTGGACCGTTTGAAATTACTGAACGAATTGGGGAGTTGGCGTATAGACTAGATCTACCGGAAGAGTTGCAAGGCATTCACAACGCATTTCACGTGTCTAATTTGAGGAAATGTTTAGCCGACGTGACTAAAGCAGTGCCTTTGAACGACATTAAAGTGGATGAGAGGTTGAATTTCGTAGAGGAACCCGAAGCCATCACAGATTTTAAGGTGAGGAAATCACGGAATAAAGAAATTAAGCTAGTAAAGGTTCAGTGGCGGCACCATAAGGGCCCAGAGGCCACGTGGGAGTTGGAGTCGGAGATGAGGGCGAGATACCCACATCTCTTTCAATAAGGAATTCCGAGGACGAAATTCTTTTAAGGAGGGGAGTGTTGTAACAACCCGTTTCTGTCAAGTGTATAGTTTGGTGGCCAAAGTGTATGAAATGAAAGTTTTAGTAGAGGGACTGTTCCTGTAACTGTGGGGAACTATATATATGACCAGATCCCTAGGGTTGTCAATCATTCTCATGTTGTTGGCGGCTGAGCACCGGAAGAAGAGATAGCGAGAGGAAAGGATTGGACTGCGATTCTTGGGGAAGAAACTCCAATTGGTAAGCAAATCTTTCATTCCTTGTTTATTGCTGCTTAATGAAGTAGATAGATAAGTTGTAACACCCTAAAATTCAGGGCCAATTTAAACCTCAAAATATACATGTTATGATCATCAAAATATCAGACTTTTATAAACCGAAGGGTCATAAGTAAATTTCTATATATACACAAAGTCGTCTAACTTAAATAGTCTGATCAATCTAATTATACATCACAATAAGATCAACTAGATTATCTAAGGCTCGTCCCAAAAGTCCTCAAAAGAATATCTTGATCCTTCGTTATCGCCGAGTCTGATTCCTTTCAACTGAAATCTCACTTCCCAAACTATATCCCAGAGCCAGTACCTGGTAAGACAGTTTAATTTGAAACATTAGGCTTTCGCCTAGTGAGATTATCCAAATCAAATTAAAATTAATTAACAAAAATATTAACAGATATACCAAACCTGTTATCAACAATCTTACCATACCAAGCTCTTATCGACCAATGGAATCCACTTATTCCCTTACTCATGACTAATTCATCTAGTCATCATACTATCAACGAGAATTACTATAAATCCCACCGGACTTATAAATAACTCTAACTCCCAGAAATTACAGTTTCCAAACCTGCTTCTTTCTGAATTAGGATGTCAAATCCTCAACAATAAAGATATCTCATCTTTCGCTTGAAATGGGAATTACAACTCCGAGTCTACCATTCCTCATTTCATTTCCTCCCCATCTTGAATCACTGGTCTCAAATGAGATTTCCTTTTTATCGCGATCAACAACCACCAGAGACCCTCACAGATGATTCAAGATTCACTCCAACAACTAGAATTACATCCTAACGGTCCCCAGCTAGTAAACGGTTCTCATTATACCGTACTATATGCCCACTAGACCAGATGTAGATTTCTAGCCAACGCCACACAATAACTGTGTATCATCACTCATTCTATTGTATACTAAAGCTATACAATTCAACATATATTCTATATCTCTATGTACAGAATATTAATTTCAACGATTATCCCTACTTTGCCATTTAGCATCGGGGATCAACATCTCAATATTTAACTACAGCTCCGGACTCATAAATAAGTCCTTACAATTTAACATAGCATGGTTTTTACATCAACAACAGAGTTATAAACATATAACAAATAGCATTTACATATCAGATTGTATGTCACATAACAGCCTCAAAGTACTACTGAAAGTCAACAACTTTTCGCAAGCTACTGTAGCGAAAACTACACTTTTCGCAAGCCAAAGCTGCGAAAACTTCCACTTTTCGCAACCCACTATTGCGAAAACCTCACTTCTCGCAACCCTCTATTGCGAAAACCTCAGAACTCGCAACCCTTGGTTGCGAAAACCTCACTTTTCGTAACCCACTGTTGCGAAAAGTCACTGTTCATCGTCTTCTCTACAGATTCAGTTCTTTATTTAACTCAATAGGCTTACCAGTTTCATAATTAAACCACACCACTGATATTATATGCAAGTATAACATATCTCTAATCACTTTTAATTGCTTAATTTCAATAAGAATGAATAACTCACCTGGGTATTCTTGAACACAGTGTTCTTCCAAAATCAAAGGCTTAATCAACAGCTTAATCAAATCTGGACAGAATACTATAATTAAAATCTGTGGAGATGAATGATACTAACAGAGAAATTAAATTCTTACCACAAAAATCACCAAACGATTTCCTTTCTCAAAAATCTATCTCTCTCTCTGCTTCGTTCTATCTCCCTCTCGCTATTCCTCTGATTTTCTTTTCTTTTTCTTTTAGAAAACCAACCACAGAAAATCAGTATTATCAAATACTGATTTACTCCTAAGGTGACACCTCACATAAAACATGAGTCATTAACCCATTTTCCAATTTATACCTCAAACTTCCAAATAATTGCCAATCAACCCTCCAAGTTAATTTTCTCCTAACTAAATTGTACCAAAAATACAATTTATATCATATTAATTTACAATGGAAATTTCGGGGTGTTACAATACTCCCCAACTTAAAAGGATTTCGTCCCCGAAATCACTCTAAGGCAAACAATCGAGGGTATCGTTTCATCATTTCTTCCTCCGACTCCAAAACCACATTAACAATTCAAAGATATAATACCATAATACCTATAATCAATCTCTTAGATTGTAATTTATCAAAATATTTCTCTAAGATCGATTCTCGCTCCTTCACATAACAACTTTTCTCATCGATTATGCTTCAATAACTATGACAATCCATCATTGCATCCATGACTTACACGTTTCTTTGATACAAAATGCTATCACCTTCTCACATTACTATCGCACCACACAAACACGCTGCAACCAAGCACTAAGGGGTTGTATATCGAAAGGTGATAACTCCATTGAACTTGTAGTATAACTACCTTCTTAAGTCCAATCTTTCTATCCTTGCTTCCCCACGTTAGTATGGAATACTATATTTCAAGTATTAGTTGTCTCTTTCTCCCAACTTTCCACATACCGATAGTATTTTCTCATTTCGAAACATAACTAAACAGTTTCACCAAGATTTCTAACTTAAAACATTCAACTAAATTATCTTGAAACGACATTACCGTTCCAAGTTATTACCATTCTTAAATCTTCAACTCTACATTTCTCGTACATTTCTTTCACACATGAAGAGCAACTTATATTCCTTAACGACCTTACCTCCGCTACACCACATTGGCCGACATACTCATCATTTTTATTAAACTTCCAGAGATTCAGAATACAACTTAATTGGCACCTCATACCATCAAAATTTCTTTGGATAAACACTCACCATTGCCCCGACATTCTATTCCGATATAAGCCATATTACCACGCCATCTTACAACCCACATGCTTCATCAACTTTATTAACAAATAGTACCTTCCAACCGGAATTTTTTTGAAACTTCCATTTGGATACTTCCTCTTTCTAACATCACGTCTCATACTAGATGGCACATGTATCTTGGTAATTAATGCTACTACTCGTTCGTACCATTTTCCACCCATAACATTTACCACTGACCATGTCTCTCATAGTCATTCGCACACCAATAATTTTATAATCCTGTTTTCTCGCCCAAATACCCGAGTCTATATCACTAAATATCTCCTCCCCAACTTTAGTTGAACTACCACTCACGATTTTCTATTTAACTTGAACTTATTCGTTCTTACTAACTCTTTGTGGTTCCAATACGTTGTATAGACAGGGTACAATCCCTCACAGATCAACACAATCTATACACCCCCTTTGTTCATCTCTAATATTTCATCTTTTATAAATCATCCACATCGTAAGTAAACACTTATCTAAAAGCAACAGTCCTTCACTGTTCTAACAATCCCACAAAGTGATCCTTCAACTTTTAAGCTTCTGATTTAAACTTAACATTCATACATGATCCCAAAAGGATAACCAATGCATTCACGTCATATAAATTTAAATTTACAATACTGCCCATGCAAGTTCAACCCCAAGCCTACGTCAAGCTTATCAAATCGGGTCAAAGTTCTTAAGACTTAACTGAGTCCAAAACCGAATCATCTACTCAAATGATCTAAAGATTATTTATCAATATCAACTCACGCAATTTAAATACATCTAACTCACATTATGCAACATACGCTTCGAGGCGTGAAAATCTTACGACCCTTTATTGCTACTTTCCCAATGAAATCAATTCATTTGCAAGTACACGTAAATGCAACTCTTTTCATACTCCCCAATATATATAATACGCCCAGGTTCATTAGTTCCAAAGATACTAAGAACAAGTAAAATATCAAACAGTCTTCACACCTAAGACCAACACTTAAACCGTCACTGGTTCAAATACAATGCAGTTAAGCATATAATACATCCAATACTCCATCTCGAGTCATTAAAACTGACAAACATTCAAAAGACTTCTTTGAATATAAATCAATCCTTTAAGGCCAAAATATTCGTTTGGTTTAAACATGTGCCACTCATACGATTTCGTAAACCAAAATACATTGTTACTCAAACTCTTTACCTTTTTGATTCCTTTATTGACCATCGGCCCTAAATCAAAGGTTTATACTCAAAACTTTACATGGTTAAATTTGCCAAAATCTCTCAACTCATATGTCCATATTTTAAAATATATAATACATCAAAATTATTGCACACTCATAATATATTAGAAGCGCGTTTTGACTACATGTCTTTCACTTGTATAACAATTAATCAAAACTTCTTTCATTAATAATTTATTCGACAATCATCCAAAATCCCCCAATCGTCATACACAATAATATCCACATTGCGCATACCCTCTGCATAACAGCATGCCGGTACCGCTCACGGTTTCGTTCCTACCTGCACAGGCATACGCGGGATGCATCCAGACCGTACCCAGTGACAGACCACAAGACCTCATACACCTTACACAACTATCGTTTTCAAAGTCAATACTTGACACGTCGACACTTTCTTAACCTTAAGGTCCTTAACTGAACCTAATTCTTCCTCTGGACACAACCGTCCCTCGTCAACTATATTCCTAATCAGTGAACAAGGGTACAGATTCTCATGCAACCGACACTAAAGTCCACTTTTGACTCTCATACTGTTCATTTCTCATTTGAATACAATTATCAAAACCACAAACTTTCTCCCAAGGTTTATCCAACACCTCTCCACTCTTGGAGTTCTTTCTTAGCTTATAGCGTAATACTCTACGACCTAGTGAGGTCATAGCCTTCATGCATGACAATATAATAAATAATTCAATCCCTTCTTTTCTCGTTTAAATAAACAACATTCGAAACAACGAGGGCACACACGATCCCAATCATTTTCATAACTCCCATGTACTACACAACGATCTCAAAAAAAAATCGTTTGTATATAACTTTTCGTAAAACTCAATCTTTCTCAACCAAAAGATGTTGTTACAACAGTAATACGAAGATCTTTTTATACGACAAAAGTTTAAAATTTACTGACACAAAGTAAACTAGTCGTTTCTCAGACTCATTTATACGATATCATCAAATCAATACTTTTGTTGGTTATAAAAAGTTTACTGATCAACACTTTCTTGACCTATTTGCTATCATACAACTTTTTTTTATGTAAAGTATGAAATATTTTGCAAGTTGCTAAACTCCAAAATTTCGTTAGGCATCGTAATTGAAATTGCCCTTTTTCTTTAAATACATACTTGCACTACTAATTCATCCTTGAATAGAACTGTTATTTATACATTTGGTTTGAAATCAAGAAAACTCATGTAACACACACTAAAACACCATGCACAAAACTTACTCGCAATGAAGGCCACTTACTCAAACAAGGTCAATCTTTTTATTTACGTAACTTATCATTGACACTCTACTTCCGACCAGAGGTTGCCCTCTCGGCCTTATAATAATTGCTATACATGCATTCCATGGCCCCCATACTCAACCAAGTCATACTAATTCCGTCTTAATTAATCATCTCATACTCTATCTCTGCACATATCAAATCACCTATTAAAGGTTGCCTTGGCGGGCTTTCATGAGTCCCGCCAATTCCAGGTTGTCCTTCCAACCCCAATCATTTACCGATCTGTCCTCCAAAGGATTTTAGTGGTATAATCACCATCGTTCTATTATAACCTAATGGGATAACCATAAGAAATGGTTATGCACATACCCCTATACAAAATGTACTTACCGATCGTTAGTCATTGTAACAATTTAGAAATAAGTATGCTCGCGTAACAATATATTCATAATCACAGTAGCTAATTGGAATTGTGAATATATCATACAGAAGAATCCTCGTTACCATTGTCTCCGTACCAACTTCTCATATCTCCGTCAATTCTAAGACTATCCCGTCTTAGTACTTCTACCCATCTCTCACAATCATAACTTAATTTATCTCAGCTTAAGTCTAAGTATCTCATCAGCATACTTAGTTCGCTTAAACTAGAGCTCTGATACCATACTGTAACACCCTAAAATTCAGGGCCAATTTAAACCTCAAAATATACATGTTATGATCATCAAAATATCAGACTTTTATAAACCGAAGGGTCATAAGTAAAATTCTATATATACACAAAGTCGTCTAACTTAAATAGTCTGATCAATCTAATTATACATCACAATAAGATCAACTAGATTATCTAAGGCTCGTCCCAAAAGTCCTCAAAAGAATATCTTGATCCTTCGTTATCGCCGAGTCTGATTCCTTTCAACTGAAATCTCACTTCCCAAACTATATCCCAGAGCCAGTACCTGGTAAGACAGTTTAATTTGAAACATTAGGCTTTCGCCTAGTGAGATTATCCAAATCAAATTAAAATTAATCAACAAAAATATTAACAGATATACCAAACCTGTTATCAACAATCTTACCATACCAAGCTCTTATCGACCAATGGAATCCACTTATTCTCTTACTCATGACTAATTCATCTAGTCATCATACTATCAACGAGAATTACTATAAATCCCACCGGACTTATAAATAACTCTAACTCCCAGAAATTACAGTTTCCAAACCTGCTTCTTTCTGAATTAGGATGTCAAATCCTCAACAATAAAGATATCTCATCTTTCGCTTGAAATGGGAATTACAACTCCGAGTCTGCCATTCCTCATTTCATTTCCTCCCCATCTTGAATCACTGGTCTCAAATGAGATTTCCTTTTTATCGCGATCAACAACCACCAGAGACCCTCACAGATGATTCAAGATTCACTCCAACAACTAGAATTACATCCTAACGGTCCCCAGCTAGTAAACGGTTCTCATTATACCGTACTATATGCCCACTAGACCAGATGTAGATTTCTAGCCAACGCCACACAATAACTGTGTATCATCACTCATTCTATTGTATACTAAAGCTATACAATTCAACATATATTCTATATCTCTATGTACAGAATATTAATTTCAACGATTATCCCTACTTTGCCATTTAGCATCGGGGATCAACATCTCAATATTTAACTACAGCTCCGGACTTATAAATAAGTCCTTACAATTTAACATAGCATGGTTTTTACATCAACAACAGAGTTATAAACATATAAAAAATAGCATTTACATATCAGATTGTATGTCACATAACAGCCTCAAAGTACTACTGAAAGTCAACAACTTTTCGCAAGCTACTGTAGCGAAAACTACACTTTTCGCAAGCCAAAGCTGCGAAAACTTCCACTTTTCGCAACCCACTATTGCGAAAACCTCACTTCTCGCAACCCTCTATTGCGAAAACCTCAGAACTCGCAACCCTTGGTTGCGAAAACCTCACTTTTCGTAACCCACTGTTGCGAAAAGTCACTGTTCATCGTCTTCTCTACAGATTCAGTTCTTTATTTAACTCAATAGGCTTACCAGTTTCATAATTAAACCACACCACTGAGATTATATGCAAGTATAACATATCTCTAATCACTTTTAATTGCTTAATTTCAATAAGAATGAATAACTCACCTGGGTATTCTTGAACACAGTGTTCTTCCAAAATCAAAGGCTTAATCAACAGCTTAATCAAATCTGGACAGAATACTATAATTAAAATCTGTGGAGATGAATGATACTAACAGAGAAATTAAATTCTTACCACAAAAATCACCAAACGATTTCCTTTCTCAAAAATCTATCTCTCTCTCTGCTTCGTTCTATCTCCCTCTCGCTATTCCTCTGATTTTCTTTTCTTTTTCTTTTAGAAAACCAACCACAGAAAATCAGTATTATCAAATACTGATTTACTCCTAAGGTGACACCTCACATAAAGCATGAGTCATTAACCCATTTTCCAATTTATACCTCAAACTTCCAAATAATTGCCAATCAACCCTCCAAGTTAATTTTCTCCTAACTAAATTGTACCAAAAATACAATTTATATCATATTAATTTACAATGGAAATTTCGGGGTGTTACATAAGTTAATTTCCAGCCTAGCATTAATGTCTGTAGTTGGGTTATTGAATAAGAGCATTGTAGGGAAGTTATTTTGCTATTGGGTTGATAATCCAGAGAACCGATCGATTAGGAAGTATCTGATTAAGGAATTTATGGAATAAATTGGGTAAGAATGTTGAGATAAAGCCTCATATTTTAGACCGAATGGAAAGAATTGGTGTTGAAAACGATTGGAGCTTGTCTTCTGCTCGTAGTCGGTAGTACCGGGAGTCGGTGGTACCGGGGGCCGGTGGTACCGGGGGTACCGGGGGTTTTGGGGTACCGGGAGTCGAAGACTATCGGGACTAGCTGCAGTCCCGGACTTTACTAGGTGGTGGGCCACATAGTTTAGTGGGCCGACGCCTGGAGTTGGACCGAACGACTTTGGGTCCCTGTTGGGCTGAGGTAGGGGTAGACCTTGAACTTAGCAAGTTTTAGAAGAGACCCGTTAAGAAGCAAAGAATAGGATCGAAATTAAATGCATCTAATTAAATTCTAAATTTAATTACTAGGTGTACGGTCGGATCGAGGCAAGAGGTTAGGAAGATAATTTGCTATCAGGTGAGTCCCCTAAACCTTATTTTGACATAAATGTTAAATGATTCTTTTACTGAATATGGGTTTTATCGGGTATGAAATGTTTACGATCTGAATTGCATAGAGGGAAAGGAATGTTTTATAGGTTGTATCGATGCGCATGATTTATAAAATGTCAAATACTTTTATAAACTGTTTGTGCATGTTATGTGATGTCGGTCTATACTGTGGGATCAATGAGCCTCAGGATCTGATGGTCCCTTGGTTATGTACGAGGAGACGGTAGGTTGGAATTCGTTTCCTCCTAGGCGGGTATCGGGGAGTCTGCTTGGGCCCCGATACGAGAGGGCGAAAGGGGAGTCTGCTTGGGCCCCGATCGCGATTGGTTAAGCGATCCACCACACAGTGCAGTACCATATGTGATGTTTTACGATGTATGATGCATTTTTTTAATAAAATGATTTCGCATTATTTATACATGTTGTTTTATGGAGGGAATTCACTAGACCTTCTGGTCTAACCCTCGCTTTTCAAAAAACTAAACCATTTTCAGGTAAGCGACCTTCGAGTTCTTCTAAGTAGGATCGAGAGGTATCAAGGAGGTGATGGAGCGTGTGAGGCTCCCAATTTTGCTTTGAAGAATATAGATAGTGCTCGGCTGTGAGCTTAGAGACTTCCGCTAGCAAGTTTTGTTTAGTGTAGTTCATTGATGATGTTAAAGACAAGCTATTTATGTAATTTGGATGTTTAACTTATGATTTAATGCATGTTATGTTTTGGGGACGTTACATCAACAATCGACTATGTGGATAACATTTCCCTTTCTCGGACCACCTCGACCACAGTTCGTCAACCATTTCTTACATCCTCACCACTTCATCACTCCATCCTTGTACCTAACCCAGAGTAGGAACCTTCAAACCTAACGTTGAAGTGTTCACCTACTAGAATTAAACTTATCCTGAAACACATCAAATCCTCGCTGATTACCACGTTCGTTCGGTCATAAAACATAACTCCGGTTACCCTCACCCAACTGGGAGGAATAACCATGGTCACACCATACTATTCTCACTAGCTTAAACACTGCACGACCAAATCGTTTACACATTTCTCACAAAGTTACTAACTTAACTCATTTAGTTGTCTCATCCACTTCTTCCATGCACAAAAACTTACACAATTTCCTTCCTCAATATTCTTTCCAACGGTTCGCACACTAATCAAAGACAATCTACACAATACTGTACCTTTCGGCAATACTGTCAAGTTTACTACTTCCAATTTACTCACTTGCTCCGACATACTATCTACACCTTCCCCACGTTAGCGTGGAGCACTTCTCACCACACATTACTTGCCCCTCTCTCCCGACCTTTCCACATGTTGATATCGCTTTCTCATTACTTACATAACCAAACAGTTGCACCAAGATCTTATCTTAAGGCATTCAACCAAGCCGTCTTGAAACAAGACCAGTGTTCGACGTCACTACCCATTCTTTAATCTCCAACTTTTACCTTCTCAGACATTTCTCTCACACATAAGCAACAATTCACATTCTTTAAGGATTTCACATCAATCCCACCACATTCTGACTAACACAACCCTCATCCTCTTTAAACTTCCAATGACCCCAAAGTGTGTTCCTTAGTAACGTCCCCTATTCACTCTAATAATCCACCCCCTTGGATTCCCTATTACAAACGGATCTATTAATTCAAGAACACCCTGAAACTAGGGTTCCACAATTCTTTCGACTAACCACTATGATCATAAAATCAGACAGATATATATATACCGTCATCCCGGCTTTCTTACTTAGATTTACCTTAAATAATTCTTTAACAATCAGTGTGTTAGTCTCAACAACACTTCCCCAAAAATTGTAACACATCCTGTAATAACAAATGAACGTCATTACTTGACAAATCTATAAAATTTAAATCAACCAACCAAAGGCTTATACCTCTATCATGACATTTCAAATCAACTAACGATCATACTACTACTCCGACCCACAATCATCATCACGTCATTCCTTAAACATAACCAAAATTTCCAACTATTTTCTTCTAGGATCATTCCCTCACGCATAAGGAACAATTTTCATTCTTTAACGATGTCTCCTCTACTATACTACAGCTTGACTAATCTATTCATCATCTTCTTTAAACTTACTCTGCCTTCAAGAATATACTTAACAACATATGTAACCACAAAGCTTGGTCTCACAGATGGGCAATCACCCAATTTTGCCCCGACATTCCATTCCGATAACAGTCAAAATACACACCTACTTACAACCCACGTACTTCAACAACTGGGATTGCAAAACGTACACTCTATCCGAAATCCCAAAAGGACTTCCTTCTAATCCTTCATCTTTCTAACACCGCCTTACTACATCACCGACTGACACAGATATCTTGGCAATTGACGCTACTATTCATCCGTATATTCACCACTCCTATTAACACACTACCGACCAAGTCTCTCATGGTCATTCGTACACAATTCACACTTTCCTTCATATCCTCCCGTATACTACAATCGAGTCTGTCTCGCTACTTAGTTCTCTCCCAACTTGTTGAACTATGACTCACGAGTTCACACTTAGCTCAAACACGAACATCCTAACTAGCTCTTTTATGACCCGAGTCCTTTCTTAGACACGACACCTTTTCTTACAGACTGGTATAGTCTACACTCAATCCGCTTGTGTTACACACCTTGTCCTTCTACGGACCCTCCTCGCCTCGTAAATAGAACGCCTATTCAACAACAACAGTCTCTTACTAATTTAACACCTCTACAAGATATTCTATCAACTTACACTCATCTGGTTTGAGTCTTCGGCCTCGGCCAACATACACCGTTGCTGACTTCAACAACAAAAGACAACTCTTAACTACTTCCTTAACCTATCCTTTAACATGAGTTCCTTACGGTACCTATTCCTCCCTACACGTCATAGTTAACTTTATAATCCGTCGCCCCCATTTCGAAACTTACTCATGTAACATCAATATTACAAGCTCCATTCGAATCTCATGACCCACATCGTGGACCTTTCATTCCTGCCTCACAACACTACTCATAAAGAGTTGCTAAAACCAATACCTTGATGACTCCTAGTCCTTCCCCCGGGCACCATCGCCCCTCGGCAACTGTGTTCTCAGTCATCGAGCAAAGGTACAGACCCTCATACACCTGACACTAAAATCCATTCCCGACTCTCCCATGGTCCAACTCTCCTCTTAAACACATATACCAAAGCTACATACGTTCCCCCTGACTTGACCAACGCCTCTCCGCTCTCGGAGTTCTTCCTTAGCTTAAGACGTAATTCTCTACGACCTAGTGGGTTCATAGCCTTCATGCATGACAATACAGTAAATAAATCCTTTTACACATTTTATCATTTTAAATAAACAACATTTAGAAACACTCGGGTACCCGTGACCCCATCACTCTTATAACTTCAAAACCCTGCACAACGATTCGAGAATCGTTGGCATGCATCTTCCCGTGAACCTCAAACCTTGCTCAATCCGAACAATGTTATTACGATAGTAATATATTGCATGAAAATCTTTTCGTATGAGACCATTCTGAAAGAATTACCGACACAAAGTAAACCAGTCGGTTCTCACACTCAATTGTATGATATCAAAAGGTCAATAAGCATTTTGGTATAAGTGAATTGCAGGTAACCATTTTCTTGACCATTTTTGTAACAATTTAACTTATCATTAAAAGTGTGGAATACTTTGCAAATCGTTAAGCCTAAAATTTCAATGTGCGACGTAACTGAAATCGCTTTTTCTTTAAACGTGTACTCGTACAAGCTGACTCATTTTGTTCAAAGTTGACAGTTATGTTTTTATTTTTAAATCGTGAAAATTTCATGTTACATAAAAGAACGCTATGCATGTGACTCTATTTGCAATAGAAGGCTACTCACTCAACAAGGTCAACCGCTTACTCACGCAGCTTATCCTTGATACTCCACTTACGACCAAGGGTCCCCCCCCCCTCGATCAAGCACTAACTTGATGTACATGCGCTCCACATCTCACTTACTCAACCATTTTGCACTATTTTCGCTTTGATCGACTATCTCACTTTCTACTTCTACATGCTTTCAATTCACTATAAGTATCTTATTCCATTTATTCTGCCAATGAAAAGCTCGGCTAAAAGTCAGGGCTCCATTGATACTTTCAAGGTTTTGACACTGTTCTATCTTACCATCCCAACTGATCTATCCCATAATTTCCATAACTAGGACTCTCCCGAAACTGGAGTCTTACTCAAACTCAAACATTCATCCTCTCCGAATCCACGAAGAGCTACCTCTAGACGACTCATAACATTCTTCACAACGTTTCTTCTCTACGATGTCTACATACGTCACATCATAATGACTCTTACACGACACTTCCCCAAGCAATGGAGCTTGGTCTATCCCTCAGGGATCTTGCTGACCTATTCCTCAACGTTCTCCCAGCCATAGCGCTAAACTGAAAGAAACCGATAGTTAATCCTTGCTAGATGTGACACAACAAATTTGCTATAAGTAAGGTATTGTAAGCACGCACATGTACCTGTAAGTTCGTAATTACACTGGCCAGATGTAATCCCAAACTTACCTTACATGTTTGTCCTTGGCACCTTATTCCTAAGCGCATTTATAATGATCGTTCCTAGAGGAAATCTTATGTCTCGGCTGTGTTCCTCATCTTACAGTTTAAGTTTAGGCCCGAATGGTCACCTAAATCCCTTAACCTAAGGCTCTGAAACCATTTGTAACGTCCCAATTTCATAACATGCATTCATCTAGAAAATAAGCATTCACATTACAAAAATATCTTGTCTTTACATCATCAATAAAGTGGTCTAAATAAAATTGACCGCGGAAGGCTCTACGTCCACAGCCGAGATTCTATCTAGTCATCATTCTAAATCTTGGAGTCGCTCTAGTCTCCAAATCCTCCTTGAGTCACTCCTAGTTCTTACTAGAAGAACCCATATCGCGCTTACCTGAAAATGGTTTAGTTTTTTGAAAAGCGAGGGTTAGACCAAAAGGTCTAGTGAATTCCCTCCATAAACATTTATCACAGTATAAATATCATTTCATAAAGAAAATACTTTCACATCTTTCTCATAACATCATCCAAGGTTAAACACGGGGTTCAGGGAATTGCATAAGCTACTCCGATCGGGGCCTAACGGACACCCTCTCGTCTACGCCGGAATCCAAATGGACTCCCCGTTCCTTCAGGTAGGAGAAAACGAATTCCAACCTACAAGCTAACCTCCATATGCCCAAGGGATCAGAGATCCCAAGGTACCCCGTCCCCACCGTGCAACCGACTCCACATAGCATACACATACATTGAAACCATATGCATGAAAACATAAAACATCTTTCGTTTGTGGGTAAACATGTAAATCATGAAAGCATGCATAACTTTTATAAATCAATTCATGCTCGATAAAGGAACCAAATTCAGTAAAAATGGTACGTCATAGAAAGGAGTGAGAGATCTCACCTTTGATTATCGTAGAACGCACTTCTTAAATTCCTCCCAGCTAAACCAGTCGAACACCTAGGGGCATTAGGTTCGGATCAGATTTAAACTGCTCGACCTACTGTCCAACACACACTTGTCCGGATACCAACTTGTCCGGATACCATACTTGTCCGGATACCATACTTGTCCGGATACCATACTTGTCCGGATACCACACCCGGTAACTCGATCTACCCGGAAAAACACCCACCCGGAAACTACCATAGAGCTTTACCCGAAAACTAGCATCCGTATCCGGAAACCACCATATCATCATGAACTGAAGGTGTCCGGGTACGGCTGCTGTCCGAAAATAAGTTTCTTAAAAGTGATTTCTAACCCGATTTTAGCCATTAGTTGATTAGATAACCATAAGGGTTCATCCACCAACCCCAAACACCCAATTAATCCCACTTTAATCTCTTAAAATCGATTCATTAAGACAAAACCCATAAAACTTCATTTTCAAGGAAAATGGTGAAACTCAAGAAATCATCAACATCAGTCCTAAGGATTCATAACAATAAGAAGGAGAAGCATTATCCCAATCAGATGAACGAATTAGGATGCAATACCTTTGCATATTTTAGCTTGATTCTTCCTTTCTCTTGATTTCTCTTCAAACCTTTCTTTCTCTTCTTCCTTCTTCCTTAGCCGCCACCACCAAGAGCACACACACACAATCACACTACTGATTTCAGCAATTGGAGGCTGCCCTAGGTATTGGTGTCCTTAAATACATTTCACAAAATTGCTATCAAGTCCCTCAAGTTAACTTTCATTTATTCCACTTTGACCACTAACTCTAAAACTCACTAGAATTTGGGTTGTTACAACACTCCCCCCTTAAAAGAATTCCGTCCCCGGAATTCCTCATTGGAAAAGATGCGGGTATCTTGCCCACATCAAAACCGACACTTCCCAAAGTAAAGCTATATCTGACTCAGTCAACCACCTCATTAAACTCGAAACATGGAACCTTGGGTGCATTTCCTTCAGTTCTTACGATACTCTAACTCGTAGGCTACTGTTCCTACTCGGTCGATCTTGACTACAGAAGATTTACTAAGGCTTCTCATGCATCAACACTTTCTTTAAGGAGGAACTTGGCTAAATCCTCTGCCACAACACGAGATTCATTTACTAAGAGACAGACACACACTTGACCGCTTGACACAAATCCAAACCTGAACGTCCCGACAACTCACAACCCAGAGTTCCTTCATCGAAATACAAGCAATCCTAGATTACTTCTCCTAATCAACAATCGACTATGCGAATAACATTTCCCTTTCTCAGACCACTTCGACCACAGTTCATCAACCATTTCTTACATCCTCACCACTTCATCACTCCATCCTTGTACGTAACCCAGAGTAGGAACCTTCAAACCTAACGTTGAAGTGTTCACCTACTAGAATTAAACTTATCCTGAAACACATCAAATCCTCGCTGATTTATATAAAATATTACATATACTTTTTCTATTGTTTTGTGTGATTTACATATTGTTGTTAAATAAGTTTTTGATTTTTTCATTCAATTTATTTATTTACAATTGTTACCTTCGTTTTTGTTATAGATTTTTATTCTCATTCTTTTACGTCTACATAGTTTTTTACTTTTCAATTTGTAATTTTATAAGAAAAACCACATGAGATGACATTTTCTAGGCATCTCAATCCTAAATTTCTTCGTTTTTTCCTCAACTTTTGCATTTTTTTATTGTAGTTATTAGCAAAATGTTTAATTATTTAAACTATTTTGTTCTTTGTTTACACCTAAATTTGTTTATTTAATTTATTTCACCTTATTCTTTTTTTACATAACATTCTAGGAATACAAATAGTCAACATATTTATAAACTCATTATATAAACGAAATTACGATCAATATGTATATTTCTATTTAGACTATAATTGAATATCATAACATGTGCATTTTAATAATAAATTTATTATAATTAATATAAAGATGACTATTATTCACATCAATATAATACCTTATAATCATTGTGAGTTATATTATTTACATAACCCTATTTTTTTATATATATATATATATATATATATATATATATATATTATTTAAAAAATAATATATTTAAGTCACATACCACATGAGTTTTAATCTTTTTATTTATTACAATATGCATATATATTGATATTATTTTCAATAAAATTAAATATCTAAAATTTGAATTAATATTTAAAGTAATCAATTTATAAAACTAAAGTATTGTTATTATTTAAAGTTTTATTAAAATCAATATATAAATATAAATGATATTAGAATCAATATATATATATATATATATATATATATATATATATATATATATATATATGAATAAAATTGGAATCAATATACAATTATATACTTACTATTAACCCCTCTTTAATAAATAAAATATTTATTACATTTAATATCATTAAATAAATTTAATATATAATCAAATACTTATTACTAACTCTCTCATTAATAAATAATATACTCATTACATTTAAATTTACTAATTAAATCAATAATTATTATATTTAATGATGTCACTACTAAAATCAATACATAAAATAAAAAATTAGTATGAATCAATATATATAGTTAAAGTATAATCAAAACTGAAACTTATTATTATCAATATAGCAATATCTACAAAACGATAGAAACATATATATATATATATATATATATATATATATATATATATATTAGAATAACCAAATATATAAAACTAAAAAGAATAACTTATTAGAATCATCAATACATAATAATTTCAATTGCATCTTTTAATTTAAATTGAAATCAAACTATGTATAAAAATGAAATTAGAGTTGATATAATACGTTTCATTTTACATAATATGGCTAAAACCTTTTTTTCAAGATTATCTACTAAGAAATTAAGCTATGAAGAAACAGTCTCAAGCAAATCAAAAAACTCGAACAATGAAAATTTAACAATTCAATCAGACTCGCATATACTTGAAGTGGTCACAATACTGACGGCTTTTGTTACTCATTCGTCCAACAGTAGGTTGGGAACGAGAACTTCATGGAAATTTTTAGCCGAAGTTGAAACGAGACATTATAACAAATGCATGCAGTTTACCAAGATGCCCCACAATTAAACAAAGTAGGTAGCAATATTATGGTCGCATTATGAATATAATTATTTTATGGGATAATCGATATATTACGAGTTATGATAAAACAATACTAATTGTACATCTAATTATTATAATCAATAGTCCCACTCACTTCTTTTATCATTTTGAGTCAATTACAAAGTTTAATGATGTGTAACTTCTAAAATATTATTTAATTATATATATTTAAAAACAACAACTAAAGATTATGAACAAATTCATATCAACTGTAATATTGATTCTTACTATTTTGATATATGATATATGATTATCGGGCCTTTTAACTTCAATATATTCTAAAGAATTTATCACTACCGCGCAACGCGCGGTACCGAACCCTAGTTGTTCATAAAAGAGAAATTATTATTTTATTCTTCCTACCAATGATAATCCTTGAAATTAAATGTTCACAAGAGAGAAACAATACTCATGAATTATATTGAATATTTTTAATAAATAAATAACGTTGTAATCTCAAAAATGAATAAGACTTTTGGAGATGAACCCTATTTTTTTCTTCTTTTTTGTAGATTTTTATTTTTGATTCTCCGTTATGGAGAATCTCTTGCTGCTATCACCCCCCAAAAAATTGTAACAACCCAAACAAAAATAAAGCATGCGAAACATAATAACTGCAACAGTCCCAAAAACGGGTCCCAAAATTTCTTACATAAGTCTCAAAATTCAGGTTGGCGGAATCAACCTATTACACAACTGAGAATTTGCTAGAACTAAAAGATAATAGTGTCACTGGTTCTACTGCTTCTATCTTCTAACTGCTCTGTTCACCTGCTAGAGCCTTTCGCTACCTGCTTTCCTGAAAAGGGTTTTAACTTGAAAAGAGCGAGGGTTAGACCATGAGGTCTAGTGAGTCCCTCCTGACAGTTCTCAAAATCATTTAAAAACTTTTCATAACTTTCAAATGTATACAAGACTTTCAGTAATAACTTTCACATAGCTGAACAGCAAAATCTTTCACGGATAAATCCGCTCCCGTAAATGGCACCCTGAAGCCACCCGAGGGTGACAACGAGTCAGTATCACGCTGCCTTACTGGGACTTATTCCCATGGCATAAACGGAACCTCCCCCCGACGTGAGTACTGGCGGAACCTCCCCCCGACTTAGCCAATTTACGTCTACACAATGTATGCATACATCTCACATAAAACTTTAAACAACTTTCATGCAATAAAAGCACAAGAACAAAACATGGTATTTCTCATCATGTATTCACTTTATAAAGACACTTTAAATCACGTATTTTAGTTAGAAAACTCACCTGGTACGTTTGTTTGCTTTTCCCTACTCGGCTCTTTACTTCCAAATTGTCTACCTTAACGAAGGGACATATTTATAAGCTGACAAGAACTATCCGGACACTTCTCACTTGCCACCCTACTCTTTTCCGGACATCGCTACTTTTCCGGACAACCACACTTTTCCGGATGACTCTCCTATCCGGACACATTTAGGTTACCGGACAACATATAGTCTCCGGACGATTAACCTATCCGGATGGCACACTTATCCGGACGACTAACTCATCCGGACAACACAATATCCGGACACCTTCCACAACCCGACCAAGAAGTTATCCGGACACTCACCCGGACACCCTCATGCTTGAAGGTTTCCGGACGAGCGCTGGACGATTTTAATGGTTGAAAATCCTATTACATGCCTCTTAATCCTCAAGATAAGCCAATGAACTATCACTAAATGATCTGTAATCGATTTCCCATCAGTTTCATTATCAAAACGCATTTAACGAAGATTAAAACTCTCTATAGGCCTCAAATGACTTAGAAAAACTAAAACCCACAAAACTCAGAAATCAGCAGATTAAACTTGAAAGGAGTTATGGATTAGAGATTACCTTAGAGATTACTTCCAGATCACGAATTCCAATCCTTCCCTTCCTTCTGAAATTGAACTTGATGATTTCTTTCTTCCAAAAGCACACAAAACACTTAAGAACCCTATTTTCCTTTCTCTCCTCAATTTCAGCCGTCAACAAACAATTTCAGTATTAGAATGTTCTTTCTAGGGTTTTGTGCCTTTAAATACCCTATCCCAAACTTACCAAATAGCCCCCTCTACTTTTGCTCTTATTATACTTTCCTTACAAGTGTTAAAACTAAACCGATTCGGTCACGGTCGTTACAACCCAAAAAATTCTCAATAATATGTCATTACAATAAAAATATTCTCACTATTTTTTTGTCTCGTGCACCTTTTACCATGACTTCTTTATAAATTACTAGTACCCCTATGACGTCTGGAAAATCGATAATCTTATAGTTTTGCAGATCCAACATAATTAGAAGCGCATACGAATGGATGTACTTGTCAATGTTGAAAATAATTGATGTGTTTCTATGAAAACACAAAATAGGTTGAATGCTTGGGATGAGAGGATTAGAACAATTCACGATCTTATAGATCTATGGAGTTCCTTGTGTTCCATAATAACCTTAATAAGATAAACAGTTGAGGCGAGTAGTGAGCAACATTCGACTTCCATTTTCATCGTTGGGGAAAAATAATATCATATTGTCCCAAGCCTCATTGCTCCAAATATCATCAATGACAATCAAATATCTCTTACCCTTTGGGCTCTTGTGCATTACATTTCACAAAGCCGAGAGTGGCTAGATTTTTCAAGGTTTAGCTCAACTTCAATGGATGCCATGACTTTAATCAAGAAATCCCGTTTTTCGTATGCTCCATTCAAGCTTGAGTTACATCATAAAATAGGATCAGATCCAGGATTGACTACATCATGTTCGATTCAGGCTTGAATTTTTGGATCTTTACCCAAAAGGCATACCCGCATGCAAGTTTAGTTGTCTTAACCTAATTTCAATCCATGATTTACACCTTTGCACACAAGTGGAGTAATTGTCGATCTTGACCATAATAAATTGATTTAACAAATTGGTAATTCACATATAAATCATATTCATATTCATTTTCTATTTATTTGACCTTTCTAACACCTCCTACTATTCACATCGTGGGTAAACCTTTAATGATTGGTTTTTTTTATTCTTATGGACTTTGTTTTCAACATCGATATATATGTTATAACAACGCTCTCACTAAAGAGAAGATAAACCTAGTTATATTTTTCCAAATCCGTTTTGAAATACACGTAATATTCGAGTCCAATAGAGATATGGCATCCACTTTTTCTAACATGGTCTTATGAAAATGATCGTTTTACCATTATGGATCGATCATTTCCAATCTCCGACCATAAAAATCTTCGTTGCCTTTTTTCATCTTCTTTAAATTTATTGTTTGTTTTGCTATATATGTTTTAACCCTTTCTTTATTTGTTTGTCAATTATACAATATTCATTTAAAGGTATTTTATACATATTGATCATTTTTAATATTAACAAATGCAGATTTAAAGTTTTGATGGTCTTATTCTGACCTTTTTCTGTTTTTACAACTTTTGATGGATTTTTTTATATTATTCTTTTATATATAGCTAAATATTTCATTCAAATTCATTTATTACTAGGTATTATTTAAAAGATACTTAAAACCCATTGAAACATGTTAAAAACCTATGCATCAAATTACTTTGATTGACTTTTTTTACAGGCAAGTAACTATATTAAATAAAACGAAGCAATTATAAAAGAAAGTCCGAAGGATTTGTAAGGTACAGAACCAAAAAACGCATGCAACAAGCCAAAACAAACACTGAGAAAGACAACGAGTCAACGACATCCGACAAATAAAACAATTGAAATGACTTCAAAAACATAAAGAAAGGAACCACGAAGATGAAGCTCGATCAAACGAAACGAATCACAATTGAGACAAAATATAACGAGTAGAAAGCAACCTCCAACAGACAAGATTGCCAATCTAAAGAAACACAACTCTCAAGTCTCAACCCAACAACGAAGCCAAGGGCAGATGTATTCATTAGCTAGGGGGAGTGGGGAAGGTTTTAAGTTTTTATTTATTTAATATTAAAATTTTGTTTTTCTCAATTAATATATACCACTTTTGACCCTCAAAAATATAAAGTTCGACCCTACATTACCATAAGAAACATAATTTGTTATATTATATATTGCTTCAGAACATCTCCAACAGTTATGCTAAAGTTTTTTAAAACAGAGTAAAAAGTTTAAAATCTTTAAAAAAAGTTGCATTCAACTCCAACACCTATGTTATTTTAACAACTCTAGTATTAATTATTTTATTAAAATATTCAATTTATTTAATTATATTATTAAAATATTTAATATATAAAAAGTTGGGATAATTTTTTTTGCTTTTTTGAAGGTAATAATTAGTTTTGGGAGCAAACCATCTAAATAGAGATTTTTCTAAATTTAAAGATTTTTATAATCTCTCATCTTTTGTCGATTTTAATATATAGGATAGCATAGCTGTTTTATATTTATCTTTGTCTCCAAGATTTTTGGATCCACCATTGGATGAATCAACAATTACAATCGAGTTCGCCGTCAAATGGGGATTGGATAATCCCCAGGCCACTCTATCCATGGCAACGGAAAACTTTAGTGAGTTTGGAAATTTCAATAAATCCACCTCACTTCTTGAACTACAAGAAAAATATAATATATCATTAATTAATTCCTATAACACTCAACAAAAAACTAAAAAAAAAATACTATAATAAAATTGAATTTATAGGATATCCTTAATTTTTAAGATTCAAAATAGCGTAATGTGCGATGTGATGATGAGATAAAGCCTTAAGTCTTGCACGTCATGGCGAAGACACGGCGTTAATAAAGACGTGACATAAGACGACAAATTTGTATATCGTATATAAAATTATATATATATATATATATATTATTCTAATAAGATAATGATACTAAAAATGTACATTCATATTAGAAGAAGAAAAATCATACAAATTATTCTTATAAAAATAATTTTTGATTGAATATTTAAAATAGAATTTAGAAAAATAATTTTACAACTTTGTCTTAATCGTGAGTCCACAAGATAACATAAACCTAATAGCCCCAATGGGACTGTGGCGCTGAAACCAAAAGCTAATAACACATAAATTTTTGATGCCCTGTGGGCTTATGATTCCCTATGCTGTCGCACGGATTGTACATGGCCAGGGCTAGACCTGATTTTCCTTGACTCGTTGAATAATAATATAAAATCATATGTTTAAATATATATAATATTATATATGATATAGAGATTTGTCACCATAAGTCACGTCTGGAAAAACGTCATGACCTTGTCGTGGCTCCTAAGACTTGAAGTTTGGCCTTGCCGTCACGCCATGTCTCATGCCATTTAGAGCCTTGATTCTCGTTATCGTGTTCCATTTGCATAGCTATACTCATCAACATTTTTATTTTGCCTATTTAGAAACCTAAATAGATATAAAATCAATATGTTCAAGAGATGCATGAGTTTGTATTACTTTACCACATTTATAGTCAGTTATTATAGTCCATTCATATACCCATGTTTATTATAGTGAGACTTTTCATGTACTTTTGCAATTCCTATTTATTTGTATAGTGTCTGTAAAGATTCATTGAGAAATATTGAATACTCTTCATCAAGAGTCTATATGGTATCAGAGCATACGGTCCACTCTCTCTCCCATTAATCCCTTCCACACCTTTCTCCTTACTTTCTTCTTACCCCCTCTTCCTCCATAGCCATGGCTGCCTCCTCCTCCACCACCGATGCCACCCTTCCCCACTCCCTTGCTCACTTGATCCCTATGAAACTTTGCTCCTCCAACTATTTACTATGGAAAAACCAAATGATTCCTCTCCTAACATATCAAAATCTCATCTCCCATGTAGATGGTTCATCCTCTGCCCCTGTCGCAACCCTCACTAGAAATGAAAAAACAACCGAAAATCCCGCATATGCCGCCGATCATCGCACTATTATTACTATAAACGCTACCTTATCCGAAGAGGCTGTCTCGACTATCATCGGTCTATCCACTGCACGTCAAATTTGGGTTGCATTGGAGACTGCTTATGGTAACTCGTCCATTGAACGAGTTCACAATCTTCGCGATCAACTTCGCTTGGTTCAAAAAGATTCGAAAACCGTTGCTGAATATGGTCGTCATTTTAAAACCCTATGCGATCAGTTAGCCGCCATCGGTTATCCGGTTGACATCAATGACCAAATTCATTGGTTTCTCTGTGGTCTTGGACCCTCTTTTGAGACATTCTCCACCACCATCCCCTCGTCTCGACCTGCACCAGCCTTTGCCGATCTCTTGGCTAGGACTGAAAGCCACGAGTTGTTCATTCGTGCCCTTCATGGTAGTTCTACACCACCAGTGGCTTTCTCGGCTCGAACCTACCGGCCCCCATCCCCTTCACGGGGACATGGAGGTCAGTTTTCACGTGCTCCTAGTAACACCGGTGAACATGGTGGACGGGGTCGTGGTCGCCGTCCTCCGCATTGTCAACTTTGTCACCAAGATGGCCACTACGCCAACGCATGTCCGCGTCTTGCATCCTATGCTGCACAGGCCATCCCCTCCGATGACAATTTGGCTAGTGCGTTTCTTACTCAATGCCATGTCTCATCCTCCGGACCCGATTGGTATGTGGATTCGGGAGCCACGGATCACATGACTCCATCTACTCAAACCGTTACCAATCCTTCATCCACCACAGGTAACAATTTGGTCACATTCGGTAATGGTAATACTCTCCCCATCACTCACAAAGGACACTCTTTCATTTCTGATACCATTAAATTAAATGACATCCTGGTTGTGCCCAATCTCACCAAGAATCTCTTGTCCATTAGCAAATTAACCAAAGATAATTATGTGGATGTCTTATTCTCTTACCCTTCTTTGTACATTCAGGATCGCCAAACAAAACTGGTCCTAGCCCAGGGACAATGTGAGAATGGTCTTTATGTCTTACAAACGGGTCATCATGCTCTCGTTGCCTCATCCTCAAAACCCAAAGCATCTTTTGAAGTTTGGCATTCCCGCCTGGGACATGTCCATTTTGATACTATTGTTAATTTACAAAAACTTGGTCATTTATCTATTTCTGCTCTTTTACCTAAACCAGGTACTTGTTTGCCTTGCCATCTTGCTAAAAGTCAACGTTTACCGTTTGATCTTAATAATAAACGGGCCTTGAACCCACTTGACCTTATTCATTGTGATTTATGGGGTCCCTCTCCGGTTATGTCCGTTGACAATTACCGGTATTATGTTGTTTTTGTTGATGACCATTCTCGGTTTTGTTGGCTCTATCCATTAAGATTGAAATCTGACTTTTATAATATCTTGATGGTTTTTATGAAACTCGTTCAAACTCAATTCTCTCGCAAAATTAAAATCTTCCAGAGTGATGGTGGAACCGAATTTGTCAATCATAAAGTTCGATCTTTATTTGAAGAAAATGGGACACTTCATAGGTTGTCATGTCCGTATACGCCACAACAAAATGGCAAGGTGGAACGCAAACACCGACACATAGTCGAAACAGGGTTGGCGATGTTATTTAATGCAAAACCCCCTCCTTCCTTTTGGGTAGATGCATTCTCATCGGCCGTTTACATTATCAATCGCCTACCTACACAAATACTTGATGGTAAGTCTCCGTTTGAAATCTTATACTTACAACCACCCAACTATAACATTTTTCGGGCTTTTGGTTGTCGTGTGTTTCCTTATCTACGGGATTATTCGGAACACAAACTTGCCCCACGCAACATACCATGTATTTTCGTCGGTTACAGCCCCATCTACAAAGGATATCGTTGCCTTGACCCTATTACCTCACGAGTTTATATAACGCACCATGCTAGGTTTGATGAAGAGGCTTTTCCATTCCTTGCTACTGGAGAAAATAAACCCATCACAACCCTTCAATTAGGTACATTTGATGACAATTCATTCCATTCATCAATTCCCTCTAACACTCCCTGCTCAAACCCACTGCCAACTCCTACATCCAATCAATCGTACCCTCCATGCCACCTTTGCATGGACTTCCTCACATCCCTTAAACCAACGGCTCCTGTTCCAACCAACCCTCCTCCCTCCGACTCGCCTCCATCACCTGAACCCACCTCAGCTGATCCCAGTTCAGAACCTTCCTTCCCCACGTCCCAACCCACTTCCGTCACTGAATCACCCCAAGCTACCCCGATCCCTCTACCACCAAAGCCACCACCACCCTCCACACACCATATGGTCACCCGTGCAAAAGCAGGTATATTCAAACCCCCACACCGAGTCGACTTATCGCATGTCACTCATCATGCCTTACACGCTGCTCTTTTTGCCTCAACAGATCCCAAGGGTTATAAAACTGCTCTTAAGAATCCTAAATGGGTGATGGCGATGCATAATGAACTTGAGGCGTTACATAAAAACAATACATAGACCCTTGTCCCTCGCCCAACCAACCATCCTATTGTTGGGTCCAAATGGCTGTTTTGGACCAAGTTTCATTCTGATGGCTCTATTGAACGACATAAGGCTCGTCTTGTCGCTCAAGGGTATAGCCAAACACCGGGTATTGATTACTCACTCACATTTAACCCAGTTGTTAAAGCCTCAACTGTTCGAATTATACTCTCCTTGGCCGTTCTCAATAATTGGAACTTGCATCAACTCGATGTGAACAATGCCTTTTTACATGGTTATCTTCATGAGACGGTTTTGTAACACCCTAGAATTTGGAACGAGCAACTAACTTTAAAATTCAATAATCAACCAAAATAGATAAATTCATTTCTACAATTTATTCCTCAAAATATTTTGGAATTAAAAACATTAAAATTCCCCAAATAAAACGACCTAAACGGGTGTCACATAACACAACACAAAGTTGCTAGTCCAAACAAGTGCGGAAGTCTTCACTAAACACTTCACCTCTCGTGCACACTACTAGCACCCGCCACTTCATAATGTGGCTAGAGTTACCCCATCTTGAGCCTGTTGCACATGCCGACAAATAAAAAGGGTTAGACTTACGCCTAGTGAGTTCAAGCATTTTATCATGACTACATAAAAATCATAAATCGGAAGGTTGTGGTTTTAGTCATGATTTAGATAAATCTTTCGTTGAAAGTTGCGACAGAGATTATTATTTCCAAAGGGTTTCCCAAGCGGACATAAATGACTCATTTTCCAACGCACACAAAATCTAGGAGAAAAGTTCCCAAAGTGTATAAAGTGTTTTCTAAAATGAATTCCAACTCCAACTCACTCAAAACATGTTTAGACGTAAATATCCCAAGAATTACAAACATGGACAAAATTCCAATATTTAAAACATCCAAGTAAATGAGGCATAAAAACTCTGTCAATGAACCATGAAGACATTTCATATAAATCAAGTGCGTCACCGAAAATAAGGATAAAATATTATACCCAAAACCACACCTTTCGGTGACGGGGGAGACCCGATTCCATCAAAAGTGACGGGCACACAAAGTTAGGTCACTTATGATGTTACTGGATTACACCTCTAGCCCCGGTTCCAGCACCATGTGACGGACAAAACGCGTCTTGTTGTGTGAAGGGACAAAGTCAACCAACCACACAACCGAGTGCACAAGGAGATAGACCATCCAATAAAACTGACTCACGTGCCTATGGATCCAATGCAACACAGCCTACCAAAACATGCTCAACCCGGAATGACAAAACACCCAAGCATGCAAATATCAATAATGTGCAATAATATGCATCTAAACCTCAGTTAGGTAAACAAGTACCACAAAGCCGTTATTAACCCAAAACCTGACACGGTTAAGCAAAAAGGGTTTTCCCAAAAGGACTCACACCTTTACAATTCTCCAAAATAACTCTTGACACTAAACCGGGTATTTCCCACATGGTTTATAAAATCAATTTACACTAACATGATTAAACCGTCAAATAAACCTCATTTTGAGCAATTAACCTTTTAAAGACAACATATGATTTCTAACCATCCAAATATTCAAAAGCCCCAAATATGGGTGTTTTACACATTTACGAAGATAAACATTTCAAAAGAGTTCAACTATCCAAATAACTCAACCACATATCTTTTCAAGTCAAACACACACATATTCGTAAAATACTCATTTTGGCATGTACAATCGTTTTCGAAAAGTAACTTGAACTCACCTTTGCTAGACTTAGCTAAATCTAGATTTTTTTCCCAAACGTATGCTCCTTTGACGAAGTTTGTATCCTCAAGCCAAAACCTCCAAAAACCTAAATTCATAACTTCCAACTATGAATATTCATATTCAACCACTTTAAAACCATTCCCCAACATATTATATCAAAATCTCCATTTTAACCAAAACCCCAATATTAACCTAACTTCTCCAAAATCATCCAAATCGAAATTGGAGAAACAAAACACTAGGAGATCATCAATGGAACATTTATAACTCATATGAAAGTATAGAAGCTAGGAGGATGAACTCACCACTTAGGTTTTGATGAAAACCTAGAAAACCCCAAAATCTCTAGTGATGTGGATGAGACTTGTTCTTGCATCAATGAATGAAACCACTAGCATAAAATAGAGGAGGAACACATTAATCTCCATGAAAAAGCTCCAAAATCAGTTAGGGTTTGTGAGGGAGAAAAGGGAAACGATTTGGGAGAGAAAGGGAGGAGATTCGAGACTTACCATCACCAAACACCCTTGAATCATCCAATGATCTTCCAAACTCCTTCTAGATCCTTGAAGAGCTCTCAAAATCGGAACCATATCCACTTGAATCGCCAAAATCGGAGTTGAAATGAGAGAGATATGAAGAAATAAAGTTTGAGGGATGAAATTCGTATATGACAGCAACCAGGTACCCGTCCGCGACAATGACACGCGACAATGACACGGTCATTGTCGCTGGTCATAGTCGCACAAGGTGTACCGTAGGTTGTACCCTTTTCGTGACAATGGCACGCGACAATGACACGGTCATTGTCGCTGGTCATAGTCGCACAAAGTGTACCGAAACTGTTTTGGCCATAACTTCTTCGTTATAGCTCCAATTTCGCTCCGAAAAGAACCGTTGGACTTGTATTCAAATTCCTCATCTAACAAGACCATAAAATCTAAGATTTAACCCAAAATCTTACCTTTCATATTTTTCCTTAAAAGATCGGTTTCTCACTGATTCAAAATTATGCTTATCCGAAAATTACGGGTGTTACAATTCTCCCAACCTTATAAGGATTTCGTCCTCGAAATCTATATCCTTTACAACCCAAGGTTAACCGACTCATTGTCGACCATACTTCATCAATTCTTAACCGAAGTTAAATTTCCCCCACACAGTCTAATAAGACCATTCTTCGAACGATTTCCTACCAGCAAAACCCCTCCAAGTACATTGTACTTATGTCCGGAAGAACACCCTAACCACTGGAATAACTCCTAGTTAGACGACTTCGGTTGTCTCCCAACCTTAGAATGTTCCATACTTCTCGATTTCAGTTTCAGACTCTAATTCACCCCAAGGTTTATTCACTAACGAATCCAACTGAATCATCAATTTCGATCATTCCTACCATTAACTGCCGATTAACTCCAACGAGTTCTAATAGACTCCCAAAGTTCATCTCACATGAATCATCAAACCGACGGGTTAATCAACCACACACGAAGGTCATTCCACCAAAACCACTCATCATAAAAGGGCATCTCATGGTTACTACTACCATCACTATCATTCTTTTAAAATCGGCTACAAATCCCTGATTACACTAAAGGTGTTTGGCCTTAAGCCCCAAAAGTTGACACCTAAATATACCACATACCTCAAATAGGTTACTGCGCATTTATTTTCTTAATTACAAAGGGCATCATCCCCTTAACCGATACCATTCGGCCTACAACACCAACACGCGTGGAATACCCAACCTTCCACCGTCGGCGTGTCACACACACTCGTTCTTAACTGGGTTACTTAACCTTTCCAAGGTCCTAAGGAGTTCAAGGTTTTCCAGTGCGTTATTCAATAAATATGCCAATTAATCAGACTTTTCACAATATTTTCAATGCAAGGATTTTCATATCAAATACACCGTACGCAAATAAAACTACTATCGTCAAATTGGTAGTTACGTAAAAACGGACACGCTCGTCCCACATATGAAAATCAAGCTGAAAATTATTTCATTGCAGTTTAGGTTATTCACAAAACGCAAAAGCGTAATAAACAACTTCTTTAAAATTAACCGCCACGGTTCTAGTATGGATTGACTCATGACATGCACGTAAAGTAACTGTCCGACTTTAAACATTGTGTAACCAAAGGTGTGCACGTATTTCAAAAGAAGTCCAAACGACATTTGACTCCAAAATTTCTTTTCCAACCATAAGATGGCATGGAACAAGATTTACCAATCAAATTCGTGCACGTCAGTTTATTATACAAAACAAGGAAACGATTCCTAATTACACCTCAGTCAAAACACAAAACGACCTGTGTAGGCTCCAAATTTAAAGACAAAACCGATCCGTTTCCATTAATTGAAAATATCGACTAGAACATCATGAGAAAATTTCAAATTGGGGTAGACATGCAAGCTTGTAACACTTCTTAGAAATTTCCTTGAAATGAAATAACATGCACCAATTAACTCACACCAAAATTTCAAAAGACGGGGTTCTTAAATTAGTTTCCAAAATTTCCTCAAATGGTCACATAACGACACACGAGCAAAATGTATTTGACAAAACTGCACAAAACAATGTATTTTCCAAAAACTAGGAGGAAACAAGTGCTATTAAATGGTGGACACCAAAAAGGGTCAAACCGACTTCAAATCTCGAATTTCACTAACGGTGCGCGTCAATGTTCAAAACATAAGAAATTACACGCACCATAGTTTTATATAAACAATTTTCTAAAATATGCATCACGAAGTATTTCCTCAAGGTTTCGTACTTGGAACATAAAACGTCAAAATGTCGGTGCTTAAAATGTATTTGTAAAAGATATACTCAAAATACACATTTCCTCCAAACCAAAAAGGTTTTCAATTTTCCAAAATATTCGGCAATTCAAAATTGACCAAAGTCAACGACTCGTGCTTTCGTGTATTTCAAATATCGCGTATCGTAAATCACCCGTGATCCCCAAACCATTAAAACATACTTTGACCAAATAGCCTTTCATTTAAACAAGGAATAAATGAAACATTTTCATGCATGACTCGTTTATCAAAGTACCGAGAAACAATGGTTACCAAGCTATGCATACCCCTAAGTCGATGTAACGCCTTTACATAAAATGATAATAAAACATTTAACTGACCGAAAGCGCACCAAGCAAATTGTTGTGAAATGTCACCCAAAATGTTCTTTCATGCATCACTTAAGCCACGCATAAATCAATCCATACACTGAACTATATGCAACGAAATACTTAGTAACACAAACCTTTTGCAAGAAAAGTTACGCAAAACTAGAATTCCCAACTCATCTCTTTTTAGTCGCCTTATGGCATAATTTTTTTTTTCAACAAAACTCGAGTGGGACCAAATGACCAACTTAACTCATAAATTTTCACATAATTAAGTAGAGTATGCACATTATAAAATTGTACTCACGCGACCCAAAACGTCGTTCAACAAAACTCCATGAACTTCAATGGACTCAATGACTCCAAGTCAATAAAATAGCACCAACATTGTGCTTCCAAAGCCAAATTGCTATAAGCAAGATCATGAATGAGACGCCAAAATTCCAAAAATCCCTTTCCATGGTAATACCATATAAACAACATTATTTAACAACTCACCTTAAACAAATTCCCAAAATAACTTTACATAGACATAATGGAAAATAACTTTCCGTCCAAACTCTAACATATGTGGAGGAGATCCAATGTTAAAGTCACAAGCCGTAGTTATTGCCCAACATCTTAAACATCATAAAATATGATTATCATTATATCCAAAACAAATGTTGAACAACAATGAAATAAGGCAAAACAAATCCCGGCAGAGTTTGCGACTCTCGCAATAAAGTGGTTTCGTGCACATTAAAACCATGATTCAAAATCTTGTGTGTATGCCAAACATTTCCCAAAATTCATAACACAATCCATATAAGGATTGGAAACACAAGAAATAGTTGATGAAATTTATTTTCAAAATAAACTTTGTGCATGACTTAGTCGGCATTCAACATCTCAACTCATACCCCTCCAAAATCCTCCGGTCCACCAATTTCACTCGGATATTCAAACCTTTTAAGGCTAAGTCGGATATTACATCGATTAACCTTACGGTTTTTTCCTCAATTCAAAGTCGGCTCAATAAGCCTATGGTTCTAGTCCAACCATCAATCTCGACCCGAAACGGTCTACTTAAAGTAAATATCATGCTTATCGTCACTCAAAGTGACTAATACTAGAATCGTCCATCTATTCCAACGACTACTAGCTTAGAACCTTCTTTACTACCCCAACGATCATCACGTCAAATTAATTCAAATATGCACATGTACAAGTAGGTTCACCATGACACTGGCCAGGTGTCACTATAAAGGCAACGTACATGATTATCCTTGTTACTCTCGACGTGATTCTCATTTCTAACAACATTCATCAACTTCAAAACATCCTATCTTAAGGTGCCTAACGGTGAATTTCACTCTCATAAACTTAAACAAACGCTAGCTTGAGTCTAGGTATCCAAAATCAACACCTAAATCTCTCAAACTTATGCTCTGATACCAACTTGTAACACCCTAGAATTTGGAACGAGAAACTAACTTTAAAATTCAATAATCAACCAAAATAGATAAATTCATTTCTACAATTTATTCCTCAAAATATTTTGGAATTAAAAACATTAAAATTCCCCAAATAAAACGACCTAAACGGGTGTCACATAACACAACACAAAGTTGCTAGTCCAAACAAGTGCGGAAGTCTTCACTAAACACTTCACCTCTCGTGCACACTACTAGCACCCGCCACTTCATAATGTGGCTAGAGTTACCCCATCTTGAGCCTGTTGCACATGCCGACAAATAAAAAGGGTTAGACTTACGCCTAGTGAGTTCAAGCATTTTATCATGACTACATAAAAATCATAAATCGGAAGGTTGTGGTTTTAGTCATGATTTAGATAAATCTTTCGTTGAAAGTTGCGACAGAGATTATTATTTCCAAAGGGTTTCCCAAGCGGGCATAAATGACTCATTTCCCAACGCACACAAAATCTAGGAGAAAAGTTCCCAAAGTGTATAAAGTGTTTTCTAAAATGAATTCCAACTCCAACTCACTCAAAACATGTTTAGACGTAAATATCCCAAGAATTATAAACATGGACAAAATTCCAATATTTAAAACATCCAAGTAAATGAGGCATAAAAACTCTGTCAATGAACCATGAAGACATTTCATATAAATCAAGTGCGTCACCGAAAATAAGGATAAAATATTATACCCAAAACCACACCTTTCGGTGACGGGGGAGACCCGATTCCATCAAAAGTGACGGGCACACAAAGTTAGGTCACTTATGATGTTACTGGATTACACCTCTAGCCCCGGTCCTAGTTCCCATGCCATATAGACATCACAATCCTCGGACCATAATAAATTGCCTTTATTGCATACCCCGTAGAGTTACACCTCAAGGACTTACAGGGGACCACATTGCATATCCAGTCTAGACGAGTTTCACCTCAGGGACTCCAGTGTCCCCTATTGCCTACTCGCTAGTGGCCCCACGGCCAAACGCATATACCCATGCGTTCCCAATAGTACCTGTTGATACCAGCCTTCCAGCACCATGTGACGGACAAAACGCGTCTTGTTGTGTGAAGGGACAAAGTCAACCAACCACACAACCGAGTGCACAAGGAGATAGACCATCCAATAAAACTGACTCACGTGTCTATGGATCCAATGCAACACAGCCTACCAAAACATGCTCAACCCGGAATGACAAAACACCCAAGCATGCAAATATCAATAATGTGCAATAATATGCATCTAAACCTCAGTTAGGTAAACAAGTACCACAAAGCCGTTATTAACCCAAAACCTGATACGGTTAAGCAAAAAGGGTTTTCCCAAAAGGACTCACACCTTTACAATTCTCCAAAATAACTCTTGACACTAAACCGGGTATTTCCCACATGGTTTATAAAATCAATTTACACTAACATGATTAAACCGTCAAATAAACCTCATTTTGAGCAATTAACCTTTTAAAGACAACATATGATTTCTAACCATCCAAATATTCAAAAGCCCCAAATATGGGTGTTTTACACATTTACGAAGATAAACATTTCAAAAGAGTTAAACTATCCAAATAACTCAACCACATATCTTTTCAAGTCAAACACACACATATTCGTAAAATACTCATTTTGGCATGTACAATCGTTTTCGAAAAGTAACTTGAACTCACCTTTGCTAGACTTAGCTAAATCTAGATTTTTTTCCCAAACGTATGCTCCTTTGACGAAGTTTGTATCCTCAAGCCAAAACCTCCAAAAACCTAAATTCATAACTTCCAACTATGAATATTCATATTCAACCACTTTAAAACCATTCCCCAACATATTATATCAAAATCTCCATTTTAACCAAAACCCCAATATTAACCTAACTTCTCCAAAATCATCCAAATCGAAATTGGAGAAACAAAACACTAGGAGATCATCAATGGAACATTTATAACTCATATGAAAGTATAGAAGCTAGGAGGATGAACTCACCACTTAGGTTTTGATGAAAACCTAGAAAACCCCAAAATCTCTAGTGATGTGGATGAGACTTGTTCTTGCATCAATGAATGAAACCACTAGCATAAAATAGAGGAGGAACACATTAATCTCCATGAAAAAGCTCCAAAATCAGTTAGGGTTTGTGAGGGAGAAAAGGGAAACGATTTGGGAGAGAAAGGGAGGAGATTCGAGACTTACCATCACCAAACACCCTTGAATCATCCAATGATCTTCCAAACTCCTTCTAGATCCTTGAAGAGCTCTCAAAATCGGAACCATAGCCACTTGAATCGCCAAAATCGGAGTTGAAATGAGAGAGATATGAAGAAATGAAGTTTGAGGGATGAAATTCGTATATGACAGCAACACAAGGTGTACCGTAGGTTGTACCCTTTTCGCGACAATGACACGCGACAATGACACGGTCATTGTCGATGGTCATAGTCGCACAAAGTGTACCGAAACTGTTTTGGCCATAACTTCTTCGTTATAGCTCCGATTTCGCTCCGGAAAGAACCGTTGGACTCGTATTCGAATTCCTCATCTAACAAGACCATAAAATCTAAGATTTAACCCAAAATCTTACCTTTCATATTTTTCTTAAAAGATCGGTTTCTCACTGATTCAAAATTATGCTTATCCGAAAATTACGGGTGTTACAGGTTTATATGGAACAACCCCCGGGCTTTACTAATCATCAATTTCCTAATCATGTGTGTAAATTAAATAAGGCTTTATATGGTCTTAAACAAGCACCGCGTGCTTGGTTTCATCGGTTGAGCACATTCTTAATGGCTAACGGGTTCTCTTGTAGTCGAGCTGACACGTCCCTTTTCATTTTCAAAAAGGATTCATGCATCATGTATTTATTGGTCTATGTGGACGACCTGATACTCACCGAAAATCAAGATGCCATTGTCAAGTCATTTATTGCTAGGTTAAAACAAAGAATTCGCTATCAAAGATTTGGGTGATCTCAACTACTTTCTGGGGCTTGAAGTTACCTACACCAATGATGGATTGTTCCTAAACCAATCCAAATATGCTCGGGAAATTCTGGTTCGTGCAAAAATGATGGATGCAAAACCGGCTCCTACGCTGCTTTAACCACACGTATCATTTACTACCATTGGTGAGCCGTACTCAGATCCAACTCACTACCGTTCAATTGTGGGAGCATTACAATACTTGACTATTGCAAGACCCGATATTTCCTATGCCGTCAACCAGGTAAGCCAATTCCTTCAGACGCCAAAGGTTGATCACTTTCAAGAAGTCAAACGTATTCTTCGATATATTAAAGGAACTTTGGCTTTTGGTCTTACGTTTTGTAAACCTTCTAAGACATCAATTATTGGTTATTCTGATGCTGACTGGGCAAGATGTCTTGAGACACGACGCTCCACATATGGATACTCTATATTCTTTGGCGGTAATCTTGTTTCATGGAGTGCAAAGAAGCAACGTACGGTATCCCGGTCGAGTTGTGAATCTGAATATCGTGCAATGACGAATACGGCATCAGAAATCATCTGGATAACACACCTTCTACGAGAATTACATGCGTTACCTCCAGATCGTCCGACCATTCTATGTGACAATCGTAGTGCTCTGTTCCTCACTCAAAATCCAATTTCTCACAAAAGGGTTAAGCATATTGAGTTGGATTATCATTTCATTCGTGAACTTGTTTCTTCAGGGAAGCTTCACACTAGATTCATTCTTACCAAGCTCCAAGTGGCGGACATCTTTACGAAAAGTCTTCCTAAAACTCAGTTTGAGTTTTTTCGTCGTTTGCTTCGTCTGGGTCCGCCACCGTCTCGCTTGCGGGGGATATTACTTTACCACATTTATAGTGAGTTATTATAGTCCATTAATATACCCATGTTTATTATAGTGAGACTTTTCATGTACTTTTGCAATTCCTATTTATTTATATAGTGTATGTAAAGATTCATTGAGAAATATAGAATACTCTTCATCAAGAGTCTATAGTTTGTTACGTGTTTTTTTTGGGTAAGTTGCATGTAAATGCAATGTACTTAGGTTTAATTGTTATTTTGTATGAAATGTTTAAGATATCACATTGAAAGTTTTGAAAATATATTACACAAAATTAAAATATAAGCAGAACATATTGTATTTTCGTATATTGTATATATTTTTATAATATTTGGTAGAATATTTATGTATTCATAATTCATGATTACTAATGAAAGATGTAATTTTTCAGATGTTGAAAGCGTCTTATCATAATTGTGCACCAAATATGCTTTCGATTTGTAAATGCACAAGTTCTTTTAACCATGAGTGTCAGAGCTAGCTCACGCACACCTCGATTAATCTCAGGAGTCCCGAAGAACAACAAAAAAAAATCTCCAATGGTCTTACAGGACTCAAACTGGTGATTTATGAGGAGGATTCCCAAAGGCTCACGCCTTATCGCCAGTTGAGCTAATCCCACAAGAGAGATTTCCTTGCTAATTGACTTTAATTTGTATGTATATATTATTTTTGACAAAAACTTTAATATATATTGTCTAATCACGGGATTCAACTTAGTTAATGTATACATCAAGTAATTTTATGGGATTTCGAAGATAATAGTTAAAAAAGTTCCTAATAATCCTAAAGAAACTCAAACTAGCGATCTCTGAAAAAAGAAAGGAAGCCCAAAAATTATAGTTTTTATTTATCTATTAAGCTAGCTCTTAGGATTGAAATAAAATAGAGTAAATTACATGATTGGTCCTTGTGGTTTACATAAAATTACACTGTACGTCCCTAATTTGAAGTAATTATGAAAAACGTCCCCGTGGTTTACATTTTCACACGTCTTTGGTCCCTGTGGTTTACATTTTCACACGTCTTTGATCCATGTGCCCTAACACCGTTAAAATAATATGTTATCTCATGGGTAGTTTGGTCTTTTTATCATTAATTCATTTCCTTTTAAAAATAAACAATAAAAAAATATAATATATAAATATATATACATAGTATAATACCCATCTGAGTTTACGCTTTGGTTCCCATATTCATCTCATTTGTGTGTGTCTAAAAAGAAGTTTTGGACTAAATGGAGTCATCATGGCATCTGGAGGCCTGTAACCAATTCGTGCAGGTGAAGATGGCGCAACCCATGGTGCATGTAAATGTTGAGGAAGTGCATGCATGAGAACAGAGACCTTAGACCTATGCGCTGAACCAAGTTGAGGAAACTCAGTATTGTAGTTCAAGACCGGTGTGTAAATCGATTGTATAGGATATGAGCCTCCATTAAATCCAAAGCCTGGATCAAATCTAGCTTTATGCAGAAACTCATAATCAAAACAAGAATTTATGAATAAAAAACGATACAAATCCTAATCCATAGAAACATTTATGAACAAAACCATATACAAAACCCTTAGATCTTCAAGATGCTTCTGGTTCATCGTTGAATGGATTTGTGTTGCTATTTGAAACCCATATCTACATGTCAGAGAAGGGTCTCATCAATCTGCTAAGTTTCATCAACCCCCTCCCTTCTGCTCCATTTTTACGATATGTTATTGTCGCTTCTGGTGGTGTAGACGGAGGAAGGGGAAGACGAGAAGAGAAGGCTAGATGTTGATTTCAGTGTCATGTGTAGGTGAGGAAGGAGATGGTGTTTGGGGGGGGCGACGAGGAGTACACGAAATATGCGATGGGGGAAGAAAGGGGGGTTGGAATCTAGGGTACACAGGAGTTAGGGAGGGGGTAGGAGGTAAGGGGTGGGTCCCATGAAATAGCCACATGAAGATGCTCATAATAGCCAGATGATGATGAAGATACTCTATATTTTTAAATTTTTATGGAAAAATCAAGAAAATAGTAAATTAACTAAAATACCCCTCTTTCAATTGGATTTAACGAAAAAAGTTAACCGGCATGAGTGAGAAGGACGAAAAAAAATGCGAAAATGCATACGTGAGGGACCATATTTGAGTTTTTGAAGCTGAGGGATGAAAAATGTTACTTCATGTGGCTATTTCGTGTACTCCTCAACACCCACCCACCTTTGTTGAGGACTTGAGGGTTGTAGGAGGTAAGGGGTGGGTCCCATCTTTATTCTTTTTTATTTATTTTTTTATTAGAAAAAAAGACAAAAACGGGTGTAGAAAGACAAAAATACCCCTTGGGTTAACTGGGTTAGCAGATTCCGTTAGAGGGAGGGACCCTCTGCGTGCGTTTTGGCATACCACAGGGACGCCCAGTGTAATTAACGCGTTTTAGGCACCTGATCCGTAATACGTGCATACCACAAGGACCGGGAATGTAATTTACTCTAGAAATAATCATATCTCGTTGTCTTTTATATTGGAACAATATGCTTCAACAACCTTTGCCTATTCTTCTAGGAATTGGTTTGGATTTTCCTTTGTGCCAAATCAAATAATCAAGTTATTATTGAGTTGGATATGCTAAAACAAATGAGTTTGGTAAGAATAATGAAAACACCCCTAAGGTTTTTAATGTAATTTTCTTGATACGATGGTTAATAAAATATATAGACTTCCATTAACCTTTATCTAATAACAAAATAAAAACGAACTGATCACCTTCATTTATCTTCACCTATTTTTACATACCTTCATTCATGTGTGAATGCAAGTAAATAGATGTAGATGAATATAATGAAGATAGATGAAGATATGATGTTCTCATCATTCTCACCGAAAAGCATGTTCCCATCGGAAAACCTAATCCTATTAGCTTGACGGTAACTACATTGTGTAGTTTTGGTTAAATTCTCCATAACAATTAGTATGAATTCGAACTTTCAAATCATAACGAACCAAACAAAACCGTTATTTTTTCTTTTTTCTAAATGGAGTTCAATTCGTTTGATGTTATCAAGTCATACGCAATCCAACCCAACCAAACCAATTATTCCGTATTCAAACCATCATCCAAAAATGTCATTTTTCCCTCTAACTCCACAATTACAATCTGCATTGCCCTTCAACAAAAAAACTACTTATTTTTGCACAAACACATCCTGGATTTCCCAAACGATTCGATCGATGTTGGCTTAAGGCTCAGATTCTACGTACAATTCGACTCTTAAGGATCATCATCGTAAATCATGTACATGATGCAGTTAAAGTTGTATATCCCGTTTTCTAATTACTAGATCAGTTAAGATGGAGGTGCGGGTCCCCATGTTGGTGGGACCCGCGTAGGTGTAATGGGCGGAGGCATGGCTTTGATGTTGATATCGAGGGGGTAGAGTCGGTATTCTACATCGTGTTCTCTAAAGAGTCGAATCATTTCATCAATGACTGCACCTTTTCTTATGTACCTTTCCCCCATGTCTTGAAAGTTTATTTTATGCCTCCACCAGATTTGTAGCTTAATCTTGTTTAATTCCTCCAAGTTCAACGACACCATCGTTATATCGCTCGCATAGTAATGATCCTTCTTGCTCTCGATGAAGCTGCTTGCAAAAAACCCGAATCAACTTACAATATTTAAAACAAATGTATCTAGTAATTGAATCAAATTATGGAACTATATATGAGTTGATATTCAATTACTATACTCATTGAGTTTGAAAGGAAAATTGTCTAAAGTAGCTATTTCGGACTTCGAGTTCATTTTATAGCCGCTTTTCTACTCAATTGACTGAAATAGTCAAGATTTTGCAAGTAACATTTTAGCAACCTGTGAAATCCACTTTATAAGAATTTAATATTCATAAAGTAACACTTTACTTGCTAAAGTGTTACTTGTGAAATTCTGACGTGAAAGTGCCACTTACACAACTTGCTAGAGTACAACTTACGAAACTTCCTAAAGTGCCACTTGTCACGTCAACATTTCGCAGTGGCACTATAACAAGTTGCTAAAACGTTACTTTATGAATGTTAATTTATAAAAAGTATATTTAGCAAGTTACTATTAAAGGGATACTTGCAAAATCTTTCTATTTCAGTCACTTGAGTAAAAGTGCACCTATAAAATAAATTAGGGGGTTTAGAGCATCTCCAACAGGTTTGCTAAAGTTTTTCTAAAATAGAGAATAAAGATTAAATTCTCTAAAAAAAGTTACATTCATCTAAAACATCTTTGCTATTTTAGAGATTTTAACACAAATTATTAATATAAACTTCTCTAATTTATATTCCCAATACACTTTAAAAGAAAATTTTAATATAAAATAATAAAAGATTTATATTATTGGTGGGTTGAATAAAATAATTATTTCTCTCTCCTATTTAGAAAATTATAGAGAGTTCTCTATATTTAGAGATTTTTCATGAATTTCTATTTTAGCAAACAAGATAGCAATGCTGTTGAAGAAGAATAGCAAACAAAAACCCATTTTTTTTCTATTTTAGCAATGCTGTTGGAGATACTGTTAGAATGGCTATTTTGGACAGCTTTTTTTCTTTTCTTATCATTGGATTAGAAACTGGTAAGTAAGAAGATTTATAAGTTACCAATCTAAGAGTATCCAACAATGGAGATTTTTAAGACTTTTTGGATCCATCGGATTATGTAAAAACACTCGTTTACATATAACTACACAAGGTTTCATCAAGTTTGTGGGTCTGATTCAAAATAATGGGACCCCCAAACATACATATAAAAAGAAAAGATATGCTCTAAACCTAATTATTAGGGTGTGTTTGACCAATATGATTATGATTTTTTGATTTATTAAAACAAAATAAGTACAACATATATTATTTTGTTTCAATTCAAAAAACATAAGTGTAGAGAAGAAGATTTCGTACTTGATAATTCTTTGTTTAATAATGACCAACTTGTCGGCCGGAGTAGCAATATGGATGAAGAAATCGATTGAATCCCACATATCAGGACTACGGAAGTGGTTGCTGATGGCTCTCGTGGCAAGAGTACTGTTTGGAAAATAAACTTTCTCGTTGTCCCATTTCAAGAATACCGTAGTTAAAATGTTCATCTCTTCTACGATCATCTGAACACATTAATCAAACCAATTATATTACAAAAAGAACAAAATCAAACACTATGTTTAGGCCATAATTTCAAAAAACAAATTATACCTGTACTCCATCGATCTCACAACGATCGCCCACATCAAAAGGGTGCATGACAAACAAGAAGATGATGGCCTCGAAGATAGTCTTGCAGGTATTCCCAAAGATGAACGCCACCACCACGATCTGGGAGCTTATAAAAACTAAAAATTTGCTCGTCGCGATGTTCAATATCAGAAGGCAAACAACCACAATAATGATGCCAACCAACACATTCACCATTTGGTGCAATTTGTTCACTGCTGTTTTTGTATCGTTTAGTGTCAAAGCGAGTGCTTTTCGTTCTCTAAATGCATTAACCTGTAAATTTAGATCAAATCAACATAAAATGAACTAATATCTGTAAGCTACAATTCAAGTGATTATAATTATATATATATATATATATATATAATTACCACCCAAGTCTTCAAAGCTCCCTTGCTAATTTTTTCATCTCCAGGTGTTCCTCCTACCAAAAGACCCATGGTTTTCACAGCCTGATCTTCTCGCAAGAAGCGCATTAGATCGTTGATATAGATGAACCTGTAAACAACAAACTTCCCATCCTAGAATCTCAATCATGCGACATAAAATATGTTTTTGATTTATAAATGTGTTTAAAAATGGACATAAGAACATACTTGGAACCAGCCCTGGCCACATTCAAGAAAATCTTGCGAGCTGCGCGCTTTGCTTCAATTTCACTTCTGATTTGTGTCACTGTTTCATCCTCCTCTTGTCTATTCATGTCATGTAACTGTTCATCCAACGTGCTCAACGTACCCAACCGCACGATTCTCATCAACCTCTTCATGTTCCACGCGGATACGTTCTTGGGGTTAAGTCTATGCAAGTGATCGATTGTTATCCCTTGCTCTTTTTCATCAATCTTGAGAGGCTGATCAGGACCCTTGATGCTAACAGGTGGGGGTTGTAATCGCCCACTGCCGAGCATTCTCCCACTTTTAGATGGGAGAACAGTTTCTCCAAGTTCTGGAGGCACTTTCGCACCCGCGTTCTGAAGCCTCTGTACTTCTGCAAGTGTTTTCTCTTCTTCGATTTGATTGTTTCGAATTTCAACCAAAGGAGGGCCTGAGAGGGTTTCAATCACATATTGGTTGAACAAAGCTTCTTGAATCCGATCGAAGAACTTTTTGACATGAAATGAAGATGCAAGTACTTTAACCATTAGGGTTTTGACAAGCCACAAAGATGTAGCCACAAGCATACATACCATTAACTGGTTTACAACCCTGAGGAACCTGTTATGACCTTCAACTCTCTCATCAAACATGTAATGCCATGCAATCAAAACCAAACCTAACCAGAAACAATTCTGAACTGGCTTCCTGATTCCATAAACGAAATACAGAACACGTTTGCGTAAAAGGAAGTTTCGCTCGATAAAGAAAACAACAAACCTTATACCCCAACCGGAAACCAATCGGCCACATATCAAAACAAGCACCAAAACCTCCCATTCCCAAATGTGAAGTCCTCTTACTATTTTTTGCTTCCAATTGTTGATCATAAGCGTGCAAATCAAGGCAGTTAGGATCAAAACAAGGCTGATCCATTGGACGATCGTTATTGCGTCCATTTTTTCCCTTTTGAAATCATCTGGATTATCTTCTTCGTATAGAGAATCATCCTCTTCTTCGTTCTCGCCTCTTGTTAATATCCCTGAGGCGCGTGTTATTAATCCTGATTTATATTGACCTGACCTACATCCTGGTCCTGAGTATTGAACCTGAACCTCAACTTCTGGTGGATCTATCAATCTGGATTGGTGAGTTTTGGTTCGCATTATTGTAGCTCTTCTTTGAAACGAGGTGCATTTCAAAACCTCGCCGGCGCCTTTGTCATCGAGGCGACTATTCGAATTGCTCGAATTGCCTGATATTCGTCTGTGATGTTGTTGTTCTTGTAATCGAATGTCGTCAAATTGTTCTTCATCATCTGATGATTCTCTATGTTGCATCGATTGATCTCCTCGTTCGTTATCCGGTTCAATATCAAGTACTTTAGACGATTCATCAGGCTGAAACGAAACTCTCAATTCTCTCGAATTCGGAGCCCTATAATTTGAATTGACGCTTTCGTTATTGATATTCGTACCTTTAATCGGACTCTCTGCATTCTGATTCACAACATTGCTACGATTGCTTCGATCGCGAAGCTCGTCCATCTCCAAATCCATATCTAACGTCATTTCGCCTCCGGCATCCTTTTGCTTGTTCAAAAACTCGCTGATGAGCCTTGACGGCGGATCCTCCATGTCACCGCTGCGTCGCTTGTTGTCTTTGAAGAACTCGAAACTCGATCCGCGCATAAACCTGGTGTCGCTGGTTCCTTCGTCAACCCTATCTCCGCCGTCGATCTTAACGATGACTTCGTGGTCGTGATCAGAAAGGATGGGAAGGTGTTCGTGGTGAGAGTTGTCGACGGCGCCGGCGGAGATTCTCCGGGAGTGCTTGTTTGAGCGAGGAGATCCGAATGATCTCTTGATGGATGCAGGAAAATCCATCACATTTGCAGAAGAATTCTTCAGGTCATGCAGGTGCAGCGAATCAAACGATTAGAATCCATTTCGAGTGTTAACAAAATGATTTCACAAACAATTAATTTTTTTTTTCGTAACTCCAAAAAGTTATTTTTTGGAGGCACTACCAAATTTCAAATAATTACATCGTAAAGTTATATTTTATTTGAAATAATCATCTTTTTCTTTTCAAATTAATTTATCATCATGTTATTATTAACCGAGACATATTTGTTTTTTTTTTCTAATATATTAATACTACATTCTTTAATGTATAACTTACTTCATTATTATATTCTTTAGAGCATCTCCGACAGCTATTCTATATTTTATCTGAAAGAGAATAACAAAAATCAAAATCTTTAAATAAATATGTTTCTATTTCTAATAGTTATTCTATTTTAGAGATTATAGTACTAATTACAATAAAATAGTCACTACATTAATAAAATATTATTTCTCTCTCATTAACCTTTTGATTCAATGTTTCTTATTGGTGGAAAGAATCAAATATTATTTTTCCATCTTATTTTCTTTAATTTTAGCATACAAGAAATTTCTCCAAAATTAGAGATTTTTACCTTCTTTTCCACATATTCTCTATTTTAGCATACAAGATAACATAGTTGTTGGAGCAAAAAATTGTTAAAATCTCTTTTTTTTTCTATTTTAGCAAAGCAGTTGGAGATGCTCTTAAATATCTTGTATAACTATCATATTCCTTAGTTAATATGTTTATTAAATATTAAATAACATCACTTAAAAGACCTTACATTTTACTGCTTCACCAATAAAATTTATGTTTTTACCAATGCTAAACTTCCTTAATTATATCATTTACATTCTGGTTTCATCTTTACACTTTGATGAAAAAAAATTAGAACAATCAAATTTCATCATTGTTTCACCTATAAATTTTTTAACAAAAAATCATTGGTTCATTTACGAATTTTCTAACAAAAGTAATTGTGTTGGGTCACTTAAAGATTTTGAAGATGACCTCCTAATCTTTCATTTTTACAACATTCAATACATAGGAATTTTTAGGTTCTTTATGGTAGCTTGGTTATACATCAATCTTCGGCGAAGTCGAAGATCAGTTGAAGATCAATCTTCGGTGAAGTCGAAGATCAGTCGAAGATCAATCTTCGGTGAAGTCGAAGATCAGCCGAAAAAAGAAGAAATGTATCTACAAAGCGGATTGAAGATGGACTTTTTAGCCAAAAACAAAGTTACACCTGTCGACTAGATGAACCCATCGGCCATGATGGGATCGACCACAAAAGGTGATGATCTCACATCTTCATTTGAAGATATGTGTGCTGATGAAAGGTAAAGTGCCGATATATTCTTCAGTTATCTTCACCAATTTGTGTTTGATAATTTGGTGAGAATTGTCTTCGGTACATACTAATGTACTTTTCCTGCAATATATTTTGTAATATCTTGCAATGATAGAGACATTCTTTAGGAGATCAGAAAAAGGTTGGTTGGCTTTTTCATCCTTCTAAGGAAAGGTCTACACCAACCTCTCTGTAAGTCAACGCTTCAAAAGACAAAAGGTACACCATGTACCTTACCTGAGTGTTGATCCAAACTCTCTCAATGATTTAATGACGACCTTTAGAATAACTTAGTGAAAATTGCATTTAGCATCTGTATGTATAAGTGTTTCACCATCAGCGATAACATACTAAGTTTGTTCAGTATCGCTGTTGGAATCTAATGTAATAGTGTGAGATGCAATCCCTGAAGACAAGTTTCGTGACAAAGAAGTTCAGCGCTGACATCGAAGACAACGCTGATGAACAAGTGGCAAGTCTACTAATGGTCTGATGCAGGCATGAGTGAAACCAAGACAAGTCCACACGCGCGACGAATCTAGAAGAAAGCTTCAGCGATAGCTGACTTACATCAGCATTCCCTGATGGAAAACCTCCTCAACGATCGTTGATCATGAAGCTTGCAATTCAAGATTTGTTTGTCTTATCCTCTTGCACAAAATATACGGATGGTCAGAAGATACATGCTTTTGTTCAAGATCGTATAACCACTCTGCCAACTATACTGTTCACCATGCAGCCCAAAGCATGCGCCCAATCAGATGTTGACACGTGTAAAGTGCTCATGTCATGCATTTAATGCAATGGGTATTAATAGGAGCAACGCCCCTTCAGTTTGAAGGATCTCTCTCAAAACTACTTAGTGCGTAGAAAACCTTTGTTTTTCTACATCTTCATTTCTCTCTAGTTTCTTAGTGCAAGAACCCTTAGTGATTCTCAAGTTTGTTTAGATTAGGTTTACTTAATCTTATTCTGCAACAAACTGTAAATTGTAATTTGATTCATCAATAAACAATTTAGAAAACCAAAAATTTGTGTTTGTATTCAACCCCCTTCTACAAACTGTTGTACTTGTATAACCCCTTCGGGACCAACAAATGGTATCAGAGCACATTGTTTAATCTCATAAACAAGATCTTGCTTATACTTTTCTCTTCCTCGCTATTCTTCAAATGGTACTCAACACAAACACAAACTACATAGACAATGGTTCTCTTGCAAAACCTCCTCGATTTAGTAGAGATAACTTTAATATCTGGAAGAATCGAATGATGCTTTTTCTAGAAGGTGTAGATCCCACTATGCCTTACTATGTAGAAAATGGACCCTATGTTCCATCTGTTCTTTCTGCTGTTGTTCCTGCCACTGCTACCACTCCAGCCATACCTGAAAGAGAGAATATTAAAGAGATATACAAATGGACTGATGAAGACAAGAAGAAGGTAGCCATTGATACCAAAGCCAGATCAATAATATCTATGGCTCTACCTGATGAGGTTTATCACTCTGTAATGAACCTTAAAATGTCTAAAGCCATGTGAGACACAATCTATGTTCAATATGAATGGAGAACAAGAATCCAGAAAGATAAATCTGGTAAGACAATATGAAAGCTTCATTTGTGGTAAGAATGAATCTTCATCTGAAGTACACCAACGTTTTAACTGCTTATTAATTGATTTAAGAACTGTTGGTAGGACCTACTCTAACTCTGAGACCCTAACAAAATTCTTGGAATGTCTTCCTAAAAGTTGGGACACTTATACCATGTGTCTTAAACTCTTTAAAGAACTCAAATATATGCCCTTAAGCACTCTTTATGGAATTTTGCTCAATCATGAACAATCATGTCAGCTTAAGAAGAATCTTGTAAAAGATTCAAAAGATTCTAAAAGCACACTTGTTGCTTTACTCTCCTCAGTATGATACCCTCTCAGTGATCCTCTGTCACTATCACTAGTTGGAATCAAATTATGACGATTCATCATAAACTGACACGTCAGAACTTGATGAATCACTGACACTCTTGACAAACTCCTTCAGGATATTTGCAAGAAAGAGTAAATTCAGAAGAAATAAACCTCTTACTATCACTGACAAACCAAAATCAACTCCTATTGATAAGGCAACTGCTACTTGCTATAACTGCGATAAGAAAAGGCACTTTGCTAGTGAATGCAGGTCAAAGAAAGTCTTAAAACCTTCTTCATCTCTCAAACACTCTTCAACCTCTAGATCTAGAGATGACAAATACCTTTAACTTAAAGAAAAATATCCGAAGTTGAGGAACTTCAAGAAGAAAGGTAAAAGTCTAATCGCTGAAGAACACGATTGGGCTGAATTTGATGAGGAATCAGATGCTGTTGAAGAAGATGAGGCCAATCTCTGTTTTATGGCCAAAACCTAAGAAGTGAAAGAAGAACCCGTTGATGTTCCCTCTACATCTTCCACTTCTCAGGTATCAACCTCTTCTAACCCAACTCTCACTGATGCTGATAGACTTCGTGTTATCGGTTCACCGACAGTTGATTTATATGATGCCCTGAATGGCAAAACACAAGTTGAACAACAAAATCTAGATTTAACTGAACAACTTAAAAATGTCATTTAAAGATCCAAGAACTATCTAATATAGAAGAAAGTTTAAAAGATCAGGTTTATGAAAATCAGCAAATCAACATTGAACGCGAACAAGATATTGCTGAACTGAAAGCTAAGAAAGCTACTGTTGAAGGATGGTATAAATCCTCAACAAAGATCACTGAGATAATCGGTGCTCAGATCTCTGTTAATGACAGAAGTGGTCTTGGTTTTTGTGCTGACAAAGAAGAACCAAGCAAAGATCGTTCCATGTTTAAGTTTGGAATGTTCGTTTCTTCCATCCCTGACACCTCATCATCTCAGTGCTCTTCTTCTACTATTCCCATCCTTGAGGAAAAATCTTCTATGACTCCCAAACTTAAGGATAAAGGAAAAACTGTTTTACAAAATCCTCAGAAGGGTACCAAAGTGCCAAAGTTGTAGAAGACTAAACCTTCAGCTAATCAACCTTCCATTTCAAAAGCTAAGATCCCTGAACATGTTTAGTGATCAACTCCCTGAATAAAAGTTGATGTAAAAGCTAAGGTTCCTCCGATATCTGATGCCAAAGGAATTCTTGGTACATGCCCTGCTCATTTAAATCTTTCAAATATTTATGCCTATGGTCCTAAAGCCACTTTCAACTATAGGAAATGCTATCATTGTGGACGTACTGATCATATTGCTAGTAAGTGCCCTACAGCCACCACAACTGAGAAATCAACTAAGGTGAAGATGACTGCCTCCAAGGCAAAGAAGATCACCCCAAGTGAAAAACAAGTCATGGTGAAAAATACCACTAAGGTTAAGAAATTAAACAAAGTGAAGGTTACCACTGACGCTGAATCATCAGATGATGTGAAGATCGTTGATCCTTCCACTTTCTCTTCCATTAACAATTGTGGACCCATAGTAAAGTGGGTACCAATTCAAAATTAACCTTCCTTATAATTGCAGGTTTCGAAGGGTAGCTGGTATCTTGATAGTGGAAGCTCTCGACATATGAATGGAGAAAATAATTTGCTTTCTGAATACAAGGAAGAGAAAGGTCCCTCAGTGACCTTTGGTGGAAATGGGAAAGGCTATACAAGAGGGTTTGGTGTACTCACAAATGGTATAACTACCTTCAGAAGAGTCGCTTACGTAGAAGGACTAAAGCATAATCTTCTTACCATTAGTCAGCTATGTGATAAAGACTTCAAAGTATGCTTTACTAAGAAAGCATGTTTTGTCACTGATAAGAAGGAAAAACTTGCTCTCAGCGGTTATCGTTTGGAAAATGTCTATGTCATAAACATGGACTCAACAACCACTGAAAACATTTGTTTTCTATTCAAAGCCTCATCAGATGTCAGCTGGCTATGGCATAAGAGGCTCTCTCATATGAACTTCAAGACGCTGAATACTCTATCCTCAAAGGAACTAGTCACTGGCTTGCCTCAACACTCATATGCTAAGGAATCTCTCTGCTCAGCATGTGAAAAAGGAAAGTAAACTAAAGCTAGTTTCAAATCTAAGCAAGTGTCATCATTGACAAACCCTCTTCAACTCCTCCATATGGATTTATTTGGCCCTGTCAACATACAATCTATCACTGGAAAGAAATACACTCTCGTCATAATAGATGATTTTTCTCGCTATACATGGGCAATGTTTCTTCGATCTAACAGTGACACTCCAGATGAACTCATTTCAATTGTTAGAAAAATGGAAGTCCTGAATAATATGACGGTTCACTCAATAAGGAGTGATCATGGAACTGAATTAAAAAAACATTTCTCTTGATAACTTCTTTGAAAGCAGGGGTATATCTCACAACTTCTCAGCGGTAAGAACACCTCAGCAAAACAGAGTCGCTGAAAGAAGAAACAGAACGATCATCGAAGTTGCTCGATCTATGCTCAGAGATTCACATCTTCCAACTCAATTCTGGGCATAAGCTGTCAACACTGCATGTTTCACTTAAAATAGGTCACTGATTGTCAAAAGGTTTCAACAAAACCGCCTATGAACTTTTCTATGGGAGAAAGCCATGTATCAGCTTTTTTCATAGTTTTGGTTGTCAGTGCTTCATCTTAAACGAAAGAGATACTCTTGGAAAATTCGATCCCAAAGCTGACGATGGAATATTCTTCGGATACTCCCTAGTATCCAAAGCCTTCAGAGTCTTTAACAAGAGAAGACAAATTGTTAAAGAAACCATTCATGTCACATTTGATGAATCTCGTTCAACAAATTCAAAACCTACTGCTGAAAACGAAGAATTGAATCAGTGGATGTTTTCTTATTATGGAGAACTAGAAGCTAATTTCAATTTTGATCCTCAGGTTAATATCCCAATCGCTGATGATGTTCCTATTATCATTCCTAGCGTGCAAAAAAGTGAAGCTGGATCCTCCTCTTAGGTATCAGATGTTCCCATAAACACTTTGCCTCCTTCTGAACCCTCAAATTTTGAAAACCCATCCACTTCTGATCAACAATCAGTGAACGACACACTATCTGAACCTCAACAATTACTGCCTAACATACTTGACACTATCACTGCTGAAGCCTGTTCTTCAGCACCTCCAGAAGTCCACTCAGAGCCAGAATTTCAAGCTCCAGCTCAGAGGTGGACAATGAATCATCCAATTGAACAAATTCTAGGTGATCCAAATGCAGGTATTCAGACACGACGAAGTTCAGGTAACATTTGTCTCTTTGTTAATTTCATTTCGCTGATTGAACCGAAAAGGACTGATAATGCCCTCAGAGATCCAAACTGGGTCAGTGCCATGCAAAAAGAGCTGAGTGGGTTTGAAAGAAACAAAGTTTGGAATCTCGTTCCCAGACCATCTGACAAAACTGTAATTGGCACCAAGTGGGTGTATCGAAATAAGTTAGATGAATTTGGAATTGTAACCCGCAACAAAGCTAGACTAGTTGCTCAGGGATACAAACAAGAAGAATGTATAGACTATGATGAAACCTTTGTCCCAGTGGCAAGACTCGAAGAAATTCGACTTTTCATAGCATATGCAGTTCACAGAGACTTCAAAGTTCACCAAATGGATGTTAAGTAAGCATTCCTAAACGGAAAGATGAATGAAGAAGTTTATGTTGAACAACCTCCAGGATTCGCTGATCCTAAGCATCTAGAATATATTTATAAACTGGATAAGCCCCTCTATGGTTTAAAACAAGCACCTCGTGCATGGTATGACATTTTATCCTTTTATCTTATTGCTGAAGAATTTGAACGTGGTAAGACTGATAACACTTTATTTTTCAGAAAAGTTAAAGGTCATGTTATTCTTGTTCAAATATATGTCGATGACATTATATTTGGTTCTACTAACCCATCTCCGTGTACTCGATTCGTTGAACGAATGAAAAAATAATATAAGATGAGTATGATGGGTGAACTAACATACTTCCTTGGACTTCAGATCAAGCAGAACGATAAGGGTAAATTTATCCACCAAGGTAAGTACGTTAAAGATATGTTGAAGAAATTTGATCTTACTCAAAGCTCAGCCATGAAAACTCCTATGGCACCTCCGCTGACACTTAACAAGGATCCAAATGGAAAACCTGTTAATGTCACTGCCTATAGAGGAATGATCGGCTCTCTTTTGTATCTTACAGCGAGTCGACCTGATATCATTTATTCTACTTGTATTTGTGCAACATATCCATCTGAACCCAAAAAATCACATCGATATCTGTAAAGCGAATTTTTAGATATCTGAAGGGTACACCCAACCTAGGTCTTTGGTATCCCAAGGACTCAGGGTTTGATCTAACTGCCTATTCAGATAGTGATTTTGCAGGTTGCAAACTGGATAGAAAGAGCACCACAGGAGGCTGTCAGCTCTTGGGTGGAAAGCTGGAAAGTTGGACAAGTAAAAAAGCAGAACTCAGTGTCCACCTCAACCGCTGAAGCTGAGTACGTAGCCGCTGGTAGTCGTTGTGCCCAGGTCTTATGGATGAGAAATCAGCTCATAGATATGACCTCCAGCTATCAAAGATTCCTATCTATTGCGACAACACTAGTGCCATCGCTATAACAAACAATCATGTGTTACACTCAAAGACTAAACACATTGAAACAAGATATCATTTTATCAGAGATCATGTGATGAATGGAGACATAGAACTTCATTTTATTCCCACTGACTATCAGCTCGTTGATCTCTTTACCAAACCTCTTGATGAGACAAGATTCAACTTTCTCATCAGCGAGCTTGGAATGCTAAACCTTGAAGAATAAGACTTCAGCGGTCAAGCATCATGTCAGCAATAAGGTTCTATCTCTGATACTCATCTCCTAATCTCCAAGTAAATGTTCTTTGACACTTAGGTATGTTCTCTATCTTAATTCACTGATGTTTTCTTCAGCGAATTGTCTTTCAAAATTAAAATCGATCACTGACATTTTCTATCAGTGATCCCTTTGAAAACTAAAAACTCATCACTGATATTTCTCATCAGTGATTCTTCTTCTAAAAGCAAAATCTATCATTGACATTTCTTATCAGAGTTATCTTTTGAAAAACGAAAACACACCTTTTATGTGACGTCATCCTAGATGATAACCCATGACACACATTTTTCTCTGACACGTTCGTCCATTACACTTCTTGACCAATCATCTTCGTGGGACGTGTCCGTGTCATGATGAGTATTGTAACAACCCAAAATCTTAGTGAGTCTTGGAGTTTGGTGGTCAAAGTATGAAAAACGAAAATTAAGTTAAGGGGCCATTTCTGTAATTTGAGGAAAGTATAAATGTGCACAAAATTCTAGGGCAGCCTCCATTTAGCAAATCAGTGTTTTTATATTGTTTAGGTGTGTGGTGGCGTGAAGCAAGGAAAGAAAAGGAAGAAGAAGAAGAAGAAAGCTATAGAGAGGAGAAATCAATTAGGTAATCCCTCTTGAATTCGCAATCTATGTGATGTAGTATTCCCTCTTCATTAGTTTGGATTCTACGATTTAAATCAGTGATTTAATGAGTTTTCAACCACAATTCCTAAAAAGTGGGTTTCATGGGTTTTGTCTTAATAAATCAATTTAAGGGGTTATAAATGGATTAAGTGGGTATTTGAGGTTGGTGGATGAACCCTTGTAGTTGTCTAACCAAACTAATGGCTTAAATCGGAGTATAAATCGGTTTTAGAAATTCTAAGTTCGAACAACAGCGTTTTCCGGACACCAGTGTTTGATGGTGTCCGGATATGTTGCAGGTGTCCGGGTAAGTGCCTCGTGAAGGTGTCCGGATAAGTGTGGAGTCCGGATAAGTGTGGCGTCCGGATAAGTGTGGCGTCCGGATAAGTATGGCGTTCGGATAAGCATGGCGTCCGGATAAGTGTAGTGTCCGGATAAGTGCTGTGTCCGGGAAGGGATATCCGGACAGTAGGTCTGAACTATTTATCTGATGTGGATCTATTGCCTTAGGTGTTCGGTTGGGTTAGCTTGGCAGTATTTAAGAGGTGCGGTGTACGTCAATCAAGGTGAGTTCCCTAAACCTCTTTTACGACGCAAATGTTAAATGATTCTTTTACTGATTATGGTTTTAACGAGCATGAAATATTTATGAAATGATATGCATGGAAGGAAAAGGAATGTTTGATATGTTGAAATGATGCGCATGATTTATAAAGAGTCAAATGCTTTTATGAAACGTATGTGCATGCTATGTGATGTCGGTCTGTACTGTGGGATCAATGAGCCTCGGGATCTAATGATCCCTTGGATATGTTTGACGAGACGGTAGGTTGGAATTCGTTTCCTCCTAGGCGGGTATCGGGGAGTCTGCTTGGGCCCCGATACGAGAGTGCGAAAGGGTAGTCTGCTTGGGCCCCGATCGCGAATGGTTAAGGGATCCATTACACAGTGCAGTACCATATGTGATGATTTATGATGCATTTTAACGAAAGGATTTCATATTGTTTATACATGTTCTTTTACGGAGGGAATTCACTAGACCTTTTGGTCTAACCCTCACTTTCAAAACTAAACCATTTTCAGGTAAGCATGTTAAGGGTTCTTCCAGTAAGAACTAGGAGGCTATAAGAAGTACTTGAAGCTTAGAGTGACTTCAAGTTTTGGCTATGATGACTATAGAATAGCTCTCGGCTGTGGATTTAGAGACTTTCGCTGTCAATTTTGTTTAGTATGAATTATTGATGATGTAAAGACAAGGTTTTATGTAATTCGAATGCTTATTTTTTGGTTGGTTGCCTGCTATGAAATCTGGGACGTTACAAATGGTTTCAGAGCCTTAGTTTAAGGGATTTAGGTGACCATTTGGGCCTAAACTTAAACTGTAAGATAAGGAACACATCCGAGACATAGAATTGTGTAATACCCCGGATAAGTTCGTTAGTTAAAATCTCCTTTCCGTTAAATAAAGTTAACTTTAAAGTTAGATGTTTAGGGTATGTTTGGATAAATTATAAGTTTAGGGGTGTTTGGGTCAATATTGAGAAGTTCAAGGTCTATATGGTAAGTATGGATATATATTATCCCTTAAGCTATATCCAGATATTTTCATTTACAACAATTATCCAGATTTCAGTAGGTGTTGTGTGTGTGTGTGTTGAGAGAGCAAGAAGGAGAAAAGAAGAAAACTAGGGTTAAGGCTTCAATTGGATTGCTTGGAAACGATTTAAGGTATGTTCCCTGTGTATTTTGTGTTGGTAATTGCTAGTAAGTAGTTCCTATCGGAGTAGAAACATCCCAAACACTTCTGTTAATGATTCAGTCGATTTCTGGGTGAAAATGGGATAAACAGTCAGAGGTGTCCGGATAATATGAAGGTATCCGGGTAGTTTCTTGGGTGGTGTCCGGGTAGATTATTGATAGTGTCCGGATGATTTGTTTGAGAGTTTCCGGGTGATTTAGAGTCCGGATGGCATCCGGATTCCTCGTGTTGTCCGGATTAGTCGTGCTGTCCGGATTACTGAGGTTGTCCGGAAAAGTCTTGTTGTCCGGAAAAGTGGTGTTGTCCGGGTTGTTTGGGTTGTCCGGATAACTTGGCTGTTTGGGTAATTTTGAGGATAAAAGTTATGTAGATGTATCTAGAGTCCATAACCTGCTAGTAAGTCTTATACATAAGTTGGTAAGGAGATATTTGTATGTAAATGGTTTCAGATTCTGAGGTATTTGGATAAAGGAACGGATAGCTCGGAGAAAGGTTTGGAAGCATATTGCAAGCATTCAGGTGAGTTTTGCTTTAAACGTTTTCAACTGGAATACATATATGTGTTTATATATGTATGTGAGTATGTGTATATATATATGAGATGATTATGTGGTAGGAATATGTTTATGTGTATATAAATGACAATATGATGTAATGAGGTATATATTGTATTTATATAAGCTTTGCACTACACGAGTGCACTTGTTGCCGGGTTCCGGTGAGCGGACCGGTGTGTTGCCGGGTTCCGGTGAGCGGACCGGTGTATTGCCGGGTTCCGGTGTGCGGACCGGTGATGTGTCGTAGTTGTTGTACGACGTTGATTTATTAGTTGGCTTGCTACCAACTAATATGGCCATTTGTGGAGGAATAAGGTGGATGAGATGTACACGATGCACGAGTCTGGATTGGTATTTAAATACGTGTGGTATGTTTATATTTTACGAAAGAATTATCAAAGGTTTATCTAAACTATTTTAATATAAAGGATTTACATAAAAGGTTTATAATGATTTTGGAAAGGACCGGGATTAACTCACTAGACCCGTTTGGTCTAACCCTCATTTTGTTTTCAAAAATATGTTTTCCAGGTTAAGGATCGACAAAGGAAAGGATTAAGTGTAAGGAGCATTTGATGGGCGCTGCTTAGGAAGCTTAATGTATTTTGTAGTTTCGAGACCGAAGGGACCGTTTGTGGTTTATTTTGTATCTTTTATTATGAATGTAATGAAGTTATGCAATGTATGTTATTTGTTGTATGTTTGGGAAACCGGGTCGTTACAAATGGTATCAGAGCCCTAGTTTAAGAGATTTAGGTATTTGGATTTATACCTAGACTTAAACTGCATGTGAAGTAGGATGTCCTTATTATTTTAGAACCTGGGGATGTTAAGTATAAAAAGGTAGAAGGAACATCATGTAAGGTATGTTCAAATTACACCTGGCCAGTGTAAGCGGGAACTTACAAGTACATGTTGAACCGGAATATCTTGTTATATTGGGTATGTGCTTACGTGTATATTAACCTTGTTGAAATCAACAGAGTGGCACGTCGAACTCGACGTATGGATAGAGATGAAGACAGGTATATTTCTATAAACTTTATACGTGCTAAAGTGTTATCTGACTTCGGTGCAAACCGATTCTTTTGTGTTTTCAATTTTATTATTTGTGTTAGAAAAATATTTGATAATTGTGTTAGAGATATAGAAGGGTGTGTTTAATTATTGTTGTTCTAATTTGTTAGTGTGTAGAGTGTGATGGCTTGAGTGTAAAAAATAATAGCAATATGTAGAACGTGATGAATTGTGTGTGGAAGGTAACGATAGTGCGTAAAGTCTTGACCTAGTCATGAAGGCGACAATTTAGTATGTTGTGTAGATTATACTTAATGTGATTGTTGACGCTATCAAGAAAGGTATTGTTTAAATGTGTGGGGTAATGTGGATAAGATGGTGGAAGTTTATAATTAGTGAATGTGTGAGGTGTAGTAGTAATGAATTTCGTGAGATTAAGTGGTAGATTTGTGAGGATATGGGGTGAGTATAAGTGGAAACCTCTGCTCGGAATTTTGTTTGTAAGTTGTGTAGAGGTGCCAAAAGTATGTGGGGAGAGGTATGGATGTCTAGGCGGTGTGTAGTAGTGTTATTCAAGAATAAGAGAATGGAGTGTCAATAGATGGTTAGCTAAAGAATAGAGTATTACCGTTTGAGAAATGGAAAATGTGAAGTTATTTTGAGCATTGAGTGTGATTTCGGATTGACTCGATTAAGCTTCTGATATGAGGTATGGTGAAGTTGTTAGTAAAGTATAGTAGTTGTTGAAATTAGGTGCGTGCAATTGGTTTGGAGGCGAAAGAAAGCTAGCTTATAGGATCTGTTAAGAGTGAGTACCTTCTAGTGTGCTATCCTTGGAGAAAACGTGTTTTATGTTGAGAAGAGAATGGGAGAAAGTAGTCGAATGTAATGATCAGAGTGAAGGACCATTGGATAGGACATGATAGTAGTTACCCTCGTTTATTGCTTAACCGAATTCCGGGACGAAATTCTTTTAAAGGGGAGATAATGTAATACCCCGGATAAGTTCGTTAGTTAAAATCTCCTTTCCGTTAAATAAAGTTAACTTTAAAGTTAGATGTTTAGGGTATGTTTGGATAAATTATAAGTTTAGGGGTGTTTGGGTCATTATTGAGAAGTTCAAGGTCTATATGGTAAGTATGGATAGATATTATCCCTTAAGCTATATCCAGATATTTTCATTTACAACAATTATCCAGATTTCAGTAGGTGTTGTGTGTGTGTGTGTTGAGAGAGCAAGAAGGAGAAAAGAAGAAAGCTAGGGTTAAGGCTTCAATTGGATTTCTTGGAAACGATTTAAGGTATGTTCCCTGTGTATTTTGTGTTGGTAATTGCTAGTAAGTAGTTCCTATCGGAGTAAAAACATCCCAAACGTGTAAGGTAAGTTTGGGATTACACCTGGCCAGTGTAATTACGAACTTACAGGTACATGTGCGTGCTTACAATACCTTACTTATAGCAAATTTGTTGTGTCACGTCTAGTAAGGATTAACTATCGGTTTCTTTCAGTTTAGCGCTATGGCTGGGAGAGCGTTGAGGAATAGGTCAGCAAGATCCCTGAGGGATAGACCGAACTCCATTGTTTGGGGAAGTGTCATGTAAGAGTCATTATGATGTGATGTATGTAGACATCGTAGAGAAGAAACGTTGTAAAGAATGTTATGAGTCGTCTAGAGGTAGCTCTTCGTGGATTCGGAGAGGATGAATGTTTGAGTTTGAGTAAGACTCCAGTTTCGGGAGAGTCCTAGTTATGGAAACCATGGGATAGATCAGTTGGGAGGGTAAGATCGAATAGTGTCAAAACCTTGAAAGTATCAATGGAGCCCTGAATTTTAGTCTAGCTTTTCATTGGCAGGATAAATGGAATAGGGTACTTATAGTGAATTGAAAGCATGTAGAAGTAGAAGGTGAGACAGTCGATCAAAGCGAAAATAGTGTGACATGGTTGAGTAAGTGAGATGTGGAACGCATGTACATCAAGTTAGTGCTTGATCGAGAGGGCGACCCTTGGTCGAAGGAAGAGTGTCAAGGATAAGTTGCGTGGGTGAAGCGGTTGACCTTGCTAGGGTGAGTAGCCTTCAATTGCAAGAAGAGTTTCATGCATAGCTTTCTTAAATATAACATGAAAATTTTCACGATTTAAATTAAATGTGTAAATATCAATTTTGATCGAAAAGGAGTCAGAATGTGCAAGCGTATGTTTAAAGAAAAGGTGATTTCATTCACATTGCACGATGAAATTTTGAGCCTAACGATTGCAAAGTATTTCACACTTTTCATGATGAGTTAAATCATTATAAAAGGTCGAGAAGACGTGTGCCAGCAAAACGTTTACAATCAATGAATTTTAACCGATTGATATCATATAAAAGAGTGTGAGAACCGACTGGTTTACTTGGTGTCAGTAATTTATTTCGAAATTGTGTCGTATGAAAGGATTTTCATTCAACGTATTACTGTCGTGATAACATCGTTCGGAATTGAGTAAGATTAAGGTTCACGGAAAGATGTATGCAAACGACTCTCGAATCGTTGTGCAGGGCGTTGTAGTTATAAGAGTGATGGGGTCATGTGTACCCAAGTGCTTTCCAAACGTTCTTTATTTAAAATGATGAAATGTGCGAAAAGATTTATTTACTGTATTGTCATGCATGAAGGCTATGAACCCACTAGGTCGTAGAGTATTACGTCTTAAGCTAAGGAAGAACTCTGAGAGCGGAGAGGCGTTGGTCAAGTCAGGGGAGAACGTATGTAGCTTTGGTTTATGTGTTTAAGAGGAGAGTTGGACCTTGGAAGAGTCGGGAATGGATTTAGTGCCAGGTGTATGAGGGTGTGTACCTTTGCTCGATGACTGAGAACACAGTTGCCGAGGGGCGATGGTGCCCGGAGGAAGGACTAGGAGTCATCAAGGTTTTGGGTTTTTAGCAACTCTTTATGAGTAGTGCTGTGGGGCAGGAATGAAAGGTCCACGATGTGGGTCATGAGATTCGAAGGGAGCTTGTAATATTGATGTTACATGAGTAAGTTTCGAAATGGGGGGCGACGGATTATAAAGTTAACTATGATGTGTAGGGAGGAATAGGTCCCGTAAGGAACGCATGTTAAAGGATAGGTTAAGGAAGTAGTTAAGAGTTGCCTTTTGGTGTTGAAGTCGGCAACGGTGTATGTTGGCCGAGGCCGAAGACTCGAACCAGATGAGTGTAAGTTGATAGAATATCTTATAGACGTGTTAATTTAGTAAGAGACTGTTGTTGTTGAGTAGGCATTCTATTTACGAGGCGAGGAGGGTCCGTAGAAGGACAAAGTGTGTAACACAAGCGAAGTGAGTGTAGACTATACCAGTCTGTAAGAAAATGTGCCGTGTCTAAGAAAGGACTCGGGTCATAAAAGAGCTAGTTAGGATGTTCGTGTTTGAGCTAAGTGTGAACTCGTGAGTCATAGTTCAACAAGTTGGGAGAGAACTAAGTAGCGAGACAGACTCGATTGTAGTATACGGGAGAATATGAAGGAAAGTGTGAATTGTGTACGAATGAATAGTAGCGTCAATTGCCAAGATATCTGTGTCAGCCGGTGATGTAGTAAGGCGATGTTAGAAAGATGAAGGATTAGAAGGAAGTCCTTTTAGGATTTCGGATAGAGTGTACGTTTTGCAATCCCAGTTGTTGAAGTATGTGGGTTGTAAGTAGGTGTGTATTTTGACTGTTATCGGAATGGAATGTCGGGGTAGAATTGGGTGATTGCCCATTTGTGAGACCAAGCTTTGTGGTTACGTATGTTGTTAAGTATATTCTTGAGGGAAGAAGTAAGTTTAAAGAAGATGATGGATAGATTAGTCAAGCTGTAGTATAGTAGAGGGGACATCGTTAAAGAATGAAAATTGTTCCTTATGCGTGAGGGAATGATCCTAGGATAAAATAGTTGGAAATTTTGGTTATGTTTAAGGAATGACGTGATGATGATTGTGGGTCGGAATAGTAGTATGATCGTTAGTTGATTTGAAATGTCATGATAGAGGTATAAGCCTTTGGTTGGTTGATTTAAATTTTATAGATTTGTTAAGGAATGACGTTCATTTGTTATTACAGGATGTGTTACAATTTTTGGGGAAGTGTTATTGAGACTAACACACTGATTGTTAAAGAATTATTTAAGGTAAATCTAAGTAAGAAAGCCGGGATGACGGTATATATATATCTGTCTGATTTTATGATCATAGTGGTTAGTCGAAAAAATTGTGGAACCCGAGTTTCGGGGTGTTCTTGAATTAATAGATCCGTTTGTAATAGGGAATCCAAGGGGGTGGATTATTAGAGTGAATAGGGGACGTCACTAAGGAACACTTCGGGGTCATTGGAAGTTAAAGAGGATGAGGGTTGTGTTAGTCAGAATGTGGTGGGATTGATGTGAAATCCTTAAAGAATGTGAATTGTTGCTTATGTGTGAGAGAAATGTCTGAGAAGGTAAAAGTTGGAGATTAAAGAATGTGTAGTGACGTCGAACGCTGGTCTTGTTTCAAGACGGCTTGGTTGAATGCCTTAAGATAAGATCTTGGTGCAACTGTTTGGTTATGTAAGTAATGAGAAAGCGATAGCAACATGTGGAAAGGTCGGGAGAGAGGGGCAAGTAATGTGTGGTGAGCAGTGCTCCACGCTAACGTGGGGAAGGTGTAGATAGTATGTCTGAACAAGTGAGTAAATTAGAAGTAGTACACTTGACAGTATTGTGTAGATTGTCTTTGATAGTGTGCGAACCGTTGGAAAGAATATTGAGGAAGGAAATTGTGTAAGATTTTGTGCAGGGGAGAAGTGGATGAGACAACTAAATGAGTTAAGTTAGTGACCTTGTGAGAAAGGTGTAAACGATTTGGTCGTATAGTGTTTAAGCTAGTGGGAATAGCATGGTGTGACCATGGTTATTCCTCCCAGTTGGGTGAGGGTAACCGGAGTTATGTTTTATGACCGAACGAACGTGGTAATCAGCGAGGATTTGATGTGTTTCAGGATAAGTTTAAGTCTAGTAGGTGAACACTTCAACGTTAGGTTTGAAGGTTCCTACCCTGGGTTACGTACAAGGATGGAGTGATGAAGTGGTGAGGATGTAAGAAATGGTTGACGAGTTGTGGTCGTGGTGGTCCGAGAAAGGGAAATGTTTTCCGCATAGTCGATTGTTGATTAGGAGAAGTAATCTAGGATTGTTTGTATTTCGATGAAGGAACTCTGGGTTGTGAGTTGTCGGGACGTTCAGGTTTGGATTTGTGTCAAGCGGTCAAGTGTGTGTCCGTCTCTTAGTAAATGAATCTCGTGTTGTGGCAAGGGATTTAGCCAAGTTCCTCCTTAAAGAAAGTGTTGATGCATGAGAAGCCTTAGTAAATCTTCTGTAGTCAAGATCGACCGAGTAGGAACAGTAGCCTACGAGTTAGAGTACCGTAAGAACTGAAGGAAATGCACCCAAGGTTCCATGTTTCGAGTCTGATGAGATGGTTGACTGAGTCAGATATAGCTTTGCTTTGGGAAGTGTCGGTTTTGATGTGGGCAAGATACCCGCATCTTTTCCAATGAGGAATTCCGGGGACGGAATTCTTTTAAGGGGGGAGTGTTGTAACAACCCAAAATCTTAGTGAGTCTTGGAGTTTGGTGGTCAAAGTATGAAAAACGAAAATTAAGTTAAGGGGCCATTTCTGTAATTTGAGGAAGGTATAAATGTGCACAAAATTCTAGGGCAGCCTCCATTTAGCAAATCAATGTTTTTATATTGTTTGGGTGTGTGGTGGCGTGAAGCAAGGAAAGAAAGGGAAGAAGAAGAAGAAAGCTATAGAGAGGAGAAATCAATCAGGTAATCCCTCTTGAATTCGCAATCTATGTGATGTAGTATTCCCTCTTCATTAGTTTGGATTCTACGATTTAAATCAGTGATTTAATGAGTTTTCAACCACAATTCCTAAAAAGTGGGTTTCATGGGTTTTGTCTTAATAAATCAATTTAAGGGGTTATAAATGGATTAAGTGGGTATTTGAGGTTGGTGGATGAACCCTTGTAGTTGTCTAATCAAACTAATGGCTTAAATCGGAGTATAAATCGGTTTTAGAAATTCTAAGTTCGAACAGCAGCGTTTTCCGGACACCAGTGTTTGATGGTGTCCGGATATGTTGCAGGTGTCCAGGTAAGTGCCTCGTGAAGGTGTCCGGATAAGTGTGGAGTCCGGATAAGTGTGGCGTCCGGATAAGTGTGGCGTCCGGATAAGTATGGCGTCCGGATAAGCATGGCGTCCGGATAAGTGTAGTGTCCGGATAAGTGCTGTGTCCGGGAAGGGATATCCGGACAGTAGGTCTGAACTATTTATCTGATGTGGATCTATTGCCTTAGGTGTTCGGTTGGGTTAGCTTGGCAATATTTAAGAGGTGCGGTGTACGTCAATCAAGGTGAGTTCCCTAAACCTCTTTTACGACGCAAATGTTAAATGATTCTTTTACTGATTATGGTTTTAACGAGCATGAAATATTTATGAAATGATATGCATGGAAGGAAAAGGAATGTTTGATATGTTGAAATGATGCGCATGATTTATAAAGAGTCAAATGCTTTTATGAAACGTATGTGCATGCTATGTGATGTCGGTCTGTACTGTGGGATCAATGAGCCTCGGGATATAATGATCCCTTGGATATGTTTGACGAGACGGTAGGTTGGAATTCGTTTCCTCCTAGGCGGGTATCGGGGAGTTTGCTTGGGCCCCGATACGAGAGGGCGAAAGGGGAGTCTGCTTGGGCCCCGATCGCGAATGGTTAAGGGATCCATTACACAGTGCAGTACCATATGTGATGATTTATGATGCATTTTAACGAAAGGATTTCATATTGTTTATACATGTTCTTTTACGGAGGGAATTCACTAGACCTTTTGGTCTAACCCTCGCTTTCAAAACTAAACCATTTTCAGGTAAGCATGTTAAGGGTTCTTCCAGTAAGAACTAGGAGGCTATAAGAAGTACTTGAAGCTTAGAGTGACTTCAAGTTTTGGCTATGATGACTATAGAATAGCTCTCGGCTGTGGATTTAGAGACTTCCGCTGTCAATTTTGTTTAGGATGAATTATTGATGATGTAAAGACAAGGTTTTATGTAATTCGAATGCTTATTTTTTGGTTGGTTGCCTGCTATGAAATCTGGGACGTTACAAGTATTTTTCCCGCTCATCATTTGTTTCTCTCTCCTCTCCTTCCTATATAAACAACCCTTGTTTATATTTTTCCTCTTCACGCACACAAACTCTCTCAAGTCAAAGAACATTCAAGGCATTCAAAGAAATTAAGAACTTAAGAACTTGAACTTCAAAACCTTCAAGTTTCTATGTTTTTATTCTTAAACTTATACACATTATAAACAAAAACCTTGTTTTGATCTTAAATCTTTGCTACTAAAGATCAAAAACGTGTTTTCTCTTCATCAAATCACCTGTTTCATGATTTTCTCTCAAAAAACCCTAAAAAGGTTTTTAAGATTTAAAACTGTTTTTAAACTTTTTCTCTCTCATCTTCAATGTGTTTTTCCAGATTATTTCCTAAAAAGGAAACTGGTAAAACACACTTTTCTACCATTTTCATTCTACTTGAAACTAGTAAAAACTCATTTTCTTATTTCTGGAACTTCTCTCTAAAACCTTTCATACCAAGAAACTTTTCATCTTCTTTTTCTTTTGTTCTTTTAACTTTCTAGAAATGGCCTCACAAGCAACCACCTTTGTGAAATCCAAGAATGTCAAGTTTGACATGTCCGCTGTTCAGTTCATCGGGAATAATCACCTCGCACTGCTGACCCTTCCTGAAAAGAAGCCATCCCTGCATCTGACAGTCTCTCCTCCGGCCCATAAGCACCTATTGCAGCAGTTCTTGTATACTTTTGAACGTGCTGAGAAGACTCTTCAATCTAGGAAGAGTGTCACTGTGATATCCTTCTAGACACAATATGGTGAGGGTAGCATTACCCCCAACGCCATACACTCAACACTCAGACTGGCCACTACCAGACCTTTCGATGAACCCATTGACGAAGAGCTGATTAAATTCCTTGACCTCATGGAATATGAATGGGAGACAAAACCCAGATCCAAAGCCTTGGACAAAAAGTTGACAAAAGTCCTTAAAGCCAAGATACCCTCAGAACTCAACTACATCTTCACCCATTTCATCCAATGCATGGGTGGAAAGACTTTTTCCATGGATCATGCCAGCCGCCCAACTCTGTAGATGAGATACTCTATCATCACTGGCAAGAACATAGATTATTCCAGGATGATCTTTTGACGACCTAATGATCAAGGTCGAGAAACTAGACAGAGAAGTCAAAGTCCCTTACGTGCGCTTTATCTTAGTGCTCATGCAGTTCTTCCTCCAGAAGCTCTACCCGACCAAGGGTGATTATCAACTCCTAAAACTAGGGGTTCGCATCCTTGATGTGGATCGGGTTGATAAACGAGGTAAGTCTCTCTGAACTTAAACGCCGCCTCTCTTCCACTCCTTCACTTTCTGCAGTGATGCGCACGGCTCAACCCTGTGTGTCTCCCTAAGCTGCAAAAATATCCTCTTAAAAGAGGAAACCATCTGATGCCCCTCTTAGTAAATCAAAAAAGACCAAGAGAGTTTAAAAGGAGAAACCCCCCAGCAATCAACACCAGTAACAACATCATCAGGGCTCGCCTCTTCACAGGCAACCCTGGAAACGTTCGTGGTACGCTCCACCACCTCTGCCGCCGAAACTCCCGCTTCAGCGATTCCAAGCATCACTAAATCTACGCTGGTATCTACCCCATCACTCTCAGTGCCTCAAAGCACCGAAGAGCTAGTTCTTGGCAACACCAGTGCCTATCTGCAGCACAACACAACCATCTTCTCCACCATCGCTTCTTCTCCCACAATCTCTTTGGTCTCCACTACTACTGCACCAACGACCTCGCTCGCTGATACACGCGAAACCATGCCGCATGATCTTATGTGCGACAACATAGTAGGACCTAATGGTCTCCCAGCATATTTCTACGTCCAAGACTTCTTTCGAGCGGGACATAGAATACTATGGGGGAAGTAAGTTTGATTTCTTCCCCACACCATCAGGAACATCAACTTCCCTACCCTACTTTTGAGACCTTAACCACCTCCATCAAGGAGGTCAGGGATCGTGTGGATTCACTCTCCACCAACATCAACAATAACACAGCTTCCATGAACGCTGTCGGCAATGCACTCAATGATCTCACCTCCTCCCTCTCCTCCAAAGATGAACTCAGCTGTCAGCACTAACGGAGGAGCTGCCAACACCAATTCGCTACAATCGCTGAGCAACTCTGTCAGCTCGCTCATTACTTCTATCAATGACCTCAACACCAAGGTCACAACCAATAATGGCCTTCTTGCCGATATCCTGGCCAAGTTGAGGGAACCAGTGGCTGCTTCTACCCCATCTTGCACGGACAACGATCGTACCAATTTGGGTATGGTCGCTGAATGTGTCTTAAAGCCTACTGAAGTGATCTCTGGCCTAGAAGTCAGGGTGGAAAAACTGGAGACTGTTGTTGTCTCCACCTTCGTAGCAATTGATGTTGCTGTTGCCCCTTTAAACCCTCCTGCTCATGATGATGACAAAGAGGGGGAGAAGGGCGAAGAAAATAAAGAAGACCTCCCTACTGCTGAGGGGGAGGAATTAAATAAAGAAGACATCCCTCATGCTGAGGGGGAGGATTTAAATAAATAAACTCAAACCCCTCCTTCTTCTACTACTAATACCGAAACTGTAAATATTCCCTCTAAAGAAGAGGATGAAGAAGAAGAAGAAGAGGAGGAGGAGGAAGAAGAGGTGGAGTTTGATGACTCCAAAAAGGACTCATGAAACGCTGATAATGATGATGATGAAGACGACAAATCAGTTCTCTGGTTCAACCCCAAACCTATCAGCGCTCCTCCTAAAAAAGGAGTTTCTATTAATGAAGCAGGGGGAGATCTGAGAAGACCCCTACGAAGAAATCTTCCCAAGGCAAACAAAAGGGAATCGCTGCCACGGGAAAGCTGAATATTTGCTTTGCATCTGAGGGGGAACAACCTTCTCAGGTATGCCTCTCCATTATTCCATATCCTGCTTCTACCTACGCCCATCTCAGACCCCTTCTATACACTTAACCAAATTTTCTCTATGTTTTCATCCCAAACCTAACTCATTCTTCTTTTTATCCAGCTAGTTCTCTCCCCTGCTTGAGGGACAAGTTGAAGATCAGCAATCAATAATCCCAACAAACATTGCTGATGAAATAATCTCAGTCTCTGTGTTGGAGGCGGGTGATCAAGAAGAAGAAGAAGAAGAGCTAATGAATCATCCAAACAGGCCCTCACAACCACTCCAAAGGACTGAGGATGAAATACAAAGAAAATGATCATCAGTAATCCATCAGCTAGATAGCAAAAGGCTCAGAATCCCTTCTCAACAAGGTACTATCACTAATAACCTTGAATTCGTGACTCCGGAAGAGCGCAAAGAGTCTATCAGAGCTGAGAAGTTGTATACTGCATGCCAAAAGGATGCTAAACTTTCCCTTAAGGTAGCGCATAACTCAGTCTCTGATAAGAAGCTGAAAAAGAATCCGATCAGAGTTCAAGTGCAACTGCTGAAAAATGTTGAGAAGGAAGCCCGAAAAGAAAGAGTTGTCAATGAATCCCAGTTAGAATGGTGCAGAGAAAAGGTCGATCACATATACCATCCAAGAAGAATCACTGCTTTGAACGTAACAGGTAAGAGCAAGAAGAATTCAGTAATGGTGACAATCACAGTCTTCAGAGAAAACGATTCATCGCAAACAATGTATATGTCCAAGCTGGACCTCTTCAGTTTGATGAATGGTTAGAGATCAGGAATGCTATACAAAAATCCAAGTCCAAGTTCAAATCCCATGTGGAGAAGTTTTTGAACTTGCATATCAATAAGGTCTCAGCAAGAATGGAATTACCTCCTCCTCCTGCTCTTCTTCAGAACCAAAGGCCAGCGAAGAGGAAACAAAAGCGAACATCGACCTCTGATGAGCCTGCCCATCGAAATGAAACATGTATTGAATTCTCAAGAGAAGCAGTGCTTGGACCACCTCCTGACTTATCAGTGCTCGATCTATCATTGCCACCAGGAGGTCCCTTCAAACCTGGTCAAGTGATAGGTGACCCTTACAAAATCATCTTCCCTGATTGTAATGGCATCCTGTGCTTTCAACGAAATTCAGAGATCCCTATCTGCCCAATCGAACAACTCAGAGATCTAGTCCACTGGGGTAATCTGACAAGACCATGTATCTTTCTCAAAGCCCATGTCCTTATAGAAGCAAAGCTCAGAAAACAGCAGGGGGAGAATGTACATGACTTGATGATCACTGAAGGAGACTCATATGACGAAATGCTCTTCAAGGATGAACCACTATAGGTGATAGATTCTCTTCTTATAAACCTCTGTAATTATCAGTAGTTCTTTTAGTACTTGTAGTTTTTCTTTCACTTGTACTTGTAACTCTCAACTTACCTTTGTAAACTTATTACGAATTAATGAAAGTTTTCAGTGAAAATACTTTACTTTATCAGTACTAGAAAAGATCCCTTAAAACAGTAAATGGGACACGCAGCTATGAGTCCTCTTTATCCTTATGTTTTATACTTAGCAATTTTCTTATGTTGCTTTGTCATCATCAAATACGGGGAGATTGTTGATCCAAACTCTCTCAATGGTTTGAGGACTACCCTTAATTATACATCGAAATATAGCAATCTGCAGAGCATTCGAGCGAACATCATTGACGCAAGCTTCGCACGACCACAGTTCGAACCACACGACAGCATACTTTTTCGCACGATTTACACACGACACACGACTAAGTCTATTTTTACATTCATCTGTAATCTGTTGTACACAAAACACCTGTTACAAAAGGACTTTCGTCCCTGTTTGGCGACTATAGTGCACCGTCGACTCTCACAAGTCGACCGCAGGTTTTTCCCTCATTTTGGGGTTTTCCGCGTCACCAAATCTCTTGTCTTGTTTACTTTTTTTCTTGCGATTGTGTTGCTTAGTCTTGAGATACGTTTCTTTAGTTGTTAAATTCCACATCAACCTTAAGTTGTTCTTTTGAGCGATTTTTGGCATTAACAGTCATTTTGCCAAGGATTGTCGTTTCAGAAAAATGAAGGATTCGGATATTATACAAAGAAAGCTCAGTTGGTGAAGAGTTAAGAGAAAAGAAAAGTGTTTATGGATGAAGAAGAAAATTGGCTTGAAGACACTTATGAGGATGAAACAACTCACTTTACTCAAGTGCATTACAATTTCATGGCCACTCTCTTTGATGATGCCAACACCACTGAGGAGGTCAATTCCGATACTGAATCTGATAATGATTATTCTAATGAAGTTTCAAGTTTATTATCCCAAATTGCTAACATGAAATCTCAGTTTGATATTTTGAAAGAAAGACATTTAGTTATGAGTTATAGAGATGAAAGTGCTTGTACAAATGTTTGGCAAAGGATAAAGAAAAAGAGAAAATTCATATTAGAGTTGAGAAAGGTAAGTTAGAAGCTAAAATTTCAGAGTTACAAAAAGATTTGGTTAATTTGAATTTTAAAAGAAACAAAAAAGTTGAATTTAAGTTTAAATATGAAGTTTGTTTTTAAGAAAGATCTAGGGCCTACATAAAAATAAAACAATTGGAAGATTGAACTATAAACGGGGTCAGACTGAACAGACTTTAAGTCTTTTGACAAACAATCCTAAAGACACCAGATTTTATAATCCAAAAAATGGATTGGGTTTACCTGAAAATAATGTTTTAAAAAGTGCTCCTGAAAATCTTTATAATTTTGATAAAATGGGTGTTTTTTCACAAAAGATACCAGATATTCACGAAACATTTGTTAATCAAGAAGTTTTGTATCTGAATCTTCTGATAAAGATAGATGATGATCTATTTGATGATAGTACCGATTCAAAGAATTCAAGTTTTAAATCGGTGGGATTTAAATATGAGTAATATAAATAGAAAACTTGAGTTTATTGAATTTGAATCATTGTTTCCTACAACAAGGGCATATGTTGAATCCATGCCTAAGTTAAATAGTCTTCTGAACCTGAATGTCATTCTAATAATTTTGTTCAAAACTCTAAGACTAAAGTTGATATTTCTGAATCTATATCTATATATCGATATAAAGAAGAATCATCAAAAGATGATATGACATCTAGAGAGAGCTTGAAATATTAGTTGTTATGTTCTCCAATTATTGAGTTATTTCCAAAATAAAATATAGCATCAAATGAATGATCCTTTGATTTATTTTTTACAAGTTTCATGTAAAGTTATACTATATAAATATATAGGCTATTTACACAATATATCTATATAAATATATAGGCTAATCAATATATAGATCAATTTACATAATAAATCTATATAAATGAAAATCATCAAAAGATGATATGATATCTTGACAATGTTTATATCTATAAAAGAGGATCCTAAAGAAATGATGTGGTAGATTATAATATTTAGAATGTCTTCTCCATTTTCTTATCAATTTTTTGATTTTTTAAAATGTTGAATATATTAAAGACTTTTACACTCTCATATTTAAATTCTATTTTCATTTTAAATGAGGGTCTTTAATAGTAATTTTACATATCCATTGCAATTTATGTTATTAACCATTTGTTTTCCTCTTTTTATGTAATTAACTATTGTTTTCCATTATTTGTTTTAATTAATCACTAGTGTTTGGTACCGCGCGTTGATAATTAAAACATGAGGATGTCCGGGTGTTTATGAGTATTGATAGGTGGGTTTCACCCCCCTAAATCTAACCGCAAGTGTACGGTGTCGAAATCAAGTAATACGTACGGTAAGTACGAGCATCGAATCCACGGGAACTAGGAACTAAGTATCACAATGACCACAATTGCTATTAACTGAACTGTCGATATTTTGAAAGGTTGGTTTTAAACTAATCAAAGGCAAATAAACTAAATCAAACACGGAACAGGAACAACTTAAAAGACTTCGATAGAGAAAACAGTTGAGAGTTGGGAATCCTATGGTTTTCACATACAAACATCTGACCCAAAACAATTACCAGTTATTCTCGTTAATGAATACCCAATCTTGAGATCACCGTTGCCCTTTCTCAAGCGACAACGATTTTTATTATAAACGATGGTTCTTTTTCAAGCAACCGCAAGTTTTATCTTGGAAAACATAAGTTAAATCTCTCAATCTTAACCTATGTAGTTCAAAACACATTAAACACAAGATTGTAAAGGGACTAAGGTTTACTCGGAAGTCGGAATATTTCTATCTCCTTTCTCACCTTAGGCATGCAATTTGTAATTCTAAATAACAATATATTCTCTCGAACTTAATTGTTAACAACAAATCAATTGTAAATTGGCCAAACTCATAAAAGCGTTAAGAACGAAATCACATGCTTCATTAATTAAGAAAAATTGATAAGAGTTCAAATCATCTGTTTATATGTTCAAACCATATTCATTCCAACCCCCAACATCTAAGAATTAGTTCATGTTGGTGGTGGATTCAAACACAAAAGAAAGGAAAGAAACTATGAGCGAAAACATTGCTAACGTGATCGTGGTGAATGGAATGATGTACTCCCTTCTATCGTGTTTGTATCTACTTTGCTTGATGAACGTGGCTCCGATTGATCCTCTAACGTGACTCCAAAAGCTCCGAAAAGTCTCCCAAAATCGCCCCTAAACTTCCTCTGGTCGTCGTCGAAAAGCTGCGCGAATAATGACCTAAAATTCCCAAAAAACGACTTTAAATTCTGTGTGCCGCGGTTTGTGCCGCAGTTTGTAAACCGCGCGCCGCGGTTTGGGAACAGTGCGCCGCGGTTTTGGGCTTGGATCTCGGGCTTCCGTTGGGCTTTGTTTTAGCTCTCTTTTGGACTCTTTTTAGCTTCTTTTCTCGAGGATTACTACCTGTTCGATAACCTGCACATTTCACTCGATAAACAATAAAATTACGCTTCTTTGCTTAAATCCAAGCCAATCTCGTTGGTTTGAGAACCGAAAATAACGCCAAAAAGTGGCGTTATCAACAACCACAAACCGAGCGTTGCTTGTCCTCAAGTAAATTAGCGATAAAATAGAGTAAAAGCATATATCAGTGAAAAGTAATAACAGCACAACTCCCAATTGGTATCACGTGATGCACTGGTGATTTCCTATACCCGTGAATGCTTATCTCACTCTCGCCTCATTCTTATTCCGTTTGATTTATGACCTTTCATTATGAGTTGAACTCGTGACCGCTCCGATTCCATTAAGGTTGTACTAGGTCCAAACATACTAGGGAAAACATTTCGCCTCGACCCTACCTCACGGGATTCTATCAATTCGTTCGAACCTGGGTTATCGCACATGTTGTCATGTATCGGAAGTTATGTACAATAATACTCAAAATTCACATGAAAACTCTAATGAAAGACGCACAAATGTCCAAAAGTCGATCTCAGAAAGGAATCAAGTAGCAAGACAGGGAATATTGGTAAGAGGTGGTCGCATACCTTAATCACGTTTTCCAGAAGATCATCCAGGTCTTTACAGGGTTGTAACGGGGCTAAGGTATTGGCTAAGAATGAAGGGTAAAATGGTTCAAAGATCCTCGATGTGTCAACTGTTAGCAGTTATGAACTTTCTTGCTTCACATTCTATCATTTGGCCCTATTTGTCACTATTGGAGTCGCATTGACTCACTTATTTTCAGTTGTGGCTGTCTAGACTAACTGGATTTTTTTTTGGAACTTCATTGGTCCTCTTTATTTATTTGGAGCTGCATTGGCCCTCTTTTCTATTTATTTTCATGACTGGCCTGAACTGTTTCTTTTTCGCTCTATCTTCGGTTATTCACTACCGCTTCTAGTTGACACACTTTCGGATAGGGTTGGCTAAGGCTTTTGGCTCGGGTTTAAAGGTGGGTTTAGAAACGAACAAGGTGAGTGTATGGCTACAAACGGGCTACGGGTACACACAAATGGGTAGAAGGGTAAGATAGCTAAAAACAGGGTAAACAAACACACAATGCCTGGAATCATCTCTTAAGGTCCACACGAGATGGTCTACTACACCCTTACCCAATATCCCGATGGTCGTCTTTGCTACTCAATGCAATAATATAGCGAGATCATTCTATATTCACGACAAGGAACTCGAAAAAGTGTATACGATTTTTGTGTATGAATCCCTCGAAATGAAAAACGTCTTTTTAGGCTCAAAACTCGCTATTGGGTGGTCTCCACTAATGTCCCTAGTCATGTCCTTTCCCGGTCTTTCCCTAACGGTCACGTCACTATCACAAGATTCTTCCCACAATGGTCGGTCTCAATCATTCAAAACAAAAATTTAGCTAAAGTGATAAGCATGCAGAGGTGCGGGAAATCTACGTGCATAAACGTGGGCCTGATTTGGCAACCCCAAACCTTACCCACACATTGTCCCCAATGTGCAAGTGTCGGTGTAGGCAATACTAAAAGAAGTATCGTTGTGCGGTTATTACAGGTAACAGACAGGCAAGATATGACATTTAAGCACAAGCATCAAAGAGCAATTCTCATTAAAAAAACATGGCCACCCCAAACCTAGGCCGCGGCCTAGGTTTGTCAAACAAAGCCAACCCCAAACCTCGGTGAAACTGAGGTTTGCACAGGATTAAAAGTGAGTGTGTAGATGTTAAAAGTGAGGCACCCCAAACCTAAGTGAAACTTAGGTTTGTTGCATCTCATTGAGCTAATAAAAAGCACACATCATACACCACTCGTTACATGCAAGTTGGAACATACCTGTTTGCCCGGATGAACGGAAATCTTGAACAGTCGAAGCAGCCAATCAAGAGACACCGGAGAAGATGGAGAGGGGATGCAAGAACAAAAACAAAAGGAAAAAGAAAGCAAGGACAACATTAATTTTTTTTAACAGAGTGTCCCGTGGTTTGCAAACCGCGGGATAAACCGCGTAACCCTCTGTTCTATTTTTTTTGAAAATAAAAACACACTAAAAAACTGAAAATTTAAAAAGAAAACTAACCTTGGTGGGTTACCAGTTATTCTCGTTAATGAATACCCAATCTTGAGATCACCGTTGCCCTTTCTCAAGCGACAACGATTTTTATTATAAACGATGGTTCTTTTTCAAGCAACCGCAAGTTTTATCTTGGAAAACATAAGTTAAATCTCTCAATCTTAACCTATGTAGTTCAAAACACATTAAACACAAGATTGTAAAGGGACTAAGGTTTACTCGGAATATTTCTATCTCCTTTCTCACCTTAGGCATGCAATTTGTAATTCTAAATAACAATCTATTCTCCCGAACTTAATTGTTAACAACAAATCAATTGTAAATTGGCCAAACTCACAAAAGCGTTAAGAACGAAATCACATGCTTCATTAATTAAGAAAAACTGATAAGAGTTCAAATCATCTGTTCATATATTCAAACCATATTCATTCCAACCCCCAACATCTAAGAATTAGTTCATGTTGGTGGTGGATTCAAACACAAAAGAAAGGAAAGAAACTATGAGCGAAAACATTGCAAACGTGATCGTGGTGAATGGAATGATGTACTCCCTTCTATCGTGGTTGTATCTACTTTGCTTGATGAACGTGGCTCCGATTGATCCTCTAACGTGACTCCAAAAGCTCCGAAAAGTCTCCCAAAAGCGCCCCTAAACTGCCTCTGGTCGTCGTCGAAAAGCTGCGCGAATAATGACCTAAAGTTCCCAAAAAGCGACTTTAAATTCTGTGTGCCGCGGTTTGCAAACCGCGCGCCAAACCGCGCGGCGGCGTGGAACAGTGTGTGCCGCGGCTTGTGCCGCGGTTTGCAAACTGCGCGCCGCGGTTTGGGAACAGTGCGTGCCGTGGTTTGGGAACAGTGCGCCGCGGTTTTGGGCTTGGATCTCGGGCTTCCGTTGGGCTTCGTTTTGGCTCTCTTTTGGACTCTTTTTAGCTTCTTTTCTCGAGGATTACTACCTGTTCGATAACCTGCACATTTCACTCGATAAACAATAAAATTCCGCTTCTTTGCTTAAATCCAAGCCAATCTCGTTGGTTTGAAAACCGAAAATAACGCCAAAAAGTGGCGTTATCAAGTATCCGGGTGACTGAGGTCTCCGGATAGGTTTAGTGTCCGGGTAGTTTGCCCGGATAGATCTAGTGTCCGGACTGTTGTCCGGAAAGTTGTTGCGTCCGGAAAATAGCTGTATCCGGAAAGAAGGTGTATCCGGGGAGTCTTGTTATCCGGATAGTATGGGTATCCGGACAGTCTTGGTGTTCGGACAAGTTGGTACCCGGAAAATGTGTGTTGGACAGTAGGTTGAGCCGTTTAATCTAATCCGAATCTAATGCCCTTAGGTGTTCGACTGGTTTAGCTGGGAGGAATATAAGAAGTGCGTTCTACGATAATCAAAGGTGAGTTCTCTCAACTTTTTATGACGTACTATGTTTTACTGAATATGGTTCCCTTTTCGAGCATGAACTGATTTATAAAAGTTATGCATGTTTCCATGTTTTGCATGTTTATTTGCAAATGAAATGATGTTTAAGGTTTTCATGAATATGATTTCAAATGTATGTGTATGCTATGTGGAGTCGGTTGCACGGTGGGGAAGGGTACCTTGGGATCTCTGATCCCTTGGGCATATGGAGGTTAGCTTGTAGGGTGGAATTCGTTTTCTCCTACATGAAGGAACGGGGAGTCCATTTGGATTCCGGCGTAGACGAGAGGGTGTCCGTTAGGCCCCGATCGGAGTAGCTTATGCAATTCCCTGAACCCCGTGTTTAACCTTGGATGATGTTATGAGAAAGATGTGAAAGTATTTTTCTTATGAAATGATCTTTATACTGTGATAAATGTTTATGGAGGGAATTCACTAGACCTTTTGGTCTAACCCTCGCTTTTCAAAAACTAAACCATTTTCAGGTAAGCGTACAGTGGGAAATTCTAGTAAGAATTAGATGGAGACAAGAAAGATGTGGAGCTCATAGCGACTCCAAGATTTTGAATGATGACTATAGATAGAATCTCGGCTGTGGGCGTAGAGTCTTCCGCTGTCAATGTTACTTAGATCACTTTATTGATGATGTAAAGACGAGATATTTATGTAATGTGAATGCTTATTTTCTAGATGAATGCATGTTATGTTTTTGGGACGTTACATTGGAAGCAACTTCTGTACCCCTTATAATAGATCTATTATCAATCCATACTAGGTACAATCAATGTATATATATCGCACAAATTGATATCTTTGAGTACTTACATATAACACTTGATGTATAGAGATTTCTTGTAAATACATGAACTTACATATCACAAAATATCAAAATTTAATTTGAATCTGTATGATTCAATCATAAAAACAATCTTGTATTACGATAACAACAAATCCAGCAGTATGGAAAAAACGAATATATAATAACAGATCACATTATTTGAAGAACATATTTCCACATACTTGTTCAGAAGCTTCCATGTCTTCAACTTTCATCCTCTTCATCCTCCTTCAAAGAAATTTCAGGATCTTCATTTTGTTTATTATTGCAACTTTAAAAGCCTTGTCACAACAATGACAATGTCAATAGAAAAATTTGTGTCGATTGAAGTAGCCGAAACTTGACGTGATATATCTATCATGTATAAACGGCTATTGTTAATGGATTTTTATCACAATTTGTAATCACAAAACATCAAATTTTAATTCGAAACTATATGGAAAAAACTAATATACAATAACAAATCACATTATTTGTTGAACATGATTTCTACATACTTGTTGAGAATCTTCCACGTCCTTTCATGTCTTGAACTTTCATCATTTTCATCCTCCAAATAAAATTTCATTAATTTCATTTTGTTTATTATCACATTTTTAAAATCCAAATCAATTGATAAATAAAAGAGAAGTAAATAAAAAAGCAAATCAATTCAATCATAATTACAATCATGTACTATGATAACATCAAATCTAACAGTATTGAAAAAACGAACATATAATAACAAATCAAATTCTTTGAAGAACACAATTTCTACATAGTTGTTGAGAATCTTCCAAGCCTTCAACTTTCATCCTCCACCGTCAAAGGAATTTGAAGAATTTAACTTTGTTTATTATTGCAACTTTAAAAGCCATATGAATCTATATATACTTAAAAGTAAAATATGGAGTTGCTTAGGTGGCATAATGAGAAGCCTTTCTTCACTATTTTCTATTTTCTCCTAATTTTGATTTTTTTTAAATAAAAAACTATCTTCTCATTAAATGACTTTAATATTTCATTTAACATCTATTTTTCTTTATTATCTATACTATCTTATAAAGCATATAGACTAAAAGTCTTAAAGTCTTAAAATTTTTTTATTTAAAAAATTAATTAAAGTCCTTTTATTCCTATTCCGTCTCTTCCTCTTCCCAAACCTGCCTCTTCCTAATTTGAAAATTTTCGAAATGCAAACGAGCTCTTCTCCTAAACCCTAATCGTCTACCGTCTAGCTCTCTGTCAATCGCTCTGGATAGCTGTCGCTCTGTATCTCTCTATGCTTCAGTCCTGGTATGATTCTCTAATATCACTTGTAATTTATCGGTTGTTGCTTCTTGATTTTATTGTTTGTTGCATCTCAACAGGATCAGTGAAAACACTCTATAGATCTTCGAAGACGAAGGGGACGATGCCAAGAGAACAACGACAAGCTCGACGTCAACGTCGATTCAAAAACCCTAGCCGTCAAAATATTTAGCCATATCAAGGTAATCGAGATAATCGTTTGTGTTGAATGGTTATTTGCGATAGATTTGTCTAAACTCATCCTTCTCGTACATCCTCTACTCCTGTATACTTCTCTTCAATCTGTTCTTTTTGTTTTTCAAGATACAATGTACTTCAATTTTGTTCTTACTTCTAATTTTGTTCTTCTAATCATTCATGTTTGTTGAAGATGCTTACCAGAATTCTTTGGAAGTAGTTGATGGTATTATGAATGAAACGCCACTTCTAACTCAAGGTATGACTGAAACTCCACTTCTTTTTTTTTGGGAAAAATTCTAGTGGGTTTTAGAGTTTGGTGGCCAAAGCGTAATAAATGAAAACATTAAACAAAGGACTTATTTGCAAAGTATGGAAATATATATTGGAACAGATCCCTAGGGTTGGTCACTGTATTGATTGTTCTGGCGGCTGAGAAAGAAATCGAGAGAAAGAGCAGATAGAGTTCTTGCATCAATTCAGTGGGTGGAGAAGCTCAGGACTGGTAAGTATTAACCTCTTAAGCTTTTGTTCTGCTTTAAAGTCATCTAGTAGTTTACCTGTGGTTCAATTCCTCTGGATTGTTGTATTTGTATAGGAGAACTCATGGCAGATTCTTAATCCATTAATTGGTTTGTTAAGCAAGGGAAATCATATAGATTATTAGGATTGTGTTTGTTATTGAGCTGTGTGGTTCACTTTTGAGTATTGATGTGGAGAGAAAAACCCCCACAAATCGATGTTTTGGAAAAGAAATCGAGTTGGCGATGGTGGATTCTCGTAGCCGGTCGTAGGAAGTACCGGGAGTTTCCGAGTACCGGGAGTTCCCGAGTACCGGGAGTTCCCGAGTACCGGGAGTTCCCAATGTACCGGGAGTGCCGGAAGGCATACCGGGAATAAGGAGTCTGGGCCGAGAAGTTAATTAAGTCCTGTTGGGCCTAGAGTTAGTTTAGGGCTTAATTCATTTTAAAGTCTAAACTAGTTGTTGAAGGCCTAGTATGAATATAACAGTCTTGACTATTTATGACAAGACCGGAATAAGAGGAGAACTTGGGATTAGCAAGCGAGTTACATCTAATTAATCTATAAATTATGAATTAGGTGTGCGAGCGGAACGGGACACAAGGTTAGACAGGAAATTGCTATCAGGTGAGTTCCCTAAACCCTTTTTCGACACAAAATAATATATGTTTTAACTGATTATGGTTTTACCGAGCATGAAATGTTATGAACTGATTGCATGATTTTCACGAACGTATCTGTTCTATTAAATGAAATGTTTAGCATGAAGAAATGAACGACATGACGTACGGATACTTTAACTTATATGTTTTCATGAACGTACTTATATGTTATGTGGTGTCGGTCTGCACTGTGGGGTCAGAGAGAGGTTCTCGGGATCTGAGGATCCCTTGGATATTTATGACAGGCCGGTAGGTTGGAATCTGTTTCTTCCAATAAGAACTAGGAGTGACTCAAGGAGAATTTGGAGACTAGAGCGACTCCAGAGTTTTAGATCCTAATGGCTATAGATGTAGCTCTTGGCTGTGGATTTAGAGACTTCCGTTGTCAACTTTTGTTTAGTATAGCTTATTGATGAGTTACTGACAAGTTACTGATGTAATTCGAATGCTTATTCCAAGTTAATGCATGTTATGTTTTTTTGGGACGTTACAAATGGTATCAGAGCCTTAGTTTAATGGATTTAGGTGACCAATAGGGCCTAAACTTAAACTGTAAGATGAGAAACACAACCGAGACATAGGATTGCCTATAGGAACGATCACTTTATATGCGCTAGGAAATAAGGTGCCAAGAACAAACGTGTAAGGTAAGTTTGGGATCACACCTGGCCAGTGTGATTACGAACTTACAGGTATGCGTGCGTGCTTAAACTTACCTTATGTAGCAAAATTGTTGTGTCTCTTCTAGCAAAGGTTAATTGTTGTTTTCTTTCAGCGTAGTGAAATGGCTGGGAGAACCTTGAGGAGTAGGCCGGCACCGGCAGTGCCAAGGAATCAGGATGAAGAAGTACTAGAGAATGGACCCGTGGAACCGACAAGGGCAACTCTTACCCGTGGAAGGGGAAGGGGTAGGGGTCATGGAAGGGGTCGGGGAAGAACACCCCGTCGGGCCGCCACCCAAGTGGCCGGGGATGGAGGAAACCCGAACCTGAGAACGACTCGTGCAACTAGAAGAACGAGGAGTGTGGAAACCCCTGTTCATCAAGAAGACTCTCTTCAGGAGAGTTCAGCTTCTGCAAGGAGGGTAACTCAGCCAAGGGGTCGGGGTCGAGGCCGCTGATCTACGTTTGTCACTCGAGAGAACCTAGCTGCTGAATTGGGTAAGATTCAAGAGACCTTACAGGCTCTCCTCACTAAGCAGAACGAGTCAGCTTCGGGAAGCAAAGAAGCAAGTGAGAACCGAGAAAGCGTGGAGCTGTCTAGTCCACTAGTGACCGGTACTGGGAGTCACTTGAACTCAAACCCTCAAGTGATGAATGAGTTAGCAGCTAAGGGATGCAATTTCAAGGCCTTTGCCTCATGCAAGCCCCCTACTTTTAAGGGCGAGTATGACCCTATCTTGGCAATGAAATGGGTGAAGGAAATGGAACTGGTCTTCGATACTTGCAAGTGTGCTGATGGGGATAGGGTAATGTTTGCTCTGTCCATGTTGAAATCTGATGCAGTTTACTGGTGGGAGGCCGAGACTGGGGGAAAGGGTTCGGCAGCGGCTAAGGGAATGTTGTGGGAAGCGTTTGTAGACAGATTCAAAGCCCAGTTCTGCCCGCTCGCGGCAGTAAAAAGATTGGAAGAAGAATTCTTGGGGTTGGATCAGGGAGGTATGACAGTGCGGGAATATACCACAAAGTTTATTGAGAAGTCTCGCTTTGCAGATTTGTATGTGCCAACGGAGGAACGCCGAGTGGAGCGATTCATCCATGGGTTGAAGAGCAGTATTCGGGAATTGGTTCTGGCTAGAAACCCCACTACCTTTCAGGCGGCCATCAATACGGCCGAGCTAATTGAGAAAGAAAAGAACCGTCAGACGACTGAGAAGGGGGGAGAGAAGCGCAAATGGGATGGTCCGAGTAACGACTCAAGAAGAGGGAAAATGTTCCGACCAGGCAACCGTGTTAACAAGGATGCCGCTGGGCGAACGTGTTCGAAGTGTAACAAGGTGCACCGGGGAGAATGCATGGCAGGTTCAAACTCATGCTACTGGTGTGGCTTACCCGGTCATATGGCAAGGGACTGCCCCAAAGGGGGATCATGTCGCTAATGTGGCGCTAAGGGTCACATGTGGTATGATTGCCCGCAGGTGAAAAAGGGTGGAGCGACTCAGTACGGGGAACGTCGGGGAAGAAAGGACGACGAGAAGGGTATAGAACCGGCACGCCCGAAGGGACGTGCATTCTGCATGACTGCGGAAGAAGCGGAGAAAGTTCCAGATGTTGTGGCAGGTACGTTCCCAGTAAACTCTATGTGTGCCAAGGTGTTATTTGATTCGGGAGCAAATCGCTCCTTTATATCGTGTACGTTTATGAAATGTTTGGGGGTGAGGCCAAGACGTTTGAAGAGGGCACTAGAGGTGGAAACCGCTAATGATAGTTTGGTGTACGTTAAAGAGGTGGTGGAAGGGTGTGTCATAGAGATAGAAGGGAGGTTAATGCCTATGAAGTTATATCCCATGGCAATGGGAGAGTTTGATGTGGTGTTGGGTATGGACTGGCTAGCCGCGAATGATGCGAATATCGTTTGCCACAAAAAGTTAATCAGGATTCAGCCACCTGATGGGGATCCCATAGTAATTTATGGGGATCGTCGTAATAGAAAGAATAGCCTGATCTTCATGGTTAGGGCTACTAAATGCTTGAGGAAAGGGTGCCAAGGATTCTTGGCATACGTGTTGGACGCCAAGAAGGAGAAACGTGGGGTGGGTGATGTGCGTGTAGTAAATGAGTACCCGGAAGTATTTCCGGATGACTTAACAAGTCTACCCCCGGATCGCCAGATCGAGTTCAGAATTGATCTGATGCCGGGATCTGCACCGATTGCCCGCGCACCATATAGATTGGCGCCGTCCTAAATGAAGGAAATGATGACTCAACTGCAGGAGTTATTAGATAAGGGGTTCGTTAGACCGAGTACATCTCCGTGGGGAGCACCTGTGCTCTTCGTGAAGAAGAAGGACGGTACTATGCGAATGTGCATAGACTACCGAGAACTCAACAAGGTCACGATCAAGAATAAGTATCCGATTCCGAGAATCGACGACCTGTTTGATCAGTTACAAGGAGCCAGTTACTTCTCCAAGATTGATTTGAGGTCAGGATATCATCAACTCAAGGTGAGGGAGGAGGACGTGCCGAAGACTGTGTTTCGGACCAGGTATGGACACTACGAATTCCTGGTGATTCCGTTCGGGCTAACCAACGCCCCGGCGGCATTCATGGACCTAATGAATAGGGTATGCCAACCTTATTTGGACCAGTTCGTGATAGTGTTCATAGATGACATCCTGATATTTTCAAGATCGGAGGGGGAGCACGAAAGCCACCTTCGCACGATTCTCGAGCTATTGAAGCAAGAGAAGTTGTATGCGAAGTTTTCCAAGTGCGAGTTTTGGTTGAGGGAAGTGCAGTTCCTTGGGCACGTGGTGTCTGAGGCGGGGATCATGGTTGATCCGGCTAAGATTGAAGCCATCCGAGACTGGGAGCAACCTAGGAATCCGTCAGAAGTTCGAAGCTTCCTCGGGCTGGCGGGGTACTACCGGAAGTTCATTAAGGACTTTTCGCGTATCGCCACGCCACTGACCTCTTTAACGAAGAAGAATGTCAAGTTCGTCTGGTTAGAGAAGCAAGAAGAAGCCTTTCAAAAGTTAAAGGAGATGCTGAGCAGCGCTCTGGTGTTGTCCTTACCGGACGGTTCTGACGACTTCGTAGTGTTCAGTGACGCATCGAAGCTCAGCTTGGGTTGCGTACTCATGCAACGAGGTAAGGTGATCGCTTATGCCTCCCGGCAGTTAAAGGATCACGAGACTCACTATCCTACGCATGATTTAGAATTGGAGGCAGTGGTTTTTGCCCTGAAGATTTGGCGACATTACCTGTATGGGACGAAGTGCCAGATCTTCACAGACCACAAGAGTTTATGTCATCTCTTTGATCAAAAAGAGTTGAATATGCGCCAAAGGAGATGGATTGAATTGTTGAACGACTACGACTGTAAGATCGAATACCATCCGGGGAAGGCAAACGTGGTGGCGGATGCTTTGAGCCGTAAGGAACGAAGTGAAACCCCCAGGATTGTGGCCATGAGGGCCGAGGTCACATTCAATCTATTAGCTGAAATAAAGAAATGTCAGGTTGAAGCGCTCGAAACTGAAAAACTCAAGAAGGAAAGAATGGTAGGACAAGCGTCCATGTTAGTGGAAGATGGTCGAGGGGTGAAATGTCTGAATGGGAGAATCTGGGTTCCGAAACTCGGAGAGCTCCGAAAGCTGATTCTCGAAGAAGCCCACAAATCAAAGTACACGATTCACCCCGGGACTAATAAGATGTACGGAGATCTACGTCGAGACTATTGGTGGCCGGGAATGAAAAAGGACATAGCTCATTTTGTAGAGGTCTGTATGACTTGTTCGCGAGTAAAGATTGAGCATCAACGACCGTATGGGAAGCTTCAGTCGTTAGAAATACCTATGTGGAAGTGGGACCAAATTACGATGGACTTCGTAACCCACTTGCCTAAGACCCCAAAGGGTTTTGACGCCATATGGGTGATTGTGGATCGTCTCACAAAGTCGGCACACTTCATACCTATACGAGAGTCTTACTCGATGGAGCAGTTAGCCAAGTTGTACATTGATGAGATTGTAACCCGTCATGGAGTACCATCGTCGATAGTATCTGATAGGGATAGCAGATTTACCTCCACGTTTTGGAGGAGTTTCCAAAGAGAAATGGGATCACAGATCAAGATGAGTACCGCTTATCATCCTCAGACCGACGGTCAGAGTGAGCGAACGATCCAGACGTTAGAAGATATGTTAAGAGCGTGTGCTTTGGATTTCCAAGGCTCATGGGAAAATCACTTACCGCTGATCGAGTTTGCTTATAATAATAGCTATCACTCGAGTATCAAGGCAGCGCCGTTTGAAGCACTTTACGGTAGAAAGTGTCGAACACCGTTATGTTGGAGCGAAGTCGGGAAAAGGCAGTTAGCCGGGCCAGAGTTGGTGCAACTGACTTCAGATAAGATTGTCCAGGTGCGTGAAAGACTGAAGGTCGCTCGCGACCGCCAGAAAAGTTATGCGGATAAGAGACGGAAAGACATAGAATTTCAAGTAGGAGACCATGTCTTGTTAAAGGTGTCTCCTTGGAAAGGAGTGGTTCGATTTGGAAGACGTGGGAAGCTAAGCCCACGTTACATCGGGCCATTCGGGATTACAGAACGAATCGGAGAAGTGGCGTATAGGTTGGACCTGCCTGAAGAATTACGTGGCATCCACAATGCGTTTCATGTGTCCAACTTAAGGAAATGTCTAGCCGACGTGACTAAGGCTGTGCCGTTTAATGACATTAAAGTGGACGAGAAATTGAACTTTGTAGAGGAACCGGAAGCAATTACGGATGTTAAGGTAAGGAAGTCGCGAAGCAAGGAGACTAAGCTAGTTAAGGTGCAATGGCGACACCACAAGGGTCCGGAAGCGACCTGGGAGTTGGAGTCGGAGATGAAAGCTAGATACCCGCATCTTTTCCAATGAGGAATTCCGGGGACGGAATTCTTTTAAGGGGGGAATGTTGTAACAACCCAAATTCTAGTGGGTTTTAGAGTTTGGTGGCCAAAGCGTAATAAATGAAAACATTAAACAAAGGACTTATTTGCAAAGTATGGAAATATATATTGGAACAGATCCCTAGGGTTGGTCACTGTATTGATTGTTCTGGCGGCTGAGAAAGAAATCGAGAGAAAGAGCAGATAGAGTTCTTGCATCAATTCAGTGGGTGGAGAAGCTCAGGACTGGTAAGTATTAACCTCTTAAGCTTTTGTTCTGCTTTAAAGTCATCTAGTAGTTTACCTGTGGTTCAATTCCTCTGGATTGTTGTATTTGTATAGGAGAACTCATGGCAGATTCTTAATCCATTAATTGGTTTGTTAAGCAAGGGAAATCATATAGATTATTAGGATTGTGTTTGTTATTGAGCTGTGTGGTTCACTTTTGAGTATTGATGTGGAGAGAAAAACCCCCACAAATCGATGTTTTGGAAAAGAAATCGAGTTGGCGATGGTGGATTCTCGTAGCCGGTCGTAGGAAGTACCGGGAGTTCCCGAGTACCGGGAGTTCCCGAGTACCGGGAGTTCCCGAGTACCGGGAGTTCCCAATGTACCGGGAGTGCCGGAAGGCATACCGGGAATAAGGAGTCTGGGCCGAGAAGTTAATTAAGTCCTGTTGGGTCTAGAGTTAGTTTAGGGCTTAATTCATTTTAAAGTCTAAACTAGTTGTTGAAGGCCTAGTATGAATATAACAGTCTTGACTATTTATGACAAGATCGGAATAAGAGGAGAACTTGGGATTAGCAAGCGAGTTACATCTAATTAATCTATAAATTATGAATTAGGTGTGTGAGCAGAACGGGACACAAGGTTAGACAGGAAATTGCTATCAGGTGAGTTCCCTAAACCCTTTTTCGACACAAAATAATATATGTTTTAACTGATTATGGTTTTACCGAGCATGAAATGTTATGAACTGATTGCATGATTTTCACGAACGTATCTGTTCTATTAAATGAAATGTTTAGCATGAAGAAATGAAAGACATGACGTACGGATACTTTAACTTATATGTTTTCATGAACGTACTTATATGCTATGTGGTGTCGGTCTGCACTGTGGGGTCAGAGAGAGGTTCTCGGGATCTGAGGATCCCTTGGATATTTATGACAGGCCGGTAGGTTGGAATCTGTTTCCCTCCTATCCGGTAGAGGGGAGTCCGAGTGGGCTCCAAGAAGGGCGGGAAGGGAACCTGATGGAACCCCGATCGCGAAACGTTTATGTGATCCACACACAGTGCAGTACCTTGTATGATGATGCATTATAGTCTATTGATAAATGTTTTCCAACTGTTTTACATGTTGTTTTCGGAGGGAATTCACTAGACCTTTTGGTCTAACCCCCGCTTTTAAAAAACTAAACCATTTTCAGGTAAGCGCGCTATAGGTTCTTCCAGTAAGAACTAGGAGTGACTCAAGGAGAATTTGGAGACTAGAGCGACTCCAGAGTTTTAGATCCTAATGGCTATAGATGTAGCTCTCGGCTGTGGATTTAGAGACTTCCGCTGTCAACTTTTGTTTAGTATAGCTTATTGATGAGTTATTGACAAGTTACTGATGTAATTCGAATGCTTATTCCAAGTTAATGCATGTTATGTTTTTTTTGGGACGTTACAGATATTGGTAGTTAAGATGTTGTTCACGTTGGTTTCAATTGCTGGTCAATTTAAATGGCAATGGTTTATGTTCTTGTGCCTTCATCGAACCTTATGACCTAATTTTTCTTGTGCTTCTATGTTTTGTGTTTTCATCGTACAAATGGAACTCATAACTTTTATAGAGAACATTCCTAGGAGTACCTAATTTTCAGATAATGGGTTTGTTCTTGAAATTCTTTGGACTTTTCTTTAATCATCATCCTTGTCGTTGTCTCTCAATTGGAAATTTTGTTCATCAATGGTTGCAGGGGATTCCATTTCGCAGGTTATGTTTGTTTTTTGCCCCGTTTGTTCATTTCTCGGGTTCAAAGGCTTCAACCTCTCACCCTGACGTTGATCAACATCATCCAAATTAGCTATCACGTAAGTAAATTTCTCAAGTGGTCATTGTCTTCTTATGTTTTCTGACGGTAAAAATAAACAATGAATCGCTTCCTTTCGTTGGAGTTTTCCAGAGTTTTTTATTTCTTCTATTGAAACTCTTTTCTACCTTTTACAGGCTTCAAGCAACTAAAGTGGGTTCTGGTTGAAATGTTATTCCCAGTATCCATGTTCCCTGGCTTCCCGTTGGGAATTCCCCTGATGAAATCTACATCCCCATCCAAAATTCAAAATCTCTCAAATCTTCATCCATGGAACTTTTCTCTCATCAGGACCAAAAATTACACCTCAAAGTTATACCTCCGAGAAGAGGTGAGGTAGCACTTAATCATGTGATGTATTTTTTAAATATTGGATTTGTTATGTTACATACATTTGATTTTTAATTGCTCAGGTATAATGTCCACTTGAAGTGGAAAATCTTTCTCCAAGTAGGGTTGTTGTAGTTTTTTTACTTATCCTACAAGTTTGGAACCATATTGGTACGTTCTTATGCTTCATTAAAATTTCCTAATGTCTTGAATTATTTTTTAGGTTCATTTACTTTATTTGCAAGAGTCCGAATGCAAAACTAATGGTTGATCTCACATCTTATATCATTAATATATATATATATATATATATGTGCAAATAAATGTTAAACAGACCATTGAACTAGAGCGTGTTTGAGTGGGGATTTTATGGTATTTTGGTTTGACTGGTCAAGAATGGGGGGTCTTTGGGTTGTTTTTATTTAGCTTTCTCAAAATCGGTTTTAAGGTTCATAAAAGATCCTTCACCTTTTTACTTGTATGAAATGCATGCTAGGTAACATTTCATGTTCGAGCCGATGTGACTGCACATGTAGAGCGAGGATCCCAAGATGAAATCCTTAGCAAACTCTATCATCGATTATCTTTTCGACTATTCAGTTCCCAAAATTACCTTTTTGACACATTTGAAACACTATTTAGATATCTCTCTTTGTTTCTTTGATTTGATTTCTTCACTGCATATTTATACACTTTATTTAATGTTATTTTAACCTTTTTTTGCAATTTGTTTACATATTGAAGGAGTTTGGACTGTTGGAAGTAATCTTGCTCAAAAGGTAGGGTGATGGTCCTGCATAATTAAATATCTTAATGTTTTGTCATTGTGAAAACAATGGAACTGCTTTGTATTGATTTGGGATATTCTGTGGAATTAGAAGTTGTACTTAAGTTTGCCCATTTTGTTAATCAATAACCGATGTAAAGTGCTTATTGGGTAAGTATTTACATCTCTCTGTTTTGTTTTTAGAGGTACAAGTTGTTGATATGCATAATGATCAAGTTGTCAAAAAGCCTTCAGAGAGGTAATTAATCTATAATTTCTCATCATATGATCTTAGTTTTCTGTCTTTAAGTGTGTTTGTTTGTAATTAATCTATATTTTCAATCTTTTGATTCTTCACATGATTAAAATACAGACGATTTTGTCCTTTAAACTTCTTAATGATGACAGCTATAACATTGTCACAAGAATTTAGCCAAGACTCTGTAATCGACTAACTCACCATATTCAAGGCCATAAGAAGAAATATGAAGAGTCATGGTGTTTTTCAATGACATAATACTACCGTCGTAGACATCCAATATGCAGATTAGTCCCATTAAAGTGCCCATTTAAAGCTAATTCTGCAAATCTCTCTTGGCGTCATTTGATATATTTTTGACAAAAAAAAAACTTTTGTTGATCTATATTTATGTTGTTTTGCAACGCGTGCCTACATTTTTAAATTAATTCTTAAACTGATGAATCACATTATGTGGATTTGTTTTGTTTTTCAATTTTACTCGATGTTTTTTAGTGGTTTTAGGAGCCGTTTACCCAACACTTACCCGGTAAGCACTTATCGATACGCGTCAACGCTTTTACTTAACTTACCCGGTAAGATTTTAGTCCATTAAAACAGCACCTTATGGAGCATTTTTATACGGTAAATGCTTACCGAGTAAGAGTCAGCACTCTCACTTACCTTCAGTAACATACTAACATTTGTTTAATTTGAATCGACCGAAAGATATTTCGCTCCTCTTGGGATGTTCTTGGTCCCTCAATCCCACCTACTTTCTTAATTAATATATATATGGGATTATGTAGGTATGACCATTTCAGTTAAGTTAGGGTCAAGGATATCATGACTTAAGATGATCAAAATCATGTTATATTGCGATTTAATGTATGTCTTTGGAGATCCTGAGAGAACGAGTATGTGCATTTCTCAAGCTTAGCCAAGAGGTACGATTATGACTTGTGTGCTAGAGTTCTCCAACTTGTTTCATTATCCATTTGTAAGTGGTTGTATTTACTTAAGTAACCAATTTAATTTTCTTTGCATCATTTTGGTACTTTTCATGTATTTGAGGATAACTGTTTCGTGTGCTATTGGCATTTAGGAATCTTCTATCTTTGAGAGTTTATGACATATATAACTTTGGAAGTTAAGCTCATTAGTAGTATGTAACGTCCCAAATTCTTAAACATGCAGTAACATAAAATGAGCATTTGGATTACATAATTCAATCTTGTCTTTACGTCATTACTAAAACATACTAAGCAACCAATGACAGCGGAAGTCTCTAAATCCACAGCTGAGAGTTATTCTATAGTGATCATAGCCAAAACTTGAAGTTACTCTATGCTTCAAGTCCTTCTTATCGCCTCCTAGTTCTTACTTGAAGAACCCTTAACATGCTTACCTGAAAATGGTTTAGTTTTGAAAGCGAGGGTTAGACCAAAAGGTCTAGTGAATTCCCTCCGAAAACAACATGTACACAGTATAAAATCGTTTATAAAAATATCATCGTAAACCTTAACATAACATCAGGCATGGTACTACACTGTATATAGGATCACATAAACATTCCGCGATCGGGGCCTAGTGGGCTACCCTCTCGCCCTCAACCGGAGCCTACGCAAACTCCCCTTCCCAGAGCTTACGCAGACCCCCCTTTCTACTCGAAATAGGAGGAAACGAATTCCAACCTACCAGTCTGTCATACATATCCAAGGGATCATCAGATCCCGAGGATCTATCTCTGATCCCACAGTGTAGACCGACTCCACATAGAACATCATTCATTTCATAAAATCATACATCTTTCAACCTTTGTAAATCATCATTCTCAGTTCCTCAAGTAACATACATTTTCTCAAGTAAAACAAGTATTTCATGGAAATTCATGCGTAACGGTTATAAACATTTCATGCTCGTAAGTGAAACCATAATCAGTTAAAATGTTCAACACGTTAAGTCGTAAAAGGTTTAGGGAACTCACCTTGATGACGCTGAACGTACTCCTTACTACCTCCAAGCTAATCCAATCGACCACCTAAGGGCATTAGGTTTAAATCAGATTAAACGATTCAATTCTACTAACCAGCTAATACTTTCCGGATACAGGGCTTTCCGGACACCTAGAGCTTTCCGGACGCACCATCCGGATTCTACTCCTTTCCTGTTACCTATCCGGATTCTACCCCTTTCCGGATACTTATCCGGATTCTATCCCTTTTCCGGACGCACTATCCGGAAATATGCACATCCGGAAAGATGCACATCCGGTAACATCCAGAATTCTAAAAGTGATTAAAACTCAATTATTTGATATCATCTCGATTAGACAACCATAGGGGTTCATTAACTAGGCATAAACACTAAACAAATTCCATTTTAAACCACCAAATCGGCACATTAGCAATAAAACTCCAAAATACTCAATAAGGAGATGTTTAGATAAAACCCTAACAATCCCTCACGATTTCCTCCCCAAATCATGAACAAATAAGAGTAATGGACCTGAATTAAGTAGAAGAAACATGCTAGATGATTACCTTAACAATTTCTTTGCACACATTGAGAGATTCCAACCTTTAGCTTCTTCTCCTCTCTATTTCCTCTTAGCCGCCAAACACCAAGAGCACACACACACACACACACACACACACACACACACACACACACACACACACACACACACGCACAATATTGATTTCAGCAAATAGAGGCTGCCCTAGGGATTGGAGTCATTATATACATTTCACTAATTGCTAAATAGTCCCTCAACTTAACTTTCATTTCTTTCACAATAGACACCAATCTTATGCATACTTGCAAACGAAACCCGGTTGTTACAACACTCCCTCCTTAAAAGAATTCCGTCCCCGGAATTCCTTATTTGAAAAGATGCGGGTATCATGCCCACACCACAATTGACACTTCCCTAAGGTAAAGTCGCTTCTGACTCAGTCAACCACCTCATTAGATTCGAAACATGGAACATTGGATGCATTCCCTTCAGTTCTTACGGTACTCTAACTCGCAGACTACTGTTCCTATTCAATCGGTCTTAACCATAGAAGAATAAATAAGGCTTCTCAAGCATCTTTACTTCCCAAAAGGAGGAACCTGGTGGAATCCTCCCCTACAACACGAGATTCATTTACTAAGAAACGGTCACTCACTTGACAGCTTGGCACAGGTCCAACCCTATACATCCCGACAACTCACTACCCCGAGTTCCTTCATCGTATCACAACTCACTACCCTGCACCACTCAACAATCGCCTATGCAGATACATTTCTTTTATCTCAGACCACATAGATCGTAGTTCGACAATCACCTCTCCCATCCTCACCACTTCACCACCTCATACTTAAACGTAACTAAGAGTAGGAACCTCCAAACCCATCGTTGGATTGTTCACCTACTCAAATTAAACTTATCCTGAAACACATCAGTTCCTCCCGGATTTCCACATTCGTTCATCCTTATAAAACGTAACTCCGGTTATCCTCACTCCACTGGGAGGAGTAACCATGGTCACACCATACTATTCTCACTAGCTTAATTAATGCACGACCAATTCGTTTAAACATTTCTCACAAAGTCACTAATCTTAACTCATTCGACTGTCTTATCCACTCTTTTTTTTGCACAACCCTGTACTCAATTCCCCTCCTCAATACTCTTTCCAACGGTTCGCACACTTATCAATGACAATCTACACAACACTGCACCTTTCGGCGTTAATGACAAGTTTACTACTTCCAATTTACTCACTTATTCCGACATGCTATCTTTACCTCCCCACGTTAGCGTGGAGCATTTCCCACCGAACATTACTTGCCCCTCTCTCCCGACCTTTCTACATGCTGGTATCGCTTTCTCATTACTCACATAACCAAACAGTTGCACCAAGATCTTATCTTAAGGCATTCAACCAAGCCGTCTTGAAACAAGACCAGTGTTTGACGTCACTACACATTCTTTAATCTCCAACTTTTACCTTCTCAGACATTTCTTTCACACATAAGCAAAAAATTCACATTCTTTAAGGATTTCACATCTATCCCACCACATTTTGACTAACACAACCCTCATCCTCTTTAAACTTCCAATGACCCCAAAGTGTGTTTCTTAGTAACGTCCCCTATTCACTCTAATAATCCACCCCCTTGTATTCCCTATTACAAACGGATCTATTAACTCAGGAACGCCCCGAAACTCGGGTTCCACAATTCTTTCGATTAACCACCATGATCATAAAATCAGACAGATATATATATATATATATATACCATCATCCCGGCTTTCTTACTTAGATTTACCTTAAATAATTCTTTAACAATCAGTGTGTTAATCTCAATAACACTTCCCCAAGAATTGTAACACATCCTGTACTAACAAATGAACGTCATTACTTAACAAATCTATAAAATTTTAATCAACCAACCAAAGGCTTATACCTCTATCATGACATTTCAAATCAACTAATGATCATACTACCACTCCGACCCACAATCATCATCATGTCATTCCTTAAACATAACCAAAATTTCCAACTATTTCTTTCTAGGATCATTCCCTCACGCATAAGGAACAATTTTCATTCTTTAACGATTTCTCATCTACTATACTACAACTTGACTAATCTATTCATCATCTTCTTTAAACTTACTCTGCCTTCAAGAATATACTTGACAACATACATAACCACAAAGCTTGGTCTCACAGCTGGGCAATCACCCAATTCTTCCCCGACATTCCATTCCGATAACATTCAAAATAAACACCAACTTACAAACCACGCACTTCAACAACTGGGATTGCAAAACGTACACTCTACCCGAAATCCCAAAAGGACTTCCTTCAAATCCTTCCTCTTTCTAACATCGCCTTACTACATCACCGGCTGACACAGATATCTAGGCAATTGAAGCTACTATTCGTTCGTACATCCACCACTCCTATCATCACGATACCGACCAAGCCTCTCATGGTCATTCATACACAATTCACCCTTTCCTTCATATTCTCCCGTATACTACAATCGAGTCTGTCTCGCTACTTAGTTCTCTCCCAACTTGTTGAACTATGACTCACGAGTTCACACTTAGCTCAAACACAAACATCCCAGCTAGCTCTTTATGATCTGAGTCCTTTCTTAGACACGACACATTTTCTTACTGACTGGTATAGTCTACACTCACTCCGCTTGTGTTACACACCTTGTCCTTCTACGGACCCTCCTCACCTCGTAAATAGAACGCCTATTCAACAACAACAGTCTCTTACTAATTTAACACATCTACAAGATATTCTATCAACTTACACTCATCTGGTTTGAGTCTTCGGCCTCAGCCAACATACACCGTTGCCGACTTCAACAACAAAAGACAACTCTTCACTACTTCCTTAACCTATCCTTTAACATGAGTTCCTTACGGGACCTATTCCTCCCTACACATCATAGTTAACTTTATAATCCGTCGCCCCTATTTCGAAGCTTACTCATGTAGCATCACTATTACAAGATCCCTTCGAACTCATGGCCCACACCGTGGACCTTTCACTCCTGCCTCACAACACTACTCATAAAGAGTTGCTAAAACCAATACCTTGATGACTCCTAGTCCTTCCTCCGGACACCAACGCCCCTCGGCAACTGTGTTCTCAGTCACCGAGCCAAGGTACAGACCCTCATACACCTGACACTAAAATCCATTCCCGACTCTTCCAAGGTCCAACTCTCCCCTTAAACGCATATACCAAAACTACATACGTTCTCCCTTGACTTGACCAACGCCTCTCCGCTCTCGGAGTTCTTCCTTAGCTTAAGACGTAATACTCTACGACCTAGTGGGTTCATAACCTTCATGCATGACAATACAGTAAATAAATCCTTTTACACCTTTTATCATTTTAAATAAACAACATTTAGAAATAACTCGGGTACTCGTGACCCCATCACTCTTATAACTTCAAAACCCTGCACAACAATTCGAGAATCGTTGGCATGCATCTTCCCGTGAACCTCAATCTTGCTCAATCCGAACAATGTTATTACGAGAGTAATATATTGCATGAAAATCTTTTCGTATGAGACAATTTTGAAAGAAATACCGACACAAAGTAAACCAGTCGGTTCTCACACTCAATTGTATGATATCAAAAGGTCAATAAGCATTTTGGTTATAAGTGAATTGCAGGTAACCATTTTCTTGACCATTTTTGTAACAATTTAACTTATCATTAAAAGTGTGGAATACTTTGCAAATCGTTAACCTCAAAATTTCAATGTGCGACGTACTGAAATCGCTTTTTCTTTAAACGTGCACTCGTACAAGCTGACTCATTTTGTTCAAAGTTGACATTTACATTTTTATTTTAATTTGTGAAAATTTCATGTTACATAAAAGAACGCCATGCATGAGACTCTATTTGCAATAGAAGACTACTCACTCAACGAGGTCAACCGCTTTACTCACGCAGCTTATCCTTGATACTCAACTTACGACCAAGGGTCGCCCTCGCGGTCAAGCACTAACTTGATGTACATGCGTTCCATATCTCACTTACTCAACCATTTCACACTAATTTCGCTTTGATCGACTACCTCACTTTCTACTTCTACATGCTTTCAATTCACTATAAGTATCTTATTCCATTTGTCCTGCCAATGAAAAGCTCGACTAAAAAGTCAGGGCTCCATTGATACTTTTAAGCTTTTGACACTGTTCTATCTTACCATCCCAACTGATCCATCCCATGATTTCCATAACTAGGACTCTCCCGAAACTGAAGTCTTACTCAAACTCAAACATTCATCCTCTCCGAATCCACGAAGAGCTACCTCTAGATGACTCATAACATTCTTTACAACGTTTCTTCTCTACGATGTCTACATGCATCACATCATAATGACTCTTACAAGACACTTCCCCAAGCAATGGAGCTCGGTCTATCCCTCAGGGATCTTGCTGACCTATTCCTCAACGTTCTCCCAGCCATAGCGCTAAACTGAAAGAAACCGATAGTTAATCCTTGCTGGACGTGACACAACAAATTTGCTATAAGTAAGGTATTGTAAGCACGCACATGTACCTGTAAGTTCGTAATTACACTGGCCAGGTGTAATCCCAAACTTACCTTACACGTTTGTCCTTGGAACCTTGTTGGACAACCTAAGGGGGGGGTAAGGTTGTATTTAAAATCTTTTTCTTTCAAAAATTCTTTGAACAAATAAATACAGTACAAACAATACAGTAAAAATAAAGCAGAGTATAAACAAGTAAATATACAACAATTATATAAACAGATATAATTTAAATGCACAGCGGAAATGTAAATAGATAAGGGAAAGAGAATACTTGACAACGGTATTTTTAAAGTGGTTCACCAAACACAAAGTTGGCTAGTCCACCTCGAGAAAATAACACTTCTCGGAGATCCAATACGAAACGTGTTCTTTACGGTAGAAACACAAACCTTAATACAACAAACGCGAAACACTCTTCTTTGAGAGATTAATGTGGATCACTCACTCTAATTCAAACACTTACAAGAGGGTATAGATTTTAATATGAATAATCACTCTTGAATAAGGTTTATCACTTGGATATTTTTAGAGAGTTTGATCACTTGAGTTGTGTTGCTGATTCAACTAATCGAGAGATTTTAATCTGCTATCAACTCAAGATTTCTTGCTCAAAAATTAATTTTATCAGTTTAAGTGATTTAGTGTGAGTAAGAAAGCAGCAGAATAATAATCAAATGCTGAGGGAGAATTTATTGCTGAAGTTGGTGTAGACTTGAATGCTGCTGGATGCTTGTATTTATACTGGAAGATCAACAGGCTTGAGGCATTCGCGGTATACCGCCAAACCATCGCGGTATACCTGCGTCAGAAAAAGGTGCAGCAGAGGAGAAGGTCAACCTGCAAAAATCAACGGCTACATAGTACCCGCGGTATACCGCGTTGCACAAGGCGGTATACCGCCTGACAGGGACCCTGACAAAAGAAGCTTCATATTGCAGAACAAATGATGGTGAACAGTGACGCGGTATACCGCGTGAACCTTGGCGGTATACCGCCTAAAGATTTGTCCAATGAGAGCATGGCAACGCAGGGTTACTTCGGCTGAAACTCTTTTTGCAGTTTGATGAACAGTAGCAGACAGCATATTAATATATATATATCAGTGATTTATATATATATAAAAACATATATATATTATATATATATTTGATTCAAATATATTTATATAGATAAAATATATATCCAAGTGATAAAATATTTTAGGGTGTTTATCATTTTAAAATAAAATGACGAAACTCTTCAGACTTGGATTCTTCAGATAAAAAATTTATCGAGATCATTTAAATATCTGCACACTCAGATAAAATATTAGATAACAAAATAATGCGGTGTGTTTTGTAATCATCAAAATAAATATGGAGATGTGATTTTATGTGTACCAAAAATATATCACAATATTTAAAGCTGGGTACACTTGCACCAACAATCTCCCCCTTTTTGATGATGACAAACACAACGCTAAACACGAGAGCATACTCGGTTTCTCTCCCCCTTTTGTCGAAGCAAAAAGGGTTTAAGAAAACCGCTTATGCTCCCCCTCGAAAGATGCTCCCCCTCAAAATATGAAATATTTGAGAGTTAGTATTTATCAAGGGTTATACTCAAGCATGCCTAAACCAAGTCTTAATTTAAAGAACGCTTTTTTGTTTAGAGCTTTAGTGAAAATATCGGCCAAATTATCTTCCGAATCAACCTTTTCAAGCACGATTTTGCCTTTTTGAACATTATCTCGTAAAAAGTGATGTCTCAATTCAATATGTTTGGTACGAGAATGTAAAATGGGATTTTTACTTAAGTTTATGGCACTTGAGTTATCACACATAATTGGAATTTTGGTTAGATGTACCTCAAAATCGGTAAGTGTGTGTTTCATCCAAAGGACTTGAGCACATGCTCTTGCGGCGGCTACATATTCCGCTTCGGTTGTAGACAAAGCTACGGATTGTTGTTTCTTAGAGAACCAAGATACAAGTGAGAGACCTATAAAGGCACATACCCCACTAGTACTTTTTCGGTCAACAATAGATCCACCAAGATCGGAATCGGCGAAACACGTTACTTCTAACTCGGGTTTCTTTGCGTACCATAAGCCAAGATTAGTAGTACCTCGTAAATATCGAAAAATACGCTTGACAGCTTCATAGTGAGATTGTTTAGGTGAAGATTGAAAACGAGCACATAAACATACACTAAACATAATATCAGGTCTACTAGCAGTTAAATATAATAAACTGCCAATCATACCACGATAAATCTTTTCATTAAAATCGTTTCCCTCCTCGTCACGAGATAATTGCAAATTTGTGGTCATTGGAGTTTCAACGGGTTTGACATTTTCAAAGTTAAACTTTTTCAACATATCTTTACAATATTTAGATTGACTAATAAATATACCAGTTTCACATTGTTTTATTTGCAATCCTAAGAAGTATTTTAACTCTCCCATCATGCTCATTTCAAACTCGCTTGTCATTTTCGCAGAAAATTCATTACACAGTTTTTCATTAGTGGAACCAAAAATAATATCATCAACATATACTTGCACAACCACAATATCATTTTGAACATATTTCACAAATAAAGTATTATCTATTTTACCCATAATATAACCACTAGAAATTAAAAAGGTTTTTAATCTATCATACCAAGCACGCGGAGCCTGCTTTAAACCATAAAGCGCCTTTTTCAATTTATAAACATGTGTCGGGTTTTCAAAACTTTCAAAACCGGGAGGTTGAGAAACGTATACCTCCTCATTTATAATACCATTTAAGAAAGCACTTTTAACATCCATTTGAAATAACTTAAAATCTTTAGCATTTGCAAAAGCGAGAAGCATTCGAATAGACTCCAACCTAGCAACCGGTGCAAAGGTTTCGTCATAATCTATACCTTCTTGTTGACTGTACCCCTTGGCAACTAAACGTGCCTTGTTTCGTGTGACTCCACCGTTCTCGTCTACCTTGTTTCGGAAGACCCATCTTGTGCCAATAATGGTTTGACTACTAGGGCTAGGCACTAAGTCCCACACATCATTCCTAGTAAATTGGTTTAACTCATCTTGCATGGCCAATATCCAATCCTCATCACCTAAAGCTTCATCTATGGTTTTAGGTTCTATGGTTGAGATAAAGGCATGGAAAGCACAATGGGTAAGGATTTGTGATCTAGTTGTCCTTTGGTTTAGGTCACCTATAATTTGATCTACGGGATGGCCTCGAGCGGTTCTAAGGTTAGGATCATCTATACCTTGTGGAATAAAGCACGGAGGGGCATCACTAGATTCAATATTATTTGTGGAAGGTTGGGTACCTAAATCCAAGGTACTAAGTTGTTGGGCTAAGACATCTCCTTCACGGATATTATCATTTGCTAAGGGTGCACTCGGTTTGGGAGGACTCTCGTCAAAACTAACATTTAAGGATTCTTCCACTACCATGGTTTCCTTATTTAGGATTCTATAGGCTTTGCTATTCCAAGAGTAACCTAGGAAAACTCCCTCATAGGCTTTGGGGTCAAATTTGGTTAGGTAGGATTTGGTGTTTAAAATGAAACATTTACAACCAAAAACCTTTAGGTGAGCTAGGGAAGGTTTTCTACCTCGGTAAAGTTCATAGGGTGTCTTATTTAGGATACCTCTAATTAGGACACGGTTAAGCACATAGGTCGCGGTAGCAACGGCATCACACCAAAACTTTTGGGGAACTTGATGTTCGTTTAGCATAGTTCTACTCATTTCTTGCAACGTTCGATTTTTCCTTTCAACAACCCCGTTTGACTGAGGAGTTCGAGGAGCCGAAAAGTTATGAGTTATACCATGTTTATCACAAAAGGCACCAAATTGTACATCATTATCGAATTCTCGTCCATGGTCCGTACGTATGGAAACAATCGTACAACCTTGTTGGTTTTGAATTCTTTTTCCCAAAATTTTAAACTTTTCAAAAGCCTCATTTTTATGTCTCAAAAATAAAGTCCAAGTATAACGGGAATAATCATCCACAATAACCAAAGTATAAAAATTTCCTCCAAAACTTTGAATAGCCATTGGGCCAAAAAGATCCATATGTAAAAGTTCTAAAACTCTTTGAGTAGAAATAACATTTTTTGATTTATGAGAAACGTGATGTTGTTTGCCGACACGACAAGCATCACAAAAATGATTATCAAACTTTAATTTTGGCAGGTCACTCACAAGCTCCTTATTTTTTAAGTTTTGCATTAATCTTAGATTAGCGTGACCTAAACGCCTATGCCATAAAGTAGAAACATCATTAATAGAAGATAAGCATACATTATCAGATACAACAGTTTTACAAATATATAAATTTCCTTTTACAAAACCATTTAAAAGAACTTTGCCATTTTTTATGATTTTACAAGAATCTTCTTCGAAGACAACAGTTGTATTATTTTTACACAATTGGCGAACACTTAACAAATTAAAATGTAAATTATCAACATGATTCACATTAAGAAATTGAACATTATTGCAAGAGACTGTACCTCTACCAATTATATTTCCTTTGGAGTTTCCTCCAAAAATTACCTGTCCACCATCACATGACTTATATGATGAAAAGAGATTATTGTTTCCGGTCATGTGACGTGTGCAACCACTATCGAGTATCCAGTCCATATCAAGGTCAATCTACAATAATGAAGATGTAACTTTTATGGTCCCCATTTCTCGTGGGTCCTTGACAATTAGTTTCAAAAGTCAACCAATATGCATATATATTAAGTCAAACAGAATATATATATATATAATATATTACACAATATATAATACATCAAACCATATTAATATATATATATATAACACATTAAACAAACAAAGTATATATATATATAAGAATTAAAAGAATTAAATAAAATGTATATATATATGTGCAGTACGTATGTATATATATATATGAATAGTATAAAAAGTACAAACAACAATATTTTACTTATATATAATATATAACACATATACAAAACACATTTAAAACCATAAACGCATACCACCGGGATTATCATTACTAAACATTCCTTTTGGAATCCATTTATTTACCATTTTAATTTTGCGATTATATTTATCATACACATAAAAACAAGCATTTACATTCGCATTATTATTAGGTTTAGAATATTTATCATGGTACATGCGAGCATACGGTTTTCTCGTATTATAATTTACATTATTTATTTTACGCACATACGGAGGTTTTTGCACATATTGATTTCTTGTATTTACTTTAGGTGATTCATAAAATCTTTTGATGGGTATACAAGAACATTTATCAACACAAGTATTGGAACCAATGCCTTTTCTACATTTTATACGGTTAGGCATATTAAGCATGTTAAGAACTTTCTCATTGCTACTTTCAAAAGCTTTAGCTAGCATGTTATCTTTTTCATATGAAGCACATTTAGCCTTTAAGCATGTAATCTCATTCTCAAGAATATCACATTTTGTACAAATAATATTTTCATGTGATTTTTTATTTAAGCATGCAATTTCTTTATTTAAAGCATCACAAGATTTACAAAAATCTTTTTCTCCTAATTTAGTTTCTAATTTAGCAATTATATCCATATCATTTTCAGATTTTTGTTTAACATTTTTTATTTCCTTTTTACATGCATTTACAGTTTCTTTTAACATAGCATTCTCATCTTGGTAACGATTTGCAAGAGCGGCCATTTTATGAAAAGATTCATATAATTCTTCAAGATTATTTTCACTATCACTTTCATAATCACTATCGTAATCCGAGTAAGAAGATTTTACCTCGTCGTCGCTATCGGCCATAAGACAAATGGCTTGATAGTCATCTTCTTCTTCACTCTCGCTCCACGCGCCTCCAATGAAGGCTTTCTCCTTCTTCTTTTGGAACTTGTTCTTTTTCGGACATTCATTGGCGTAGTGGTCTTTGTCACCACATGAGTAGCAAAAGCCTCTCTTTGGCTTAGCTTTATCGTCTTCACTCGAGTCGCCATTTTTCTTAACTTTTTCGTCTCGTTTATGGAACTTACGACTTCGATTATCACCACCACGACGGTAGTTACCGTTTCTTTGAAATCTGCCATTGTTAGAAAATTTATTATTATTATTAAGAAATTTGGAAAAGTTTCTTACCAACATGGCGACTTCATCGAGAGTTTCGGATGGATCTTTCGAGGAGCTAGCTTTCTCCTTTTTCTTCTCATCTTTTGGTGTTGAGACATTGAGAGCGATTGATTTCTTTTTAACTTGCTCCCGATCTTTGTTTCTTTTAAGTGCAATTTCATGCACTTTAAGATTACCGATCAAGTCATCTATCTTTATTATGGAAAGGTCACGGGAGTCTTCTAAGGATGTTATCTTTTGCATCCACTCCGAAGGGAGAGCTCGTAGGATTTTCCTTATATAGTCCTCATTAGGATAAGTGCGATCCAAACCTTTCAAAGTAGTCACAATAAGGTTAAATCTTTTAAACATTGAGTCAATTGACTCATCTTGTTTCATTTCGAATAGTTCATAATCGTGAACTAAAATATTTACTTTACTAGATTTAACCTCCGTGTTTCCACGATGAGTATTATTTAAACTTTCCCATATTTGATTTGCAGTTTTATAAGTATATACTCTTTCAATTTCGTCAGATGTTAAAGCAGCATATAATATATTCTTAGCTTCAAAGTTTAAACAAAAATGAGCTTCATCAGAAGTAGTCCAGTCATCTATAGGTTTATCAATATAAACATCATCTTTCACAATGGTGGGTTTAAAATTTCCTTTTTCTATGATATTCCAAATCTTTTGATTTTTGCCACGCACGTGACATTCAAATAGCTCGGCCCAAATGCCAAACTTTTCAGTATCTATCAAAGGAGGTTTTGAAAACACGATATTAGTTTGTTGAGCCATTTAGAAGAATAAGAGAAAAATATGCAGAATATTTTGAAAGACCTGCTCTGATACCAAATGTTGGACAACCTAAGGGGGGGGTAAGGTTGTATTTAAAATCTTTTTCTTTCAAAAATTCTTTGAACAAATAAATACAGTACAAACAATACAGTAAAAATAAAGCAGAGTATAAACAAGTAAATATACAACAATTATATAAACAGATATAATTTAAATGCACAGCGGAAATGTAAATAGATAAGGGAAAGAGAATACTTGACAACGGTATTTTTAAAGTGGTTCACCAAACACAAAGTTGGCTAGTCCACCTCGAGAAAATAACACTTCTCGGAGATCCAATACGAAACGTGTTCTTTACGGTAGAAACACAAACCTTAATACAACAAACGCGAAACACTCTTCTTTGAGAGATTAATGTGGATCACTCACTCTAATTCAAACACTTACAAGAGGGTATAGATTTTAATATGAATAATCACTCTTGAATAAGGTTTATCACTTGGATATTTTTAGAGAGTTTGATCACTTGAGTTGTGTTGCTGATTCAACTAATCGAGAGATTTTAATCTGCTATCAACTCAAGATTTCTTGCTCAAAAATTAATTTTATCAGTTTAAGTGATTTAGTGTGAGTAAGAAAGCAGCAGAATAATAATCAAATGCTGAGGGAGAATTTATTGCTGAAGTTGGTGTAAACTTGAATGCTGCTGGATGCTTGTATTTATACTGGAAGATCAACAGGCTTGAGGCATTCGCGGTATACCGCCAAACCATCGCGGTATACCTGCGTCAGAAAAAGGTGCAGCAGAGGAGAAGGTCAACCTGCAAAAATCAACGGCTACATAGTACCCGCGGTATACCGCGTTGCACAAGGCGGTATACCGCCTGACAGGGACCCTGACAAAAGAAGCTTCATATTGCAGAACAAATGATGGTGAACAGTGACGCGGTATACCGCGTGAACCTTGGCGGTATACCGCCTAAAGATTTGTCCAATGAGAGCATGGCAACGCAGGGTTACTTCGGCTGAAACTCTTTTTGCAGTTTGATGAACAGTAGCAGACAGCATATTAATATATATATATCAGTGATTTATATATATATAAAAACATATATATATTATATATATTTGATTCAAATATATTTATATAGATAAAATATATATCCAAGTGATAAAATATTTTAGGGTGTTTATCATTTTAAAATAAAATGACGAAACTCTTCAGACTTGGATTCTTCAGATAAAAAATTTATCGAGATCATTTAAATATCTGCACACTCAGATAAAATATTAGATAACAAAATAATGCGGTGTGTTTTGTAATCATCAAAATAAATATGGAGATGTGATTTTATGTGTACCAAAAATATATCACAATATTTAAAGCTGGGTACACTTGCACCAACAAACCTTATTCCTAAGCGCATTTATAGTGATCGTTCCTAGAGGCAATCCTATGTCTCGGCTGTGTTCCTCATCTTACAGTTTAAGTTTAGGCCCGAATGGTCACCTAAATCCCTTAAACTAAGGCTCTGATACCATTTGTAACGTCCCAAATTCTTAAACATGCAGTAACATAAAATGAGCATTTGGATTACATAATTCAATCTTGTCTTTACGTCATTACTAAAACATACTAAGCAACCAATGACAGCGGAAGTCTCTAAATCCACAGCTGAGAGTTATTCTATAGTGATCATAGCCAAAACTTGAAGTTACTCTATGCTTCAAGTCCTTCTTATCGCCTCCTAGTTCTTACTTGAAGAATCCTTAACATGCTTACCTGAAAATGGTTTAGTTTTGAAAGCGAGGGTTAGACCAAAAGGTCTAGTGAATTCCCTCCGAAAACAACATGTACACAGTATAAAATCGTTTATAAAAATATCATCGTAAACCTTAACATAACATCAGGCATGGTACTACACTGTATATAGGATCACATAAACATTCCGCGATCGGGGCCCAGTGGGCTACCCTCTCGCCCTTAACCGGAGCCTACGCAAACTCCCCTTCCCGGAGCTTACGCAGACCCCCCCCCCCCTTTCTACTCGAAATAGGAGGAAACGAATTCCAACCTACCAGTCTGTCATACATATCCAAGGGATCATCAGATCCCGAGGATCTATCTCTGATCCCACAGTGTAGACCGACTCCACATAGCACATCATTCATTTCATAAAATCATACATCTTTCAACCTTTGTAAATCATCATTCTCAGTTCCTCAAGTAACATACATTTTCTCAAGTAAAACAAGTATTTCATGGAAATTCATGCGTAACGGTTATAAACATTTGATTAAAATGTGATTAAAACTTAATTATTTGATATCATCTCGATTAGACAACCATAGGGGTTCATTAACTAGGCATAAACACTAAATAAATTCCATTTTAAACCACCAAATCGGCACATTAGCAATAAAACTCCAAAATACTCAATAAGGAGATGTTTAGATAAAACCCTAACAATCCCTCACGATTTCCTCCCCAAATCATGAACAAATAAGAGTAATGGACCTGAATTAAGTAGAAGAAACATGCTAGATGATTACCTTAACAATTTCTTTGCACACATTGAGAGATTCCAACCTTTAGCTTCTTCTCCTCTCTATTTCCTCTTAGCCGCCAAACACCAAGAGCACACACACACACACAATACTGATTTCAGCAAATAGAGGCTGCCCTAGGGATTGGAGTCATTATATACATTTCACTAATTGCTAATTAGTCCCTCAACTTAACTTTCATTTCTTTCACAATAGACACCAATCTTATGCATACTTGCAAACGAAACCTGGTTGTTACATAGTAACTGAAGATGACTACTTTGCTGCAGGTGGCTTCTTGGTTACCCCATCGTGTACATTTTTGGCAAGGACCGGGGATTTATGATCAACATTATGGAGGGGAAGTGTTTATTGTCTCTATAAAGTGTGGTTTAATTAATAATTAGTGGTTCTTTAACATGCCGATGAAGTGGATTTGTGGCTATCATCATAGTTACGCCTTGTTTGTTTTTTGAAAAAAAAAACTCTTATCAACCTCTTATGTTTGATTCGGTAAGAAATAGGGTCTTCAGACTGTTTGTTTTTTCAAAATTTTCAGATCCACTTGTGTTTTACCGGTCTCTTATCTATTAAGAGGTAAACCAACTCGTATTTGCCCCTTATTGTTCTCTAGACCCTCAACAACGACGAAGTTTCTTAATTGATCCTTTTTCTCATACGATCCTTACCAAATCGATCCTCACCTCTCTCGATCGATTAACCTTAATCGGTCCTTTCTCTCAATCAATCCTTTTCAAATTGATCCTCAACTCTCTCAATCAATTATTTGTGTTTAAATGAAAGATATATTAATAATTATGACGTAAAATCCGTAGTGATGATGAATAAATATGTGAACTTGTATAGATTTGTATAAACAAATCAAGACATTTATAAGTTTTACAAAAATAAACAAGCACCACCTTTCATCAGTGAAGTGAAATAAAACTTCGGACTTCAACACCTCTTAAAAAACAAATGACACCTAAAGGTAATAATATAGATTTGTAATTTAAATCATCGTCCATAAAGATGTGATTTGCCATATTCGTGATTTATTTTAGACTTTTTGTTCATTGGCTTTCAATGGTGTTATAAGTTGGTTAGATATACACAATTACAATTTGTAAATCAGAGTAGACTCAATTATTTCGGATAAATATATTTTGCATTTGCAAAATTTAAAAAACTTTTCCAAAAAATAAATGCAAAATTTAAAAAACTTTTCCAAAAAATAATAATAGATCAAAGCAAATCATGTATTATGTCATAATGCATCACATGGTTACTCATAAACACGAGCCCCTATGAAGGCTAACGGGTTCTGTTTAACTGGTTTTTGTAAATTGATTTTTTTTCGGTATAAAAGTTGTATTATACACTAAATTTTATAGAAGAAATGTTAAAAAAAAATCAAAACGTCCCTTGAAATCAACAAAAAGAAAACCATAAAAAATCTCAAAACCATGAAAAAAATCTCTTGGAATCAACCAAAACACTGAAAAAACCAAAAGAAACTGTGGAATTTGGCTAAAATTGCTAAAAAAATCCATCAAAATCGTTTACTTATGTGGCTCCCGCCGCATTGCGCGGGTACTCAACTAGTTTTATAATTATTTTTATTTGCACAACATAAAGACATCAATAAATATAATTTTATTTACCTTTCATTTTTTTATTTAACATCTAATTTATTTATTATTTTATAATTATTTTTATTTGCATATCATAAATACATCAACGAATATAATATTTGTTTATCTTACACTTTTTTAATTTAATCAAACATTTTATTAAATGAATTCACCATCTTTTAATTAAATTTTTATAATTATAATCTATATCTATATCCATAACTATATAAAGGGAATCATCAAAAGATGATGTGATATTTTGAGAAAACTTGAAACATTAGTTGTTATTTTCTCCAATTTTTGAATTATTACAAAATAAAATATAATATTAAATGAATGAATGAACCATTCATTACCTTTTACAAGTAAAATTTCATTATATAAATATATAGGCTAATTTACATAATAAATCTATATAAATGAAAATCATCAAAATATGATGTGACATATTGACAATGTAATACTTAAAATGTCTTCCTTATTTTCTTATCAATTTTTGATGTTTTAAAATAGGGAAATTAATTAAAATACCCTAAGTCAAACATTGAGTTACCAAAATACCCTAAATTTTTTCAATTTTGCAAAAATACCCAAAATACCCGCGATCGCGGGATACGGTGACGTGGCATGTATTTTGGCCCCAAATGCCCCGCGAAGCCCCTCAACTTTGGCCGCGGTGCACTTTTGGTCCCTGCCCGCGATCGCAGCCCGCGATGGCCCGAATTTTACACTTTTGGTCCCTGAAATTTACACTTTCAGCCCCTAAACTTAGACGAATCTTGCATGTTTTTACTGTTTTTTCCCACAATTATTGCACTTTAAAGACCGATTTGTGGTTGAAATTCATTTGCATGTTTGAATCAATGTTAAATCAATGTTTTTGGAATACCAGTTTGTGGATGAAATGAGAGATTGGTTTTCTGATATGTTGGTTGTTTCATTGATAAATAGACGTAAAATGCAAGCCATAATCCCCACACAACGATTTCATTGTTGCAATATTTCTTTCTGCAATATTTTGTGTTTGAGATACTACTGAAAAAATGAGTTCATATGTTGCAAAAGCTAAGCTATATTTCTGTTTTGATGGTGAATGGGTGCAAGATAACAATGAGTGGAATTTTGCTTATAAATCTAAGCATGGTGTAAAAGTGTCAGTAAACTATACTTATCAGAAGTTTGTTGCATACGCCATGCAAAAATGTGGAATCAACTCTTCTGATGTTTGCAAGTTAGTGTTTAAAAATGGCGATGGGTCATTTGTGGATTTATCCAACGATGGGGATATCTCTACTTTTTTGCACCTTGCAGTCGATTCAGAAAGACCCCCATTACTCTTTGTGTATCCCGGCGTATCCGACGGTGACGACGACGGTGACGACGACGAAGACCTCCAAATAGAGCAGCCTGATTCTCAACAACAACAACCACCACAACCACACGAATGGCGTACTGCTGGAGTTGCTGATGACGAAACCCACGTTTTCAGAACGGGTAATTCTGAAATAGACAGATCAGACACCGATAATGATGATCACGAAGAATATACCCCTAGTAGAAAATCATGTAGTCAGATAAATGACTTTTTTTATATGCCCCCTATTCTTCCAGACTCCCATACCCAGACACAAAGCTACGAACCTACACCTTATATTCGCAGTGAAAGTTTAACAGCAGGTCAGATATTCGATTCGAAGGATCTCTTAGCAAGTCAGATCGGACTCAAGTTCTTGGAAGAGGGTTTCCAAAGTCGCGTGCGGGCATCTGACAAAACCAAATACGTAGTTGAATGTGCTAGAGAAAAGTGTGAGTGGAGGTTGTACGCGATTCACACAGGTCCCAAAGGAGGGGCGATAATGATTAGAAAGTTGCACGACGTACACACTTGTACGAGGACGCAACTTAATCCCCACCACAAACAAGCCGGCAAAAAGACTTTGGGTGCGATCCTGAAAAACAAATTTCTTGATGTTAGCAGGTCATTGCGTCCAAAGGACATCGTCCACGACGTTCACCGGCAGTTCGGCGTCACGATTGATTACCACCAAGCGTGGTGTGCGCGCTACCATGCACTGTTTATGGTGAGAGGCACGTTCGAGGAGTCGTATGAACGACTCCCGACATATTTATATAATTTGCAGCTGCAGAACCCTAGTACTGTCACGCAGCTACGGACCGATTCACGTGGACGGTTTGAGATGTGCTTCGTGGCTCTTGGACCCGCGGTACGTATTTTAACACGTCATATGTTTACACATTATAAACTATAACATTTACACATTATAAACTATAACATTTTAACCTATGTTTTTGCAGATCCGCACATTTCTGGCAAATCTACGTCGTGTCCTGATAATAGACGCATCCCATTTAAAGGGTCGTTACTTGGGTATGATGTTCCTGGCGGTTGCCATGGACGGGGATAACTCCATCGTTCCAGTAGCTTTCGGCGTAGGCAAGTCTGAAACCGGGGACGAGTGGACTTGGTTTATGTCCATGTTGAGACAAGCTATCGGAGACCCGCAAGGGTTGGTGTTTATGTCTGACAGGGCTCCTTCCATAAGCGCCGCAATCTCTGCCATGTACCCAAACGCCCCTCACGCCATATGTTGTCGACATTTGGAGATGAACGCCAAATCCAAGGACAAACGTATTACCACCTACAAGGATATCTATTGGGCGGCATGCAGAGCATATACGGATCGGGAGTTTAACAAGTACATGAATATGCTACGATACAGTGTCAATGAAGCATCCAAAGTCTTTGACGATGCTGGACCGGAGAGGTGGTCCGCGGCCCATTTTCCTGGACAACGGTATGACATTCTGACCTCGAATAGTGCAGAGTCTGTGAATGCACTCTCTCGTTTTGCGCGTAGATGTCCGATTGTTAATCTTATGGACTACTTTCGGGCCTTTCAACAAGAGTGGTACCAAATTCGACGCCTAAAAGGAGCTGAGATGCAAAATGCACTCACACCAACGACGGAGAATATCGTTCAGTACAGGGCGCGTCGTGCGGTGACATGGCCGGTAAGAGCAATCGGGTATGGGAAGTACGAGGTGCATGATGACTATATTCACGCGATTGTGAATATGGAAGACCACCTTTGTTCGTGTCGTGAATGGGATAAATCTGGGTTACCGTGCGGCCATGCCATCGCTGCAGCAAGATATATGAGTCGTACAGATTGCAGCGACTTGGCTGTACCTTTTTTCACGTCCGAATATTACCGGAAAACATACGTGGAGGTAATAAACCCAGCTGGACCCCCTGCAGCATGGGTGTATCCACCCGACCCGCTTCCACCATGCTATCCACCTTTAAAGGATAAGAACAGGGCCGGGAGACCGAGAAAGAACGACCGACGTCCATCACGTGGTGAAAGTTCGATACAACGAAGATGTACTCGGTGCCAATGCGTAGGACATACTCGTGGAGAGTGTCCAAATCCCGCCCCTTCAACCGTGCCAATGAGACATTCAGTCAGTCACACCACGGGCCCGTCACAACTTGAACCATATGGAACAAACACATATGATATTGTTGATCTAAACGTTGATTTGTAAATGATATTGTTGTTGATATGGAATTATCATATATATTATTATAGGGAAATTAATTAAAATGCCACAAGTCAAAGGTTGTGTTACCGAAATGCCACAAATCTCTCCCAGTTTACCGAAATGCCTATGTAGCTATATATATTCATATTATATATACACACATACATATGCTATCTAGTTTGAAAAGAATTGACCTTCCAGGGCTTCATTATAGAGATCCTCAATCTTCCTATTACTCGTTGCAAAATCCTCCGCCTCATAAAATCTTCCTATTACTCGGTAAACTGGGAGAGTTTTGTGGCATTTCGGTAACACAAACTTTGACTTGTGGCATTTTAATTAATTTCCTATTATTACATATAAGCAAAAGGAATATCTTACCCTTTAAGCACAACCAATATGGATCACAAATTAGATTACCACTCTCTTCAGTACTAATGCCAATCAAGATTTTGACACCTTAAAACATAATCCACAAGCTTGAATTCAATTAACCCACACTTGGCATACTTAAACACAAAGATTATTGATTGGAACACCTAATAAGAACAAAGATAAAACATATATAAAAAGAAACATCACCAACAGGCTCTTCATCTTCAATCTTTCTGACCCTTCTTCAACGGTTTCTGCTTTTGCAACCACGTATGGCCATTGTGTACCACAACCCGGACACACTTTAGCAACCACGAATGAGGTAACCTCTGACTTGACCTTGCATGATGTATCCAACCTAACCGTGGTTCAACGACTTAAAAACTACTTTTCAGAGAAATTAACACCAACAAAAAAATACAAAACAACAACACAGTAAAAAAAATACAAACAACAACACAGTAAAAAAATACAAAACAACTAAAACAACCACCACCTACTTAAAAATTGATTTAGTTTCATCAATCCAAGCTTGCTTCTCGTTTACATTCGCTTGAATAATTGCGAAGTCTTGCAGAATATGGTGAATTGCTTCTTGTTCTCGACGAACACGAGCCTCCCGAGCTTTTATATCCCCTTTCATCCTTTTGATCTCCCTGTCTTCCTCTTCGATCTTTCTCAAATGGACTGCCTTCCTGTTCATAATTTTTTTCCACTCTTCTGTTAGTTCATCTATCTCCTTTTCCTTTTTTGCTATGGCGACCTCGATTTGATGTGGCATTTTTTCAGGAGTAGACTTAGGGTTTGATGACGATGCCATTTGTGGATGAAATGAGAGAAGAGAAATCAAGAGAGAAAGCAATTCAAAGAAAGAAAGCAAGAAACAAGTGTGAATTGTGAATTGCATATTACTGATATTTATGGATGAAATCTCAAAAGTGCAAATGAATTTCAACCACAAATCCGTCTTCAAAGTACAATAATTGTGAAAAAAACAGTAAAAGCATGCAAGATTCGTCTAAGTACAGGGGCTGAAAGTGTAAATTATCAGGGACCAAAAGTGTAAAATTCGGGCCATCGCGGGCTGCGATCGCGGGCAGGGAGCAAAAGTGCACTGCGGCCAAAGTTGAGGGGCTTCGCGGGGCATTTGGGGCCGAAATACGTGCCACGTCACCGTATCCCGCGATCGCGGGACCTCATCGCAGGTATTTTGGGTATTTTTGCAAAATTGAAAAAATTTAGGGTATTTTGGTAACAGTTGGTCAAACTTAGGGTATTTTAATTAATTTCCCTTTAAAATATTGAATATATTAAAGAATTGTCCATTCTCATATTTAAATTATATTTTCATTATAAATGAGGGTCTTTAATAATAATTTTACATATCTATTGCAATTTATGTCATTAACCATTTAAAAAAATATTTTTTTTAAATTTCCGTCGGAAATTTATAAGATTTTTAAAAAACATTGGTTTTTAAAAAATTTGAAAATAAAATCTTATAAATTTCCGACGGATTTCCGTCGGAAATCCGTCGGAAATTAATAAGTTTTTTAAAAAACATTGGTTTTTAAAAAATTTGAAAATAAAATCTTATAAATTTCCGACGGATTTCCGTCGGAAATTAACAAGATTTTATTTTTTAATGTCGATTTAGTTTAATTAATTATTTGTAATTTATTATTTAATTGCTAATTACGTTAATTAAGTAACTTAATTGTAATTTAACAAATATTTGTGACGGATTTGTGACGGATTGGAATTCCGTCACAAATCCGTCACAAACAATTTCGAGAATATATAATTTTCTTTTTTTTACAACTTGAGTGACGGATTTGTGACGGATTTCCGACGGCTTAACATTTTGTTGACTTTTTATTGACTTTTATTGGTTCCGTCGAAAATCCGTCGGAAAATATTCCGACGGAAAATCCGTCGGAAACGTCCGTCGGATTAGGTCATTTGTTTAGTAGTGATTTGTTTTCCTTTTTTTTATGGTATTAACTATTGTTTTTCATTATTTATTTGAATTAACATGAAAATCATCAAAATATGATGTGACATATTGGCAATGTAATACTTAAAATGTCTTCCCCATTTTCTTATCAATTTTTAATGTTTTAAAATATTGAATATATTAAAGAATTGTCCATTCTCATATTTAAATTATATTTTCATTATAAATGAGGGTCTTTAATAATAATTTTACATATTTATTGCAATTTATGTCATTAACCATTTGTTTTCCTTTTTTATGGTATTAACTATTGTTTTTCATTATTTATTTGAATTAACCATTCTATTTATTGTAATTTATGTAAGTTAACCTTTTATTTTCCTTTCTTTATTTTACCACCCATTCATTTTCCTTTATTTATTATAATAATTAATCATTCATTTCCCTTATTTAAGCATAAGTGTTGTTTTGGTTTTTGTTGGTTATGTTATTAGTTTTTTAACCTTTTTGTCATACAACAAACTAACTCTTAATCTCTCCCTCTAATACATTTTCTCTCATTAGATTTGTATTGCTAAGAGATTAATCATATATTTGTTATCGATATTTGGTTATTTTTGAATTGTTTGCTATTGTATTGACTTTATATGTTTTTTATGTTATTCTTTTTGTAGTAAGTGATAAGAGAAACAAGCTATCTAAATATGTCGAAAAACATCAAAGATTTATCATCAAGACACACATATTATCATCACATGTAAGTCTTTCATTCGAGTATTCTTTCAATTTCAATGTATTATTGATTTTGTCTATTTTATAATTTCGTGATTTATTGCTAACTAAATTCTCATTTCTTTGCCTTTTTCTTCTTCTTCAAGAATGTAACCTATAATGCTAAAAGAACATTTGAGTATTAGTTACTTTGATATTACATTATTACTTGCAAAGGACAGTAAATCTTCATTTTTATATTCGTTTTCTTGGTTTGATATATATACTAATATGTTTTTGAGTGTTCATTTGGAAAATTAATGCTCTATTTAAATATAAACCGACTAATATTCTTCAAATTTGTTTTCTTGACCTATAGTTATTTTGAGTTATGTTCAAAATTAGATTGATTTCATTTTGTGAATTTACTTTTTTGCTTCATACAACTTATAAGTTTCAACATCAAAATCTTGCTACAATTTAATAAGATCGATACCACTGTTAACAATGTAGCCGAGACAATCAATTAAACTGCAATACTATGTAATCGTGTTCATGTAACTCATGTAGAGGTGGCAAAAATTGACACGGCACGCTAACCCGACACGAAATAAACGGGTTTGGGTAATACATTTCAACCCGTTTAAGTAAACGGGTTGACACGACATGACACGAAAATTAAACGGGTAAGGTTAGGGTTAAAAAATTCAACTCGAAATTGACCCGTTTAACCCGTTTAAATTAGGCCATTCTTTGAACAATTAAATATGGGCTTTGACTATTATCTATTTATGTATGGACAATTAAATATGGGCTTTGACAATTAAATATGGGCTTAGACAATCAAATTTTTAGTTTTAAAGTTTCTGCCATGTTATTAGAAAATTCATATAAAATCAACCGTTGGTCTAAATGAGGTGTACGATATACCGTTAGAAAGATTAGAATGTCCTTAAGAACTGTTATGAAAAGTTAAAGTCCTAATTATGAGTTTAAATGTGTCAAAACACTGAGTTTTCACATTTTACACAAGAACCTGCGCACTGTTTTTGTAAAGGTTGTAGTGGTCTACTTATAGCTCCGAATTGCATGAATCTAGTTTCTGTGGAATCCCAAGATAGCAATGAACAACTTTCATTTAGATGATAGTGTCCAATTTGGCTTCTAAATGGAAGAAATATATCGTAACTTATGGTATATAGGAGCTGTCAATTTCTGTATGTTTCACAAGGAAGTGGGATTTCCTCCCATCCCACATTTGTAACGTCCCAAAAACTTACTAAGCAAAAAAAAAATCACAGAACTGAGCGTTTTACATTACAAAAGTTTAACTTGTTCAATACATCAATACACGAGCTTAACAAAAATGACAGCGGAAGTCTACAAAATCCACAGCCGAGCTCTATCTATGTCAGTAGTCTAAATCTTGGAGTCGCTCTAATCTCCAAGTGTGCTATGTCCCTCCTATTTCCTCCCCGAGGAACTTGCGGAACGCTTACCTGAAAATGGTTTAGTTTTGAAAAGCGAGGGTTAGACCAAAAGGTCTAGTGAATTCACTCCGTAAAAGAACATACATAAACAATATGAAATCCTTTCGTTAAAATGCATCATAAATCATCACATATGGTACTGCACTGTGTAATGGATCCCTTAACCATACGCGATCGGGGCCCAAGCAGACTCCCCTTTCACCCTTCTCGTATCGGGGCCCAAGCAGACTCCCCGATACCCGGCTAGGAGGAAACGAATTCCAACCTACCGGCTCGTCAAACATATCCAAGGGATCATCAGATCCCGAGGCTCATTGATCCCACAGTACAGACCGACATCACATAGCATGCACATACGTTTCATAAAAGCATTTGACCCTTTTATAAATCATGTGCATCATTCGTAACATATCAAACATTCCTTTTTCCTTTCATGCATATCAGTTCATAAATATTTCATGCTTGTTAAAACCATAATCAGTAAAAGAATCATTTAACATTTTCGTCGTAAAAGAGGTTTAGGGAACTCACCTGAAAAGTGAATCTTCTCCTTAGCTTCTTGTCTCGCTACGCTAATACACCTAATAATTAATTCATAGGATAATTAGATGCACTACACTTTCATTCTAATTTCCTCTCTTTATTCGATTCTATCAATTACTACTAGGCCCGCAATACGGTTTAGTTCTTACATTGGTCTGGCCCAAAGTCTCTGAGTCCAATAGTGAACTAGGCCCAACCACAGGAAAGTCCCGGTAGTCCTCAACTCCCGGTACAGGGAACTCCCGGGCTCACTCGACTCCCGGTACGGGCGACTCCCGGTACGGGCGACTCCCGGTACGGGGAACTCCCGGTACGGGCGACTCCCGGTACGGCGAATCAGTGGCAAAGCCTTCGCTCGTCAAAACTCGATTTCTTTCGTACCATAAGATTTGTGAAGGTTAATAGCCATAACATTTTCATCCCATACTGATACAAACGACATTCTTAGCCTAATACATTCCTTAGATTAGCAATCCCAGTACTAATTTAAAAGAAATACTTCAGGGTGTTCTTAGAACTCATACAGTTACCAAAACAAGAATTACAAATTGAGTCTAACTTGTCTATTGCTATGAATGCATAAGATAACAACGATGAATGAATCTCCTTACCAGATTAATGGCTCTTCACAGCAATTCAACACTGCAACTCCTTCCTTGTCGTTCTCTTTTCTTCCCAGCCGCCAAACAATAAGGAGAATGATCAGTGATAACCCTAGGGATCTGTTCCTATTTAATATTTCCACACTTTGCAAGCTAGTCCCTGGGATACAACCTTTTTTTCCATAAGACACTAAACTTTCAAGTCTTTCACATTTTGGGTTATTACAACACTTCCCCTTTAAAAGAATTCCGTCCCCGGAATTCCTCATTGGAAAAGATGCGGGTACCTCGCCTTCATAACCGATTCTGATTCCCACGTAGCCTCCAGGCCCTTGTGATGGCGCCACTGCACCTTGACCAGTCTGGTTTTCTTTGTTTCGGGACTTTCTTACCTTAACATCCGTAATGGCCTCCGGCTCCTCAACGCAATTCAATTTCTCATCCACTGTAATGTCACTTAACGGCACTACCTTAGTCACGTCGGCTAAACATTTCCTTAGATTAGACACATGGAACGCATTATGAATACCTCGCAATTACCCCGGTAGATCCAACCTATAGGCCACCTCTCCAACTCGTTCCGTAATCTCGAACGGTCCGATGTAAAATGGGCTTAGCTTCCCACGTTTTCCAAATCGCACCACTCCCTTCCAAGGAGATACCTTTAACAAGACATGATCTCCGACTTGAAATTCAATGTCCTTCCGTCTCCTATCCGCATAGCTTTTCTGTCGGTCGCGGGCGACCTTCAGTCTTTCACGCACTTGGGCTATCTTGTCTGAAGTCAGTTGCACTAACTCTGGCCCGGCTAACTGTCTTTCCCCGACTTCATTCCAACACAACGGTGTTCTACACTTTCTACCGTAAAGTGCCTCAAACGGCGCTGCCTTGATACTCGGGTGATAGTTGTTATTATAAGCGAATTCGATCAATGGTAGATGTTTTTCCCAAGAGCCTTGGAAATCTAAAGCACATGCTCTCAACATGTCTTCCAATGTTTGGATCGTACGCTCACTCTGACCGTCGGTCTGAGGGTGATAAGCGGTACTCATCTTGATCTGCGAACCCATTTCTCTTTGGAAGCTTCTCCAAAAGTTGGATGTAAACCTGCTATCTCGGTCGGAAATTATTGACGAAGGCACGCCATGGAGGGTTACGATCTCATCAACGTATAGCTTGGCTAGCTGCTCCAACGAGTAAGACTCTCGTATAGGCAAAAAGTGGGCTGATTTCGTGAGTCGATCCACGATCACCCAAATAGCATCATAACCCTTCGGAGTTCTAGGCAAATGGGTCATGAAATCCATCGTGATCTGATCCCATTTCCATGTTGGTATCTCTAACGACTGGAGCTTCCCGAACGGTCTTTGATGTTCGATCTTTACACGCGAACACGTCATACAGGTTTCTACAAAGTGAGCCACGTCTTTCTTCAATCCGGGCCACCAGTAGTCTCGTCGTAGGTCTCCGTACATCTTGTTAGTTCCGGGGTGAATCGTGTACTTCGATTTGTGAGCTTCTTCGAGAATCAGCTTTCGGAGCCCTCCGAGTTTCGGAACCCAGATTCTCCCATTCAGACACCTCACCCCTCGACTATCTTCCACTAATATGGACGCTTGCCCCACCATTCTCTCCTTCTTAAGATTTTCAGTCTCGAGCGCCTCAGCTTGACATTTCTTTATTTCAGCTAACAGGTTGAAGGTGACCTCGGCCCTCATAGCCATAATCCTGGGGATTTCGCTTCGTTCCTTACGGCTCAAAGCGTCCGCCACCACGTTTGCTTTCCCCGGATGATATTCGATCTTACAGTCGTAGTCCGTCAACAATTCAATCCACCTTTTTTGGTGCATATTCAATTCTTTTTGGTCAAAGAGATGACATAAGCTTTTGTGGTCCGTGAAGATCTGGCACTTCGTCCCATACAGGTAATGTCGCCAAATCTTTAGAGCGAAGACCACTGCCGCCAGTTCTAGATCGTGAGTGGGGTACCGAACTTCATGATCCTTTAATTGCCGCGAGGCATATGCGATCACCTTTCCCCGCTGCATTAGTACGCAACCCAAACCGAGCTTCGATGCGTCACTGAAAACTACGAAGTCATCTGTGCCGTCAGGTAATGACAACACCGGAGCACTGCTCAACATCTCCTTTAGCTTTTGAAAGGCTTCCTCCTGCTTCTCCAACCAAGTGAACTTGACATTCTTCTTGGTTAGAGAGGTCAGTGGCGTGGCGATACGCGAAAAGTCCTTGATGAACTTCTGATAGTAACCTGCCAGTCCGAGGAAACTTCGAACTTCTGACGGATTCTTGGGTTGCTCCCAGTCTCGAATGGCTTCAATCTTAGCCGGATCGACCATGATCCTCTTCTCAGACACCACGTGCCCGAGGAACTGTACTTCCCTCAGCCAAAACTCGCACTTGGAAAACTTCGCATACAATTTCTCTTGCTTCAATAGCTCGAGGATTGTACGAAGGTGGCTTTCGTGCTCCTTTTCCGTTCTCGAAAATATCAGAATGTCATCTATGAACACTATCACGAACTGATCTAAATAGGGTTGGCACACCCTATTCATTAAGTCCATGAATGCTGCCGGGGCGTTGGTTAATCCAAACGGCATCACCAGAAATTCGTAGTGTCCATATCTAGTTCTGAAGGCAGTCTTCGGCACATCCTCCTCCCGTACCTTAAGTTGTTGATAACCTGACCTCAAGTCTATCTTGGAAAAGTAATTGGCTCCTTGTAACTGATCGAACATGTCGTCAATCCTAGGTATCGGGTACTTGTTCTTGATCGTGACCTTGTTGAGTTCTCGGTAATCAATACACATCCGCATAGTGTCGTCCTTCTTCTTCACGAAGAGCACAGGTGCTCCCCATGGTGATGTACTTGGTCGAACGAATCCCTTGTCTAACAGTTCTTGCAACTGAGTCATCATTTCTTTCATTTCGGACGGTGCCAATCTATAAGGTGCGCGGGCAATCGGTGCAGCTCCGGGCATCAAATCGATTCTGAACTCGATCTGACGATCCGGGGGTAGACTGGTCAAGTCGTCCGGAAATACTTCCGGGTACTCGTTTACTACCCGTACATCGCCCACCCCACGCTTCTCTTTCTTGGCATCCAACACATACGCCAAGTATCCCTTGCAACCTTTCTTCAAGCACTTAGTAGCCCTAATCATAGAGATCAGGCTATTCTTTCTATTACGACGGTCCTCATAAATCACTATGGGTTCCCCATTCGGCGATTGAATCCTGATCAGCTTTTTATTGCAAACGATGTTCGCATCGTTCGCGGCCAACCAATCCATACCTAACACCACATCGAACTCTCCCATTCCCATGGGATATAATTTCATAGGTATCAATCTTCCTTCTATATCTATGACACCATCCTCTAACACCTCTTTAACAAACACCAAACCATCGTTGGCAGTTTCCACTTCTAGAGCTCTCCCTAAACGCCTAGGCCTCACCCCCAAACATTTCATAAATTTATGCGATAAAAAAGAGCGGTTTGCTCCTGAATCAAATAACACCTTGGCACATAGAGAGTTCACTAGAAACGTACCTGCCACAACATCTGGAGTTTCCTCTGCCTCATCCACAGTCATGCGGAAAGCACGTCCCTTCGGACGCGTCGGCTCTGCTCCTTTATCACTGCTCTTTCCTCCATGACGTTCCCCGTACTGAGTTGATCCTCCCTTCTTTAACTGTGGACAATCATACTTGGTGTGACCAGTAGCTCCACATTGAAAACATGATTTCCCTTTGGGGCAGTCCCTTGACACGTGACCAGGCAAGCCGCACCGGTAGCATGAGTTTGAACCTGTCATGCAATCACCCCGGTGCACCTTGTTGCATTTCGTACACGGTTTTACCACGGTATCCTTATTTGTTCGGTTATCTGGTCGGAACACCTTCCCCTTCCTGTAGTCACTGCCCGGCCCATCCCATTTTCGCTTGTCGCCACCCTTTTCAGAAGTCTGACGGTTCTTTTCCATCTCAATCAGTTCGGCCGTATTGATGGCCGCCTGAAAGGTAGTGGGATTTCTCGTCAGGACCAGCTCCCGGATGTTACTCCTCAGACCATGGATAAAGTGGTTCACCTTTCGCCCTTCCGTTGGTACATACAAATCAGCAAAACGGGACTTCTCAATAAACTTAGAAGTGTATTCCCGTACCGTCATTCCTCCTTGTTCTAAACCCATAAACTCTTCTTCTATCCTTTTCACTGCCGCGAGTGGGCAGAACTATTCTTTAAACCTGTCAACAAATGATTCCCACAACATCCCCTTGGCCATCGATGAACCCTTTCCCCCAGTTTCGGCTTCCCACCAATACACTGCATCAGACTTCAACGTAGACAAGGCAAACATCACCCTGTCCCCATCAGCACATTTACAAGTATCGAAAACCAGCTCCATTTCCTTCACCCACTTCATTGCCAGAACCGGGTCACACTCGCCCTCGAACGTAGGGGGCTTGCATGAAGCAAAGACTTTGAAGTTACAACCCTTAGATGTTGACTCATTCACCACCAAGGATAAAGCTTTCGAGTGACCCCCAGTACCAGTCTCTACCGGGCTTGTCACATCTGCACTCTCCTTGTTCTCAGTCGGCTCTTTGCTCACCGAAACCGACCCATTCTGTTTAGTAAGAAGAGTCTGCAAGGTTTCTTGAATTTTTCCCAGCTCGGCAGCCAAATTCTCTCGAGTGACAAATGTGGAACCCCGGCCTCGACCACGTCCCCTAGTCGGGTTCCCTCTCTTTACAGTAGCAGAACTTTCCTAAACAGAGTCCTCTCGATTTACAGGAATTTCCACACTCCTTGTCCTCCCACGACCTCTTCCACGACCCCTCCCGCGACCTCTTCCGCGGTTAACCGGTCCGTTCTCGAGGATCTCTTCCTCCTGATTCCTTGGTATAGCAGGTACCGACTTACTTCTCAAATTTCTTCCAGCCATTCACGAATACTGAAAGAGAGCAATAATTAACCTTTGCTAGATATGACGTCATAAAATGCTATATAAGGTATCGTAAGCACGCACATGTACCTGTAAGTTCGTAATTACACTGGCCAGGTGTAATCCCAAACTTACCTTACACGTTTGTCCTTGGCACCTTATTCCTAAGCGCATTATAGTGATCGTTCCTAGAGGCAATCCTATGTCTCGGCTGTGATCTTCGTCTTACAGTTTAAGTTTAGGCCCTAAAGGCAACCTAAATCCTTAAACTATGGCTCTGATACCATTTGTAACGTCCCAAAAACTTACTAAGCAAAAAAAATCACAGAACTGAGCATTTTACATTACAAAAGTTTAACTTGTTCAATACATCAATACACGAGCTTAACAAAAATGACAGCGGAAGTCTACAAAATCCACAGCCGAGCTCTATCTATGTCAGTAGTCTAAATCTTGGAGTCGCTCTAATCTCCAAGTGTGCTATGTCCCTCCAATTTCCTCCCCGAGGAACTTGCGGAACGCTTACCTGAAAATGGTTTAGTTTTGAAAAGTGAGGGTTAGACCAAAAGGTCTAGTGAATTCCCTCCGTAAAAGAACATGCATAAACAATATGAAATCCTTTCGTTAAAATGCATCATAAATCATCACATATGGTACTGCACTGTGTAATGGATCCCTTAACCATACGCGATCGGGGCCCAAGCAGACTCCCCTTTCGCCCTTCTCGTATCGGGGCCCAAGCAGACTCCCCGATACCCGCCTAGGAGGAAACGAATTCCAACCTACCGGCTCGTCAAACATATCCAAGGGATCATCAGATCCCGAGGCTCATTGATCCCACAGTACAGACCGACATCACATAGCATGCACATACGTTTCATAAAAGCATTTGACCGTTTTATAAATCATGCGCATCATTCGTAACATAACAAACATTCCTTTTTCCTTTCATGCATATCAGTTCATAAATATTTCATGCTTGTTAAAACCATAATCAGTAAAAGAATCATTTAACATTTTCGTCGTAAAAGAGGTTTAGGGAACTCACCTGAAAAGCGAATCTTCTCCTTAGCTTCTTGTCTCGCTACGCTAATACACCTAATAATTAATTCATAGGATAATTAGATGCACTACACTTTCATTCTAATTTCCTCTCTTTATTCGATTCTATCCATTACTACTAGGCCCGCAATACGGTTTAGTTCTTACATTGGTCTGGCCCAAAGTCTCTGAGTCCAATAGTGAACTAGGCCCAACCACAGGAAAGTCCCGGTAGTCCTCAACTCCCGGTCTCACTCGACTCCCGGTACGGGTGACTCCCGGTACGGGGAACTCCCGGTACGGGGAACTCCCGGTACGGGCGACTCCCGGTACGGCGAATCAGTGGCAAAGCCTTCGCTCGTCAAAACTCGATTTCTTTCGTACCATAAAATTTGTGAAGGTTAATAGCCATAACATTTTCATCCCATACTGATACAAACGACATTCTTAGCCTAATACATACCTTAGATTAGCAATCCCAGTACTAATTTAAAAGAAATCCTTCAGGGTGTTCTTAGAACTCATACAGTTACCAAAACAAGAATTACAAATTGAGTCTAACTTGTCTATTGCTATGAATGCATAAGATAACAACGATGAATGAATCTCCTTACCAGATTAATGGCTCTTCACAGCAATTCAACACTGCAACTCCTTCCTTGTCGTTCTCTTTTCTTCCCAGCCGCCAAACAATAAGGAGAATGATCAGTGATAACCCTAGGGATCTGTTCCTATTTAATATTTCCACACTTTGCAAGCTAGTCCCTGGGATACAACTTTTCTTTCCATAAGACACTAAACTTTCAAGTCTTTCACATTTTGGGTTATTACAACATTGGTGGGAAACAAAAACCTTATGCTCTATGCCCACTATAAATATGATCTCACCCCTTGTATTTTCATTTGCATCACCCCCTTACCCTAGCTTGGTGGTTTGAGTCCGTTGGCTTGGACCCTCTAAGTTGGAGCACCCTATTAAAAGTTTTATATTTATAAATGTTAAACGGGTTAAATGGGTTAAATGGGTTAGTGGGTTAAACGGGTTAGCGGGTCGTGTCGGGTTAGACGGGTTAAATCAGGTCGTGTTCAGGTTGAGATTTTCTGACCCGTTTATTAAACGTGTCGTGTTCGGGTTAGGCACTCTCAACCCGTTTAACCCGTGAACCTGACCCGAACCCGACACGACCCGACCCGTTTACCAGGTCTAAACTCATGTATTAATACAAATTTTGACCCAAACTGCAAAAAAAAATCAAGGAATTGATGATAAAGGAACAGAAAGATTGAAAAAAGTCGGTGACTAAACGAAAAAAGTGGATTCTTTTCTTTTTGGAAGGGTATCCGAGGACATTGCCCCGACTAATCCCGGCAAGGTGAGGCAATTGCCCTAGCTGCTAAAGCGTGCAGCCTTGAGTTTATCCCCAGTGGCAACAAGTTGGAAGCGCCTGGATTCGAACTTGGGGTAGATGGGTTACTAGCCACATCCCCCACAAGCCTTAACCAGTACGCCACAAGCCTTGTGGTTAAAAAAAAGTGGATTCTTGATAAAAACATTTTTTAAAATCTAAAGACTTCTACGTATTTTCTTATAATAAAATAATAATATAAATAAATAGAAACACTTCATTAAATTTAATCATGTATTGTCGTATTTTTTTTAGTAGACGATTATAATTTTTGAAATATTCATATTATTGGTCTTTTATATAAAGATTATTTTAATTACCTATCTTAATGATATATAAATATTTGATAATGTAATTTTATTCGGTAATTGTTGATACAATTTGTATATATATGTTGTTTCTATTTAAATAAACATAGAACTTATTCTAAATCTAAATCTAAATATTTTTAATTTTTATTTATTGTAGTGTTGAGTTTTGGTTATCCGATATTTTTTACTACGTTGGTGACCTATGATTTATTTTTCAATTTATATCATATTTTGTATTGATTTATTTTAAACAAGTTCATTAATGTTATATATAAATATTTAAATTATAGTTATTACTAATAATTTTCAACACACATCCAACATATTTCATAATTTTATTAGTTGAATATGTTTAAAGTCAATCTTTATCTAAAATAAATTGTTGTATATGGATTTGCAACATATTTCATATCTGTAAAAATAATAAAAACAATTTTTTACGATTTTGTTAACATAAAATTTGATCATCGCGCGTTGCGCGATGTCAAAGATGTCAAACACTAGCTAAGATATAAAAGAAAGGTAATAAAGAAGCAAATCAAGAGTTTGGGGTTAAACTCATATATGAATTTTACAAAAAACTGTCCTAAGTTAATTATGAGTTACACATGTTGCATGTAGGGATAGAAAAGTCTTTAACATATTTAACATATAAAAAAAATGAAAATTGAAATAAAATTTCCTACTCTAACAACTTGCCACCTCATCTCTCTATTTTTCTTTTTTATATATAGATATAGATAGATTGATGATTGTTAGGTTTTAATAAAATACAAAAATTGAAATAAAATATTTTATTTATAAGTATTGTTAGCTTATTCAATGAAAAATATTTATTTATTTATCAACTAGGTCAACTGACGCCAGCATCACCACTACGAAAACTCAATTTCTTGTTTTATGTATAAGCATTGTTAGTTTATTCGATAAAAGGTTTTATTTATAAGCATTACGGCTTATTCACTTAAGTTACAGATCATGTAAATGAAAATAAATTTTGAAACAAAAATATTTTTAAAATAACAAAACGAAACTAATTAAAATATAAAGTTAATAATAAAACAATTTAAAGGTTTCAATTTTTAAGCATTTGTTAGCTTAATAAGGAAAATAATAAAATTAAATAACAAAAAAATAATCCATTAAAATAAGTTTTAATTTATAAGTATTGTTAACTTACTAAAAAAAATTACTCTATTAAAAAAGGTATTAAGGGGGTGTTTGGTTGGGAGTATTTTCTAAACTGTCATTGTTAGCTTACTATAAAATAATAAAATTAAATAACAAAAGATATATTCATTCAAATAAGTTTTTATTTATAAGCATTGTTAGCTTAATAATAAAATTAAATAACAAAATATATAATCCATTAAAATAAGTTTTGATTATTCTATAGTCTTTATTTATTCATATTGTTGGATTGTTGGATGTTGGATTAATTTAATTAAAAGATTTGATTTATAACCATTGTTGCATTCCTTTTAATTTTTTGTTATGTAAGAAAGAAAACAAATTCAAATAATAATAAAAAATAATAAGAATAAAGGTTATAATTATATATATTGTTGTTAAAATGTGATATAAATAATATTTTGCTTTGTTAAAATATTAATATTGAATAAATAAAACAATAGAAATTAGTAAAAAAAATTAAAGGATTAACTCATTTAATGCTACATTTGATTTTAAAAAAATCAAAATTCTAAAGCTTCAATGAAGGTTTCTCTTTAATTCTCTTTCATACATTCTCTTATATATATATATATATATATATAGAGAGAGAGAGAGAGAGAGTGAGAGTTCTTCTTTTGTTAACCAGTCATTTAGTGTTAACCGTGTTAACTTTTTTGGACCAATAGGAATTAAGAGAATTTACTGGTTTGAATATATAGAGGCGAATTTTGTAGGGGTATTTTAGGATTTTCGAAATTTTAATTTATTAATGTTTATTTACTTTCCTAATTTCATGCACCAGATAATTATGATAGTTATTAACGATAATATTCATCTTCCTAAAATCACTATTCTTGTTTGTATGATTATCTCAAAGTTCACGATTTCTTCATCTAAAACCCAGGATTCTTGTGCGATTTTACAACATTTTCACATTTTTTTAATGCAATCGATTATGGATTCCATTGAAGATGAACGTGTTGCATCTACTTTCCCTTCTTCAAACGTCGATCAACAATGATTTTGTAGAAGAAATTGAAAATCAAACTTTGATGAATGAGAATTCATGATGTTTTTACCCAGACAAGTGCAGATTTGCAGTCATGTGGGATTGGAAATGTTTCTTTTCAATTTGTGGATGATTATAACTGGGCATCATGCACCAACGTCGTAGAGATGTTGAATGATGAAGTTTATGTAGGTTCGTTTTTGCTATTTTAATTCGAATTATGGGTTTTGTTAGGCGGTTTTTGAGTTAGGGTTTTTTGTTTTATTGTTTGTTTTAGTGTTCGTTTTTGTTAATTATGATGTGCAGTATAATGATGAAGTAATGTTGAAGAGTGTTTGAATGATGAAGTTTTGAATGGTACATTTTTGGAATAATAATTCAAATTATGGTTTTTGTTATTCACAATCTATTTGTTTTGGTTGTATACATTTTTTCGTGAAGATGATGTTTGATTTAGGGTTTGTTTTGGCCGTATACAGTTCACGAAGATGATTTTTTTATTTCATATATGCACGTTAACAAAAGTGCATAAATGCACATATAAATAAGGTTCATCTTATTTATGCACATATCAAAAGAATGTCATATATGCACATCTTACACATATGGTCATCAAAATACAATTTCATATATGCACATAAAGAAAAGTGCATATATGCACATATAAACCATTTCCTTCTTACACATCAAAAGAAGTGCATATATGCACATCTTACACATATGATCGTCAACTTACAATTGCATATATGCATATCAAAAGAGTGCATATATGCACGTATAAACCAGGTTCATATTATCAAAATTGTAATATGAATTAGGTTCAAAAGAGTGCATATATGCACATATAAACCAGGTTCATATAAACAAAGTTGATTTTGAAAACAAAAAATGGCTAATTTTGGATAATCTCGTATTCTAAAAATAAAGCAATTTTGAATAATAAAAATGGCTAATTTTAGTTTATGAAACACAGTTTTGGAAGTGCCATGAATCAAGGGTGGTTTCTTTTTCTATAATTAGTCTTTTTTTATCAATTGACGTTTTTACCCATGTGCATATATGAAGATCGTATACTCAACCGTGTTCACCATTTAAAAATTAAAAAAAATTGTTTTAATCTTAGTCATTGATTTTCAAGATGAATGGTCCTGATTGGTTAACACTAAATGAGTGGTTAACAAAAGAAGGAGACCCTATATATATATAGGGTCATGTTTAAGGGAAAACCTTAAATAAACGGAAAACTAAGGAACACTCTGGTAGCCCTTCATCTGGACGGTATGCAGAAAACCTTAAATAAACGGAAAACTAAGGAACACTCTGGTAGCCCTTCATCTGGACGATATGCATTTGTGCATACACGTGATTTGTAACATGCACAAATGCATAAAAACTAAAAAACAACTTCATTTACATGTATGCACAAATGCATACCATCCAGATGGAAGACTACTAGGGTGTTCCTTAGTTTTCCATTTTTTGAGATTTTCCCTTGAACCTTCCTATATATATATATATATATATATATATATATATAGTGTTAGGTTCATTTGAGAAGTCTAAATATTTTGAGAAATAGAGAAATGACCGTGACTCTTCGATTAAATGCGCTGATTTTGAACACGGAATGGTATTTTGGTAATTAGTCATCCCGTTTACAAAAAACACGGGCTGAGTTCATATATGAATCTGTGTGATTCACATATGAACTATACGTTCATATATGAACCTTTGTAATTCACATATGAACTCTTTATAACTAATTCATATATGAATCTTGTGATTCATATATGAACCTTTGTGTTTCATATATGAAACTAATTAATTGTAGGTTCATATATGAATCAGTTGAACCAATTAACTGATTCATATATGAATCTTTGTGTTCATATATGAACCTTTGTAATTTACATATAAACTTTTTTTAACTAATTCATATATGAACCTTTGTGTTCATATATGAACCTTAATGATTTATATATGAATTTTTTTAACTAATTCTCATATGAACAAATTAACTGATTCATATATGAATCACAAAGGTTCATATATGAATTAGTTAAAAATATTTTATATGTGAACTACAAAGGTTCATATATGAATCACACAAATTCATATATGAATCTGTCCCGCGTATTTTTTACGAAACTACCCTAAATACCCCTGAGCGTCGTTTATTAATTAATGTGGACGCGCGCATTAATCAGGTGTAACGCGAATTTCTTGACCGTGGATTATTTAATCCAATGGATATGATCACTTCTCTATTTCTCAAAATATTTAGACTTTTCAATTGAACCCTTCCATATATATATATAGAGAGAGAGAGAGGAGGGTTCATGTGAGGAGCGCATCAAAACGTGAGAACGTGAGGAGCACCGTCCATGTACAAAATCACATGTGATTCACAACACAGGACTAAAAATCATATGTGATTAACATTTTGGACACGCGCGGTTTGTTACGCGGTTTGCAAAAGCGCGCGGCTTGTCCCGCGGTTTGTGTTGTGAATCACATGTGATTTTGTACATGGACGGTGCTCCTCACGTTCTCACGTTTTGATGCGCTCCTCATTTGAACCCGACCCTATATATATATATATATATATATATATATATATATATATATATATATATTTTATGGTAATGCCGCATCATGCATATTGAAAACTTGTCTGAGTTCACGATTTGGCACACAAATGAAATTATGTGTTTGTCTACACATATTTAACATTTTAAATAAAAGAGTATACATATTTAACATTTTAAATTCTGTAGATAAAAAAGATTTAAAATTCTATAGATTAAAAAAGATTATCATAAGCTAACTACAAATAAACACATACACATCTTAAAATTACTTGTATTGCTTTTGCTTTTGCTTTAAACTCGTTCATTATCACTTGGGTGTAGACTGTAGAGTAAGGGGCCGTTTATTAAATATTTATCTGGGTAAGCGCTTACCAAGTCATATTACCTTTCAAATTGATATGACGATGACCAAAAATCTTATCCGGTAAGAGCGAATGCAAGGACCGAGAGTCTTACCCCGATAAGTGAGGGCGACGACTTTTACCACAGTTAGCACTTACCGGGTGAATCGTTGCATACGAAACCGATTTGGCAGACTGAAATCTTATCCGGTAAGTAAGTGATAGTGTTAAATTTGACTGGTAAGCACTTCTCCGGGTAAGCGTTTGGTTAACGGCCCCTAAGTATTACTTGCACCTTTTTTAGTCTTGATTTTTTAAATAGAGTTTGATTCAAATAAATGAAATTATCAAATGGAATTCATTTCGAAATAATACAGAAAATAGTAAACGTCGGGTTGGGTCCCGATGAGAAGCGTGAGAAGTGGTTATCAACCGTTGGATGAGAATTTGATGCACATTAGGATGAGATGTATCGAGATAAGATGCAGCGAGATGCACCTGATTAATTCACTTCTAAGACGTAATTCATGGCAGGGCATGAAATTAAAAGTGATCAATGGTTCAGATCCACTTCTCACGCTTCTCACGTTAACCTCAATTTCTCACACGATCCTTCGCCAGTAAGCTTATATGTTTGATCATCATTAAATGAAATTTCAGTTAAATCCTTTATATTTATGTTTCCTGCTTTCTGTTGTACATGTTCTCTCCATAGTAGTGAATTTCTTTTACTCATTATCATCGTTTAACAACTTAAATTAGTCTAAAAATTCTAATCTTCTTATCATCGTTATGTTGTGCATCGCATCGCACAGCTCCACCATAATCCTAAGTTGTAGGCACATACGTGTGCATGAATGGAATGTGAAAAATGTAACGAAAACCACAAAAAAGAAATCAAGTTGAATCATTTCGCAGTCTTTGAATTGATTTTCGATTTAACAAATTAGAATACAATTTGATTTTTAATTGGTGGTTTTATATATATATATATATATACAGAGAGAGAGAGATTCACTATTTTGTAAACTTTTTTTCGTGTAAACTTTGGATTTCATAGGTTTTAATGATGAAATTGTTTCATATCATTCATTTCTTGATGAAATTGTTTCATATATTTGTGTTTTTTATGTAGTTTCATATATATTTTTTTCATTTCTATGAAACTGTTTCATATATTTTCTCAATTTGATGAAATTTTGTCGTTTTTACATAAAAAACACAAATATATGAAACAATTTCATCAATAAATGAATGATATGAAACACTTTCATCAAAATAAACAATTTCATAAAACAATTTCATCAAGAAAACCCATGAAATCCAAAATTTACACACATTTAGAGGTTTACAATTTATTATCCATATATATATATATATATATATATATATATATATATATAGGGGTGGTATCGGGTACAAACCAAATAGATTGTACAAACTGTACAAACTCATCTTCACCAATCACGTAACTTCTTTTTTTATATTCATAACTTCTTTTTTTATATCCATAAGGGTATTTTAGGGCTCCACCGGAAAATATAGATTCATGAAGCCAAATTATATATTCATGAAACCAAAATATAGATTCATGAAGCCAAATTAAATTATCAGATTATCAGATTCATGAAGCTAGATTGAGTTTGTAGGGGTTTGTACAATCCATTTGGTTTGTATTTAATACCCAGTCTATATATATATATATATATTCGGGTTTAGCAAAAAGATAATTTGGGATTTCAAAGGAACTAAGGGCGGGCATAAGACACAAGACATTGTATATCAAGCCCACCCACTCTCACTCACATAAGTCCACTCCTTAGGCATTGGCCCATTTTGTTAAGTATTGGAAAGATGTGGTCTATATAAGGTTGTTAAACACACAAAATTGTCATCTTTCCTTTAGTCCCAATGGGGACCAAACCCATGATAGGATCCTAGTGAGAAATTGAATTGAAAGATGAAAAGTGGTTAACAATCTTTAGATGAGAAATACATGTAAATTAGAATGAGATGTACTGAGATAAGTGTAACAACCATGCCCCAAACATGCGCCATATAACACAAATTATATGCCAAACATATACAACAAAAGATACATATTATATCACTTAGGGTCTTCATTGTCTAAAATACATATTATAAAATTCAATATAAATTTGCTGCTAACTTACTATATTACAAACTAAATATAATTGTCCAGCATAGCTTCCAAAAACACATAGACATCATACAATATTTACATCTTATCTTTTCCTTTACTCCTACTTGCTCCTTAACCTGGAATACATAGTTTTGAAAACAAAATGTGTAACAACCCGAAATTTTAAGTATGTATTGTAAGTTTGGTGGCCGATGTCTAAAGAATGCAAGTTAGGTTAAGGGGCCTTTTGGCAATTGTTGAGAAGTATTTAAAGCTCCTTTTCCCTAGGGTTTTCATTTTAGAAATCAGTGTTTTGGCCCTTGTGTGTGTTTGTTGACTAGAGAAGAAAAGAGAAGAACAAAGGAGTTTTGGACAAAGAAATCGGTAAGGAGGAAGATTTTGCAAGGTATTCCTTTCTAATTCGTATTCCATTTTGTTATAGTATTTCTTTTCTTAATTGGATTGAGTTCTTAAGTCTGATTATAAGGATTCAAGAGGTTGTATCCACATTTTTCTTAAAAGTGGGTTTTAAGGGTTTTTGGCTTTGGAGTCGATTTAATGGAGTAATTATGGTTTAAACTGGGTATTTGGAGTTAGTGGATGAACCCTTGTAGATATCTAATCAAACTAATGACAAAAATCGGGTTAATGATCGCTTTTAATAAGTCTGGGTTCGAACAGCCGCGTTTTTCGGACACCAGTGTTTGGTGGTGTCCGGATAAGTTGTGGGTGTCCGGGTAAGTGCCCCGTGAAGGTGTCCGGGTGGTTGAAGTCTCCGGAAAAGTAATATGTCCGGAAAAGTAAGGTGTCCGGAAAAGTATGGTGTCCGGAAAAGGGGGTATCCGGACAGCAGGTTTGAGCTATTTATCTGATGTGGATCTATTGCCTTAGGTGTTCTGTGGGTGTAGCTTGAAGGTGTTTAGGAAGTGCATTGTACGTCAATCAAGGTGAGTTCCCTAAACCTTTTACGACTTAAAGTGTTGAATGATTTTGACTGATTATGGTTTCATTTACGAGCATGAAATGTTTATAATTGTTACGCATGTTTTCCATGAAATACCTATTTTACTTGAGGAAAATGCATTGTACTTGATGAACTGAGAATGACGATTTACAAGGGTTTTAAAGATGCGTGTTTGTGAAATGAATGACGTGCTATGTGGAGTCGGTCTGCACTGTGGGATCAAAGATGGATCCTCGGGATCTAAGGGTCCCTTGGATATGTAAGACAGACTGGTAGGTTGGAATTTGTTTCCCTCCTATTCGGTAGAGGGGAGTCCGTGGGGGCTCCAAAGAGGACGAGAGGGGAACCTAATGGAACCCTGGTCGTAAGATGATATGTGATCCATACACAGTGTAGTACCATGCTTGAAGTATGTTAAGATTTACGATAATGTTTTCATAAATGCTTTTATACTGGTTACATGTTGTTTTCTGAGGGAATTCACTAGACCTTTTGGTCTAACCCTCGCTTTTGAAAACTAAACCATTTTCAGGTAAGCATGTTAAAGGTTCTTCAAGTAAGAACCGTGTGATGGCAGGAAGGATTTGGAACTTAGAGCGACTCCAAGTCTTTTGGCTGATGTTTAGATAGAGATCTCGGTTGTGGATTAGAGACTTCCGCTGTCAATTTTGCTTAGCTTAGTGAAAAGAATGTTTATGAACAAGATAATAGTGTAATCTGAATGCTATATTCTAGATAAATTCTTGTTATGAAAATTGGGACGTTACAAATGGTATCAGAGCCTTAGTTTAAGGGATTTAGGTGACCATTCGGGCCTAAACTTAAACTGTAAGATGAGGAACACAGCCGAGACATAGGATTGCCTCTAGGAACGATCACTATAAATGCGCTTAGGAATAAGGTGCCAAGGACAAACATGTAAGGTAAGTTTGGGATTTCACCTGGCCAGTGTAATTACGAACTTACAGATACATGTGCGTGCTTACAATACCTTACTTATAGCAAATTTGTTGTGTCACGTCTAGCATGGATTAACTATCGGATTCTTTCAGTTTAGCGCTATGGCTGGGAGAGCATTGAGGAATGGGTCAGCAAGATCCCTGAGGGTTAGACCGAGCTCCATTGCTTGGGGAAGGGTCGTGTAAGAGTCATTATGATGTGATGTATGTAGACATCGTAGAGAAGAAACGTTGTAAAGAATGTTATGAGTCATCTAGAGGTAGCTCTTCGTGGATTCGGAGAGGATGAATGTTTGAGTTTGAGTAAGACTCCAGTTTCGGGTGAGTCCTATTTATGGAAATCATGGGATAGATCAGTTGGGATGGTAAGATAGAACAGTGTCAAAACCTTGAAAGTATCAATGGAGTCTTGACTTTTTAGTAGAGCTTTTCATTGGCAGGACAAATGGAATAAGATACTTATAGTGAATTGAAAGCATGTAGAAGTAGAAAGTGAGATAGTCGATCAAAGCGAAAATAGTGTGAATTGGTTGAGTAAGTGAGATGTGGAACGCATGTACATCAAGTTAGTGCTTGACCGAGAGGGCGACCCTTGGTCGAAGGAAGAGTGACAAGGATAAGTTGCGTGGGTAAAGCGGTTAACCTTGCTAGGGTGAGTAGCCTTCAATTGCAAGTAGAGTATCATGCATAGCTTTCTTAAATATAACATAGAAATTTTCACGATTTAAATTAAATGTGTAAATATCAATTTTGATCGAAAAGGAGTCAGAATGTGCAAGTGTATGTTTAAAGAAAAGGCGATTTCATTCACATTGCACTATGAAACTTTGAGCCTAACGATGGCAAAGTATTTCACACTTTTCAAGATAAGTTAAATTATTACAAAAGGTCGAGAAGACGTGTGTCAGCGAAACTTTTACAATCAAATGAATTTTAACCGAATGATATCATATAAAAGAGTGTGAGAACCGACTGGTTTACTTCGTGTCAGTAATCTCTTTCAAAATTGTGTCGTATGAAAGGATTTTCATTCAACGTAATACTGTCGTAATAACATCGTTCGGAATTGAGTAAGATAAAAGTTCACGGAAAGATGCATGCAAACGATTCTCGAATCGTTGTGCAGGGCGTTGAAGTTATAAGAATGATGGGGTCATGTGTACCCAGGCGTTTTCCAAACATTGCTTATTTAAAATGATCAAATGTGCGAAAAGATTTATTTATTGTATTGTCATGCATGAAGGCTATGAACCTACTAGGTCGCAGAGTATTACGTTATAAGTTAAGAAGGAACTCTGAGAGTGGAAATGTGTTAGACAAATCAGGGGAGAACGTATGTGGTTGCAGTATATGTGTTCTAGAGGAAAAAGGTAAGCAGTGGTAGAATCGGAAGTGGGTTATAGTATCGATTGTGTGAGGGTCTGCACCCTTATGCGGTAGCAGGAAGTACGGTTGTCAAGGGACGGCCGTGTCCGGAGGAAGGATTTGAAGCCTTCAAGGTGATGATTTTAGCAACTCGTTCTGAGTAGTGTGGTGAGGGAGAATAAAATGTCTATGGCGTGGGAATACGAGTTCCGAGGTAAGCTTGTAATGTTGATGTTACATGAGTAGGTTTCGAAAAGAGGGAGACAGATCATGAAGGTGATTATGATATGTGGAAAGATTAGGCTCCGTAAGGAACTCATGTTAAAGGATAGGTTAAGGAAGTAGTTAAGAGTTGTCTTTTGTTGTTGAAGTCGGCAACGGTGTATGTTGGCCGAGGCCGAAGACTCAAACCAGATGAGTGTAAGTTGATAGAATATCTTGTAGAGGTGTTAAATTAGTAAGAGACCGTTGTTGTTGAATAGGCGTTCTATTTACGAGGTGAGGAGGGTCCGTAGAAGGACAAGGTGTGTAACACAAGCGGAGTAAGTGTAGACTATACCAGTCAGTAAGAAAATGTGCCGTGTCTAAGAAAGGACTCGGATCATAAAGAGCTAGCTAGGATGTTTGTGTTTGAGCTAAGTATGATCTCGTGAGTCATAGTTCAACAAGTTAGGAGAGAACTAAGTAGCGAGACAGACTCGATTGTAGTATACGGGGGATATGAAGGAAAGGGTGAATTGTGTACGAATGACCATGAGAGACTTGGTCGGTAGTGTGATGATAGGAGTGGTGGATGTACGAACGAATAGTAGCTTCAATTGCCAAGATATCTGTGTCAATCGGTGATGTAGTAAGGCAATGATAGAAAGATGAAGGATTAGAAGGAAGTCCCTTTGGGATTTCGGGTAGAGTGTACGTTTTGCAATCCCAGTTGTTGAAGTACGGGGTTTGTAAGTTGGTGCTTATTTTGACTGTTATCGGAATGGAATGTCGGGGCAGAATTGGGTGATTGCCCAGCTGTGAGACCAAGCTTGGTGGTCATGTATGTTGTTAAGTATGTTCTTGAAGGTAGAGTAAGTTTAAAGAAGATGATGAATAGATTAGTCAAGTTGTAGTATAGTAGATGAGAAATCGTTAAAGAATGTGAATTGTTGCTTAAGTGTGAAAGAAATGTCTGAGAAGGTAAAGGTTGGAGATAAAATGTGTAGTGACGTCGAACACTGGTCTTGTTTCAAGACGGCTTGGTTGAATGCCTTAAGATAAGATTTTGGTGCAACTGTTTGGTTATGTAAGAATGAGAAAGCGATATCAACATGTGGAAAGGTCGGGAGAGAGGGGCAAGTAATGTTTGGTGAGAAGTGCTCCACGCTAACGTGGGGAAGGTGTAGATAGTATGTCGGAGCAAGTGAGTAAGTTGGAAGTAGTAAACTTGACAGTATTGCCGAAAGGTACAGTATTGTGTAGATTGTCTTTGATTAGTGTGCGAACCGTTGGAAAGAATATTGAGGAAGGAAATTGTGTAAGTTTTTGTGCAGGAAAGAAGTGGATGAGACAACTAAATGAGTTAAGTTAGTGACTTTGTGAGAAAGGTGTAAACGATTTGGTCGTGCAGTGTTTAAGCTAGTGAGAATAGTATGGTGTGACCATGGTTATTCCTCCCAGTTGGGTGAGGGTAACCGGAGTTATGTTTTATGATCGAACGAACGTGGTAATCAGCGAGGATTTGATGTGTTTCAGGATAAGTTTAATTCGAGTAGGGGAACACCTCAACGTTAGGTTTGAAGGTTCCTACCCTGGGTTACGTACAAGGATGGAGTGATAAAGTGGTGAGGATGTAAGAAATGGTTAACGAACTGTGGTCGAGGTGGTCCGAGAAAGGGAAACGTTATTCACATAGTCGATTGTTGATTAGGAGAAGTAATCTAGGATTGCTTGTATTTCGATGAAGGAACTCTGGGTTGTGAGTTGTCGGGACGTTCAGGTTTGGATTTGTGTCAAGCGGTCAAGTGTGTGTCCGTCTCTTAGTAAATGAATCTCGTGTTGTGGCGGAGGATTTAGCCAAGTTCCTCCTTAAAGGAAGTGTTGATGCATGAGAAGCCTTAGTAAATCTTCTGTAGTCAAGATCGGCCGAGTAGGAACAGTAGCCTACGAGTTAGAGTACCGTAAGAACTGAAGGAAATGCACCCAAGGTTCCATGTTTCGAGTTTGATGAGGTGGTTGACTAAGTCTGAAATAGTTTTACCTTGGGGGAAGTGTCAGTTTAGGTGTGGGCAAGATACCCGCATCTTTTCCCAATAAGGAATTCCGGGGACGGAATTCTTTTAAGGGGGGAGTGTTGTAACAACCCGAAATTTTAAGTATGTATTGTAAGTTTGGTGGCCGATGTCTAAAGAATGCAAGTTAGGTTAAGGGGCCTTTTGGCAATTGTTGGGAAGTATTTAAAGCTCCTTTTCCCTAGGGTTTTCATTTTAGAAATCAGTGTTTTGGCCCTTGTGTGTGTTTGGTGACTAGAGAAGAAAAGAGAAGAACAAAGGAGTTTTGGACAAAGAAATCGGTAAGGAGGAAGATTTTGCAAGGTATTCCTTTCTAATTCGTATTCCATTTTGTTATAGTGTTTCTTTTCTTAATTGGATTGAGTTCTTAAGTCTGATTATAAGGATTCAAGAGGTTGTATCCACATTTTTCTTAAAAGTGGGTTTTAAGGGTTTTTGGCTTTGGAGTCGATTTAATGGAGTAATTATGGTTTAAACTGGGTATTTGGAGTTAGTGGATGAACCCTTGTAGATATCTAATCAAACTAATGACAAAAATCGGGTTAATGATCGCTTTTAATAAGTCTGGGTTCGAACAGCCGCGTTTTTCGGACACCAGTGTTTGGTGGTGTCCGGATAAGTTGTGGGTGTCCGGGTAAGTGCCCCGTGAAGGTGTCCGGGTGGTTGAAGTCTCCGGAAAAGTAATGTGTCCGGATAAGTAATGTGTCCGGAAAAGTAAGGTGTCCGGAAAAGTAATGTGTCCGGATAAGTAGTGTGTCCGGATAAGTAGTGTGTCCGGATAAGTAATGTGTCCGGAAAAGTAAGGTGTCCGGAAAAGTATGGTGTCCGGAAAAGGGGGTATCCGGACAGCAGGTTTGAGCTATTTATCTGATGTGGATCTATTGCCTTAGGTGTTCTGTGGGTGTAGCTTGAAGGTGTTTAGGAAGTGCATTGTACGTCAATCAAGGTGAGTTCCCTAAACCTTTTACGACTTAAAGTGTTGAATGATTTTGACTGATTATGGTTTCATTTACGAGCATGAAATGTTTATAATTGTTACGCATGTTTTCCATGAAATACCTATTTTACTTGAGGAAAATGCATTGTACTTGATGAACTGAGAATGACGATTTACAAGGGTTTTAAAGATGCATGTTTGTGAAATGAATGACGTGCTATGTGGAGTCGGTCTGCACTGTGGGATCAAAGATGGATCCTCGGGATCTGAGGGTCCCTTGGATATGTAAGACAGACTGGTAGGTTGGAATTTGTTTCCCTCCTATTCGGTAGAGGGGAGTCCGTGGGGGCTCCAAAGAGGACGAGAGGGGAACCTAATGGAACCCTGATCGTAAGATGATATGTGATCCATACACAGTGTAGTACCATGCTTGAAGTATGTTAAGATTTACGATAATGTTTTCATAAATGCTTTTATACTGGTTACATGTTGTTTTCTGAGGGAATTCACTAGACCTTTTGGTCTAACCCTCGCTTTTGAAAACTAAACCATTTTCAGGTAAGCATGTTAAAGGTTCTTTAAGTAAGAACCGTGTGATGGCAGGAAGGATTTGGAACTTAGAGCGACTCCAAGTCTTTTGGCTGATGTTTAGATAGAGATCTCGGCTGTGGATTAGAGACTTCCGCTGTCAATTTTGCTTAGCTTAGTGAAAAGAATGTTTATGAACAAGATAATAATGTAATCTGAATGCTATATTCTAGATAAATTCTTGTTATGAAAATTGGGACGTTACAAAATGAGGGTTAGACCAATTGGTCTAAGTGAGAAAATCCTTGTCAGTTTAGTAATCATTTTGTAAAAACAATGCTATATAACAAGTATCACAATACCAATCATGACTCTTATGCTCTGTGTACAATCTTTTCACATGGCCATATTAGTTGGTTACGCTAAACCAACTAATCAATTTACTCCGCTGCACTAAAATACAGCCAACTCCGCTGTCCCTCCGTACAACCAAACTCCACCGGCCTTAAGTCCGGCCAACGTGCAATCGTGTAGTGTAATGCTTATATAAATACAACATACAACTCAACATTTCATATTTCAATCATAAGCACATCATCATACTACCTACCACATATTTATTCAATATTTATATGTATTTCAGTTTGAAAATGATTAAAGTAAAATTCACCTAAAGAAATAATGCAATTATCACCTTCTTTTGAAAATTTGCCAGAACCTTACTTTTTCCACAAACTTCACCAATCTGAATTACACAAAATACATATAACCATTTACCACATAAAACTACTTGACAGGTTGAGAATCCTAAATAAGCGTACCATACCTTTACCCAGAAACACTCACAAATGTTTCTCTTCGACGACTTAGCCCGGGGGTCTGGGGGCAGCGCCCCGAGAATTTTTTTAAAGCTATGAGAAGTTAGAAAGCTTCCGGACATGTGATCCGGGTGTTGTTTTCCTGATAGAGAATCCGAATGTGATTAAATTACCATCCAGGAAATACAAAGAATCCGAGAAACGTATCCGGATAAACTCACTCGGAAACCCATCCAGAACTTACAAACCATCTAGATATAACTGTACCCGAAAAACTAATCGGAACACACTCTATCCGGAAACACGGTCCGAAAACCGATCCGGAAATACTTTATCCGGAAACTGATCCGGACAAACCTATCCGGGAAATACCCATCCGGATAATATTGAAATCCAGATAAAACGTATCCGGGAATGTGAGGAATCCGAATATATCACATCCGGAAAACACAAGGAATCCGGATACGTACATCCGGACTTCGTGCGGAATCCAGATAACCATTCGTAACCCAGATTCGACCGCAATCAACCAAGAATCAAAAATTATAATTCTAAACCGATAGAAGTCTACTACTACTTATTAAAAACACAAATTGAAAAGAAATAAACCTGGAAATCGAATTCGTGAACTCAATCGATCGAATCTTCTCACTTCTCTCTCGGCTCCAAAACACACACTCAACACTTTCTAGAAACCGACTTAATGAACTCAAAAAGGAGGTGAGATATATATATATATATATATATATAACCAAAATTGCGATCAAGAATTCTAACTATACTAAAATGACACTAACACCCTTAAACTTACAAACCGCCACAAACAAACCCCAAACTAATAAACGTAAAACAAATAAATAAACAAATAAACAACTAACTCACCTGGGTCATTACAATAAGATATATCGAGATATATCGGATCAATTCTCTTTTAAGCCGTAATTTTGTAACTTCCCAAAAATCCACAGGATAAACATAGCAATAAATCTTACTCTTTACAATAAAACTGGGTCCCAACATTTCGTTACATTAAACATAAACTAAGGTTGGCGGAAACAACCTATACACAACTGAGAACAACTACTACTACAAATGGCGCATACGCTGTCTCAGCTGCTTCTGTACTCTATCCTGCGCTCGCTCACTTCCTGAGCCTCCTACTATTAACTTACCTGAAAAAGGTTTTAGTTTTGAAAAGCGAGGGTTAGACCATGAGGCCTAGTGAGTTCCCTCCATAAGTAGTGTACATCAACATTATAAAAATCATTTATAAAACAGTTCACATCCTTCACATAAACATCAATCATGGTACTGCATGGTGTAATGGATCACATAAACATTCTTCGATCGGGGTCCCAGCAGGTTCCTTCTCGCCTTTTCCGGAGCCTACGCAGACTCCCCTCTACTCGAAATAGGAGGAAACGGATTCCAACCAACCAGTCTATCATACATATCCAAGGGATCATCAAAACCCGAGGATCTATCTCTGATCCCACAGTGCAGACCGACTCCACATAGCATTCACATAAACCATCATATCATAAAACATAAAATCCGAATAATCCTTTACCTTTCATTTCATCTTGCTGAATAATCTTTTCAGTAGAGCATACTTTTCATGGGAAAACGTTCGTAAAAGCTTGTAAATAAATCGTGCTCATAAACATGCCCTGGTTAGTAAAATATTAACTTTCATTCATGTAAAGAAAATCATGTAAAATAACATGGCATTTCCACATAATCACTTTCTTTGGAAAACACGTAAGATCACGTATTTTAGTTAGAAAAACTCACCTGATGCGTTTAACATCTTGCTTTACTTTACTTCTGACTTACAGTTGGTCCACCTGAGAAATGGATGAAATACAACTGCTCAGATCCTAGCCCAACCTTTCCGGACATTGACTTTCCGACAATTAAGGAAACGAGCCCCAGAAAACAAGGAATAAACATAGAGGAGATTACCTTGCTGATTCTTCTCTGATTCTTCTCTTCCTTGATTTCTTCCTAAGAACACTCTCCTCTCCTTCTCTTTCTTTCTCTTAGCCGCCAAACCACAAAACCAAATACTGATTTTGGCAAGTGAGGGTTGCCCTAGGGATGCGTGTCCTTATATATGTTTCATAAATTGCAAAACAGTCCCTCAAAACTAACTTTCCTTTCTTACATAATTGCCACCAATCTTTCCCTTTCTTCTAAAAACTAGGGTTGTTACAACACTCCCCCCTTAAAAGAATTCCGTCCCCGGAATTCCTTACTGGGAAAGACGCGGGTATCAAGCCTACACCACAACTAACACTTCCCCAAGGTAATGCCACTTCTGACTCAGTCAACCACCTCATTAATTTCGAAACACGGACATTGGATGCAATCCTCTCAGTTCTTACGGTACTCTAACTCGTAGGCTACTGATCCTACTCGACTGACCTTGACACCCGAAGATTAACTAAGGCTTCTCATGCATCTATACTTCCTTTAAGAAGGAACTTTGCTGGATACCCCGCCACAACACGTGATTCATTCACCAAGAGACAACCACACACCTGACAGCTTGGCACTAGGCCAAACCTGTACGTCCCGACAACTCACTACCCAGAGTTCCTTCATCGTAACACAAGCAGTCCTAGATCACTTTTCCTAATCTAACAATCGCCTATGCAGATAACATTTCCCTTTTTCGGACCACCTCGACCACAGCTCCTCACCCATCTCTCATATCCTCATCACTTCATCACTCCATACTTATATGTAACCAAGGATAGGAGCCTCCAAACCCATCGTCGAAGTGTTTACCTACTCGAGTCAAGCTTATCCTGCACCACATCAATCCCTCACTGACTGCCCTGCTCGTTCAGTCATAAAAACATAACTCCGGTTATCCTCACCCAACTGGGAGGAGTAACCAGGACCATACCAAGTTATTTTCACTAGCTTAGTCACTACACGACCCAATTCACTTGAACATTTCTCACAACATTGCCAACTCAGCCCATTACATTGCCCTCTTTCCTTTCTTTCCTGTACTTAAAGCCTGAACATATTCTCTTTCTCATGCCCTTTCCAGGAGTTCACACTCTTACCGATGGCAAACTTACCCACATTACTCCACCTCTCGGTGTTACTGTCAAGCTTACTACTCTCAACCTACTCACTTAATCCGACATACGATCTTCACATTCCCACGCTAGCGTGGAGCACTGCCCACCAAACATTATTTGTCCTTCTCTTCCGATAATTCCCAAGCTGACAATACTTCCTCGTTGCTATACATAACCAAACGGTTGCACTAAAATTCTAACTTAGGGCTTTCGACCCAAAACACCCCGCACTGACACCAGTGTTTGCTGTTACTATACATTCTTTAATCTTCAACTATTACCCTCTCTGATAATCCTTTCACCCATAGGGGCAATTCTCAATCATTAAGGATTCCGCATCTACTACCCCACATTAAAACATCCATCATCTTCTTTAACTTACAACGATTTCAAGAATATGCTTACTTAGCGACTCTTACAACTATAAACACTTGGTTTCTCTTTTGGGTAATCACCCACCACCACTCCGTCATTATATTCCGGACATACTCGTCCCACAACGTCAACTTACACACTACGCTCCAACAGTCTGGTTAACAAATCGTACACTTCAACCGAGACTCCGAAAATGCTTCTACCTGACGCTTCCTCTTTCTCTTAACATCACATCACTACGACACTAGTTGGCACACTTAGCTTGACAATTACTGTCATTACACGTCCGTACACTCTTTGCCCATAACATCACACTGCAGACCAGCTCTCTCATGATCATTCACCCAATTCGAACTTGCCTTCATACCCTCTCGTATACAAAATCGAGTCTATCTTGCTACTTAGTTCATTCCCAACTTGATGAACTATAACCCACGAGTTCTCAATTAGCTCAAACACGAACCTTCTAGCTAGCTCTTTACGATCCGAGCCCTTTCATGGACACGACACATTTTCTTACTGACTGATCTAGTCTACACTCACTCCGTTCGTGTTACACACCTTATCCTTCAATGGACCCTCCACTCCTCGAAAATAGAACACTTATTCTACAACAGCGGTCTCTCATTAACTTAGCACCCCCACGAGGTGTCCTGTCAACTTTCACTCTTCTGGTTCAAGCCTTCGGCCTTAACCATCTTGCACGGTTGCCGACTTCAACATCAATAGACAACCTGTAACTACATTCTTAACTTATTCTTTAACAAGGGTTCCTTGCGGAACCTAATCCTTCCAACATATCATAATCAACTTCGTGATCTGTCTCCCTCTTTTCGAAACCTACTCATGTAACATCAATATTACAAGCTCACCTCGAAACTCATATTTCTACGCCATAGACGTTTCATTCTTCCTCGCCACACCACTCATAACGAGTTTCCAAAAACCAACACCTTGAAGGCTTCAACTCCTTCCTCCGGACACAACCATCCCTTGACAACCGTACTTCCAGTTACCGAACAAGGGTGCAAACCCTCATACAATCGACACTATAATCCACTTCCGACTCCTACCACTGTTCACCTTTCCTCTTGAACACAAATACTAAGGCTACAACATTCTTTCCTGATTTATCCGACATTTCTCCACTCTTGAAGTTCTTCCTTAGCTTAATATGCAATATCCTATGACCTAGTGAGCTCATAGCCTTCATGCATGACAACGCAATAGATAAATCATTTCGTACATTTTATCATTTTAAATAGACAACATTTGAAAACATCTTTGGTACATCTGACCCCATTACTCTTATAACTTCAATGCCCTGCACAACGATTCGAGAATCGTTTGCATGCATCTTCTCATGAACCTTAATCTTACTCAATCCGAACGATGTTATTACAACAGTGATATATTGAATGAAAATCTTTTCATATGACACAATTCTGAAAACGTCTGAATGTTGAAATTCCGGCGGTTCTTGACGGCGTCAATCATGTGGTGGGTATTTTTGAGGTGGATGATGACTGGGTGCCCTTTCAGCCCTTCGTTTCGAACCAGACAGATTCTGATGGAGATGAGGAAAGTGAAGATGAGGATGAAGCCATACCGGAAACTTGGGCCGACCAAGGCATGGATTTAGAGGAGGGTGAAATTAAGCCGGCGGATGGGTCTCCGGCGAGTGAGTCTAAGATGAACGGAGGGGAGGAGGTGGGAAGGGTGATCGACGACATCGGTACTGTGAACAACACTGAATTCGAAGGGTCTCCTCGATGCGATCCCCCATGCGGCTCTGCGCATGCGTCGGTTGCCATCCCCGATGTTGATAGAATTCTTGAAGAAAACACAATCGAGGTGGATTCGGGCCATAACGCTGGGCCTACTAAGTTTTTGTCAAAGACTATTTCTTCCCATGGTGGGCCTTTAGGAGATATTAAAGGTGGTAGGCCAGGTGTTATCACTGGCCTTAGTAGCCCAGATTTTGAAATTGGGGACTCTAACCTCAAAAGACGGAGGACAAAAAAGAAGACAAGAAAATCGAAAAATGGTGTTGGTGTGCTTAATAACGCATCAGTGCAGATTAATGAGGATATTCCCACCCAGTCAATCGACTTAAATAAAAACTTATCCGATAATAATTATGACGCTACCAGGAATATGAGTCATTCTCCTACACGTTCGCTGATTTCAGTATCTTCCTCTTCCAGTGAATTCCATCAGATGGTTGATGTTAGCCAGCAAGTGGGGTTTCAATTTGATAAGATTGACCCATCTTTGTTTGGAGCAATTAATGGTGGTGGTGTCAAAGCAGGTTGCCCATGAATATTATGTCTTTAAACATTAGGGGGATCAGTGATTCCCATAAGGTGGATTGGATTCGAAGGTTAAAAATGGAGCACTCGTTAGCTTTCTGTGGCATTCAAGAATCTCGGTGTACTTTGTTACCTGCGGATATTTGTAACTGGTGGGGGTCTTCTCAAGTTGGAGTGGATTTTGTTGAATCTAATGGTCGTTCGGGAGGGATGATTAGCTTCTGGGATTCAAGTCTTTTTAATGTCTCCTCTGTTATTAAATCTAGACATTTTCTTGCTGTTGTTGGAGATTGGTGCGGAGTCGTCGGTGAGACTATTTTAGTTAATATCTATGCCCCTCAAGCGCCGGTGGAAAAAAGAAATTTGTGGAACCAGCTTATCAACTTAATGAATTCGAGGCACGGTAATTGGGCTTTATTCGGTGATTTCAATGCCGTAAGGAGACCGGAAGAGCGTTTAAATTCTTCTTTCTGTCCTCGGATAGCCGCCGATTTCAATGAATTCATTCATGAGGCCGGTCTTATTGATCTTAACATGGCGGGCGAAGGTTTACATATTTTTGCAATTTTGGTTGTAAATTGAGCAAACTTGATCGTTTCTTGGTGAACTCAAATTTCTTGAATGCTTTCCCCTCATGTTCGGTGGTTGCTCTTCCTCGAAATCTTTCCGACCACTCTCCGATAATCCTTAGCACGGCGAGGCAAGATTTTGGGCCTCCTCCGTTTCGGTTCTGCAATTCTTGGGTTCTTCGTGACGGTTTTTCTTCGTTTGTTATTGAGACTTGGAGATCGTTTGTTGGCTGGGGTGCGCCGGATCGGTACCTTCTATGTAAGTTAAAATTTCTTAAAGATGAAATCAAGATTTGGATGAGAATTCAACATGAAAAAGAGCATAACGGGATTAATGAACTTCGAAAAGTGGTGCTTGAGCTGGACCTTGCTGCGGAATCAAGGCTGTTGGATGGGGGGGAATTGCAAACGCTTAGATCATGTAAAATGAAAATAGTGGAATTGGAGAAACTTGCTAAGATGGATTTGATGCAAAGATCAAAGGTCAAGTGGTTAATTGACGGTGATGAAAACTCTAGGTTTTATCACAATTCGCTGAAGGCAAAGATTAGAAAATGTCTCATTAAGGGCTTAATGATTAATGGTAATTGGATCGAGGATGCTGTTGGCATTAAAAACGAGGCCCAACGTTTTTTTGGGGCCAAATTCCATGAAGACCTCAAAGTTAGACCAAGATTTTCCAATAGCAATTTTCGGAAGTTACGAATTATTGATAAAGATTGTCTGGAGGCCCCCTTCTCTTTAGAAGAGATTAAAAATGCTATTTGGAACTGCGGGAATGAAAAAGCCCCCGGGCCCGATGGGTTCACTTTCAAGTTTTTCAAGGAGTATTGGGCTATTTTACAAGATGATGTGATGCACTTTGTGAAGTATTTTGAGAGGAGTGGAAAGATTTCTAAGGGTTGCAACTCTTCTTTTATAACCCTTATTCCCAAGATGAAAGATCCGCTCTCGCTCAATGATTATAGGCCTATTAGCCTCATTGGTAGTTTGTACAAAATCATTGCCAAGGCTCTTTCTTGGAGGATAAAAAAGGTGATTGGGTCCGTTATTGGGGAAGTGCAAACGGCCTTCATAGATGGGAGAAATATCCTCGATGGCCCCTTGATGATAAACGAGATGTGTGCCTGGGCAAAAAATTCTAAATCAAAATCTTTCCTTTTTAAGGTTGATTTTGATAAGGCGTTTGATTCTATTAATTGGGATTATTTGGATTCGGTTATGGCGCAAATGGGGTTTGGTGATAAATGGAGGAAATGGATTCGTGGGTGTCTTAGGTCTTCCCGATCTTCGATTCTTATAAATGGCTCCGCCACTAATGAGTTCCCCATCACTAGAGGTGTTCGTCAAGGAGACCCTTTATCCCCGTTCCTTTTCATCATCGCCATGGAGGGCCTTAATGTGGCGTTAAATTCCGCTTGTCAAAATGATCTTTTTCACGGCTTCAAAATTCCAAACGGGGGTCCTCACATCTCTCATCTTTTTTACGCCGACGATGCTCTTTTTGTTGGGTCGTGGTCAAATGATAATTTTACAAACCTTGCTCGAATTTTGCGGTGCTTCCATATGTCCTCCGGCTTGAAAGTAAACTTCCATAAATCTCAAGTTTATGGCCTTGGAGTTTCGGAGAATGAGCTCTCTAATTGTGCGAGAATCCTTGGGTGTAATGTCGGCTCTTTCCCATTTAAATATCTTGGGGTGCCGGTTGGAGCAAATATGGCGTTAAAAAGAAATTGGGCCCCGGTTATTGATAGGATTCAAAATAAGCTCTCTTCTTGGAAAGCTAAAACGCTCTCCTTTGGTGGAAGGCTTACCCTCTCTAAATCGGTCCTTGGTAGTTTACCGCTTTATTATTTCTCTTTATTTAAGGCTCCTAAATCGGTTATTGACTTGATTGAGAAAATCCGGAGAAAATTCTTATGGGGCGGGAGTGAGGAGAAAAACAAAATTTATTGGGTTGCTTGGGATGTTGTGTTAGGGCCGAAAAATCATGGTGGGCTTGGAATTGGTTCAATGGGCTCTCTTATTTGGGCTCTCATGTTTAAATGGTTTTGGCGTTTTAAGATGGACAAAGTTGGCTTGTGGCGAAGGGCTATATGCGGTATTCATAATTGTGAGCAGAAACCCCTTAATGCCATTTGTAAGAAAACAATCAAAGGGGTCTGGCAAAATATAACCAGAACAACAGAGGCGCTTGGAAAAATCGGTTTGGATCTCTTCTCTTTCTTCGCTTTTGATGTTGGTTCAGGGAGGGATGTTCGATTCTGGCAAGATCGATGGATGGGTGGGAGTAATTTTGCCTCTCGTTTCCCGCTTCTTTATAATCTTGACCGAAAAAAATCTTGTTCCATTCAAGATAGGATTGGTGCCTCGCATGGTGATTGGGATTGGAAACGCAAACCCAGTTCTCAAGAGGAAATCGACGAATTCAATTCTTTGGCTGGTTTTCTTACGGGTTTTCATACTTCCAATTTGGAGGATAAGCTCAATTCGTGTTTGAGGAATGATGGGCGATTTCTGGTGAGTGATGTGCGCCATTTGATTGATTCTGTGATCACTAGACCGATGCCTAACCCCATGATCTGGATTAACCTGGTGCCGCTCAAAGTCAACTGTTTCTTATGGAGATCGTGCATCAATCGCATCCCTACTGCCGATACCCTTGCTCACCGTGGGATTATGATTCCGGATCCCTCGTGTCATGGCTGTTCGACGGGGCAAGACGAAATCAATCATCTTATGATTAGCTGCGACTTTGCTAAAATTGTGTTGAGCAGGATCTGGAATTGGTGTTGTATTACCCCGCCTTCTTCCTCGTTCCAATCAATTTCGGAGGTGATCACGTTCGCGGCTAAATGGGGGAATTGTCCAAAAAAAAGAAAGGTTCTTTTGACGATTATTTACGGGTACGTGTGGTGCATTTGGAACGCGAGAAACGACAAAATCTTTAATAAGATTTGTACCTCTCCGGCGAAAGTGGCGGATAATGTTCTTACAATGGTGTTTTTGTGGGTTAAACATAGGGGGAATTTTGATAATTGTAATTGGGTGGTTTGGTGTTGTAGCCCTCTAAACATTGTGTAGTTGTTTTCTTGTTTTGCCCTTCCTAGATCCTTTCTAGGTTGTGGTTTAATAAACTCGCCGTTTCCAAAAAAAAAAAGTAAGTCAGTCGATTCTCACACTCATTTGTATGATATCAATAGGTCAATAAGCATTTTGGTTATGAATGAATTGCAGGTAACCATTTTCTTGACCTTTTGCAACAAATTGGACTTTTCACGAAAAGAGTGGGATATTTTGCAAATCGTTAAGCTCAAAATTTCAATGTGCAATGTGAATGAAATCGCCTTTTCTTTAAACATACGCGTGCGTATTTTAACTCATTTTCGATCAAAGTTTATACTTACACCTTTAACTTAGATCGTGAAAATTTCATGTTACATAAAAGAACACCATGCATGAGACTCTACTTGCAATTTAAGGCTACTCACTCTAACAAGGTCAACCACTTTACTCACATACTTATCCTTGACACTTTACCTACGACTGATGGTCGCCCTCTCGGTCATGCAACAACTTGCTGTACATGCATTCTACATCTCACTTACTCAACCATTTCATACTATTTTCGCTTTGATCACTAACTCACTTTTACTTCTACATGCTTTCATTTCACTATAGGTATCTTATTTCATTTACCCTGTCATTGAAAAGCTCGACTACAAAGTCAGGGCTCCATTGACACTTTCAAGATTTCGCCACTGTCCTTCCTTACCATCCTGACTGATCTATCCCAAGATTTCTAGAACTGGGACTCTCCCGAAATAGGAGTCTTACTCGAACTCAAACATTCAACCTCTCCGAAATCACGAAGAGCTACCTCTAGACAACTCATAACACTCTATACAACATTTATTCTCTATGATGTATACATACATCACCTCATAAGTGACTTCTCATGAAACTTACCCAACAAGGGGTCTCAATCTACCACCCAGGGATCTTGCTGACATTCTAAAATACTGGAACACGACATAAACACTAGCTTCTGACTACCACTTCGGAGTAATAATACGGCAGGTTAATAAGGCAGGTTAAACACATACATGTACTTGTAAGTTTGCAATTACACTGGCCAAGTGGAATCTCAAACTCACCTTACATGACAGTCCTCAGTACCTTATTAGTCATATCTCTACAATAGTGTCCTCCTAACGCATTTCCTGATTCTCAGTTGTGATTTCTACTCCCAATTTTAAGTTTAGGCCCGTCCGGTCACCTAAATCCCTTAAACTATGGCTCTGATACCATTTGTAACATCCCAAAAATCCACAGGACAAACATAGCAATAAATCTTACTCTTTACAATAAAACTGGGTCCCAACATTTCGTTACATTAAACATAAACTAAGGTTGGCGGAAACAACCTATACACAACTGAGAACAACTACTACTACAAGTGGCGCATACGCTGTCTCAACTGCTTCTGTACTCTATCCTGCGCTCGCTCACTTCCTGAGCCTCCTACTATTAACTTACCTGAAAAAGGTTTTAGTTTTGAAAAGTGAAGGTTAGACCATGAGGCCTAGTGAGTTCCCTCCATAAGCAGTGTACATCAACATTATAAAAATCATTTATAAAACAGTTCACATCCTTCACATAAACATCAATCATGGTACTGCACGGTGTAATGGATCACATAAACATTCTTCGATCGGGGTCCCAGCAGGTTCCTTTCTCGCCTTTTCCGGAGCATACGCAGACTCCCCTTCCCGGAGCCTACGCAGACTCCCCTCTACTCGAAATAGGAGGAAGCGGATTCCAACCTACCAGTCTATCATACATATCCAAGGGATCATCAGAACCCGAGGATCTATCTCTGATCCCACAGTGCAGACCGACTCCACATAGCATTCACATAAACCATCATATCATAAAACATAAAATCCAAATAACCCTTTACCATTCATTTCATCTTGCTGAATAATCTTTTCAGTAGAGCATACTTTTCATGGGAAAACGTTCGTAAAAGCTTGTAAATAAATCGTGCTCATAAACATGCCCTGGTTAGTAAAATATTAACTTTCATTCATGTAAAGAAAATCATGTAAAATAACATGGCATTTCCACATAATCACTTTCTTTGGAAAACACGTAAGATCACGTATTTTAGTTAGAAAAACTCACCTGATGCGTTTAACATCTTGCTTTACTTTACTTCTGACTTATAGTCGGTCCACCTGAGAAATGGATGAAATACAACTGCTCAGATCCTAGCCCAACCTTTCCGGACATTGACTTTCCGGACAACTCGACTGCCCAGACACACAACTTACCGGACAACTCAATCTTACCGGTTAACTCAACTTTCCGGGTAACTCAACTTACCGGATAACTTAACTTACCGGATGACCCGCTTTCCGGATATATGAACTGTTCGGATACATGGACTTTCCGGACACACCCTTTACCGGATACTAACACCCGGAAACCCTTTATCCGGAAAGACATGCGTTCGGAAACTACCAAGATAACACTACCCGGATACCTGCAAACCATCCGGACACTACTGAAACAACAGTGTCCGGATACTATGTCTGTTCGAGAAAATACTATCTAAAAGTGCTCAATAACCCGTTTTTCAGCCATTAACTGATTAGATAAACCTAAGGGTTCGTTCCTCAATCCTAAACATCCGTTTAAACCACTTTCTTAACATTAAAATCGGTTTACAAAGGCAAAATCCCCAAAACCCACTTTGAAGGAAATGTGGGAGAAAAACTCATTGAATCACTATGTTAAGACTTGGAAATCAGACAATTAAGGAAACGAGCCCCAGAAAACAAGGAATAAACATAGAGGAGATTACCTTGCTGATTCTTCTCTGATTCTTCTTTTCCTTGATTTCTTCCTAAAAACACTCTTCTCTCCTTCTCTTTCTTTCTCTTAGCCGCCAAACCACAAAACCAAATACTGATTTTGGCAAGTGAGACCTGCCCTAGGGATGTGTGTCCTTATATATGTTTCATAAACTGCAAAACAGTCCCTCAAAACTAACTTTCCTTTCTTACATAATTGCCACCAATCTTTCCCTTTCTTCTAAAAACTATGGTTGTTACAAATTTATGGGAATACAATTGATTAAAAATGATCAACAGTTTAGATTCACTTCTCATGCTTCTCACGTTAACATCAACATCTCACACGATCATTCGCCTCCGACACTAAAGCTCAAACCAATCTAATCTGTTATCATAATAATAATATTTTTATGTATATTTAAATTTGTATGTACGGATTTTTTTAGTGATCGAATTTGGGTGATGTTTGAAGAAATTCAAGTTTTCCGAGCCAACAGATCAATATCAACATTTAGGTATTTTTTTTAATTATTAAGAGGTGTTGCAATATTTCTTTTTTCACTTTTTATTAATAAGGGATTGTTAAATTCTAAAAATTGAATTAATAAAATTATTTGTTTTTGTAAACTTATATATGTTTGAATGCATCTAATTATCTATTTTATCTTTTAAAATATTATTACATCACTCTAATCATCAAAGAGCCGGTTTGTTAGTAACTTAATGTGTTTAATGAGAATTACAACTTATTCTGACAGATGTACATGATTTTTGATAGTTACTTAATGATATAGAAATTAGCTTATTCAGTAAGTTTCTAGACAAATAAACATATACATAGACAATTAAATCGAGATAGACATTAAGGGGCTATTTACTAACTGCTGACCAGGCTGACTCGGTCAACAAATCTGACTCGGTCAGCAGTCAGAGTGTTTACTAATTCTCGGATCTGACCGACATCTGACTGAGAATCTGACCGAGATCTGTCTGAACCAGTTCCAAAATTAAGTTGACCCGGATCAGATTTTTATTTTTTCACGCTGCGAGCCTGCGATTAGGTCAAAATACCAAAATACAAACCCTTTCGCCGCCTCCTCCTCCTCCCTCTCGTTCTCCCTTATCGTTCCTCCTCCATCGCCGTCGCTCCACACCCTCGTCGCACCACCCACTCGTCGCTCCACACCCTCGTCGCTCCACCCACTCGTCGCTCCCACTCAGGTAATCCCTCTCGATTTTGTTGTTTGCTCAGTTTATAACTTTGCGATTTTGCTGGTTTGTTCGATTTCTGGTTTGTTTTTGGTTTACATTATCAACTATTATGAACATAATAGTTGAATTCATGTCTGGTTTCTTCGATTTTTGGTTTGTTTTTCGGTTTACATTATGAACTATTATGAACATAATAGTTGAATATATAACTTTTATGTTGTTGGATGTTCATAATTTGGGTTATAATTTCAGTAATGCAAATGGGTTTTCATATATGGTTGATTTCAAGTGGATTCTTCATATTATTTGTAGAATTTGGCCAATTATTTGCTTGATTTGAAGTGGGTTCTGCAAGTATCATAGATTTTTGCTTAAAAGTTCAAGTAGGTTTTGCAATTTGCTTAAAAGTTCAAGTGGGTTTTGCAAGTATTGAGTACTAATTACCACTGTTCTAAAAAACTCGCCGCACAGCCGCCATGGCGCGCCATGGCACCAAGGCTTGTGTCTCACGCCACGTTAAGCCCGTGGCACGCCATGGCCTAATGCGCAGTTTTCGTAATACGATATTTGATTTTTCTTTACGTTTTTAATGTCTTATTTGCAAGTTTTTTAATATAGAACCTAATTTAACTTGCTTATTACTATTGACTCATTGAGTAACACTATAAAACATATGTTTTTATATATAATATTATATATGAAATAGAAATTTGACGTCATAAGTCACGTCATGGCTTCGCCATAGCTCCTAAGGCTTGAGGCTTGGCCTCGCCGCCACGCCACGCCCTCACGCCATTTAGAACCTTGCTAATTACTGATATGTTAGGTTTTTTTTTATAAATCTTGGTGATATATGTGAAATAATTATGCAAAAGTTTGCTGGGTTTCTTTTATTGATCTTGATGTGGGTTTGGATCAATTTGTTGGAGAGATGGATTCTTTGGTTGATTTCTTGCAATATAAACCTTATTTTTAAATAAATCTTTGTAATATATGTGAAATAATTATACAAAAGTTTGGTGGAGTTTATTTGAATATTGTAAATTTATTGGTCTTGATGTGGGTTTGGCTCCATTTGTTGAATGAGATGAATTAAACCCATATGGGAAAAGGGGGTAATCTGTTATGGGTAGTGTTTCTTGATCATTTTCTTGATGTGGGTGCTTTGAATTTCTAGTTTTGTTTTGGTTTCAAGATTTCTTGATTAATTAAACCCACCTCATGTTTCTTTGCATTTAGCTGTACAACAACTCATTTGTGCTTATCCATTGCCTTAGTGGCCATCACCTTGCAAATCCTCTTTTTCTATACTTTTATTCTATTATTATTTTGATCAATTGCACACTACAATTCACTTTGTACATTAATTAATAGGGCACATATATGTTGTTGGTTATTTATGTGTTGAGAATAAGTACATGTTACTTACTAATTATAAAATGTCACTAATTATAAAATACCCAATGAATCTAGTTGTTATTTTTCTTGATGTGGGTACCTTAAAATTTTGGTTATTATTGCCAATATTTATTAGTTGTTCGGTGTGTGTTTTCTTTTTGTTTTTGTACTTTGCTTGAAATGTGTTGGGCCTTTTTGATGTAGGTATGGAATCGTATGATGAGTCATCCGAGCCTAAAAAATCAAGGGTTAGTTGGAAAGATAATGTGGTCAAAACTTTTTTGGAGTGTTGTATACACGAGATGTCCATTAATGGAATCCAAGGCGGTAGCCTTAAGATGCATTCATGGACTAATATAGCAGAAACATTAAAAACACTCATAGCTTCATTGTCAACCAAAGGCAAATGAAGAATCACTACGATTATTTGAGAGGGAAGTATGCGGTATGGTCTAGATTAAGGAATAGAACGGGTAATGTCTATAATCCAGTGACCAACACATTCAATCTAACGGAAGAGGAATGGAAGGCAGAAAAGAAGGTCAATTTCTTTTTTGGTTTTCTAATTTAATTTCCTTATATTTTTCTTTTAGTTATGTCTTTAATTTTTTATAAACAGTTGAGTAAATATGCTGAGAAGTTGAGGAGTGCACCACTACTTTATCCTCAGCTTTGTATGCAAGTTTTTGATGGAGTTGCGGCCACGGGTATGGGGAGTTGGGGATCGTGGTCTAATGCTCCAAACCCTTCACGTGTTGCTAATGTTTCTAACCCGCCTTTAGTAGTTGATGATCATGGCTTGGATATCGATCAAAGACCACCTACTTCCGATCAAGCACCGCCTATTTCAACTCAAGGACCATCTAGCTCGACACAAGAATGTTATTCTCAACCACAAGGGTGGTGGCGTGTTGGCAAGGGCTTGGGGGATGTGGTGGAATATCCCATCCACCCCGGGTTCGAGTCCAGACGTCAGCATTTTGTGGTCAGGCTTAGGGGCTGTTTGGCAGTTGCGGAATGGTTTAGTGCAGAATGATTAAGTGATCAGAATGATTAAGAGGCTTTTATGATATAGTGCAAAATGAAATATGGTTGTTTTGTAATTGTTTAGAATGAAATCAGGGTGTCGAATGGTTAAGTGAGGCCCAGGATGCTAAATCATTCAGAGGGTTTTTGAACCATTAAGAGGCAGCCATTTTTTTTTGCCAAACAGGATTTACCTCTTAGCGATTCAGAGGTTGCCTCTTAATGGAACCATTAGGTAAACAAACAACCCCTTAGTCTCAGACGGCCGCTTTGTTTGTTTGTTTCCAAATTGCCAAGGATGTAGTCTAGGCAAAGCCTAGATGAACCTTATCCAAAAAAAGAATGTTATTCTCATCCTCAAACCAGAAAACGAAAAGTTACTCAACCATTGGTAAGGGAAGAGGAGTTGGCTCATGTGGTGGCACATGTGAAAAACATTTTTGACACGCCAACGGAGGATGGTGATATGGATGCTTGCATGTCGAAGTTGGATAGGCTTGGTTGGGAAGGCCCGTTGTTTGACGTCACACTTTACCATTTTAGCCAAGGCATAGACTAGAGGAAAATTTGGCTACGTTTGAAGGATGAGAAGTGTGAGTCATGGATTAGATTTACGGCACTCCAACTTAAACCACCTATTACTCTTTGATATTCATGCGGTATTTAGACTGACTTTTTATGGATGATTTGTGACTTTTTGGTGTTTTGTATGGACGAATATGAAACTTATGACTTTTTGGTATTATGAATTAATATATCCAGTTTGGTATTATGTTACTTGTTAGTGTTGATTGTTTAACTTGATGTTTTTGATGTTCTAATCGTATGTTAAACAAAAGAATTGGTTGCAACCAAGTAGTTGTATAAGTGTTGAAGAGAAGATGGCAATGTTTTTAACTATTATCGGTCATAATGAACGTTTTAGAATGGTTAAACGGAGATTTCAACATTCCACGCGAACTATTCACAAATGTTTTCATGAAGTATTAAATGGAATGATGGAATTCGCAAGAGAAGTCATAAGTCCAACATCCTTTGATGGAACTTTGAGCATGTCAGAGAGAGTTAGAAACCTCAAAGAAAATTTTCCGGTATGTTATTAGTTTTGATACTTTGTAAAACATGAAAAGTTTTTATAATAGTATCATATATAATTTGCGGTTTTTTACAGGGGGCTATAGGTGCACTAGATGGAACTTTGATACACGCAGTTGTGCCCCTAAATCAACAAGCAACATATAGAGGAAGAGGAAGAGGTGACTGCTTTCAAAATGTTTTAGCAATGTGTGATTTTAATATGATATTCACATATGTTTGGGTTGGATGGGAAGACATTGCACATGATGCTAGAGTTTTGAGGGAAGTTGCATTTGACCCAAATTCGAGATTTCCGTTTCCTCCGCCAAGTATGTATTATTGTTTTCTAATAGTGAGATATTATTATTTTTCCGTATTTTTTTAATTGTATTTATAAATGCAGATAAATATTATCTTTGTGACGCTGCATACCCAAATACCCGTGGATTTTTGACTCCTTATCGCAACACAAGGTATTGGTTAGCTGATTTTCGACGCAGACGTGCGATAACTAAAGAGGAAAGGTTTAATCATGCGCATGCACAACTTAGAAACATTATTGAACGTGCGTATGGCGTTTTGAAAGCAAGATTCCCGATTTTGAAGCAAATAGCTTCTTGTCCTTTTCCAAAACAAATTGAGGTTGTGGTTGCTTGTTTTGCAATCCATAATTTTATAAGAAGATGCAATTTCCAAGATCAGTTGTTTATGGAATACGATGAGGGTGCCATGTTTACTGCGGAAGAGGAACATGGAGGAGGCAATGAAGAAGAAAATGTTGAAGTACAATGGGGGGCTTCTCAAGACAATGGATATATGGCTAATTTGCGGGATCAGATTGCAACTCAATTGTTTTCAAATGCTTCAAATTAATTTTTATTTTATCTGGATGAAAAAACAAACAATTTCTTTTTGATATTAATGTTTTGTATTCCGTTTGTATTTAAATGTGAATGACTATTAATATGTTCCATATTTTATTTTGAAGTATGAAAGTTATATTTTGTTGTCTAATTTGCCAGTTAATTATATAGGAAAAGAGTATATTGTTGGTAAACAATTATTTAAAGTATGAAGTTTGTTTTTTCTCTTCCACTAAATGATTTATAATAGAAATAATTACATTTAATTTAGCATATAATTACATAAGGGTTAAAATGGTCATTTTTTTGTCAGTAAACACTTACCAAAAACCACTTGGTAAACAATCTTACCCGGACAACACTTACCGGGGACAGCACTTACCCGGGACAACACTCTTACCCGGACATCACTTACCCAGAAAGAGCAAGTAAACAGCCCCTAAGTGCCAAACATAGACCTTGTAAATTAGGGCCGAAACAAACATCTATTATAAAATAAAGAGTAAATTACATTTTTCGTCCCTGTGGTTTGGTAAAAATTGTGGATTTCGTCCTAGTGGTTTTGAAATTTCGGTTTTTATTCCTAAGGTTTGCAATTCATATCTATTTTCGTCCCTAAGATTAAAACCTTACTTTTAAGCATGAAGGACTAATATCGATTAAAAAGGGTTTTTTAAATGACATAAAAGGAATTTAAAAAAAAGATTTTTTAAATGACAAAATACCCCCTCACGTGGAGAGCATATGAGAGGTTTAACGACTTCAATTAAACAGAGTTATATGGAGGGACCTGATTTGAAACAAAATTGAAACCACGGTGATCTAGTCTGTAATGAATTCGTTAGAGGGACCCATTCCAAAATTTCAGTAAACCACAGGGACCAAATCCATAATTTACTCAAAAATAATAGTTAGATAGGCACGGGGGAAAGGGAATGCAAGCTGACAGGGGACGCGTGGCGTGATTATAGAAACACGAACCTTTACACAAACGCAAGACCTATGTTTTGTGACACCATTCCGTTTAGGGTTTTGACAAGAAAGAAGTAGTTGGATTGGAATGGAATGGAATGGAATCCTGATCGGAATCAGGTACATGTTTCGTTTCGTTAATTTCTTCTTGTTTCAATTCCATATATGTAACTTACCTTGATTTGTTTGCCATTGAAATGCCCTTTTGCATCAACAACCGGACCTTCCTTCAGATTGCTTCCAGTTATGATGCTTTCCATACTCGGGAAATTGTTTTGCAAAAAGTAGTAAAGCAAAAAAGAACATAAAAAAAACAACACCTGGCATGTCCAGATTCTAGACACGTGTGGTCCCACTAATCCATCGTGTCTAGTACTCCATTAAACAACCATTGCTACACAGGAACACAACAGGGGAATTGCTTTTCAAAAACACCCATCACCAGAAAATCTGAGCGTCCATCACCGGAAGTTGTGGTGGCTGTGAGGGATCACCAGAGTCATCGTTGATCCCACCATCCGACGTTGCTGCCATAATCTGTAGCCACCCAAAACAGAAACGCATTGGAAACTGTTGTCTATAAAGTTCATTACAAAAGTCAACATGTATGTGATTCCTTGCATTCGGTTTTACCTCCTTCATCATAAACTCTTTTTCTTTCTTCAGTTGTATTTCCTGTTCAAGCAAACACACACACACACACCATTAGTCACAGTTTACACAACAGCTCAAAGAATTGGAAGAGACTAGCAGTTATTAGTGGGATTTAGACATTCAGTTTGATTGATGTCTGAGTATACAATTCGAAGAAGGCCCTAAAGATCAAGGAAATGGCCTAAGGGGTTATTTGGTTGGTTTTTCATTAAGTCATTTATAAATAAAGTTGTCTGTGTGGGGTTATTTGATTGGTTTTCCATTAAGTCATTTATAAATAAAGTTGTCTGTTAGGGTTTTTGTTTGGGAGGGTTTTTGAGCAGTGTTTTTTTTTTTAATTGGGATAGGCATGTTTGGTAAAAACTTGTCTTTCTACATATAGATCTCTCCTAAAAGCTTAAAGCTATTTTCTGTATCATCAAGCCACTACCAAATAGTCATGTATAGCTGACCAAATAAGTTGCGCTCATTAAGCTGCTAACAAACGAGCCCCAACTGCTATACTGAAGTGGGAGTCGGATTTAGGTAAAGTAACACATTCCGGGTGCCAACTCATGAGGACCAAAGTCAGTGGGAAAAGAGAGTGAATCATTTCATATATAATTATTGAGGTTAGATTTCAACTTCTATAAGCTATATTTTTAAGTTGATTTCCATGGCGTACAAGGACAAATTCGGTATAGCAGTTTCTAAGTTGATCAATTGTTTGGCCTTCATGCATCAAATTCATCTTAATCAAGTCTTTGTGAATACTTTAAACCAAAGGTTTCTACATGAATAGCAGACACTAATTTATTGAACATTTCATGTGGATGAGTACAAGGATGGCATTCTGAGTCTTTGAATAGCGAAGGCATGGAAGCAGTAAATGACAACGAAGCTGAAGATTTAGCATATCATTGCATTCAAGGTCTAGTGGGATCTTATTCTAAAGGTGCTAGTATGTGGTCTCACAGTTCAACATCGGATGGCCAAACGTGAGTCTGCCTCAAGAAAATGATGGAACAAAACTATAAATGTGTTGTATTATTTAAAGATACGAGCTTGAAACCATATTTCAGTATATAGGCAACTACAGTTACATTCCAAGGGAAACTACCTGATAAGCTTGTTAGATGATAACCTAGCTAATAAATTAGTCATGTTTGGCAAAAAATTAGCTGATAGGCAAGATGAAAAGTGTAAAATGACCTACAAAATATAAGTGGGATCATTGAAAAAAGCCCCCGGATATTGAAATGCTACTTGAAATAGCTGTTCAAAGAGCTAGCTTGATGGCTTACCAAACAAGGCTTTTTCAATAAGCTCAAAAAATATGCTAGCTTATGGTTGTTGTTGCCAAACATGCCCAGGTACTCACTTGTACCCAGAGGGTAAAATGATCAAGTCAATATCCTGTAATGAAGGCACATGGCTAGTGCAATGCAGGGCGTGGGAAGTTGAGACCATGAAGAATGCACCCCTCATAGGAGAGCATCAAATATTAATACTATTGTTGTTAGAACAGAAGTGGATTTATGGTTACAGTTTTATGCAGAATAGGGAGTGATGCTAGGCAATCCAGGCCAAAAAGAATATGTAACCAAGCCTTATCAAAAGCACAAAAATGTCTATCCCCTGAAAAATAAAATAAAGACATGATGTGGACATAATGGTTTCCGATAGTATGTGGAACTCCATCAAATTACCCTTCAAAGAGCTCTTGAGGAGAAAAGGAAAGTTTCTACATATATAGAGGAGAAATTGTCCAAAATTAGCCGATGTGGAATTTCCTAACATAGACGACTTTGGCTCCATCACATTACTCTCACTCTCCAAAAGAGTAGGGAGGTTTCAAGATATATAGAGAAGAAATTGCCTAAAACTAGTAGATGTGAAATCCAACAACTTAGACTACCCACATAGGGATTTCAAACCTCTTTCTACAAGGAAAGTCTTTCCAAGTGATGTGGCCTTGGGGCCTTTAAAAATGTACATGGCCTACAGAATTGGTGAACTCACCTCCTCTTGTAGGGCCTTCAGAACTCCCATCATTTTCTGTGTCTGCACAAAACCATATATACCAGTCATCAAACACACACACAACATTTTTTTGGGTACAAAAGTTACAACATTGCAGCCTTGGCTGTTATCATCAACCTCAGAGATGCCAAGTTATATGTCACCTTTTGAAACGCAAATATACACACATAACACATAGTTTTACAACATTGCAATTTATGTTGTTTTCATAGACGTCTGATATCCAACATTATACGTCTCGCCTTTGAGATAACATATACTAACATTTCCTAGCTATTAAGATTACAAGATTGCAGTCTCGGCTGTTTTCATCAATTTCTGAGATGCAACATACACACATACGTAAACATTTCCTAGCTATAACAATTACTAGATTGCAGTCTTGGCTGTTTCCATCAACGCCTTATATGTCAACCTTTTGGATGCTATTTATTTGTCAACCTTTGAGATGGGACCTTATATGATGCAATAATAGCTGGTGTATTTTAACCTCAAAAGAAATTTCACTATTTAAAATCTCTTCTTTTTTCTCTTTTAGGATATCCTCTGTGCTCTCTTTATCAATATCGTCATGTTTACTACATGAATTAAGTTTTTCAACCAGTGTGCTAACCTTCCTGATTCTGACTTGTTGGAGAAGGCTATCCAATTGCTGCTCCAGCTGATTGAGACCGGTTATGTCTAGCAGTTGAATATTGTTCTGTTCGAGGTGCCTGCACAGCAATCAAAATCATGAAAATGATACCACTTCCTTGTAAAGAGAGGCATGTGGGATAATGTTTTTACCATTTGATCATCTGTGTCAGCTCATCAGCGGTACACACATGTTCAGAATCAAACTTCTGCTGCAAGTTCCCAGACATGTTCTATGTTGTCATTGTCATATATAATTGGGTAAAGTAGAATATTTAACCAGAAATATATACATATATATATATTTATGTCTATATGCGCGATGGAAACAAATGAGAATGTGTTCTACATTGAACAAGCAAACAAGATTATGCATAACCGCTGTCTTGCTGAATGTGGCAACTTGTTACATCTAGATGCGCACATCAGCACCTTTAGTATATGTTTGATGTTTCTATGACCGCATGACGCTTACTAGTTTTGTTTCGCATAGAAAGATCTCAGTTGGTCGCCCCTTTTTGAAGAATCCACAATTTCCTTATTGAAGGTCCAGGATTCGTCTTATAACTAATTTGACATAGATATTGGTTTCTACAGCTTCAAATTTATAGTGGCATTCACTTGATCCAGGGCCATGGATGCAGTGCAGATATTGATAACTGATGCTGGACCTTTTATACCTTTTGTACGCTTATGCGGGTAAGTTCCTCCGTCTTCTTAAAGCTTTGGTAGCGGGTGAGAAGCTTAATCATGCTGTTTCAAAATTTAACAAAATCAAATGTCAGTAGCTCGTCGTTAACCTGACTGGTAGGTAGAATACACATTATTATCGGGTTCTATGTAAAGGTATCATGGCATCAACAAGAAGAAGGAACAAAGCAAGTACAAGCGCATGCTACGTGTCTGGAAAACAAATGTCATGATGATTTATGTTGGAGCCATTTTATCTATGGAAAAATGTGGTCCTCATAACCCAGAGCTATTTGTTACCAAAACATGGCATTGCTTTGGGAGCTTGACCATAGGCATCTTCTTTTGTACCATCATAGTGGGTTTTTCATAAACTTCAGGTTCTCACAGATGCAATATTCATCATTTGCCCCCTATGAAGAGGACCAGTAAGGGAGTAAGGGAGTGGTTACAAATTATTAGGGGACAAATCTCTTTCCATGATACCCTTTCCACACTAGGTATTAAATCTACCACTCTAGTCTTGGGTCTCCAATCACACTAAGATGTAATACCAAAAATGAATGAAAGGGTCGTCCATCGATGCAACGTATGAACCCATGAAACCCCAAGAAACATAGAGATCAAAGGTATATTTGTCAAGACAATCATGAAGGCAATTACGAGCAGATATTTGTAGAAAGACGGAGGTCTATAGGATTACATACCAAAGGATTATGATGAATCAAACCTAAAATAGACTTAAAATTTCAAATATCGTTTTCTGCGGGTGCTTGAGATCATCTGGGTAAAATGCAAGTTATACCCAACGTCAACACAACTTTTATTAACCTCGGTGTAAAACATATGCTAATGGTAATTTTTTTTACTAGGTGATATTTTGAAGCTTTCAAGTATAAAACGTTTTTCCAAGAGTTATAAGCAAAGCATAAAGCATAAACCTAAAAATAGAAAATTTTGAAACACCACATAGAAGTTTGTTATCAATAACTTTACGGTTATGTGCACAATTAGACGTTTGAATATTTTAAGTTCCTTTAGGGTGCGTTTGGTACGCAGACAAGATAGAACATAACGGGACAGGACATAACATAACATAACAGGACAGGACAGAACAGTTGTTCAGTGTTTGGTAGACAGAACTGGACAGAACAGAACATATAACATTTGATAAAATACAAATAAATAAAATTTAAAGAATGAATAAAATATAAAATAGAATGCGTATTTGATGTTTTAGAAGAGAATAAGATTTTATTTTGAGGTTATATTGGTAAAACATAAGTTTGTTCCAGCTTGTTCCAGCTTGTTCCACTCGGTTTCTGTCTGTTCCACATAAAAGTCCTGCCAAACATGGGACAGTGATATCTGTTCTGTTATGTCCTGTCCAGTGTACCAAACGCACCATTAATATGAATGTTCAAGGTTTAGATTCTTGCGTTCGTCTAGAATAAAATATTTGGGCAACAATGTTCGACCTCTTGAAGACCAATATTCGGTAATAACAATCTCACAATCATAAATAGTAAAAAGATTTTGGAGGGGGTAGAAAATAACATTGGGAAATGATACCCCAAAAGGACAGTTTCAAGTATCTAGGTTCCATGATTCAAAGAGAGGGAAAGGAAGATGCGACGCAACGCATCACATAAAAGTAGGGTAGCTCAAGTGGAGAGTTTCCACATGGGTGTTATGTGACAAGGTCCAACTAAATTGAAGGGAAATTTCTACAAAGTAGTCATCTAGCGAGCTATGTTGTTTGGGTCGGAGTATTTGGTCACATGGAAGGCAGTTCAGAGGAAGTCGAAAGTTGCAGAAATGACGATGCTTAGGTAAGCATGCGATGGTTGGATCACGTTAGACGAGATTCTGATTGAGGTTTCTTGGTTGGAGTTCAAAGATTGCACTAGTTTAGGCACGTTTGTAAGAGATTGATGATGGCACCGTTGAGGAGAGTAGAAAGAGTGACGATCGAGGGGGTGAGAAGGACGCGTAGGCCTTGAAGGACGTGGATGAGCACTTGAGGTTGCGCACGTCAACCTTAGACATTTAAGAAGACATGACCTCTAGTAGTAGTACATGGAGATGGAGGACAAGAGTGTAGCAGACTAGGTATGAGAACTATAGGTAGCGTAGTTGAGAAAAAGGAGTTGGACAAGTTAAGGGGGGTGAGAATTGGCAGTCTAGGAGAAAAATGTGTTTCCGGTCATATCTTTTCATATGTTCTCAATGTATCCACTCATATTATTCTTATTCTCCACGTGTTGGGTTCACCATAAGATAGTATTCAGGCCCTCTACTTGTATGCATAGACTCTTGCATAAGCGGGAGGTTTTCACGAAAACATACGCTATACTCTTTTGTAGTAGAGGCCAGGTCTTTTGTAGTAGAGGGTGTACATCTCGCTCTCCTTATACCCTACTCTCAAGTGGAATTTACTGGGTAGGTCTGTGTACATCTCGCTCTCCTTATACCCTACTCTCAAGTGGAATTTACTGGGTAGGGTCGGGTTGGCTTATCCATAATATTTTAGAACATCATCATATATCTTATCTCATCAATTGTTAAAATTATTATGCATTAATAACCATGGCTTGCTTTGAATAAAAATATATCTATTTCAATGGTACTTGACAAATTCTCATTCATCAACACTCAAGAGTATCTGGAAAAATGTTTTTGATAACTTGCTTATGATTCTATTTAAATGGCCTATAGTTCTATCTTAACAATTGGACTTAAAATGAATTTTTTACCAATTTTCGTCAATCGTTCCCAGTTTTTGGTCTACAAATAACTTATTCACAAAAATCTAGTTTTTAACGTGCTTATAATAAAAATCCAAATATGTTCATCTTGTGAATGTTTACATCATACATATCAAGGATTTTAGAAAATCGTAATTGAAAATTTCATTAAACGAATTTGTTACGATTTTTCAATTATTATAAAATCTTCAAAGTTGAAGATATACTCTTATATTAAGGTTTAAATACCAACTACATTTGGTTCATCGAATTGTGCGTCACACGAAAGAAACTCTTAACATTGAATTGTGTATCACACCAAATAGATTCTTAGTAGTACGGAAATCAAATGAGTGATTAGTCAATAAAATATAAACAAAACTTTAGAAAGACGTGCATCGAGCAAAATAGGAAATTTTTATCTTTAGCCTCCGTAACTGATTTCATCGTAAGTATATGATTTAGGGTTTTACAAACATGCCTATGATCTAAATAATGTTAAAATTTTCACTTAGCCTTTTATGCAATTCCTAATGAAAATTCAAATTCTAATGAATGAATGATAGTCACACAAGAACAATAAAATTACAATATGAATCCTAAAGTTATCAATACTAAAAAAATACCAAGCTAATAATGTTCTTTTTGTTTGCTAGGCTAATTATACTTGGTTTCGGTTAATGTTATCTTTCTAAAGTATTTTATAATGTTGCTTAAAATCTTCTCAGTTATGACGTTACCTTAATTTTGGTTGAAGTTATCTTTTCAAAAAATCTTATAATTCCTTTCAGAATCTTCCAATGTCATAACACTACCTTAATTTTTTGTTACTGTTATCTATTAATTACCAACCCTCAACTTACATCAATCCACCCTTTTAATATATATATATATACACATACATATTGAAGTTATCTTTTCAAAAAATCTTATAATTCCTTTCAGAATCTTCCAATGTCATAACACTACCCTAATTTTTTGTTACTGTTATCTATTAATTACCAACCCTCAACCTGCACCAATCCACCCTTTATATACACACACACACACACACATATATATCGAATTTTCCAAGTAGGTACACGCGTTAAATCCTTAACAAAAACCCTGACATTTAACATGAAAAACCGACAGTTAGCGTGACCACAAAAGCACAAGAGTTGCACATATTGAGAACCAGTTCAACCTTGCTTGATGGGGAAAAAATCGAACTGCTAGCATCTAGCTTCTAAAACACCTTTTTTCATGAGGATCTACAAGAGACGATATGATTTATAGTTCAAGAGAGAGAATCAATGTTCAGTAGTACGCCTGGTTCACCGGGTTGCATGCATCAACCTTCGAAGTTTGTTCGAAGTTTGTTGACTCTTCCAAGGCATATCATGTTTGACTTCTATGGGAATCTCTTTATGGCCTCAAACCCTCTCCAAGTACTTCGTATCAAGGAAGACCATTTTTTTCACGTCGAAAAATGTCGTGGGAAGATCACTAAAATCCTTAATATTCTCGATATTTTCCTATTCCTTGCTTTAGTTGGTTGAAGAAGCTTTGGCATCAAGACGCATTACCGTGTCTTTAACTAGGTCAAGTGGATTCTTATTTATCAAATAAGATCTCTAGATCCATCTCACTCAAAGGTGGCCAATTCATTGGTCCAATGTTCCAACTAAAACATTTGCCCATGCATACAGAGGAGCTACACAAGTTAAGTGAACTAGGAGATTTCTTGACATGAAGATTTCTACATCTTAAGCATCAAAACACAATGAAGTGGCAAGTCCAAGAAAGACATTTAATTAAGAAAAGAGCAAAAAATTAAACAGATTATTTTATTATTAAAAAAAGCTTCACGTTTCTAGTTGGAATTTGTCATATAGTAAAAAATTGCAATTTATACGGATATTGATATTTGACCATCAATTGTGAGTCGAAGCCTCTACACCTATGCTACTATGGAATATCTATGTAGCAATTCACAAAAGGATATAACAATGTGAATTTGAAATCATGAACTCCTTTATCACAATCTCAATATCATAACCAAATCTCCAAAATGGAACCTTATGATATGGACACACAAAGAACCTAGTTAAAAACATGGGTTGTCAAGGACTCCCATGAGGCCAGGCCAGGCCAGGCCATGATTAAATAAGAGACTCAAGAGCATCAATATATCTTTTAGAAATATGGTACTCAAGTTTCATTTGAGGCCCCTCTATGTTATTTTGGTTTTATCTGTTTTAATATTTTCTAGGTTTGGAATCAATAAATGTCTTGAAATAAAATGCCTCTCGATTTCGGTTCGTTGTCATTCTGTCATAGGTTTCAGTTTTTTGGTCGATTTTAATTGCATGTTTGTTTTAGGAACGAGCTAGTCAAGTTGTCTAGGAATCATTATAATTAAACAAAGGTTTTGGGAGGACCTCGTTCCAATTATATATATATAACCCCGATTGCATCTCTATAAGATTTTATATATGCAACACATGTTTACCTTTGAAAACTAGTACCAAAACACCACAACCACGCTACAACGATATGCATGATCCTCACTCATTCTATATATATATATATATATATATATGCTTCGACATAGAATGACGTCTCTAACCAAGAAAAGAAGCACCATTCATCGACCTACCTTTACACACGTCCTTTCATGTTTATTTAAATTTAAAAAAAAAATCATTTATGTTGAAATAGCAAAGTTTTACATACTTGTACCTAAGCTATACAAGCACTTAAAATTAAGTAGTGTGATTGTGCACTGAAAGTCATGTGCTAATACAAGCACTATCTAACAAAATAAAATAAAATAATAAATAAATAAATGAAACCGAGAACATAAAATCACAAGTTGACTTTTCCAGGTTTATCATGGTTCCATGCCATCAAATTAATTAATGATTGCATTTGTAGGATACGTACAGCAAGCAAGCAAGCAAGCAGCTGATGCAGGAGCAGGAGCAGGATATATAACTGAGAACATACCATTAATTATTGTCACATTGATCGATATATACACGAGACAGAAGGGATGGAAAATGCACAGAAACACCTTGCTAGCTCTGGAAAGATGATTTTTATTGTAATTATTCGATCAGTAATTCGTCTGTCTGTGTAAATGAATGAATCGCTCATACAAATACAAATTTATAATGACTGAATAGAAAAATTAAGTACAAGTCCAAGTAGGTATAATGACCGAATGGCTGGTTGATGGATTGATTGGGTGCAGTGTATGTTTGATTTATAGACTCTGTAGTCTAAAATTGGATTGTTCATCTCCCCAACCAACCAATCTTGGTACGTAATAGCAACATACATAAAGGCGACCAACCAGCACAGGTGGCATGTCGATACTCGCCTGTTCCACTGAAATTTCAGGAAAATCCACTCCAGGAATACGGACTGTTTGTTTGGCCCAAATCATAAAGGCGCTACTGCCAAGATATATAGATAGCTACAACCTTCGGTTTTCCTGAGTTGAGTTGAGTTGATACACATATATATAATAAGATGCAAGAACAGACACAGCTACATCCACGTATGACCGACCGACCGACGCGACTAGCAAAACAGCTCCAAAAGGAGACAGAAGCGTGTATCCTCCAACTTCATCACCGGAGATCCAGATCCGTACGTAGAATAACAAACGGAATAGTATTTAATTTATAATAAAAATAGGTTTTGAAAACAGCGATGAGTTGACGAATCCAACACAGTTCGATTCCTAAATATATATATATATATATATATATATATATATAACTTCCATTCGTTTCTCAAACAGGAGAATCGCGTGTACCTTTCACCGGTGGAGAACTCATAGAGCCTTCCTCTGCTGGAGAAGATGAAAAGAGCAACGTCAACGTCGCACAGCACCGCCAACTCATGAGTCTTCTTCATCAATCCATTCCGGCGCTTGGAGAAGGAGGCTTGCCGGCTACTCTTGTCTTCGATCCGCTTTAATTCGACCCTCCCTCTCCCCATCCCTAGACTTGCTTTTTTTGACAAGTTGGGGCGTGCAGGGCAGAAAGTGTAAGGTTAAGACGGTTCGACAGCATAGGTAAGGAACAAACGTAGTCATCCGGACCGGGTTAGTGGGTGTGGGTGTGGGTGTGGCTCACCACTTTGCCTGTTAGCTTTGGCGGAGAGGTGGAAGGTTTCTATCTCTAAAATTCAACATTGAGGGTAGGGGTGCTCACAAACCCGATCAACCCGATTAACCCAACCTAACCCGAAGCAACCCGATGTTCAATCGAGTTGTAAAATTCTCAAACCGTATGTATTGGGTTGATATCGGGTTAGGAGAATTTGAACCCAACCCAACCCAACCCGATAGACGGATAGAATCCTAAAATACCCTTATGGATATAAAAAAAAAGTTATGGATATAAAAAAAATAAGTTACGTGATTGGTGGAGATGAAACAATATGCTAAAAGCCCTAAAATACCCTTATGGATAAAAAAAACAAAGTTACGTGATTGGTAGATTGGTTTGTACGGGGTTTGCACAAACTGACTGGTTTGCAACGGATACCTCCCCTAGTAATGCTAACATATATACGCAAATTGAGAAAAACAGTTGATGGTGATATATTTAAGATTTAAGAAATATGCAAATTGGAGACGTCAAGTTATTTGATCATATTTGGTTTAGACATTTTTGTATGTAGTATCTATATATTGTGTGAATTATCGGTTATATTTTAAAGACATGTTTCCTTTATTTTTATGTTTTTAATTTTGATTTTACCTTGTTTAAACACAACCCGACCAACCCGATCGGTTTGGGTTGGGTTGTACCTTTGTTTAGGTTGGATTGAAATTTTTTTAAACCGCCAACATTAAATTGATGTATCGAAATATCTTCAACCCGTTCAACCTAACCCATGAGCTCCTCTAATTGAGAGAATATTTATCTTTTTCTACCATCTGTCAAAATATCTTTTTCTTCATCAAGGGGTGATTTACGCATTTGACCCTACCCATACAGCCATGACTCATGACAACACACGGAGATATCGGATTCCTTTTGGGGTTGCGTGCCTTTGCTAACGCGCTGTTGACACCAACGGTATGCCACGTTTTAGGTATAGATATTTCTTACTAGCTTAAAACTAGTACTCTCATTTGTGTGTGTTTATCTTATTATTTTAGTTTGTCTTAAACTAAGTGTCTGATTTCAAGAGTAAATGATCGTTTACCAAACGCTTATCGGGTAAGTGTTTATCCATCACTCTCGTTTATCTTAGGCCATCAGTACCTCCATGAGGGAATCTTTCAATGATTCCACTCCACATCAGCGCCACATCAGCTTTTCTCCCATCCCTCACTCAATCCCTAAGGCCATCAGTACCCCATGGACAGCATCTTTCAAATATTCCACTCCACATCAGCTTTTCTTCCATCCCTCACTCGATCCCTAACGATCCCTAAACACCCGGACGTATTACTCGTTGATGATTTGAGAGAGTTTGAGAGGTGTGAGAAATAAGAGGTTGAGAGGTGTCAGAAATAAGAGGTTGGGGGTTAAATATATAGTGGGATTAAATTGAGAAAAATAATTTTTTTTACAAATAGCCGTTCAACGGTTACATTTTTAAAAATTTAATTAAAATTTTTTTTTTCTAAAAACCTTCAGGATGATCCGGGATCCCATCCCCGGAATCATCCCCGCCCCACCATCCCCGCATGACCCGTACCCCATTCCCGCCCATCCCGAGCCCCATCCCGTACGCGGTACCGAAGGCCTATCAATCCCTAAACACCCGTACCCCATTCCCTCAAACCCTTTTGCCACCTCATTTATTTTAATTCTTTTATTTATACATTTAATTATTTAACAAAATAAAAATATTTATATATTTTTTAACCTTGTTGTGTAAACGCTTGGAAACCAAGCTCTTGATCTTCTTGCGATTGTGGTGTATTCGGTCGATTACGACGGGATGTAGGTGTTCTGTTTGAATTCATGATGAGAGAGGTGTGAAAAATAAGAGGTTGAGAGAATTTGAGAGAGTTTGAGAGGTGTGAGAAATAAGAGGTTGAGAGAATTTGAGAGGTGTGAAAAATAAGAGGTTGAGAGGTGTGAGAAATAAGAGGTTGAGAGGTGTGAGAAATAAGAGGTTGAGGGTTAAATATATAGTGGGATTAAATTGAGAATTTTTTTTTTTTACAAAGAGCCGTTGAACGACTTTATTTTTAAAAATTTAATTAAATTTTTTTTTAAAAACCCTTCGGGATGGATCGGGATCCCATCCCCGGATTCCATCCCGCCCCGCATACCCCGCATGGGCCGTAGCCCTTCCCGCTCCATCCCGCCCTCCATCCCGCTGGGCTACGGATGGCCTTATGGGGTGACATTCATGACCATCAAAATGGATTGATGGTAAGCGTTTAAAACCCAGCAAACGTTTATCGGGTAAGCGTCATCATCCTTACTTATCGGGTAGGACTTTCAATCATTTATTTTTTAAATGTGTCTTTTTCATTGTGGACATTTATTTTAGGACGGAGGAAATACTATTTATACTTGAAGCATATTCAACGGTTATGCTATAATTTTTCTAAAATAGAGTTTCAAAAGTCAAAATATCTATAAAAAAAACTACATACAATTTCAACAACTATTCTATTTTAGCAGTTTACTAAGATTTACAATTAAGGGCTAAAGTTTAGCTTCAGTCCATCACCCGTGATGGGTGTTGTATGAATCTATATATATATTAAAGGAAAACCCACAAATGATGATGTGGCACAATGATAGAGTAGTATTCTCCTAAATGATTTTTCTCATTGTTTTGAATTTTTTAAAATACCAATAAGTTAAAAACTTTTCTACCCTTAAATGAAAATTTTGTATTTCATCATAAGAAGGGTCATTTGGTAATTTTATTTCCAATTTAATTAACTTTCACCTCAAACTATCCAACTTCCTATTAACATTCATTTTAATTAATTCATCTCTCCATCTATTGATATCTCAAAAACTAATTAAGTAGGATGACAATAGACATGAATTTTTTTGGGCTCCACAATGATAACAAAATTTTCCAAGTTAGATATGTCCTTAATTTTTTATACATGAAATCATTTTTTCTCTTTACATAAGTACATTTATATGATTGTTAATTGTAATTCTTATGTGCAGCCTATTTCATAATGTTTTAATAGTTATATTGCAAAACAAACATTATAAACTAAAAGGAAAAATTAGATAGACTAACTTTGTGTATAACCACAATAATTTACATGTATACAACCCCAATAAATGTATTGTCTTATATTAGATCTAATTAGTTGTCAATCATCAAATTGCATTTTATATTAGCTTAGTATGGATCTTCTAACAATAAATTTCCGCTCCCGTCCAACACAAATATATAAATGAATGCGATAAGATATTAACATGACATAATAAAAACATAGTATGCTCAAATCATGAATTGTAGTTGAGTTTGGGTTATCCCACGTTGATAAGAAAGAAAAATATCAAAAAATGTAGTTATGTATACGAAAGGAGGGTGATGCTTTAAAAACGGTATCAACATAAAAATATAAAGAAAGACTGAGATATTAAAATGCCACAATGAGAATCTAGCAATCTCAAATCATGAATTATCGTTGAGCTTTGGGTTATCCAACATTGATAAGTACGGGAAATATAAATATGCAAATGAAGACTATAAAGTATTAACATGGCAAATGAGAATTTAGTATTCTCAAATTATGGTTGAATTTGGTTATCACATATTGATGAGAATGAGAAATATTAGAAAATATATTTGAATATATATAAAAGGAGGGGGATGACTTGAATATAGATTTCAATATAAATGTATACAGAAATCCTACGAAACCTTCTTGGGTTAGTCACACACTTCACATATTTTCAGTATTTCACATGACATCAACAAATGATACAAATATTGAAAAGAGGTAGGTAGGTAAAGGAGGGGGAATGCCTTCAAGATTAAAAAAGTTGGTTGGCTAAAAATCCCACACTTGCCATCAAAATTTGGGATTAAATGGTAATTTTAAAGCTATGTGATAAAAATATTTTATTAAAAAGTAACACCTTTCACTTTCGATTGATTAAATGTTCATTAGAATCAAATCAATACAATCATGAATATAAATATAAATACATAAAAATGAATGTGAAAGAAGTGTTGGCTATAAGGTATCGAATGATACAATGAGAATTTAGTATTTCTCAAATAATAAATTGTAGTTGAGCTTTGTTTATCCCACATTGACGATAAACTGAAATATCGGAATAGATAATTGAGTGTATGAAAGGAGGAAAAATGTTTTTGAATATTGGAAGGGTATTAACCAATGTACAATGAGAATTTGGCATTCTCAGGTTTTGAGTTGATTTGTAGTATCATAACTTTTCTATATCATACTTGACATGTTTTTTGATCATCGCGCAACGCGCGATGTCAAACACTAGTTTGTCTTATAAGCAATTTGCTAACGATTTTTCATGTTAGTAGGAGCTTTGTACTAAGCAATTCATAAAAAAGTTTTTACTCGTATATTGAACTTCTTTTTGCTATATCAATAATGGTATATATAGAAATCTTGAAAAGTGTCTGAAAACATATTACCGTTACATATTATATCAAATTTACTATTTAAAAGGTGTAAATTATTTTTAATATAACTATTTTATAATTAAATAAATTACTATCAAAGAACAAGTATTTTATTATCTTAGGTTTGGTACTTATGTCATTATATATTTTTTAAATTTTCAACCAGGTTTTTAAAACTTTGATTATAGGTATATTAATACTAATATTTTTGTTATATTAAAAAACATTTATCTCATTTTATTTGAAAGCTCCTAGATTTTAAATGCATCTCCAACGGCTATGCTAAAGTTTTCTATAATAGAGTTAAAAAAATCAAAATCTCTAACCCTGTGTTCTCGAAACTCATTTTAGAAATGAAAGGAAAGGAAAGGAAAGAGAGGGAAATGGGTGGAAAGTAAAAAAACTCGTGTTCTCGAAACCTTTTTAGGAAAGAAAGGAAAGGAAAGGAAACGGAAGAAAAATAATGATAAGTTTCCTTCCAAAACTTTCCTCCCAAATGTGGGAGGAAAAGGAAGGGAAGGAAAGGAAAGAAATTAGAAACATTTAAAAATATTACTGAAATTATTAAAATTACAAAACTACCCGATATTTCATTATAAAAGATATATTTTTAAGGGTATATTAGTAAAAATAACATATTTTCTTTCCTTTATCTCATGTTCAATAACACGAAAAAATATTTTCTTTTCTTTCATTTCCTTCCTTTTCTTTACCTTTCGAGAACACAAATGAAAAAATTACTTTCCTTTCCTTTCTTTTTTCTCTCTTTCTTTTCTTTTCTCTCCGGATTAGAGAACATAGTGTAAAAAACTGCATCCAACTCCAACAGTTATTTCTATTTTAACAACTCTAGTGTTAATTATCTTATTAAAATATTCAGTTTATTTAATTATCTTATTAAAATATCCAATTTATTTAATTATATTATTAAAATATTCAATATATGGAAAGTTGAAAGGGGAAAATTTTGCTATTTGGGGTAATAATTAGTTTTGAGAATAAACTATCTATTTAAGCATTGTTTGGCAAAAAAAACTAGCTTACTTTTTTTCTGGGTAGATTGTAACACCCTAAAATCAGGGCTAATTTGAACCTCAATTTGTAATAAGTTATGACAAAATAACATCCAAACTTGTTGGGTCACTTAAGATTTGAAGATGACCTCAGTCTTTCATTTTTACAGTTCATACTTAGAATGATTTTTAGGTTCTTTACAAGCAGTTTAATTGTATAAAAATGTTCGGTGAAGTCGAAGATCAACTGAAGAAACAAAGTAGAAGTATATCTTCAAAGCGGATTGAAGATAGACTTCTCAACCAAAGATTAAGCTGCTACTTGAAGACTTCCTAAAGTCTTAGGCCAGTTCACTTGAAGTTTTTGAAGACATGTTGGAAGATGAAATGTTAGGCAAGATCTTTGAAGAAGATAACATGTTAGGCAAAATCCTTGAAGACATGTTAGGCATATCTTCGGCAAGATCTTTGAAGAAGATAACATGTTAGGCAAAATCCTTGAAGACATGTCAGGCATATCTTCGGCAAAATCTTTGAAGACATGTTAGGCATATCTTCGGCAAAGAAGTCTTCGACAAAGAAATTTCAGCAGGTATATCCACTTTATCTGCAGAATATATTCAGGATATCTGTAATACCCCGGGTAAGTTCGTTAGTTAAAAGTTAGTTTCGTTAAATTTATTTAACTTTATAATTAATGTTTAGGGTAAGTTTGGGTTAATTTATAAGTATAGGGTGTTTTGGTCATTAATGATTACCTCAAGGACTAAATTAGTAAATTTGGTTTGATAATTCATTGGAAATGTTTTAAGGTATGTTTCTGTACGTTTTATGTTGGTAATTGCTAATAGATAGTTTCCATCGGAGTAGAATAGTCGATTTCACATCTGGTATTGATTTCTGCCGAATCTGGGTTAAAATGGAGTAAACCGACAGTGGTGTCCGGAAAAAAAATGAATGTGTCCGGGTAGTTTCGTTGTTAGTGTCCGGATGATGTTCTGAAGGTGTCCGGACGAGTCCTTTATCCGGGTAAGTCTCTCTTTTCTATAGTTTCCGGATGAGTTAAGATACCGGATGGTGTCCGGATTACTTTGGTGTCCGGATGACGTCCGGATTGTATAGGTTGTCCGGAAAAGTCATGTTGTCCGGAAAAGTCATGTTGTCCGGAAAAGTCATGCTGTCCGGAAAAGTAGTGTTGTCCGGATACTTTAGCTGTTTGACCAATTTTGTGATTTCGGATACTTTTGAGTGTCCGGATATAGTTTCCTAATGTATTTTTGAGTTAAGTTGTTCCGAAAACTTCCTGGGGGCGGCCCCCAGACCCCGCAAGGGGGTTGCCCCTTGACCCCATCCGCTAACCGGGTAGCGAAACCCCCGTGTTAAGTCGCCGTAGGGGAACATTTGAGGATAAGAGTTTGATAAGTTATTTGGGATTCTCAGCCTGTTAGAGAGTCTTATGTGTTCTATTTGGTAAAGTGGTATATGTATTTGACTTGTACAGATACTGTGAAATTGAAGTAAAGCTGATTTGTTTTGAGAAAAGCTTGGAGAACGTTTTGATAAGACAAACAGGTGAGTTTTACTTGAAAATGTTTTTAAACTGGAATACATATATGTGTGTATAGAATATGTGATAAATGATGTGTTTATATGCTTATGTTGGAAATATAATATGTGAAGATTATATTATATTTGCATAAGTATTATACGAGAGTATATCGGCCGGGATTAGGACCGATGATGTTGGTCGTAGTAGTTGTACGGTGGTGTTGGCAAAATCCTTGAAGACATGTTAGGCATATCTTCGGCAAGATCTTTGAAGAAGATAACATGTTAGGCAAAATCCTTGAAGACATGTCAGGCATATCTTCGGCAAAATCTTTGAAGACATGTTAGGCATATCTTCGGCAAAGAAGTCTTCGACAAAGAAATTTCAGCAGGTATATCCACTTTATCTGCATAATATATTCAGGATATCTTGCATTGATAGAGACATCATCCGAAGATCAGAAAAAGGTTCTTTGGATTTCTTATCTCTTTCAAGTAACTTCAACTTCAACAAGCAGGTCAACGCTTGAAGACAAAAGTAAAAAGACAAAATTACTTTTCAGAAGACCTGCTTCCTATCTGCCTTCCATGCTCTCTTTGACAAGTGTCCATTGCATTTAATGCATAAGGCACTATAAAAGGAGATCATCTTCAACCTTGCAACTCACCCAGTTTACAGACTCTCAAAAAGTTTTCAAGTGCTGGCATTTCTCTCCTCTCTCAAAAGTTCATTGTTTGTACTAAGTGTTTTACAATTGTTCTTATTCTCTGTGTGTCTGTGTGTAAGATTGTTTGAACTAATTTATCTGTTATGTTCCGCAACAATCAATAGTTTTTGTGTGTAATTCTTATTTGAAGTTTTTCAATAAAAGAATTAAATTAAGTGAAAAAATTTGTGTATTGTATTCAACCCCCCCTTCTACAATACTTGTTTACCATTGCTAATCCATAGCTGGGACCAACAAGTGGTATCAGAGCAGGTCGGTTTAATCTAATAAACTTGATCTGCAATGGCTTCATCTTCTTCCTTAAACAATATTTCATCTCAAAACCCTAATGCTGGATCATACGACAATGGCTCCATAACCAAACCACCAAAGTTTAATCCTAATAACTTCTCTCTGTGGAAAATTCGTATGATGCTCTTCTTAGAAGGAGTTGACAGCAGATATCCCACCATACTCCATGAAGGACCCCTTGTCCCTAGAGTTTGGAATCGTTATAATGCCAAAAATAAACATGAGGATGGTGATGAGTCTTCTTCAGAGGAAGAACGAACACCTGCTACTGGGAGATACATTGTAAAGGACCTAGTAAGTACAATGATAAAGATAAGCGTCTTGTAGCTCTTGACACTAAAGTCAGAGCCATCATTGCCCTCTCTCTGCCTGATGAGGTTTATCATTCTCTTGTAAACTTTTCTACTGCTAAGGAAATGTGGTCCACTCTGTGTGTTCTTTATGAAGGTACGTCTGAAGTGAAAAAGAGCAGAAAGATTGCTCTTGTTAGAAAATATGAACTCTTCTCTTATGAGAAAGGAGAATCTCTTTCAGGCTACTATAATCGCTTTAACAGTCCTCTCAATGATCTTAAACTGTTGGGTCGCATGTATGATAATGAGGAAGTCCTGTGCAAGTTTATGGATTGTCTTCCTGATTTTTGGGAAAACATCTGTACTTGTATAAAGACAACCAAGGATCTTGATCACATGCCTCTCACTGCTCTTTATGGAACTCTCTTCAACTATGAGCAGACTAAGCAGCAAAGGAAGTCTATCATCACGGATATAAAGAGCTCTTCTCTAGCTCTCTTAAGTGACTCTTACAAAAGAACTATGTGTACTCCAAGAATCACCTACCCATCTGACTCTGACCATGATAGTCAAGGAGATCCCAATGAGCATTCAGAAACATATCTTAGTGATGCTGATGATGAATGTGAGGAAACTTCTGTTGACAAATTATCAGATGAAATGGCCAGGATGGATGGGTATTCTAAATCCATATCTCACTTTTCTTCGAAAAATCTAAGTTTAGTCGAAAACCCTCCTCTTCTCTCTCCAAACACTCCTCCTCAGACAAATCTAATGAGGAATGTTTTAACTGTGGTAAAAAGGGTCATTTTTCTTCTGAGTGTAGAAGTAAACGTTTTGAAAAACCCAGAACTTCTTCCTCAGGCCGATTTTCTTCAAAACCGGGAAGATCCAAATATGATTCTGACCGGGCTGAAAGATACAAAGAAAAATACAAGAGAGAAAAGGAAAGAAACGAAAGACTAGTCAGAAAGGGAAAGGGTCTGCCTGCTAAAACTCATGATCTGGCAGATGAACCCACATCTGAAAGCGAGAAGGACATTTCAAATTTGTGCTTCATGGCCCAGATAAATGACATGGATGATCCTGAAGGTCACCCCCTCTCAACTGCTCTAGTACCAGCTAAGTGCTTCTCATCTTCTTCACAGAATTGACAGGTAATCTACCAAAGATGTCTTTACTTCTAATCCTCACCCTTCTTGTTCCATTCAAACACTCTACCTCCATTTTCTTAAAAACACCCTTCCCATTATTACATGCTAGTTCAATCTCCCTCACCTTCTCTCAACCCTTATCACTACCCTTCTTAACTATACACTCTAACCCTCTCACCTTTCTACCTGACCTCTCACCCTCATTTCCTAAGTATGTCTTTCCTAAGTGTATCATTTCCTAAGTCTATCTTTTCTTCATATATCTTACATCTCCACAAGTCCATACTGAACATCAAAGCTCCTCTGAAGATGACTCCTCTTCAAGTCTACCACCTTCTGGAGATCCTATCATTAACAGACTGCCATCATCCCCTCCTACATCTTTCAGGTATATTCCTCATCCTAACTTCTTTCCTACCTATTCCTCTCCTTGCCTAACACCTTGCCTATCTCTTTGCCTACCAATTCTTGCCTACCTACTTTGCCTACATACTTTTCTCTCCTATTCTTCTCTTTTCCCATACCTTTAACCAACTTCCCTAACTTCCCATCATACCTCTCACCCTACCTCCCTCCTCCATCCCACTAAATATTCACACTCACCAAATATTCCCTTCTCTCCCTTCTATGTGAATCTTTTGTCTTTTATAAAACCCAAAGAAATTTGAAGAAGGCTTGGCCGATCCATGTTGGGTCACTGTAATGAAAGAAGAACTCTCTCAATTTGAAAGAGGTTTATGTGAAACAACCTCCTGGTCTTGAAGATCACTCTTGAAGATGACTTGAAGACCCACATCTGAAGATTACTCTTGAAGATTGAAGATGTTTGCTTTCCTTAAATCTTTCGAAGATCATTCTCAAAATCTTTCAAAAAAAAATCAAAAAAAAGAAAGAGAGAGAGCAAAAAAAAAGAGAGAAAAAAAAGAATAATAAAAAAAAGAGAAAAGAATAATTAAAAAAAATCCAAAAAAAAGTTAAAATGATAGTAAACTCGGTAGAAAGTTTTTTTTGGGTGAGGCTAAATACACCCTAAATTTTACTAAATGAACCCTTAAAGTTTTTTTTTTCCGTGCCAATCATTTGATCCAATCATTTTTTATTTAAATAATAATATATATATAATATTGATTTAAATAATAATATATATATATAATATAATAAGATATATATATATATATATATTATTTGATATATATTATTTATTTGTTTTATATGTTTATATATATATATATTTTGTTATTCTTTTTGTTTAAATATATATATATATATATATATTATTATTATTATTTTGTTATATATATATATATATATATATATATTAGAAATATATATATATAGTTATTCTTTTTTTGTACATTTTACGTTCTTATCTATATTTATCTAATATACTCTTTTAAAAATAATTTTTTATTTTTAAATTACATTTTATACCATTATAATTAGTTATTTAATTTACTTTATCTCTTCTTCTTTCATTTTTATGTTACATCTTTCTCATATCAACATACATAAACTAAAATAATTAGAAAAATAAAAAGTAAACATTGAGATTTTACATATAAATAAAGCATAACATATTGTTTATTACATTTTTACTTATTCTAAAATAACATTATCTGTAGTACAATTAACACGTAAAAGACGATTGTACTTATGTATTCGATCTTTATACGGGGTAGCCCATGCAGCAGCACACGGATAACTGTAACGGAAGAAAATTGATGAAATGGTAGGAAACGGGTATCCTTCTGCTAAAACTAGTTTCACATAATGGTTACCATTGACATACCCAATTATATAAACAACATGTTGATACCACGCCGGCGGAGTAGATCTAAGCGGTAAGTACGTCTGACAACCTGACGACATAACGTGTAATATCACATTATATTTGCAAGCAATCAAGACGGGTATTTCAGGTATTGTCATCCAGTGGTCAAATGGTGCACCTTGATCTGTTCGAAAGAAGTTTAAAGTGTTATAAGTTGTATTCCAATGTTCACTTCCAAACATGTCGAGGTATTCTGCCTTGTATGCGTCCAACTCTTCCATCAATTGAAACCGAATTGTGGGCCATGCATCTTCATGAAGACCCAGCCATACAGCTATTGCTCGGAATCCACAATTTCCATCCCCTATCACATCATGTACATGTGTGATGTAACGGTGAAACATTTCTGGAAATTGATTAACGTATGGATGTACATTATAATTCTTTCCCACAAATGTTGATGCGTTCGAAGAACTACGTCTAAGGGGTCCTTGAGTCGTAAAGGACGGTTCACCATGAGCTGTAAAAGACGGTTCAACGTTAAATGTAAAATTTAAATTATGAAAGTAAAAGGGATAAAGTAAAATAAATAAAAAGTATAGGGGTTGAATTGTGATACGCTGAAAAATCTTCTCCCCAATTAGCCATTTTATAAATCTTATACCAGTAAATTCGAATGTCGATCTGAATAATAAAACATAAATAGTGATATGAATAGTGACATGAATAGTGACATGAATAGTGACATGAATAGTGATATGAATAGTGACATGAATAGTAACATGAATAATTTGATCGATAGTTTATCATAAATGTACTTCGATAATACTGATATTATGTTTAAAAATAAAATGTACCTATCTTAGAAGAATAAACTAGTAATTAACACAAAATTAGCATCAACTGGAAATTAAAGTGGAGATGAGAATCTTGAAGTTTTGAGGCCAACTCACATTTGTAAACTGTAAAACGAAAAGAAAAGTAATAAATCAAGAAGTAACTTACAGATGTTGGAAGAATTCAGTCGAGGTTTTTAAGGAGATAAAAGAAGAAGATGAATCAAGAGAGAAAAGAGGAAGAAGTATGAGAGAAAAGAAGAAGAAGTATGAGAGAAAAGAAAATGAATCAGAAGAGAAAAGAAGAAGAACTATGAGAGAAAAGAAATGAATCGGGAGATAAAGGGAGATAAAAGACGTCTGACAAAAATCTAATAATAAATTGATATTTACACTTTCAACCCCTATGCTTATTTATTTAGTTTACTTTATACCTTTTACTTTCATAATTTAAATTTTACATTTAACACATATAATCGTTTATTAACTAAAACATGTTAAAAATATGTTTTAATTTTAACAAGTTACACCATTATAATCGTCTCTTCGATACGTTTGAAATGAGCCCAATCTTAATTTTTTTTGGATTTACATATCTTAATATATATCATATAAACTAAATAAAAATATTTTTTATATTTAAAATTCATAAAGTAATTTGCGATCGCGGGATGATTAAGAGTATATCGCGGGGGATTATGACATTTTTGCAAAATGGAAAAAAATTATGGTATTTCGGTAAGAGATGGTCAAACTTTTGGCTTTTTAATTAATTTCCCTAAAATATATAAATTAAAAAAATTCAATATTAGGCTCATTTCGATCGTATCGAATAGACGATTATAATGGTGTAACTTGTTAAAATTAAAACGTATTTTTTTAACGTATTTTAGTTAATAAACGATTATATGTGTTAAATGTAAATTTAAATTATGAAAGTTAAGGGTATAAAGCAAAGTAAGTAAATAAGTATAGGGGGTGAAAATGTAAAATTCAAATAAAAATCACAATTTTGTCGGATAGTAATATATATATTACGATATATATATATATATATATTTATATTTATATTTCTAATATATATATATATATATGTAAAACAAATAAATAATAATATAAATATATATATATATATATATATATATATATATATATATTTATATTTCTAATATATATATATATATATAAAACAAATAAATAATAATATAAATATATATTATATATATATTATTTAAATAAAGTAATGATTGGTTCGGAATTTTTAGCAATTAAAAACTTATTTTAAGGGTGCATTAAGTAATTTTAGGGCATTTAGCAGCCCTTTTTTTTTGTCCTTCACTTTGATGACATCATCAAGCATGATGTCATCTTGCTACATCATCACTCCATCACCTTTTTTTTTCTTCTTCTATTTTTGCTGCCGACATAAACCCAAACCCATCACCTTTACTCCATTTTCTTTTGCCAAAACTCAAGTCACCACAACCCTTCTCACCCCTTTGTTCTTAATTTATTTAATTTTTTTGCCAACAAAGAATTAATAAAAAACCCTTCCCCCTTGTCGACGCCCTTTCTGCCGACGTGTTTCCCCGCACCTCTTTTTGCCTAAATCCCAAACCTTCCTAAGGCCATTCGTATCCCAACCCTCAAGCCCTCAAGCGCCATATCAGGTTTTTTCCTAACCCTCACCTCAAACCCTCAAGCCCTAAAGTGGCGTAACGGAACCCTCAAGCCCTCTTGCCACCTCATTTTTTTAATTCTTTTATTTATACATTTAATTATTTAACAAAATAAAAATATTTATATATTTTTTAATAAATAAAAATAAGATAAATAATAAAAATAAAAATTCATATCATTCATTAAAAATAAAAATTACAAAATATAAAACACTAAAAAAATAAAAATTACAAAATACAAAATTACCCAAAATTATGTAATTTTCTAATTCTCTCTTTCTTCGCCAAAGTAGCCCTCAAAACGTCTCCCGTAAGGTGATCATGCAGGGTTATGAAAAACTCGAAGTCTTTATCAAATCGTTATTCTCGTTCGATTTCTCGTTCGTGTTCCAACTTATCTCGTTCGAGTTCGAGTTTTTTCATTTTGTATTCCATTGTATCATCAATCTTCTCGTTGAACGTCGTCAACAACTAAGTAACACTTGTTTGGATTCATGATGAAATTTGAGAGAGTTTGAGAGAATTTGAGAGATTTTGGTGTGAAAAAATAAGATGTTTGGATTAATATATATAGTGTGATTAAATTGGAAAAAATATTAAAAAATAAATAAATATAAATATAGCCGTTTGGAGTTTATTTATTTTCAAAATTTTAAAAAAAAATTAAAAAACAAACAAAGCCCTCGGGTTTTCAAACCCGCATGCCAAGCCCGAGCCGGTTGCCCGCCCACCCCGTACCGGAGCCCGCTCGAGCCCGCCCTACCCGCTCCCTAGCCCGAGCCCGAGCCCGAATGCATTACGGATGGCCTAATTTGTTTTACCTTTTAATTTTTTTTTGGCCGAACCTTTTCCCACTCCTTTTTCTGCCGAATAGCAACCCAAAACACCCTTATCGGCACTGCCGACACACAACCACACACACACCGACGCATTCGAACCCCCCCACCCACCGACGCCTAAAACACACCGAAGCCTCTACCCCCACCCAAACCCACCCATTTTATTTTACCTACACCCTTTCCCCATTTTTTAGAGTACTTTTTTAAGAATCCCTTCTTTCTCTCTCTTCCTTTTTCCCTTCCCCATCCATCTTTACCCCACTATAAATACCCCATCTTACCCTCTCATTTCTTCACATCTCTCATCTTTCCATTTTTCTCTCATCCTGACTTTATGTATAGCTTAAAAAAACATCTGTTGTCGATTTTTCTACATTATGGCCGATTTTTCATCTTAGTGTTTTTCCTTCGTCGGCCGCTGAGGGGGAGAATTCATCTGAGGGGAAGCAACATCAACCCTGGTACTCATATCCAGCGTCCAACTCATTTTTTTTTTGAGAAAATCGGGGGACCTGTCAAGGGGGAGCACATCAGTCCGGGCAAATCTAACTGAGGGAGAGTAACACAAAGACTGGCTGATCTACTGAGGGGGAGCAAAACAAAGATAAGGATGATGATGCTGAACAAGAAGAGCTGAAGATGCCAAGAGAAAGAAAGCAGATGCAAGAGAAGGGCAGAAGCATCCTGAGCCTGATTCACCTAACCTCAAACCTCCCCTCAAAGATTGTCACCATTATGGGTTTGTCTCCTTCCTAAACACAGACTCATTTGGCTGAAATCTTTTGGAGTAAGTGAATGGATTGAAGATTTGAAACATCTGAAGAAAAGCAAAAGGGCCTGAAAGATAAAGTTCTCCAACACATCAACGGGTTGATGATCAAAACGAAGAATCCTCAAGCCAGACACAAGTTTCAACTTGCCCCTCCAAAGATGCAAGTAATTTTTGTTTTGTTCATATTGTCTATACTCCATTCCTTTTTCTTTCATTAGTTTGTACAGTATACCTTACTATTTCTTTTTACTTGTATATGTCGGATACAAAAAAATGGACTATGTGCAAAGAACCCAAAAAGAGTAAACAAGGGTCAAAACGAATTATTCAGTATTTACTCCTTAGATTCTAAGTATGGATGTCATCCTCAAATAGGGGGAGATTGTTGGGTCACTTAAGATTTGAAGATGACCTCAGTCTTTCATTTTTACAGTTCATACTTAGAATGATTTTTAGGTTCTTTACAAGCAGTTTAATTGTATAAAAATGTTCGGTGAAGTCGAAGATCAACTGAAGAAACAAAGTAGAAGTATATCTTCAAAGCGGATTGAAGATAGACTTCTCAACCAAAGATTATGCTGCTACTTGAAGACTTCCTAAAGTCTTAGGCCAGTTCACTTGAAGTTTTTGAAGACATGTTGGAAGATGAAATGTTAGGCAAGATCTTTGAAGAAGATAACATGTTAGGCAAAATCCTTGAAGACATGTTAGGCATATCTTCGACAAGATCTTTGAAGAAGATAACAAGTTAGGCAAAATCCTTGAAGACATGTCAGGCATATCTTCGGCAAAATATTTGAAGACATGTTAGGCATATCTTCGGCAAAGAAGTCTTCGACAAAGAAATTTCAGCAGGTATATCCACTTTATCTGCAGAATATATTCAGGATATCTTGCATTGATAGAGACATCATCCGAAGATCAGAAAAAGGTTCTTTGGATTTCTTATCTCTTTCAAGTAACTTCAACTTCAACAAGCAGGTCAACGCTTGAAGACAAAAGTAAAAAGACAAAATTACTTTTCAGAAGACTTGCTTCCTATCTGCCTTCCATGCTCTCTTTGACAAGTGTCCATTGCATTTAATGCATAAGGCACTATAAAAGGAGATCATCATCAACCTTGCAACTCACCCAGTTTACAGACTCTCAAAAAGCTTTCAAGTGTTGGCATTTCTCTCCTCTCTCAAAAGTTCATTGTTTGTATTAAGTGTTTTACAATTGTTCTTATTCACTGTGTGTCTGTGTGTAAGATTGTTTGAACTGATTTATCTGTTCTGTTCCGCAACAATCAATAGTTTCTGTGTGTAATTCTTATTTGAAGTTTTTCAATAAAAGAATTAAATTAAGTGAAAAAATTTGTGTGTTGTATTCAACCCCCCCTTCTACAATACTTGTTTACCATTGCTAATCCATAGCTGGGACCAACAAAACTTTTATATAAGAAGAGAATTAACTATAAAGTTTCGTAATTACAAACATGGAATTCTCTCAATAACTTATTAATCTAATCATGTCCGCTACAATTAGATTAACTAAGTTATCTAAGCAATCCATCAAAAAGCCTCAATGTATTAGCTAACTCTTCCGCTTATCTCTTAAGTTGGATACTTCAAAAGCTCTCGGCCCACATCCCATTTACTTCCCTGAGCCTGTACCTGGTAAGAAAATTTAATTTGAAAGATTAGGCTTACGCCTAGTGAGAACATCCAAATTCAAATTAAAATGTTAACAGTTTGAAAATATCCAATACATATAAACAAACTTGTTCTCCACCATTCTTACCGTACACTTACTCGCCTCGAAGACGAGGACATACCCAATCCCATGAATATGACTATCATTCAATAAGTCATATTATCAAAATCAAGAGCCTACTACGAATCATTATAGATTCTAGACTATTGCTCTTATCCAAGAAATTACAAGTTACTTTATGCCTATTTCTTGGCCCGAAAGTAGAGATTACAAGTTACTTTATGCCTATCTCTGGTCTTCCCTTAGAAATCAAGGATTACAATTTGCTTTATGTCTATTCCTCGATTTCTATACTATGAAATAGAAATTACAATTTTTGTTGATCCAAACCCTCAGTGATTTGATAATGACCCTCTTCTATATACTTAGTGAAAATTGTAAGTAAACAATATGTATCAGAGTTTCACTATCGCTGATAAGTACTAAGATCTTACAGTACCGCTGATAGGAACTCTCGCTCTTTTAAATTAAACATTCAGCGAACACTGTTCATCATTAATGCTCTGAGTCTGTTAAGTCATTATGATGATCGCTGATAAGTTAGTTGTTTACTTATGATCCCTGAAGACAAGTTTCACGTCAACAAAGGTTCTACGCTGAAGTCGAAGATCAAGCTCAAGAACCAGCGACAAGTCTCCTAATGAACTAATGCGGATCAGCGAAGACTCAGATTTGTCCACTCAACGTGAAGTATCAAGTACAAGACTTCAGCTATCGCTGAACTTTATCATTCGCTGAATAGAAAATGATAATCGCTGAATCAACGAAAGCTGATCATGAAGTCCTCCGTACAAAGTACTTTTGTCTTAACCTCCCTTGCACGACTCCGTACGAAATGTCAGAAAAGAACCTCCGACTGTCTGAAATCGTACAACCATCCTGATACTACACTGTTCATCCATGCGGCTACTAAGGTTGTCAACAAAGGTCAATGACATGCAACCAACCAGCTGATGACACGTGTAAAGTGTATACTGACTTGCATTAAATGCATGCAGTATATAAAGAGATGAACCCACTTCATTTGAAGTAACTTGCTAACTCTGGACAAGTTCAATCTCTTATCTCAAGATAGGTTATTATTAGTAATTTCCTTATCTCTCTTAGTGCAAGAAACCTTAGTGTTCCAACTTGTTTAGATTTAGGTTTATCCTTAATCTTGTTTCCGAAACAAGCTGTAAATTGTTAATGATTTATCAATAAACAATTTAGAAAAGTAAAATATGTGTGTTTGTATTCAACCCCCCCCCCCTTCTACAAACTTGTATAGGCCTTCGGGACCAACAAGTGGTATCAGAGCGGATTTGTTTAATCTCATAAACAAGATCTAATCTAAGATATTTCTCTTCCTTGCTATTATCTGAAAATGGCCACCAACACAAACACAAATTATATAGACAATGGTTCTCTTGCTAAACCCCCTAGATTTTCCAAAGATAACTTCAACTTATGGAAAAATAGGATGACACTCTTCTTAGAAGGTGTAGACCCTACTATGCCTTACTATCTAGAAAATGGTCCATTCATCCCTGTAAGAATTGATGCTGCTGTTCCAGCCGCTAAGAATAGACCTGTTATTCCAGAAAGGCTGGTACCTAAGGAAATCTTTCAATGGACCGACGAAGATAAGAAGAAAGTGGCTATAGATACAAAAGCCAGATCCATACTATCCATGGCTCTTCCTGACGAAGTCTACCATTCCGTCATGAATCTGAAAACATCAAAGGCCATGTGGGACACAATATGTGTTCAGTATGAAGGAACGTCTGATGTCCAGGATTCAAGAAAGATCAACCTGGTAAGACAATACGAAACCTTCATTTCTGGTAAGAATGAATCTCTCTCTAAAGTTCACCAACGTTTTAATTGTTTAATTATAGATCTGAAAACTGTTGGTAAGGAATATTCTAACTTTGAAGTACTGACAAAGTTTCTAGAATGTTTACCTGAAAGCTGGGACAATTATTCTATGTGTCTCAAGTTGTCAAAAGATCTAAAATCTATGACCCTTGCTACCTTATATGGCACGTTGCTGAATCATGAGCAATCAAGCCATCTTAAGAAGAATCTTGTAAAAGATTCCAAAAGCACCCCTGTTGCTTTAATCTCAGAGGAACCCTCTACTCAGCGACCCTCGGTCACTATCACTGAGTTAGAGAGTAACTCTGAAAGGTCATCAGATTCTGATTATTCAGATAATGATGAATCTTTGGCTCTCCTAACTAAGAAGTTCAGGAGATTTGCCAAAAAGAAAATGTTTAGAAAGAACAAACCTCTTTCCATAACTGACAAGCCTAGATCATCAGCGTTTGTTGATAGGGCTACTGCTACTTGTTTTAACTGCGAAAAGACAGGACATTTCGCTAACGAGTGCAGGTCTAAGAAAGTTTCTAGACCTTCAGCTTTTACAAAGAAACCCTTTGTTCCAAGAAATAAAGATGACAAATATTCAAAGATGAAAGAAAAATATGCAAAGCTGAAAAACTTTAAGAAGAAGAATAAAGGCCTGATGGCTGACTATGAATGGGCTGCTTCTGATGAAGAAGCATCATCATCTGACTCTGAAGATGATGAAGCAAATCTATGTCTTATGGCCAAGATTGAAGAAGAGGAAGAAAGTTCAGACATTCCCTCCACTTCAACATCTGCTATTCAGGTATCACCTTCTTTCTTTACCAATATTGCAAATATTGATGAAGCTGATAGTCTCCGTAAGATCGATCTCTTGACTAGAAGTTTATACGAAGCCATGAACGGAAAAACTGTGGTTGAAAACCAAAATCTTGATCTCGCTGAAAAGCTTAAAAACTGCCACCTTCAAATAGAAAAGCTTTCTAAAATTGAAGAAGATTTTAAAGATCAAGTATATTTAAATCAGCTAGTCAAAATCGAACGAGCAGAAGCTATCGCTGCATTAAAGACTGAAAAAGCTACTGTTGAAGGATGGTGTAATTCTTCAACAAAGATCACTGAGATAATAAAGTCTCAGATTCCCCTGAGTGATAAACGTGGTTTGGGTTACAAATATGAAACTCCAAAACCAACCACTGAGCGTTCAATGCTTAAATTTGGAACGTTCGTATCATTAGTCGCTGATACTTCATTTTCTCAGTGCTCCTCGTCCGTTACACCAATCCCTGAGGAAACTCCTACCTCCTCAAAAGGCAAGGAGAAAATGGTTTATTCAAAACCTACCTCTGTCTTTAAAGACAAAGGTAAAGGAATTGTTATTTACCAGAATCCTCAGAAGGGTACCTTAGTACCAAAGCTGAATGCTTCTAAAGCTTCAGTGGCTCATCCCTCTGGATCAAGGAAGCAGATATCTGGATTTATTCAACGATCTACTCCTAGACTCAGATTGGATGTCCTTGGTAAGAAATCTGAAGAACTGAATGTTCGTCCCATTTCTAAAGCCAATAGTTTACTTGGTGCTGGCACTTCTAATTTGAAATTAAAAGCTCAGCATTCAAATGGTCCTAGAACTACTTTTAGTTATAGGAAATGTTATCACTGTTGACTTACCGATCATATTGCTAGTAAGTGCCCCACAACCACCAAAGCTGAAAAGATAGCTAAGGTGAAGATTGCCCCCAAGGCAAAGAAGACCAACCCTGGTGCAAATCAGGTCAAGGTGAATTCTACCACTGAGGTTAAGAAATTAACCAAAGTGAAGAAAGACAAAGTTGAATCTTCAAATGCTGCGAAGACTGCTGAACCTTCCATTCCAACTACTTCCACTGACAAACGTGTATACATGGTTAAGTGGGTACCCAAGAAAAACTAATCTTCCTTATATTGCAGGTTAAGAAGGGTATCTGGTATCTTGATAGCGGATGCTCTAGACACATGACTGGAAAGAAAAGCCTGCTCGCTGAATACAAAGAAGAGAAGGGTCCCTCTGTGACTTTCGGTGGAAATGGAAAAGGACATACCCGAGGGTATGGTATACTTTCAAATGGTACAACCTCCTTCAAAAGAGTCGCATATGTTGAAGGGCTGAAGCATAATCTTCTAAGCATCAGTCAGCTTTGCGACATGGATAACAAAGTAATCTTTACTAAGGAATCCTGCTTTGTCTCTGACAAAAAGGAGAAGATAGCTCTCAGCGGTTATCGTTTGGAAAATGTTTATGTAATAAACATGGACTCAACAACCACTGAGAACTCCTGTTTCTTCTCAAAGGCCTCATCTGATGTCAACTGGCTATGGCATAAGAGGCTATCTCATCTAAATTTCAAGACACTGAACACTCTTTCTTCAAAAGAGTTAGTCACTGGTCTACCTCAGCATTCATACGCCAAAGAGTCGTTATGTTCAGCGTGTGAAAAGGGGAAACAGACCAAAGCAAGCTTTAAGTCAAAGCAAGTTTCTTCAGTGTCATCTCCTCTACAACTACTCCATATGCATTTGTTTGGCCCTGTTAACAAACAATCCATCGCTGGAAAGAAATATACGCTGGTCATAGTTGATGAATTCTCTCGCTTCACTTGGGTAATGTTTCTCCGTTCTAAGAGTGACACCCCTGAAGAACTCATCAATTTTGTTCGGAAGATGGAAACCCTGAACAATCTGACCGTTCGCTCAATAAGGAGTGATCATGGGACTGAATTCAAAACAGTTCTCTTGATTCCTTCCTTGAGAGTAAGGGTATTTCTCACAACTTTTCTTCAGTGAGAACACCGCAACAAAATGGAGTCGCTGAAAGAAGAAATAGAACAATTATTGAAGTTGCACGTTCAATGCTCAGCGATTCTCACCTGCCTACTCAGTTTTGGGCAGAAGCTGTCAACACTGCTTGTTTTACGCAAAACAGGTCGCTGATAGTCAAAAGATTCAAAAAGACAGCCTATGAACTTTTTCATGGGAGAAAGCCTTCAATCAGCTTTCTTCACATCTTTGGATGTCAGTGTTTTATACTGAACAACAGAGATGCCCTTGGAAAGTTTGATCCTAAGGCTGATAATGGAATCTTTCTTGGATACTCCTCAGTTTCCAAAGCCTTCAGAGTCTTCAATCGTAGAAGACAAACTGTTGAAGAAACTATTCACGTCACGTTTGACGAATCCCGTTCAGCGAACTCTAAACCGTCCGCTGATACTGAAGAACTGAATCAATGGATGTTTTCTCATCTTGGTGATTCAGAAGTTTTTCCCACTAATGCTCATCCAGTAGAAGATGATAGTCCTATCATTCCAAATATGCAGAACAGTGAAGCTGAAACTTCTTGGGTCTCAGCTGTTCCTATAAACACTATACCTAACGCTGAACCAAATGTCTCAGACATTCCATCTACTTCTCAGCAATCAATAAATATAATGACAACTGCATCCATTCCTCTCTTGGCTGATACTCCTGACGTCGCTAAAGCTTCATCTTCAGCTCCTCCAGTTCAAGTTGAGTCAGCATCTCACGCTCCGGCTCAGCGATGGACTATAAATCACCCAATTGATCAAATTCTTGGTGATCCAAACGCTGGGATTCAGACTCGACGAAGTGCAGGTAATATTTGTTTATTTGTAAATTTTATTTCACTAACTGAACCAAAGAAAGTAGATGATGCCCTCAAAGATCCAAACTGGGTCAGCGCCATGCAAGAAGAGCTGACTGAATTCGAAAGAAACAAAGTTTGGAAACTTGTTCAGAGACCAACTGATAAAACAGTAATAGGCACTAAATGGGTCTATCGAAATAAGTTGGACGAACATGGTACTGTAACCCGCAACAAAGCTCGACTTGTTGCTCAGGGATACAGACAAGAGGAAGGTATAGATTATGACGAAATATTTTCTCCAGTAGCAAGACTTGAATCTATTCGTCTATTCTTAGCATATGCTGTACACAAAAACTTCAAAGTACATCAGATGGATGTTAAGTCAGCGTTTCTAAATGGAAAGCTGAATGAAGAAGTGTATGTGGAACAACCTCCAGGATTCTCAGATTCTAAGCGTCCAGGTTATGTTTATAAACTGGATAAGGCACTTTATGGTTTGAAGCAAGCTCCTCGTGCATGGTATGACACTCTTTCTACTTATCTCCATATTGAAAACTTTGAGCGAGGTAAGATTGACAAAACTCTATTTTTTTAGAAAAGTGAAAGGTCATATCATTCTAGTTCAAATATATGTTGATGACATTATATTTGGTTCTACTAACCCTGAGCTTTGTACTCGTTTCGCTGATAGAATGAAAGATGAGTATAAAATGAGCATGATGGGTGAACTAACATATTTCCTTGGTCTTCAGATTAAGCAAACTGAGAAAGGAACTTTCATAAATCAGGGAAAATATGTTAAAGATATGTTGAAGAAATTCGACTTAACTGAAAGTTCAGCTATGAAAACCCCTATGGCACCACCGCTGACACTTGATAAGGACACTAAGGGTGTTCCTGTCAATGTCACGCTGTACAGTGGGATGATCGGCTCTCTATTGTATCTAACAGCTAGCCGACCCGATATTATGTTTGCAACATGCTTGTGTGCACGATATCAAGCTGAACCTAAGATATCTCATATGAAAGCTGTAAAGCGAATCTTTCGATATCTTAAGGGTACAGCGAATCTAGGTCTTTGGTATCCCAAAGATTCAGGATTCGATCTAACCGCCTATTCAGATAGTGATTTTGCAGGTTGCAAAATGGATAGGAAAAGCACCACAGGAGGATGTCAGCTCCTGGGTGGAAAGCTGGTAAGTTGGACAAGTAAAAAGCAAAATTCAGTGTCCACTTCCACAGCTGAAGCTGAATATGTAGCTGCTGGAAGCTGTTGTTCTCAAGTCTTGTGGATGAGAAATCAGCTACTAGACTATGATCTTCAGCTCTCCAAAATTCCAATCTATTGCGACAGCACAAGTGCCATCGCTATAGCAAACAATCCAGTACTACATTCAAAGACCAAACATATAGAAATCAGATATCATTTTATCAGAGATCATGTGATGAATGGTGATATAGAACTTCATTTTATCCCAACTGATTATCAGTTAGCTGACTTATTTACCAAACCTCTTGATGAGACAAGATTCAACTTTCTCATCAGTGAGCTTGGAATGCTGAACTTTGAAGGATAAAATCTTCAGCGGTTCACATTGATCAGCGAAAGGATAAAATCAACTTGTATAACCCATTCTATCATCTTCTCTCTGAATAAACTTGATTCACTGATATCAAGGTATGTTCTCTCTCTCTGACAATCGCATGAAAATGCAAGATTTCAAAACAAAATGCATCGCTGAATATCTTTTCCTTAACAGCGATATTTTGAAATTTCTTAAAACCTTCACTGAATATTTTCATTCAGTGCTTCATGTTTTTCAAAAGTATCTCTGAGTTTTTCAAAACCTCAGAGACAACCAAGAATATGAAAGGACCGTTGTGACGTCATTACAACGGATAAAACCCCGACACGTTTTCTCTTCCTGACACACGTTTGCACGTCTCGTTCAAACTTCCAATCAAATGCAAACACGTGTCCGTGTCATGATGAAAATCTTTTCCCGCTCAAGATTTTCTCTTTCTAAAATCTCTATATAAACAAATTATTTGTTTATATTTTTCTTTTACGCGATCAATCTTCCTCCGCAAGAAAGAATTCACTGTTGCATTTGTGATTTCAAAATCTTCAAGAACTGTTCATCATCTTCTTCATCAAACGTCAAGGTTAATATGTTCTTATTTACTACCGAATGCGTATAACTTGTTTCCGATCTTCTCATTGTTTTAACAAGATCAAACAAAAGAACTTCGTAAAATGAAATCATTTTCTTTCGTGGTTTTATGAACACAACCATTTCATGGTTGTTCTTCAAGTTTAAATGCAAAATCTTAAACTTGTTCTTCATTCGTTTCCAGAATCTATTTCTTCATAGAAAACTGGAAAACAAGAAAATGGGTTTTACATTTCATTTCAAAAAAAAACATGAAAAACCCTAATCTTCATTAAGACATTTGTGTCTGAATGAAATGGATAAAATTCGAAACATCTTATTGGAAATTCTTTCCATATTAAGATTATTCTTATTTGTTAATCTTTGGTTGAACTGATAATACAGGAAATGGCCTCGTCTGACATTCCTGCTACCGCTGAGAACATCTCCGCTGACTCTGAGGAAGTGGAAATCATCAAGGCTCCTCGGGTTAAGTTCAATCTTGATCAACTAGAATGGACTAAGATAAACAATCTTTCTGCGCTTCTCGAGTTTCCTCCTCGAAAGCAAGTCACACATCTGACAGATGCTGTGAATTTCCTGAAGAATTGCTGTATTTCAACAGCCCTGACCATTTCACCCCCTGCAAGTCAGCTGCTACTATCTCAGTTCTGGTACTCTGCCAGACACTCTCAGCTACCATCCGCCAAAGATCCCTCCAAAACAGTTGATTGTATCCTCTGCGATACTGAATATGGCACGATAAAGATCACACCCGCCATCATTCGCAAAGCTCTGAACTTTCCCATCGCTACAAAGGAAAAACCTTTTGTTCCTTTCCCTGACCATAAGAAGATCGCTGACAAAGAAGCTCTTATTGCATTTTTTGATGCAATGGGCTATGTATGGGAAATGGGCAGAGACAAGAAGCCTGAGAAGAAGCTAACACTGATGAAGAAATCGAAAATGCCCAGCGAGATGAACTTCATCTTCGCTCACCTTATCAGCTGCATGACTGCCAAGACCGGCTCTTCTGATCAAGCCGCTCAACCTCAGCAAGCTATGGGATACGCTCTGCTGAAAGGTCTACACATTGACTGGGCATCTCTCATCTATGATGACTTGCTTCAAAGAGTAGACTCTGCCGCTGACAGGCCTGCTTGGGTTCCCTACCCCCGATTCATCAGCGCTATCTTTCAATATGGCCTGAAGGACAGCTACCCGCAAGAGGGCGATCTAAAACTCTCTCAGATTGGCCCTAAGGTACTCGACTTCAAACCTGTTGAAAATGAGGTACATATTTCTACCCTCTTAACTCTTCTCAACCCTTCTTCTTCTACTTTTGTGGCTCCTTCAGCGACAATACCCATCGCTGATACCCTGGCCACAAAATCCTCTCCTTCTAAGAAAAGGAAACATTCATCTACCCCACTTGATTCTAAAAGGATCAAGAAAACAAAGAAGCAACCCCAGCAATCTCATGCTGAAGACTCCTCAGCTCTTTCTGCAGAGCTGAAGGAACGTTCAGTGGTACGCTCTGCCACACCTGAACAAGCCATCCCTTTTATCCCAACTTCAGCGTCTCTAAACGCTGAGGTTACAAACTTGGAACCTACCCAACCTCCTTCAGTCTCTCAAAAGACTGACGAAGTGATTGTCAGCGAATCCAACGCTGAACTCATAACCCAACCCCCACTCTTATCCTTCGCTCCTCCCTCCACTCATTTGGTCTCTACTCCAGATCTAACTGGAGCTGCCATCATTTCCTCGGAACATAAAGCTGATTCTCCAGGAATGATGAAGACAGGACCTGCAGAAAAATCCATGGGCACTTTTGAAGATGACATGGAACTTTACTCAGGAACCCGTGATTTCGATGAATTCACCAATCCTCCTGCAGGTAAACAACAACCCATAAACACCGTGACTAAACCCCAAACTTCTGAGCTTTCCTCTGTTCACAAGTTTTTATATGTTACAGGTCCTAATTTGGGAGATATCAACGCCTCTCTGAAGTCCGTGGAGACAAAGCTGACAGGTCTCACCACTACTCTCTCCAATAACTCTACAGCTGTAACAAACGCTGGAGAGAATCTGAACAAGCTGACAACAGTGGTGGAGAAGAAGGCTTCCACAGATGACATGAAGCAAGTTGATAAAACTCTCAGCGACTTCGCCAAGGTGCTCGCTGATATCTACACAGACTACACCTCTCTCAAAAACTCAGTTACGTCCATGTCCAGCGAATTTACAACGCTGAAGACATCGGTTGGAACACTAGAGGGAGATATGTCTGCTGTGAAGACAAATGTCAACACTCTGTAGACTGACTTAAGCTCTGTAAAGACTGACGTTGGTTCGATGAAGACTATGATCGAACAGCTGCTGCACAAGGCGAATACTCCTGCTCCTGCCCCTGTCCCTGAATCTGAACATTTTACAGCGGCGGATCGCATTGAGCTCGGGAAGATCAATCCTGCTATTTCTGGCCTTGAAGACAGATTAGCAAAGATTGAAGTTTGTGTAGGTCTCTCTGGCCAAGAAGACAGAGAACCTACCAACGCTGCTGAATCTAGCCATTCCTCCCCCAGTCATCATGAAAAGAGGGGGAGAAGAGCGCTGAAGACCTCGCCAAGAGCGCTGAAGACCTTTCCCATGATGAATCTATCAGGGGAGAGAAGACGAATACTGAAGAAACCACCGCTGGACCTCAGGGAGATGAAAATCCTGAGGAAACCGAGAAGCTCGCCTCTGTATCTGAGGGGGAGCAACTCGAAGAAGAAGCTGAGAAATCTGAATCCGAAGCAGAAGATGATGAAGCCGTCGACATCCCTGATGATGAACCATCTTCTTCTCCAAAGAATGATGATGATGATGACGAAGATGACGATGACTTCTTTATCGTCAAACCTGCTCAAAAGATCAAAGCTCTTAAGGGAATCTCGATAAATGAACCTTCAGGGGAGCAGACAAAGACAAAGCCCTCAGCCTCTGGAGCTGAGAAAGGCAAAGGCAAAAGCGTCGCTGAAGATGAAAATCTGATGATCTTGCTTGAAAAGCCGGTTTGTCAGGTACACTAATCATCTCTCACTCCATCCCTCCTCTATCATACACTATCAGTTCCTTTACCCAAGCCTATACACTTGAACCAATTCTCTCTATCTGATTCTACCCAAGTTCTTACTTGTAAGATCGCTGTGTTTCAGCTAGTCCTCTCCCCTGTTTGAGGATATCGTTGAAGGCTCCACAACTGCGACTTCAATAATACCAGCTGCTGCTGAAGAAATAATCCCAGTCTTAGATTTAATCTCTGAGACTGATGAACCAGAAGAACAGCTACTCTCGCACAGAGGCAGACCTTCCTTAGCTCCTCAAAAGCTAAGTGAAGAGGATCAGAAAAGAAGAAAGGAGATAATAAAGCGATTCGAGGATCAGCGAATCATTCTGAGGCGTGATCAACTTCCTTCAGTTCCTCCAAAGTTCAGAATTTCCAAAGCTGAATACCAGGAACACCTCAGAGTTGAACGCCTACTCGCTGAAAGAAAAGAAGCTAAAGAAAAAGACAAAGAATACGCCATCCAGCTTTCTAAACGTTCAATAAAAGACCCCAAGCTGAAAAGAGTTCCCATTGATGTTCAACGTCAGCTCTGGGAAAACGCCAAGAAGATAACTGAAGAAAAGAGAACTGTGTCTCAGTCAACTTTAGCCTGGTGCAAAGAAAAGGTCAACTACAGAGACTCTCCTGCCAAAATCAACAAGGTATTCATCTCTGGAAGAACAACCCTTGTTTCAATCGCTGAAATCGAGATATTCAGAGAAGATAAGAAGTCCGAAAAATTCTATGCTGAAGCCATAACGAAGTACGGTCTCTCTGAATGGTTGGAGATCAGGTTAGCCATCCAGAAGTCCAAGTCGAAATACAAGGAACATGTTGAAAAGCTGATCAACAAACAAATCGACTTAGTCTACTCCTGTGTGGATATTCCTCCTCCTCCTCCTCTCGAAAGTCAGAAAAGAAAGGCCTCAGCGAAGAAGAAGAAGAAATCTATATCTTCAATTGATGGCCCTGTCATTCGAAATGAAACAGGTATTGGTTTTTCACGTGCTGAAGTCCTTGGTCCTGATCCTGATCTTTCCATGCTTGACACATCTCTTCCTCCTGGTGAGACTTTCATCCCTGGCAAAGTCATAAGCGAACCCTACGGGATATTTTTTCATGACTACGATGGTGGAAAGCGTTTTCAACGGATCGCTGAGCTTCCAATCACTCCAATCGAACAGCTCAGAGATCTCATCTACTGGCGTGACTTCAGAAATGACCCTCAGGCACGACATCTGAAACCCTTGATTTTTGAAGAAGCGCTGATCAAAAGAAAACAAGGTGTAACCGTTCCTGACTGGATGATTCCCACCACATCAATGACCCTTGATGAACTTCTCATCAAGGAAGAACCTTTATAAGCTGATATGATCGCCCTTTTCTCTATTGTATCAGTTATTCTTCTGTACTTGTAATTTATTTCGCTCGTACTTGTAATCTTTCCATTTCTCTTTGTAACCTGATTCAAAGTTTTAAAGAAAGATTTCAGCGAATGTACTTTACTCCATCAGTACTGAAAAGATCCCAGAAAACAGTAAAAGGGACAAATATTTTATGAGTTCTTTTTATCCTTATGTTTTCATCAAATAGCAATTTTCTTTGTTGCTATGTCATAATCAAATAGGGGGAGATTGTTGATCCAAACCCTCAGTGATTTGATAATGACCCTCTTCTATATACTTAGTGAAAATTGTAAGTAAACAATATCTATCAGAGTTTCACTATCGCTGATAAGTACTAAGATCTTACAGTACCGCTGATAGGAACTCTCGCTCTTTTAAATTAAACATTCAGCGAACACTGTTCATCATTAATGCTCTGAGTCTGTTCAGTCATTATGATGATCGCTGATAAGTTAGTTGTTTACTTATGATCCCTGAAGACAAGTTTCACGTCAACAAAGGTTCTACGCTGAAGTCGAAGATCAAGCTCAAGAACCAGCGACAAGTCTCCTAATGAACTGATGCGGATCAGCGAAGACTCAGATTTGTCCACTCAACGTGAAGTATCAAGTACAAGACTTCAGCTATCACTGAACTTTATCATTCGCTGAATAGAAAATGATAATCGCTGAATCAACGAAAGCTGATCATGAAGTCCTCCGTACAAAGTACTTTTGTCTTAACCTCCCTTGCACGACTCCGTACGAAATGTCAGAAAAGAACCTCCGACTGTCTGAAATCGTACAACCATTCTGATACTACACTGTTCATCCATGCGGCTACTAAGGTTGTCAACAAAGGTCAATGACATGCAACCAACCAGCTGATGACACGTGTAAAGTGTATACTGACTTACATTAAATGCATGCAGTATATAAAGAGATGAACCCACTTCATTTGAAGTAACTTGCTAACTCTGGACAAGTTCAATCTCTTATCTCAAGATAGGTTATTATTAGTAATTTCCTTATCTCTCTTAGTGCAAGAAACCTTAGTGTTCCAACTTGTTTAGATTTAGGTTTATCCTTAATCTTGTTTCCGCAACAAGCTGTAAATTGTTAATGATTTATCAATAAACAATTTAGAAAAGTAAAATCTGTGTGTTTGTATTCAACCCCCCCCCCCCTTCTACAAACTTGTATAGGCCTTCAGGACCAACAATTTCCTTTATGCCTATTTCTCATTTCATAACACCTTTACGAAATGGGAATTACAATTTACTTTATGCCTATTCCTCATTTCAATACATAACAGTGCCTATGGATCCATTACACTTACTACATACATGCATAGTATCAAACCAGAACAATCTTTAAGCTTAACACACTACCATTCAGCTGTAAGTATGTTCAAGCTACTAGGATTGTATTTCAATTCCTATATCGTACCCTTCCAGAAGTTAGCAAAACCTAAAGTTACTGTATACTCAAAAGTAACCGGACAACAAGAGTTTCCGGACACTTCAAACTATCCGGATACACAATCTTTCCGGATACACCATCTTTCTGGATACTTACCGGATATACAAAACTTTCCGGATACAATTCTTATCGGATACTTATCTAATCCGGATGACATCCGGAAACCAAGGTAATCCGGATACCATCCGGTAACTAATTTCATCCGGAAACCACAAGAAATCAAGACTTACCGGCTAACTTTGCCTTGTCCGAAAACCTTCATTCAGAGGTTTTCGGATACTATCATTTTATCCGGAAACTTCGGCCTGCAGCTTAGAAATTCAACCTAAAACCATGTCTGTTCCATTCAGCTTGTTTTAAACACAACCATACAGTCCCAAAACAGTTTATACAAGTGTCTTAACATTTAATTTGACAGAAAAACATGGATTTAATCAAAAGTGAATGAACTCACCTTAAGGAGATAAAACCCACTTCTCTGCACAATCAATCTTCCAAACTGATATCAATGATTCTGGAAACCTATTCAACACACAGATTCGTTCATAACCATACATCTTATAACAATTTTTGTCTAAAACCCATGGTGAATTTCTTACCAAATTGGAGACAAAGCTTGATTTCCTCTTTTCTCATCTTTCTCTCTATTCTTTCTCTCTGTATCCCCAAACCGACTCAGACCAAAACAATTGAGATATTTCTAAATTTTAGCCTATTTATCCATACCCACTTTCAATTAATTACCAAACACACCTTGTTATTTTCATATTATCAATATTAGCTCCAACTTTGGTTTCTCATGTTTTTAACCCATCTTGAGTTATAAACTTGCAAAGTGATCCAAATCTTAACTCAAATTACAAAACCCCATTCATATTAAATATAATATAATGAAAATTCGAGATGTTACAATAATCCCCAACTTGAAAATGATTTCGTCCCCGAAATCAAAGTTAGGTAAACAAATGAGGATATCTAATCTTCATATCCTCTTCCGACTCTAAAGTCACATTAGCACCTCGATGATGCTTCCATTGTACCTTTAACATAACCACTTCCTTGCCATTACGTAACATTTTTACCGATCTTTCCAAAATCGCCTCCGGTTCTTCTACACATCGGCTCTTTTCATCCACCCTTACATCTGTAAGTGGAATCACATCGTTCTCTTCGGCTAAACATTTCCGAAGATAGCAAACATGGAAGGTATTATGAATTCCTTCCAATTCCGGTGGAAGATCAAACTGATATGCTTGCAATCTAACTCTCTTAGTTATGGTGAAACGCCCTAGAAAACGAGGACTCAACTTTCCACGTTTACCAAACCTTATCACACCTTTCCATAGGGATAACTTAAGCATTACATGCTCCCCAACTTGGAATTCTTTTGGTCTTCTTTTCGGATCAGCATAACTCTTTTGTTGATCTTGAGCCGCTTTCATATGCTTCCGAATTTCTTTTACCTTATCCGCTGTTTGTTGCACAAGTTTCGGACCAGCAAACTGCTTTTCTCCAGCTTCTAACCAACACACCGGAGTTCTACATTTCCGACCATACAAAGCCTCGAAAGGTGCTATTCCAATACTGGAATGATAGCTATTGTTATACGTAAATTCTACTAACGGTAGATGCGTATCCCAGTTACCTCCAAAGTCTAACACACACGACCTTAGCATATCTTCCAAAGTTTGAATGGTTCTTTCACTTTGCCCGTCCGTTTGTGGATGGTAAGCAGTGCTCAAATTGACCTTCGTACCCAACTCTTCTTGAAGTGACTGCCAAAACCTCGAGGTAAACCGACTATCACGATCAGAAACTATAGACACCAGTATACCATGCCTTGACACCACTTCATCAATATACAGCTTCGCCAATTTATCTATTAGTGACGCTTCTTTCATAGCTAGAAAATGAGCACTCTTAGTCAAGCGATCCACTATTACCCATATAGTATCGTTACCCTTTTGCGTTCTCGGTAACTTCGTCACGAAATCCATGGTAATCTTGTCCCATTTCCATTCCGGAATCTCCAAAGACTGAAAACTTCTGTAAGGCTTTTGATGTTCCGCTTTTACTAACGAACATGTCGTACACTTTTCTACTATTCGCGCCACATCTACTTTCATAGCTGGCCACCAATAGTGTAACTTCAGATCCCTATACATCTTAGTACTCCCAGGATGTATAGAATACTTAGATTTATGGGCGTCTTCGAGAATCAACTCTCGATTTCCTCCAATCTTTGGTACCCAAACACGGCCTTGAAACAACCTAATTCCACGGCTATCTTCAGTCAGTTGAAGATGTTGCTTACCCATCACTTCTTCTTTCAGATTTTCTTCCAATAAAGCTTTCGCTTGTGCTTCCCTTATTCTTTCAATCAAACTTGACGTCACATCAATCCTAGCGTTAGTCGTTTTCAAACATCCACTGTATTCCTTTCTACTTAAGGCATCGGCTACAACATTTGCCTTACCGGGATGGTAATGCAATTCACATTCATAGTCCTTAAGTAATTCTAACCAACGCCTTTGCCTCATGTTCAATTCTTTCTGATCAAAGACATGTTGTAAGCTCTTATGATCAGTGAAGAGAGTACACTTTGTTCCATACAGATAATGACGCCATAGTTTTAATGCAAACACAACCGCCGCCAATTCCAAATCATGGGTAGGGTAATTCTTCTCATGTTCCTTAAGTTGTCTTGATGCATAAGCAATCACCTTTCCTCGTTGCATCAATACACACCCCAAACCCATCTTTGATGCGTCGCTATACACGACCAAATCCTCTGTTCCTTCCGACAATGCAAGAATAGGAGCTTCACACAACTTCTGACGTAAAGTTCTGAAAGCTGACTCTTGCTTCTCAGTCCAAACGAACTTTACATTTTTTCGAGTCAACACGGTCAAAGCAAAAGCAATCTTTGAGAAGTCTTTAATAAATCTCCGATAATAACCTGCTAGACCCAAGAAACTTCTTATTTCCGACGCGCTCTTCGGTGTCTCCCAGTTCGTCATTGCTTCGATCTTTGTTGGGTCTACTTTGACTCCTTCCGAAGTTATCACGTGCCCTAGAAATTGTACCTCTTTTAACCAGAATTCACACTTTGAAAATTTCGCGTACAGTTTCTCTTTCCTCAGAACTTCTAAGACTTCCTGAAGGTGGCATTCGTGATCATCTTCATTTTTTGAATAGACAAGTATGTCATCAATGAATACAATGACAAACTTATCTAAAAATGGTCGACATACTCTGTTCATTAGATCCATGAACACGGCTGGAGCATTTGTCAACCTGAACGGCATTACAAGAAATTCATAATATCCGTACCTCGTTCTGAATGCTGTCTTGGGAATGTCTTCATCTCTTACTCGAACTTGATGGTACCCCGACCTCAAATCAATCTTGGAAAAACATCCCGCACCTTGGAGTTGATCGAATAGGTCATCAATCCTGGGAAGCGGATACTTGTTCTTAATTGTTACCTTATTCAGCTCCCGATAGTCAATGCACATTCTCATAGTGCCGTCTTTTTTCTTAACAAACAGTACCAGAGCTCCCCAGGGTGAAGAACTTGGTCTAACAAAACCCTTGTCTAACAGCTCTTGCAGTTGGGACATCATCTCTTTCATTTCGGCCGACGCTAAGCGATACAGTGCACGCGTTATTGGTGTCGATCCAAGGATAAGATCAATACGAAACTCTACTTGTCGTTCAGATGGTAGACCGGGAAGATCATCGGGGAATACGTCCGGAAATTCGCGTACTACCTTGATGTCTTCCACTTGTTTCTTTTCTGACTTCATATCTAAAACATATGCTAGATAGGATGAACATCCTTTAACCAAACACTTACGCGCTTTAGCAACAGAAATTAACGGAATTTCCCCTTTTCGTATTTCCCCAAAGATGAGTACATCATCCTTATTAGCCATCGGAATCCGGATTAATTTATTTGCACAAAGTATCTCTGCTTGGTTGACTGTCAACCAGTCCATACCCACAATCACATCGAATCCCCCAATTTCCATCAACAACAAGTCGATCGGAAATTTCGTTTCTCCTACCGAAATAAAACAACCCTCAAGTCTTTCGCGAACTAAGACTTGACCTCTGTTAGCTATCTCGACTACTAAGGAATCTTCCAAGGTAGTGACAGGCATAGCTAACTTGTGATGGAACGACTTGGACACAAACGACAAATTTACACCACAGTCAAATAAAATACGCGCGGGAATAGAATTTACGAGGAATGTACCCGAAACGACATCTTTGGACTCCTTCGCCTCTTCCGCCGTCATATGAAATGCTCGGCCTATTGGTTTAGGAACATCTAGTTTCTTTCCTTGATCTCCGCCCTTCTTTAACTTCAGACAATCTCTTCGGATGTGTCCGGGCTGTTTACACTCAAAATAGACCGGTCCTTGAATAGGATAGCTTGCCGCTATATGCCCAGGCTTCCCGCATTTGAAGCACTCATTCCCGACTATCCGACACTGACCAAAATGTTTACTTCGACATTTCGAACACCAACTTGGTTCCCGGCGAGGTTCATAACGAACGTTCTTTCCAAATGATTTAAATTTCTGAGAAGACTCCGACCGGCCTTCCCACTTTTGTTTCTCTCCCACGTGTGTCTTTTCTTCTTTATCCTTGGCATACACTTCCTCTATAACTTTGGTTTCTTCGATCGTCTCTCTCAACGTCGAAGCTTTTGAACTCCGCACCCGCGACATCATATCCGCTGGCAAACCCTTCAAATAAGCTTTAACTTTATCTTTCTCAGTTGGAGCCACATGCCCCACTAAGTTCAGCTTTTCCATGAAAGATTCAGTGTACTTTCGAACATTAGAAGTACGCTTCTTCAGATTCCGAAATTCTTCCTCAATTCTATCCATCTCGTTTTCATTGCAGTATTCTTCCAGAATCTTTTTCTTGAATGACTCCCAAGTCATAGCAGTCAAGACTGGAGCCGAATATGTAGTTGTCACTACATTCCACCAAGTCAGGGCATTACCTCTTAACATTTGAGACGCAAATCTGACCTTTGACTTCTCATCACAGTCACAAGCCCTGAAAGCTTGTTCCATTTCCCTTAGCCAATTCATACACGCCACTGGATTATCTGCTCCGGTAAACTCGGGTGGTTTACAGCTTAGAAACGTTTTATAAGAGCAGACTTTTTCCACCCTCCTGTCTGTATCCATTACAGGATTACGAATTGGATTTATTATGCCAGTATCAGTCTCCGATCTTCGTAATTCCGAACTTCGGTCGTTCAGCGCTTTCATAAACATCTCGGCTTGTTTTTCCATCGCTGTATTCATCATTCTTGTCATGTTTTCCATCATACGAGACTCCACCATCGATTCAGGTGTTTCTTGGGTGGGGGTACTGGTACCCGTTCTATGTACCTGACTATCAGCTCCTCCCGTAAAATGTAACCTTGGCGGACTCTCATAAGTTTCACCTATTTCAGGTCGCTTTTCTGTTGACCAATAAATCACGGACCTATCCATCGAAGAAATAGGGGACCTTGGTGGCGTATTCACCATCGTTCTGACATAACACAAAGAAATAACCATAAGAAATGGTTACACATATTTAGACATTCAGACGTACTTTACCGATCATTAATCACTGTAACAACGTAGAAATAAGTATGCTTGCGTAGCAATATATTCATAATAACAGTAGCTAATTGAAATTGTGAATATACTATACATGAGAATCCTCATTACCATTGTTACAGTACTAACTTCACGTATTTCCGTCGACTCTAAGACTATCCCGTCTTAGTAATTCTACCCATTTCTCACATATCATAACTTACTTCATCTCAGCTTAAGTCTAGGTATCTGTTAGCCCCGGATGGCTATAACAAGTATTGTAGAAGGGGGGGTTGAATACAATACTCAAAATTTTCACAATTTTAATTCTATTATTGAAAATCTTTCAACAAGAATTACACATAGAAAACTTAAGACTGTTGCGGAAAAGAACAGATAAACTATTCTAACAATCTTACACAAAGTATACTAACAAAACAACTAAGAACACTTAGAACAAAGCTATAAAGTTTTTAAGCAATATGGAGATTTCTTGCACTGAGAGAGATTTCCAAAAAGCGTAGTTTGCATGGAGCCTTCTACTTCCTTTTATAGTGAAGATACGAGTATTGTGCATTAAATACTCAGGACACTTGTCATAAGGAGATTGGATAGAAGGTGTAGTACTCTGAAAAGTTGATGTTTCCAAATCACCTTTTTCTTGGAACCAGGAAGAATGCCCATGCTGATTTAGACGTTATCTAAAAGTGGACAAAGTACTAAGTGGACACTTTTACCAACCACTGGATTATTGCCAAAACTGGAAGATCTTCTTGATGTGTTTTCCAAGACAATTTTATCGATGATGTTCCACCGATATAACTGTCATTGGTCTTTAAAATCATCTGCAAGAAAATCCGTTTACACGAAGATCCCACTGATTTGAGTATCCTCATCGGTGGGAAGAAGTCCACCGATTTTGAGTATCTTCATCGGTGGGATTATGTCCACCGATTCCTGAAGACAACATCGGTGGGATTATATCCACCGATTCTTGAAGACACCATCGGTGGTGAGGAAGTCCATCGATGTGTGAGAACACAATTGGTGGTGATGACTTGTATGTATCTTGGAAGTGTCTTCTTGATTCCGCACAGAAAATCTCTTCAAGCTTGGTTTCGGTTGATCTTCGACTTCACCGAACAATTGCTATTTTGTACAAGTCATTTAAAGAACCTTGTCAAAATATTCTAAGTAGGATTATAGGGAAAACATCGGTGAGTCAATTTCAAATCTTTGATGACCCAACAATCTCCCCCTATTTGAATTTGAGCTCTATCCTTAGAATATTTAAGAGTAATAAAATGTAAAATGCATTTTGACCCTTTTTACTCTTTTTGGGTTCTTTTCACATAGACCATTCTTTTTGTTATTTTGATCTATTTTTCTTTTGTATGAGTATGTATACTATACACAATATTTACAAGTTACTAAAAATAAAGTTATGTACAGAAATAGAATTCAAATAGAGAGGTACTTGTATTTAGATAAGTTTTCTCGTACATTTATCAAAAAGAGAAACAAACTTTTACAAGTACCACTGAGGAAAAGAAATTATTTCTTGGAGGTTTGTCGGCGCTTGATTTCATCCAACAGATTTCGGTAGAATGGTTGAGCTTCGGGGATGTTTGGAAATAGGTTGGAGATGCCTTGAAGAAACAAAGTATCGGCGATGGGAATTTGTGCGAATCTGAAAAAGGCCCGAAGACCAAAACCATCATTGAAGAACAACCCAGGAATCGGTGAGAGGCTTAAAGTCGTAGTAGGATAAGGCACAGATGTAGGGATGGACAAGTTCAGGTTGCTGACGTTTGGAATTTTCCCTTCAGTTGCCATTTCCTTGAACACCTTGTCGATAGGATTTTTGACTTTAGGAAGACGGATTTCTTCTTTCATCGATTGAAGTTTTTCCCTTTCATCGGAGGAAAGGATGAGGTTGTGTTTTCTTTTAATCTCCTTCATCTTTTCCATCAATCCTTCAATGCATTTGACAAAAATGTCTTTCTTTGGGTTTGCACTTCTGACCAAGTGTTGAGAGATCTCATACCATTCGGGGAGACCGTAATGTTTGAGGTGAACATCTCACACACTTTTTATTGAGCCATCTTCTCTATCGATGATCAGCCTGATATCCTTTGGGTTGGTTCTGGAGGTACCAATTTTGACGTTTGAGATCGGGGTTCTGCTCATTCGGTGGTACATGGCCTTTTTGTACCAACTTATTTCTTCATTCTTTTCTTCTTCAATGGCACTCAGCACTGATTTTTGGGTGAAGAGGGGATCGACAGACTTAGCATTGATGGCCTCTTCTTTTGCCATTTTCAATGAGAGAGCCCTGGAATCATCTATGGCTTTTTGTGCAAGTCTGGCTTCCTCAATCTCCTGAGGAGTCAGACCAAGGTTGGATTCCTGAGATTGTTGAGAAGGAGATTTTAGCTTCAAGGTTTGTGCATCGGCAGGTCGAGTCCCATATTTTGCCAATTCTTTGCTTTTCTTTTCTTCTTCGGCCAACTGTTCAGCTGTGAGGGTTTTCTTGCCTTTGACTTTGGAGGTCTTAGAAACTTGCTCCCGCTCAGACCTTGCCTTACTTTCCACCACCTATGGAGACTTGGTCGGGGTGGATGGTGTATCGGTGGTACCTGCGTGTTTCGGTGAAGAGAATTTTGGAGAAGACATAGCAGGATTTTCGGTGGCCTGTGCTGATTTATCGATGGAAGGTGGAGGCTTGTTGCTGATAGATCTCTTGATATAGGGCAATTTTTGAAACGCCCCAAAATTCGGGCCAATTTAAACTTCAAGTTACAACAGGTTATGACAATAAAATTTCAACTTATATAGATAGCAAAGGAATTAACCATCAAGAGTGTAATTACAATACAGGATACTACGAATAACCTATCAATCTAATCATGTCTCTATAATCAGATTAATTGAGTTATCTAAGCTATCCTTCAAAATCTCCTTTTTGTTAATTGCCACTTCTGCTATCCCAAAACACTCGTCCCACAACCTTTTATTTGCCCGAGCCTGAACCGGGTAAGAAAACATTATATGAAACGATTAGGCCAACGCCTAGTGAGAACATTCTATTCAATAATAACATTTGCAAAATCAATGTAAACAAGTTATAACAAACCTGGTTACTCCTTTTTCTTACCGTACGTATAACTCTATTCCATTATACAATTTTACCCATTTCCATGACTATGACTGATAACAAATTCATCAGCATATCATGATCCAGAGCCACACTACGAACCTTTACAGATTCTAGATCAATGCTCTCCACCAATAAATCGCGATTACACCCGCCCATTTATCAGTAAGGAAGAAGAGATTACAAGTACTTATGTCAACCTCACTCTCTTCCTTAGAAATCAGAAATAACGATTAAACGAGAAATACCACACGCCTATTCCATGATTTCCCACACACACTGGAATAACGATTAAACGAGAAATACCACACGCCTATTCCATGTGATTACCAAACTTTAGTGCCTACGGATCCGTATCACCTAATTGTACTCATACAGGTATTTAATCAATATAAATTCCTCATAGCAATTGTATAAGCGAATATCATATTTATACCTCATAAATTTCTTATAGCAATCGTATAAGCGAATTATTTATCTCACGTAGATTTCTCATAACAACCGTATGAGCAAATCACCTTTAACACATTCCTGCCTAGTATCACACTAGCGCAGTCTATAAACCTAACATACTACTCTTCAAGGTACGTATGTTCAAGCAACATAAGGTATATGTCAATTCTTAAATCGCACTTTTCCACGATTAATGAAACTATACATTCCAATTTCTAGAATGGTACAGGTAATACAAAGTCTCTAGATACCTTAACTGTTACATTCTTAAGTTCATATCCAGGATCTATTACAAAGTCTGCAAACTGACTCTTTTATCCAACTCCCGGTATTCCCCACTTCCGGTGCTCCCATCTCCCGGTATCCCCATCTCCCGGTATCCCCACAGTATCGGGACTTCACCGGAACACGTAAGTACCGGGACTCATCTGTACCGGGACTCGTCTGTACCGGGACTCGCCTGTACTGGGACTTGCCTGTACCGGGACTACGGACTGCTCATTCAATTTGTCCAGAAATCAATCTAATTCGTCAAGTCATCTTATTTCAAGTCATTCTATTCAGCCATAATCCAATTATACAGATATATCAAGATTTAATACAACTTAAAAAGCATTGATTTATACAAAGAACTGAATGAACTCACCTCTTGCAGCAAAACTTGTTTCTCTGCCAAAATCGTAAATCTCCAAATCTGTTGTAAACGATTTTCAACCCTATTCACAATACAGATACGTTTATAAACACATAACTACAACAGATTGCTACTAGAAATCATTTCAAATCTTTTACCAAAATGAAGGACCAAGCTTCTTTCTTCTTTCTCTCTTTTCTTCCTGCTTCTCTCTTTTACCAACTCAACCAAAACAAGAATGAGATATTTCTCATTCTCAGTACTTTATTCACATCAACCTTTCCAAAGTAACATAACTTACCCCATAGTTACATTAATTCCAATAAGTACACTAAACTTTCATTCTTTGAATTTCAACCTTAATTGGATTATAAAATTTCCATACAATCTTAAGGTTACAACAAAATACAAATATAACCCAATTCTTAATAAAATACTAATAACGAAAATTTAGGATGTAACAATACTCCCCAACTTGAAAATGATTTCGTCCCCGAAATCAGAATCAGGTGAACAAATGAGGATACTTATCTTTCATACTCTCTTCCGACTCTAAGGTCACATTAGTACCTCGATGGTGTTTCCACTGTACTTTCAACATAGCTACTTCTTTACCACTACGTAGCTTTCTAACCGATCTTTCCAAAATTGCCTCTGGTTCTTCCACACATCGACTCTTTTCATCTACTCTCACATCAGTGAGTGGTATCACATCCTCTTCTTCGGCTAAACACTTCCAAAGATAACAAACATGAAAGGTATTATGAACTCCTTCCAACTCTGGTGGAAGATCCAACTGATACGCTTGTAAACCAATCCTTTTAGTGATAGTGAAAGGTCCTAGAAAACGTGGACTTAACTTCCCGCGTTTACCAAACCTTATCACACCCTTCCATGGGGACACTTTAAGCATCACGCGCTCCCCAACTTGAAATTCTTTTGGCCTCCTTTTTGGGTCAGCATAACTCTTCTGTCGGTCCTGAGCTGCTTTCATATGCTGCCGAATTTCTTTTACCTTATCAGCTGTTTGTTGTACCAATTCTGGACCAGCAAATTGTTTCTCTCCGGCTTCTAACCAACATACCGGAGTTCTACATTTTCGACCATACAAAGTTTCGAAGGGCGCTCTTCCGATACTGGAATGATAACTGTTATTATACGCAAATTCTACTAACGGTAGATGCGTATCCCAGTTACCTCCAAAATCCAATACACATGACCTGAGCATATCTTCCAAGGTTTGTATAGTCCTTTCACTCTGTCCATCAGTCTGTGGATGAAAAGCAGTGCTCAAATTAACTTTCGTACCCAATTCCTCTTGTAATGATCGCCAAAACCTTGAGGTAAACCGACTATCACGATCTGACACAATCGACACCGGTATACCATGTCTTGACACCACCTCATCGATATACAACTTTGCCAACTTCTCAATTGGTGATGTTTCTTTCATAGCCAGAAAATGAGCACTCTTAGTTAATCTATCCACGATTACCCATATTGTGTCGTTACCCTTTTGCGTCTTGGGTAACATCGTCACAAAGTCCATGGTAATCTTCTCCCACTTCCATTCCGGAATTTCCAAAGATTGGAAACTTCCGTAAGGTTTCTGATGTTCTGCTTTCACCAACGAACATGTTCTACATGTTTCTACCTTCCGAGCTACATCTACTTTCATAGCCGGCCACCAATAATGCAACTTCAAATCTCGATACATCTTCGTATTCCCAGGGTGTATGGAATACTTAGATCTATGTGCGTCTTCGAGAATCAGTTCTCGATTTCCTCCAATCTTTGGTACCCAAACACGACCTTGAAACAACTTAATTCCACGGCCATCTTCAGTCAACTGAAGGTGTTGCTTGCCCATCACTTCTTCTTTCAGGTTTACTTCCCGTAAAGCCTCCGCTTGTGCCTCTTTTACCTTTTTCATCAAACTTGATGTCACATCAATTCTAGCATTTATCGATTTCAAACATCCGCTATACTCTTTCCTACTTAAAGCATCGGCCACGACATTTGCTTTACCTGGATGGTAATGCAATTCGCAATCGTAATCTTTAAGTAATTCTAACCATCTTCGCTGTCTCATATTTAACTCTTTCTGATCGAAAACATGCTGCAAACTTTTATGGTCCGTAAAAAGAGTACATTTGGTTCCATACAAGTAGTGCCTCCACAGCTTTAAAGCAAACACAACAGCCGCTAACTCCAAATCATGTGTCGGGTAGTTCTTCTCGTGTTCCTTAAGTTGTCTTGACGCATAAGCAATCACTTTGCCTCGTTGCATCAATACGCATCCTAGACCCATCTTTGAAGCATCACTGTATACCACTAAATCTTCTGTTCCTTCTGGTAAAGCAAGAACCGGAGCCTCACACAAATTTTGACGTAAAGTTCTGAAAGCCGATTCTTGTTTCTTCGTCCAGACAAACTTCACGTTCTTTCTAGTCAGGATAGTCAAAGCAGATGCAATCTTAGAAAAGTCTTTAATAAACCTTCTGTAATAACCTGCTAAACCCAAGAAACTTCTTATTTCAGATGCACTTCTAGGTGTTTCCCAATTTGCCATAGCTTCAATCTTAGCTGGGTCTACCTTAACTCCTTCTGAAGTGATCACGTGACCTAGAAATTGTACTTCTTTTAACCAAAATTCACATTTTGAAAACTTCGCGTACAATTTCTCTCTTCCTAACACTTCTAAGACTTCACGTAAGCGTTGTTCATGATCTGCTTCAGTCTTTGAATACACAAGTATGTCATCAATAAAGACGATAACAAACTTGTCCAAGAAAGGGCGACACACTCGGTTCATCAGATCCATGAAGACAGCTGGAGCATTTGTCAACCCGAATGGCATTACTAGAAACTCATAATGCCCGTATCTGGTTCTAAAAGCTGTCTTGGGAATATCTTCATTTCTAACCCGCACTTGGTGATACCCTGACCTCAAATCAATCTTAGAAAAACATCCTGCCCCTTGAAGTTGATCAAATAGATCATCGATTCTTGGAAGCGGATATTTATTCTTAATCGTCACTTTATTCAGCTCGCGGTAATCTATACACATTCTCATAGTACCGTCTTTCTTCTTAACAAACAAGACCGGAGCTCCCCAAGGCGAAGAACTCGGTCTGACAAAACCTTTATCTAATAACTCCTGAAGTTGAGTCATCATCTCTTTCATTTCAGACGGCGCTAGACGGTAAGGTGCCCGCGCTATCGGAGACGAACCTGGAATGAGATCAATCCTAAACTCCACCTGCCTTTCGGTAGGTAGACCAGGAAGATCATCAGGAAAAATGTCAGGAAACTCACTTACCACCTTGATATCTTCCAATTGTTTCTTTTCCAACCTTCCATCTAAGACATACGCCAGATAGGATATACATCCTTTCATTAAACACTTCCGCGCTTTCACAACCGAGATTAACGGAATTTCCCCCTTTTGCTTTTCCCCGAAGATGAATACGTCATCCTTATCGGTCATTGGAATCCTAATTAACTTCTTGGCGCAAAATATTTCTGCTTGATTGGCTGTCAGCCAATCCATACCCACAACTATGTCAAACCCTCCAATTTCCATCAACAACAAGTTGATCGAAAATTTCGTCTCTTCTAAAAGAATAGTACAACCATCAAGCCTTTCTCGAACCAAAGCTTGACCCCCATTAGCTACCTCTACTACTAAAGCATCATCTAAAGTAGTAGCAGGCATAGCTAATTTAGGATAGAATGATTTGGACACACATGACAAATTTGCTCCACAATCAAACAAAATACGCGCAGGACAAGAATTAACAAGGAATGTACCCGAGACAACGTCCCTTGATTCCTTAGCTTCATCAGTGGTCATTCGAAAAGCTCGGCCCATTGGCTTTGGAATTACTGGTTTCTTACTCTGATCGCCGCTCTTTTTTAGCTTTGGGCACTCCCGACGAAAGTGACCCGGTTGCTTACACTCAAAACATGTATTCACCCGCACTGGACAATTATTCATAGAATGCCCACTCTTTCCACACTTAAAACATTCAGATGCTATCACTCGACACTGCCCAAAATGCTTGCTCTTACACTTTGGACACCAGTTTGGTTCGCGGCGTGATTCATAAGAAGTACCTTTACCAGTGTTCCTTGACCTCTGTGAATGCTCTGATCGACCTTCCCATTTCCGCTTCTCCCAAACTTGGGTCTTTTCTTCTTTATCCTTAGCATACACTTCCTCTATAATCTTTGCTTCCTCGATCGATTCTCTCAATGTTGAAGCTTTTGAAATCCGCACCCTTGACATCATATCTGCTGGTAAACCCTTCAGATAAGCTTTAACTTTGTCCTTCTCTGTCGGAGCCACATGCCCCACCAGGTTCAGCTTCTCCATGAAGGATTCTGTATACATTCTCACAGTCATATTGCCTTTCTTGAGGTTCCTGAACTCTTCCTCGATTCGATCCATTTCAGTTTCGTTACAGTACTCCTCCAGAATCTTTGCTTTGAACTGATCCCAAGTCATAGCATTCAAAACAGAAGCTGACACAGAAGCTGCTAGCACATTCCACCAAGATAACGCGTTACCGCGTAACATCTATGATCCAAATTTAACTTTAGACTTTTCATCATAACACTCACAAGCTCGAAAAGCTTGTTCAATTTCCCTTAGCCAATTCATGCAAGCTATTGGACTATCTTCTCCTTTGAATTCCGGTGGTTTACAGCTCAAGAAGGTTTTGTAAGAGCAATTTCTTTCAACCCTTCTTTCAGTCTCCGACCCTGGATTGCCAGTTGGATTTATCACACTACTATCAACTCTTGTCCGTCTTGGTTCCGTACTTCGATCATTAAACAATTTCATGAACATTTATGCTTGTCTTCCCATGGTGGTGTTCATCATTTCAGCTTGTCTTTCCATTGATGCATTCATCAATCTGGTAACATTATCCATAATGCGTCCTTCCATACTTGCTTCTGATGGTGTTTGATCAACAGTACTGGTACCCACTCTGTGTACCGGATTACGCACTCCTCCTAAAGAAAGAAAATCTGGTGGCGTCTCATGAATTCCGCCTACTCCAGTTTGTCTTTTTCCCGTATCGTCTAACCAATTCCTATTCATAGAAGAATTAGGAGACCTCGGCGGAGTATTTACCATTGTTCTGGATGAGCACAAAAGAATACCCATCAGTAATGGTTTATACATAACTAGACATACAAAACGTAATTTACCGCTAATCAGTCACTGTAACCATTTAGAAACAAGCATGCTTATGTAACAATATATTCATAAATAAAGTAGCTAATTGAAATTGTGAATATATTATACAGGAGAATCCTCGTTACCATCATTACAGTACTAATTTCACGTATTTCCGTCACCTCTAAGACTATCCCGTCTTAGTATTCCTACCCATTCTCACGAATCATAACTTAATTCATCACAACTTAAGTCTAAGTACCTCCTCAGCATACTTAGTTCGCTTAAACTAATGCTCTGATACCATATTGAAACGCCCCAAAATCCGGGCCAATTTAAACTTCAAGTTACAACAGATTATGACAATAAAATTTCAACTTATATAGATAGCAAAGGAATTAACCATCAACAGTGTAATTACAATACATGATACTACGAATAACCTATCAATCTAATCATGTCTCTATAATCAGATTAATTGAGTTATCTAAGTTATCCTTCAAAATCTCCTTTTTGTTAATTGCCACTTCTGCTATCCCAAAACACTCGTCCCACAACCTTTTTATTTGCCCGAGCCTGAACCTGGTAAGAAAACATTATATGAAACGATTAGGCCAACGCCTAGTGAGAACATTCATTTCAATAATAACATTTGCAAAATCAATGTAAACAAGTTATAACAAACCTGGTTACTCCTTTTTCTTACCGTACGCATAACTCTATTCCATTATACAATTTTACCCATTTCCATGACTATGACTGATAACAAATTCATCAGCATATCATGATCCAGAGCCACACTACGAACCTTTACAGATTCTAGATCAATTCTCTCCACCAATAAATCGCGATTACACCCGCCCATCTATCAGTAAGGAAGAAGAGATTACAAGTACTTATGTCAACCTCACTCTCTTCCTTAGAAATCAGAAATAAAGATTAAACGAGAAATACCACACGCCTATTCCATGATTTCCCACACACACTGGAATAACGATTAAACGAGAAATACCACACGCCTATTCCATGTGATTACCAAACTTTAGTGCCTACGGATCTGTATCACCTAATTGTACTCATACAGGTATTTAATCAATATAAATTCCTCATAGCAATTGTATAAGCGAATATCATATTTATACCTCATAAATTTCTTATAGCAATCGTATAAGCGAATTATTTATCTCACGTAGATTTCTCATAACAACCGTATGAGCAAATCACCTTTAACACATTCCTGCCTAGTATCACACTAGCGCAGTCTATAAACCTAACATACTACTCTTCAAGGTACGTATGTTCAAGCAACATAAGGTATATGTCAATTCTTAAATCGCACTTTTCCACGATTAATGAAACTATACATTCCAATTTCTAGAATGGTACAGGTAATACAAAGTCTCTAGATACCTTAACTGTTACATTCTTAAGTTCATATCCAGGATCTATTACAAAGTCTGCAAACTGACTCTTTTATCCAACTCCCGGTATTCCCCACTTCCGGTGCTCCCATCTCCCGGTATCCCCATCTCCCGGTATCCCCACAGTATCGGGACTTCACCGGAACACGTAAGTACCGGGACTCATCTGTACCGGGACTCGTCTATACCGGGACTCGCCTGTACCGGGACTTGCCTGTACCGGGACTACGGACTGCTCATTCAATTTGTCCAGAAATCAATCTAATTCGTCAAGTCATCTTATTTCAAGTCATTCTATTCAGCCATAATCCAATTATACAGATATATCAAGATTTAATACAACTTAAAAAGCATTGATTTATACAAAGAACTGAATGAACTCACCTCTTGCAGCAAAACTTGTTTCTCTGCCAAAATCGTAAATCTCAAAATCTGTTGTAAACGATTTTCAACCCTATTCACAATACAGATACGTTTATAAACACATAACTACAACAGATTGCTACTAGAAATCATTTCAAATCTCTTACCAAAATGAAGGACCAAGCTTCTTTCTTCTTTCTCTCTTTTCTTCCTGCTTCTCTCTTTTACCGACTCAACCAAAACAAGAATGAGATATTTCTCATTCTCAGTACTTTATTCACACCAACCTTTCCAAAGTAACATAACTTACCCCATAGTTACATTAATTCCAATAAGTACACTAAACTTTCATTCTTTGAATTTCAACCTTAATTGGATTATAAAATTTCCATACAATCTTAAGGTTACAACAAAATACAAATATAACCCAATTCTTAATAAAATACTAATAACGAAAATTTAGGATGTTACAATTTTGGTTGACCAACAGTCTCTCCCCCTCAGCAGCAGCCGGAACCTTAAAACCCAACTGAGTGAACACACTGTCAAACTTGGAATGAAGATGAGCCATACTCTGAGAGGTGTCATCGGAGATCAATGTAAAATCACCCAAGTTCATTTCCCATTGGGCTTTCTCCTGCATGTTGTCAGTTTTGGTGTGAAGAGTGCTGAGAGAATCGACTATGCGCTGTTTAAGATCTTGATGAGACTTGGCTTATTGAATGAGTTTCTGGAGTTCAGTATCCTTGACTAGAGAGGATGCCTTGAAGGCACCAAACGATATAGCAAGATCCCCATGAGAAATTGTCAAGGATTCCACCTTTGAAGATAAGGAAACAATGGTATTATGGACAGGCTGAAGAGCAGCTGCAAGTGCATCGGCGAGTATCTGCGGCAACTGAGACTCGATCACAGAGATTCTTGAGTTTACCTGTGTAGTCATGGAAAGAGTTGATTCCTTGAAGGATTCAAACTGAGTGCCGACAAGCCGACATTGGCGAGCACATTCCTGAATATCAGCATGAAAGGCATAGTGCCGCCCAGTACTTGTAGAAGCATGACCACCCAATTCCGGGAGACTGAATTGGAGACGTAGTCGATCTTCGTCGGGAGTGATAGTGGGGAGATAACTCGACAACACATCGGGATAGATAATTCTTGGTGGAGGGGGGCTTTGGCGAGGAGAATCCTCACGTATCGGTGTGGGAGAACGTCGGGGTGGAGGTTGCCTCGGCGGTGAGGGAGATCGGCGGGGTGAGGGTTGCTTCTTCGGTGAGGGAGACTCAGAGGGGATCTCTTCGGTGGACGGGATGGTTCGGGGAGAACCAGTGTCCGCCAAAAGAAAATCAAAAAAATCATTTGGGGGGGAATTTATTGGGGGGGGAACCCTGATTGGGTTGTGCCTCATCATCGATCATAAACTGATCGGGTGAATAGTCGTGCAGTGACAAATCAACTTCTTCAAGGGGAGAGTCCTCAAAGTCATCTCTATCACCCGAAGAAGTGAGTGAAGAGGTAAAAATAAGGATCTCCAAATCTAGAACTGAAGTCTTTTGAGAGACAGCAGAGGAGTCGGTAGGGGATTTAATAAAGTCCCGAAGATGGGATGGTTCAGCCAAAAGTGCCCTAGATCTTTTCAGAGAAGATTTCGGGGGGAAGATGAGTGCCTCCGCTTGGAAGGTTTGCGGACCGGGGAAGCCACCGATGGTCTTATCGGTGGTGTAGTCCTAGAAACGGTGGTGGAGGTGTCGGGGGCCCTAGATGATTTCTTTTTCGCGCCCCCCGACCTAACTCGGGAATGGGGAGAAGGGACCACTACAGTTGGAGTGATTTCGGGAATTTCCGGGTGTTGAAATCCGGGGATTTCCGCATCACCCCAATGTAGATCTGGATAGAGAGCAAAAGTGATCATACCTCTTCTCAAAAGGCGATCGGTGGAGAGAGGTCAAACATTGAGAGTTTTGACGCCGACTATTGGAGAAGTCCAATCATAGGTAAATCGGGGAGAAGGAGATTTTCGGTCGACCTCCAAAGCCTTCCCAAGCTTGTGCTAAATAATCATGGAGATGAAGCGCGGGTAGGCAACGTAACACTTCTTGGGGTGCTTAATCACTTCAGTGAGTTCAGTGAAGAAGTATTGCGCAAAGTCCACATGTCTTTGGAAAATTAGGGCATGAACTAGCTTTGTGATGTAGGACGGGGATTGATCGTGCCCACTGGTTTTGCGAGAGAGACGGTGAATGACATGGGAAAAGAAGAAGTTCCATACTCCTCCCATTTTGCCACGGAGAAGAGTACCAGGTCCTTTGGAGCTCTTGGAGGAGTCGTCGATCACGTAGCCAGTGGCTTGAAGAACATCTTCATGTATGGTTTCCACATACATATCATCGTAGTTGGAGAAGGCGTCAATCTTGAGGGCTTGACGAACATCATCGACCCCAAAGGTAAGATCGTGATCACCTTCGTCTTCAGTGAGGATAGAGGCGTGGATAGCGTCGTTCGAGGGGTCGTACACACAGGTTAACCAAAATTTCCCAATGAGCAATTTGCTCATCTTGGGGTTACAAGTAAAAGCATGAAGGAGAGGTGATCGAGTGAGAAATTTTTCCACTGTAGAAAACTCAGGGTGAGATGAATCAGGTTCGAATCGAGCAACGTGGTTACAGGCGTTAAACTTGAGGTCTGCGAAGCATGTAGGGATCGCATTCTTGGAGGATGCCATGGTAGATGAATAGAAAGGAAGTGAAGTTGCAGGTTTGAAATGAGGGAGATGAATGGAGAAGGTGAAATAAAAGAATGAGTTGAATATATATATATATATATATATATATATATATATATATATATATATATATATATATATAGAGGAGGGTTCATGTGAGGAGCGCATCAAAACGTGAGAACGTGAGGAGCACCGTCCATGTACAAAATCACATGTGATTCACAACACAAGGACAAAAATCATATGTGATTAACATTTTGGACACGCGCGGCTTGTTACGCGGTTTGCAAAAGCGCGCGGCTTGTCCCGCGGTTTGTGTTGTGAATCACATGTGATTTTGTACATGGACGGTGCTCCTCACGTTCTCACGTTTTGATGCGCTCCTCATTTGAACCCGACCCTATATATATATATAGGGGTAGGATAATTTGAAACCCTCCAAAAGGTTGAAATCAATGAAACCCACTTCATCACCATTGATCAAAAAAAATTAACGGTTGAGATCAAGTGAGAGATCTCCTAAAATTAAGGTTAGTGGATCGTGCATTATCTATCACTTGATCTCAACCGTTAATTTTTTAGATCAATGGTGATGAAGTGGGTTTCATTGGTTTCAACCTTTTGGAGGGTTTCAAGATAGTCTTCCTCTCTATATATATGAGGAGGGTTAAGGGTTATGATTTCAAAAAGAAGAGGGAACGGTTATGTGGATGAGAAAGAAGGGTTAATAGAAAATAAAAATCATCAAAAAAAAAAGTAATGATGAGGGCATTGGAAGTTGTGGCCAAAACGCCGGTTCATGGGATGAGAAGGGTCAAAAAATCTGACACATGGGATTTAGGCGTGTAAAAGGCATAGGGAATCGTACCTGATAAACTTCACAAAATCGGTGGAGGAAGATCGAAGAGAAGCAAAGCCACCGATGAGGATATACCTAGAAGGTTGATTTCGGTGTAGAGAAAGATCACCAAAACCAATCACCACCGAATGGTAACTTCCATTGTGGAGATACAAAGACCACCGAAAGTGTTACCACCAAATTGATTTTTTGTGTTGGTGTGATCTCCAGAATTGGTGTAACACATAGCCACCGATGGGAAAATCCAAGAGGTGTCGGTGGTAGAAACCTCACCGATGAGAGAGAATTGCAACGGAGATCGGTGACATCGGTGGAAAAGATTCAGGTGAATTTCGGTGAAGAGCAAGGCCACCGATGAGGATTGACCTAGAAGGTCGTTGTCGGTGAAGAGTTTGATCACCGAAAGCAATTAACACCGAAGGTCATTACCACCGAAAAGGCAAATCCCATTTTTTTATAGGTGGTGGATTATCCTACTAAAGGTTGCACATTCCAAGTTCACTTATCAGAAAATTGAACCTGGCTTCATCCAAGGGTTTGGTGAACAAGTCTGCAAGCTGAAGATCTGTAGGAATGAAGTGCAGCTCAATGTCACCTTTGGAAATGTGATCCCTGATGAAATGATATCTGATGTCTATGTGCTTTGATCTTGAGTGCAAGACAGGATTATTTGCAATGGCAATTGCACTAGAGTTATCACATAGGATGAGAACTTTGGAGTAGTTTTGATTGTAGTCCTTCAATTGATTTTTCATCCACAGAATCTGAGCACAGCAGCTTCCAGCAGCTACATATTCAGCCTCAGCAGTAGAGGTTGACACAGAGTTTTGTTTCTTGCTGGACCAACTTACTAATTTGCCACCAAGGAGTTGGCAACTACCTGTGGTACTTTTTCTATCAATCTTGGAACCTGCATAATCTGAATCTGAATACCCAATTAGTTCAAAGCCTGAGTCTTTGGGATACCAAAGACCCAGGTGCATGGTACCTTTTAGATACCTGAAAATCCATTTAACAACATCCAAATGAGATTTCTTTGGATTGGCTTGATAACGGGCACAAAGACAGGTAGCAAACATAATATCCGGTCTTCTAGCAGTTAAGTAAAGGAGAGAACCAATCATACCCCGATAATGGGTAACATCCACAGATTCACCATTTAAATCAGCATCAAGTTTCAAAGGTGGTGCCATGGGAGTTTTCATAGGAGAGTTGTCTAAAAAGTTGAATTTCTTCAGAAGGTCACGAATATATTTACTTTGATTTATAAAAATTCCTTCTGAAGATTGTTTGACCTGAAGGCCCAAAAAGAATGTAAGCTCTCCCATCATGCTCATCTCATATTCACTCATCATGAGAGAAGCAAACGAATCGCATAGTGATTCATCAGTGGCACCAAAGATGATGTCATCAACATAAATTTGGACAAGAATGAGATTACCTAAGGTCTTCTTGAAAAAGAGAGTGTTGTCAATTTGACCTCTAGAGTATCCATTTTTCAAAAGAAAGACAGCAAGAGTGTCATACCAGGCACGAGGAGTTTGTTTGAGACCATAGAGAGCCTTATCAAGTCTGTACACATAGTCTGGATGAGCTGGGTCTTCAAAACCAGGTGGTTGTTTCACATAGACTTCCTCTGCAAGTTCCCTATTGAGGAAAGCACTTTTGACATCCATCTGAAAGACCCTAAAATTTCGGTGGGCAGCATGAGCCAAGAAAATTCTTATGGCTTAAAGTCTTGCAACAGGGGCAAAAGTTTCATCATAATCAATGCCTTCTTCCTGTCGGTATCCTTGAGCAACCAATCTGGCCTTATTTCTGATAAATGTACCATCTTCATCCATCTTGTTCCTGAAGATCCATTTGGTTCCAATGATTGTCTTCTTTCGGGGTCTAGGAACCAATCTCCAAACTTTGTTTCTCTCAAATTGAGAAAGCTCTTCTTGCATGGCAGTGATCCAACAAGGATCTACAAGAGCTTCATCAATCTTCTTGGGTTCAATAAGAGAAAGAAAGTTCACATAGAGACAAATATTTCCAACTCCTCTGCGAGTTTGGACACCTACTTGTTGATCACCAATGATTTGATCTATGGGGTGATCTTTGGTCCATTTTGTGGCAGGAGGTAGAGGTAGTGGAACATTTTATGTGGAAGAAATCGGTGGAGTGGGATCAGAGGATCGGTGGAAAGCAGTATTATCGATGGAGGGCATAGGATCGGTGGGAGAATGAATATCGGTGGAAGGATGCACTATGGAAGATGACCCAACTTGGTTATTTGATGGGTTCAAAGGAATGAAAGATGCTTCGGTGGAGTTAACTATGGGAGCATCACCTATGCATGAGGAAATCCACCTGTGCAATTCATCATCATCATTGGAAAGAGATGATGATCTTAGGTCATCAAATTTGACATGGATAGACTCATCAATGCATTTTCTCCTGAGATTGTACAACGATATGCTTTGGAGGATAAAGAGTATCCAACAAAAATACCTTCATCAGCTTTGGGATCAAACTTCCCAAGATTGTCACGATCATTTAGAATAAAGCACACACAACCAAAAACATGAAGAAAACCAATATTTGGTTTTCTGCCATGGAAAACTTCATATGGGGTCTTATCATGTCTTTTGGAAATCACAGACCTATTTTGGGTAAAGCAAGCAGTATTAACAGCTTTAGCCCAAAAATAGGTGGAAAGATTTGATTCACTTAGCATAGATCTAGCAGCCTCACATAGAGTTCTGTTTTTCCTTTCCACCACACCATTTTTCTGAGGAGTTCTGACAGCAGAGAAATTTTGAGAAATTCCTTTCTCATTAAAGAAGTCTTCAAGAGCACTGTTTCTGAATTCAGTACCATTGTCACTTCTCACCGATCTTACAAGCTGCCCATTTAGAACTTCATTTTTCTTGACAAAGTTAATGATATCTTCAGTTGCATCACTTTTATACCTGAGAAAAGATACCCAAGTATATCTAGTAAATTCATCAACAATAACAAGAATGTACCTTTTGCCACCAAGACTAGAAGTGCTGACTGGTCCACATAGATCCATGTGTAGCATCTGGAGAGGAAGAGTGATGGAGGAGCATTGCTTGGTCTTGAAGGATGTTTTGGTGAGCTTCCCTTTTTCACATGCATCACACAACTTTTCTTTGACAAAGTTCAACTTTGGCATGCCAGTCACCAGTTCTTTGTTTGAGATTTTATGGAGTGTTTTGAAGTTCAGATGAGATAGAAGTTTATGCCACAGCCAGTTCCTTTTGGCTGTGTCATCTGACACAAAGTAGACATTGGATGAATTGTTACTTAGTCCCATATCAATGATATAGACATTTTCCATCCTTTTTCCAGATAACACCACATTAAAGTTCTTGTCCACAACAGTACAGATACAAAGTTCAAAGATAACTTTATATCCAAGATCACACAGTTGGCTAATGTTGAGAAGATTATGCATGAGACCTTCAACAAGTGCCACTTTGTTGAAAGTGACAGATCCATTAGTGAGAGTTCCATATCCTTTGGTGTAACCTTTAGAGTTGTCACCAAAAGTTACAGATGGACCTTTTCCAGACACATAGTTGATGAGAAGAGATTTATTCCCCGTCATGTGGCGTGAGCACCCACTATCCAGATACCATATTTGATGGTGCTCAAAAGCCTGAGAGTATGATGTCGAGCACCCAGTTGACACCAAAGCCATTGGAGAGGTAGCTTTTTCAGAATCTTCCACATCTTCTGAGATGGCCATAAAGCACTTGTTGGGAGAGTTGTTGTCACTGTCAAAGGTCTCTTCTTCCCAATCATGAATTTCGGCCATGAGGCCCTTTCCTTTTCTTAGGAGACCCTCATTTCTCTCCTTTTTTTCTTGTATTTGGCTTTGTACTTCTCAGCCCTTTCTTGATGATCTTTGGTTGAGGATTGAGTTTCTTTCTTGACAAGGTTTGATTTGAAAGTGTTATTTGTGGGTTTTTCATGCTTGGAGGAAAACTTGTCAGAGGATAAATTTCTAGAGTTCATCACACGCTTACTACTGCACTCAGCTGCAAAGTGTCCTTTCTTTCCACAGTTAAAACATTCCTCGTTTGTCTTATCAGTTGAGGAAGCTTTTGTAGAGGAGAAGGGTTTTCTGAAAGATTTGGATTTGTTCGAAAAACGAGATCTGTTTTTGAAACCAGCTAACATGGCAATTTCATCAGACAACTGCTTAACCGTGATTTCTTCACCTTCATCATCGGCATCAGTTAGCTATGCCTCTGATTGGTGAGAAGAGTTGCTTTGGGTTTCATTGTCAGAATCTGATGAAGGATAGGTGATACGTGGAACACTTTGAGATTTCTTGGAATTTTCACTGACAAAGGCAATAGAAATGCCCTTTATTTCTTTGATGAAAGATTTCCTTTGTAACTTGGTTTGCTCAAAGTTGAAGAGAGTTCCATATAAAACAGTTAAAGGCATGTACTCAAGGTCCTTGGAAGTTTTGATACAAGTGCACATGTTTTCCCAAAAATCAGGAAGACAATCCATGAACTTGTTTAAAACTTCCTCATTATCATAGACTCTGCCTAGTAACTTCAGATCATTCAAAATAGAGTTAAAACGATTATAATAGCTAGGAAGAGATTCACCTTTTTCATGAGTGAAAAGTTCATACTTTATTATGAGGGAAATCTTTTTGCATTTCTTCACTTCCTCTGTACCTTCGTACAGAACACATAGTGTGGTCCACATCTCTTTAGCAGTTTCAAAGTTAACTAGAGAATGATAGACTTCATCAGGAAGTGAGAGGGAAATGATTGCTCTAAGCTTTGAATCAAGAGTAACAAGACGTTTTTCTTCATTAGTATATTTCTTTGGATTTTTGAGAATATAATGTCCAGTACCTTTAGCTTTCTCTTTGTCGGAAGGCTCAGAATCATCAGAGTCACTAGAGACTTCCTTTTCAGCGGTTTCCTTACCAGACCTCTGCGTTTCATAGCGAGCCCGGACTCTAGGGATAAAGGGTCCCTCTTTGAGAATGGTTGGATATCTAGTATCCACTCCTTCCATGAATAGCATCATACGGCTTCTCCAAAGAGAAAAGTTGTTAGTCCCAGATGGCTATAACAAGTATTGTAGAAGGGGGGGTTGAATACAATACTCAAAATTTTCACAATTTTAATTCTATTATTGAAAATCTTTCAACAAGAATTACACATAGAAAACTTAAGACTGTTGCGGAAAAGAACAGATAAACTATTCTAACAATCTTACACAAAGTATACTAACAAAACAACTAAGAACACTTAGAACAAAGCTATAAAGTTTTTAAGCAATATGGAGATTTCTTGCACTGAGAGAGATTTCCAAAAAGCGTAGTTTGCATGGAGCCTTCTACTTCCTTTTATAGTGAAGATACGAGTACTATGCATTAAATGCTCAGGACACTTGTCATAAGGAGATTGGATAGAAGGTGTAGTACTCTGAAAAGTTGATGTTTCCAAATCACCTTTTTTCTTGGAACCAGGAAGAATGCCCATGCTGATTTAGACGTTATCTAAAAGTGGACAAAGTACTAAGTGGACACTTTTACCAACCACTGGATTATTGCCAAAACTGGAAGATCTTCTTGATGTGTTTTCCAAGACAATTTTATCGATGATGTTCCACCGATATAACTGTCATTGGTCTTTAAAATCATCTGCAAGAAAATCCATTTACACGAAGATCCCACTGATTTGAGAATCCTCATCGGTGGGAAGAAGTCCACCGATTTTGAGTATCTTCATCGGTGGGATTATGTCCACCGATTCCTGAAGACGACATCGGTGGGATTATATCCACCGATTCTTGAAGACACCATCGGTGGTGAGGAAGTCCACCGATGTGTGAGAACACAATTAGTGGTGATGACTTGTATGTATCTTGGAAGAGTCTTCTTTATTCCGCACAGAAAATCTCTTCAAGCTTGGTTTCGGTTGATCTTCGACTTCACCGAACAATTGCTATCTTGTACAAGTCATTTAAAGAACCTTGTCAAAATATTCTAAGTAGGATTATAGGGAAAACATCGGTGAGTCAATTTCAAATCTTTGATGACCCAACAGTATCTCACTTAGCATACCTAGTCCACTTAAACTAATGTTCTGATACCATATTGTAACACCCTAAAATCAGGGCTAATTTGAACCTCAATTTGTAACAAGTTATGACAAAATAACATCCAAACTTTTATATAAGAAAAGAATTAACTATAAGGTTTCGTAATTACAAACATGGAATTCTCTCAATAGCTTATTAATCAAATCATGTCCACTACAATTAGATTAACTAAGTTATCTAAGCAATCCATCAAAAAGCCTCAATGTATTAGCTAACTCTTCCGCTTATCTCTTAAGTTGGATACTTCAAAAGTTCTCGGCCCACATCCCATTTACTTCCCTGAGCCTGTACCTGGTAAGAAAATTTAATTTGAAAGATTAGGCTTACGCCTAGTGAGAACATCCAAATTCAAATTAAAACGTTAACAGTTTGAAAATATCCAATACATATAAACAAACTTGTTCTCCACCATTCTTACCGTACACTTACTCGCCTCGAAGACGGGGACATACCCAATCCCATGAATATGACTATCATTCAATAAGTCATATTATCAAAATCAAGAGCCTACTACGAATCATTATAGATTCTAGACTATTGCTCTTATCCAAGAAATTACAAGTTACTTTATGCCTATTTCTTGGCCCGAAAGTAGAGATTACAAGTTACTTTATGCCTATCTCTGGTCTTCCCTTAGAAATCAGGGATTACAATTTGCTTTATGTCTATTCCTCGATTTCTATACTATGAAATAGAAATTACAATTTCCTTTATGCCTATTTCTCATTTCATAACACCTTTATGAAATGGGAATTACAATTTACTTTATGCCTATTCCTCATTTCAATACATAACAGTGCCTATGGATCCATTACACTTACTACATAACCTGCATAGTATCAAACCAGAACAATCTTTAAGCTTAACACACTACCATTCAGTTGTAAGTATGTTCAAGCTACTAGGATTGTATTTCAATTCCTATATCGTACCCTTCCAGAAGTTAGCAAAACCTAAAGTTACTGTGTACTCAAAAGTAACCGGACAACAAGAGTTTCCGGACACTTCAAACTATCCGGATACACAATCTTTCCGGATACTTACCGGATATACAAAACTTTCCGGATACAATTCTTACCGGATACTTATCTAACCTGGATGACATCCGGAAACCAAGGTAATCCGGATACCATCCAGTAACTAATTTCATCCGGAAACCACAAGAAATCAAGACTTACCGGCTAACTTTGCCTTGTCCAGAAACCTTCATTCATAGGTTTCCGGATACTATCATTTTATCCGGAAACTTCGACCTGCAGCTTAGAAATTCAACCTAAAACCATGTCTGTTCCATTCAGCTTGTTTTAAACACAACCATACAGTCCCAAAACAGTTTATACAAGTGTCTTTAACATTTAATTTGACAGAAAAACATGGATGTAATCAAAAGTGAATGAACTCACCTTAAGGAGATAAAACCCACTTCTCTGCACAATCAATCTTCCAAACTGATATCAATGATTCTGGAAACCTATTCAACACACAGATTCGTTCATAACCATACATCTTATAACAATTTTTTGTCTAAAACCCATGGTGAATTTCTTACCAAATTGAAGACAAAGCTTGATTTCCTCTTTTCTCCTCTTTCTCTCTATTCTTTCTCTCTGTATCCCCAAACCGACTCAGACCAAAACAATTGAGATATTTCTCAATTTCAGCCTATTTATCCATACCCACTTTTAATTAATTACCAAACACACCTTGTTATTTTCATATTATCAGTATTAGCTCCAACTTTGGTTTCTCGTGTTTTTAACCCATCATGAGTTATAAACTTGCAAAGTGATCCAAATCTTAACTCAAATTACAAAATACCCAATTCATATTAAATATAATATAATGAAAATTCGAGATGTTACATAGATGTTTGGATGACCATAACCTGGCTTATAAGATAGTTTATAAGCTAGCTTTTTGAAACACTAATTGAAGTAGCTTTTTGTGAATATTCCAATATTATCCTTATTAATATCAATTATTATTTATTAACTATTATTATAAATAAATACTAATATTTTAAATTTAATTATTATTAATTAATTAATATTAACTGAAAATTAATAAATTAAATTTTAATTATCCATTAATATTAATTTTTATTTATTTAGAGTTATTGTTAATCATATAATTTTTTTTAATATCAATCAATATTTTTTCATTATCAATTACCATTTATCTTTTCAAATATTATTTGATTATTTTTATTCATATTGGATGTAGCTGTTATTTTTATCAATTACTTAGATATTTCTCTAAATTTAGATATGTTTAAAATCTCTCTCATCTTTTCTCTATTTTAGTATAGAGGATAGCATAATTGTTGGAGCAACAAAAATATTAAAATTCCACTTTTTTCCATTTTAGCATAGCTGTTGGAGACGCTCTTACAATCTATCTCACATTTTCTCTATTTTAGCATAGATGATAGCATAGCTGTTGAAGCAACAAAAATACTAAAATCTCATTTTTTTCTATTTTCGCATAACTGTTGAAAATTCTCTAAGAGAATCTCCAAAAGCTATGGTATAATTTTTCTATAATAGAATAGAAAAAGTTCAAATATCTAAAAAAATTACATCCATCTTCAACAGTTACTGTATTTTAGGAATCCAAACATTAGCTTTATTGATAAAATAATCAATACATTTAATAAATTATTATTTCTCTCTCCCACACATTAAATTTAAAACTCTTTTATTGGTGGAAAAATGTTATTATATTATTTCTCTTTCTTCTATAAAGTTTTAGAGATTCCTCAAAATTTAGATATTTTTACAATCTCTCTCCTAATTTTTCTATTTTAGCATACAATATAGCATAGCTGCTGGAGCAAAAAAGTTGTTAAAATCCATCTTTTTCATTTTAACATAGCTGTTGGAGATGCTCTAAGTGTACTTAACGTTAATTAGATGGTGTCTTTCTAATGATTTTTCAATAATTGCTTTGAGTATTTAAGTAGTATTTTGAATTTATGTATTCTTTATTGATGTTCCTAAAAGTTTTTTGAACCTTTTAAATTTTTAATGTTAGTATTTTTTTAATGATGATAAATTAATAAAACATTCTTGTTGGTAAGTGGGTTTATATTAATTACCAATAAATATTGGTTATATATAACATGGTGTCTACAACTAGAAAATTTTAATCAAAAATTTAAACATAAAAAAGAATAAAATAAGAACAATTTGTTCAAAGAAAAAGTTATCGATTGATTCGTAATCAAACAAAAGTCGAAATTTAGTAAAAAAAAATATAATAAACAATATCATTTTTTAAATAAGGGGACATTTGTTTTGATGGAATGATTTTAAAGGTTTGGATTTCGTTGAATTGTTTTGAATTAAAGGGATTTGTACTTGTAATCTTTGGTGTATTTGGTTTGTATGATTTGAAATGAAGTTGAATTCCATTTTTATAAATAATTTATAAAAACGATTTATATTAACTATTAAAAAATAAATTACCTTTTTATTAATTGATTATTATAAAACAAATGTTTTAACATATTTTAAAACATTATTACATACAAATTCTACGAAATCCTGCAAAATACCAATCCAATGAGATTTTTGAATCCCATGTTTGTGGGATTTTAATGAAATCTTGGGGATCTAAAATCCGAGCAATCTTTTAAACAAATATGAGATTGTATTGGAATTGAATTTCAAATCTTATCGAATATTACAAATCAAAGAGGACATAAGTGTCATATTGATTATTTGCACGAAGCCTCCAAAGTATCATGGTCGACTTTGCTCATATATATTCCATAGATACGAATGAAAGAGGAAAGAGAGAAAGTGAAAAGAAAGAGAGAGAGAGAGAGAGAGAGAGAGAGGGTGGAGCGAGAGATATAGAGGGAATAGTGAAAAGAAAGTGAGAGGGGGAGGGAATGATAGGGAAAAGAATAAGGTGGCGTTTGTTTTTTAAGAGATGTTGAAGATTGATTTCATTTCTGATTTTTAAGCGGTGCTGCTGAAATCTGAAATCTGAAACAGTTAGACTGTTTGTTTTTGTCTGCTGACAAACGTCTGAATATATAAAATTGTCTATTTTATCCCGCAGAATGTTATACCGTTGACTTTATAAAATCATCTATTCATTTAAATCAAATTATACTACAATCTATTATTGGTTACCAATAAGATGTCCAAAAAACAACCAACAAGCTGTCAAAAAAACAAGCTTGTTACCGTTATGTTTAACCATTATTTGTTACCAACAAGCTGTCCAAAAACAGCCAACAAAACAGTTAAAACAGTCAAGTACTAGTTGCAAAATTCACAAAACAGTTCAAACCTATTTACATGTAAAGAGTCAAGTACTAGTTGCAAAAGATCCCTTATGTAAACTGTTAAACCTATTTCCATCCCAATAAGACAAATCATGTCCCAATTTTCTGGTGTAAACTCTAACACCCTGATTTTTATCTCAAATGAAGAAATGTTGAACTGGGGGAAATCAGTAAAGAAAGAACCAATTATGGTAGTCTCGGCTATAGTGCCATGTGATTGTAACATATGTCACAATAGCAATGGGGTTACCGAGTGGTTGGTCGTCCCAACGAATGTGCCATGTAATTATGACAATAGGGTAGCACCCGTAATTTTTAGGTAAGCACAATTTCAAGTTAGTGTAAAAATCGATCTTTTAAGAGAGATAGAGGAAATAGGATTTTGGGCTTAAATTCTAGATTTTATGATCTTGTTGGATGAAGAATTCAAATACGAGTCCAACGTTTCTTTTCAGAGCAAAAACGGAGCTAAAACGAAGAATTTATGACCAACACAGTGTTCAGTACATTCTATGCTATAGTGCCCGCGATTGTGACACTGTCACTATAGCATGTCACAATCGCCGGATGCCAAAAGCTCTCGATACATTATGTGCTATAGTGCCCACGATTGTGACAATGTCACAATCGCATGTCACAATCGCACACGGGCACCTGAGCCTTAAAAATGCGATTTTCAGCCCCATTTCACTCCTCACTTCTCCCATTTCATCCCTTTCTCTCCCAAACCGAAACCTTAAGCCTCCAAATTCGATTTTGAGCTATTTGGCCACAAGATTCGAGATTTGCATGTGATTTTCTTCATCTACCATGGTTTTGGGAAACTAATCTAGAACCCTTTCACTTCATCTTCTTCATCAAATCTTTCTAGGGTTTCATCCCACCTTTTTGTCCATTTTGAAGAGTTAGAGCTTGTGGTGCCTTGTTGGTGACCTAGAAGTGTTTTGGTTGGTGGATTCTTGTTGTGGTTGAGATAATCTTCTCTTTTATATCATCTATAGAAATTAGGGTTTTGGTATAAGTTGAGATTATTGATGAAAATGTTTGGAGAACGATTTTAAGTGGTTGGATATGAATACTTATGGTTGGAAACTTATGGATCTAGCTTTTTTGGAAGATTTGGCTTGAGGATTCAAGTTTTTTCAAAGGAGCTCAAATTGGGCGGGAATCTAGATTTAGCCTTAATCTAGCAAAGTAAGTTTAAGTTGATTTGTAAAAGCGTTGTACGTGCCAAAAATGTTATTTTTCAAGTATTTGTGTATTTTACATAAAATTATCAATTGTTGAGTTATTTGGTGCGTTTTGATCTTTTGAAATGTTTAACTTTATAAACCTTGTAAAATACCCATATTTGGGATCTTCGGATTTTTTTATAAGTAAAAATACAAATATGTTTTTAAATGATTTATTGCTCAAATGGAGTTTATTCAATGGTTTAAGCATGTTGGTGTACTTGATTTTATAAACCATTTGGGAAAATGCATATTTTCGTGTTATGAGACATTTTGGAATTTTAAGGGTATGAGTCCATTTGGGAAACCATTTGTCCTAATCTGTGACGAGTTTTGGGTTAATCTTGTCATTGAGGTATACGTTTACATAAGTGTCGTTTAAATGCATTTTACATTATGAGGACCGTTATTTATTGGTCTAATGGGTTTTGAGCATTTAGCTCGGTTTTGACTTTAAATGAGTTTTGGAGACATCTTGTCCGATTTTGATGGCTCAATGTAGAGTCCTATTTATGGTTTGCATTTATTGCAACTTATTGCATATTATTGATAATTACATGCTCGAGTGCAGTAGTCATTCCTGTGTAGTCATGTAATTTTAGACTGTGTTGCATTGGATTCATAGGCACATAAGTCAGTCTTTATTTGATGGTTTATTGGGTGTTGTGGGATTTGACCAGGTCCCCATGTTTTATGACCTTTACCTTGCAAGGATACACTAGGAGGGATGAGTCTGGTTGTTGTAACGTCCCACTTTTCAAAACATTTTATAACATAAGCATTCAAATTACTTAAGTAAGCTTGTCTTTACATCATCATTAAACGTACTAAACAAAGCATTACAGCGGAAGTCTCTAAACTCACAGCCGAGTACTAACTAATCATTATCTCATAACAGAATCTGGAGATCTCTAAGCTCCAAGTTCTCTTTGCCTTCTTCCCTAGTTCTTATTAGAAGAACTTGATGTACGCTTACCTGAAAATGGTTTAGTTTTGAAAGAGAGGGTTAGACCAAAAGGTCTAGTGAATTCCCTCCGAAAACAACATGTAAAAACAATTCGATATCATTTTATTAAAAGGCATCATAAATCTCAATCATCACATATGGTACTGCACTGTGTAATGGATCACTTAACCATTCGCGATCGGGGCCCAAGCAGACTCCCCTTTCGCCCTCTCGTATCGGGGCCCAAGCAGACTCCCCGATACCCGCCTAGGAGGAAACGAATTCCAACCTACCGTTTCGTCATACATAACCAAGGGATCATCAGATCCCGAGGCTCATTGATCCCACAGTACAGACCGACATCACATAACATGCACATACGTTTTATAAAAACATTCAACTCTTCATAAATCATGCGCATCGTTTCAACGTGTCAAACATTCCTTTCTTTCCATGCATATCAGATCATAAATATTTCATGCTTGATAAAACCATATTCAGTAAAAGAATCATTTAACATTTACGTCGTGAAAGAGGGTTAGGGAACTCACCTGGAAAGCAACCTTCTTCTTAGCCTCTTGTCTCGTTACGCTAGTACACCTAATAATTAATTTATAAATCAATTAGGCACATCTCCAATTCTGATCCTAAGTCCCTCTCTTAATTCGGTCTCAAATAACTCATTTAGGTCCATCTAACAAATATTGGATTTCTTTTATCCCTTACTAAGCCCAAGAGGCTTAAGCTAAACTCTAAATACATCGGCCCAAATAGCTAAACGCTACGGGCATGACAGACTAAGCCCAAGCCAACGGTCCCGGACTCCCGGTATGGTTCGACTCCCGGTACCCCGAACTCCCGGTACCCCGACTCCCGGTACCCCGAACTAGCGAACAGGTACGGACTTTATACGATTATACTCGATTTCTTCCTAATCGACGAATAAAAGAGACTTTTATTGCTGCATTCTTACATAAAACTTTTGCATAACAAAGCCATTAAAATCAGAATAATTCTTACTACCATGACAACCCGATTGGATACGATTAAAACCCTCAGGGTGTTCTTAATCCATAACCCAGCTAAAACATGAAGAACAATTTGAAATCTAACTTTTCTAGCTGCCTATTGTGCAAGGATTAACATAAGCGATAGAATACTTACTCACAACGAGCTTCTCTTCCCAATTTCTGCCAGACCAATTTCTACTCCTCTTCCTGCCTTTCTTCTCTTCAGCCGCCAACAAACCAGTGTTTCTCCAAAATGATTGAAAAAACCTAGAATACTGCACCCTTTTATATCTTCTTCAAATTGCATATAAGTCCCCAAGCCAAACTTTCATTCTTTTCATTCTAGACACCAAACTTCCAATCAACTAAGATTTGGGTTGTTACAACACTCCCCCCTTAAAAGAATTTCGTCCCCGGAATTCCTCATTGGAAGAGATGCGGGTATCTTGCCCACACCAACAACTGACACTTCCCTAAGGTAAAGCCACCTTCTGACTCAGTCGACCACCTCATTAACTTCGAATCATGGAACATTGGGTGCATTTCTTCAGCTCTTACGGTATTCTAACTCATCGGATACTGTTCCCATTCAATCGGTCTTAACAATAGAAGATTAAATAAGGCTTCTCATGCGTCTATACTTCCTTTAAGGAGAAACCTGGCTGAATCCCCTGCTACAACGCGAGATTTATTTGCAAGGAAACATTCGCTCATCTGACAGCTTGGCACAAGGTCAACCCTGTACATCCCGACAGCTAACAACCCCGAGTTCTTTCATCGCATCACAACTCACAACCTTGCACCACTCAATAATCGTCTATACATAAAAACATTTTTCCTTTTTCTCGGATCACCTAGACCACAGTTCGTCAATCATCCCTTCCCAACCTCGCTACTTCACCACCCTATACTCAATACGTTACTAAGAGTAGGAACCTCCCAACTCATCAGTGAAGTGTGCAGCTATTCAGATTAGCTTGTCCCGAAACACATCAATTTCTCCCTGATTGCCACGTTCGTTCATTCATAAAAGCATAACTCCGGTTATCCTCATTCCACTGGGACGAGTAGCCATGGTCACACCATGCTATTCTCACTAGCTTAATCACTGTACTACCGGTTCATTTTAACCTTCCTCACATAGTTACTAACCTACTCATTCAGTTGCCTCATCCACTCCTTCCCTGCACAAAACATACACAATTTCCTTCCTCAACATTCCTTCCAACGGTTCGTACACTTATCAATGACAATCTACACAGTACTGTACCTTTCGGCAATACTGTCAAGTTTACTACTTCCAATTTACTCACTTGTTCCGACATACTATCTACACCTTCCCCACGTTAGCGTGGAGCACTGCTCACCAAACATTACCTGCCCCTCTCTCCCGACCTTTCCACATGTTGATCCCGCTTTCTCATTACTTACATAACCAAACAGTTGCATCAAGATCTTATCTTAAGGCATTCAACCAAGCCGTCTTGAAACAAGACCAGTGTTCGACGTCACTACACATTCTTTAATCTCCCACTTTTACCTTCTCAGACATTTCTTTCACACATAAGCAACAGTTCACATTCTTTAAGGATTTCTCATCTATTCCACCATATTTTGACTAACACAACCCTCGTCCTCTTTAAACTTCCAATGACCCCAAAGTGTGTTTCTTAGTAACGTCCCCTATTCACTCTAATAACCCACCCCCTTGGATTCCCTATTACAAACGGATCTATTAACTCAGGAACACCCCGAAACTCGGGTTCCACAATTCTTTCGATTAACCACCATGATCATAAAATCAGACAGATGTATAAATATCGTCATCCCGGCTTTCTTACTTAGATTTAACTTAAATAATTCTTTAACAATCAGTGTGTTAATCCCAATAACACTTTCCCCAGAATTGTAACACATCATGTAATAACAAATGAACGTCATTACTTAACAAATCTATAATATTTTAATCAACCAACCAAATGCTTATACCTCTATCATGACATCTCAAATCAACTAATGATCATACTATCACTCCGACCCACAATCATCATCATGTCATTCCTTAAACATAACCAAAATTTCCAACTATTTCCTTCTAGGATCATTCCCTCACGCATAAGGAACAATTTTCATTCTTTAACGATTTCTCATCTACTATACTACAGCTTGACTAATCTATTCATCATCTTCTTTAAACTTACTCTGCCTTCAAGAATATACTTAACAACATACATAACCACAAAGCTTGGTCTCACAGCTGGGCAATCACCCAATTCTGCCCCGACATTCCATTCCGATGACAGTCAAACTAAACACCAACTTACAAACCACGTACTTCAATAACTGGGATCGCAAAACGTACACTCTACCCGAAATCCCATAAGGATTTCCTTCTAATCCTTCATCTTTCTAACATCGCCTTACTACATCACCGGCTGACACAGATATCTTGGCAATTGAAGCTACTATTCGTTCGTACATTCACCACTCCTATCATCACACTATCGACCAAGTCTCTCATGGTCATTCGTACACAATTCACCCTTTCCTTCATACTCTTCCATATACTACAATCGAGTCTGTCTCGTTACTTAGTTCTCTCCCAACTTGTTGAACTATGACTCACGAGTTCATACTTAGCTCAAACACAAACATCCTAGCTAGCTCTTTATGATTCGAGTCCTTTCTTAGACACGGCACATTTTCTTACTGATTGGTATAGTCTATACTCACTCCGCTTGTGTTACACACCTTATCCTTCTATGGACCCTCCACACCTCGTAACTAGAACGCTTATTCAACGACAGCGGTCTCTCACTAACTTAGCACCCCACAAGGTTTTCTATCCACTTTTGCTCTTCTGGGTCAAGCCTTCGACCTTAACCATCTTGCACGGTCGCTGACTTCGACGCCAATAGTCGACATGTAACTACTTTCTTAACCTATTCTTTAGCGAGGGTTCCTTACGGAACCTAATCCTACCAACATATCATAATTACCCTCAACATTCGTCGCCCTTAATTCAAGACTTACTCATGTAACATCAATATTACAAGCTCACCTCAAAACTCATATCCCACGCCGCGGGCCTTTCATTTCTGCCTCACAACACTACTCATAAAAAGGTGCTAAAACCAACACCTTGATGACTCCTAGTCCTTCCTCCGGACACCATCGTCCCTCGGCAACTGTATTTCCAGTCACCGAACAAGGGTACAGACCCTCATACCACCGATACCAAGGTCCACTACCGATTCTACCACTGTTCACCTTTCCTCTAGAACACATATGCTAATACTACATACGGTCTCCCCTTATTTGTCCAACACCTTTCCGCTCTCGGAGTTCTTCCTTAACTTATAATGTAATATTCTACGACCTAGTAGGTTCATAGCCTTCATGCATGACAATACAGTAAATAAATCTTTTGCACCTTTCATCATTTTAAATAAACAACGTTTGGAAAACACTTGGGTACACATGACCCCATCACTCATATAAATTCAACGCCCTACACAACGATTCGAGAATCGTTTACATGCATCTTTCCGAGAACCTCAATCTTGCTCAATCCGAACAATGTTATTACGAGAGTAATATTTTGCATGAAAATCTTTTCGTATGAGACAATTCTGAAAAAATTACCGACACAAAGTAAACCAGTCGGTTCTCACACTCAATTGTATGATATCAAAAGGTCGATTAAGCATTTTGGTTATAAGTGAATTGCAGGTAACCATTTTGTCAACCATTTTTGTAACAATTTAACTTATCATTAAAAGTGTGGAATACTTTGCAAGCCGTTAACCTCAAAATTTCAATGTGCGACGTACTGAAATCGCTTTTTCTTTAAACGTGCACTCGTATAAGCTGACTCATTTTGTTCAAAGTTGACATTTACATTTTTATTTTAAATCGTGAGAATTTCATGTTACATAAAAGAACGACATGCATGAGACTCTATTTGCAATAGAAGGCTACTCACTCAACGAGGTCAACCGCTTTACTCACGCAGCTTATCCTTGATACTCCACTTACGACCAAGGGTCGCCCTCTCGGTCAAGCACTAACTTGATGTGCATGCGTTCCACATCTCAATTACTCAACCATTTCACATTATTTTTGCTTTGATCGACTACCTCATTTTCTACTTCTACATGCTTTCAATCCACTATAAGCATCTTATTCCATTTGTCCTGCCAACGAAAAGCTCGACTAAAAAGTCAGGACTCCATTGATACTTTCAAGGTTTTGACATTGTTCTATCTTACCATCCCAACTGATCTATCCCATGATTTCCATAACTAGGACTCTCCCAAAACTGGAGTCTTACTCAAACTCAAACATTCATCCTCTCCGAACCCACGAAGAGCTACCTCTAAATGACTCATAACATTCTTCACAACGTTTCTTCTCTACGATGTCTACATACATCACATCACAATGACTCTTACACGACACTTCCCCAAGCAATGGAGCTCGGTCTATCCCTCAGGGATCTTGCTGACCTATTCCTCAACGTTCTCCCAGCCATAGCGCTAAACTGAAAGAAACCGATGGTTAATCCTTGCTAGACGTGACCCAACAAATTTTCTATAAGTAAGGTATTGTAAGCACGCACATGTACCTGTAAGTTCGTAATTACACTGGCCAGGTGTAATCCCAAACTTACCTTACACGTTTGTTCTTGGCACCTTATTTCCTAGCGCGTTTAGTGATCGTTCCTAGAGGCAATCCTATGTCTCGGCTGTGTTCCTCATCTTACAGTTTAAGTTTAGGCCCTAACGGTCACCTAAATCCCTTAAACTATGGCTCTGATACCATTTGTAACGTCCCACTTTTCAAAACATTTTATAACATAACATAAGCATTCAAATTACTTAAGTAAGCTTGTATTTACATCATCATTAAACGTACTAAACAAAGCATTACAGCGGAAGTCTCTAAACTCACAGCCGAGTACTAACTAATCATTATCTCATAACAGAATCTGGAGATCTCTAAGCTCCAAGTTCTCTTTGCCTTCTTCCCTAGTTCTTATTAGAAGAACTTGATGTACTCTTACCTGAAAATGGTTTAGTTTTGAAAGCGAGGGTTAGACCAAAAGGTCTAGTGAATTCCCTCCGAAAACAACATGTAAAAACAATTCGATATCATTTTATTAAAAGGCATCATAAATCTCAATCATCACATATGGTACTGCACTGTGTAATGGATCACTTAACCATTCGCGATCGGGGCCCAAGCAGACTCCCCTTTCGCCCTCTCGTATCGGGGCCCAAGCAGACTCCCCGATACCCGCCTAGGAGGAAACGAATTCCAACCTACCGTCTTGTCATACATAACCAAGGGATCATCAGATCCCGAGGCTCATTGATCCCACAGTACAGACCGACATCACATAACATGCACATACGTTTTATAAAAACATTCAACTCTTCATAAATCATGCGCATCGTTTCAACGTGTCAAACATTCCTTTCTTTCCATGCATATCAGATCATAAATATTTCATGCTTGATAAAACCATATTCAGTAAAAGAATCATTTAACATTTACGTCGTGAAAGAGGGTTAGGGAACTCACCTGGAAAGCAACCTTCTTCTTAGCCTCTTGTCTCGTTACGCTAGTACACCTAATAATTAATTTATAAATCAATTAGGCACATCTCCAATTCTGATCCTAAGTCCCTCTCTTAATTCGGTCTCAAATAACTCATTTAGGTCCATCTAACAAATATTGGATTTCTTTTATCCCTTACTAAGCCCAAGAGGCTTAAGCTAAACTCTAAATACATCGGCCCAAATAGCTAAACGCTACGGGCCTGACAGACTAAGCCCAATCCAACGGTCCCGGACTCCCGGTATGGTTCGACTCCCGGTACCCCGAACTCCCGGTACCCCGACTCCCGGTATCCCGACTCCCGGTACCCCGAACTCCCGGTACCCCGACTCCGGGTACCCCAAACTAGCGAACAGGTACGGACTTTATACGATTATACTCGATTTCTTCCTAATCGACGAATAAAAGAGACTTTTATTGCTGCATTCTTACATAAAACTTTTGCATAACAAAGCCATTAAAATCAGAATAATTCTTACTACCATGACAACCCTATTAGATACGATTAAAACCCTCAGGGTGTTCTTAATCCATAACCCAGCTAAAACATGAAGAACAATTTGAAATCTAACTTTTCTAGTTGCCTACTGTGCAAGGATTAACATAAGCGATAGAATACTTACTCACAACGAGCTTCTCTTCCCAATTTCTGCCAGACCAATTTCTACTCCTCTTCCTGCCTTTCTTCTCTTCAGTCGCCAACAAACCAGTGTTTCTCCAAAATGATTGAAAAACCTAGAATACTGCACCCTTTTATATCTTCTTCAAATTGCATATAAGTCCCCAAGCCAAACTTTCATTCTTTTCATTCTAGACACCAAACTTCCAATCAACTAAGATTTGGGTTGTTACAGTTGTGCTATGTAACAACTCAGGCCAACCGTATCAGATATTGTCCGCTTTGTCCACACACCTGGACTCCCGATTTTAAAACGCGTCTGATAGAGGAGGTATCAGGTCCTTATAAGGCAATCTTTGTTCCCCTCCCCAACCAATGTGGGATCTTACAATCCACCCCCCGTGGGAGCCCAACGTCCTCGCTGGCACACCAGTCCGGTTCCTGGCTCTGATACCAACTTGTAGCACCCTCAAATTTGGAAATAGCAACTAAATAAAATTTTCAATAAAACAACCAATTAAGGATAAAATACCTTCTACAACCATTCTTGGAAATACCTCAATATAAAAACATAATAATTTCAGCAATCAAAAACCTAAGTCATTCGCCAAGGCAACCAAAGGTCGGGCGTTACTCAACCCCAAAACAAGTTGCTATTCCCCAAATGCGGAAGACTTCACCAAGCTACTTACTTCTTGAGCACACATCTAGGTCTCCACTCTTCACAATGTCACCAGAACTATATCCCAACCAGGCATGCCGACAAATAAAAAGGTTAGGCTAACGGCTAGCGAGTTCAATAATTTTTTTCATGATTATATAATTCGTAAAGCGAGAAAGGTGCAATTTAAATCGTGAGTTTTAACGTATTTACTTTAAATGCAAACCACCCATTTCCCAACGCACACAAATCCCGTAACGAAAGCTCTAATATAAAATGATTCTCAAAATGGACTCAACCCGAAACTCACTTGAAAAGTGAAATAGTAATTGATTTCCAAAATAATAAGACATGAATAAATATCCATTATTCAAAACATCCCAAACACGGATGAGACATACATCACAACACATAAAATATGGAAAGCAATCCATATAAATAAAATATGTCACCGAAAACATGGATAAACATAAATACCCAAACAACACCTTTCGGTGACGGGGGAGACCCGATTCCATGGTATGTGGCGGAACACAAAGTTAAGTCGTTTAACCATGTTATTGAACTACACCTCAGATCATGAATCTATTGTCTGCTTTAATAAGCTCCAACTCAAGTCGGACTTTATTGCCTGCTAGCTAAGCTACACCTCAAGTCCCCAACCCAGCAATGGGTGGCACCACCATTGCCTGTTGTGCCCAGCTACACCTCAAGGATACACGATCTTATTGCCTATTCATTCTTGTAACGTCCCCAAAACATAGCATGCATTAAATCATAAGTTAAACATCCAAATTACATAATTAGCTTGTCTTTAACATCATCAATGAACTACACTAAATAAAACTTGCTAGGGGAAGTCTCTAAACTCACAGCCGAGCACTATCTATATTCTTCAAAGCAAAACTGGGAGCCTCACACGCTCCATCACCTCCTTGCCGACTCTCGATCCTACTTAGAAGAACTCGAAGGTCGTTTACCTGAAAATGGTTTAGTTTTGAAAGCGAGGGTTAGACCAAAAGGTCTAGTGAATTCCCTCCAAAAACAACATATTTAAACAGTTGGAAAACATTTGAAAGACTTATAAATAATTTGTAACATATCCTCAAACATGGTGTTGCATTGTGTTGTGGATCACATAACATATTGCGATCAGGGCCCCAGCAGACTCCCTTCTCGCCACTTGGAATCCCCGCGGATCCCCCTCTACCGAATAGGATGAAAACAAATTCCATCCTACCGGTCTATCATACATAACCAAGAGTCCTAAGACCCCGAGAACCTCTCTTAGATCCCACAGTGCAGACCGACTCCACATAGTGTACACATATGTTCATGCAAACATGTAAAATATACTTTTCATAAATCATATCTTTCATAATGTCATGCCAAACACCTCTTTCGTTTAAGATAAGATCGTTCGTGAAAACCATGCAAATCAATTCATACTTTTCATGCTCAATAAACCATACTCAGTAAAAGAAACATTTATCACTTCGCGTCGTAAAAAGGGTTTAGGGAACTCACCTTGATTGTCGTACGATGCACTTCCTAAACACCTTCAAGCTACACCCACATAACACCTAAGGTAAAAGATCCACATCAGATAAATAGTTCAGCCCCACTATCCGGATACCCTTTTCCGGACACCACACTTGTCCGGACGCTACCCTTTTCCGGACGCTACACTTGTCCGGACGCTGCACTTTTCCGGACACCACACTTGTCCGGAAGCTGCACTTTTCCGAACACCACACTTGTCCGGCAACACCACCCGGACACCTTCACGGGACACACACCCGGACACATGCAACGTATCCGGACACCACCAAACGCTGGTGTCCGGAAAACGCTGCTGTTCGAACTTAGAATTTCTACAACTGATTTCTAACCCAATTTTAGCCATTAGTTTGATTAGATAACCATAAGGGTTCATCCACCAACCCCAAACACCCAAATAATCCCACTTTAAATCTCTTAAATCGATTCATTAATACAAAACCCATAAAACTCATTTTCAAGGAAAATATGGTGAAAATCCATTAATCTATAACATCAGTCTTAAGAATCCATAACAAAGAGAAGGAGGAGCACTACCCTAATCAGAAGGACGAATTAGGATGTTTTACCTTCAGATTCTAGCTTGGTTCTTCCTTTCACTCTTGATTTCTTCTCAAGCCTTCTTCCTTTCTTCCTTTCTTTCTTCCTTAGCCACCAACACCAAGAGCACTCCCACACAACACTGATTTCAGCCAAATGGAGGTTGCCCTAGGGATTGGAGTCTATATATACACTTCATAAATTGACAATCTAGTCCCTCAAGTTAACTTCCATTTATTTCACTTTGACCACCAACTTTAAAACTCACTAGAATTTTGGGTTGTTACAACACTCCCCCCTTAAAAGAATTCCGTCCCCGGAATTCCTCATTGGGAAAAAGATGCGGGTATCTTGCCCACACCAAATCTGACACTTCCCCCAAGGTAAAACTATTTCTGACTCAGTCAACCATCTCATTAAATTCGAAACAAGAAACCTTGTGTGCACTTCCTTCAGTTCTTACGGTACTTCTAACTCGAAGGCTACTGTTCCTACTCGGTTGGTCTAGACAACAGAAGATTAACCAAGGCTTCTCAAGCATCTATACTTCCTTTGAGAAGGAACTTGGCTAAATCCTCCGCCACCACACGAGGTTCATTTACCATGAGACAAACACCCACTTGACAGCTTGGCACCTGACCAACCCTGTACACCTCGACAACTCATAACCCATAGTTCCTTCATCGTATCAAAACTCTCAACCCTATACCACTCAACAATCATCTATGCAGATAACGTTTCCCCTTTCTCGGACCACCTAGACCACGGTTCGCCAACCATTACATATATCTCCACCACTTCATCACTCCATCCTTGTACGTAACCCAGGGTAGGAACCTTCAAACCTAACGTTGAAGTGTTCACCTACTCGAATTAAGCTTATCCTGAAACACATCAAATCCTCGCTGATTACCACGTTCGTTCGGTCATAAAACATAACTCCGGTTACCCTCACCCAACTGGGAGGAATAACCATGGTCACACCGTACTATTCTCACTAGCTTAAACACTGCACGACCAAATCGTTTAAACATTTCTCTCAAAGTCACTAACTTAACTCATTTAGTTGTCTCATCCACTTCTTCCCTGCACAAAACATACACAATTTCCTTCCTCAATATTCTTTCCAACGGTTCGCACACTTAACAATGACAATCTACGCAATACTGTACCTTTCGGCAATACTGTCAAGTTTACTACTTCCAATTTACTCACTTGTTCCGACATGCTATATATACCTTCCCCACGTTAGCGTGGAGCACTGCTCACCAAACATTACTTGCCCATCTCTCCCGACCTTTCCACATGTTGATGCCGCTTTCTCATTGCTTACATAACCAAACAGTTGCACCAAGATCTTATCTTAAGGCATTCAACCAAGCCGTCTTGAAACAAGACCAGTGTTCGATGTCACTACACATTCTTTAATCTCCAACTTTTACCTTCTCAGACATTTCTTTCACACATGAGCAACAATTCACATTCTTTAAGGATTTCACATCTATCCCACCACATTTTGATTAACACAACCCTCATCCTCTTTAAACTTCCAATGACCCCAAAGTATGTTTCTTAGTAACGTCCCCAATTCACCCCCCTTGGATTCCCTATTACAAACGGATCTATTAACTCAGGAACACCCCGAAACTCGGGTTCCACAATTCTTTTGATTTACCACCATGATCATAAAATCAGACAGATGCATATATACCGTCATCCCGGCTCTTTTACTTAGATTTACCTTAAATAATTCTTTAACACTCAGTGTGCTAATCCCAAAAACACTTCCCCAAGAATTGTAACACACCCTGTAATAACAAATGAACGTCATTACTTAACAAATCTATAAAATTTTAATCAACCATCCAAAGGCTTATACCTCTATCATGACGTTTCAAATCACTAATGATCATACTACCACTCCGACCCAAAATCATCATCATGTCATTCCTTAAACATAACCAAAAGTTCCAACTATTTCCTTCTAGGATCCTTCCCTCACGCACAAGGAACAATTTTCATCTCACCTACTATACTACAGCTTGACTAATCTATTCATCATCTTCTTTAAACTTACTCTGCCTTCAAGAATATACTTAACAACATACATGACCACAAAGCTTGGTCTCACAACTGGGCAATCACCCAATTCTGCCCCGACATTCCATTCCGATAACAGTAAAAAATAAACATCAACTTACAAACCACGTACTTTAACAACTGAGATTGCAAAACGTACACTCTACCCGAAATCCCATAAGGGTTTCCTTCTAATCCTTCATCTTTCTAACATCGCCTTACTACATCGTCGGCTGACACAGATATCTTGGCAATTGAAGCTACTATTCATTCGTACATTCATCACTCCTATCATCACACTACCGACCAAGTCTCTCATGGTCATTCGTACACAATTTGAACTTGCCTTCACATTTCCTCGCATACACGATCGAGTCTATCTCGCTACTTTGTCTTTTCTCACTCTAGCTGAACTATAACTCCCTAGTTCCCAATTAGCTCAAATGTAATCGTTCTTGCTCGCTCTTTACGATCTGAGGCCTTACAAAAGCTGGACACAGTCCCTCACTGGACGATAGAATCTACACACTTGCTTCGCTCGTGTTACATACCTCATCATTCTACGAACCCTCCATACTTCGTAAATAGAACGCTTAATCAAAACAATAACTTCTCATCCTCTTAGCACCCCTACCAGGTGTTCTATCAACTTTCAACCTTCTGGTTTAAGTCTTCGGCCTCAACCATCTTACACAACCGTCGACTTCTACCACAACAGATAACCTGTAACTACTTTCTTAGTTTATTCTCTAATAAGGGTTCTTTACGGAACCTAATCCTACCAACATATCATAATCACCTCATAATACGCCTCTCTCTTTTCTGAACTTACTCCTGTAACATCAATATTACAAGCTCACCTCAAAACTCATATCCAACACCGTGGACATTTCGCTTCTGCCTCTCAACACTACTCAACGAGTTGCTAGTACCAACACCTCGATGACTTCTACTCCTTCCCCTGGGCCCAATCCGTCCCTCAACAACCGTACTTCCAGTTACCGAACGAGGGTGCAAACCCTCATACAACTGATACTATATTCCACTTCCGATTCTATCGCTGTTCACCTTTCCTCTTGAACACATATACTGCAACCACGTACGTTCTCCCCTGACTTGTCCAACACCTTTCCACTCTCGAAGTTCCTTCTTAACTTATAACGTAATATTCTACGACCTAGTAGGTTCATAGCCTTCATGCATGACAATACAGTATATAAATCTTTTCGCACATTTCATCATTTTAAATAAACAACGTTTGGAAAACACTTGGGTACACATGACCCCATCACTCTTATAACTTCAACGCCCTGCACAACGATTCGAGAATCGTTTGCATGCATCTTTCCGTGAACCTTAATCTTACTCAATTCCGAGCGATGTTATCACGGCAGTAATACGTTGAATGAAAATCCTTTCATACGACACCATTTCGAATTAAATTACTGACACCAAGTAAACCAGTCGGTTCTCACACTCTTTTATATGATGTCAATCGGTTAAAATTTATTTGATTGTAAAAGTTTTGTTGGCACACGTGTTCTCGCCCTTTTGTAATAATTTAACTTATCATGAAAAGTGTGAAATACTTTGCAATCGTTAGGCTCAAAATTTCATTGTGCAATGTGAATGAAATCACCTTTTCTTTTAACATACGCTTGCACATTCCGACCCCTTTTTGATCAAAATTGATATTTACACATTTAATTTAAATCGTGAAAATTTTCATGTGATATTTAAGAAAGCTGTGCATGAGACTCTACATGCAATTGAAGGCTACTCACCCTAGCAAGGTCGACCGTTTTACCCACGCAACTTATCCTTGACACTCTTCCTTCGCCCAAGGGTCGCCCTCTTGGTCAAGCACTAACTTGATGTACATGCGTTCCACATCTCACTCACTCAACCATTTCACACTATTTTCGCTTTGATCGACTATCTCACCTTCTACTTCTACACGCTTTCAATTCACTATGAGTATCTTATTCCATTTATCCTGCCAATGAAAAGCTAGACTAAAAAGTCAGGGCTCCATTGATACTTTCAAGGTTTTGACAATGTTCGATCTTACCCTCCCAACTGATCTATCCCATGGTTTCCATAACTAGGACTCTCCCGAAACTGGAGTCTTACTCAAACTCAAACATTCATCCTCTCTGAATCCACGAAGAGCTACCTCTAGACGACTCATAACATTCTTCACAACGTTTCTTCTCTACGATGTCTACATACATCACATCATAATGACTCTTACACGACACTTCCCCAAGCAATGGAGTTCGGTCTATCCCTCAGGGATCTTGCTGACCTATTCCTCAACGCTCTCCCAGCCATAGCGCTAAACTGAAAGAAACTGATAGTTAATCCTTACTAGACGTGACACAACAAATTTGCTATAAGTAAGGTATTGTAAGCACGTACATGTACCTGTAAGTTCGTGATTACACTGGCCAGGTGTAATCCCAAACTTACCTTACACGTTTGTCCTTGGCACCTTATTCCTAAGTGCATTTATAGTGATCGTTCCTAGAGGCAATCCTATGTCTCGGCTGTGTTCCTCATCTTACAGTTTAAGTTTAGGCCCTAATGGTCACCTAAATCCCTTAAACTAAGGCTCTGATACCATTTGTAACGTCCCCAAAACATAGCATGCATTAAATCATAAGTTAAACATCCAAATTACATAATTAGCTTGTCTTTAACATCATCAATGAACTATACTAAATAAAACTTGCTAGTGGAAGTCTCTAAGCTCACAGTCGAGCACTATCTATATTCTTCAAAGCAAAACTGGGAGCCTCACACGCTCCATCACCTCCTTGACGACTCTCGATCCTACTTAGAAGAACTCGAAGGTCGCTTACCTGAAAATGGTTTAGTTTTGAAAGCGAGGGTTAGACCAAAAGGTCTACTGAATTCCCTCCAAAAACAACATATTTAAACAGTTGGAAAACATTTGAAAGACTTATAAATAATCTGTAACATATCCTCAAACATGGTGCTGCACTGTGTTGTGGATCACATAACATATTGCGATCAGGGCCCCAGCAGACTCCCTTCTCGCCACTTGGAATCCCCGCGGATCCCCCTCTACCGAACAGGATGAGAACAAATTCCATCCTACCGGTCTATCATACATAACAAAGAGTCCTAAGACCCCGAGAACCTCTCTTAGATCCCACAGTGCAGACCGACTCCACATAGTGTACACATATGTTCATGCAAACATGTAAAATATACTTTTCATAAATCATATCTTTCATAATGTCATGCCAAACACCTCTTTCGTTTAAGATAAGATCGTTCGTGAAAACCATGCAAATCAATTCATACTTTTCATGCTCAATAAACCATACTCAGTAAAAGAAACATTTATCACTTCGCGTCGTAAAAAGGGTTTAGGGAACTCACCTTGATTGTCGTACGATGCACTTCCTAAACACCTTCAAGCTACACCCACAGAACACCTAAGGCAAAAGATCCACATCAGATAAATAGTTCAGCCCCACTATCCGGATACCCTTTTCCGGACACCACACTTGTCCGGACGCTACCCTTTTCCGGACGCTACACTTGTCCGGACGCTGCACTTTTCCGGACACCACACTTGTCCGGCAACACCACCCGGACACCTTCACGGGACACACACCCGGACACATGCAACGTATCCGGACACCACCAAACGCTGGTGTCCGGAAAACGCTGCTGTTCGAACTTAGAATTTCTAAAACTGATTTCTAACCCAATTTTAGCCATTAGTTTGATTAGATAACCATAAGGGTTCATCCACCAACCCCAAACACCCAAATAATCCCACTTTAAATCTCTTAAATCGATTCATTAATACAAAACCCATAAAACTCATTTTCAAGGAAAATATGGTGAAAATCCATTAATCTATAACATCAGTCTTAAGAATCCATAACAAAGAGAAGGAGGAGCACTACCCTAATCAGAAGGACGAATTAGGATGTTTTATCTTCAGATTCTAGCTTGGTTCTTCCTTTCACTCTTGATTTCTTCTCAAGCCTTCTTCCTTTCTTCCTTTCTTTCTTCCTTAGCCACCAACACCAAGAGCACTCCCACACAACACTGATTTCAGCCAAATGGAGGCTGCCCTAGGGATTGGAGTCTATATATACACTTCATAAATTGACAATCTAGTCCCTCAAGTTAACTTCCATTTATTTCACTTTGACCACCAACTTTAAAACTCACTAGAATTTTGGGTTGTTACAATTCTCTAGTAAGTTACACCTCAAGGTTTCCATTGAACCTTTATTGCCTACTTACTAACATTCAAGAATTGGAGTCTCGGCTCCTTACTTGATAACCACAAATGTTCAACCCTCGTACACAATTGTTAGAACATCAACTATAAACCCAACAAATCCCGGAGTACAACCCAATACGGTTCCTCTCCAAAACACCGGGACACAAAATGCCAAAGTGGCGTACGTTCCAAAGTGCGAATACCAAGACTCTCTACCATATAAATATGACCAACTCTTATGCCTATGGATCCAATGCATTACGGTCTAAAAGTACATGACTCCACTTTAACGACACACACACTCAAAACATGTACTCTTCAAATAAAATGCAATAAATGCGACTGACGACCAAAGCTCCACATTCAATTATTAAAATCCAGACAAATGTCCTCAAGACTCATTAAAGTCATAAACCGAGCCATAAGCTTAACCAAAACCAATTAACTACTTCTGAAATCCAAATAGTGCATTAGACGTATATACTCCACGTTTAAGTGAAATGTGCTCCATAGACTCGAATTACTCAACACAACTCTCAAAATAAGACACGTCATTTTTAAAGTACACATCAAGTGCATTTATACCCAAAGATTTACAAACGTAAGATAAATCATTTAAAGTATCAATACTTAAGGTTCATCAATCAAAATACCCGGTTTATGTCTTTTCTCAAACTGAAGGGTTTACTAATTCTAAAATGTCCACAAGGGTCGGAAATGACCCAAAACCCAATGACCCACACGTTCATGCTTTAAAACATACCACCACATAAGATTATGCATATTTCCAACAAAACACTAAAAGTGCATTTTTACTAAATAATCTTCAATTATGCAATAATTATCAAAACACTTCAATTAATACTCATTTTGTCAAGTTATCCAAGAATCTCAAAGGTGGTGTTTTGTGAGATTTATAAAATCAAATACCCTAAGTAATCAAAATCACTCAAATAACTCAGCGATAAATATTTTCATGTAAAACACTTTAAAATAAACATTTTGGCATGTACAACGTTTTCACAAATCAACTTGAACTCACCTTGCTAGGTTTAGGCTAAATCTAGATTTTCTCCAATTTAAGCTCCTTTGAAGAAACTTGAATCTTCAAGCCAAACCTTCCAAAAATCTAGATCCACAAGTTTCCAACCATAAATATCCATATGCAACCATTTAGAATCGTTCCCCAAACAATTTACATCAAAATCTCTATTTATACCAAAACCCTAATTTTGACCTAACTTTCCCAAAATCATCCAAACCGAAGATTGAATAAATGAAACACAAGGAAGTCATAAATGGAGTATTTATAACTCAAATAAGGATTTAGAAAAGAAGATGGTGAACTTACCCCATGGATCTTGAGTAAAACCTCAAAACTCTAGAATCCCAAGAAAATGGAGATGAAGCTTGAAGATGGAGATGAAGAAGATGAACTCTTGATCCTAGCATCCACTTCTTAGTTTTGATAATGAGTGAACACTTTTAAACCCTAAGGAAATGCCCTAAAATCACTAGGGTTCATGTGAGAGGGTAGGAGATAGTTTGGGAGAGAAAGGGGTTGATTGGGAGGTGAAAAATGAGAGAAAAGCCTGAAAATTCATATTTGACAGCACCCAGTTACCTGCATGCGACAATGACAGCGACTTTGACACTGGTCATTGTCGCTAGTCATAGTAGCTCAGGAGGTACCGAAACTGTTTTGGCCATAACTTCTTCGTTTTAACTCCGTTTTCGCTCTAGAAAGGACCGTTGGACTCGTATTTGAATTCTCCATCCAACAAGACTATAAAATCTAGGATTTATTGCAAAATTCTATTTTTCATGTTTATCTTCAAAGATCGACACTTTCCAGAAATTGGGGTGTTACAGGTTGCTCGGGATTTGGCTGGAAAAATCGTTGTTATGTAAAAAAAACCCAGCGAGTTGAGTTAGACTGCTGATAGAGAACAGGATGACGCCGAAAAACTTGTTCCCCGATAGATCTATACGGGTTATACGAGTCAAGTTGGATAGACTTGGTGGGAACCCACCAGAAAAGATGTTATCCTACAAATAAACACTGTGAAGGAAAGCGAGGTGGAAAAATCAGAAGAGATGCCGTCGGTGAGGCCGTTGGAGTGGCAAAGAGAGAGAGAGAGAGAGGATAGCACCGAGGTGTTAAGGACCAAATCCGAGTTTCAATAGTTGAGAGACAAAAGAATTTATAAAATATTATTAAAATATTCAACATAATTTATAAAATATTATTTATATCCTAAACATTTAATCTCAAAGATTTTTGCTGATGGAAAGAATAAAAAATCATATCTTTAACCTAAGTAATCATTTTTTTAATAGTTCTTAGGTTCTGGAGATTTTCTTAATCTCTTCTACTTTATCCAGTTTTATCGGTCCTAATAAAAATTAATATATTACAATTAAATTAAAAATAATATTTAGATAGGTACGTAGTGACAGCGGTTTCCATGGGTGGGGGAAAGGGAATGCAAGCTGAATCAGGGGACGCGTGGCGGGATTATAGAAACACGAACCTTTACACAACGCATGACTTATGTTTTGTGGCACCATTCCGTTTGGGGTTTTGACAAGAAAGAAGTAGTTGATTGAGCAGCTGGTACTGACTGGAATGGACTGGAATGGAATCCTGATCGGAATCAGGTGCATGTTTCATTTCGTTAATTTCTTCTTGTTTCAATTCCATATATGTAACACCTTGATTTGTTTGCCATTGAAATGCCCTTTTGCATCAACAACTCGACCTTCCTTCAGATTGCTTCCAGTTATGATTACAAAGTCAACATGTATGTGATTCCTTGCATTCGGTTTTACCTCCTCCATCATAAACTCTTTTTCTTTCTTCAGTTGCATTTCCTGTTCAAGCAAACACACACACACACACACACCATTAGTCACAGTTTACACAACATCTCAAATAATTAGAAGAGACTAGCAGTTATTAGTGGGATTTCGACATTCAGTTTGATTGATGTCTGAGTATATAATTCGAAAAAGGCCTAAAGGTTGAGGAAATGGCCTAACTGCTATATATTGAAGTGGGAGTCGGATTAAGGTAAATTAACAAATTCCAGTTGCCAACTCGTGAGGACCAAAGGACCAAGTATGAGCAGAGTAACACAAATGTCTTAGGTACCAACTTTTGAACAACGGGGATAACCTCAAGTCAGTGGGAAAAGAGTGTGAATCATTTCATATGATGCAGGGAATTTAGTGTTAGAACTGACGGTAGAAACTCTTTGTGCATATGATTATTGAGGTTAGATTTCAACTTCAATAAGCTATCTTTTTAGGTTGATTTCCATGGCGTACAGGGACAAATTCGATATAGCAGTTTCTTGGTTGATGAATTGTTTAGCCTTAAATGCATCAAATTTTTTTAACAAGCATAGAAAAGTCTTTGTCAATACAGCTACAACGGTAAAGAGGTGCCAAATATTTATCAAGAAAGTTGACTTTAATCAAGTCTGCAAATACTTTAAACCAAAGGTTTCTACATGACTAATTTGCTGAACATTTCATGTGGATGAGTACTAGGATGGCATTATGAATCGTGAATACCGAAGGCATGGAAGCAGTAAATGAACAAATTAGCATATCATTGCATTCAAGGTCTGGTGGAGTCTTATTCTAAAGGTGCTAGTATGTGGTCAACATCAGATAGATGGCCAAACATGAGTCTGCCTCAAGAAAATGATGGAACAAAACTATAAAATGTGTTGAATTATTTAAAGATACGAGCTTGAAACCATATTGCAGTATATAGGCAACTACAGTTACATTCCAAGGCTATATTTGGAAAACTACCTGATAAGCTTGTTAGATGATCAAATAATGTACAAATTTTGTTACATAAAATTTGTACAATAAATTGCGTTAACAAAATAACCTGACTCTCTCTCTCTCTCTATATATATATATATATATATATATATATATAGAGAGAGAGAGAGAGAGAGGTTCAGGGAAAAACCTAAAAAAACGAAAAACTGAAGAACACTCAGGTGACCCTTCATCTGGATGGTATGCACTTGTGTATGTAGATAAATTATGTTTTTTTTGTTTTTATGCACAAGTGCATTATGCATTTGTGCATTATGCATTTGTGCATATGCACAAATGCATGTTATAAATTACCTGTATGCACAAGTGCATACCGCCCAGATGAAGGGCTGCCAGAGTGTTCCTTAGTTTTCCGTTTATTTGAGGTTTTCCCTTGAACCTGACCCTATATATATATATATAATATTTGTTTAATTTTAATTGGAATTTAAAGAAAAAGAAAATTGCAATTTTGTCTAGTGTTTGTTGTCTTTAGTGAAAAACAAAAAATATAAGTAAAATGACCAAAATGCTCTCATTTGCAAGTCATACGAGGGTTTTAATAGAGGCAATCTAAGGATGTTACTCCTTAGGGATCAAAATCGAACACTTTTGCAAACCATAGAGTTTTTCTTACAATAAAAAATTTATAGAGACCAAAAATAAGAAAAACAACAAACCACGTGAACCAAAATTGCAATTTACTCTAAAATAAATAAGGTTGTGGTTTTTATTTTGAAATGGTGTATAAATGACACGCGTGAAGTTCACATCTAAATTACACTACACATGCGTGGACATGCCATTCCTCTTTATCTCAACACACAAGATATAGGATATTAGAGAGAAAGAGACAAGGGCCAAGTGGGTCTGTAATTAACCATTTTTATAAGATAAAGTATGTAAAGGTCATTTATTAAATGTTTTAACGTTTTAAGTATTAATTAATCAAGTGTAATTTGTTTTATTAGATGAACATGATAAGAACTGAGAATCTTACCTGGTAAGTGAAGGAGAAGACGTTCATCCGGTTAGCACTTATTGGGTAAGTGACGCTTATCAACTATCCATTTTGATGGCCGAAAAAGTTACCCGATAATGTTGGGGTGATGATTTTCGCTGGAAAAAAAGCTTACCAAGTAAGCATCTAGTAAACGAGGGTGGGGTTTGGTGAGAATGAAAGTTATATTGAGAAGTACTGGTTAAGGCTTGTGGGGGATGTGGCTAGTAACACATCTACTCCAAGTTCGAATCCAGACGCTTCCAACTTGTGGCCACTGGGGATAAACTCAGGGGTGCACGCTTTCGCACTCGGTGAATGTTGCCTGGGATTAGTCGGGTCAATTGGCTCGGATACCCTTACAAAGTTATATTGAGAAGGGTAAGAAATGATCTCCACCCTTGGATGCATGGGCGGACCCAGTTAATGGCATACGGTGACACGTGCTACCGTATCGTTTCTCCGCTGTAAGGTACAAAAAATAAGTTCGTAAAAGGTGCAACCGTATCAATTTGTTTTGTGTCATCATATATATTTTGAAACTGTAGTAAGAGACAAGTTTCCATTGGTAGAGTTGGTTTAGCAAGACTTTATTCTACTTAAGACCCGGGTTCGAGTCTTGTTCGAGTCTTGTTAGAGTCATTTTTGTAGTTTTTAGCTTTTAATTTCATATTTATTGTTTCTAAAAAAATTACAATACTAGGACTCGAAATTGAGACCTTCAATTTGAAAAGAAAGGGACTAACCACCAAACCAATATTAATTTTATAAAAATTATCTCTTTATTTGTTTCTTATAGTCAAATGGTGCCACCATTTGAAAAAAATTATGGGTCCGTCCCTGCTTGGATGCACATTAGGATGAAATGCACCGGATCAATTTTTGCATCAAGTGCGATTCATGGATGGAGGTGAGATTATAAGTGACCAATAGTCTAAATTAGGGATGGTGATTTGACCCGACCCGATGGGGAACCCGGTCCACCCGACCCGGCCGGGTCCGGGTAATACCCGGTTTTGCGGGGGCGGGGACCGGGGGCGGGTAAACCCGGTTTGCTCCAACCGGGGCCGGGGCCGGGTGAACTACTCCCCAACCCGCCCGGTACCCGGTTTTATTATATTATATATTAAATATATATTTTATTATTAATTAATTAGATACATTTCCTACTTTTTCCCAAAATTAGGTTACTCTCTTTTGGTTTTGGTTTAGTTTGAATTTTTGATATTGCCTTGCTTGTTTCTCCCAAGTCCCAACTGGGCATAGAAAGAAAAAAAGAAGAAGTTAGGCACTTAGGCTGAGCTTTGTTTGTGTGCAGACATTTTGATTCCATTATTCCATATCAAATATTGACATAGTGTGTTAGGCTGTTACTTAAACTTGTTTTATTATTTATTGTAATCTGTCAAAATAAGAAGAAGAAAAAAAGCAACAAAAAAAGTTGCATAAACCGGGTTTTTTACCGGGTTTGACCTGGTATATGACCGGGGCCGGGTGGCTAATCCCCGTACCCGCCGGGGACCGTGGCCGGGTGTAGGAGGCTGAAACCGGGGTCGGGGCCGGGTGAGCGGATACCCGCCCCAAACCCACCCCGTTACCATCCCTAGTCTAAATCTCTTCTTATCTTCCCACCTTAACTTTTCTTGTCACATGATCATTCATCTAGTAAATGGTCCCAAAAAGTGTAACTATTTTTTTAATGTAACTTCAAATCAAATTTTGACCACCACACTTTTTTTAAGACACCACACTTAATATTAGTTTTATATAAATATGTGATTAATAACTTTTGTTTATTCTTTTATATTGTTGTTAAACTTGACTTTTATGTAGTTTAATATTTTATTATCAGCTAAAATAGAGTAAACTACGATTTTCGTCCCTATGGTCTGCTGCTAGTTTCTATTTTTGTCCCTGATTTTTAAAAACTGCTTTTTTCGTCCTTATAGTTTTCATTTTGTTTCTCTTTTCGTCCCTGAGCCTAACTTTGTTAAAAGTGTGTGTTAAATTAGGGGTAGTTTTGTCTTTTTCACTTTTTCTTTTTTTAGATAGGCTTTTTTCACTTTTTCTTATTTTCCTTATTTAAATGGGAATTTAATTAAAATACCCAAAGTTTGACTTTGACTTACCAAAATACCCATTTCTCTCCCGAATTTACCAAAATACCCACATAATCCGCGATTAATCCCGCGATCGCGGGATAGGGCACACGTGGCCCGCGGTTTTGGCCAAAACGCCCCGCTATACCCCCCAACTATCCTCACGTCTACACTTTTGGTCCCTCCCCGCGACTGACCCCGCGATGGGTCCCGCGACCAGACAAAAAAAATGCAATTTTGGTCCTTTTTGCACGAATCTTTGCATGCTTTTACTGTTTTTTTCCACAATTATTGTACTTTGAAGACCAATTTGTGGTTGAAATTCATTGGCGTGTTTGAGATTTCATCCATAAATATCAGTAAAATGCAATTCATAATTCACACCATTCCATCCTTCTTTCTTGCTTTCTTTCACTTGCTTTCTTTCTTCAGTAAACAAATGGCATCGTCATCTAACCCATCGTCTACACCTGAAAGAATGCCACCTAAACTCCAGAAGGCGATAGCAGAAAGGGAAAAGGAGATAGAGCAACTGACAGAAGAGTGGAAACAGATGATGGCCAGGAAGAATGTCCACTTGACAAGGATCGAAGTGGAAGAAAAGGAGATCAAAAGGATGAAAGGGGATATAAAAGATAGGGAGGCTTGTATTCGTCGAGAAAAAGAAGAAATTCACCACATTTTGCAAGACTTCGCAATTCTTCAAGCTAAGGTAAGCGACAAGCAAAGTTGGATTGATCAAACTAAAGCAATTTTTCAGTAGGTGGTGGTACGGGTGTTGCTTTAGTACTTTGTTGTTTATGTGTTGTTGTTTTGTACTTTTCCAGTTCGACATTGTTGTTTCGTTCCTTTCCTGTTTGTATGTTGTTATTTAATTTGTCATGAATAAAGGTCTTTAATTTGTCTGAAAAATAGTGTCTAAGTAGTTTGAAATTTGTCTAAAAAGTGGTTCATATTAAAAATACAACTCATAGATGTTATACAAGATTATTTCATAACAAACACATACTAATCAATACAGTACAAAATTATCCAAATTTGAGGCTACGGCTAGACGATGGTTTGGTTTTTGACAATCCGGGTCGACTTTCTACATGCTCTGGCGAGACGAGTCTCAAAGTGTTAAGCTCCACTTTCTCGATGTACACTTCAATCACAGTATGGCCGTCAACATACTGGCGTATGTTGGCTACATCTTCGTCGGTACTCAATTCTACCAGTCCAGTCAAGAAGTCTGCATTCGGCCTCTTAAAATACAACCTATTATATTGTGGTTCTTCATAGTCCAGCTCTTTCATGATCTGTTCAAGCAGTTGCATAGAAAGATCCTCCACATCTAACATGTCAACATAAATTTCTAGACCACGAAAATAATGTCTTTTGGGTGGTTCCGTGAAGTACCCACCATGGTGGACTTTCATGGTGAACAACTGTGGATATGCATCTGTTGATGAACATTAATTAATATAGTTAGTTCGTAGAACAATGGTAGTAACAAGCAAAACTCAATGAAACATGGACACTAACCATATAACTCTTTGCCGGTGTCTGAAAGCGATTCAGATAAACGCCTAAAGCACCAAACATGAAGGTGTGGGGATGCCATGTAAGAATACGTTAACGAATAATATGTTCTCGTATATGTGTTTTACGACTAATCTAGCATGGGTTATTTATAGGCAAATGTGGATGCTTTTACTGCACTTAGGTCCCTGTCTTTGCTCTAACACAACTTAGGTCCCTGTCTTTGCTCTAACACAACTTAGGTCCCTGTCAACGCTATCATATGATATAGTTCTATATAACCATTACTATTCTCTCCATTTAGACTACTACCATTACTATTCTCTCCATTTAGACTACTACCATTATGATCATCATCCCATGTTCTGTTTCAAGTACCTTTCAAAAGATAACTGGTCCCAATCAAGGGAAATCAATGTTCAGATCAACGTACATAAGTTATGTTGGATAAATTACAACGCACTAAACATACAATATTTATCGTCCCAATCAAGGGAAATCAACGTTCAGATCAACGGTATCATATGATATAGTTCCATGTGGTTCAAGCTCCGACGGGCCCGCGGTGTTACTTAGTTGACTGCTTGTGCGTCTACTCCTTGGCACGGTTGAAGGGGCGGGATTTGGACACTCTCCACGAGTATGTCCTACGCATTGGCACCGAGTACATTTTCGCTGTATCGAACCTTCACCACGTGATGGACGTCGGTTATTCTTTCTCGGTCTCCCGGCTCTGTTCTTATCGTTTAAAGGTAGATAGCATGGCGGAAGGGGGTCGGGTGGATAAACCCATGCTTCAGGGGGTCCAGCTGGATTTATTACCTCTGCGTATGTTCTCCGGTAAGTTTCGGACGTGAAGAAAGTTACAGCCAAGTCGCTGCAATCTCTACGACCCATATGTCTTGCCGCAGCGATGGCATGGCCGCACGGTAACCCAGATTTTTGCCATTGGAAACACGAACAAACATGGTCGGTCATATGGACAGTCGCGTGAAGATGGTTATCCCGAACCTCGTACCTCCCATACCCGATTTCGCTTACCCTCCATGTCGACGCGTGACGCGCCCTGAACAGAACTATCTCATCCGCCTTTGGTGTGAGTCTATTTTGCAGCTCAGCTCCTTTTCGGAGTCGAATTTGGTACCACTCTTGTTGAAAGCTCCGAAAGTAGTCCATAAGAGTAACAATCGGACATCTACGTGCAAAACGGGAGAGTGCATTCACCGACTCTGCACTATTGGAGGTCAGAATGTCATACCGTTGTGCAGGAAAATGGGTCGCGGACCACCTCTCCGGTCCAACATCGTCCATGACTTTGGCTGCTTTGTCGGCACTAACTCGTAGAAGATTCATGTACCGGTCAACCTCCCGATCCGTATATGCTCTGCATGCCTTCCAGTAGACATCCTTGTAAGTGGTAATATGTTTGTCCTGGGTTTTGGCATTCATCTCCAAATGTCGACAACATAAGGCGTGAGGGGCGTTTGGGTACATGGCAGAGATTGTGGCGCTTATGGAAGGAGCACTGTCGGACATAAACACCAACCCTTGCGGGTCTTCGATAGCTTGTCTCAACATGGACAGAAACCAAGTCCACTCGTCCCCGGTTTTGAACTTGCCTACTCTGAAAGCTACTGGAACGATGGAGTTATCCCCGTCCATGGCAACCGCCAGGAACATCATACCCAAGTAAGGGCCCTTTAAATGGGCAGCGTCTATTACCAGGACACGACGCAGATTTTCCAGAAATGTGCGGATCTGCAAAAACGTAGGTGGTTTCCCTTTGTAAATGTTATAGTTTATAATGTGTAAACATATGACGTGTTAAAATACGTACCGCGGGTCCAAGGGCAGCGAAGCACATCTCAAACCGTCCATGTGAATCGGTCCTTAGCTGGGTGACAGTACCTGGATTCTGCAGCTGCAAATTATATAAATATGCTGGGAGTCGTTCATACGACTCTTCGAATGTGCCTCTCACCAATAGCAGTGCCCTGCATCGCGCACGCCAAGCTTGGTGGTAACCAATCGTGACGCCGAACTGCTGGTGTACATCGTCCATGATGTCCTTTGGACGCAATGACCTGCTAGCATCAAGAAATTTGTCTTTCAGTATCGCACCCAAAGTCCTTTTGGTGGCTTGTTTGTGGTTGGGATTCAGTTGCGTCCTTGTACAAGTGTGTACGTCGTCCAACTTTCTAATAAGTAACGCCCCTCCTTTCTCTCCCGCGGGCCTCGCGTACATCCTCCAATTACAGTTTTCTCTCGCACATTCAACTATGTATCTGCCTTTGTCGGATCTCGGCGTGACACTTTCGAAACCCTCTTCCAGGAACTTAAGTTCGACCTGACTTGCCAAGTGATCCTTCGAATCAAATATTTGACCTACTTCTAACCTTAAACTGCGATTATAAGGTGCAGGTTCGTAGGTTTGTGTGTGGGTATTCTGGTCTGGAAGAATAGGGGGCATATCAAAATAGTCATTTAACTGACTAAATGATTTATTACTAGGGGTATATATTCTTCGTGATCATCACTATCGGTATCTGATCTGTCTATATCAGCATTACCTGTTTTGAAAACATAGGTTTCATCATCAGCAACTCCAGCACAGCGTCCTTCTTGTGGTTGTTGTTGTTGCGTCTCCGGAACATAATCAGGAATACAGTCGTCATCAGTGTCGTCATCACCTTCGTCATCGTCACCGTCGTTGTCACCTTCGTCATCATCTTCGTTGCACACCGAGGATTCGTCATACACATAAAGTAATGGAGGTCTTTCTGATTCGGCTGCAAAGTGCATAAAACCAGAGATATCCCCATCGTTGCATAACTCCACAAATGACCCATCACCATTCTTGAACACTAACTTGCAAACAGCCGAAGGGTCGATTTCACATTTTTGCATGGCGTATGCAACAAACTTCTGATAAGCCAAGTTTGTTGGCAATTTTACACCATGCTTAGATTTATAAAGAAAATTCCACTCATTGTTGTCTTACACCCATTCACCGTCATAACATAAAAATAACTTAGCTTTTGCAACAGATGAACTCATTTTTTCAGTAGTATCTCAAAAACAAACTACTGAAGAAAGAAAACAACAAAGCAAGAATGAAGGATGGAATTGGTGTGAATTATGGATTGCATTCTTGTAACAACCTGAATTTCAAGTTTTAGATATGAAAGTTTAGTGTCCTTTATGCAAGAAATGAAAGTTAAGTTGAGGGACTTGTTTGCAATTAGTGAAAGATATTTATAGACACAAACTCCTAGGGCAGCCTCCATTTCACTTAGAAAATCAGTATTTAGTTTTGTCTTGGTGGTGTTGGCGGCTAGAGAATAGAAGAAGAGAAGAATAGAAGGTTTTGAGCAAAGAGATTATAGAAGAGAGGGATTCAGCAAAGTAACTATTATTCCCTGTTAAATTGATGTTCCTTTCTTCTTTATGTCTAAATTGTTGGGTCTGAAATCAGTGACTCTTAAGCTTTCCCCCACTTTTCTTAAAAGGGTGTTTTATGGGTTTTTGGCTTAGTAATCGATTTAAGGGAGTAAAAGATGAATTAAGTGGATGTTTAGATTGGTGAATGAACCCTTAGGGTTGTCTAATCGAATTTATGGTAGAAAATGGAGTTAACGATCACTTTTAGATTGCTAATTTCGAACAACAGTCGTATCCGGACACTAACAGTTCTTGATGTTATGGTAGTTTCCGAATATGAATGCTAGTTCCCGGGTGAAGTTTTATGATAGTTCCCGGGTGGGTGATCTTTCGGGTAGGTTGAGTTACCGGGTGTAGTATCCGGAAAGAAGGTGTGTCCGGGAAGTCCTGGTGTCCGGATAGTGTGGGTATCCGGGAAGTCATGGTGTTCGGACAGGTTGGTACCCGGAAAGTGTCTGCTGGTCAGTAAGATTGAACCGTTTAATCTGATTCGAATCTAATGCCTTAGGTGTTCGATTGGATTAGCTTGGTGGTAGTTAAGGAGTGCGTTCAGCGTTATCAAGGTGAGTTTTCTAACTAAAATACGTGATCTTACGTGTTTTCCAAAGAAAGTGATTATGGGGAAATGCCGGTTATTTTACATGACTTTTACGTAAACGAAAGCTTAATACTTTACTGATCAGGGTATGTTTATGAGCATGATTTATTTACAAGCTTTTACGAACGTTATTCCCATGAAAAGTATGTTCTACTGAAAAGATTGTTCAGCAAGATGAAACGAATTGTAAAGTGTATTATAAATCTCATGTTTTATGACTATGATGGTTTATGTGAATGCTATGTGGAGTCGGTATGCACTGTGGGATCAGAGATAGATCCTCGGGTTCTGATGATCCCTTGGATATGTATGACAGACTGGTAGGTTGGAATCCGTTTCCTCCTATCCGGTAGAAGGGAGTCCGTGTGGGCTCCGGAAGAGGCGAGAAGGGAACCTTCTGGGACCCCGATCGCGGAATGTTTATGTGATCCATTACACAGTGCAGTACCATGAATGATGTTTATGTGAAAAATGTGAATTGTTTTATAAATGATTTTTATAATGTTGATGTACAGTGTTTATGGAGGGAGCTCACTAGACCTCTCGCTTTTCAAAACTAAAACCCTTTTCAGGTAAGCAAATAGTAGAAGGCTCAGGTAAGTGAGCAAGAGCAAGATAGGGAACAGATGCAGCTAGAGACAGTGCATGTGCCACTCGTAGCAATTAGATTATTCTCAGTTGTGTATAGGTTGTTTCCGCCAACCTTAGTTTATGATTGATGTAACGAAATGTTGGGACACAATTTTATTGTAAAGAATATGATTTATTGTTATGTTTGTCCTGTGGTTTTTGGGATGTTACAATTCTACTGATATTTATGGATGAAATCTCATTGAGGAACATGAATTGCAACCACAAATTGGTCTTCCCCAAGTACAATGATTCAATATTGATGAAAAAAGCCAGTGAATTTCAACCACAAATTGGTCTTCCAAGTACAATAATTGTGGAAAAAAACAGTAAAAGCATGCAAAAATTCGTGCAAAAAGGATCAAAATTGCATTTTTTTTGTCTGGTCGCGGGATCCATCGCGAGGTCAGTCGCGGGGAGGGACCAAAAGTGTAGTCGCGGGACTAGTTGGGGGGTATAGCGGGGCGTTTTGGCCAAAACCGCGGGCCACGTGTGCCCTATTCTGCGATCGCGGGATTAATCGCGGATTATGTGGGTATTTTGGCAAATTCAGGAGAGAAATGGGTATTTTGGTAAGTCAAAGTCAAACTTTGGGTATTTTAATTAAATTCCCTATTTAAATTATACAAACATTTATTCAAAAAATAAAGAGTGAATTGCATTTTTGGTCCCTGTGGTTATAGTATTTCTTTGAAAGATGGACCTAAACTTAAGTATCTCAAGAAGTGGTCCCTCAGTTTCCAATTTTGCTCCAAATCCAGTCCCTGGTCACTAACCCCGTTAAACGGCCGTTACTATTGAATATATTAATGATTTTCAAAGTTACATTTCATTCCCCCTTTAATTATTTACTTTGTTTACTTTATACCTTTTACTTTTCTAAATTTAATTTTACACCTTCATCGTATTAACACATATAATCGTATATTAACTAAAATACGTTAAAAATACGTTTTAATTTTAACAAGTTACACCATTGTACTCGTCTCTTCGATACCTTCGAAATGAGCCAAATATTAAAAAAAATTATTTAAATGATTAAATCGTCAAATTATTTGGATTATACGTCTCGCTGCATTGCATAATTGACTTGTTACATATCACATTAACATACATAATTGATTAAATCGTCAAATTAACTTGTTACACTTTTATTATATTAATACATATAATCGTATATTAAATAAAATACGTTAAAAAATACTTTTTAATTTCAACAAGTTACACCATTATAATCGTCTCGCCGATACCTTCGAAATGAGCCCAATATAGAATATTTTTTGATTTAAATGATTAAATCGTCAAATTATTTGGATTATACGTCTCGCTGCATTGCATAATTGACTTGTTACAACGATTTTTTAAAACGTGACTTGTTACGTCAAAACGATTTTTTAAAACGTGACTTGTTACGTCAAAACGATTTTTTAAAACGTATATATATATATATATATATATATATATATATATATATATATATATATATATATATATATATATATATATATATATCGAACTCCTTAACATATTTTAACGTAATTATGTATGTTAATGTGATATGTTAAAACGTATTTTTTAAAACGATTTTTTTAAAACGTATATATATTTATCGAACTCCTTAACATATTTTAACGTAATTATGTATGTTAATGTGATATGTTAAGACGTATTTTTTAAAACGTATATATATATATATAGGGAAGGGTTCAATTGAGAAGTCTAAATATTTTAAGAAATAGAGAAGTGATCATATCCATTGGATTAAATAATCCACGGTCAAGAAATTCGCGTTACACCTGATTAATGCGCGCGTCCACATTAATTAATAAACGACGCTCAAGGGTATTTAGGGTAGTTTCGTAAAAAATACGCGGGACAGGTTCATATATGAATTTGTGTGATTCATATATGAACCTTTGTGTTCATATATGAACCTTTGTAATTCACATATAAAATATTTTTAACTAATTCATATATGAACCTTTGTGATTCATATATGAATCAGTTAATTTGTTCATATGAGAATTAGTTAAAAAAAATCATATATAAATCATTAAGGTTCATATATGAACACAAAGGTTCATATATGAATTAGTTAAAAAAAGTTTATATGTAAATTACAAAGGTTCATATATGAACACAAAGATTCATATATGAATCAGTTAATTGGTTCAACTGATTCATATATGAACCTACAATTAATTAGTTTCATATATGAAATACAAAGGTTCATATATGAATCACAAGATTCATATATGAATTAGTTATAAAGAGTTCATATGTTAATTACAAAAGTTCATATATGAACGTATAGTTCATATGTGAATCACACAGATTCATATATGAACTCAGCCCGTGTTTTTTGTAAACGAGATGACTAATTACCAAAATACCCTTCCATGTTCAAAATCAGCGCATTTAATCGAAGAGTCACGATCACTTCTCTATTTCTCAAAATATTTAGACTTCTCAAATGAACCTAAACACTATATATAAATAAATATATATATACATATATCGAACTCCTTAACATATTTTAACGTAATTATGTATGTTAATGTGATATGTTAAAACGTATTTTTTAAAACGTATATATATATATATATATATATATATATATATCGAACTCCTTAACATATTTTAACGTAATTATGTATGTTAATGTGATATGTTAAAACGTATTTTTTAAAACGATTTTTTTAAAACGTATATATATCCGTTGCAAACCAGTCTGTTTGTGCAAACTATACAAACCAATCTTAGCCGTTGATCAAGTCTAATAAATATATGATTTTATTATGTTTACTAATCTAAAGTCATGATCATAATGAATGAATCTTATCATCTTCCATATATATCTCAGTCTTAATTAATGAATCATAATGATTATCCATAAATACATCTATTGTTTTCTAATATAGTGGTTTGTATAGTTTGCACAAACTGACTGGTTTGCAACGGATACCTCCCCTATATATATATATATATATATATATATATATATATATATATATATATTTATATTTATATATCGAACTCCTTAACATATTTTAACGTAATTATGTATGTTAATGTGATATGTTAAAACGTATATATATATATATATATATATATATATATATATATATATATATATTGAACTCCTTAACATATTTTAACGTAATTATATATGTTAATGTGATATGTTAAAACGTATTTTTTAAAACGATTTTTTTAAAATGTATATATATATATCGAACTCATATTTTAACGTAATTATGTATGTTAATGTGATATGTTAAAACGTATTTTTTAAAACGATTTTTTAAAAACGTATATATATTTATCGAACTCCTTAACATATTTTAACGTAATTATGTATGTTAATGTGATATGTTAAGACGTATTTTTTAAAACGATTTTTTAAAACGTATATATATATATATATATATCGAACTCCTTAACATATTTTAACGTAATTATGTATGTTAATGTGATATGTTAAAACGTATTTTTTAAAACGTATATATATTTATCGAACTCCTTAACATATTTTAACGTAATTATGTATGTTAATGTGATATGTTAAAACGTATTTTTTAAAACGATTTTTTTAAAACGTATATATATATATATATATATATATATATATATATATATATATATATATATATATATATCGAACTTATTAACATATTTTAACGTAATTATGTATGTTAATGTGATATGTTAAAACGTATTTTATATATATATATATATATATATATATATCGAACTCCTTAACATATTTTAACGTAATTATGTATGTTAATGTGATATGTTAAAACGTATTTTTTAAAACGTATATATATATATATATAGATATATATATGGAAAGGTTCAATAGAGAAGTGCAAATATTTAGAGAAATAGAGAAGTAAAAAAACACGGGACCGTTCATATATGAACGTTCATATATAAACAGTCATATATGAACGTTCATATATGACTGTTATATGAACGTTCATATATAAACGTTCATAAATGAACGTTCATATAACAGTCATATCTGAACGTTCATATGAACGTTCATATATGACTGTTTATATATGAACGTTCATATATGAACGGTCCCGTGTTTTTTTACTTCTCTATTTCTCTAAATATTTGCACTTCTCTATTGAACCTAAGGCTATATATATATATATATATATATATATATATATATATATATCGAACTTCTTAACATATTTTAACGTAATTATGTATGTTTGTAACATCCCTAAAATACAACAGGACATACATAGCATTAACTCATAAACATTACAAATCTGGGTCATCGAATCCCGAGGACTACATATCCCACTGTGCAGACCGACTCCACATAACATACACATAGCTCATCATAATCATAAAACATGAAATCCGTATAACACTTTACAATTCATTTTACCTTGCCGAATAATCTTTTCAGTAGAGCATACTTTTCATGGGAAAACGTTCGTAAAAGCTTGTAAATAAATCATGCTCATAAACATACCCTGATCAGTAAAATATTAAACTTTCATTTACGTAAGAATCATGTAAAATAACAGGGCATTTCCACATAATCACTTTCTTTGGAAAACACGTAAGATCAGTTATTTTAGTTAGAAAAACTCACCTGGCGCGTTAGCGATTTCCTTTCTCGAGGACTTCAGATTTTATGGACAACACCTAATACGTTAAAAAGTATAGGGATAGTAAGTCTCGAGTTAAACCATAACCATCCTCTCAAACTCTCTTGGATTCTCATCATAACTTGACCTCAAGGATTTCGGATTCGACTCTCAATAAGATTTTCGGATCTATAAGACAACTAGCCCAAAACCGAAATCTAATAATTAAATTTCAACCTTCCTGTAATTTATCCCAAAACTAATTAATTTCTGGATTAAATTAATAACCCCATGATTTTGGTTGACGGCCCAAAGATTAAAACCAAAAGCCACCGACCCAGACTTTCTTTTTTAATTACGGTCCAATAGATAAACTCCAAGTCCACACAATAAACCATTAACATCGGCCCATATGTGAAGAGTTGGGATGTTGGTCCAGCAAGCAATTCCTACGGCCCATCAAAGCACCTCCGGTATGACTTCCGGTGTGGGACTCCTGGTAAGTGACTTCCGGTGGGGACTCCCGGTATGTGACTTCCGGTGTGGGACTCCCGGTACATACCGGTTCCGGTACTCGGCGATTACGAACAAAACATTAATTCTCCATTTTTAATCGGCATAAACGATAAAATGATTTCTATATCAAAACTTTTACCGGGGTTAGCAAGCGATAAACTCGACCTCATACCTTCCAAATTATCTAAATCAATTATTTAAGACATCAATTCAGGTTTATCCCCATTTATACTCTTAGCTAGCTTTCACAACTTAACAGAGAGAAAAAATCAGAAATTGGTATCTCAGATGGAAAGCTTAAGAGATTATTACTTACCAACTTCCAGAGTCTCTTCAAAATTTAGCTGCCAAACTCTCTATCCACTCTTTCTCTCGTTTTCCTTCTCAGTCGCCACAACAATGCAGAATGAACAAGAACAGTAAATGACCTAGGGATTTGATCCCTATGTATACCTTTCACATAGTGCACTTAAGTCCCTCAACTAAACTTTCAATTCTCTCATTCTAGCCACTAAACTTCAAGTCTACTAGAGTTTGGGTTGTTACAATGTTAATATGATATGTTAAAACGTGTATATATATATATTGAACTCCTTAACATGTTTTAACGTAATTATGTATGTTAATGTGATATGTTAAAACGTATTTTTTAAAACGATTTTTTTAAAACGTATATATATATATAGAGGGAGGATCATACGAGAATGACAACTATTTAAAAGAATAAAGGAATAGCTCACAACCAATCATTTTTATGAATAATTCCAAAAATAATAAACTTCCAAAAATCAGTGATTATTTTTGGAATTGTTTTTAAAAATGAATGGTTGAGAGTTATTCATTTATTCTTTTAAATAGCATCCATTCTCGTTTGAACCCACCTCTATATATATATATATATATATATATATCGAACTCCTTAACATATTTTAACGTAATTATGTATGTTAATGTGATATGTTAAAACGATTTTTTTAAAACGTATATATATATATATATATCGAACTTGTTAGTCCCATTTTAAACAAGACAACGATTCATATATTGATGTAGATAGTAACAAGAAGATAGATAATCAAAGTGGTGTATTATTCAAGATGAAAGCAACCTAGAGAGAGAATGGATCTCTCTCTAGAACACACACAAACACCTTGGAGGCTACATTGCAATAGACACACACACAAACCCTAATTACACACACTAAACATTATATACCCCATTTGTTACACTATTAAGCCCAAGTCCATAACACTATATCCAAGCCCATATAACAATAATTACCCCTTTACAAAACTATCTTATAATTAGGATATTTTGTGTCCTAACAGAACTCTTTAACATATTTTAACGTAATTATGTATGTTAATGTGATATGTTAAAACATATTTTTTAAATAAAAAAAACGTTTAATCAATTATGCAATGCAGCGAGACGTATAATCCAAATGATTTGACGATTTAATCATTTAAGTCAAAAAAATTCAATATTGGGCTCATTTCGAAGGTATCGAAGAGACATAGTACAATGGTGTAACTTGTTAAAATTAATACGTGTTTTTTAACGTATTTTAGTTAATATACGATTATATATGTTAATACGATAAAGGTGTAAAATTAAATTTAGAAAAGTAAAAGGTATAAAGTAAACAAAGTAAATAATTACAGGGGTGTGAAATGTAACTTTGAAAATTATTGATATATTAATAGTAACGGCGTTTAACGGGGTTAGTGACCAGGGACTGGATTTGAAGCAAAATTGGAAACTGATGGACCACTTTTTGAGATACTGAAGTTTAGGTCCCTCTTTCAAAGAAATACTATAACAACAGGGACCAAAAATGCAATTCACTAAAAAATAAATAAACCTAACATGACACTTCACTCCCAAGACCCGACCCGACCCCACCCTCACCCAAAAAAGGCCACCACGTGTCTTTTTCCTCCTCCCCACCCCCCCCCCCCCCCCCCCTCCTCTTATTTGACGGCAACCATATTTCTTCCATACCTCCGTCATCTTCTCCGGGCAAACTGAGAGAAAAAAATAAAAAATCCACCGCCCTAAAAGTGAAAACCAAATTCCCGTCTGTAGTCTGATATCAAAAAAGGAAACCCCACCTTGTCTTCGTCAGAATCCAGTCCATAGATAAAACATAACCCAAATTGACTTGCAGGTTCAAATAGAGAAACATAGGTAAAGTTGAAACTCGTAAAGGGAAAGTGGAGAGGGCGAACGGAAATGGGGAAGGGGATCTGGACAAAGATTTTGTTCTTGTGGTTGCTTTCCCTAGATAAAAAATTCTGGGTTGATCTCGATCTCGAACGCCAACTTGGGTTGATCTCGCCGAAGAAGAGCGAAACTCAATCTCAATATTGATGGCTGGAGAAGAATAGAAGGGGAGAGAGAAGACCGAGATGGTCACCGGATAAAATCCTTTTTTATAATAGAAAAAATACAAGTCTTACATATTTAAATCTTGAGTGAATTGTGGTTTTGTGTTTTCTTTGACTATGGTCTTCATTCTATGTTTATTATGGATATGGTCCATATGATATGCAATATATTGTGGCTAGGGTCCCTCAACACTAACACCGTTAAGTTTGAAATGTTTAAACTTTAATTTTGGTCTCTATGGTTTATTGAAATCTTTGAAAGTGGTCCGTGTGGTTTATTATTATTTTTACATTTTTTCTTTAAAAACTAATATAAATAAAAATATTATACTTATGCAAACTGTTATTTTACATTTTGCTTGAAATATCTACTTTTAAATTCCAAAATAACTTATTGAACTCACATGATACGTGTGCATATAAGGGCATCCACAATGGCAAAGTCTTTCCAAAGACTTGATAAAAAAAATTTATATTAAAAAATTAATGGGACCCACAATGACTTGAAGGACTTTGAAATGCCCTCTCACAAACAAACTTCAAATGACTTGGTCCGCACCAAGTCATTAGCAACAAAACTCAAGTCATTGTATTAAAAAAATCAAAAAAATTGTGGGGTCCACAACTTCAAGTCATTCTTCAAGCTATTGGGTGTTACCATTGGAGATGCTCTAAGTTTGAAGGGTGACTAAAATATCATCCGATTAAGTTTCAATCGACCGATCATAATCAGATATCCAATCGTAATTGAATTGAACTAGATTCAAGATTTCAACATCCAATTTAAACCGGTCAGTTAGTTATTGGATGACAGACCAACATCCAATAAATCCGAACCGATCTAATTCAATAACCATCCGATTGTCATCCAATTAATAACTATATATAATTATTAATATCTTTTACTATAGTATTCTATAAACAATATTTTATATGCAATGAATTTTAATAACTTAACAAAATATATAAATAAATAATTAGTTGAAATAGTGGATTAATTGATTGAAATTGGATTAAAATATTAGATGAATTTAATCTGATCCATTGGATAACCAGTAGTAACATCCATTGAATTAATGGATTGGATTAGATTGGATCGGTCCAAGTGTTAGTTGGATTGAAAAGGGTTACAGACCATTAAATGATTGATCAGATTAAATACACCTAAATCCATTTTGCTTTCAAAAGCCAATGCTATATTCTTCTACATATGATGTATCATCCAATCCAACTGATATGCATAAAATAAATTAGACAACATTAGAAGAACTGGCTTGATTTCCGAGGAGGGTAGGGTGTTATTGAATTAAAAGAGGGGTTAGGTTAATCTAAACATCATTTTATTTTTTTTATTTTATTTTAAATATAATAAATAATTAATATACTACCGTTAAATAAAGATATAATGAATGAATTAAATAAATAAATAAAAAATAATGAGTAAATTACGGATTTGGTCCCTGTGGTTTACTGAAATTTTGGATTGGGTCCCTATAGCAAACTAATTACAGACTAGATCACTGTGGTTTCAATTTTGTTTCAGATCAAGTCCCTCCATATAACTCTGTTTAACTGAAGCCGTTAAACCCCTTATATGTTCCCCACGTGAGAGGGTATTTCTGTCATTTAAAAAATCTTTTTTTCAATTCCTTTTATGTCATTTAAAAAACCCTTTTTCTAATTTTTGAAAGAGCATCCATATCCACACTAACCATCTCGAGGTTTTCATAAAGCCGTATTTATTCTTCATCGCCGCCACCATACTTCTCGTCGTCATAATCGCCGCCACCCCACTTAAGGACAAAAATAGAAATTTTCAACAAACCACAGGGACTAAAATTGTAATTTACTCTAAAATAAATAAAGTTATTTTACTTTCTTGTTTATATGTTTTTTGTTTTATTAATTAATATAGATAAAGGCAAATATAAAATCAATTATATATTTAAAACTATCTTAGGGGCTGTTCTTTTGTGGCTTAATGGGCTGATAAATGGATATGGCTTATTCGATCAGCCATATCCATGTATTCGGTATGGGCTGATTCGCTCAGCTAGGAAAAGGGTGTCCTTTGGATTCAGCCTTCATTATTCCCCAACTACCCCTCTCCCCACCTACCCCATTAAAACAAAAACACAGACCTGCTCCTCTCCATCATCGCCCCTTCTACACAGCCTCCTTCTCCATCGATTAAGGTATGATTTCTTCTCTTTTTTTTTCGATTTCTTGCTGCTGTACATGAACAAAAGCTGTCGATTTATCACTTTTTTTTCGATGTCTTGCTTCCAATCGCCTCATTCTTCATCGATTTCTTGCTGCTCATATTTCAGTGTTTTTTTTTACTTTTGCTGCCATTTGCACCCTTCTCCATCGATTTCTTGTTGCTAAGGGGTTGTTATATATCACTCTGTTTATATAATTCTTGTTGCAAGGTGCTGTTAATATATCATTGTTTATTTATTTCTTGCTAAGGGGCTATTATATATCACATCTGTTTATTTTCTGCTATCTCATATGTGTTTATATATATATTTATATATATATATATGTAGAATCTGTTTATTTTAAGTACTTATTAATTTTATCAAACAATTGTTTTATTCAAACAAAAATAAAGACTGGGGGTAAAATGGTCATTTTTGACATTCAGACTGTTTATTCAGCCCAACAACAGAACAACAACTTATCTGTTAACACTCAGACAACCATATCCACTCAGACAGTCATATGGATTCAGGTCTTAACAGAAAATGAACAGAACAGCACCTTACTTTTATCTACAATCCACTATTTATTTATTCACAATCCAACAACATCAGAACTAACAATATTTTTTTGGTTTCCAATTGTACTTGTTCTAACTATTTATTTATTCACAATCCAATAACCATAACTAACAAATTTTTTGGTTTCCAATTGTACTTGTTCTAGTTTACATAGAAAGTATATTCCTATAAAATATAAAGTTTTCATGATGTTTAATTTAACAAAAAACTATCATACCATACTTGCATTTTTTGATTGGATACCTTATACAAAAGGTCATCCGTTTATCGAAATTGTATCTTCATCTTCAACCCGTTCGTACATGGTGTCCTAACCCATGCATTAACACGTGTTTTTAATCGATGAATTACTTTAATTTGCCGTTGTTTAATAATATTATCATAATCATAATCATAATCATAATCATAATCATAATCATAATGTTTGTAGTCCGCTTTTAAATATAAGATTATCATTTTAGAACTCTAAATTTTATTAGATAATCGTTTCATGATAAATTAAGTATTTAGCTATAAACAATATATAGCCTAATCAAGATAACAAATAAACAATGTCTAGCCATAAATAACCACAAACAATAATAGTCGTAAGATCTTATCTGGTATGATACAAGTGATCATAAGAGGGTTTTTTTCATAAATCAAACACCATAGTTTGAAACCAAACTAGGAATTTATTGGGTTAAAGAATTCCAAACTGAACAAACAAACAAATCAAAAAAAACGGAACAAATAAGGGCATCTTCAATGTATTTCTCTATTTTACTCTCTATTATAGAGTAAAAAATAGAGTGTGTTATGTCTTCTCCAATGTATTACTTTATTTTATTTTATACTCTAAAAGAGAATATTCTCTTTTATCCGAACATAGTTTACGTCTACCTTTTGATAATGCTCAAAGACGTATGGATAAATAAGTATATTCTCTTTTATTTTGATTACATATATTTTCAATAATATCCTTATATTTATTAACTTTATCATATTAAAACTTAAAGATAAATGTAATTCTAGTTTATTAAAATTGGTATTAGACAACAAATAAAATAAAAATACAACAATAAAAAAAGTTGAAGAACCATTTTGTAATTATCAAAAAGTTAGAAAAAATAGAGAGTTACTATTCATTTGTCTATTTTAGAGGGTTTGCTGGAGAGGATTTAGAGAGTAAAATAGAGGGTTCATTGGAGATGGTCGTGGACATGTGTATTAAGGAAAGGTAATTTAATTCAAGGTTAAATTCCATGGGAATTAGCGAACAAACACTTTCGAAGATTTAGATTTACGACTAGAGGCATTTTAACAGGACGAAAACAGATCCACGACCTCCACTCCACTCCAGTTGTAAAATCTAATACAAGGCTATGTGAAGAAACAGTACTTTGAATAACAACTGTGACATACATATATAGTCTACTGAAGTATCTCCAAACAGAAGATTACACAACTTAAACAACACAATTTTCAACATTATACTTGCACACATTACATACATCCTATTTTATGGGTCCTATTTCCATAATGCTCACTGAGGCCCAAATATGAAGGAGGCAAATAAAGGGAAACAGGCTAAACAAAAGGACCCTTGGATTCGCATATATAGTAATTAATAATGATATAAACTAACAACAGGTTTAGGAGTCTTACCGAATTCAGGATTCATTTTCGGCTTCCACCTCCCCCTCCACATCATCATCATTGCCATCATCATCATCATCATCATCATCATCATCATTATCATCATCGTCATCAATATCATCATCAGCAGCAGCATCATTGCCATCATCATCATCATCATCATCATCGTCATCAATATCATCAGCAGCAGCAGCAGCATCATCATCATCATCAAGATCATCGCTAGTATCAGTCATGTTTTCATCTTCTTGAGATATCCATTGCTCGAGTTCATCAACTTCCTCGTAATCATGCATGTAAATATCATCCAAATTATCCCACTTATCAGTCCCGAGCTCCTCCCCACAAGTCATCAAGTGCAAGAACGGTCTATTAACTGCCAATAAGTTGACCAACTCGGTATTCAGGGATCCAGCCACTCCCAACCATCTCAACCCAGGGAAATAAGGCCTCCTAAGCCACTGGAAGGAGAGTTTGGAAATCCCACCACAGTTAAATATATCCAACGATCTCAAGCTACTGCCATGCCACCTGTCCCCATCAGCCATGGTCATTGATGCTAATGCCATCACCGACATGTCATCAATAAGAGGACATTGACGCATTCGAAGGTCAACAAGCGGAATCCGGTTCTTTACAAGCAAAAGCACCCCAGCATTGGTGAGATCAGACAGATTAGACAAGTCCAACTCACGTAATTCTCTGTTGGACCCACCGTTAAAAAGAGAAGAAATGCACTTGCATGTGAGCCTCTTGCACCCTCTGATGGATAATTTAACAAGACTGCTTTTTGCACCCTTTCTCAAGTATGACAAGCCCACATCGGTTATATCTGTTCCATCTAATAGCAAAGTGCTTAGTTTCGGAAGTTTGCTGATTGCTTGAAGGGCTTTATCACCAATATTTCTAGAATCTCTGAAGTCAAGCATGATAAGATCTGTATTTAACGCCAATTGCAGGACGGCTGAATCAGTTAAGAGGTTACAGCATCTTAAGCTTACCCGGGTCAGAGCCAGGGAAGTCGCATACATGTCGAGGAACACAAGATCGGTCATTCGGGTCCCGTTGAAAACCTTTAGTTTGTATAAGTTTGTGCACGCATGTAGGAGCGTTTTGAAACCAGTATCTGTGACCTGGCAAAAACCTCCAAGACATATGGCTTCCATATTTGTACATCTGTCAGCCATGAAGAGGATGCCTTGATCAGTAACTCTTCTGAAGAATGTTGGATTAAACTCCTGGCTACGAATAAGCGAAAGGTGTTTTAATCTCCCATGTTGGTTAATCAGCTGAAGAGCTTCGTCAGTAAGGTCAAATGCATGTGCAGGTTCAATGATGGGTTGATCTCGAAGATGCAAATGGGTTAAATGGATGAGAGTATTTGATATTATGCTGACCATGGTGTTAGAAATGTAGTCAACGGAGAGGTCAAGTTTTTGGATATTTGGAAATAATGGAGGGAGAATATGATTTGGTGACTGATGTGGTGCTACAGTAGTTGCGCTCAGCAGCTCCGTAACCATCAATTGAGTTATGTAGCCAAACTGAAGACAAGTGAGTTTTGCAGAAGCCAAATTCCAGACACGAGCAAAATCCGGACGACGGAATCTTGAGACATCAAACATCAAGACGAGTTCCTGAGAAGCAAAAGAATGTATCAAACATCGCATCTAAAAACAGGCTTCAACTCCAAGTAAATGCACTACTTTCGAATGCATCATCCATTCTGAGAAACTTGATACTAATAATTTAATAAAATTAACATAAGAGTAAATCAAACTTTGATACTTGGACTTGCTATCTATCTTAAGGTTAGTCCATGGTATTTCTTTTTGCACTTATGGTCTAAAATCTAATTAATTCATAATAATCAGGTCTAAAATCAAGCTAATTCATAATGATTCAGTCCTTTACCCTAACGCCAATAGTTGGATCCATTGAAAATAATATGTGCTCGTCACATGACAATATAAAAGGGTAAAAATGTCAAATTAGCTCTATCTTTATCATCTTCATTCCCTTCTCTCTTCACCATCAATTTTTAAATATTGAATCAAAATATAAATACAATAAAGAAAAAACTCATTTACTACTTTAAGACTTCTTTACAGATTAAAACTGAAGAAAAACTAGTAACAGAATGATGAATCAGAAATGGAAAAGAAGAACAATGAAAGCCAATCAAATCAAAATCTAGATCCTGACAACGAAACCGAAATGAATATCCTAGTTTTTTCCCTCCCATCATCACTTGTTACTTTTTTCTTCTCGTCTTTCTAGTCGGCTACCAGATAATAGGTTGGAGAGGTGAGGGATAAGATCATAGACTGGTCATGGTTTTGAAATCCACATTACCCTTTAGGAACTTGAAACTTTCAATTCAGTAAAACTCAAGATTAGGGCAAATTTGGTAATAACTTCGATGCATAATCAAATTCGGGTATGCAAAAAGCTGAAATAGTTACTCATAGTTCATTATTTTCTGTGAAGATAAGTTGGGTGAAAGAATCGACACCAGAGAAGAAGCAAACAGGATCGCCGATTTTGGACTTGGTGACATTAGCACCGACAGACTCAGCTACTGGAATATTCATGAACAGGCCTAACACTGCAAAGCACCCTGTACGTATAGGGAGTCGCCCACATGTCATGTTAGGGGAGGCCTCTTTGTTGAGCTTTATTCATCATGTGTGATACTTAAAATACTACTACCCCTATATAACAATAATAGTAAAAAGTAAAATATATTTCTTATCTAATCAATAACTTAAAAATTCAAGGCATTGATAACAAAGCATGCACCTTCATATTATAGTTTCCCTCCCAGATAAGAACTTACTAGGTACTGATTTCCTTTTTTAGTAAATTCTTTTTCTCCACCTAATAGTAGCATTATAAATACACCGATGTTCTACAGAGATAGCAAAGTAAAAGAGTTGCAACATGCCAGCTATAGAATATACTTCCTCTTGATGTATATGCACATCATGGTGATAGATATAAAATTGATTAAACAAAAGGACTTTTTTCCATTGAGAAGAAAACGAGTACATATACAGGGAGAGATCCTGACTTTAAGGAACTGTTACAACTAATAGGGGAGACTAAGAGACTAAGTCTTTAAGACTAAATCTATCTTTATCTACAATTTAAAAATAAATGGAATATACATAAAATAAATAAATAAATCCAGTGAGGAGAGTTCGAGTTGTCGATGGTGTGGAAGCCGGCTTACAATCACTCATGTTGGCTTTAGTAAGGATATCGAGAATGTATTTAGATTGAGAAAGAAACAAACCATCAGAATGAGGTAGGACTTCGACTCCAAGAAAATAGGACAAGTTGCCTAAATCTTTTAAAGAGAATTGATTGGCAAGGGAGATGATGAAGGAAGAAACTGTGGAAGAGTTAGGTCCGGTGATGATGATGTCATCAACGTACACAAGAATATAAATGGCAGATGTGGTGGAGTGGCGAACAAAAAGAGAAGGATCAGAAATGGTGGGTTTAAAATTGGCCGAGAGAAGAAAAGATTTGAGTTCATTGTACCAAGCACGTGAGGCTTGGCGAAGACCATAAATGGCTTTGTTTAATTTGCAGACATGATGTGGAAATGATGGATCAATGAACCCGGGGGTGGTTGAGACATGTAGACAGATTCAGTAAGAGTGCCTTGTAAGAAGGCATTATTGATGTCAAGTTGGCGTAGACACCAATTTTGGGAAGATGCTAGGGAAAGAATGAGACGGAGAGATGCTGGTTTGACTACTGGACTAAAAGTCTCAACGTAGTCTAGGCCTGGTCTTTGATGGAAACCTTTGGCGACGAGACGTGCCTTTAGGCGATCAACTGTTCCATCGGGTTTGAATTTGGTTCTAAAAACCCATTTGCAGCCAACGAGGTTAGGAGCGGACTCGGGTGGGACAAGGGACCAAGTTTGGTTTCGAAGTAAAGCATTGTGTTCCTCTTGCATGGCTTTACGCCATTGAGGTTGTTTTAGTGCTTGGGTGATAGTTTGAGGTTCTGGAAAAGGCTGAGCAATGGATTGATAAAGGATGAAGTCATTGTTGTGGTATTTGGAGTTGGGTTTGCGGTTTTGTCGAGTGGTTCTAGTGGATAAGGGAGGATTATTAATTGGAGGAGGAGGAGGATGATTAATTGGAGAAAGAGGGGGAGAAGGGGCTGCTGAGGAAGGAATGGGGGCGCTGTTTGCATTAGGTGGAGGAGGAGGGGCTGTTTGTGATGGAGTTGGTGAAGATTGAGGGGGAGATGGTGAGATGGGAAGAAAGTTAACGTGGATCCATGCGTCAGGATCAGGAGGTGATGGGGTGTTTGATTAGGTTATTGAGGTGTAAGGGAATACATTTTCAACAAAATAAACATGTCGAGGTGTGTATATTTTGTTAGTAAGTGGGTCAAGAAGATGATATGCGCTTTGAGAAGAGGATTAGCTTACAAAAATGCAAGGTTTGGATCGGGATTGGAGTTTATGTTTGGAGTAAGGACGAAGCCAAGGGTAAGCTAAACAACCAAAGCTTCGTAATTTATCATAATTTGGTAGTTTGTGAAAGAGTCGGAGGTAGGGAGAGTCGTTTTGGAGGGTAGCGGTTGGAAGTCTGTTTATGATGTAAGTGGCGGTGGTGACAGCAAAAGGCCAGAATGTTAATGGCATGTTAGCGTGAGAAAGTAGGGAAAGTCCAGTTTCGACTATGTGACGATGTCGTCTTTCAGCATAGCCGTTGTGTTCAGGGGTATGAGGAGGAGATGTGAGATGAGAGATTCCACAAGGGGCGAGGTGAGAAGCAAATTTAATGTATTCACCTCCGTTGTCAGAGAATAGTTGTTTGATTTTAGTTTGGAAATAGTTTTCCACAAGACGTTGGAAGCGTATAAAAGTAGTAAGAGAGTCCGATTTGTGTTTTAATGGGTAAAGCCATGTGTATTTTGTGAAGTGATCAACAAAAATAATATAGTATTTGAACCCATCAAAAGATGTTATCGGAGATGACCATACATCAGAAAAGATTAATTGTAAAGGTGAAGTAGATGTAAGAGATGAACTATGAAAGGGAAGCTTATGGCTTTTATTGATGCAACAGGAGTTACAATTATTTTTCATAGATGTAATAGTAGGAACAGTAGAAGCTAAATGTTGTAAAACTTGAAAATGTGGATGTCCAAGCCGATGATGCCAAGAGACGGACTTATTGGATTGTGCATGGAATGTGAGAGGTTGAGAGGTGGAACGAAGTTCATAAACCCCACGACTAGCTGTTCCTCGGAGTAGAGTTTGTTTGGTTTTGAAATCCTTGATAAGAAAATTGAATGAAAAGAATTCGATTAGTATGCTGTTGTCAATGCATAATTTAGAGATAGAGATAATGTTCTTTGATATAGAGGGAACACAAAGAACATTGGTTAGAGTAAAAGAGGTGTTTGAAAATTGAAGAATTAAAGAGCCAACATGAGTAATAGTAAGAGACGAACCATCACCGATGACAAGTTCATCAGTGCCATCATAGGGTGTGTGTAGAGACAATGCATTGAGATCATTGGTGATGTGATGAGATGCACCGCTGTCGAAGAGCCAAGTCGGGTTATGATCAGGATGCGTGGTAGTCATGACATGTGCTTGTGGATTACTGTGGGTGGTCTTTGGCAAAGATGGTAAAGCAACCTGTGGGTACTTGTTTTTGAAGGCATAACAAGACGTGAGGGAGTGACCTTTGGTGAAGCAAAACTGACATTTGCCAAGGAATTGGCGGGTTGTACCAGTGGGTGTGGGGAGGAGGGCAGGAGAAGTATTTTGACTGCGGTTGTTCCAGGGCTTGTTTGGTGGGCGTTTATTTGCTACAAAAGCTGTCACGGGTTGGTGAAGGTTGCTGGTAGCAGAGGATTGTTGAAGTAAGGATAGTTCATGATTGATGAGTTTTTCGTGGAGTTCATGAAAAGAAATGGGGGTGTCTCTTGCATGAACAACATCAATGATGGTTTTATAAGAGGTCGAATCTAAGCCATTTAAAACGGCATCTGTAATGTCTTCAACGTCCATCTTTTTGCCTAGAATGTTCAGTTCATCCACTATGGTTTTGACTGATTGCATATAATCAGTAATGGTTTGTGCAGGGGTTTTGGTGGATTGTTTTAATCGGTGTTGGAGTTGTTTGATATGGCCACGAGATGGATTGGCATATGTGTTGGAAAGAATGTTCCATGCCTCCAAGGAAGATGAGGCATTGGTGATTAAAGGAACGATAGATGGAGAGAGAGTACCAACAATGGCGCCAAAAAGTAATCTATCAAGGATAATCGGTGTGGGGGTGGAAACACCAGCAGCGACAGTGGGTTGCGGTGGTAGATTGGTGCCATCAATGAACTTGTGGAGATCCAATCCGTGGAGGAGAGCCTCGATTTGGGTTTTCCAACCCATGTAATTAGTGGATGATAGTTTAAGAGAGGGTGGGAATTGAACTAGGGTGAGAGATGGTGTTTGGAGGGGAAGAGTGTGAATGACAGAGGATGTAGGGCTAGATTCGGTAGACATGGTGGGGAAGGAAGAAAGTGGCCGGAAAAAGAATTAGTGGAGGAAGGTTTTCCTTGCTCTGATACCATATAAAATTGATTAAACAAAAGGGCTTTTTTCCATTGAGAAGAAAACGAGTACATATACAGGGAGAGATCCTGACTTTAAGGAACTGTTACAACTAATAGGGGAGACTAAGAGACTAAGTCTTTAAGACTAAATCTATCTTTATCTACAATTTAAAAATAAATGGAATATACATAAAATAAATAAATAAATCCAGTGAGGAGAGTTCGAGTTATGTGTTAATAATAGATATGTTACATAGTGAGTCACATTTTTGAAAAGGAAGCCTTTATGATTTGCAAAATAAATCAAACACTTCGATGAAATAAAATGATCTAGAGAGAAACATCACTTCCAATAAATAATTGCATCGATCTAACATACTAATTAATGGAAGTTACTCCTAATGCAGTAGTTAATCTTTTCGGCCAGAGCTTAAGGGAACAATGCATAATTAACAAGATCCCCTAATAAAACCTCTATTCACCAAGTGAGATACTTATATACTGCCAACTTATAATACAAGAATAATAGTAGAGGAATAAAATAAGATTATTGCTTTACAACTAAGAGCTTAAGGTATGAGACAACTTCATGGTATACTGTGGTATTGTTTTATAAATGTATGCCTTCTATTATTATTATCTCCCTTCCATATGAGAACCAACCAGGGACCAATTTCCTTTCAATGTTTTCTATGTTACCTATAGCATTATAAATATGATCTACCCTCTACAGAGACAGCAAAGGTAAAAGGCTTGTAACATGTCAGCTAAAGAAGAGACTTCCTCTTAAATAATATTTACGTCATGGAGTAGAGGTTGCATGGTGATAATATACGTTACGACAGTCACTTTTGAAAAGAAAACCTCTATTATTTCCTTTAGCAAACAAACAAACACTTCTATGACGATAACATGATTAAGACAACAGTTCCATATTTCCAATCTAACCCTTGTTGGTGCACACATCTAGAAAAAGGTACAGAACCCCCAAGTCCCCAACATGTTCCAAATATGAGAATGATGCATCTTATACAGAATTTAAACATGGTTAAATGGTTTTCCTCATACATGCTATATTTTCTCCATTCTTTGACCGATCATAGCTTTTTGGTCATTTATAACGAAATTTAGATGTACAACTCTTTTCAGTGATCTCCTATTGATACAAACATTGTTAAACTGTGTTTTTCTTAATACATATACAGAGCCCCTCTATACATAATATTAGATGAAAGTCCTATCTCGTCCTACATTACTTACACCACCAAAATCCATTATGCGGGTTCTAAGATGCATGCTATGCAAGAGGATTTACCCCACAAAAATTTGACGCTTGAGATGATTAAATAACTATAACTATCTACACTTGTTTAGCTTCAATCAAAGAAAGAAAGGCAGTTAAGAGAAAAGATCTTCAATGATTTTAATAACCCTGTGTCTATAACATAATAGGGTGTTGACGAGACATCTTTGTTCCGAATAGCAACCCCACATGGAAACAAGCACCAAGAATGGAAAAATATGGAACTACTAAATAAAAATCTGGGGCTATTTGCATACAGAAGTACATACCAAATAATGCAATGACATTGAACTTTTTAATGTGTGAAGGATTAGTCTCACAAGTTGAGCAGCTGATTCAGGGGATGCTAGATTTGGAGGGCTCAGAAAAGAAACCTCAAGTTACCTCAAGAATGATAGCCAGCTTCACAACATACGTGAAAATATTTGAAGATAAATTCTAAACATCCCACTGTCGAACAAAGTTGGTAGGTTTTTGTATTTTGGAGACAAAAATTTGGTCTTAAATTTTTCAATGACTAAAGCTAGAAATGAGTAAAACTTGTTTGCTGATTTTAACAAATGCAGCATATTACTATGTACAAAGCTGCATGGGATGCCCAGCAGTTCTAGTCTAGGACCTGAGGATATGTAATTGATTGGATTTGTATAGGAAAGATAATAGCAACCAGAAGTCTTTCTCAAACACAGTTTTCACCTTCTAGCGCTGTGCAACACTAGTAACAGTGTACTTTAAACTCCAATCGCTATCCTTAATGGAAAGAAAAAAGGAATGTAGACATCCCATGTTAATATGAGTATGTCAAAGTAAACAAAAATAGTTATGCAAGTTTTTTGTATATCAGAGGGATTGGACCTTGGAGGTGCCTACTTATTTCCCATCATGTGAACACCAAATGCAACCAATCTAACAAGTGTGCTATTTTCATCCATTTAAAAACCACTTTGGTAATAAAACCTTACTTCCAATTGAGTGCAACCCCTGAGTAACTCCTCTAGGTCACAGACATCATGTAATTGTCCTCGATTATCAGCCATGGAACTCACAAACAGAGACCTGGAGAAAACGTAATTAATGCTGCTAATCAATTGCACGTACTGAGAACTTAATTGTCACACATATTCAGATACTGTAGGATCTAGCATATGATATAAAATGGAAAGCCTACAGATGGCCATAAACCAAAAGCTGAAGAAAGATATTTACGGCAATCTCTACCATGTGTTCAAGTAAAATAAGATTGATTACACTACAAGGTGCAACAAAACATTCAGGCGAAAACAACATAGTGGGTTATTACACCTCATCACATAACATGGGATTTCCAATATACATATATTTCCATCAATATGTTTCTCTTCGGTTAAAATTCTCTCTCCCGAAAGATTTAAGATATTATACTCCCTGTCAATTCAGAGGTAAAAATCACTGTAACGGTCAAACAAATTAGTTCTCAAATTGAAATTTATTTGGAAGTTTGTTACAAATTAAACATGCTGTTCCATAGGCAGTATGTCTAGAAAGTTTGTTTAGAAATGTATTTTCTCAAAATCAAACAACTCAAGTGAATTTTGAAAACGAAAACTAGTTTGTTTGACCTCAAAAGTCAAAATCTACCTCTTTCGCTCATGGATTAACCTCTTTGTTTGGGAGTGGGAGCGTAATTAAAAAGACACATTAATTAATACAAGCCTCAATTAGAATGAACATCATAAATTTCGAACATCAAAAACTTTATCCCTATCTATTAACTTACACATACTATACTTGCCAAATTCTTCTGAAATTTTCGAAAATGAAATTGGTCCTCTTTCGTGGGGCAGAAGGAACGATCTGTATACAATCGTTGATAGATCGAACTATATACGAATTACTAAAAGTTCTAATAGCAATACCTAGAAATATATAACTTGCACACGTATAAAACCTAATTTCTACCGAATCAAGTAGAGTTACACATTTAAAAATGCAATTATATTGAAAAGAAGTAGGAAACAACCTTAAGTCTTTGCACTTTCTTCCGACCTCAGCAAGAAGCTTCCCACTAAACCTGAAGCAATTCCGAAGCGACAGGTCAATCAAGCCAGGCTGAATAAGATACTCGATAGACGCTTCATTCAGCCTCCTGCAATCCAGCTTTAGGCTTCGCAGCGAAGCGTTCGGCAGCAACAATCCCCGTAATTGATCAATTGGAGCGGCAATATCCTGTAAAACACATTTTATTCCAAAAAAAAATCAATCAACCAAAGTGAAGATAAAAGCAAAATCATCAAATAAACATGTTTCATTAACACTAGTAGTATTACAGTATTACCATCAATGCTTCAATTTCCTTTTTCTACCAACGAAATAACAGTTATTTTACAAATTAATTGAATTGAATTGAATAGAAGATGCATGTAATGTAATCATTTAATGACTTAAACACATAAGTTGATTACGAGGAGGTGGAAATTCGGGAGGAATTTGAAGATCTCTTGAGAGCAAACACGAAAGCTTTTGCAAGTAACGGAGATGGCGCAGATTGAAGAAACATCAAGTTTCGTCATAATTGTGGCGAGGAGTTCCGGCGAGAGTCGATCGAGGCTGATTTGACCGCCGTTATCTCCAGACGGCGCTTTGTCCTTCATTTTCACCCTCCGAACGGAGGATTCCGCCATTTTACGTTCTCTCCCTCACACACACACACACACACACACACAGACTTTATCTTCGGCAGAAAATCAGGCGAGAGGATCTAAAAACTAATTTCATCAGAGTTTCAGAAAGAAAGCGGATATATTGCGTGACGCCTTCATTTTCTGACACCTTTTTTAATTTTGTTTTTTTTTACATTTTTGTATTATTTATTATCCGTAATAAATGTTGTAATATAATTATACTAATTTTTTACATTGTGTATTATGTATTGTAAATTTGTAATAAATGTTGTAACATAATTAAGGTGTTTGAGATTGCGGTTATAAAGTGTTTATTAACTACGATATTGATAATAAAAAGTTTTTAGTGTTTGGATGTTAAAAAAAATGTTAATACTAGGGGTGTATAAAAAACCGTCAATCCGCGAAACTCATCCAAACCAACCCGCTAACAACACAATTAAACCCAAACCGTCAACCCGCTAATTAGAAGGGTTGAAATTGGGTTAGCAAAACTCAACCCAACCCAACCCGCCAACCCGCCGCTAATATATATTATTTCGATAAAATATTGTTTATATATATATATATATAATATTTACAACAATTATAAATTATAGCTCAAAAATTATATACATATATTAGTCTAATTTACAACAATTATGAACATGTGAAGTATGTTTCAAACTAGAAGTCGGAATCATAAACTTCTGTTCTCATTGGATTGATGTTGTTAGAAGCTTATTTTTTATTGTGTAATGAAATCTCATATGTTTCTTACGGGTTTTAACTGTGTATTTTGTTTATCATATTTTCTATGTATAGAAGCAATGGAAAATACTCCTAAGTGGCTAACTCTCCAAAAATCCAACATAATTATGAACTAAACACACATAAGAAAAGAGGAGGTAGAAAATCGAACGTTTTGGATCACTTTTCAATGATAATGAGATGTCATTTAATAAAGAGAAATACGAAAAGTGGTGGCTCGGTTTGTGGTTAAAAATTTAGCGAACTTGTTAAAGAGTTACAACCTACATTTGGTGTCCCTAGTAGAGTGACTGTTACTATAAATATTTATCGGTTGTTTGCGATGAGAAAATTAAATTGATTGATGATTTGAATGAGATGCTGTCATTCCAAATTTTGAAGTTTAATTCTAAAACTTGAGGATTTTAATATATATTTGGATGATTGTAATAACTAATAACTTTTGTTGCATATGTTTTAGTATTATTTATTGTATTTCATTCGTCAACATAATGTATATTACAAAACCGCTAACCCAACCCAACCCGCCCTAACCCGCAAGGGTTGGGTTGGTTTGTGTTATACTTTTGAATGAGTTGGGTTGGGTTGGGATTTTTTAAACCGCCGTAATTGGGTTGGGTTGTAAAAATGTTAAAAACCGTCTAACCTAACCCGCATACACCCCTAGTTAATATTGGTTGGACACCAGTAATAAGAAATTTTGATAAGTTATTCTTTTCTAAATTATTAACTTATTCTGGTGTGATACCGTCATAAGTTACTCTCTTTTAACTTATTTATCAAACATTAAAAAATAATTTATCAATTTATTATGTTTTGGTGCCGCTATAATTGAATCCAGACATTTTTTTTATAAAACTCCGATGTAATACAACATAAATTGATAAACATTTTTACGAAAAAAAAAACATATATTGTTTAAAATAAGCAATCTCAAACACCCTCTTAGGCCATCCGTAGCCCAGCGGCTTCGGGCCCGGGTTCGGAGGGCGGGTTGGCGGGCTCTGGGTACGACTTCGGCGGGTTCACGCGGGTACGGGTGGCGGGTAAGGGGCTCGGGTTCCCCAGCCCGCATACCCGACGAGTTTATTTTTTTTTTTATAATTTTTTAATTCAAACGGCTATAATTCAAACGGCCATATTTTTTTTTTATCAATTTTTTATTTTCCAATTTAAACCCTATAAATCATCCTCAAATCTCATTCATTTTTCACACCAAAATTTAAACACTCATCTCAATCCTTAAATATTTTCTTTCATTTCTTTCAATCCGATATAAACTTTATGGATTCGCCACCCGTTTCATCGTCCGGTTCTTCATCATCCATTGACACCGACGAGGAATTCGGTCAACTATTAACTCGGGTTACAAGGTTTCTCTCCGATACAAAAGTGTGTATCCGCTGTTCGACAATTGGCGTATGGAGTAGCTTCCGACGCACTTGACGAGTACTTGAGGATGGGAGAGAAAACGTCACGAGATTGTCTGCACACTTTCTGCACAGGTATTATTGAACTCTATGGTGGAAAATATTTACGCAAGCCTACTTACGATGATATTCAGAAGTTGTACCACAAGCATGAAGCTAAACACGGATTTCCCGGCATGCTCGGCAGCATAGACTGTACTCATTGGTCGTGGGCAAATTGTCCGAACGCATGGCGAGGTCAATTCATGAGAGGTGATCATGAACATCCGACAATCATGCTAGAAGCGGTGGCCTCCCAAGATCTATGGTTCTGGCACGCATTCTTTGGTGTTGCCGGTTCCAACAACGACATCAATGTTCTCAATCAATCGCCCATCCTCAACGATGTCTACGACGGAAAAGCACCCGAGTGCCCTTTTGAGGTTAATGGAGTCACCTACAAGAACGGATATTATCTAACGGATGGGATATACCCGGAATGGGCAACTTTTGTAAAAGCGTTTACGTGCCCAAATGATGCTAAACGAATAAAGTTCAAGGCCGCACAAGAATCGGCACGTAAAGATGTTGAACGAGCTTTTGGCGTGCTTAAACAACGTTGGCATATACTTAAGTACCCGACACGCGGATGGCATAAGAATAAATTGGCGAATATTATGTATGCTTGTCTCATATTACACAATATGATACTCGAAGACGAAGGTCATGCCATTTGTGCCGATGGAAACGCCGTGGTAGCGGATGAAACACAAATCACTGAGGCACAACGCGCAACAAATGTTCGAGAAGTCAAAAACCGAGAGACTCATAATAACCTTCGGTCGGATTTGGTCGAACATATTTGGCATATCCGACTACCCAACAACGACGACGAGTAGATTTTTAATTTTATTTTGTAATTTTTAATTTTATTTTGTAATTTTTAATTTTATTTTGTAATTTTATTTTTATTTTGTAATTTTATTTTTATTTTGTAATTTTTAATTTTATTTTGTAATTTTATTTTTATTTTTATGAATGTTATGATTTTTTATTAAAAAATTAGATGATGTGGCATGAGGGTTTAAAAGGTTCAAAAGGTTGGGGTACGGGATTAGAGGGTTCAAAAGGTTGAAGAGGGTTCAAAGTGGAAAACTGATGTGGAGCTGATGTGGCACTGAGGGTTCAAAAGGTTTGAACCCTGGGGTACGGAAGGCCTTAAAGTATCTCCAACAAACTTTTTATGATTTCTTTAAAAAAATATAACTATAAATCAGAATCTTTTAATATAATTACATTTTATTTCAATAAATTCTCAATTTAAATATTTCAACGTTATTATATTATAAAAGTATAAAATAATTTCTCATCCCAATACAATTTTTTAATTATTTTAAATGATAATAGTTTAATTTTATCGATGCAACTAAATTAAAAAATAATTTCTTATACCCATATTTAAATTTTAGATAACTCTCTAAACTTGAATATTTTTCTTGTTTTCTTTATTTTATATAACATTTTAAGGGATTGATCAGAGGAAAATAGAGAATAAAATCTTTATTTTTTTCTATGTTGTAGAAGTTGTAGGAAATGCTCTTACAATATTTATAATAAAGTTGTAATTTATAATTCTATGTATTATATTATATATATAATTCTATGTATAATTATATTATATATAACTTTGTATATAGCTGTATAAGTGTGAGATATTAATATTATTTTTCAAATAAGGTAGTTTAATAATTTGCTTTTTTTACAACTCATCAGAACATTTAATTAAATTTATCTCCTCATTATTTTAGGAAATTAATTGCTCACATTACTTTAGAAATCTATTTAATTAAGTTTACTTTTTCCAATTATATTATTGAATTTCTTGTTTATGTTTTTCAAAATTTTGATGATGTTTTTGGTGTTTTTATGTTTTTAATTGGGATTTCTAGGAAAACAAAAATCTGTGTAGCAAAGTCCAAAAGACAATATTTTATAAGATGTTCACAATGTTCAAAGTGTGTTAATAAAAACATCTTTAACATTTTTGTTAAAATAAAAGGAGTTAAACTCTATACTTCTTCAACAATTTTGCTATCTTGTTTTCTATAATAGAAAAAACTTGAAATTTTCAAACTTAAAGAAATCTCTAAAACTTGAAGGTAGGAAAGAGAAATGATTATTTTATTTGATTCCATCAAAAAAATTTAACTTTTATTATTTTATATTAATTTTTTTTAAAGTGTATTAAAAAGGTAAATTAAAGAATATTATATTAATATAGTTTGTGTTAAAATCTTTAAAATATAATATTTATTGGAGAATAATATAATTTTTTTTTAGAGATTTTAACTTTTGATTCTGTATTTTAGAAAAATTATAGAAAATCTGTTAAGATGTTTTACGATGTTTATAATAAAAATCTTATGGTTTTGGTAGAGTTGTAGTGTTCACGATGTTTTAAGTAAAACATGTGATCACAATATATTTATATATATATATATATATATATATATATATATATATATATATATATATATATATATGCTTCTGACGTGTACCTCAGTTGGCAAAGGGATAGGGTGATTTTGCCCAAATACATAACAGGTCATGGATTCGATCTCAGGCCCCTCCACTAGCCTCAGCCGTTGAGTGAGCCAAAAAATGCCCCCTTACATTGGTGTCCTCGGAGACAGGTTCCGTGTGAGGCCGGTTAGGGTTGCCGGTAATCAACTTTTTGTCCAAATTATCCAAATATATATATACATTCAAAAGGTGTTGGTCAGATTCTTTAATGTGTTCAGATTCTTTATTGTGTTCATCAAATTCTTTTAGTTGGAGAATATAGATAACAGAGAAGACGGAGGTGAAAATGGAGGATGTAGAGAAGGTAATATTTGCAAATTATTTAATTTTTTTTAGTCAAAATTACTATTTCATAATTCAACTATTGATTTAATATGATTTGTGGTTAATATTTTAGGAATTTAATTAAAATACCCAAAGTTTGGCTTTGACTTGCCAAAATACTCATTTCTCTTTTGAATTTGCCGAAATACCCATTTTTCCCGCGAAAAATCCCGCGATCGCGGGACCCACAACGACGTGGCACGACGTGGCACCATCTTTGGCCATTTGTCTCGCTATGGTCCCTCAAGATACCCCGCGGCTACAAAATGACCCCTGGTCTCGACTCTCGCGATTTTTCCCGTAATCGCGGGATTTAGCTGCCACGTGTATGGCTGGGGTTGAAACCCTAATTTTTTATAAGTGTTTCCCAACCCCCACCCTCCAATGTCGGCTATAAAGAGAGAGGGTGGGGGACCAATATCCGGCCACCATACCATTTTTAAATAATCTCTCCAAACTCTCTCAACTTCTCGTGTCGATTACGCGCTCGGTTTGAAGATGTCACGTGTTAGGGATGCTGTAAGTCATTTTTCTTAACTTTTTGTAGTTTGTTGTTGTTATCTTAAATTTTCAAAATATATGATATGTAAACTTTGTTGGTAAAATATATGATATGTAAACTTTGTTGTTTGAACTTTGTTGTTTAAATGTTGTTGTTTAAACTTTGTTGTTTGAATGTTGTTGTTTAAACTTTGTTGTTATCTTAAATTTTTGAAATATATAATATGTAAACTTTGTTGTTTTTTTTGTTATAAAAAGAGAGTGTTTTTTTATAAATAAATGTTAGAGTGAGTTTATAAAAAATAAGTTAGGTTCCCAAACTTTGTTAATTTACAACTTAGGTCCCTAAACTTTGTTAATTTACAACTTAGGTCCCTAAACTTTGCTACTTTACAACTTATGTCCCTAAACTTTGGTGAATGACAACTTAGGTCCCTAAACTTTGGTGAATGACAACTTAGGTCCCTAAACTTTAGTGAATGACAACTTAGGTCCTTAAACTTTAGTGAATGCCAACTTATGTCCATAAACTTTAGTGAATGACAACTTAGGTCCATAAACTTTAGTGAATGCCAACTTAGGTCCCTAAACTTTGCTACTTTACAACTTAGGTTACTAAACTTTAGTGAATGACAACTTAGGTCACTAAACCCTAAACCCTAAACCCTAAACCCTAACAATGTTACATTGAAATAAAAAAAACCACAACATATCTATTTGGATTTTGTCAAACGGGTGTAAATAGCCCTAAGGTATGTGGGGACTTAAGCAATCCTTGTGATTCCCCTGCTACCTGGAAGTCCAATTGATTGAGTGGGTTATTTTCTAAAACTAAAACAGACGAATAATTATCAACCCAATAAACCAAACAAGCATTATAACATCCGTGAATTTTCTATGCAGCGCGATTTTCTAACGATCGACTTGACGTTAAGGTGTCGCGTTTCGTTCATCGTAGAGATGAGACAGCGCTTCGCCAGTTTAGGAGATCGGGTACGTGCGGTTGATGAGATCTTCAGAGGGACACCTTTCGGTCCATGGCTGGATCTTACCATGAGCGGTGGCGACCCCATGCTAGTCCACATGTTTCTACAGCTGGAGGTCGAGGTCTCCAATGCTGATGAGGAGGAGATGTATTTTGATGTCTTCGGGCATCATATGCGGTTTGGCCGTCACGAGTTCTGTCTTATTACAGGACTACTTTTTGGAGACGAACCCCCCTTCCTCCGTAATCAAACATTACTTGGGTTAGTAGGGTTTGGCCTGATGAAAGACCATCTCGTTTGAGGCTGAGGAAAGTCGTGGACACGATGAAAGACGGTCTTTCTGCCCTTAGCAACGAGGATGTTGTCCGTGTATGCTTGGTGGTGACGGTGGAGATGGGCTTCATGGGCCGTGAGTGGAGCCAGTATGCTTCCGAGACGGTCCTTACGGCCGTCCAGGATTTGCGTTTGTTTAGCAGGTATCCGTGGGGTAGCCACATCTGGACATATACCTACAGACAGATGCACCGAGCCATCGCCAGACGTGCCGACATACATGCGAAGATGGCTCTTGGTGGATTTACATACGCCTTCAAGGTTAGATAAGTAGTATATAACATAAACAATAATACATACAGACTGTTTGGCTTTCCTTTTTACGTACTTGCTTTTCTTGTGTAATTCCAGATATGGATCTTGGAGATGTTTCCCATCGCCCGTTCCAGTTTCACCATGCGCACCGACATGTTGATTAGGGGAACCCGTTGGGAAAGGGTTGTTAACCTTAATAGGAACAATTGCCTTGCGTTCTTCAGCCGGGCAAGCACCGTAAGTTCTTTCACTATGTTTACAATGTTTCCTATGTTATTCTCTGTTATTAAGTTTTTGTGTTTTACCATATATTTAGCCGGCGTATGCGCCTCTCGCAAACCTTGTGGCTATGGATACCGAGAGGGACACGCCTTGTACAGAAACAGTGTGACCTTTATCAATAGAGAGGAGGCACGACGTCATGGGTCTAGTTCCTCATCTGACGAAGATGAGGAAGACGACGCGAGGCATGAGCCGCCCCCTTCGATCGATATCAGCCGCCCCCTTTTGATCGATATGAAGCGCCCCCTTCCTCCTCCCATCAAGATCGGACACACGTCTACGGGCCATTTCGTGGCAGTCATGAGTAGTTGTGGGACTACGTCCATGGGTCTGTAGACACACGTATCGATAATCTGGAGGCATTCGTCAGACAGTTTCGCGCTGTTCATGTTAGTGTTTAACTTAATTTGTCGGCCACGATCTTTTAGTTTGTATATTAATATTACGTTCCATATTTGATTTAGCTGTTGGGTACGACGCCGATCTCCGCTCCGTTCGGACAGGGGGCACCGACAGGGTTTGGCACCACATCCTATCCGTCATTCCCGAAGAGTGTAAGTCACACTGAATAACCAATGTAGTTATATATTCGTTCCTAGGTTTGTAACTGTTAAAATGAAATATGTCATGCAGACTGGGATGACGACGGCGGGGGCTTATACACACCATATGACGACAGAGGCCCCCACATCCTATGCTCCATTCCCACAGAGTGTAAGTCACATACATCGACCCTCGTTATCGTTATATTTTTGTTCTTAAGTTTGTAACTGTTATAATGTCGTGCAGATTGGGATGATGGAGCAACAGGGTTATGGCGGCCAAGTGGCCACCCCATCATTCACGGACCTCCTTGATATACCGGCGACAAACTATTACAGGTCGGACATGCCGGGGCCGTCGTACGTCACACCGCCACCACATATTATGACTGTAAGTTATTTTGGTAGTTTTGGTTTAATTGTGAACATGATGAAATTGTACTTAAAACATCTAATAAGTTAATTTTCAGTCGATGGGGTCGGGAGAGGACTTGTGGTGCTTGGAAATTGTCGAGGACCACTTCTCGGAGCCGGAAATTGACCCGATGCATGTGGTAGAACCTGATAGGCCGAAGCGGAATAGGAAAGCTTCATCATGGATCGGTAGCCCACTATTTGGCCGACAAGGATCTACCACACCGCCCCCTGAAAAGAGAGCCAGGCCAAAGGTGACAGGAAAGGGAGCGGGAAAGAAGGCGGGAAAGAAAGCAGGAAAGAAAGCGGGAAAGGGAAAGATGGCTTCACCGGAGCGTCTTCCGGCCTCGGAGATATTGAACCTGTGCCAGACTGGTGACCTCCCCCGCCTGATATTCATCCCTTTCATCAACCTGGACACCACCCCCTCGTTTTTTCAAGTATTGCTGGCAGTTAACCCTTTGCTGTCTGATTTAGAGGATGTGGTTAGTATTGAAATTTAACTATAGTCATATAATCAAATATATTTATATTACATGTCTAACCATCTATTTTTTGTGTATAGCATATGGATTGTTGGGTCTCCATGCTCCTACGTTCCCGACAACCAAACACGAGGTGGACCATCATGCACACTTCTTTCTTTCCGTTCATGGTCCTCCCACATCAAGGTCCCGCCTCCGTGGCTAACTCATGCAATGGTGTGGAAGGGGTTTCTTGACGGTACCTCGATACTGTATGTAAATCGTTTTACTCTTATTTTATTTAAGTTGTTTGGTTGCTAACTAAGTTGTCTAATATTGTAATATTTCAGGTGTACATCCCTATCTGCATTCATCCTAAACATTGGGTGCTCGGAGTGTTTGATCTTCCTCGTATGTTGATGATCATATATGACAGCGACCCTGGCAGTCTCTTCACAGACGCTTTGCATGAGCGTCTTGCCATATTTAAAGATAAGTTGTCGGAGTTCTTTAGTCTGATCGGGGATGTGAACCGTCGCGAAAAGTCAGTGTACTTCCGTCACAAGTCCCACAAGAATGCACCGCAGCAGCAAGGGATGAATGCGGATTACGGTGTCTGGGTATGCCGTAATGTCAGCATGTTGGTTGGGGGCGATGTGGTAGATTTAAACACTTCCCGCACCAAAGATGTAACACCCGTATTTTCGGATAAGTACAACTTCGATTTAGTGAGGAATCGATCTTTTAATAAAATTATGGAAAATAGGATTTGGAGTTAAATCCTAGATTTGATAGTCTTGTTGGATGTAGAATACAAATATGAGTCCAACGGGCCTTTCCGGAGCAAAAACGGAGCTAAAACGAAGAAGTTATGGCCAAAACAACTTTCGGTACAATCTCGGCTAAAGTGACCAGCGAAAGTGACACTTGTGTCACTCTCGCCGTGTCACTCTCGCTGGTTTTGTACCGAGGGTTTTTGAGGTTCAGCGAGTATGACACTCGCGAGAGTGACATGGTCACTCTCGCCGTCGGACTCCAGAAGGTTTTAAAACCCTTTTTCTTCTTTCTTCTTCCTCATTTTTTTTCACTCTCACTCTCAAACCCTCTCGGCTCTCTCTCTAAAAATCGACCCTCTCACCAAATCGGTTTCTCTCCCCAAGTTAACCACAAATCCTCCCATCTCCTCTTCATCCTCTCCATTTGAACCAACCCACTCCACCATTGATGTTCATTTTTGGAGCTTAGAGCCGTTGGAAGTTTTGGAGCTCTCTTTTGGAGGATTCAAGTGATTAAAGTAATTTCTAGTTAGATTATCGTTATATTTCACTTTGTTTCCTTATTGTGGTGTTATGGGTCGATTTTGGTGGTGATTGATTGGGAAAGTCGTTATCCCCTTCATGTATAAAACTAGGGTTTGGTATGAAAGGGATATTTTGGTATGTTACAGATGGATGATGATACCTTATGGTAGGATTGTGATAATGATGGTTGGGATTTCATAAATCTAGGTTTTTGGAAGTTTTGACTTGAGGATGCAAACTTCATCAAAGGAGCTTACGTTGGAGAAACTCTAGATTTAGCTTAAATCTAGCAAGGTGAGTTCAAGTTACTTTGCGAAAACTTTGTACATGCCAAAATGTTATTTTCCAAGTAATTATGTGTTTTACTTGAAAGTTATAAATGTGGAGTTATTTGGTGAGTTTTATCTTTTGAGGTATTAAATGTGGTAAATGTAGTAAAGCACTACTTTTGGAATTTTGGAAAATATGATAGGTAAATCATACATGAAAATGGATTATTGATTTATGTGATAGATGGGGTCTATTTGTTATGAAAATGCATTTCTGGATAGTTTGGAAAATATGCATATAACACATCATGAGGTGTTTTGAAAATGTAAAAGTTGAGTCCTTTTTGGAAAGGAGGGTTATCCCGATCCAATATTTTATTTCGGGTTTTCATGGGTTCAAAGTACTTATTGGCAGAGGTGTGTGTTTCTATGTTTAATGTCATTTTATTCATTTTATGAACTATCTTTTGAGTTAGTTGAGCTTGTGGCTCGGTATTGGATTTTATTAAGTTTTGGGGACACTTGTCCAGTTGGATAACTCAAAGTTGATTTTTGATCATGATTTATGTTAATTAGGGAATTGCATGTTTTGAATGCATTTGTTTAATTATTTGGGGTCGTGTAATATTTTAGACCTTGTTAGCCGTGGATCCATAGGCATTTGAGTGTCCCTTAGTCTCGCGGGCAAGAGGTCGGATTTGATTGAGTCTAGTTTTACGAGACGTTAGTTTATTTATAGCACGGAATAGGCATCGGGTTCCATGATAAGTAAGGCGTGGACCTAGATGGTCGGGCGTCGTCTCATGGGCAGTAAGGTGTAATTCCATATATGTGCTTAGCACGGGATAGGCATCGGGTACCATGATAAGTAAGGCGTGGACCTATATGGTCGGGCGTCGTCTCATGGGCAGTAAGGTGTAATCCCTAATGTGCTGTTGTGGATTTGGAATGAACCAATGTATAGACCTGGAGTGGTTGAAGTTGGGGACTCCCTAGTCTCGCTGGCAATAGATCTGGAGTGGTTGAGCCCGGTTTACGAGAGTATTCCACGTGGGTGTTTTATTGCATAGTAGGTGACCCACTTATGTGTTCCGTCACGTGCAATGTATACGGGTCTCCCCCGTCACCGAAAGGTGTTGTTTTGGGTATATGTGTTTATCCATGTTTTCGGTGGCGTATCATTTTACACGAATTGTTTTCCCACGTTATATGAATTATGGGTTATGTTTATCCATGTTTGGGATGTTTGGAATAATGGTGATTTAATTATGAATTCAATCGTTTGAGTATCAAATACGGTTTCACCTATCACATCGATTTTGGAAATGAGTATTTTGGGAAATCGTATTACATTAAAGATTTCATCATGGGGATTGCGTGAGTTGGAAAATGGGTGATTTGCATTTAAAGTAAACTCTTTTGAAATCATGACTACAACTATATTTCTCTCTATTTATCAATTTATATAGTCATGTTAAAATGCTTGAACTCACTAGGCGTAAGCCTAACCCTTTTTATTTGTCGGCATGTGCAACAGGCTCAGGTTAGTGTATCTCTAGCTACACATTGAAGTGGCGAGTGTTAGTAAAGTGCACGAGAGGTGACTTGCTTAGTGAAGTCTTCCGCAATAGTTTGGACTAGCAATTTTGTGTGGTGTTAAGTAACGCTCGATTAAGTTAATTGTTTGTGGAACTTATGATGTTTTAATTCTGAGGAATTGTAGGAATGATTTGTAGAAATGAATTTATCTATTTTGGTTAATTTATTGAATTTTAAAGTTAATTGCTCGTTCCAAATTTGAGGGTGTTACAAGTTGGTATCAGAGCATAAGTTTGAGAGATTTAGGTGTTGATTTTGGATACCTAGACTCAAACTAGCGTTTGTTTAAGTAAATGAGAGTGAAATTCACCTTTAGGCACTTTAAGATAGGATGTTTCGAGGTCAATGGATGTTGTTAGAAACGGGGATCACGTCGAGAGTAACAAGGATAATCATGTGCGGTGCGTTCATAGTGACACTTGGCCAGTGTCGTGGTGAACCTACTAGTACATGTGCATACTTGAATTACTTTAATGTGGTGATCGTCGGGGTAGTGAAGGAGGTTCTAAGCTAGTAGTCGTTGGAATAGATGGACGATTCTAGTATTAGTCACTTGGAGTGACGATAAGCATGATATTTGCTTTAAGTAGACCGTCTCGGGTCGAGATTGATGGTTGGATTAGAACCATAGGCTTTTGAGCCAAATTTTTGATTTGAGGAAAAACCGTAAAGTTAATTGATGTGTTTCCCAACTTGCCTTAAGAGGTTAAAGTATCCGGGTGAAAATAGTGGACCGGAGGATTTGGAGGAGTATGAGTGAGACGTTGAATGCCGACTAAGTCATGCACAAAGTTTAATTTGAAAATAAATTGCATCAATCATTTCTTGTGTTTCAAATCCTTATTTGGGTTGTGTTATGAATTTTGAGAAATGTTTAGCACACACACAAGATTTCAAATCATGGTTTTGAGCGTGCATGAAACCATTTTATTTCGGGAGTTGCAAACTCCGCCGGGATTTGTTTTGCCTTATTTCAATTGTTGTTCAATATTTGTTTTGGATATAATGATAATCATATTTTATGATGTTTAAGATGTTGGGCAATGACTACGGCTTGTGACTTTAACATTGGATCTCCTCCACATATGTTAGAGCTTGGACGGAAAGTTATCTTCCATTACGTCTATGTAAAGTTATTTTGGATTTTGGCATTTTAGCCATGATTTTGCTTAATGCAATTTAACTTTGGAAGCACAATGTTTGGTGCTATTTTGATGACTTGGAGTCATTGAATCCATTGAGTTTCATGAAATTTCGTTTTACGACATGCCGGGTCGTGTGAGTGCAAGGTTTATAAGGTGCACACCTTAGTTATAACGTATGTTGATTTTGGAGTTTATTTGGGCATTTTGACTCAATTGGGTTTTGTCGAGAAGTGTTATTTGAGCCGGAAGGCAACCAAACGGGACGCTTGAGAATTTTGATGTCGCATTGTTTCTCTTTTAAAGAATTGTGTCAGCACGTTTTGGTTGCAATTTGCCTAATTGTACAAATTGACTCATATGTGGCGTGAGTAGTGCATGAAAGAATATGCATATTGTATTTCTTAATGATTTGCTTATGTGAAAAGTTTACGAGTTATGTTGGACATTTAGTCCCGCTCGAGTTTTGTTGAGAAAAGTTAATTTTATGCCATAAGGCGACTAAGAAGAGATGAGTTTGGAACTCTAGTGTCGCGTAACTTTTCCTTAAAGAGTTGGTGTTATTAAGCATTTTGTTGCAAATAGTTCAATGTATGGATTGATTTATACATGACTTAAGTGATGCATGAAAGAACATTTTGGTGACATTTCATAATGATTTACTTGGTGCGCCTTTGGTCAGTTAAATGTTTGTTATCATTTTATGTAAAATGTGTTATATCGACTTCGGGGTATGCATAGCTTGGTAACCATTGTCTCACAACACTTTGTTAAAAGAATCGTGAGTGACTACTAATTCATTGTATAAATGATGACCATTTGGTCAAAGGGTGTTTTAGTGTTGTAGAAATCATTCATAGTTCGCAATATTTTACATTCTGAAACCACAAAGGTATGAGTCGTTCACATCGGTCAATTTTGATTTACCGAGTATTTTGGAAAATTTGAAAATCTTATTGGTTTGGAAGAAATGTGTATTTTGAGTATTTGGATAAATACATTTTAAGCAATTACGTTTTGACGTTTTGTGTCCCAAGTACGAAACCTTGAGAAAATGCTTCGTGAGGAAGATTTTAGAAAATTTTTGTATAAAATTATAGTACGCGGGATTTCTTATGTTTTGGACATTGATACGCACCGTTGGTGCAATTTGGGATTTGAAAATAGGTTGGAACCCTTTTGGTGCCAACAATTATTAACACTTAATTCCTTGTGTGTTTTGGAAAACGCACTGTTGAGTGCAAGTTTGTCGAGAACGTTTTATTCAAATGGCATTATGGGACCGGACGGGAAATTTTGAGAAATTGATTTAAATAGTTTCCTCTTTTGGGAAAATTGGTCGCGAACTGTTTGATGCATGTAATTTCGTTTCAAGGAAATTTGTAATGGTAATGTTACAAACTTGCATGTCTACCCCAATGTGAAGTTGTATAATGTTTTAGTCGATATTTTTGAGTGATGGAAACGTATGGGTTTTTGTATTAACTAAGGAATTTGCACAAGTCATTTTGTGTTTTGGCTAAGAGTATTGTTAAACCGTTCCATCGTTTTGTGTAATAAACTGACGCGCGCAAAACTTTGTTGATGAACCTTGCCTCATGCCGTTTTATGGTTGGCAAGGAAATGATGGGGTCGAATGTCGTTTGGAACGCTTCTGAAATACGTACACACTTTGTGTTGCACCCCGTTTAAGGTCGAGCAATCACTTTACATGCATGTCATTAGTCAATCCATACTAGAACTGTAGATGTTCCTTCTAGAAAATTTGTTTGTTACGCTTTTGCGTTTTGTGGGTAAACGGAATTGCAATGAAATGATTTTCAACATGATTTTCACAGGTGGGACGAGTGTGTCCAGTTTTACGTTACTACCTGAAAGTAGTATTTTTGTGCGTACGGGTATTTGAGATGAAAATCTTGGTGTTGAAAATGTTTTACAAATGATTTTGATTATTGGCATATTTATTGAGTAACGCACTTGAAAATCTTGAACTCGTTAGGACCTTGGAAAGGGTATGTAACATAGTTAAAGGTAAGTGCGTGTAACACTTCGACGGTGGAAGGTTGAGTATTCCACGCGTGTTGGTAATAAGGGCCGAATGATATCGGTAGCAAGGTAAATGTATTGGTGGTAATTGGAGGGCAGACTTGCGGTGACGCTTTTCGAGGTTGGTATAACCGTTTTGATGACGGCATTAATTTTGTGGAAACCCTCGGTAAACGGAACTCGTGTGTTCCGAGTTTGGTGATATAATTAGGTGTCGACTTTTGGGCTTGAGACTAAGCACCTTTAGTGTACTCGGGGGATTGTAGCCCGATTTTAAAGGAATGAGGGCAATAGTAGTAGTAACCTTAAGATGCTCAATTGTGATGAGTGGTTTTGATGGAATGACCTTCGGGTGTGATTAATGAACCTGTCAGATAATGATTCATGTGAGATGAATTTTGGAGTCTAATAGAACTCGTTGGAGTTAATCGGCAGTTAATGGTAGGAATGATCGAAATTGATGATTCAGTTGGGTGCGTTAGTGAACAAACCTTGGGATGAATTGGAGTCGAAAACTGAAACCGGGAAGTATGGAACATTCTAAGGTTGGGAGACGACCGAAATCGTTTGGTTGGGAGTTTCCCGATGGTGGGAATGTTTATCCGAACATAAGTACAGTGTACTTGAAGGGGTTTTGTTGGTAAGAAATTATTCGAGGAATTGCCTTTATAAGACTGTGTGGGGGAATTTAGATTCTGGATAGGAATTGATTAACTATGGTCGACAGTAAGTCGGTTGGTTTTGAATTGTAAAGGATGTAGATTTCGAGGATGAAATCATCCTGAGGTTGGGAGGATTGTAACACCCGTATTTTCGGATAAGTACAACTTCGATTTAGTGAGGAATCGATCTTTTAAGAAAATTATGGAAAATAGGATTTGGAGTTAAATCCTAGATTTGATAGTCTTGTTGGATGGAGAATACAAATACGAGTCCAACGGGCCTTTCCGGAGCAAAAACGGAGCTAAAACGAAGAAGTTATGGCCAAAACAACTTTCGGTACAATCTCGGCTAAAGTGACCAGCGAAAGTGACACTTGTGTCACTCTCGCCGTGTCACTCTCGCTGGTTTTGTACCGAGGGTTTTTGAGGTTCAGCGAGTATGACACTCGCGAGAGTGACATGGTCACTCTCGCCGTCGGACTCCAGAAGGTTTTAAAACCCTTTTTCTTCTTTCTTCTTCCTCATTTTTTTCACTCTCACTCTCACTCTCAAACCCTCTCGGCTCTCTCTCTAAAAATCGCCCCTCTCACCAAATCGGTTTCTCTCCCCAAGTTAACCACAAATCCTCCCATCTCCTCTTCATCCTCTCCACTTGAACCAACCCACTCCACCATTGATGTTCATTTTTGGAGCTTAGAGCCGTTGGAAGTTTTGGAGCTCTCTTTTGGAGGATTCAAGTGATTAAGGTAATTTCTAGTTAGATTATCATTATATTTCACTTTGTTTCCTTATTGTAGTGTTATGGGTCGATTTTGGTGGTGATTGATTGGGAAAATCGTTATCCCCTTCATGTATAAAACTAGGGTTTGGTATGAAAGGGGTATTTTGGTATGTTACGGATGGATGATGATACCTTATGGTAGGATTGTGATATTGATGGTTGGGATTTCATAAATCTAGGTTTTTGGATGTTTTGACTTGAGGATGCAAACTTCATCAAATGAGCTTACGTTGGAGAAACTCTAGATTTAGCTTAAATCTAGCAAGGTGAGTTCAAGTTACTTTGCGAAAACTTTGTACATGCCAAAATGTTATTTTCCAAGTAATTATGTGTTTTACTTGAAAGTTATAAATGTGGAGTTATTTGGTGAGTTTTATCTTTTGAGGTATTAAATGTGGTAAATGTAGTAAGCACTACTTTTGGAATTTTGGAAAATATGATAGGTAAATCATACATGAAAATGGATTATTGATTTATGTGATAGATGGGGTCTATTTGTTATGAAAATGCATTTCTGGATAGTTTGGAAAATATGCATATAACACATCATGAGGTGTTTTGAAAATGTAAAAGTTGAGTCCTTTTTGGAAAGGAGGGTTATCCCGATCCAATATTTTATTTCGGGTTTTCATGGGTTCAAAGTACTTATTGGCAGAGGTGTGTGTTTCTATGTTTAATGTCATTTTATTCATTTTATGAACTATCTTTTGAGTTAGTTGAGCTTGTGGCTCGGTATTGGATTTTATTAAGTTTTGGGGACACTTGTCCAGTTTGATAACTCAAAGTTGATTTTTGATCATGATTTATGTTAATTGGGGAATTGCATGTTTTGAATGCATTTGTTTAATTATTTGGGGTCGTGTAATATTTTAGACCTTGTTAGCCGTGGATCCATAGGCATTTGAGTGTCCCTTAGTCTCGCGGGCAAGAGGTCGGATTTGATTGAGCCTAGTTTTACGAGACGTTAGTTTATTTATAGCACGGAATAGGCATCGGGTTCCATGATAAGTAAGGCGTGGACCTAGATGGCCGGGCGTCGTCTCATGGGCAGTAAGGTGTAATTCCATATATGTGCTTAGCAAGGGATAGGCATCGAGTTCCATGATAAGTAAGGCGTGGACCTATATGGTCGGGCGTCGTCTCATGGGCAGTAAGGTGTAATCCCTAATGTGCTGTTGTGGATTTGGAATGAACCAATGTATAGACCTGGAGTGGTTGAAGTTGGGGACTCCCTAGTCTCGCGGGCAATAGATCTGGAGTGGTTGAGCGCGGTTTACGAGAGTAATCCACGTGGGTGTTTTATTGCATAGTAGGTGACCCATTTATGTGTTCCGTCACGTGCAATGTATACGGGTCTCCCCCGTCACCGAAAGGTGTTGTTTTGGGTATATGTGTGTATCCATGTTTTCGGTGGCGTATCATTTGTTAGGAATATTTCATATAGATTTGATGTGTCAAAACTTCAACTTACAAGGGTTCGAATTGTAATATGTTTATTTTATAGTTATCCTTGTAAATTCTAGTTTATCTAGGATTCCTAGTTTATCTAGGATTGGTATTTATCTAGTTTCTAGTTTATCTAGGTTTCTAGTATATAAAGAAACCTAGAGATATAGAATTAGACGTTCTTGAAACCCACGTTTAAACAAAAACGTGTAGATGTGTGTGCATGAGCCCCAAGGTTCTTAATCCTAATACTTGAGAAGAAGTATTCGTTTGTTGATAACTTAGGTCAACAAATTGGGGCGTGAGTATGTAATCAGTATGTTTAAATTAATGAACCTTGTTAGCTATACAAATCTGTCGTTTAATTCCGCCGTTCATGTTGTGATTTGTATATGTTTATTCCATGATCTAGAACTAATCATTCTTGAGCTTAAAGATCCGGTTTAGGGTTTTTATAAATCCTATCATCATTTTACACGAATTGTTTTCCCACGTTATATGAATTATGGGTTATGTTTATCCATGTTTGGGATGTTTGGAATAATGGTGATTTAATTATGAATTCAATCGTTTGAGTATCAAATGCGGTTTCACCTATCACATCGATTTTGGAAATGAGTATTTTGGGAAATCGTATTACATTAAAGATTTCATCATGGGGATTGTGTGAGTTGGAAAATGGGTGATTTGCATTTAAAGTAAACTCTTTTGAAATCATGACTACAACTATATTTCTCTCTATTTATGAATTTTTATAGTCATGTTAAAATGTTTGAACTCACTAGGCGTAAGCCTAACCCTTTTTATTTGTCGGCATGTGCAACAGGCTCAGGTTGGGGTAGCTCTAGCTACACATTGAAGTGGCGAGTGTTAGTAAAGTGCACGAGAGGTGACTTGCTTAGTGAAGTCTTCCGCAATAGTTTGGACTAGCAATTTTGTGTGGTGTTAAGTAACGCTCGATTAAGTTAATTGTTTGTGGAACTTATGATGTTTTAATTCTGAGGAATTGTAGGAATGATTTGTATAAATGAATTTATCTATTTTGGTTAATTTATTGAATTTTAAAGTTAATTGTTCGTTCCAAATTTGAGGGTGTTACAGAAGAAGAGGCCGCAGAGTTTTGCATACATATGGCGGAGACCATTTATGCGCATTGTGTTCCACGGCAAGATGATTAGGTTGTTTATGTAACATTAAATGATTGTTATTTTTAGTGTTAACTTATTTTGTTAAATTATTTAACTTGAAGTAATAATTTTGTTTATTATTTTGTTAAAGTATTGCACATATGAATACTTGAAGCCTAAAAAGTTTGACAAAAACAATAAAAACATGCAACAACACTTTACTCTCTCTTCCTATGTGGGACACATTCCCACACCCATTTGGTTTTTGCTAATATCGTCCAATTACTCAACTTTGAGTATCGATATCTCATTCACACATACTCCGTTTTGGACGCATTATATATTGTTTCGAAGCTCTCATATAGGAGAACATAAACCCATTAAGAGTTAGTTATATATAACATATATATATATATATATATATATATATATATATATATATATATTTAAATGTGTCCAAAGTTTAGTAAAAATCATATTTTTACTAAATTTTTCCAACGTAGGTTTATGAAACTTGCGGTAATCCTAATACAGAGATTATTGGATGAACAAGCATTTATTTCTTGATTCACATGTGCATTAATCCTTAACTACTTAAAGACTACTTTTCAGCCTATTGAAAGACCTTTATTCATGAGCAGACTTCCTTTTGCAGACGAATCTTGCAGTTACTTTTTCAGTCGAATCTTAGAGGCTTTTTTGCAGACGAATCTTGCAGTTACTTTTTCAGTCGAATATTACAGACTCTTTTCAGACGAATCTTGCAGTGAACTATTCAGACGAATCATGCATGCAACTTTTCAGACGAAATCTTTGACCATATCCACATCCCTGATGAAGACCATACATTTTCACGGCTATAAGTAGATGGCATGATGAAGTAGTAATTCACAACTTGCTATCTATCTTTTATACATTCTTTTACACCGTTTACAAACATTCTCTCGATTTTCTTAACACTATGGCTGGAGGTTCAAGATCAAGGGGGAACAGGTCGGCGAATGGGGCTGAAACTTCACGTTCGACAGCCTACCAACCACTGAACGATGGAGCTCGCCGGAGTACCTGGAATGTACCGAAAACAGACGAGGGGTGGAGAAACCATGGGCGAACTGCGGCCGATTATCCATTCACAGCTGAGGAGGCAGAAGATTGGGAGATGGCATGAGAGAATTACCACTTCGACAATGACAGGAAAAGCCCACCAATGTATCATTGTACCCAGCCGACGGGTCTTCCACAAAGTCAACGAATTACTCCCTTAGTGCAAAAATCCATTGATAAGGCGAACGCCGGTATCGAAAAGGTAAAAGGTATGTGGAACCATAACAGGGGGATTCAACAGGGGAAAATAGAGTATCTAGCGGAGAAGAAACGAGAACTGGCCATGGCTAGGGCTCACGTTCGGGAAGTGCAATGACAAATTAAGGAAGTAGAAGAGGAACTACAAGAAATGGAAGACGACTACACGGGAATGGAGGACGTCATCAACGAAAAGGTTAACTTCATCACCGGAATCCAGGACGCATTCCAGTCATAGATTTCTTTGTTTACCTGCACTGTATCCGTTTCGGTTGGGAAGATGATTTGCAATAACTGATCTTTTAATTAATTTTCGTATTAAATAACTTAAAATGGGGAAAACATTTTCTTTAATTAATTTCTATATTAAATACATTAAAATGGAAAGGAAACAATATATTAAAAACCTCAACTACATAAAATGATAACCTAAAAAAACTATAGGGACCATTTATGCTTTTTTTAATTTGCCCCAAACTAGAGGGGCCAAAACTGCAAATATAGTAAAATCGCGGGACTACCACGGGACACAATCGCGGGACAAGGGGCCAAAAGTGGTCCCGCGGCAAACTTGGGGGGAAAGCTGTAGCCGCGGGGTATCTTGAGGGGGCGTAGCGGGAGAAATGGCCAAAGATGGTGCCACGTGGTGCCACGTCGTTGTGGGTCCCGCGATCGCGGGATTTTTTGCAGAAAAAATGGGTATTTTGGCAAGTCAAAGTCAAACTTTGGGTATTTTAATTAAATTCCCTAAGATTTTACCCCATGGATCTCATAAAATATTTGGTTATCCTATAAGGGTCGTTTAAAAACTTGGTTGTTTATGTTAACCATGAGATACTGAAATCCAAGTTAGTTATGCATTATTTATAATCAATGGCTATTATCAAAGATATTAATTTTTTTATGTCGAAAAAACTATTAATTTTTGTAATTATCCATTGATTTTTAAAAAATATATATTTATGGATAATATTTAGGGGTAAATTATTTTTTTTAAATCTCACTCTCCTTTCTCTCCTCTCTCTAGACTACTACGAACTTTACTTTACTCCGACGAAACTTATTACAGCATACACTATTGTGATACCTAAGAACTTTTAAACAGTAGTACACAAACCGACTGTGATACCACATTTCACCGTTCTTAGTATGAGTTGAGACCAGATCTGATATGGGTTTTAGACCACACATAATCACTGTGATACCCCTATCAAGATAATGATTTACGTCCCACGGTACACGAAGATGCCGATTGTAGACACGGTCAATGTCGTAAAGGCACTATCTTGATTCAATAAAGTCTACACAAATATGCTTCATTGATTTCTTCCAATGGCCTTCATGTTCCAAGGTGTATCCTTTCTTTTTCATGCTATTACTCTTGATACTTCCAATCTGCAATCTATCAGAGCAAGTGATCATATATGTTTCTCATGATTTAGGTATATATATATATATATATATATATATATATATGAATGTATCTCTCTCAGTACACATAGTCCACATGTTTCATGATGTTCTTGATATTGATTAGAAATTAACGGCCAGATCAATTGGAGTCACAAGGACAAGGTGTTCTTGATAGGGTGTAGCTTGGTTACAGGGTGACATTATTATCGAGGAAGAATAGGCCATGATCAATGAAATCAATTTGTCGAGAAAAATAAGGAAATAAATCTTTGATTGATAATTGTTAAAAAATATTTGAATTATAATTAATCAAAATATTAATACATGCTTACCTATTAATTAAATAAACATAATCAACATAATAAATTGATTTGATTGACTTACATGAAATCTTACAATTATCACAAACTCGTGAATTCACGTTTGATTAGGTCCCTAAGTGTGTGTGAGAATCATACATGTATAATTTAAATGTGTATATATATATATTATATAATTACTAGAAGTCTACTCGTGCAATGCAACGCGATATATCTCGATTTTAATGTTTAAAATTATTTGAATGTGTGTTTTGAGAAAATGACCATGTTTTTTTTATAAATTTGTTTAAAGAATGACGTTTTTTAAGGAGTTCATGATTTGAGTATTTGAAAGTGGTTAGAGATAATGATTAATTAATAAGAGTCCACGATTTAAGGATTTGAAGATTGTTAGAGATAAATATTAATAAAGTAATTAGCATTAAAAAAAGTACATAAAGCTTCATTAGTTGTTTTTAATTGTTTTTAAGAAATTTTAAGTAATTAGCATTAAATAGCGGTACATGAAACTTTGAGGGTTGTTTTTAAGAGTTTTTCATAAATGTTTTATAATATAGTATAGATATGTCTATATGTATAATTTTATACGATTTCCATACACATATATTATTTATTTTTATTAAGAATTTTGTTCAATAGATAATTATATTTACTAAACTTTATATGTAGAGGCAGGTTTATATTAAAGATGTAAATATTGGAACATAGGAACCCACTATCTCATAGATTATTCAGGATGAAAAGCTCAAAATATTCATAAATATTATTAATTATATATAAGGAAATTAATCAAAAAATAGCTAACCTTCAAGTCTAATTCAAGGGCTGGACGCACCTCTGGTGTACCAGTTATCGTGCCCACGGTAAACGCTGGGTAGCAAAGTGCGGAGCGGATAACTGCTGAAAGCATCTAAGTAGTAAGCCCACCCCAAGATGAGTGCTCTCCTATTCCGACTTCCCCAGAGCCTCCGGTAGCACAGCCGAGACAGCGACGGGTTCTCTGCCCCTGCGGGGATGGAGCGACAGAAGTTTTGTTTGTTTAGCTCTTAATAGTTCCATTAAATGACAACCTTTGAATCGCTCAGAGGTGAATCTTGTTTGGCAAAAAAAAAAGTCCGTCTCTTTAAGGGTTCTAAAACTCTCTGAATGATTTAGCATTTTAGGTCTCGCTTAACCATTCAGTACCCTGATTTCATTCTAAACAAAATCAAACAACCATATTTCATTTTGCACTATATCATAAAAGTCTCTTAATCATTCTGATCACCAAATCATTCTGCACCAAATTATTCAACAACTGACAAACAGCCCCTCACTTTACAGTCATTTCTTAATTTATTTTAATACTTTAGTTTTTTATTTTTTATTTAATATAATTTGATACTTTTGTTTTATTTTTCCTAAATATAATTTTGTTCATTCGACGATATATTTTATTTGGGTTATCTATATTATATATTTTACATATTAAAGAATTAAAGAATTATTTTATTAAGGTATTTTTAGTTAAAAAGTTATTTAATGATTATTTTATTAAAATATTTTTTGTTTAAAAAACTTAAAAATTATCAAAAAGGGTATTTGGTCATCTACCAAAAATTCATTCCAATTCCAAAGCTACATTCTGTGAACCAAAACAGACAAATTCCAATTTCTTTAATAGATTTCATTCCTGTCAACCAAACAAGTGGTCAGTCCTAACAACATTCCATTACAATTTTTTCAAAGTCAAATTCCTTTGACAGATTTCATTCCATCCAAAACCATTTTGCAAACCAAACGCCACCTACGAGACTGTCTGGTGCAGAATTCAAAAGAATTTGATGAAATTGGAATGACAACTTCCATTGACCAAATTCCTTAGTGGCGTTTGGTTCACGGAATGAATTGATAGGATTCCACCAAATTCCACGGTTGAGGGATTTGATCATTCTTTGGCATATGTTAAGGATTTGAATTTCATTTCGTGACAAATGTAACATAATTAGTAATTTCGTTTTACAAAACTTTGCATCCACTATAACCACCCTCACCCCACCCCTGCCAACCCCCTCCTGCAGCCACCCCACCCAGTTGTACCCCCTTACCCCACCCATACGCCCAACATGCCCATGCCTTCCCCACCTTGACCACCCACCCCGCCACATCCTTGCCACAACCCACCCCTCCCTCCCCCTAAACAAAGATGGAGATTCCAATTATTTTTAGAGATTTCATTCCAATTCCATCCAACAAAAGCAATCAAAGTGTGTGGTTAGATTCCATCGAATTTCGTTTCAATTCCCTCAATTTGATGAATTCCAATCCCACCAAATTCCATTCTGCGAACCAAACACCTCCTAAGGGATCGTTCACCAAACGCTTACTCGGTAAGTGTTACCAAGTCATATTACCTTACCGGATGAATATGGGCAAGAACCGAGAATGTTACCCAGTAAGAGCGGTGATAAGGACCAAGTATATATAAGTAAAGGTGAAGACTCTTACCCGGTTATTGTTGCATATGATGCATTTTGATGGTGTACAATCTTACCCGATAAATAAGTGATAGTGTTAAATCTTACCGATAATTAAGCATTTACCGGGTAAGTGTTCGGGTAAACGGCCCCTAAAACTCGATAACTTTAAACAATAACCGAAAAAATGACCAAATTTGAATACATTTTTTATAGATATTTGGGACTTTACGAGATGCTTGTTACCTCTGCAACGAGACTATTGTTGTTTTGGGATGGCGTTCTTGAGCTTTTCGACTACGCTCAAAAGCGTAGAATTCCCGTCACAGGCTTCCCTCAATACTGAAAGCTTCTTTGTTATTTCAGATCCCTGCAGTGACAGATCTTCTGCTTGATCCAGTTCTTGAGAAGTTGCTGGCTTCTTATATTGTATGAGTTTTACCATCATACCCTATCATCATATAACACATAAATGCATAAGAATGGGCCTCAAAAATTAAATATAGAAGCCATAAAGAGAATTGACTCCCTCCATCCAAGTTCAAATAACCATGATATTGAAACCATACCTCATGCTCTGGCTTTCGAGAGTAATCGCGAAGGATAGATTTGGCCAACTTATTTCGTAATGAAATTCTGTCGCCAGCATGATTACCAAAGATGAAATACGATATATGGTGAATGACCAATGTGAATGCGACTGACTTTCTAGTCACTGATCTATCAAGAGCACCAGAAACCCATGATTTCACATATGCTTCCAGAATCGCTTCATCGCCCTGTAGAGAAATAGTAATTGTTACCTCACAAATTTCATAATAAATTGCATTATAGCTGGATAAGCACATGCTCAGTCTCACATTTTACCAACCAAAGTAATCTAAAAGGAAATCCGAGTTCTTTACTTCTTGAAAATCAACCGAGTAACAAAAACTGTACACTATACTCCCTTCTCCCCAAAATAAATATCCAGAATGAAAAAGACACATTTAAAAATATGTTTAATTAACTAAATAACAATTAAAATTTTCTTACCTCCAGAGGTTCTAGGTAACCTTCCTCCTGGGCTAAGCATTGTTCTAATGGTGGCAAGAGCTCAAGAGCTCTAACATTTGATAGAGCATTCCAAGCAGCAAGTCGAATTGGAGCTCCAACACAACGATGTAGGTACATTGCAATTTGTCTTCCATATAACAAATCACCATATGACACACCAGCGAAATTCTCCACCAGAGTTTCTACAAATGTGGAGTAACTATCATGTATCTCCTTGTCAAACTTCAAAAAGTCAACACTATTATTCCGTCCGATTTCTGATAACTTTTTATCAAGAAGCTGCCCATATAGCTCCTGCAAATTGATGTAAACATCCCTTGTCTTCTCCTCTTCAAGAAAATCCATCCCAGCAAATAAAGTCACCGATAAAGCATGCAGTTTCCAAATGACTGGCACACTCTGGATCGATGAGTAGGAATATGAAGAAACGTGAGTGGACATTGCTTCAAGACCTAAAAGAAAGAAAAGCCCACATCTCGCAACTTCTGGGAAGTTAGGTTCAACAGGAAGGTTGACCACTTTGGTGTAGTCAACAGTTGAGACGGGACTAAGAAACCAATGATCAGGAAGTGGCAGCCTCTGATGAGCCCATTCCATTACCAAAGAAGTTGATTGAATTGTTCTTGACGGATCAACATCTTCTTGAATGGTGTCGAGAGAAAATTTGCTCTTTTTGGAGGTTCCGTGGTTACTATCTCTCGTTTTGAGTTTTGCTTTGGACTTTTTTACATGTAGCCATCTGTTCTTGAAGTGAGAAATTAAATTTTCACTAAAAATCAAGTACTCTTCTTCCGTATACTGCCACCCAAATGTTTTTAGATTGAACCCTTTGTTGAGATCAAGGGAATGGCGAATACCGAAATCAAGACACTTGAGAATTTGTGGTTGTAGCAAGATATCAAGCACTTTGTCCATTATAATCCCATCCCTGGGTCCCATGAGTAAACATAAGTTAAAAGCACAGTTTACTCTCTCCATTGTAATGTTTAATTCTTCATTTGTGGGGTTTTCTTTAGCAAACTCAACCAGAAAGATCTCAAGCAACTGCAGGACCAATCTTGCATCCATTTGGGCCACCAAAATGTTTGTAGACCAAAACCCGCCGCCAGAGGCCCCCCATCCAACACCAACACCTGGAGCAGGACCACCTCTTCCAAACATCTCAATAGATTGCACAAGTTGACCTGAAGAAGTCAATTTCATGAAAGATGTCAATAAGGTTGTCATCTCAGATGTAGAGCACTTGAGTATGCCATCAGTAAGAATATTATCGGCACTTGCTAAACTCTGGGGCTGAATGGATGGAATGATGACCTCAGTGTTAGCAAGCTGAATCAACTTATTAATCGAAACAACAACCTTTACCAACCCGTTAAGGCAACATACAGAGGCTAATGATGTTTCTTGATCACTTTGATGTCTATATTGACACAAAAACTCAAGGAACGAACCAACACAATCAGTATCACTTCTATTCTCGGGTTTGTTCACTTGGGTAAAGCCCAAAAGTCCATTCTTGATTATGTGTAGTCCAATCTTTGGGACGAATTCGGGTAGCCATGGAAGATTCCCACCGAGAATGCTAGACTGGTCCTCTGGAATCACATTTTTAAGAACACCAAAAAGCATGTGCATAACTGCCGATATTACCCATAACATGGAAGTCAATTCTTCAAATTTATTTCCTTTGGATGGTGATATTAAGTTAAATAAATATGGATCGCTTTTTAATGATATCCACGTAAGTGCTAAATCAATCATTGGACCCAATTGATTCCAACGCCAAGTCTCTGTGTCATTCATGGGCTCCTCTGTTGTTCGATTATTCTTCTGTGAGTAAAAATTTGGAAGCGTTCTTGTTAAAGCCTCCAGGACCAGGTATGCTTCCTTAGTGATGGAGATGAACTCGTGAAGAATATTCTTTCCAATCAGTTTGTCAAATGTGGGAACGTCTAACCAAATGTAAAGAGCGGGGAACAGGTCTGAGAAGTGAGATACACAATACCCATACTGAATGCAGACCTTCCAAAAACGTAGCTGTTCAATCAGCAATGCTGATGAAATCTTGAACTTGTCTGTATCGATGTTCAGCCAGTGATCAAGAGAGAATGCATAACGATACAAATGCGTAGTCAGCTTCCGGAAAGTTCCATTGTCTACGAATTCCATACACCTTTTTCTCTCTGACCGAGCCAGTACCTTAATACAACAAGATTTAGAAAACATTGTAGGTTTCATAATTAAAGATTTTTAAATAAAGATTGTGCATATGCTTACATACCTTCACAAGGATGACGGTTTTTATCTTAGAAAAGTCGACTCCCATTTGGTCTTTTGTAGTGAACCTGTGGACGATGACTTGAAGTAGCCTCTCACATTTCATGATTGCATCTGCACATGTAGGGGAATGTCGTGCTATTGCAACAAGTATAGAAAGTAGGCATTCTTCCAAAGCTGCTGAAGGGTCAGACTCTAATAGATAGCGAATTCTTGGAAGGATTCCCATTCTAACCAAGCCTGCTGCAATATCCTGTGTAGCAACCACAACGTCGTCCTTTATTGTGTGTTCATCTTCAGCCTCGTCATCCCTCAAAGTTTTATCGAAAGGAAAAAGATTTGAGGGTTTCGTGTTGTATTTCCAAAAGCCACCATGAAGAAAACCAACATCAATCTTGGGTCTACTTCTAAAAATCGGAGCTGTACAGACATCCTTCTCATAGATTCCTGTTTTCTGGAAGCATATTGAATCTTGTGAGTAATTAAGAGACAAATAATCATAGTAAAGTTCAATTAAGTAAGCAACTCTACCTCAGAGATATCAAAGAAGAGCTCATTGAAATCATAGCTCAGGACACACTGAATGACTCTTGCACAAGCGATAACCACAGAATTGTGGTTATCATCAAGACACATCCTACAAGTCCATAGCATGTCTTAGAATGCAATAGTTTAAACTATTAGCAAGTAATCTAACAATATTCAAAATGACATGGATTTCAACCTAGAAATTATATGATTTACCTGAGTGATAAAGCAAGTTCGGGTTCTGGACCTAGCACAAAAGCCCAAAGAGCCTCCCAGTCAACAATCTTATTCTGCTTACTAGTTTTCAAAGTTAACCCTGTCTCGTTTCTGCGAATACTATCTTGTGCTTTATAAAGAACAGATGCAAGAAGATGCAAGGCAAGAGCCCGTTGTCCAGGAACCTAATATGCAAATAGCATAAGAGCAAGAAAGAATATCATGAGTTTATATTGTAATAATGAATAGCATAACCAACCACGCTTCTAGTGAGAGCCAATGCTTCTTTGATGGTGTAACCAAGAGCACCAGGATCACCCTCAGTTCGAAGAAAGTCCCGTTGTGAAGCATTTTCACCACTGTAAATACCCATAGCAGATGCATTACCTAGAACAGAATTTGGAAAGCAAAAAAAACTGTTAACAGCTTATGCATATGTGGATGAAAAAATCTTTATCCAAAAAAATATATAGACAAAGAATTCACAAAAAAACCAATGCACCAGGTGAGATAAAAATAAATGAATTCATGGACTACAAGGGAGGAACAATAGCCATTTGACATCAACAGTTTCCCCCACCCAAAATAAAATTAGATAATAACAATAACAACAATAAAAGAGAAACTGAAATTGACCATTATGCATATGAAAGATAGCAAAGGAAAAATGCATTAGCAAATAAAAAGAAAAGAAAGATAAAATGGGACAACAAAAGTTTCCCTACACCAATAGTTTAGAGATGTTTCTGGTTTGGACTTAATTTTTATTCTTAGGAGTTAGGATACTACCCATCATTACTGATTCTGAAAGTCTTGGCTAAAGCGTTTCTTTTGGAGTAACAAAAAGTCTAAACTACAATATCTTTAAAAAGAACTAATTAGACTGAATCAACAATCCCACCATCACTATGCATAACAAAATAAATTATATCTCATGGGATAACACTTAGATAAATAAACTTAAAAGAATGATTGCATACATCAAGAGAAAACGTTTATTTTGATAATAAACAACAATCACATAAGAGAATGCAAGTGAAAATACCATAGCCACCATTACCTGGTACCTGACTGTTATCAGTCATTACATCTCCATCCAAAGAAAACCTTAAATCTCTTGCAGCCTCAACATTTGTGCTCCAGGCATCCCATAAACTGCTAGCAGATGACTTAACTTTGGGCAGGTCTTTAATCTCTGACCCAGTCAGTGTACGATCTGGGTTTGTTACAATCATGTTCTTAGCATTATCACTCTCTGGGAGCAGAGTGGCACTTCTTGATTCTTTCTCATCCTTTTCATCATCCGCTTTGCCAATGGAGCCAAGAGCAGAGCTAAACTCACTTTTCTTTCTCATTTTGTCTTGTCCCCTCTTTTGCAATATCTTTATCAATGCCGGATTCATCTTCTTCATTATCTCATCCTGAGCCTCGGCAATCTCATCAGCGGACATCTTCTCCAACTGAGCATGATTCTCAGCATCAATCTCACTCTCCATACTTGTAGAACCCCGTTCAATACCTGCATCTACAGAACGAGAACTGGAATGCATACGAGATGCTAGCATATTCAACTCCTTTGGAGCTTCTCCAATCACGTTTTTCAACATATCCTTTGCCTTAAGGGTTGGTTGCATACCATTGTCAAAATTACTGTGGACATCACCAATACCAACTTCACCTATCTTGTGCTCATGGTGCTTCACTACTTTGGATATTGTCCTGCCCGATCCCATTTTCAGATCACTTGGTTTTGCACTACCATCAAACTTGTGTTCTCTCTTGTTAGAAAACTCAGAAGTATCATTACCGTTCATGAGCTCTTGCCAATGCTTAAAATCCAAACCTTTCTTTTGTTTCCTTTGAATGGGATTAGCATCAGCTGCAGCCAGATCAAAGTTTGTATGATCTTCATCTTCTCCATCATCTTCCTCATTTTTACCATGGGTTCTCAAACTGCTAGTCCTTGGAGCCCAATGCTTTCAAATAACAAAGTTTGTATCAGTTTACCACACTCTAACAGCTTCAGTAACAAGGAAACAGGGCCCAAAGAACAAAAAAACCTAAAGAAAAAATTGATGCCCAACTTGACTGTGTGTTTTTAGTCATAAAGCCTATTAAAGAAATGAAGATGAGCAACAGGTCACAAAATGTTACATGTTGATGCAGTAATTCTGTTTCATGTGCTATAGAATAACAACATAGTAACACTTAAACTATACTCTCATGTCATATACTTGTGATTTCTAACATTATCAGAACATAAATAGTAAAGTTTTATGTCCATTCAGGCACAAATCTAAACAGGTGCAATATCCTCTGCCTCATACACAAAAACACACGCATGCGCACACATCCATGGCAGCAGATTGTTTTCTCAGAGAAAAACAATCATCTGCCATCATATGCCTTTAACAACGATAAAACGTTAGAATTACTGAATTAGCAAGCTTAGTTCAAACTTCCCTCTATATATACCCAACTATGCATTATAGTATTATCCCTAAAAGTGGACTCTAACTAAGAAAGTGGAATAATCATTAGTAGATTCAACTATTCACCTAACGTTGTATGGGAAACTGTACTTTCCATTTCGTAAAATTTATACCCTAAACATAGCATAATTAAAATTACTTATCGTTGCATATAAACATTAATCCAAAAATATAACTAATTTTATTTGATTTTCATTTGAACTTCAAATTACCTCATAAACTTAAGCAAACAAACTGAAGAAGACAAAAAACTAGAAAGAAGAATCGTCTTACAGGTCCATGAGAGCGGTGTCGAGCTACCGGAAACGGAAGAACAGTGACCTGAGGTTGTGACACCTGCTTGTTGAAACCTTTTTCGACTATACCACCCAGTACGCTTGAAGAAACGTCGTTTTCACTGAGCTGCAAGCCAAAACTCTTCTTTTTCCGGCCGGAAGATGAGTCTTCCCCATTTCTCTCAGCTTTCTTCATTTTTTTTCTCAAATGTGTGCGAGAAAACCTTGTGACTTTAAGCAACTATGATATAAATTGAGCGTAAATTATAAGTTTTACTTGGTGATCACATAGTAAAGAAGATTCACTCAGAAGCAGAATGGGGACGACGGCCAGCGACTCCGGTATGAGCCCGACGACGAGGGTTTTGACTAAAGAAGAAGAGACCTTAAAAAGCGTCTCTTATACCTTTACTTTGAGTACATTACAAAGATTGTCCTTATACTTGTTTCCATCCTACAAATTTCACCCTCAACTAAAGCATTTTGACTTTTTCGTCCCAAAAATCTTTTCATTAAGGCCATCCGCAACGCCTCGGGCTCGGGCTCGGCTGCGGGCTGCGCTGCGGGGGCTGCGGGCTTGGGTCTCGGGCTCTGGGTCCGGGTTTGAAAACCCGAGGAACCCGAAGAACATTGTTGTATTTAATTTATTTATTTTTAAATTTTGAAAATATTAAAAACTAAACGGCTCTTTCAACGGCTATTTTTTTTTTCAATTTAATCACACTATATATATTAATCCAAACCTCTCAAATTTAATCACACCAAAATCTCTCAATCTCTCTCATTCTATTACATTCTCTATATTTTAAACAATATGGATTCGCCACAACCCGGTTCACCGACCGCATCATCGTCATCCGTAGACACCGACGAGTTGTTGAATCTACAAAGGGAAGTTTTTCGACAGACTGCACAATGGATTTATGGTAGCACCGCCTCATCGTCAACAAGAGAGAGGGCCGCGAACATAGAAAGAGGTCGACTAGCTGCAAACGAGCGGCTTATGCGGGACTACTTTGGCAACAACCCGATTTATACACCGGATATGTTTAGGCGGCGGTTCAGGATGAGCAGGCAACTATTCGAACGAATAGTTGAAGATTTAGCAGGAGAGTATCCGTATTTTAGACTTCGGGTGGACGGCAGACGCAAACAAGGTTTTTCTCCGATACAAAAGTGTATTTCCACTATTCGGCAATTGGCGTATGGAGTAACTGCTGACGCACTTGACGAGTACATCCGTATGGGAGAGACAACGTCACGAGATTGTCTGTACAATTTCTGCACAGGTATTATTGAACTGTATGGTCACAAATATTTACGCAACCCTACTTTTATTGATATTCAGAAGTTGTACGCTGCGCATGAAGCTAAACACGGATTTCCCGGCATGCTCGGCAGCATAGACTGTACTCATTGGGCGTGGGCAAATTGTCCGAATGCATGGCGAGGTCAATTCATGAGAGGTGATCATGAGCACCCGACAATCATGCTAGAAGCAGTGGCCTCTCAAGATCTATGGATCTGGCACGCATACTTTGGTGTTGCCGGTTCCAACAACGACATCAATGTTCTCAATCAGTCGCCCATCTTGAACGATGTATATGATGGAAAAGCACCATACTGCCCTTTTGAGGTGAATGGAGCCACCTACGAGCACGGATATTATCTAGCGGATGGGATATATCAGGAATGGGCTACTTTCGTAAAATCATTTACGTGCCCACAGGACCTTAAACGACAAAAGTTCAAGTCCGCGCAAGAATCGGCACGTAAAGATGTTGAACGAGCTTTTGGCGTGCTTAAACAACGTTGGCATATACTTCATAACCCGGCACGCGGATGGGAACTCTCAAGATTGAGAAACATTATGTACGCTTGTGTCATATTACACAATATGATACTCGAAGACGAATATCATGCTATTTGTGGTGGCGATGAAAACGACCTTTCCACGGATGATATCGAAACCCAAATCAGTGAGGAACAACGCACGGCAAATGTTCTAGAAGTCAAAAACCGGGACACTCATAATAACATTCGGTCGGATTTGGTCGAACATATTTGGCATATCCAAGTTCCCAACAATGACGACGAGTAGATTTTTAAATTTATTTTGTAATTTTTATTTTTAATGAATGGTATGAATTTTTATTTTTATTTTTATTATTTATCTTATTTTTATTTATTAAAAAATATATAAATATTTTTATTTTGTTAAATAATTAAATGTATAAATAAAAGAATTAAAAAAAATGAGGTGGCAAGAGGGCTTTTAGTTATGCGCTGGGGGTCTTGAGGGCTTGAGGAGAAAGCTGATGTGGCGCTGATGTGACATTGAGGGCTTGAGGACTTTTATCTATGCGATGTGGATGGCTTAGTTGGCGTTTGGTTGGTTCACAGAATGTTTTTGGATGAAATGGAATTTGTCAAATAAATTTAACTTTGAAGGAATTAGAATGAAATGTTGTTAGGTTTTGACCACCTATTTGGTTGGTAGACATTGAAATTGAATCTATTAAGGAATTGTAATAAGTATCTTTGGTTCATAGAATAAAGCTTTGGAATTTGAATGAAATATTTTATAAATGATCAAAATGCCATTTTTTAAAAATTTTGATTTTTATAAAACTGAAAATACTTTAAAAAATAAAATGAATAAACAAAACAAAATTAAATAAATAAAAATTAAATATTTCAAAAATATACCTCAAAAATTTAAAAATAAATATTAAAATAAAATAAAATAATAATAATACTAAATTAAATTAATTAAACTATATTTGGGTTAAATAGTATATTTGAAGTTATAAAGATACAAGATTTAATTTCATTGAAATCCCAAGTTATTGTGATGGAATGTTGAATTTCTTTATTCATGGAATTTGATGGAATTCAAAGTTTTCAATCATCAAAAAAATTGAACCAAACTATGGAATAGAATCTGGTCAATGGAATTCAATATTCCAATTCCATCACATTCAATGTTCCAATTCCACCATATTCCAAAACAATTAATTAAAATCCAAAAAGATTTTCTATTTTAAATATTATATTATTAAATATTGTATATATTATTTTATATTTCTAAACATTTTATTTAATGGTTTTTATTGGTGAACTATTATAAATAAATACATTATTTTTCTTATGGTGCCTATTTTAAAAAAGTTATTTAAATTTAAAGAAATTTACATTCTCTTTCTTATACATTCTCCATTTAAAAATAAAAAAATTGAAAATCTATTGAATAATTGCTCGAACCCTAATTTTCTCATTTTGGACATTTTGGAGATGCTCTAACATTCTTTTACAAAACCAACCGATCGACATATTTATTGAACGTTGAAATTAAATTAATATTAATTTAATCGGTACCAATTGCAGTTGGTGGTTAGGTTCTAGATTTCCGGTAAGAATAAAAGTTAGGGTGAGAATAGTCAAAATGGATCATCACCCTTGGATCAATTCTAATTGAAGATCAACACTGATGAGATGCATCAAAATGCATCAAATCAATTCTCTTCTAAAACACAATTCATGAGATATTTTAAAATTAAAAATGATTAAAGGTCCAAATATCTTCTTACACTTCTCACCTAAACTCTTTTTCTCACACAATTCTTCATCTTGCAATCGGTTTATAATTTTGTACCAAGTATGAAAACTTGGTTGACACACGATATTGAAAGTAAGGGGCTGTTTGGTTGGTTTTTCATTAAGTCATGTGTGGATATAGACGTCTGTCTGGATTTGTCTGTCTGTCTGGATTCTGATATCTTGATGTTTGTTTGTCGTGCTGAACAAATGAGCTGAACGTCAGAAATGACTATTTTACCCCTTCTTAGGATTTATGATGTTTTTATGATACTGTATCTCATATGTAATTATAACCCTCGTCTTTCTCATCCCACAGGTGACCGACCTTCTTCTCCCACGACTCTTCTTCATCTGTCCATTTGCTACGCCTCTTCTTCTTCAGATCGACAACAACTTTTGCGATAATTAGGTATCTCCCTCAATTTATGCTCCCTTTTCACCCTTAATATCCAACCAATTCGTTTTTCTTCTTTTGCTATGGATTTCGTTCTTACGGTGATAATCAATTTCATGTTTTCCATGCTCTGTGTTCTTGATTGATCAACTTTACATTAATGTTTTCCTTTTCAATTTTTCATATGAAACAAGTATTGGGTTGTTTCTATCGATTTTGTTCTCACGATAATCATCAATTCTATGCTTTCCCTGTTCTGTATTCCTGATTGATTAGTATAACAATAATGTTTTCTTCTTTAATTTTTCCGATGCCAAAACGACGGCTGGAGATCTCGGCTGGAGAAGACGATGTGCAGGGTTTTCTTGGGTGGGTGGGTGGGAGGGAGGGAGGCGCTAAATGAGGAGGGTGGGGGTAGATGTGCAGGGTTTTCTTGGGTTTAATGGGGGTAAAATTGGAACACTGATGTCTGTCCACATAAAGGGTACTTCTAACAACTTAATCGCTAAGTCACTCATTTTATCATTAAGCCGCCACCAAATACCTCTGTATGGCTGACCGAATAAGCCATACAGGCCATTAAGCTCATTAAGCCAAAAACAACAGGCCCTAAGACCTTGAGTACCCGTACCCAATGAACCCAATGAACCCACTTGCCACATCAGTTTTTCTCTTTTCTACACTCCTTACCCAATTCTTACCCAAAAGTGGAGTACCCGTACCCAATGAACTCACTTGCCACCTCATCTTTTTTAATTTTTTTATTTATACATTTAAATATTTAACAAAATAAAAATATTTATATATTTTTAATAAATAAAAATAAGATAAATAATAAAAATTAAAATTCATATCATTCATTAAAAAATTAAAAAATAAAAAATACAAAACACTAAAAATTATGATATTTTATAATTTTCTCTTTTCTCGCTAAAGTAGCCCTCAAAACGTCTCCCGAAAGGTGATCATGCGGGGATATGAAAAACTTGAAGTCTTGTTGATATCGTTTTTCTCATTCGAGTTTCAACTTATCTCGTTCGAGTTCGAGTTTTTTCATTTTGTACTCCATTGTACCCTCAATCTGCTCGTTGAACGAGCCTATGGTCGTCAACAACTGAGTAACACTTTCGTCCTCATTCGACCCGGTCGTATTACTCGTTGATGTTTTTTTTGCCTTGTTTCTCCCGATGGGTCGTTGAAGTTGCTCGACCTCGTCGACCCGAACATCTTCATCGTCATCATCGGAAGGTTTGGTACGTTTTGAACCCCGAGATGAACTTGTCGACATCGTTGGAACCGGTGACCATTTTGGACATTTATTGAGGACATCCCAAGCTTGTTCATGGGTGAAAGCAACCGCAAATTCCCCTTGGTACCGGTGGTGTGCCATTCGTAAAATGTCGGCTTCACTCATTCCGCTTGATCTATTATTGACCAAGTTGTTGTAGATGCCGGCAAAAAACGTAATTTTCTTGTTGAGGTCTTTGAACTTGGTGTTCAGTTGATGAAATGATCTATAATCTTGGCGACCCATAGAATCATAGAACACCTTCGAGATTCGGTTCCAAAAACTGTCTACATTTATATAAATTCAAGTATAAGAATAATAACAAGAATAATAATAATAATAATAATAATAATAATAATAATAATAATAATAATATTACCACTCTTTTGTGCGTTTCCGACAACGGGGTCCTCCGAAACGTCAACCCACGCCGACACTAACGCCACTTCCTCCTCTTTAGTCCACACCTGTCGTTTTTGCCTTGTTTCAAATTTTTTCTTGTTTCCTTTTTGCGTTGGTGTCGGGTTTGATGGTTCCGGGATTGATTGTTGTGTGGAGATCGATTGTGGTGTGTGCGGTTGTTGGGTTTCAGGAACAAAGTCGTCGTCGAGATTGATTGCGGGTTGAGGAAGGTTGTAATTGGCGGGAGTAAAACCTTGTTGAAGCAAACCAGGACGTGTAAATTGATAAGGATTATAACCTTGTTGAGAGAACGCTTGTTGCGGAACATAACCTTGTTGAGAAAACGCTTGTTGCGGAACATAACCTTGTTGAGAAAACGCTTGGAAGCCAAGCTCCGGGTCTTGTTGCGGTGTATCGGATCGGTTACGACGGGATGTAGGTGTGGTGTTTGGATTCATGATGAAATTTGAGAGAAATGGAAGAAGGTATTGAATTTGAGAGAAATAGAAGAAAGTATGTTTTGGTGTGAAAAAATAAGATGATATAGGTTAATATATACAATGTGATTAATTTGAATTTTTTTTTTTTTGTAAAATAGCCGTTACCAACGGATTTGTTTCAAAAAAATTAAAAAAAAATACAAAGCAACGGGTTGATCGGGTTGGTGAACCCGGTACCCGAGCCCGCTCCCTTACCCGATCACCCCCTTACCCGTGCCTGATGAAACCCGCGTCCACCTCACCCGAGCCCGCTCCCGTACCCGCTACCGGTACGGGTGGCCTAAGAGTGTTCCAATTTAAGAATAAAACAAAGTAACCTAAAATAAAATATTAAACAAAATCATTGTTAACAGGGTTATAGTTGTTAAAACATTTATGTTTAGGCCCTAAAATTTTGGGGGCCTTGTTTTATATGACACATTGGAACACCCTCCAAGCAGGGACTAGATTGGATATGCCGTTAGTACATGGTATCGACTTATTTAATTATGTATTAGTTTTTTTGTATTAATATATTAAATATTAAACATTGTTTAACTTTTTTGTTTGATCATCTTAAATATTTGCAAGTTTTCTTTCTCTCAATAAAAAAAACCTTAAACACGACATGTATGACCTGCAAACTCAAAATTCACTTAAAACTATGACAAAATTGAAAGTTTTGATATATGTTACTTGAAGTTGGTACAAAACATGTAGCACCCGAAAAAATTGTACTAGTTAAGTTGGTACCAATTATAATTGATTGATACGCGATATTGGAGGAAAAAAAACTTAGCACGGACACCTAATTAATAGTTGGTTGGCCATCAACCATCATAGGAAAACATATTTGAGTAGGGGTGTGTGATTCGAGATTTTAACGTGCTATTTGAGCTCGAGAGTTCGAGTTGATGTTGAACACAAAATAAAACTCGTTTAACTTAACGAGTCAAGATCCATAATACCGACGTTCAAATTGTCTCTTAAAGATCAATTAAATTTTCAAGTCGAACAGTGCGAGCATACACTTTTTCGAAACCACTAATTTTTATATGTTCATAAATTATATAATCAGAATATAAAAATTATTGAACTCAGACGATTTAATGTTCTAGCCCGTAAACAAACTTATAAAGCTCAAATTTTTGGTATAATTTATAACTCAAATTTGTTAAATACTTTAAAATTGTCATTCTCATTTACTATTTTCCCAAACCAAGCTCAAATAACATATTATTCAACTTAATTTGGCTCGTTATGTTTCAAAATATTTATATAGATTACTAGCTGAATTTATACAGAATTATTATTCCTTTTAGATTCGATTTAAGATTCAAATAATTTGTTATAATAAAATTAAATAAAAAATACAATAAGGTAAGGGTTACGATCCTCGTACCAAGCAAAAAAATTGACCATCAAAATACATAATAAGATTATTGGTAAGCATCTTTTACCTCGTAAACTTTAACCGGGCAAAAATGAGCTCGTTCTATTACCAGGTAAAATTATTGATCATTGTTATGTTTATCAGGTAAAATAAATGATTCGGTAAATGCTTACTAGGTTAACATTTGTAAACGGCACATGGAGTTCAAATTAGGAAATCTTGTTTCGTAGATCAAAACATTTATCAAAAGACCATCTAAACCTAGAGTACAAAAGATACTTTAAGAGCATCCACACTAGAGTGGCTTTTTTTTAGGTAACCGTAGGTTTCTAGACCAGCTTAATTGAACCGACTAATCCCCTGTGTGACCACGAATGGCCTAGGGTCATTGCAGGTAAACCTTCATGACCATAAGGGCTTTAGCAACACCTAGATTTAAACATGAGGTAAATTGATTTTCAACTACATCCCCAAGTCTTAACCAATGTACCATAACCCACCGTTATGTTTTTTTCGTTTAATTGTGAGGCCAACGACAACTCAACAATATAAGAAGATTTATGTAACTCCACTATGGTTAAAGAAGCTCCTACAACTTATTTTTGGGTCACACGTACCTTCATATCAGTTTATATATATATAGGAATAGGAAAGGGTTCAAATGAAAACATCATTTATTTTACGAAAATGCAAGAACATCTTTTTTTAATATTATAGTCCATATATATGATACACATGTTATACTAAATCAAAAACGTGAACGACCTTTGGCACAGCCTTGCGGGCCCAGTCGCCCGTGCACTACCGAATCACGTGTATTACCCCGTGTGATAAAGGTGTTTTTGATGTGATACTGTAATCCATCCCATGAAACTTGGTCGGGGCAGGGATTGCATTCCCCGCCTCATCCCTATCATGAATAATGAACATAAAGTTTTTACAGCATTTATGATGAATATCCTGTGAATGTCTAGGAACGTGACACATTCTCGTTTGTCCCCCAGCCATCACGAAAGTTAGGTTCACAATCGAACTTGCCCCCTATATATATATATATATATATATAGGTGGGTTCAAACGAGAACGCTAACTATTTACGAGAACACGAGAACGGCCGCCCATGTACAAAATCACGTGATTCACGCGACTTGCCACGTGACTTGCAAGTCGCATCCCAATAGTGTAAATCACATGTGATTTTGTTCATGAGCGGCCGTTCTCGTGTTCTCGTAAATAGTTAGCATTCTCGTTTGAACCTTTCTCTTTCTCTCTCTCTCTATATATATATATATAGAGAGAGAGAGAGAGGAGGGGGGGGGGGGCAGTCCAAAGACAAAATCATTAAACCATAACAAGAGCTTGATTAATTCAAACTTCATTCAATTGGAATGAACTAAAGTTGCACCTAAAATCACAAAATCAAACGGACACATTTCGAATTTCCATGACCCTAAACACATACAACTGAAAGGAATGTAAACATACAACTGAAAAGAAAAAAAGAGATGAATTATCTTAAAAAGATCAAACATGAGACTTATTTTTCTTCATAAAATGAAATGTAGATGCTCAAGTTTTATCCAAAGGTAGCACGAGAGCAGGGCGTATGTACACTTTAATCTTTCGACTTGTGTCATTGGTGCACGAATCTGATTAGATGTTAAGACGATCCAACCCATCCTGCAAGTTTGAGATCACGAACCATAAGTTACTTCGCTTTAAGAAAAACCCATGTGAAACACGAGCATTATATAGTCGAAGGAATCAAGAAACAAATGCAACATTAGACTAGCAGGACAGGACTGAGTGGGACGAAAATGCATGTTTTTTAAGCCCCACCAAAAAATACGAGACAAGAATCAGGAAGATGAGACAAGATAGATAAATGATTAAATTACCCATGTCAAATAAAATCCCTAAGAGCAACCGGAGCTCTAGTAAAGGCATGCAAAAATGATATTGAATTTGGCCCACAAAGATTTCTCCATTTAGCCATGGGTCTTTACAGAAACAGCCACTCTATTATTTGAGTCAGAGATCAGGTTTGCATACAATCTCTCTCTCTCTCTCTCACCATACTCGGGTCAATTGGGGTTTGGTTTTAAGACTTCTCTATTTGTTTTACTTTTAGAGGACACTTGAGACATTTGACAAGTAGTTAAACATTTTTACGCTACATGTGCTACGAAATATTACATTGGAAATCAAATGTTACTAAACCAATGGGACCCGAAAACAAATCATCGTAAAGGCCCACACGAGCAAGCCTGAAATCCGATGTGATTACACAAAAAACTCCCACAAGTCGTAACCTTTTTAAAAGAGATCCTCTACCAACTAAAACCATATAAATTTCACAACAACGGCCTCTTTATGTTTGGTAAACTAGTTCATAAGCAAGTTGTTGGCTAATAAGCTAGCCGTTACACAATAAACTAGTCATGTTTGGTAAAAATAGATGATAAGCTAGATAATAATGTAAATACCCTAAAAGGACATGTCCAAAAATTAATTGGAAAAATACAAGGGTATAATACTATAATTAGGGGAAAACCTGAAACTTATTGAAACAGTACTTGAAGTAGCTTTACAAAAAGCCAGTTTATGACCTACCAAACTTGGCTTATTCAATAGGCTAAAAAATAAGGTAGCTTATGGTTGCCAAACATGGCCTTAGTCTTGGCCAAACCAAGGCTATTCATTAAATTGACAAATAATTATATAACTATTGAACTTGGATGGTGTTTGATTGTTTGCTTGCCAATGTGACGAATCTTTGATAATTGAAGAACAACAATGCCATCATCTAACTTTGATTGACCTGTGTAGTGTACTATTATGAATCATATCCGAGTTTTACCCCCTTGATCATTCAAGAATAGCATGAGTTTGATCAAAATTTACACGTCTTTAGTTGGTCAAAAATGTTCTTTGTTGTTGATCGATTTACCCCATTTTATCAACGAAATTGACAAAATTACTCTTGAATTTTGTTGGTTTTGTATCGTTGGAAATAAAATGCAGAACAGTGTCATCCTCGAACCTTGATCACGTTGTTTAGTGTATCGTTGGAAATAAAGACATGTCTTGATCAAACTCATCCTATTCTTGAATAATCAAGGGGGTAAAACTAATATATGATTCATAATAGTACACTACACAAGTCAATCAAAGTTAGATGATGCCATTCTAGTGCTTCATTTATCAAAGATTCATCACATAAGCAACAAAGTTCAATAGTTATAATGTCAATTTCATTGCAATCAACAACCAATATATATATATATATATAAAGATAACCCCTGAAACAAGATATATATTCAAAAAAAAAACTTACTTCCAAAGCCACCGAATCCAATTGAAGCCAATGAGGAGGAGGCCAAAAGAGCTGAGAATAACCAGAATCATTACAAATAGGCCCAATGCAACCACTCTCCAAATCAAACACACCCACACCTCTACTCTTCATCAAACCATCATCTTCCCTACTCTGCCCTGTAAAAAACACACAATTCCCTTTGCATCCCGGAAAATCAGAAGCTGAAGCTGAAAACCCACAATTATCCCCTAAAAACAACATTCTTTCACCTAAACTTTTCACCTCATCCCACTTCTCTTCTTCTCTATTCAACCTATACACCTCCAATTTCACAGTTCTTTCACTCATGAAACAATCAAAATCCTCATAAAACTCATAATTATCATCATCATAATCAAAATCATTCTCAGGTCCAACACTCAAATACTTATCAACCATAAACAATTCCCCCACCGATTCCACCAAAAACTTCTTATCTCCACCAAACACAGAACTCGCAACAACCTTCAACGATGTCGTATCCGAATCCAAAACCACAATCACAGTCCTCCCGGTGCTATCAACCGCATAAAACTCCCCTTTATAAAATATAACATCATCATACGGCGACGGCAGATCGTTAATTATATTCCATTTCCTCTCTCCATACTTCAACAACGCCAATTTTCCAGAAACATGAATCGTCAACAACACAAATCCATCAATTCCGTAACCACAAAACGCAACTTTTTCCATATATAGGGTTACAGAGTCCCCAATCGAATTCGCATTAGGACGATAACTAATATACTGCAACGCATACTCTTGCCCTAATTCCGTGACCCTAAAATCCAACAAATTGAGAGATCTAGGGAAATTAGGCATTAGAGGTATGAATTCGGATCCAGTTAACGGATTCATCAAATGAGTTTTCTGCGGATTGTCTCGTTCGACTTTGATTAGCCATGGGGAAGGAGGTTGTTGAGAATTTTCGAGATCAGGTAATCCGACACGGAAGATGGTGCGTTTGGAGAGGTAGAAACCCCAAGTTGTGTCGGAGATTCCGGCGTTTGGGAGAATCGGAAAACGGGAAGTGAAAGGTTGAATGGAGGATCGCCAGGAGGTGCAAACGGATCGGAAACGGAGAAGATCGGTTTCGGAAATGAGGTGTTTGGATATGAGATCAAGGAGTTCTCTCGGAAGCTGAGACCAGTCTGCCATTTTTTCCGAGATGCAAATGAGGAAGAAAAAACGATGGTATGGAGGTTTCCGGATATAAAACCAAGTGTTGCAAATTACCAAAATTTATGTTTTTTTAAATTATGGATTTTTAATTTTTTTATGCCATTGATTTTTTTCTTTTATTTTAAAATAATATTTTGAGTAAATTACATGATTGGTCCCTGTGGTTTACACAAAATTGCACCGTTGGTCCCTAAAATGAAATAATTACGTGTTTGGTCCCTGTGGTTTACATTTTCTCACCCCTTTGGTCCTTCTGTCCTAACTCCATTAACATGACTTTGTTAATTAGGTTAACTAAAAGGGTAATTTAGTCATTTCATAATTTTATAATTTCAATTAAAAATACAAGGACTAGGGATGTAATATATAAATATTGTGGTCCACTCTTTCACTATCTGATCTTTGTATACACAACACATATGTGTATATATATATCATATATATGTACACACACAAAAACACACACATATATACATATATATATATATATATATATATATATATATATATATATATATATCATGTAAATGAACCGAACGAACACGAACAGAAGCTTGTTCATGTTCGTTCGTTTAACTTAACCGAACAAACGAACGAACACGAACGGTAAACGAACGAGATGTTTTTTTGTTCATGTCCGTTCGTTAAGAATTTTTGTTTGTTCGTGTTCGTTTATTAAGAGTTAAATGAACTGTTGGGTCACCTAGATTTGAAATTGACTCACCAATGTTCTCCCTTATATCTTACTTAGAATATTTTAGCATGGTTCTTTTAAAGATGACTTGTACAAGATATCAACTGTTCGGTGAAGTCGAAGATCAACCAGAACCAAGCTTGAAGACATTCTACTTGTGGAAAATAGAAGACTTTTCTCTACATTTAACCAAGTCATCATCCACCGAATTTGTTCTTACAAATCGGTGGACAACCCTCCACCGAATTTGTTCTCACAAATCGGTGGACAACCCATCACCGATCTTGTTCTCACAAATCGGTGGACCATCCCTCCACCGACATATCCTTTGTCGGTCAGCATCATCCCACCGATAAGGGTGCTAAAATCGGTGGGATCTATGTGTTATCAAATAAATGAGTTTCTCTCTGCAGATTGTTTCAAGTTCCAAAGTCAATTGTATCGGTGAAACTTCATCGGTGTGACTGTCTTAGAATACACATCAAGAAGATCATTTATTATGGGACAATATCCTTTGACAGATAAAAGTGACTGTTTGTCGTTTTATCCATTATCAGTTAAAGTCCCTTTCTTCTGCATGGGTTCTATTTCCAGTACCTAGTAAAAGGTGATAAGGACATCTCAGCTTTTCAGGAGTCAACATCCTCAGCAAATATGATGATGACAAGTGTCCCAAGCATTCAATGCTTGTACACTCGTTGCCACTATAAAAGGAAGAAGATATCCCCATGCAAACTACGCTTTCTGGAATTCTCTTAGTGCAAGAAATCTCCATATTGCTTGATAGCTTAATAGCTTTGTTCTCAGTGTTCTTGGTTGTTTTGTTTAGTATACTTTGTGAAAGATTGTTAGAATAGTTTATCTGTTCTTTTTCGCAACAGTCTTTAAGTTTCTTTGTGTAATTCTTGTTGAAAGATTTTCAATAAAAGAATTAAAATTGTGAAATTTTTTGAGTATTGTATTCACCCCCCCCCCCCCCCCCCTTCTACAATACTTGTTAAGCCATCTGGGACTAACAAGTGGTATCAGAGCGGAAAGTTTAATTCCATAAACTTGATTTGCGATGGCTGCCTCTTCTTCTTCAACCATTGAAAACTCTTTTCAAAACAATTTTTCTGAGAATGGCTCCATAACAAAACCGCCTAAGTTTAATGCTAACAACTTTTCTTTGTGGAAAAGCCGCATGATGCTATTCATGGAAGGAGTGGATACTAGATATCCAACCATTCTCAAAGAGGGACCTATCATCCCCAGAGTTTGGGCTCGCTATGAAACGCAGAGGCCTGGTAAAGAAACCATGGAAAAGGAAATCTCTAGTGATTCTGATGAAGAAAAATCCAGTGCTACTGGTCGTTACATCCTCAAAAATCCTAAGAAATATACTGATGAGGAAAAACGGTTGGTTTCTCTTGACTCTAAGCTAAGAGCAATTATTGCACTCTCACTTCCTGATGAGGTCTATCACTCTCTGGTTAACTTTGAAACTGCTAAAGAGATGTGGACCACACTGTGTGTACTGTACGAAGGTACAGTGGAAGTAAAGAAATGTAAAAAGATTGGTCTTATTAGAAAGTATGAACTCGTTGCTTTTGAAAAAGGAGAATCTATTCCTAGCTACTATAATCGTTTCAACTCTCTTTTAAATGATCTGAAGTTATTGGGCAGAGTCTATGATAATGAGGAAGTCTTATGTAAGTTCATGGATTGTCTTCCAGAATTTTGGGAGAATATATGTACTTGCATTAAAACTACCAAGGACCTTGAGTTCATGCCCTTAACTGTCCTGTATGGAACTCTCTTCAATTTTGAGCAAACCAAGTTACAAAGGAAATCTTTCATCAAAGAGATAAAGAGCTCTTCTATAGCTCTTATTAGTGAAAGCTCCAAGAAATCTCAAAATGTTCCTAGAATCACCTATCCTTCATCAGACTCTGACAATGACAGCCAAAATAACTCTACCCACCAAACGGAGGCATATCTTAGTAATGCTGATGATGAAGGTGAGGATATTATGGTTGAACAGTTGTCTGATGAAATGGCAATGATGGCTGGTTCTAAGAACAAGTTTCGTCCTATCAACAAATCCAGAAATTTTAGAAAATCTTCATCTTCCAAGACTTCATCTGATAAGTCAAATGAAGAGTGTTATAACTGTGGCAAGAAAGGACACTTTGCATCTGAGTGTAGGAGCAAGCGTGTTACTAAGTCTAGGAACCCATCCTCTGACAAATATTCTTCAAAGAATGAGAAACCCATAAATAATCCTTTCAAATCAAGATTTTCCAAAAAGGATTCCCAATCCTCTTCCTTAGACCATCAGGAGCGTGCTGAGAAGTATAAAGCCAAGTACAAGAAAGAGAAAGAAAGGAGTGAGGGTCTTGAAAGAAAAGGAAAAGGTCTAATGGCAGAAACTCATGACTGGGATGAAGAAGACACTTCTGACAGTGATTCTCACAATATGTGCTTCATGGCCATTTCTGAAGAGATGGAAGATTCTGAAAAAGCTACCTCTCCAATGGCTCTTGTGGCAACTGGGTGCTCGACAGCTTATGCTCAGGTACATCCTTTTAATGATATGACTGATAGTGAAAAGATTGATGCCTACGAATCATTAACTAAAGATTTTTATGCTGTCAAGGATAGCAAGAAAAGAAAATCCATTCTAGTTAAAACTCTCACATCTCAACTTGAAGTCTGCATGGCTAAACTTGAAAAGTTTGAGGAAATCAAAGCTGAGCTTGAAAATGTGAAAACCATAAATCACGTGATTTCAAAAGAGAAAAGTCACCTTTTTAAGAAACTAAAAAGGGAACAAGAGGTTGTTAGAAAATGGTCAAATTCTTCCAAAAACCTTGAACAAATCTTTCAAGGCCAAATCAGTGGTAATGATAAATTCGGTCTAGGATTTGGGAAAACTGTTGCTGATAACTCTTCTCTTGCACTCATCCCTTCCTCTAATGCATGGGATGATGCCTCAGAGTCAAGTTCTTGTGACTCCATTTCCTTAAACTCTTTAGATCTGGGTGAAGCCTTAAAGTATGTAATGTTTATAAAGGCAAAAGAATCTTCTTCATTTCAAAACATTGAGAAGCAAGATTCCAATGATGTTTCAAAACCCATTCATGATTTTTTTAAAAGATTCAGTCATGGATGAAGCCTCTTCCTCTAACTCCTCAAAAGCTAAACCTTTTCAAAGAGCAAATCCCACCGATGAGCAACCCTCAAATCCCACCGATTTCTCCACCGATGATCTTCCCATACCTCTTCATGACCGGTTGAAATCTATTCACATAGATGAATACCCCTCTTCTGATCATAAACCCTCAAAGATCCCTAAGAGAGAACATCAACCTTCATCAAACAGATTCTCATCTTCCGACAAAAGGAAATATGTTGTTGATCTCCATCCCAAAAGTAATACTCCAAAGATATTTTCTGGCAACTCATCTGTTCTTCCCATTCCCAGATCGGTGCTTTTGAAAAAGTCAAATCTCAAGGAATCGTCATCTTATAACTCTGACAAAGGAATCCTCGGACCCAAACCTTTTGCATCATCCTCTTCTGCCAAGATAATAAAGATTAATGGGAAAAGTAAATTCAAGGAAAGTGGTCACAATTATAAAAAGATTTTTATCTATAGAAAATGCTATAACTGTGGTGACACTTTTCACATGGCTAAGGATTGTCCCAAGGAAAGAATAGATAGAACCAAATCTAAGGACCTTTCCTCTTCTAATCCTAAAGGACCCATCACCAAATGGGTACCAAAGAACTAATCTGTTTTTGCATGCAGGCTTTTGAGCACCATCAAATATGGTATATGGATAGTGGGTGCTCACGCCACATGACGGGAAACAAATCTCTCCTCATCAACTATGTGCCTGGAAAAGGTCCATCTGTAACTTTTGGTGACAACTCTAAAGGCTATACCAAAGGATATGGAACTCTCATTAATGGATCTGTTACCTTCAATAAAGTGGCATTTGTTGACGGCCTCATGCATAATCTTCTCAGCATTAGCCAACTGTGTGATCTTGGATATAAAGTTATCTTTGAACTTTGTGTCTGTACTGTGGTGGACAAGAACTTCAATGTGGTGTTATCTGGAAAAGGATGGAAAATGTCTATATCATTGATATGGGACTAAATAACAATTCATCCAATGTCTGCTTTGTGTCAGACGACACATCCAAAAGGAACTGGTTGTGGCATAAGCGTCTCTCTCATCTAAATTTCAAAACTCTTCATAAAATCTCCAACAAAGAGCTGGTGACTGGTATGCCAAAGTTGAACTTTGTCAAAGAGAAGCTGTGTGATGCATGTGAAAAGGGGAAGCTCACCAAAACTTCCTTCAAGACCAAGCAATGCTCTTCCATCACACTTCCTCTCCAGATGCTGCACATGGACCTATGTGGACCAGTCAGCACTCCAAGTCTAGGAGGCAAAAGGTACATTCTTGTAATTGTTGATGAATTTACTAGATATACTTGGGTGTCTTTTCTCAGGTATAAAAGTGATGCAACTGAAGAAATCATCAATTTTGTCAAGAAAAATGAAGTTCTTAATGGTCAACTTGTTCGTTCGGTAAGAAGTGATAACGACACTGAATTCAGAAACAGTGCTCTTGAAGACTTCTTCACTGAGAAAGGAATTTCTCAAAACTTCTCTACAGTCCGTACTCCTCAGCAAAATGGAGTGGTGGAAAGGAAAAACAGAACCCTATGTGAGGCTGCAAGATCCATGCTAAGCGAATCCAACCTACCCACCTATTTTTTTGGGATGAAGCTGTTAATACTGCTTGCTTTACCCAAAATAGGTCAGTAATATCCAAAAGACATGATAAAACCCCATATGAAGTTTTCCATGGCAGAAAACCAAACATTGGTTTTCTGCATGTTTTTGGCTGTGTGTGCTTTATTCTAAATGACCGTGACAATCTTGGAAAGTTTGATCCCAAAGCTGATGAAGGAATATTTGTTGGATACTCTCTATCCTCCAAAGCATATCGTGTGTTCAACCTCAGGAGAAAATGCATTGATGAGTCTATTCATGTCAAATTTGATGATCTTAGATCATCATCTCTGTCAAATGATGATGATGAATTACACAGATGGATCTCTTCATGCATCGGTGATGCTCCTTTATCAAACTCCACCGATACATCTTTCACACCCTCCAATCCATCTCCTTCAAATAACCAAGTCGGGTCACCCTCTATAATTCCCACCGAAACTGACCATGTTTCCACCGATGTACTTTCTCCCACCGATGTGCAACCCTCCACCGACGAACAGCCTTCCACCGATCCAATTTCTTCCACCGAAAATTTTGCCTGCCACCGAACCTCTGATCCCACTCCATCTTCACCTCTAACACAAAATATTCCACCACCTTTACCTCCTGCAACCAAATGGACCTGTATTGATGAAGATTGATGAAGCTCTTGCAGATCCCTGTTGGATCACTGCCATGCAAGAAGAGCTCTCTCAATTTAAGAGAAACAAAGTTTGGAGATTGGTTCCCAGACCCCGACAGAAAACAATCATTGGAACCAAATGGATCTTCAGAAATAAAATGGATGAAGATGGTACAGTTATCAGAAATAAAGCCAGACTGGTTGCTCAAGGATACCGACAGGAAGAAGGCATTGATTATGATGAAACTTTTGCCCCTGTTGTAAGACTTGAAGCAATAAGAATCTTTTTGGCTCATGCTGCCTACCGAAATTTCAGAGTCTTTCAAATGGATGTCAAAAGTGCCTTCCTCAATGGGGAACTTGCAGAGGAAGTCTATGTGAAACAACCTCCTGGCTTTGAAGATCCAGCTCATCCAGACTATGTGTACAGACTTGACAAGGCCCTTTATGGTCTCAAGCAAGCTCCACGTGCTTGGTATGACACACTTGCCAATTTCCTTCTAAAGCATGGATATTCCAGAGGTAAAATTGACAATACTCTCTTCATCAAAGAGACCTCAGGTAACCTTATTCTTGTCCAAATCTATGTTGATGACATCATCTTTGGTGCCACTGATGAGTCACTATGTGATGAGTTTGCTTCTCTCATGATGAGTGAATATGAGATGAGCATGATGGGAGAGCTTACATTCTTTTTAGGCCTTCAGGCCAAACAATCTTCAGAAGGGATTTTTATAAACCAAAGTAAATATATTCGTGATCTTCTGAAGAAATTTAATTTTTTAGATAGTTCTCCTATGAAAACTCCCATGGCACCACCTTTGAAACTCAATGCTGATCTTAACGGTGAATCTGTGGATGTTACCCTTTATCGAGGCATGATTGGTTCTCTTCTGTACTTAACTGCTAGCAGACCGGATATTATGTTTGCTACTTGTCTATGTGCCCGTTATCAAGCCAATCCAAAAGAATCACATTTAAAGGCTGTAAAACGGATTTTTCGGTATCTCAAGGGTACCTTGCACTTGGGTCTTTGGTATCCCAAAGACTCAGGTTTCGAACTAATTGGGTATTCAGATTCAGATTATGCAGGTTCCCAGATTGATAGAAAAAGTACTACAGGAAGTTGCCAGCTTCTTGGTGGCAAATTGGTAAGTTGGTCCAGCAAGAAACAAAACTTTGTGTCAACCTCTACTGCTGAGGCTGAATATGTAGCTGCTGGAAGATGTTGTGCTCAGATCCTGTGGATGAGAAATCAACTCAGGGACTATGCTCAAATCTACTCCAAAATCCCAATTCTGTGTGATAACTCAAGTGCAATAGCTATTGCAAACAACCCAGTTCTTCATTCCAGATCAAAGCACATAGATATCAGATATCATTTCATCAGGGACCACATTTCCAAAGGTGACATTGAGCTACATTTCATTCCCACCGGTCTACAGCTTGTTGATCTGTTCACCAAACCCCTAGATGAAGCCAGGTTCAACTTCCTAATAAGTGAACTTGGCATGTGTAATTTTCAATAACTGTGTGTCTTCACTTTCCACCGATCTCACATCGGTGGATACTCTCTCCGTCTCTCTTCTTCCACCGAAATCTCATCGGTGGACACTCTATTCTTTCCTCTTTCTACACCGAATGCACACCATTTTCACCACCGATATATACACCGATCACCGATGTAACTTTCTCACCAATCACCGATCACCGATATCCTCTACCGACGTCGCTTTATCGGTGAAGTTATGTTCCACCGAAATGACCACCGAGTGATTCTTCCACCAATCTCTCTTCATCTTCCCACCGATATCCTGTCCCCGTCGGTAAGATCTGCCCACCGAATCTCATCATCGGTAACTTCATCCTACCGACGTCTCTTCATTCCCATCGGTAAGATCTGCCCACCGAATCCCTACCTTATCCCATACGCTTCCCCATGCTCTCATAACCCCTATGACCCTAGTTGTTAGTGACTTTGACCGTTCCTTTTCCATGTAAAACCATTTTAACCACATACCCCGAAACCCTCATCATTACCTTTTTCAACTTGCTTACTTTATTTAATTTTTATTAACCGTTCCCTCCTCGTTTCTTTTTAAATACTTCTAAACCCTTCACCTTCCTCCTAGATATACGACCCCTCGCCCTCCTTCTTCATTTTCTCACGTCGAAACCTGCAACTCCTCCTCCACTTTCTTACTTCCTATCATTCCCATTCTCTCAATGGCACCCACCAAGATACCTACGTGCTTGGAAGACCTCATCTTCAACCCTTGCAACCATGTAGCAAGGTTCGAATCCGATCCCGCTCATCCCGAGTTCAACACCATTATCAAATTCTTAACCCGCTCACCTCTTCTCCATGCTTTCTCCTGCAACCCAAAGATGAGCAAAATGCTCATTGGCAAATTTTGGTTGTCCTGTGTGTATGATATTTCAAATGAAGCAATTCATGCCTCTATCTTTTCTGACGAAGAGGGTGATCACGATGTTACTTTTGGCATGGATGATGTCCGTCGTGCTCTCCGGATCGAAGCCTTTTCAGAATATGTTGACATGCATGTCAACAACTTTCTTGAGCAAGTCATCAGCACTATTGGCTATGTCCAACATTATGAGGATAAAGCTTCCAAGTCTTCTAAAGGACCAGGTACCCTTCTTCGCAAACATATGGGCGGGGTTTGGAACTTCTTCTTTGCTCATGTGATCCATTGTCTCTCTAGAAAGACAAGTGGTCAAGACCAATCCCCATCTTATATTACAAAGCTTTCTCATGCACTGATTTTTCAAAGAAAGGTGGACTTTGCTCAATATTTCTTTACTGAGCTGACTGAAGTAATCAAACACCCGAACAAGTGTTATGTCGCATATCCTCGTTTCATCTCCATGATCCTTCAACACAAACTCGGTGCGGCGTTGAATGCGGATCGTAAGTCTAAAACTCATCGCTTCATCTACGATTGGTCATTACCCTTTGTTGGCCAAAAGACGCTCAATATTGGCCATCTCGCTACTGATCTCCCCGTACGCCAAGGTATGATTTCTTTCGCTTTATCTCCCGATCTTCACTGGGGTGATGCGGAAACTCTCGGGTTTCAACACCCGGAAGTTCCCGAGGCACCCCAAGTTATAGTGGCCCCCTCTTCCCTTTCTCGAGTAAAGTCGGGCGGCGCGAAAAAGAAACAACGTACGGCCCTCGACACCTCCGCACCCGCTTCTCGAACTATGCCACCGAGAGATCCCTCAGAGGCTTCCCAGGTTCAATCCCCATCTCGTAAGCGGAGGCACTCAACTTCCCCTTCGAGATCTCTTTCAAAGAGGTCTCGGACACCATCGGCCCAACCGACTAATCCAACTGTCGATTCTCGAACATCGCCAGTTGTTGAACTTCACCCCTCCGGGCCAAGGGAATCCGTCATTATCCCCACCGACTCCTCTGCAGTTTCTCAAAAGACTACAGTTGTAGAAATGGAGAACCCATATGCCTCTTCCCTCACCTCTTCGGGTGGTAGAGATGACTTCGGGGACTCTCCCCTCGAAGGAGTTGACTTGTCACTGCACGGCCTTTCACCCGGTTAGTTTATGATCGATGATGAAGCACAACTCGATATGAGTTCCCCCCCAAATCCCCCCCGAATGACTTCTTTGAATTTCTTTTGGAGGACACTAGTTCTCCCCGAACCATCCCGTCCACCGACGAAATTCACACCGAGCCTCCCTCAACACAGATTAAACCCACCGAAGGCATCTCCACCGATCCTCTCTCTTCGATTCACCGAACACTCTCCCCTACACCGAAGCCGCCCTCTCCCCGACATCGGTTCCTTTACCCCGAGCCTTCCTGGGCTCAATCAACTTCCTCTCACTTTATTGAGGATCGCATACTACCTCATTCCCGTTTGGCACCAACAGAACCCCATCTGCGAGCTCACAATCCTCCCCCTACCGATGCTCTTCGTGAAACTCTTCGGTCTCTGTCTGACAACTTGGCCTTATTAGCCAACAAAGTGGATACTTTGACCACTTCCCACTCCAACATTGCAGCTTCATTCGATGCTTTCAAGGCTTCATATATAGTCAAGGATACTGAACTTCAGAGACTTATTCAAGAGGCCAAAACTCATCAGGATCTTGACAAAAGCATCGCCGATTCTCTTAGCTCTCTTCACACCAAAGCTGACAACATGCTGGAGAAAGCTCAATGGGAAATGGACTTGGGTGATTTTTCTATGATCTCCGGTGACACCAATCAAAGCTTGGCTCATCTTCACACCAAGTTTGATAGTGTTTTTGTACAGTTAGGTTTTAAGGTTCCGGTTGCTGCTGAGGGGGAGAAGACTCTTAGTCATCCAAAAATGCCTTCAATTAAGAGATCTATCATCAACAAGCCTTCACCCACCACCGAAAAATCTTCACCCTCCACCGAAACCTCACCTACCACCGAAACATCTTCATCCTCCACCGAATCATCACCTCAGGCCACCGAAGCACCACTTATGCCCTCACCGAAAATTGTAGGTACCACCGATCAAATCTCCACACCGACCAAGTCTCCATCAGGGGTGAAAAGTAAGGCAACGTTTGAGGGGGAGCAAGTTTCTAAAACCCCCAAAGACAAAGGCAAGAAAACCCTCACTGCTGAACAGTTGGCCGAAGAAGAAAAGAAAAAGAAGGAATTGACAAAATATGGGAATCGACCTGCTGATGCCCAAACTTTGAAGTTAAAGTCTCCTTCTCTACAATCTCAGGAATCCAACCTCGGTCTGACTCCTCAGGAGATTGAGGAAGCCAGACTTGCTCAAAAGGATTTAGATGACTCCAGGGCTTTATCTTTGAAAGTTGCACAAGAAGAGGCCATCAAAGCAAAGTCTACCGATCCCCTCTTAACCCAAAAATCGGTGCTGAGTGCCATTGAAAAAGAAAAGAATGAAGAAATAAGTTGGTACAAAAAGACCATGTACCACCGAATGTCCAAATCCCCGATCACAAATGTCAAAATTGCTACCTCCAGAGCCAACCCAAAGGACATCAGGATGATCATCGATAGAGAAGACGGATCAATGAAAAGTGTGAGAGATGTTAACCTCCAACATTACGGTCTTCCCGAATGGTATGAGATCTCTCAAAACTTGGTCAGAAGTGCAAACCCAAAGAAAGACATTTTTTTTCAAATGCATTGAAGGGCTGATGGAAAAGATGAAGGAGATTAAAAGAAAACACAACATCATCCTTTCCTCCCCTGAAAGGGCGAAACTTCAATCGATGAAAGAAGAAATCCGTCTTCCCAAAGTCAAGAATCCTACCGACAAGGTGTTCAAAGAAATGGCAATTGAAGGGAAGATTCCAAATGTAAGCAACCTAAATCTGTCCCTCCCCACATCGGTGCCTTATCCTACCACAACTTTGAGCCTCTCACCGATACCTGGACTGTTCTTCAATGATGGTTTTGGTCATCGTGCCTTCTTCAGATTTGCACAAATTCCCATCGCCGATACCGTGCTTCTTCAAGGCATCTCCAATCTCTTTCCCAACATCCCCGAAGCTCAACCTTTCTACCGAAATTTGTTGGACGAAATCAAGCAACGACAAACTTCCAAGAAATAGGTTCTCTCTCTAAATGGTACTTGTAAAAGATTGTGTTTCTTCTTAACGAATGTATGAGAAAACTTATCTAAATACAAGTACCTTTCTATTTGAATTTTTTTTGGTAAATAGCTTTACTTTCATTTACTTGTAAATACAGTATATAGTATACATACTCATACAAAAGAAAAATAGATCAAAAGAACAAAAAGAATGGTCTATGTAAAAAGAACCCAAAAAGAGTAAAAAGGGTCAAAATGCATTTTACTTTTCTATACTCTTAAAATATTCTAAGGGAAGAGCTCAAATTCAAATAGGGGGAGATTGTTGGGTCACCTAGATTTGAAATTGACTCACCAATGTTCTCCCTTATATCTTACTTAGAATATTTTAGCATGGTTCTTTTAAAGATGACTTGTACAAGATATCAACTGTTCGGTGAAGTCGAAGATCAACCGGAACCAAGCTTGAAGACATTCTACTTGTGGAAAATAGAAGACTCTTCTCTACATTTAACCAAGTCATCATCCACCGAATTGTTCTTACAAATCGGTGGACAACCCTCCACCGAATTTGTTCGTACAAATCGGTGGACAACCCATCACCGATCTTGTTCTCACAAATCGGTGGACCATCCCTCCACCGACATATCGTTTGGCGGTCAGCATCATCCCACCGATAAGGGTGCTAAAATCGGTGGGATCTATGTGTTATCAAATAAATGAGTTTCTCTCTGCAGATTGTTTCAAGTTCCAAAGTCAATTGTATCGGTGAAACTTCATCGGTGTGACTGTCTTAGAATACTCATCAAGAAGATCATTTATTATGGGACAATATCCTTTGACAGATAAAAGTGACTGTTTGTCGTTTTATCCATTATCAGTTAAAGTCCCTTTCTTCTGCATGGGTTCTATTTCCAGTACCTAGTAAAAGGTGATAAGGACGTCTCAGCTTTTCAGGAGTCAACATCCTCAGCAAATATGATGATGACAAGTGTCCCAAGCATTCAATGCTTGTACACTCGTTGCCACTATAAAAGGAAGAAGATATCCCCATGGAAACTACGCTTTCTGGAATTCTCTTAGTGCAAGAAATCTCCATATTGCTTGATAGCTTAATAGCTTTGTTCTCAGTGTTCTTGGTTGTTTTGTTTAGTATACTTTGTGAAAGATTGTTAGAATAGTTTATCTGTTCTTTTCCGCAACAGTCTTTAAGTTTCTTTGTGTAATTCTTGTTGAAAGATTTTCAATAAAAGAATTAAAATTGTGAAATTTTTTGAGTATTGTATTCAACCCCCCTTCTACAATACTTGTTAAGCCATCTATGACTAACATGAACGTAAACGAACAAACTTAAATGAACATAAACGAACGTAAACGAACTAACTTAAGTGAACGTAAACGAACGTAAACGGACGACTTTAAATGAACATAAACGAACGAACTTAAATGAACATAAACGAACGAACCCAAATGAATAAAAAACAACCACCGTACTCATTATTTCGTTCGTAAAAAATACCTTAACAAAATGAAAAACCGGGTTAACTTAGAAGGTATAAAAAATAAATTCTAAAGATCAATTTACTTGATATTTTACACATTAATTTCATATTATATAAATATGTTTATATATATAAACAAGCAAAAACGAAAATAAACGAACGTAAACGAACGAACATAAATGAACGAACGAGACCATTGTTCATGTTCGTTCATTTAACTAAACGAACAAAAAAAACGTGTTCATGTTCGTTCATTTATTAAATAAACGAACATAAACGAACTTCCCGTCGAACGGTTCGCTGAACGTTCGGTTCGTTTACGACCCTATATATATGAAATCATCTTTGGTTGGGAGGTGGTATGGGGATGATGGAGTTCATGTGACTATATATATATATGCATATATATGCATATGTGTTGTGTATATAAAGATCAGAGAGTAAAAGAGTAGACCCACAATATTTATGTATTACAATTAACATCCTTAGTCCTTGTATTTTTAATAGAAAATAAAAATATTATGAAATGACTAAATTGCCCTTTTAGTTAACCTAATTAACAAAGTTATGTTAATGGAGTTAGGACAGAAGGACCAAAGGGGTGAGAGAATGTAAACCACATGGACCAAACACGTAATTATTTTATTTTAAGAACCAACAGTGCAATTTTATGTAAATCACAGGGACCAATCGTGTAATTTACTCTAATATTTTTTAGTTCAAATTTGAATAACTTTTTATTTTCTATTTTTTTCAAATTTTCTATTTTAAATGAGTGTTATAATTGTTGAAGCAAATTTGTCTCAAATCTCACTTTTTTTTCCTAAAATAGATTCAAAAAAATTAAAATCTCTAAAAAAAATTACATTCAGCTCCAACAGCTATATTATTTTAGCAACTCTAATTAATTATCTTATTAAAATATTAAATTTATTTAATTATATTATTAAACTATTCAATATATAAAAAGTTGTGAGAAGAAAAGTTTACTTTTTAGGAGTAATGATTAGTTTTAGAAATTTTTACAATCTCTCTCATCTTTTATCTATTTTAACATAGAGAATACCATGGCTGTTGAAGCAACAAAAATGCTAAAATCTTACTTTTTCTATTTGAACATAGCTGTTGGAGATGCTCTTAGAGCATTTCCAATAGAGTTATTAAAATTCTTCAAAATTGAGAACCGAAAGTCAAAAAATTTTTTAAAAAAAAGTTACATTTATTTTTAATAGATTTCCCTTTTTAGAGAAACAAACATTTATTATAATAATAAAATATTTCATTCATCTATTATAATATTATTTTTATCTCTAAATATTTATTTTCAAAGATTTTTATCGATGCTCTCATATAGTAATCATTTTTTGAGTTATCTTCATATTTGAAAAAAAAACGTTTTCTCTCTCCTACTTTCTTCATTTTAGAGATGGTTTTGGGAAAATGTTGGAGCAAAATTATAGCTTAAAATCATCATATTTTTCATTTTCGTTATCCAAATTGGAGAAGTTGTTGAAGATGCTCTTATATTCTCCTTTTCTTTTTTCAAATTTGAAGATTTTTTTTCTCTATTTTAGATGAGTGTTCAGCTTAACTCTTAAACCAAACTTTTTTTAAATCTCTAATTTAAAAAAAAACATAATCATTAGATATGGTTAGATAATTGAAAAAAATATATATAAATGATAAGAAATAATAATTAGACTGAAATTAGACAATAATAGGAGAGAATCTTTAGATTGAAACTAAAATTAATTAAGAATAATAAGAAAGTAGTAGTAGATTGAAATTAGACATAGAATTAATAATGCATTAACAATAATAAGAAAGTGTCATTAGATTGAAATTAAATAGATAATGGCATTGGAGATGCTCTTAGTAAAAGCTTTTTTGAACTATTCATCAGTCGAATTTAAGATAACTCAAACTATTTATATTTGAGAATACCAATAAAAATTCAAAGATTTGAAACATGTTGTTGACAAGAAATGACATGTAATTCATAACCGTCATGTCGACCCATGCTACCTCATCCCAAGAGCATAACTAGATAGGACAATCAGATATACATCGATTTACTAGACGACAAGCTTAAACATCCGGTAGGCACAAAAAACTCAGTCCCCAAACAAGTTATGACACCTACAGTGCTAAGGCCATCCGTACCCGGCTCGAGATGAGCTCGGGATGGCCTGCGGTATCAGCGGTGCGGGATGGGATGCGGGTTCCCCATCCCGTTTCATCCCGAAGAAAATGTGAGGAGGAGAGGTGGGTCCCAGGTGAGAAATGAGAGGGAGTGGGTTAGGGAATGGGGTAAGGGTGTTTAGGGATTGAGTGAGGGTTAGGAGAAAAGCTGATGTGGCGCTGACGTGGAGCTTGAAAGATTGAAAGATTGAGTGTTGGGGTACTGATGGCCTAAGACTTGAACAATCGTTTATTTGTGCAAGCATACCAGTGAAGGTAATTGTTCATTTCAACTCATTAACTAATTTATTTTGTGATCGATTGTTTTTCATTTCAATCAAAACACATTATTAGTAAACTATGGAATATTACAGATTTAAAATGAGTTTTTATTAACGGAAAATAATATAAAAGATGACTAAGATATTTTTTTTTCTCAGACCATGTATCATTAATGGTCTCATTTGAATTTAAAAATTGAATTATAGGATTGAGAACTTGTTCGCAGCTTACTGAGTTTAATAGAACTCAATACTTATTCGGTTAGTTATACATGAATGTTTGGTATTGACTTAATGATATAGAAACTAACTTATTTAATAAGTTTTTAGGTGGAAGCTTTACACAGAGAACAAAGTTTTTTTTTTCAAACCCGTCTCCTCCAATTAAAAACATGCTCATTCAATCTATGAAAAAACCTGTCCCAAACAAAAACTTCCCACCCTATACATGCGTCACATTAATCTACATATACAACTTTAACCGACTTAATTAAAAACCAACCAAACAGTCCCTTAGTCATGGTCTATCTTTTACAACAATATAAGACCTCTTTAGTTGTTTCAGTTAGAGAAGAGGCTTTGACTTGTAGCAAGATAAAGTCTTTGAATCTTTTTTTTGAATGATAAAGTCTTTGAATGATAAAGTCTTTGAATCTTTTTTTTTAAATATAGATCACTGAACTTTTAAAAATTATATGTAACTGACTAAAAATGTTTCAAAGTAAAAAAAACATAAATCAATTTTACCGATCTCAAACCATAAGTCATTCAAACCTCAAGCAAACATCGGAGTTAACAACTTGATTGATGATATGGAGAACGGACAACGATGGGGCGAGGAGGAGTGGCGAGGGGGAGCGATATCGTTGTTTGCGAGGGGTTTGAATGGCGTAGGGTTTGGGAACGGTAAAACCGATTTAGATTTTCTTTTACTTTAAAATCTTCCTAGTCGGTTACATGTAGTTTTTTTTGTTATAATGATGCACGTAACCAACGTTGAAAGTTCGACGATTTATTTATTCAAAAATAATATTCAAGGATTTAATCATTCGAAATGAGAAAGTTTAATGGTTTTTTTTCATTCTAAAAAATAGTTTAGGGACTTCATCATTCAAAATGGGAAAGTTTAATGATTTTTTTCGTTCAAAAAAATAGTTTAGAGACTTAACCATTCAAAATGGAATAGTTTTGAATTTTTCCCTATAACATTTCTGGTTTTCATAAACGAAAAATATGTAGTTTTTATGAGCCTATCATTATAGAGAACTTTTATGTCACCTATTTTTTTTAGTTCCTATACAAAAACTTTGATTCTTATTTTCAATTTTGTGTGAAATATTATTTTATTAGTGTTAAAGTTGTTTTGAAAACAATATAATAAAAAATCATGGCAGAAAAAGATGTTTTCGTTAGTAATCCATTGTGGGTATTATGAAATGTTGTTATTTGATAACGTCACAATGATATAACAAGAAAAATTATAATAAATGGATTTTTATAACCATTCTATTGGAGATGCTTTTGGGACCTTTGATGTGTTTGATACGTAGAGAGGACCGGATTGGACGGACGAAAATAATGTAGACATCTGAAGAATTATGTAAGGTTTCAAAGTTTTGATTTGGGGTAAGCTAAATGCACCTCTACCTATTAATTTTCTTCTCACATACATCAACATCAATATCTACTTTTTCAATGTCCAGTACATGACTTGACTTGATTCTGGCATTAAAAATGAATGTATACAACAATACCATGTGGCATGTAGTAGTTTAGTTTAACATGGATATTTAATAATTTGTTAATCTTGTCTATCTCTTGTACTTTTGTTCCGCCTATTTTTATGCATTTTTGTTCAACTTAAGGGGCTGGTTTGTTTACCTCTTAATAATTCCATTAAGAGGCAACCTCGTTCAGAGGTGAATGGCAAAAAAAAAGTCTGGTTCCAAAACCCTCTTAATGATTTAGCATCCTGGGCTACCCTTAACTATTCAGCACCCTGATTTCATTTTAAACAAATACCAAACAACCATTTTTCATTTTGCATTATACTACAAAAGCCTCTTAATCATTCTGCACTAAACCATTCAGCAAGCAACTGCCAAACAGCCCCTAAATGTTCTGGTCTTGATGTCTCGGCAAAACGAGACAATGGATTTTTGTCTATTTTCCATGTACCAAACACAAATTTAGTCAACATTAATGAAATGTTGACGTCTTCATGGAAACACCTATCTAGCCTTTTGTGTAGAGACAACATCCACACACATTTTATCCTCTACACTACAATTTCTTGTCCGATCCCCCATCAACCAAAAAAAAATCCCTCAAAATCGACAAAAAAACTTAAAAATCTCTTAAAATCAACCAAATAAACTTTAAAAAGCCCTCAGAATATTGGATTTAGGCTAAAAAAAACATCGAACAACTTTGCAGGCCTTTAAGCTACCCTAAAGATGCCCCATTAGGAAAATATCCTTAATCCGCCGCTGCCTAGAAGGTATTTCATAAGAATTGGAACATGAGAGACATAGAACAATAATTGGAATATGAAATTGATATTTAGTAGCATCACAATATCAAGATTAAACTACTTACGGCATGAGATACCGATCCATCGCAATAACATGCTCGTGCTAAAATCATCCTACGATGTTCATCTACTACCCGACTAACAAAACACACACAAATAATGGTGTAAAAATAGCTTCACCGATGAGATAATACGATACGCTAATTTAATGACGCTCTGGAGCATTAGAAGGAACGTTCCCAGCAGTAGCATATGTCCATGGTCGGTCCAGGTCAGCAGTCATCGAGCCATCTAACTTACAGCTCTGTGCAGCCTCCTTTAGACGATTATAGTCTTTGATGGGGCTAAGATTCTGCATAGGAGATGAACAGAATGTTGGAGTGGCAAACGGAGAGGAGATAGGTGTGTGTTGGATCGAGAATGGACTAGGGGACATTCGTTTTTGGACAGGACGGCCTCCTAAACCTCCGCGGTTGAAAATCGACAAAGATTCTGATCGTTTGGTTGCATTGTCGACAAAGATGACATCATCGATTCTTGCCATTATGTTAAATGCCAAGCTCTCCATCACCCTTGAGTAGCTTTCAAGAATCGATTGCCCAACATCCTGCAACAAGTACAATTTCATAAGAGGATGAGAAAAATGACATAAAATTGAAGAGTTATTTACATAAATAACCATTTCAAATAAAGAAAATTAAGTTTTAACCATCAAATCCTTTTACCAAAATGTCCGGAATCCCGTAGGTTTGACACCGCAAGGCACCTTTTACTTGAGGTGTCAGACTTTTTCTGACAAAAAAATGAAAGAAATATATTTTCTTAAAGAAATGATAAAACCACAAGCCACCAAAAAATATGATTTTTTTTTTGTCAGAAAAGTTTGACACCGCAAGTAAAAGGTGCTTTGCGGTGTCAAACCTGTGGGATTCCGGACATTTTGGTAAAAAATGATGGTTAAAACTTAAATTTCTTTGAAATGGTTATTTATGTAAATAACTCTAAAATCAAATCAAACGAAACAAACCCTGTAAATCAGTATATCCCACTTAGGTAGGGTCTAGGGTAGTCAAGGTGTGCGCAATCTGGGAAGAACACCCATGGTTACCAAAAATAAAGTTGTACAAAAAAGTTTATGGGTGGGTTGCATAGAAGTTGTATTTAGGATTGTATTGTAAACATACCCTGTTATATTGAATCTTGCTCATATCCAATGAAGTTTGGGTTAGGCCAGGAAAGCGATGTTTTAGGCTACGTAATAGGGTGTCTGCTCTTTGTGCTAAAGAATTGTTCTTATCAAAATCAGCAACTAGGCCCTTAACCTTTGCACTCCATGATGAACGCTTGCCTTTTGGATGATTTAGATGCTTTTTCCGCTCTTTTAGCTTCCATACATGGACAGCTGCCTCAACCCGATTGGCTACTTCCAGAGTATGATGCTCTGATGACAAATCTAGGCAATTAAGAAGACATTCCGGAGAGAACTTGTCTGCGGTTAAGTAACGATAGATGATGTCTCCCAAACACTCTTTTCCATTCTGCACCAATAATGGACGAAGAAAAGGACAAAAGAAGAAATAAAAGTCAATTCTTGCACCACTCACATCTAAGAAGAATATGGGAAAACAATTTACTCGGTATTATTTGGCTTATACGGATATCTACGACCAGAAGACAATATGTGTCTTGTACAACCTCTCCGCACTTTCCAAATACATAATGGACCATTTTGACGATAAGTGATTAATTAGATAATCACTCATACACATTCAACTGAAATAACATGAATTTGATTAAATGGTAGGAAGATTGTATTCTAAACCACAATTGGGTTAGTCATATCGGCCACCCTACAGAAACTATTTGTAAGTATGATCTACTGATTATTATCTTTCTGCTAATCAGATAAACTGGTGCAGAACTGTGATGACAATTGAGATTAACACAATTAGTTATCACCCTTCTATCCCAAATAATAGTCCATGTTTCCAGTTTACAACGTTAACCAAGTGCTAGGCATCACTAAAAATGAAATACGGTGTTAATATATTATAATTGTGTTCTTTTGTTTAATTTAAAAAGATTGCACAGATTCACTTATATTCATTATATTCGTTTTGTTAATTTGCTTGCCTTCACCCTTCCAATTAAGATTAAGATTTGAGATTATTTATAACTGAAGGTTGATTTTACCGTCCATAAATCAAGATTAGCTTTGATTATCCCAATCAAAAGCAAAGGATCCAGTTAAAACTAAATGATACATGCGTCTGTGACAATTGGCCTCTTGATAAGCATGTGTGTTACTAGATTAAGGGTACATACGTAGAATGACTGTGGTGCTCCATGGCTCCTCAGTTGTGCAAGGATTGGGGAGCAAAGTCTTTGCAGTCAGCATTGCCCTTTCCCTTGCATTTTTTCTAATAGGTTTCTGCGACGAACCCATGACTTTCCACTCACAAAGGAGTAACTTTACCAGTTTCTCCATCAATTGCACCTCAAACTTATGTCAAGACACATGGGGTATAATTTAACTCACTACAGATGCTAGTGTGACAAGGCACTGAATTCGAGCTATGCTGTGCCCTGCACTTCATATACTCAACAGGATCGAAAATTATATTCCTACACCTTAAGCTAGATTGTAGTAGGTCTTTTGTGGATTAGGAGAAAATGTTAATTTTCCAAGCTTTTTATTTGACTACATATATAAATTCGTAGTAAAGGCTCTATCTATAGTGCTAAATCTGCAGAACGAACAACAAAACTAGGGTAATATGACGTGACTTAATATTATGAAGCCAACAACTACTGGTACGCTCCTTTAAAGACAGTTGGCTTCCTTTTACTAGAAATGCCTATAATTTGCATTGCAGATCTCATTTGAATTTCAACTCTGGTTTTCTATCTACTAGACTGGATATAAAACCACATACAGGTGTTTCCCATATATCTACTAGACTGAATATAAAACCCTATTGTCAAAACATTTACTCCTTTGTCCATCAATGCAAGGACAATTATTTTTGTTTGGCCCCAGATTATATGAAATATGAACTTTGGACATGAAATTTATCTGGTAAACACCAAACCATCAACATAAAATCCCAATCTTAAGATAAGAAAAACATGAGTTTCCTAAATTCATATTTTGGTCTAATACCATGTCTAACTCTTAAAATTTTGTACCTGGTTTTTTTATAAGTTCGTAGAAAGATAAACATATTATTTCAGGTGTAGAAAAGTAAGTGACGATATCCCAACTAGTCAAAACATATGCATGTACATTGTTTCAGCAGATAAGGAGGCAAAGGGGGATTTGAACCCATGAGCTCCAAGGTATATATGTATGTGTGTGTTGAGAGAGATTTCACAGAGAGGATGAACTTTTTCATGTTCATTTCCAAAATGTTAACCAAATGGTAGGATTGGTATCAAATCGAAGGGCATATAAGAAAATTATATTACATAATCATCATTTAGGGGTTGTTTGTTTACCTCTTAATGGTTCCATTAAGAGGCAACCTCTGAATCGTTCAGAGGTGAATCTTGTTTGGCAAAAAAAAGTCTGCCTCTTAATGGTTCCAAAACCCTCTTAATGATTTAGCATCTTGGGCCACCCTTAACCATTCAGCACCCTGATTTCATCCTAAACAAATACCAAACAACCATATTTCATTTTGCACTATATCATAAAAGACTCTTAACCATTCTGACCTCTTAATCATTCTGCACCAAGCCATTCAGCAACCGCCAAACAGCCCCTTAGTTGTGACCACCCACATGACAAAAGAATGAAGTATCCATGATTCTGAGCAAACTTAGACTATATGGACCCATGCATAATTGCACATTAGTATATATCATGTTACTCTTACAGTCTTGTTATCCCAGTTTGAAGCAACTAAAATCTATACATTAAAACTTGGGTAGGCAAGAACAATGAGTGTGAATTTCAGTAAACAAAAACTTTATCCAGAACAAGACAGTGCATCTGGAACCAATTTAACAGAAAATGCTGACCATAAGTTGGGGAAAGCATTTCAACAAATGCAATGCCCATATATATCCTTTCACCAATGATCATCACTATCACTACTAACCTAACATCAATTTACAGTTGAAAATCTAACGCATAGCTACATGTGCAAAGAGAAGGGACAAAATCATGCTAACATCTTTTAACAGAAACTAGACCTAATGGATATATTGTACACTTCCCAATCGTTGCAGAAATTTCCAAGAAGCACAATACGACATCCAATTCACAAAGATGAAGACAATACAAATAAACAAACCATGAAGTTCTATTTGCAATCATGAGTTTCATTAGTTAATAGTGGTTCTTATTAGATTAAGTTTTGCTGGAACAGCTAATAACATATGCAAAAGTTGGTCTACATCTTAATCACATCTAAGTTCATTAATTGCTGATTGCAGTTTTTGAGTCAAACCTCAGTAAAAGAAAATCTAAAGTTATTAAACCTAGAGTACCATACCAAAAACAACATTACAGTGTATTACAATTGACCATATGAAATTTAAATAAATCATCATAATGAAAAAGGAAACTGGAAAGCATGGTGAATTTATGAGGCAGAATGACTATCATGGATAGCCAAAAGTAGCGACATGGGTAATGAAAAAATCAGCAGCAAAAGAGACGAGCAATTAAAGTAGAGGTGCATAGTGAAAAATAGGGGAGGGAACATTTACCGACTAAAGTGTTGTGGTAATGCTAGATGACTACATTATTTTGGAAAATCGAGATGCTTAAGTTGTAGCCACATGATTCAATAATTTTTCCTAAAACATGCTATCCCGGTAACTTTAAAACCACTCAGCCAGATAAAAAAAATTACATGGGTAAGAATAGCAAAAGTTTGCCAACGCCAAGAATAATAAAAGATGACTTCATATATAGCAAGTACATAGGTCGACATGTCTAAAATTTCATTGGGAGGCAAACTTTTGGAGAAAGAAAGTTCGACATTTGAAGCCATACCTTGGGCAATGTTTCTAAGTAGGCGCTTGGGATCTCCATTTCAGCAAGCACATTGCTATTTATTGCCAAAGCTGCCTTAAGTATCTGGTTTGTGCAGTCCCTGCACTGCTGCAACTTTTTTTTGGCATCCTCTGATAACCCCTTGGGAGGAACTTTCGGATACGGTAACCACCACTTGTCTTCCTGCCTAACTGAAGCGGCTGAAATACCTGATGGATATGCATCACAACTATCACCTTGAGCTACAACTATCCCACGATCAACATAACAGAACTCCCTATCGCAAAACCCATCAAGCATGCCAATTAACATAGCATCAAGCTTCTTCAAAGCAGGGAGATTCATATGCATATCAGACCGTGGATGTGGGACCATTACTTCATATGTACCCCCACCAGGAAATTGTTGTATGGAAGGTACAAGCTCCACGATGGAATCACTTACTGATAAAAGCCATTCCATTTCCCTTTGCCACATTACCTTCTTCTGCAGCGCCAATGGCTCCAACCTCCACAATTCCCCAAACACCGACGCTATCATTTTTCAATCACATACAGATTCCAATGAGAAAATAATAATAATAATAATAATAATAGAGAAAAGCATAACCCCCATAATGCTTAGCAAACGTGATTGCACATAAGCACATTTAGGGGGTGTTTGGGAGTGCTTATATTTTTAACTTATGCTTATTTGCTTATAACTTATCTCCGTTCCAGAAAAGTCAGTTTCAAGTTACTTCTCAAAAAACTGCTTATCTCCTTTCCTGGAACACGATAAGGAGTTTTTTTTTTAAATCCAAACACTCATCTCCTTCCCTGGAGAATAAAGAGATAAGTTAAAAATATAAGCACTCCCAAACACCCCTTTATATATATACATATGAGTGAAGACGAGGGATAGCACAGTAGAACTGAAAATTCACTAACCAGATAGATTTGTTATAGCATTTGATATTGCTAGGGCAGTACAAACTCCTTTACCCCCACCAGACATATCTTCTCCAAGAAGAAGCTTAGCAAACCGTTCCTTCATCATATCAATCTCTGCAAACCCATGAAAATTTGAACATAGTTATTACAATATACCCAATGACATCAGTAAGGGAGAGCGTTCCTGAACCTGATAAGCTGATATAAGTCAATAAATTAAATTTCAGCAAACACATGTAAATGAAACAAGTAGCTCTAATCCATAAACACAAATCTATTTTTTGAGTATATCTGTGCCCTAAATACGAAAAGATAGATATAAGAATTTATCTCAAGTGATACAAAACCGCTATCACTAGGTAAACCGATGTATACCTGCAACATAACGCAAACAAAACTCTCCGTATTATGTGTTAAGTTTTATTGTCTACTAATAATTTACAGCATCGACATATTCTTTTTCGTTTCAATTTATATGGAAAGGTATCAGGATCATCAAATCAAAATAGTAATACACATACAGAAAGAAAAAATGCAGACTAACCAGATAAATCCGTATCAGGTTGCTTTCTAGGCTGCTTCTTTTCCCAAACCATCACGTCGTCATCCTTCCCGCCAAATAGCGGGAAGGTGATCGGCGACGGCGGGAAGATGGAATCGGTTACGGAAACTGTTCTGAAAGCGGCATGCGGAGAGGATGTCAACGAACTGGAAGCAGCTCCGTGATCGTCACGGCGACCAGAGAAACTGCTCGAACTTTCAGACTCGCTGACGTCAGCGCTGAGACTGTAGCTCTCATCGCAACATCGCTCACTACTACTCCTCGAGTTATTGTTATCGTTTTCTTCTTTTGATGAAGATAAACTCGCAGCCATATAACCTAGACTCCAATTTGATGGATTGTTCAATCGGTCGGAAAATTTAGCTGCAACGCATTTTGCGCAAAATTAGAGATCTCAATTAAGATTTGTCAGCTCACCACACTTGAATGGTTTGTGAAATTACAGATCACCGGTGGTGGTGGTGGTGGTGGTGGTGGTGGTGGTCGAGAACGACGATAGGTGAAAGGGGGCAGAAGATGATGTAAAGCTGCAAAAGTAGAATGAATGGTTGGTGATGCAGACAACACACGTTACACACCCAAACATTACTGCTGCAAAAATGTTCACAAAAAACCCCTGATTACGTTTAAATTACATAACAGACCTCGAGATTTTGGGGTTCATTCGTTAAAACCCAACGTATTTAGGTGGATCTGATTTAACGTGATCATTCATTGAATGTTGGATGTTGTCATTTGATCTAATTCAATTCGATTAATATTGGACGAAGGATCTAATCTAATTCGGTTGATGATTGCATCAAATTGGTCCCATCAATTAAATATTACCGTTGGTTATCCATTTGACTCAATTAGATCCATCCTATACTTTGATCCAATTTTCAATAAATTAATCTGCCATTTAGACCAATTAATTCATTATTGCAATCAATTATTCTTAGAGTGTACTAATTTATTAAGAAAATATTACATGTAAATATCAACTAAAAACAATATCGTAAAATGGTATTAACTATACATATTTATTAACTATTTGGTAGTTGGATGGTAGTCGGATGGGTGATTCGATGGTCGCTAGATGATAATTGGATCGGATCAACTGGTTTATTGGATTATGGATTGTCAGAACCGACTGATCCAGTTTATGTGCTGAAGTTTCATATCTTGTATAATCTATTACAATTGGATATCCAATCATAGTTGGTCAACTTTAGTTGGATTGATAGGTTCTAATGGGATCGGAGAACAAACCTCTACTCGAGAAGTTGAGATGCAATCATTCAATGATCTAGTCAAAAAATTTGGTCAAAAAGCAACCTAAAAGGCCAGGTCGGTTTGGATTTGGTATAGGTAAAACTAAATCATGAGTTCAGTACCGATACACTCCTTAATATGGATCAACCAAATCTTTGTTTGGCCTGGGATTGATCATATCTTTGTTTAGGCTTTTGGTCTCTGTCTGTTTTTATTATCTATTTTTAATGAATTTGAAATCATTTTATTCAAAAAACACTTTCAATAGTGAATCGATAAAATCGTACGTAATTGACTAGGTTTCCGTTGTTTGAATCATTGAATAGCAAACTCATCATTGAAAATTAGTTGGATTGTTCTTCAAACTCCAATAATATTGCATCACAAAAACAACGTTCTACAAAAATAAGTCGTCATTTGTTGAAACGTAGTTCAGTCATGGTTTTAAAGTAATATGCAAAAAAATGTGTATTTTATATAGATGTTGAACATACTTGTATATTGATTGCTTATAATTTTTTCTTAATATATTAGTTACCATGTTGAATCACTTATAAATGTTACATAAATAGTGAGAATATAACATAAGCTAAGAAGTGTAAGGAGTATTTATACCATTGATAACTTTTAATTAGTGTTTATCTAACAATTCAGATTAAGTTTCAAAGCAATCCATATAGATGTATTTTCAATTGATCTTCAATTAGTATTAATCTAATGGTGGAGATTTCTTATTACTCTTCACATGATAACTATTATTCTAACGAGCTATACATAAATAGTTAGACAAGTTGCCAAATGATATATGTTAGGCATATACTTTGCAACCTATCGAGTCAAGACAAAAGATCACGTGATAAGTGAATTAGAACATTTAATCACTTTTAATCTTAATCTCACTAATGAATCATGCTTGATATGAAGATTGACTTGGTGTATATCAGTACATCTCATATTAATATGTATCAAACAGTTGATAACTACTTTTCATATTTCTCAAGTTAACTCAACTTCAAATTTCAACAAAGGCTTTATATCTAATTTTCAATAATAAAACTTTTGATTGACGGTTTTAGGATTTAAAGAAAAGCGTATATAAAACAACTTATAAATAAACAATAAATACAATAGTTAAAAGTTAAATTGAAAATACAAATGGAGTAATGGTACAAAAACATATTTAGCAATTTACTCCTGACAAAAAAAAGGCAAAATGGCATTTGTAATGCCTTTTTCTTTCTCGTTTTTATTTGCTATTTTTCTTCAACAGCATTACTATCTTGTTTGCTAAAATAGATATTCATAGAGAAATCTCTAAATATAGAGAATTCTCAATAATTCATTAAATTTAAGAGAGAAATAATTATTTTATTCATCTCACCAATAACATAATTCTTTTATCATTTTATATTAAAATTTTCTTTTAAATTATATTGGTAATATAAATTAGAGAATATTATATAATATAATTTGTGTTAAAATCTCTAAAATAGCAAAACTATTGAAGATGAATGTAACTCTTTTTAAAGATTTTAACTGTTGATTCTCTATTTTAAAAAAAATTATAGCAAACCAGTTGGAGATGCTCTTATTAATACCTAGTTACAGTCAGAATATTTGTATTAAATTAAATATAATAGTTTCATCACATGGTTTATTTAATCACGTTTGAGGGCATCCTTTGCCATCTTCGATACCAGCTTTTCAGTTATGTAAGTCGTCAAAGGCTTTATAGGAGGACATCATTCTTAATACTAGTTTTATCAAGCTATTCTTTTATAGTTGGAATTGTTTTTGTTGTGTAGGACCATTTTCAACAGATTTTTTTATAATTTTTTTAAAATATAGAATTAAAAGACAAAATCTCTAAACAAGTTTACATTTAGCGCAAACAGATTCTCTATTTTAGAGATTTTAGCATCCATTGTATTATCAAAACATTATTTAAATTTATTATCCTAATGCATTTTTATAAAGAAGTGTAAAAAATAATAATAACGCAATCCTATTGGTGGGAATGAATAAAACATAATTTCTCTCTCATCTACCAAGTTTTAGAGAATTCTCTAAATTTTGAGTTTTCTTTAGTTTTCTTATAATTTTAGAGAACCATACAGAGAAGCTGTTGGAGCAATTTAGAGAACAAAAGTTTCATTTTCTCTAGTTTAGAGAAACTGTTGGAGATGCTCTAAACTAGATTGACTTGTTATAAAACCGTACCTAAATTTCTAGCCGACTAGAATCAATAAAATAAGCAACAATTGCCACCAACTATGACGAGTTTGACGACTAAGAGCATCTACAACAATGAAATTTCATCCCAATTGCAAATGGGCCACATCAGCGCCACATCAGATTTGCAATTATCTTGAAATTATCCCCCACAACAATGAAATTTCACTCACTTTTTAAAGTGACACCTCATAATAAAAAACTATATTTTAATCAAATAACAATAAAACTACAATTAAATACTCTTTACTATAATTTAATATGAAATATTTTATTAATTAAATAACTATAATAAAATAAAATAAATTAATTAAATAAAATATTTAATTTATAAAACATTAAATTAAAATACAAAGTAAAAATATTACATTAATCGTCATTTTCTTCTTCTCTAAATCTTTGCCAAATCTGATTGTAAACAATGATTCGTTGACCGATTACGTACTTGTATGTGATTTTGGAGATAGTTTTCGTACTCTGAAAATATGGTACGAGAGATTTGAGATGTAGTTATAGTAAAATTAACATCATCGTTTTTATCATCAAATTGACGAATATAAATATGATGTTCATCTTCGACGATCATGTTGTGCATGATTATACATGCTCTCATTATTTCTCCAATTATCTCATTATCAACTTGAAGAACTTCTAAAAGAACAATGATGTATTTTTATGTGTTAAGTTTGTATTTTTTTAATATGTAATTTATTTTATTGTACTTTAATATAAATTATATTTTGCATTTTTTAATATTTGTCTTTCAAAAAAAATTAATATTTTTATTAACAAATAAAATTATTCATACATTTTTTCATAAACATTCTCTACAAAACATCACAAAACATGATTTGACATAAAACAATTTCTAATTTAGAAATTATTCCATACAATTTCATATACTATTCACTGTCACATCAGCAAAAAGTACTGATTTGACATTTACAAATTACCAAAACCAATTTCTAATTTTGCAATCATACTCACAACCACTACAATTTCTAATTTAGCAATCCACATGTCACTTTTACAATCCAAATGAAATTGTAATGAAATCCTTACGGATGCTCTAACATATTTATGTACCACGTTACTTTTGTATACGAGTTCATTAATTATCAAGGCTTGTTTGTTTCGACTAGATTGAAACAAAAGAAAAGAAACAATATAAAATAACTCAATATATTTTATTGTCATAATTTTTTGAACATAAATGATTTGAAAATCACAAACATACAGTTTTACTTTTGGGTATTATTATATAGTTTCGATAACACTGTAAACTTTTTATTTACAAAAAAAAAATAGAAAGGTTAAGAAAAGGGAAATTGGATGAAATAGTCAAACCAAACTTGAAAATTGACCTCCTAACCAAACACTATTTCGATTTACCAAAATAGTCAACAGGTCCATACTTTGAAAAGTGCGTACCCCAATCAAACACGTTTCAATCCCTTATTACCCCTACAAGGTCGATTTTCCTTATGAAAAAATTTGACCCATTTTCATCGTCCAGATTTATTTATTATTTTTTGTAAAGTAGAAAAAAGAATTTAATTTGTTGTGACATGACGGATGGAGTAGACATGGTGGCCTGTGGAAAAGCTGATGCAGAAAGTAAACGGTCGTTAACTTGTCGTCAAGACTCGACCCATTTTCATCGTCCAGATTTGGGTTCGTGGTACGGTGGAGGTGATGATGGCTCCCCACCATTTGGCACATGTGGCCCCTTAGACCTTTTGCATCGGGACCTTGGGTTCGTCCGGGTTGGGGCTGGTTGGATTTAAACATCATCGCACCCCTTGGGGTTGGCGTGGGATGGAACCCTCCCGGGTTGGGCAACCAGCTCGGGTTGGGTCTCCCATCTAAATTTTTTATTTTATTTTATGAAATATAGCCGTTGAATATGGACGTTGGAGTGAATTTTTTTTTAATTATTTCTATCCTATAAATACTAATATTAACCTACTTATTTTTTCACACAAACAAATTTACTCTCAATCTCTCCCATCTTTCCACTTCATTCTACTCTCTCAATATTATTTCTTTCTTCAAAAAAATCATAATGGATAAAGAAACACAAGGGTTCACAACACCACGACGAGGTTCCAAATCGCGAGGCACGAGCTCGCAACCGTCCCCGACGGAAAATATTTTCAATCTTACACCACCACCATCAACCTACCATGGAAGCATACAACAATACCCTATGTATTCACCCAACACCCTCCCGGTTGGGTTCCAACAATTTCATTCGGGTGGATTCCAACAATTTAATTCGGGTGGATTCCAACAAGTTAATCAAGGCGGCTTTCAACCATTTATGCAAGGTGGCTTTCCACAATATAATCAAGGTGGACAATTCCAACAACTACTACAACAAGAAACATATTCGGAGGACGTTGAGGTCGAAGAAACGGTTCCCGAAACCCTACCCGATTTGGTTCCCGAAACACAACTCGATGCGGGAACCACGACACAAGGGAAAAAGAAATTTGCAAATAGAACGAAAGCGGTTTCGTGGACTTCCGAAGAAGAGGTTTTGTTGGCACGTGCATGGCTTCACGTCTCCGAATATAGCATCGTTGGAAACGCACAAAAATCGGGTATATATATTTATTAATGTATTTATCTTTATTATATATACGTATTCATATATATATATATTTATTAATGTGTTTATCTTTATTATATATACGTATTCATATATATATATTTATTAATGTGTTTATCTTTATTATATATACGTATTCATATATATATTTATTTTTGTAGGACAATTTTGGGGGAAAATACTCGATTATTTCAACTCAAGTCGCCAACATCAACGCAATAAAGACCAAGTACAATCCAAATGGGGTGACATGAACAAAAAAATGATGAAGTTTAACGAGATCTACAATAATCTAAGAGCCCAATATAAATCCGGATGGGGTGACGCGGACTTCATGGAGAGGGCACACACGATGTATCGGGCAGATAATAACCAAAAGCCTTTCTCCCACGAGACGGCTTGGAGAATTGTGAAAGACCACCCTAAGTGGAAGATCGTACATTCCATGGACGATAACCCGAGGCCCTCAAAACGAAGCAAGTCCACGTCGGATTCAAACCCAAACACGACGTCTTCTGACGCACGTGTTCGGTTCAACCTTAATGAAGCCATGAGGATGAGGGTGTCTTCGTACAAGAACCGACACGACCGACGGGGAGAGATAAAGGTAAACGTGTCGCGTCATCCTCCACAAAGACGACGGAAAAGGACGAGACGTTGAAGAATCTTATGGCGTATGTCGAGAATATAAACGTTGCAAATAAAAAAATACTAACCGTGGAGGAGGAAATGTTGAAAACCGCGAGGGACAAAGCCGATGCGACAAAGACAAAAGCGGAAGCGGCAAAGACAAAAGCGGAAGCTTTGAAACAAAGAGAAATGCGGAAAGATCTCAAGTTTTACATCAAACCACATGATCATCTCACGGGTAACGAGTTAAATGCGGTTTTAGCCCACAAAGAGTTGCTTCGACAACTATATGGTTGGTGAAATTTGTAGTTTTTTAATTTGAAATTATGTATTTTTTTATGTTTTTAATTTGGTTATGTAAGGTTAAAATTGTAGTTTCAATTTATGAAATATTTTATTAATTGTTTTATCTTATATTAAATTATAAATTATTTATAAAATTTAAATTATTTAAATTAATATACTTGTAACAAAAATAAAAATAAAAATAAATAAAAGATGGGATGGTGGTGTGGGATGGATGTGGGGGTTTGTGGGTTAGAATGGGTTGGAAGGAAAAAATGATGTGACGCTGATGTGGCAGTGAAAAAGTGTGGGTTAGAATGGGATGGATGCGGATGGTCTTACACCATGCAGATAACCTTCAATGGTATTAGAAAAAAGCTTGAAGAGGATTTGAAGTTGAGTTGACCATTGAAGACAAAGACTTCGAAATGACTTTACTTATCAAAGATTTGATGTTTCTCAAGTCTTTGAAAACATGAATGTGAGAGGCAAAAGAGAGAGAAAATATATATTGGTGGGACCAACAATTTTTTTATATATTTTTATTTTTTTCAAGTCTTTCATAATAGCTTTACCATTGTGGATGCCTTAAATTTTTATCGAATCCAAAGAAACAGAAATGTTATTTTAATTACTTTTTTGGTAATAATATAATTTCTTTGTCCGAGGATAAAATATGTATATTACTGTTCTAATTTATCCCAAAATTGGTCCTAACTTTAAAAAGATATGTATATGATTAAGAATATATTTGGTATATTAAATATGACAGAATATAAGAGATATCAATATTTTATGTTTGACATGATTTTTATATGGAACGGAAAACATACTCGTTATTGACATCTTGTAGGTTCTGGACAAAATGTAAAAATGAGTTCTCGATAACTACGATTTTTTCAAGTATACCATGTGGATCCAAGATTTTTTGCATAGTGGGGGCACTTTTAAGGTAGGTTAAACGTCCGCAAAGTTGTCCAATATGTTTTTAGCTTAGTTCTACGGTTTCAATTTTTTTTTGGAGCTTTTCGGTTGATTTCAAACAATTTAAAAAAAAATGTCGATTTCAAATGACTTTTTCGATTTCTTTTGGTCAATTTTGATAGACACTTTTTTCTATATTTTGGTTGATTTGGAGGTACCTTCTTTAATTTTTTTTGTTGATGAGGGCATAGACGAAAAACCACTGGACAACCTAAAACGTTAAAGAAATCATGTTTTAAGCTATGAAAAACATGTTTTTTTAATTATTTAGTGGGGGCCCACCCCCCATCATTTATTAACTACATCCGTCGCTGCTGATTAAAAATAATATTGAATTCAAGAAATACTACTTTAGATAGCAGTACTAGATAAATAAAAAAAGAGAAACATTGTAATAAACAATACTTTAAAACGAAAGATCAATTAGCTTTTAACAAATTTTATAGTCCACTGTAATTAATTAATACATGTTGGCCCTTTAATATAATGTTATACTCTTTTTGGGTCCTATAATATACTAAGGGGCTGTTCGGTTCATTTGATGTTAAGATCTGAATGGATATTGCTGTCTGAGTGGATTTGGTTGTCTGAGTGTTAACAGATATGTTGATGTTCGGTTGTTGTGCTGAATAAACAATCAGAATGTCAGAAATGACCATTTTGCCCCAGTCTTTATTTTTGCTTATATAAATAAACTGTTTGTTAAAAATATTGAATAAGTGACTTATAATTATTAAAAAAATACCAATTTAAATGTTTTTAAATAAAACAACTTGATTTAACATAACAATAATAAAAACAAGTTGATTCAATGTTATAATGAAAACAACATCAATAAGTACTCAAATAAAAACAAGTCCACATCATAGTTTGGATACATTTAAAAATCTCAAACATTTTAAACTAGTCCATTTGCGATTTGATCACGCAAATTAGCCATATATTGTGTGCTATTAGCACCCCATTGTGATCCATCTAGTTCCGCTTCTCCACTTCCAACATCTTCTTCATCATTGGTGAAAATGGTGTCTTCATTGTACTCCATAAAAAGTTGATCTTGAATATTGCATTTTCTTATAAAATTATGTATGGCGAAGCAAGCAATGACCACATTTCTTTGTTTTGTAAATGGAAAAGGAGCCATTTTCTTCAAGATTGGAAATCTTGCTTTCAAGACACCATAAGCACGCTCAATGACAAGGAAGGAGGCTCATGACTTTCATTGTGTTTTACGGCTAATGCTTTTAAAACGGACAATATCTCCTCATCTATGTCGGCTTAGGTGTAACGACCCAGACCATTTTTGGAAGGTTTTATGTTTTACGTTAAGTTTTGTTGATAAGTGGAAGTTGAGGGGCTGATTGGTAAATAGGAGATGGGGTATAAAAGGGCACAAAACCCTAGACAACATTCTAATTTTCCTGATTGTGTATGTGTTTGACGGGTGAATTCTTGAAGAAGAGGAGAAAAGGGGTCTTGGTGGGAGTTTTGTGCAATTGAAGAAGAGAATCAACAAGCATTGAAATCAGAAGAAGGATTAGGAGTGGATTTCGTTTCTTGCAAGTAATCTAGCAGGTAATCCTTAACACATAACTCCATTTAAGATTTGTTTGATGATTGTTGGGTTTTGAGAGTTTCTCTTGTTTTAAGTCTTTTGAGACCATATAGGAAGATTTAATCATCTTTTAACTAGTGTTTGTTAGTAAAACTTGTGGGGTTTGGTTATGGAACATTAGGTGTGTTAGACAACCTAGGGGGGGTAAGGTTGTATTTTAAATCTTTTACTTTCAAAAAATTCTTTTATAAATAAATACAGTACAGAAACAGTATAAATAAATCAGAGTATAGAAATAATAAATAAACAACAATTATATAAACAGATATAATTTAAATGCACAGCGGAATAAATAAAGAGATAAAGGTTAGAGATACTTGACACGGAGATTTACTGATTTACCACCAACTGTGATAAACCAGCAGCCGAGACACTTCTCGACACGATCCAATAAATGTATTCTTTACGGTAGAAATACAAACCAAGTACAAAGGAATTTGTAATAGTTTCTCAAGCCTCTGCTATGAGATAAACAGGATCACACACCCGTTATTCAAATACTTACAAGAGGAGTATAACTCACAATGGGTAATCACTCTTGTATAATAATCACTTGGATATTTTATAAAAAAGGTTTTATAAAATATATATATGTTAAATAAGTGAGAGAGATGAGAAATGGATGGAGTTGGTTGCTTGCTGTTGTTGTTTGTGTGGTCTGCTCTTTCTTCACCATCAGCATGCAAATATATAGCATGAAGCTTCCAACGGATATGTGCATCCGCGGTATACCGGCTAAAAACACGCGGTATACCGTGCAGTAAAAAGTACACCCGCGGTATACCGGCTATACACCGCGGTATACCGTGCAGACAAAAGTACACTGACACTCCAACGGCTCTCATGCAAAGTTGACTGGAATACGTACGTGGCGGTATACCGGCTAGGACTCGCGGTATACCGGCTAGTAAAAGTAGCTTCAACCAATCAGAGATGCACACCGAGCCTGCCGCGGTATACCGGCTGTACCGCCGCGGTATACCGGCGTCAGAAAAGGACAGCTCCAGGACGCAACCAATCTTGCTGGATCTTCTCAAAAAAAAAAAACCTTATTTAATTAAAATCAATTATGGTTTTTAGAAATATCCAAGTGGTATATTATTTTAGGGTGTTTATCATTATAAATTATAAACACTAATGACAACGTAAATCTTCCGTCTTGAACTCTTCAGATAAAATCTTCGTGTTCTTCAAGAACTGTACACTTGGATAGGATTGTTAGATAAACAATAATACGGTGTGTTTGTAATCATCAAAATAAATATATATAAATATATAGAGATGTGGTACACTTGCACCAACAATCTCCCCCTTTTTGATGATGACAAACACAACCGCTAAGCATGAGCATGTGCGGTTTCTCTCCCCCGTTTGTCGAAACAAAAAGGGTCAAGAAAGACGGTATGCTTCCCCTCGAGAGATGCTCCCCCTCAAAATATGCATATATTTGAGGTAGCATAAACTCATGGGTAAAAGAGCTAAAACGCTCCCCCTCAAATTAATAACGATATCAATTTGATTTTATAAAATTTGAGGGATAAAATAAAATGCAAAAAGCAATAGAGACAAAGATATACAAACCAATACGAAACACTTGCACCAAAACGGATCTTAAGGCTTCAATTTTCGGTTAATTTTATGTGATAAAAAAAATTACCACGTATTATGACCTCGTCAGGGAACACGTATTATATCCTCGTCAGGAAACACGTATTATATCCTCGTCAGGAAACACGTATTATATCCTCGTCAGGAAACCACGTATTATAACCTCGGCAGGTAACCACGTATTATAACCTCGGCAGGTAACCACGTATTATAACCTCGGCAGGTATCACGTATTATTTCCTCGTCAGGAAACACGTATTGTATCCTCGCCAGGAAACCACCTACAAAAGGCAAAGAAAATTTTTCGTGGTACCCTTTTCTTATGGGTCCTTTTAACAGTTAGTATAAAACATAAACTGCAAAAAAAATTAAAATATGTTGTCGACATAAAATAAAACATGACAACATACAATCCACAAAAATTTGTTTAAAACCACAAACGCATCCCACCGGGATTGTCAACATTAAACATTCCTTTCGGAATCCATTTTTTAACCATTTTAATTTTGCGATTGTATTTATCATACACATAAAATGAAGCATTTATATTCGCATTAGGTCTAGAAAAATTACTATTATACATGCGAGCATACGGTTTCCTCCCATAATTCACATTTTTCATTTTTGACATATATGGGGGTTTTTGCACATAAGGTTTTCTCGTTTCAACTTTAGGAGATGCAAAAAATCTTTTAATGGGTTTACACGAACATTTATCAACACATGTATCGGAACCAATGCCTTTACGACAATTTATACGATTAGGCATATTTAGCATTTTAAGCACTTTATCATTGCTACTATTAAAAGCATTTGCTAATAAGTCATTTTTCTCATGCGATTTACATTTAGCATTTAAACATGCAATTTCATCTTCAAGAATATTGCATTTACCACATACAACTTTTTCACATGTTATTTTCTCTAAACATGCAATTTTATCATTTAAGACAATGCAAGATTTGCAAACAATATTTTCGCATGCTTTCTTTTCTAAAGTGATAACTTTATCATTTAACTCATTTTTGATTTTATTATCACATGCAATGGTTTGTTTACAATTATTCAACTCATTTTGACATAATAATAATTCTTCTTTTAATTTAGCATTCTCATTTTTATAACTATTTACGAGAACAATCAATTTTTGAAAAGAGACATTTAACATATCAATATCATCATCGTTATCACTACAACTAGAATAACTTGAGTATGAAGTACATACCTCTTTCTCGCAGTCGACGATGAGACACGTTTCTTCATTTCTTTGATCTCGGGTTTCGTCTCTCTTTTCTTTTGAGTTTCCACCATAGGTGATGTTCAAGTTCTCCCAAATATCACGAGCAGTTTCAAAGAGATAAACACGCTCAATATCATCGTTAGTAAGAACCGAAAAGAGAAAATTTTTGGCTTCATAATTTAAACAATAATTAGCCTCATCTTCGTCGGACCATTCCGAGCTAGGTTTTTCAACAACTTTGTTGTTTTGAAATTTTGTGGGTTTGAAATTTCCTTTAATAATAATATCCCAAATTTTTTGATTTATCCCACGAACATAACGTTCAAAAGAATTTGCCCAAAGATCAAAATTTTTGAAATCAATAAGAAGAGATTTAGAAAACCAAGCATTTTGTTGAGCCATTAAAAAAATATTTAAACAAAAAATTAAATAGACGATTTTTGAAAGCCCCGCTCTGATACCAAATGTTAGACAACCTAGGGGGGGTAAGGTTGTATTTTAAATCTTTTACTTTCAAAAAATTCTTTTATAAATAAATACAGTACAGAAACAGTATAAATAAATCAGAGTATAGAAATAATAAATAAACAACAATTATATAAACAGATATAATTTAAATGCACAGCGGAATAAATAAAGAGATAAAGGTTAGAGATACTTGACACGGAGATTTACTGATTTACCACCAACTGTGATAAACCAGCAGCCGAGACACTTCTCGACACGATCCAATAAATGTATTCTTTACGGTAGAAATACAAACCAAGTACAAAGGAATTTGTAATAGTTTCTCAAGCCTCTGCTATGAGATAAACAGGATCACACACCCGTTATTCAAATACTTACAAGAGGAGTATAACTCACAATGGGTAATCACTCTTGTATAATAATCACTTGGATATTTTATAAAAAAGGTTTTATAAAATATATATATGTTAAATAAGTGAGAGAGATGAGAAATGGATGGAGTTGGTTGCTTGCTGTTGTTGTTTGTGTGGTCTGCTCTTTCTTCACCATCAGCATGCAAATATATAGCATGAAGCTTCCAACGGATATGTGCATCCGCGGTATACCGGCTAAAAACACGCGGTATACCGTGCAGTAAAAAGTACACCCGCGGTATACCGGCTATACACCGCGGTATACCGTGCAGACAAAAGTACACTGACACTCCAACGGCTCTCATGCAAAGTTGACTGGAATACGTACGTGGCGGTATACCGGCTAGGACTCGCGGTATACCGGCTAGTAAAAGTAGCTTCAACCAATCAGAGATGCACACCGAGCCTGCCGCGGTATACCGGCTGTACCGCCGCGGTATACCGGCGTCAGAAAAGGACAGCTCCAGGACGCAACCAATCTTGCTGGATCTTCTCAAAAAAAAAAACCTTATTTAATTAAAATCAATTATGGTTTTTAGAAATATCCAAGTGGTATATTATTTTAGGGTGTTTATCATTATAAATTATAAACACTAATGACAACGTAAATCTTCCGTCTTGAACTCTTCAGATAAAATCTTCGTGTTCTTCAAGAACTGTACACTTGGATAGGATTGTTAGATAAACAATAATACGGTGTGTTTGTAATCATCAAAATAAATATATATAAATATATAGAGATGTGGTACACTTGCACCAACAAGGTGGTTAAGTATCGCTTTATCTTTCGGTTTGGGAGTCATGTAGTGGGATTTTAAGCACCAAAACTCGACCAGCGCTGTATCCGGAAAACAGCATAGGATGAATGTTACCGGGTGAGTGTCCGGTAAACATTTCGGTAGTGTCCGGACGTATTAGTTCCCGGATAGTTGCCCGGAAAAGTTTGTTGTCCGGAAAAGTTTGTTGTCCGGAAAAGAGTTGTGTCCGGAAAAGAGGCGGTATCTGGACAGTTGTGTTTACCCGGTAAGCCGTCCGGAAAAGTGTGTATCCGGTGAGAAGTACCCGGACAGTTGTCTAGTCAGCTTATACATTTTTACCCCTTGTTCAGGTAGACAGTTTGGAAGTAAGGGGCAGAGTAGGGAAAAACAAGTAACGTACCAGGTGAGTTTTCTAACTAAAATGTGTGGCTTTAAATGCGTTTTCTAAAGCAAGACATGATGAGTAATGCCATGTTTATTTTTTTATAAATGTTTTATCTGCATGAAAGTTGTTTAAAGTTTTATATGTGGGATGTATGCATACATTGGTTTTGATGTAAATTGGCTAAGTCGGGGTGTGTGTTCCGCCAGCTCGTGCCGGGGGTGTGTCCCGTTTATGCCAAGGGAGGTGTGACCCTGTAAGGCAGCATGAGACTGACTCGTTGTCACCTTAGGGTGACTTCAGGGTGCCAATTTATGAGGGGCGGACCTTATTCCGTGAATGATTTTAAATGAGCAGATTTATGAATGTTTTATGCTGAAAATGATAAACTGTTTTAAATGCTTTGACAACTGTTAGGAGGGACTCACTAGACCTTATGGTCTAACCCTCGCATTTTCAAACTAAAACCTTTTCAGGAAAGCAGGTGATGAAAGGCTATAGCAAGTGAGCAAGAAGTTAGCAAGGAGGCTTGATAGTATAGCGACACTATAGTACTAATTAGTTTATTTCTCAGTTGTGTAGGTTGTTTCCGCCAACCAATTTTGTTATGATGTAAGGAAATTTTGAGACTCGATTTTGGGATATTCTCTACTTATGACCTTGCATGTTCTATTTGTAAGAAATGAAATGTTTTAAAAAAAATTGGGTTGTTATAGTTGGTATCAGAGCCATAGTTTAAGGGATTTAGGTGACCGAACGGGCCTAAACTTAAACTTGGGAGTAGAAATCACAAATGAGAATCATGAAATGCGTTAGGAGGGCACTATTGTAGATACAGGAAATGCGTTAGGAGGACACTATTATAGAGATAGGACTAATAGGGTACTGAGGACTGTCATGTAAGGTAAGTTTGAGATTCCACATGGCCAGTGTAATTGCGAACTTACAGGTACATGTATGTGCTTAACCTGCCTTATTATTCCGAAGTGGTAGTCAGAAGCTAGTGTTTATGTCGTGTTCCAGTACTTTAGAATGTCAGCAAGATCCCTGAGGGAGAGACTGAGACCCCTTGTTGGGGAAGTGTCTTGAGGAGTCCTGGTGATGTGATGTACGTATACATCGTGGAGAAGAAATGTTGTATAGAGTATTACGAGTCGTCTAGAGGCAGCTCTTCGTGGATTCGGAGAGGAAGAATGCTTGAGTTTGAGTAAGACTCCTATTTCGGGAGAGTCCCAATTCTAGAAATCATGGGATAGATCAGTCAGGATGGTAAGGAAAGACAATGTCAAAACCTTGAAGGTATCAATGGAGCCCTGGGTTCTCGGTCGAGCTTTCCATTTGCAGGATAAATGAAATAAGTGAAATGAAACCATGTAGAAGTGGAAGGTGAGATAGTTGATCAAAACGAAATAGTATGAAATGGTTGAGTAAGTGGACCGTTGAATGTATGTATAGCAAGTCGTTGCAAGCCGAGAGGGCGACCTCTGGTCGAAAGTAGGGTGTCAACGATAAGTTGGGTGAGTAAAGCGATTGACCTTGTTTGAGTGAATAGCCTTCAATTGCAAGTGGAGTTTCATGCGTTGGGTTCGTATATGTGTACATGAGAATTTTTCATAAGTAAAGTAAATGTGTAAGTATCAAATTTGATCGGATATGAGTCGGCGTGTGCAAGCGTATGTTTATATATATATATATATATATATATATATATACAAATCCATTTACATCGTACAATGAAGTCTTGAGGTTTACGATTTGCAAAATATTCCACTCTTTTCATGATAAGTCAAGAAAACGTTTGAATGCACAACTTTTATAACCAAAATGAGTATTGACATGTTGAAGTTATATAAATGAGTGTGAGGACCGACTGGTTTACTTCGTGTCGGTACTTGCTTTCAGAATTTTGTCGTATGGAAAGATTTTTCATCCAATATTTATTTCTGTCGTAACAACATATTTTGGTTGAGCAAGATTAAGTTTTACAGAAAGATTGCATGCAAACGATCCTCAAGATCGTTGTGCAGGGCATTGGAGTTATGAGAATGTTGGGGTCGTGTGTACCCAAGTTGTTTTCAAGTGTTATTTCTTTAAAATGCTCAAAAGTGTGAAATGATTCATTTATCGCGTTGTCAGGCATGAAGGCTATGAACTCAATAGGTCGTAGAGTATTACATTTTAAGCTAAGGAAGAACTCCTAGAGTGGAGAGGTGTTGGACAAATCAGGGGAGAATGTTTGTAGCTTTGGTAATTGCGTTCTAGAGGAGAGGTGAGCAGTGGAAGAGTCGGAAGTGGACTTTAATGTCGGTTGCATGAGGGTCTGTACCCTCGTGCGGTGACTGGAAATACAGTTGCCGAGGGACGGTTGTGTTCAGGGAATGACTAGAAGTCATCAAGGTGTTGGTATTAGCAACTCGTTATGAGTAGTGTGGTGAGGTAGGAATGAAATATCCTCGACGCCGAATATGAGTTTAAAGTGATCTTGTAATATTGACGTTTCTCGAGTGAGTTTGAATGAGGACTACGGGATGTGAATTTGATTATGATATGTTGGAAGGATTAGGTTCAGTAAGGGACCCTTGTTGAAGAATAGGTCAAGGAAGTATCAACAGGTCAACTATTGACGTTAAAGTCGGCAGTTGTGTAAGGTGTATGAGACCGAAGACTCGAATCAGAAGGTTGAAAGTGAAGGACCACTTGGTAGGGGTGTTAAGATAGTGAAAGGCTGCTGTTTTAGATAAACGTTTTACTTACGAGATGGATGGTTCGTAAAGAATGAAGTATTTAGCACAATCGAAGTGAGGGTATAGATTATGTCGATCTGTGAGGAAATGTGCCCTGTCGGTGTAATGGTTTGGTATTGCAACGAGCTAGCAAGAAACGAGTATGTTAGATGTAATCAGAAATTCCGGTGTTGTGGTTCAACTAGAGCTGGGGAGAGACAACGTAGCGAGATAGACTCGGTTATTTATGCGCGAGGTCTTGAAGATAAGTTTGAGTTGTGTATAAATGGCCATGAGAGTTTTGGTCTGCTGTGTGATGTTGAGTGAGGAATGTACGGTTATGTAGTGGCAATAATTGCCAAGTTAAATGTGCCAGCTAGCGTCGTAGTGATGTGATGTTAGAGAAAGAGAAAGCATCAGAGGGAAGCCTTTTTTGGGGGTTTCAGATGAGGTGTTCGAGTGTTAACCAGGTTGTTGGGGCACGTAGGGTGTAAGTTGACGTTGTTATACGATTATGTTCGGGATAGCATCACGGAGTGGTGGTGGGTAGATACCCAAAGGAGAAACCAAGTGTCTTTAACTGTAGGAGTCGCTAAGTAAGCATATTTTGGGATAATTGGAAGTTTAAAGAAAATGATGGATGTATTAGTCAGAATGCGGTGGAATAGATGTGAAATCCTTGAAGAATGTGAGTTGTTGCTTATGTGTGAACGAATTGTCTGAGAAAGTAAAAGTTGGAGTTTACAGAATGTATAGTGACGTCGAACTCTGGTGTCAATTCGAGGTGATTTGGTCGGAAGCCTTAAGTTAGAATGTTAGTGCAACCGTTTGGTTATGTATAGTGATGAGAAAACTTTTGCAACTTGGGAATTGTCAGAAGAGAGGGGCGAGTAATAATGGTGGCAGTGCTCCACGCTAACGTGGGGAGGTGAAGACAGTATGTCAGATTAAGTATGTAAATCGGAAGTAGTAGACTTGTCAGTAATGCCGATAGGTGCAGCGTTGTGTAGACTGTCCTTAGTAAGTGTGTGAACTTTGGGAAGAGTACTGAGGAAGGAAATTGGGTATGATTTTGTGCAGGAAAAAGTGGGTAAGAAGACTGAATGAGATAAGTTAGTGACTTTGTGAGAAACGTTCGAACGAACCGATCGTTCAGTGTAAGCTATTGAGAACAGTAGAGTATGATCGTGGTTACCCCTCCTAGTTGAGTGGGAGTAACCGAAGTTATGTTATATGACTGGACGCTTGTGGCAAGCAGTGGGAAATTTATGAGCCTTCAGGATAAGTTCAATTCAGATAGGTGAGTACTCAAATAAGGAATTATAGAGGTTTCCTACTATTAGACACGTTAAGTGTGAAGTGATGAAGTGGTGAGAACGTACGATTTAGTTGACGTGTTGTAACAAATATGATTCGAGAAAGGAGTATGATCTGCATAGACGAATGTCGGTTGGAAGAAGTAATCTAGAAATTTCAGGTATACTAAGGAGAGGCTCATGGGTGTGAGCTTGTCGGGATGTACAAGGTTGGCCTGGTGCCAAGTTGTCAGTGAGCGAGTATTCCTGGTAGAAGATTCTCGCTGTTGTGGCGGGAAGTTTCTGCCAAGTTCTTCTCTTAAGGAGGTATAAATGTATGAGAGACCTTAATTAGACATGTTTAAAACTGTGAGTCCCGATGTGTGGACGGAGGCGCGGTTGGCCTTGATTTTATCAGGTAGTTTTAAGCAAGTATATTGATCGAAGGGGGGTACAAGTAAATAGTGCAAGATGGCACGTTTTAGCAAGTGATGACTCGCCGAGGGCGGTTTCTTGTATGGAGTGCGGTTATGTTTCCCATCTGAACGATTTGGGGCAGCCGAGTAGGACTGAGTGGTCGGATTGAGAACATAAGACTGTGGAACCTCGAGAATTGAGAGATAGGTAAAGTGGACTACGTCTGTGGGTCCATCGGAGTTATGAAAGTTGAATAGATAGTGCGCGATCTTGAGGTACTAGATGAAATTTTGGAGGACTTCGTAGTGTGACGTGCGCCTCTGTTATGAGGAACAGGTAAGGGAAGCTATAGTAATGTCGACCTTGCAAGAATTACAGGCGATAAGAAGTTGACTTTTGTCTTTAGTGAGCAAGTGAGAGCAACGACATGCAAGTTAGACTTGCCGGAAGAAGTAAGAGGAGTTCATCCAACATTTCATGTGTCAAATCTAAAGAGATGTTTGGCCGAGACCGATGTAGCCATTCCATTAGGAAATGTTAGCATCGATGAGAGACTGTCGTACGAAGAAGAACAAATAGATATTGTGGACAACAAGGTCCGGAAATCAAGAATAGAGAAATTCGGCTAGTAAAAGTTCAGTGGAGGTATCATAAGGGGGCGAGAGGCAACGTAGGAAGTAGAATCATATATGAAGTCTAGGTACCCTCACCTTTTTGAAAATGGAATTCCGGGGACGGTTTTATGTTTTATGTTTTACGTTAAGTTTTGTTGATAAGTGGAAGTTGAGGGGCTGATTGGTAAATAGGAGATGGGGTATAAAAGGGCACAAAACCCTAGGCAACATTCTAATTTTCCTGATTGAGTATGTGTTTGACGGCTGAATTCTTGAAGAAGAGGAGAAAAGGGGTCTTGGTGGGAGTTTTGTGCAATTGAAGAAGAGAATCAACAAGCCTTGAAATCAGAAGAAGGATTAGGAGTGGATTTCGTTTCTTGCAAGTAATCTAGCAGGTAATCCTTAACCCATAACTCCATTTAAGATTTGTTTGATGATTGTTGGGTTTTGAGAGTTTCTCTTGTTTTAAGTCTTTTGAGACCATATAGGAAGATTTAATCATCTTTTAACTAGTGTTTGTTAGTAAAACTTGTGGGGTTTGGTTATGGAACATTAGGTGGTTAAGTATCGCCTTATCTTTCGGTTTGGGAGTCATGTAGTGGGATTTTAAGCACCAAAACTCGACCGGCGCTGTATCCGGAAAACAACATAGGATGAATGTTACCGGGTGAGTGTCCGGTAAACATTTCGGTAGTGTCCGGACGTATTAGTTCCCGGATAGTTGCCCGGAAAAGTTTGTTGTCCGGAAAAGAGGCGGTATCCGGACAGTTGTGTTTACCCGATAAGCCGTCCGGAAAAGTGTGTATCCGGTGAGAAGTACCCGGACAGTTGTCTAGTCAGCTTATACATTTTTACCCCTTGTTCAGGTAGACAGTTTGGAAGTAAGGGACAGAGTAGGGAAAAACAAGTAACGTACCAGGTGAGTTTTCTAACTAAAATATGTGGCTTTAAATGCGTTTTCTAAAGCAAGACATGATGAGTAATGCCATGTTTATTTTTTTATAAATGTTTTATCTGCATGAAAGTTGTTTAAAGTTTTATATGTGGGATGTATGCATACATTGGTTTTGATGTAAATTGGCTAAGTCGGGGGGGGGGGGGGGGGGGGGGGGGGTGTTCCGCCAGCTCGTGCCGGGGGTGTGTCCCGTTTATGCCAAGGGAGGTGTGACCCTGTAAGGCAGCATGAGACTGACTCGTTGTCACCTTAGGGTGACTTCAGGGTGCCAATTTATGAGGGGCGGACCTTATTCCGTGAATGATTTTAAATGAGCAGATTTATGAATGTTTTATGCTGAAAATGATAAACTGTTTTAAATGCTTTGACAACTGTTAGGAGGGACTCACTAGACCTTATGGTCTAACCCTCGCATTTTCAAACTAAAACCTTTTCAGGAAAGCAGGTGATGAAAGGCTATAGCAAGTGAGCAAGAAGTTAGCAAGGAGGCTTGATAGTATAGCGACACTATAGTACTAATTAGTTTATTTCTCAGTTGTGTAGGTTGTTTCCGCCAACCAATTTTGTTATGATGTAAGGAAATTTTGAGACTCGATTTTGGGATATTCTCTACTTATGACCTTGCATGTTCTATTTGTAAGAAATGAAATGTTTTAAAAAAATTGGGTTGTTATATTGGGTAACTTTCCTCTTGTTGGCTCTCACTTGAGTACGAGCCGAAGATATAGGAGTTAAGGATGTGGGTTGAGAATTGGAGATCTCCACTTCCTCGTGGTTTGAAACAAAGAAAGGCTCGGCAGTTGGCTCGGGATCATTTGATAGTTGAAGATGACTGGGATACATACCAAAATTATTATGATCATACTGAATTTCTTAATGACATGCCAACAAATCAAGAACAAGGAAGCTCTACAGAAGATGATGGTCAATCAACTGAATTCCATACAGAACGGATTGCAAATCTATCCCGTTATATGGCTAACAGGGAACAATTACGTAATAGGGAAGCTCATAATGCTCTAAAAATGATTTGATTGAGCATATATGGCAAAATTCGGTCATCAATAATTAACTATGGTTATGTATGTATTTCAGATATGTAATTTCGTACATGTTTTATTGAATTTCAATTGTATGGTAAGCTTTTTCTAATAATAACAATTACGTTTAATTAACTAGTTGTGTCCGTTTAATCTATTTTTATGTTTCAAATTAAAATAATAATTATATATGATAAAAAAATCAATATGTAATTTTTATAAAATGATATTTTATATTGGATTGGATTGGAAGAGATTGAGGTTAACTAAGAAAATAAGTGAGATTGAATTGGAGTTGAAGATTATGTAGGTGGATGACAAAGAAAATAATATTTTAATTGAGATTAAGTTGGTTGAGATTGTGAATAAGATAGTCTAAGTTGACTTGAAATTATCGTATGTGTTTATCAAAGAATTAATATATTCCATCTAAGAAAGAATGAGTAGATTAAATATAATTATAAATTATAATATAATATTGAGTAAACTGCAATTTTGGTCCCTGTGGTATGTTGTTTTTCTCACTTTTGGTCTTCAGAAAATTTTTATTGCAAGAAAAACCTCGTGGTATGCAAAAGTGCTCGATTTTGGTCCCTAAGACTAACAGCCGTTAGTTTTAGCTGTTAAATACCCCCATGTGCCTTGCACATGAGGGTATATATGTCATTTTACAAATATAAGCCACAGGGACCAAAATTGCAATTTACCAATTTGTTATTATATTATTTATTTAAAATATAATAATTATATTATATAATTAATAAATAAATATCACATGATTTAAAAATAACATATTTAATAAAATGATTTTTTTTAATTAAGTAATAATTTGTTTACGTATCGTCAATCAAAACTAATAAATTTGTTACTCTAAAATAATTAATTTATAATTTGTTTAATCTAAAACAACTATTAACTGATTAATAATTTGTTTAATCTCAAGTAATATTAATTAATTAATTACAAATTTATTCTAAAATAATTTATATTTTATTTATTTATTAAATTTCACTTTTAATATAAAATAAATTATTCAATAAAAAAAAGGGAAAACTGCATGAAAATGGAACCAACTTTCATCAATTTCCTATTTTTGGGAACCAACTTTCAAAATCGTCACTCAGGGTGCGTTTGGTAGGCGGAACAGAACAGAACAGACAAGAACAAGGGCTCTTGTCCCATGTTTGGCATGACTTAAGGTGGAACATAACAGAACTAAATGGAACAAATGTGGAATACGCGTGTTCCACAAAAAAAACCCTGGAACTAACTGGAACACGGTCTGAAATACCATTTTACCCTCACCCTCGCTCCTCGTTCCTCACACCATCACGAGTTCACGACCTTCTTCCCAGACATTGTTGCTTCGATTTCAAGGGTTCGATTCTTCAGTCCTCCAATCGATTTCAAGGGTTCCAATCAGTTCCAATCGATTTCAAGGGTTCCAATCGGTTCCAATCGATTTCAAGGGTTCGATTCTCTAGCTTTGGGTCGATCTCTCTGTTCGTCACTATCGTTGCTCTCGTCTCCCCAATCAACTCGCAGGTATGTGAAACCCATCTATTTCTTGGTTTCAAAAAAGGATTTGTGTGATTTCTGTGGATTTATGTGATTGTTGTGAATTTTTTTGCTGTATGCTTGGGTTTTCTGAAGTCTGAATTTTTTTGTTGTATGCTTCGAATCTGTATGCTTTTTTTTGCTGTATGTTGAACTTCGAATCTGTGAATTTTTTTGCTGTATACTTTTTTTGCTATATGCTTCAAATCTGTATCTAATAAATCTGTATGCTTTTTTTTGCTGTATGTTGAACTTCGTAAAAAAACATAAAAATAGATACATTAATACGTAAAAAAATCATGGAATTTATTGGTCTGAATTTGGTTATTAGTGTATCTAACTTCGAATCTGTATGCTTCGTAAAAAAACACTAAACAGCTCACTGGGGGTAAATTGGTCATTTTGTCAGTCCTGTTCTGTTTTGTCCACTTTATTATGTTCTACCAAACGCTGGACAGCTGTCCTGTTCTGTCATGTTCTGTCCTGCAACCAAACGCACCCTCAAGGACCTAGACCAAACTTTATGTTTATTTAAGGGTCTAGTTAACTTGTTGACCTTAATAATGACACCACCCTGTTTTTTTGCCAACTAAGATTCTACATCATTATTTTATTTAAAAAATAACTCTAAAATGCTGACATGGAACATTATCTTTTTATTTGAAAAATAATTATTCCAAATCCCATTTTATTTAAATATCTTGATTTTTTTATAAATCAAGTTAATTTGTTGTAGATCTCAATCCACCATGATTCAGCCTTGAAACAACAAAAGCAGTATTTAAATCCCTTGCAGAAGATGAAAAGCTTACTGTTTGCACCTTGAATGAGTAGCAAGAAGGTTAGTAATTGATAATTAATGTTAGAACACCATCACAACAGACTACTATTATATGATAGTCTAACAGAAAACAGTAACAGTAGCAGCGCCGCCAGAGAAGAAGCGCCGGAGAAGGAAAGATGCGCCAGAGAATAAGCACCGGAGAAGCAACGCCAGAGAATAAGCACCGGAGAAGCAACGCCAGAGAAGGAAAGACGATGGGAACAACGACTAGGGTAGGGTTGCAAATTGCAATCACGATTGAGGATAGGAGAAACCGAGCGGCGTCTGTTGGTTTCCAATTTTACAATTTGATTTCTTAATATTTTTAATTATATCTTAATGATAATGATAAATATCCACCTAATATATATTTTTAATTATTAGGTGCCATGTCATGTTAATTTATTGTACCTGCTGAATAGGTTACCAAACCCTTAAATAAACATAAATTTTGGTTCAGACCCTTGAATGACGATTTTGAAAGTTGGTTTCTCAAAATAGGAAATGGGTGAAAGTTGGTTCCATTTTCATTAACATGAAGTTTTTTATAAGAATTTTATTATAAATATTTGAGAAAGAGAATCAATAATAAAAACACAAAAATATGTTGAAGATCCCTTATATAAAATTTGGATTATTTTACAGTAAACAAATTATTAGTTAATTATTTAAGAGAAAAAGATTTATTAGTATTAGTTAACTAAACGTAAACAAATTATTACTTAATTAAAAAAATTTCATTTTATTAAATATGTTATTTTTAAATCATGTGATATTTATTAATTATATTATATAACATAATTAGGGAAATTAATTAAAATACCATAAGTCCAAGTCAAACTTACCAAAATGTCACAAATCTCTCCCAGTTTGCAAAAATGCCACAAATACCCGCGCGATAGGAGCCCGCGATCGCGGCCAGTGGCATTTTTGTAATTAATTATCCCGCGATCACGGGGTGAAGTCGCCCGCGGTGGACCAATTTGGTTGTATTTGATGATTTTTAAATGAAATTTTACACTTTCACCCCCTATACTTATTTATAAACTTTACTTTATACCTTTTACTTTTATTATTTTAATTTTATATTTAACACATATAATCGTTTATTAACTAAAACACGTTAAAAATACGTTTTAATTTTAACAAGTTACACCATTATAATCGTCTTTTCGATACGTTCGAAATGAGCTCAATCTTGAATTTTTTTGATTTATATATTTTAATATATATCATATATACTACATAAAAATATTTTTAATATTTACAATTCATACATTTATAGTTAATTATTTAATTTATGGTACTCTTATAGTTAATGCGATATGAGTGTAAAACAAAATTGAGAATAGGTTAAAAAAATGAATTTCCGCAGATAAAAAATATTTTTTAGGTAGTGTATATGATATATATTAAAATATATAAATCAAAAAAATTCAAGATTAGGCTCATTTCGAACGTATCGAAGAGACGATTATAATGGTGTAACTTGTTAAAATTAAAACGTATTTTTAACGTATTTTAGTTAATAAACGATTATATGTGTTAAATGTAAAATTTAAATTATGAAAGTAAAAGGTATAAAGTAAAGTAAGGCCATCAGTACCCCATGGAGGAATCTTTCAAATATTCCAGCTCCACATCAGCGTCACATCAGCTTTTCTCCCATCCCTCACTCCATCCCTAACAATCCCTAAACACCCGTACCCCATTCCCTCAAACCCTTTTGCCACCTCATTTATTTTAATTCTTTTATTTATACTTTTAATTATTTAACAAAATAAAAATATTTATATATTTTTTAATAAATAAAAATAAGATAAATAATAAAAATAAAAATTCATACCATTCATTAAAAAAAATTACAAAATACAAAACACTACCAATGATGAGAGAGGTGTGAAAAATAAGAGGTTGAGAGAATTTGAGAGAGTTTGAGAGGTGTGAGAAATAAGAGGTTGAGAGAATTTGAGAGGTGTGAGAAATAAGAGGTTGAGAGGTGTGAGAAATAAGAGGTTGAGGGTTAAATATATAGTGGGATTAAATTGAGAATTTTTTTTACAAAGAGCCGTTCAACGGCATTATTTTTAAAAATTAAATAAATTTTTTTTAAAATAAATCTTCGGGATGAATCGGGACCCCATCCCCGGATTCCATCCCGTCCCGCCAACCCCGCTGAGTCCGTAGCCCATCCCTCCCCATCCCGCACCCGGTACCGAAGGCCTAAGTAAATAAGTATAAGGGATGAAAGTGTAAATATCAAATCAAAATCACAATTTTGTCGAAAAATTAAAATGTTACACTTTCAACCCCTATACTTATTTACTTACTTTACTTTATACCTTTTTACTTTCATAATTTAAATTTTCATTTAACACGTATAATCGTTTATTAACTAAAATACGTTAAAAAATACGTTTTAATTTTAACAAGTTACACCATTATAATCGTCTCTTCGATACGTTCGAAATGAGCCTAATCTTGAATTTTTTTGATTTATATATTTTAATATATATCATATACACTACCTAAAAAATATTTTTTATTTGCGGAAATTCATTTTTTTAACCTATTCTCAATTTTGTTTTACACTCCTATCGCATTAACTATAAGAGTACCATAAATTAAATAATTAACTACAAATGTATGAATTGTAAATATTAAAAATATTTTTATGTAGTATATATGATATATATTAAAATATATAAATCAAAAAAATTCAAGATTGAGCTCATTTCGAACGTATCGAAGAGACGATTATAATGGTGTAACTTGTTAAAATTAAAACGTATTTTTTAACGTGTTTTAGTTAATAAACGATTATATGTGTTAAATGTAAAATTAAAATAATGAAAGTAAAATGTATAAAGTAAAGTTTATAAATAAGTATAGGGGGTGAAAGTGTAAAATTTCATTTAAAAATCATCAAATACAACCAAATTGGTCCACCGCGGCTTCCCCGTGATCGCGGGATAATTAATTACGAAAATGCCACTGACCGTGATCGTCGGGCTCCTATCACGGGTATTTGTGACATTTTGCAAATTGGAAGAGATTTGTGCCATTTTGGTAAGTTTGACTTGGTCTTATGACATTTTAATTAATTTCCCATATAATTATTATATTTTAAATAAATAATATAATAACAAATTGATAAATTGCAATTTTGGTCCCTGTGGCCTATATTTGTAAAATGACATATATACCCTCATGTGCAAGGCACATGGGGGTATTTAACAGCTGCAACTAACGACTGTTAGTCTTAGGGACCAAAACCGAACACTTTGCATACCACATGATTTTTCTTGCAATAAAAATTTTCTAAGGACCAAAAGTGAGAAAAACAACATACCACAGGGACCAAAATTGCAGTTTACTCTATAATATTTATAATAAAGCATTTATTGTATCATACGAATTTAAAAGTATTATTCAACTAATTTTTAAATTAATCCGTTAAATATAAAACATAATCGATTTAAATTTATTTATTCATGAAGGACACAAACATATGTTATTAACCACCCCACCACCAAAAATCAAGCGATGGTAATGGATCTGTTTGGTACTTCCACTAGCATTTTTTTTAAAATTAATTAATTAATCTATATCTATATCTATATCTATACTACTTAAGTACTTATATATATATATATGCATGTAGACTAAATATCTTAAAAACAACTCCTTAAGCATATTGTACAAGACTTTAAAGCACAAAAATAAGAAATCTCTTAGTTACAAGATTTAATGCATGAGGTTACAAGTCCAAACCTTTTTATTTACCCACCGAAAAAAATCGACAGCCTCAGCAACTCACCATACCATACCCTTTTCACCTCTACACCATACTTATAGTACAACCATCCCTTTTTTCTCATCAGTTCTCTAGACCAAACCTTTCTTCCTGGAATGAAAGCTTTCATACACTTCCTTCTTCTCCATCGTTGGTTGTATATAAACGGTATGAGACGGAGAAAGAGTTCAGACCAGAATCTTCATCGCTTCTCCATTCTCCGTACCTAAAATTGAATTGGGCGACCTATTCTACTTCTCCAATCTCCATCGATTCCTCACTGCGTAATTTAGGTATGTTCACCAATCTTCCCCTTATTTGATATTCGTAAGACATTACATCATTTGATCTTGGTTCTTTATCAAATTGATTCTATCGTGAAGTTTTATTATGTGATTTTGAATCTTTTTTGTAGAAAGTTTGGTCATATTCTAGATAATTGACCGCAGCTTTCATTTTTGATTTATTTGTTTTTGGTTCAGTGTGGATTCCCTTTTGCAATGTTTCTAATTTGTTATATGATGCTTCCTTTTTTTGCAATATGGATTACCTGTGACATTACTGTTTTCTGTTTTCGTTACTTAATTACAGTAGCATTATATAAAAAGTGTTTCGTTAAGCTACTTGTATGTTATTTACAGATATGTTCCTTGCGCTTGATAAAGATAATAGCGCGACATTGAGCAAGCAAGAGCTTCGAGAATATGCAGACCGGCAGACGGACGGGACACAAATACTTTTATTCGTAGGGGTAAGAACTGTTAACAGGAGCAGTTTTTTTTTGCCATTTTACATGTTTTTTGGTCTTAATGTTATGGAAGATACTAATTTTCAAATTTAGGTTGCACCCAGTTGGATACATGCAATATCTATATGAACTTTTTGCTTTTAGTTTAATTATATAAAGAGTTTGGGATTATGAAGCTTTTTGTGTTATGTCCTTGGCCTTGTAGATGAAGATCAGAGAAGTATGACTATTGGATTCATTAAAGACATTGGGAGATTTGTTTACTTTTGATCGGCAAGGGAAGTACCAGGTTGACTTCATCCAAGGTGTGAAAGCACAAAGTGCTGACTATCTTGCTTCCGAATGGTGTGTCCTAAACAACTTAAACATATCGAATGCAACTGCACGAACTATGGAGGCTTGCATCGATGCTTACTATTTTAATCTCAGTTAGCCTGGTAATATTTCGTATGCTTTTAAAAGTTAATACCAACAGCATGATCAAAGGGGTGACAGTTGTGATTTTGGGGGTTTCTCAGGTTTTAGAGAATTTAAATCAATCATTAACTTGAAATCTATCTTTTTTTTTGAACGGCAGTAGAACACACACACACGTTCCCGGGGTATCGGGCTTCCACTTAAGGCGCCACCCACTAATCCCCGTCGACTCGGCCCAGGCTATGCCTGGCCCAACCAGCCTTTCAGCTGGCCCAAGACCCGGCCCAAAGGCCGTCTTGAAGTCTGGATATCGCAGAGTGCACACCACGGGACTCGAACCCTGGTAGTCAGGCCTTCCAGCACTGACCCTCCAGGGATGTTACCTTGCCACTGGGTTGCGTCCTCTTTGATGAAATCTATCTGTTTGACCTCAAAAGTTAGAAGTGTACATATCTAACTCTTTGTTCTAATCTGGAAATCATTTCAATGGTTTTTACAATGATAAATGTATGTTATCTCTATGGTGTATATGTTCACCTGGCACTAGCAATATCCATTCATGAATATGCAAATGAAAACTATAATCAGTGGCAATATCTATTTTTTTAGACTTTAAAGTCATATTCTTCTATTCATGTTCTTTGCATTTTCCCCTTAGTGTCAACTGTCACCCTCATGTATTGATTGATGTTGTGGTTACTCTTCTATTTTACATTTTAAAATCTTGTAATTGAGATATACAAGAAGGTAGACAGAGGATGAGAACTTAAGCCTACTTGTTGTTAAGACAAGCCACACAACCTGATTTATTAATTGGATGCTTACTGACATCTCTCTATATGAAGTAGATTTCGTTCATCCGCTGTTTAGTCGCTAATAGAGCGACTAAGGGGCTGTTTACCAAACGCTTACCGAGTAAGCGTGTAGCGGGTTTAACTTGCCTTAGCCGATGGGTACGAGAAGGAACAAAATCTTACCCGGTAAGAGGCATAGCAAACACCCACAATCTTACCCGGTAATTGAGGGAGAAGGCTATTACCGGGTAAGCGCTTACAGAGTAAAAGACGCTTATCAATAGTCCATTTTGATGACCTAGAATGTTATCCAATAACATAGATGAGGGTGGTGACTATTTCCAATAAGTGCTTACCAGATAAACGCCGGCCTTTAAGAATGAAATTGGTTGGACAAAAGAAATACGTTGTGAAGCTACTAGAGGTTGAGATGGGGACTATATGCTGGCAATTTTATGGTTGTTTTGTTTCATAAAAATACAAAAAATCCTTATTTTGATTTTTTTTTACTTGTTTCATGTCATTTTATGTAATCTTGTATGATGACAACATAATCTCATGAACATTTATATTTACATCTACGAACATTTATATGCTGGCAATTTTATGATGGAACAAAGTTTCTGTTAACTTTGTCACATGAATTTTGCAACTTGCTTTAAATACTTTTGTGTTGTATAATTATATTTAATTCATGCTTTGTGTTGTACAATTATATTTAAGTCATGCTATTTGACCATCTTCAATATGATCACTAAATCTTACACTAAACACTAAATTTGGTGTAAATGACATTATTCACATCTCCAATGGGGTCACTATTTTTCCCACTAAATTTAGTGTAATGAATAGTGTTATACTATATTTGGTGTAACATTATTTATTTACACTACTTTTCACATAACTTTTAAAAAATAATGTTACCCGTTGGAGAAGATTTACTATTAACACTAAAATCAACATTACTTTTTGCAACACTTTTAAAATTTGGTGTAAAATAGTGTGACCTATTGGAGATGATGGCATCTCCAATGGGTCACACTATATCTTACACTAAATTTCAATAGTGTAAAAAAAATGTAAATTTTAGTGTTAATAGTAAATCTTTTTCAATGAGTAACACTATTTTTTAAAGTGATGTAAAAAGTAGTGTAAATGAATAGTGTTACATGATAGGAGGGTATCACCCCCTAATTCTAACCGCAAGTGTACGGTGTCGAAATCAAGTAATAACGTACGGTAAGTACGAGTATCGAATCCACGGGAACTAGGAACTAAGTATCACAATTACTATAAGCTCTATTAACTGAACTATCGAAATTGAATTGGTTGGTGTTAAACTAATTAATTGCAAGAAAATAAATCAAACACAAGACAATAAACAGCTTTGGAAACTTCCGATAGAGAAAACAGTTGAGGGTTGGAAATCCTTAGGTTTTCACATACGAATATCAAACTTAAAACGATTACCAGTTATTCCCTTAATGAATACCCAATCTTTAAAAGTCACCATTATTCTCTTTCGAGCAACAACGGGTTTTATTTTGAAAAGGACAAGTTTTATCTTTCGATCTCAACTTATGGATTCCAAAACACATTAAGCGCAAGATTTATTATGAACGTATAGATTTTATCTTTCGATCTCAACCTAAATTGTTCAATTAGGACTAAGGCTTACTCGGTATATCTCTATCCCCTTTCTCACCTTAGACATGTAATTTCTAGTTCTAGTTAACAGTTAATTCTCTCGAACTCAACTGGTAACAACAAAACAATTGAAAGCTAGCTAAACTCTCAAAAGCATTAAAAACCAAATTACATGCATTCATTAAATAGGAAAACTGATAAACGTTCAAGTCATCTGTTCATATGCTTACAAACCAAATTCATTCCAACCCCCAACGTGAACAAATTAGTTCATGTCGGTGGTGGATTCAAACACAAGAGAAAAAAAGACGAAAGTGTATGTAAACATAATGAATGTGATCGTGGTGAATGTGAAAGATGTAGTGATGAACTCCCTTCTCCCGGCTCTAATCCGCTTCGCGTCGTGAATTGCTCCTTGATTGATCCTCTATCGTGGCTTCAAAAGGCGTAGAATCTCTCTCAAAATCGCCCCCTCAGCTGCCGTAGTCGTCGTGTGTGTGTTGCGTATCGAGCGTCCCCGAATAATGACCTAAAATCGGAATAATAAAGCTGAAAATCGTGAAACAGAGGGATACGCGGCCTTCCACGCGACTTGCAAGTCGCGTGGAAAGTCGCGCGCTTTCCTGAAGCTGCGTGGGTCGGTTTTTGGTTCGCGGTTTGGGTCCTGGTTCGGGCGCGGGTCTTGGGCTTCCATTGGGCTTCGTTTTGGCTCTTTTTAGGCTCTTTTCTCGATGAACGCTGTCTTTTAGATAACCTGTTCATTTCACTAGATAAACCATTAAAAATCCGCATTGCTTAAATACAAGTCAATCTCATTGGTTTGAGAACTGAAAATAACGCCAAAATATAGTGTAATACTATTCATTACACCAAATATAGTGTAATACTATTCATTATACTAAATTTAGTGTGGAAAATAGAGACCCCATTAGAGATGTGAATAGTGTCATTTACACCAAATTTAGTGTTTACTGTAACATTTAGTGACCCCATTGGAGATGGTTTTAAGTATAGGGAAAAATGCCCATTTTATAGGGAAAAAGCCCCCTTCCGTGTATCAGATAAAATATTTTTATTTGATTAGTGTAATTGTTTAGGAAAAAATGGTCCTTTCATTTGTGAAAAGATAAAGTTCAATGGACATAGTTTAACGCAATTATTTAATTAATGTCTAATGACTAAGGGAACGTTTACAAAACGGTTACCTGAGTAAGTGCTTACTAAGTTATATTACCTTAACGGGTGAATATGGTAAGGACCAAGAATCTTACCCCGTAAAAGCTAAAGATAAGGACCAAAAGTTTTACCCGATAAGTGACAACGATATAAAAAGGATGACTTTTGTTGCTCAAAATCAATGTTGAACCAAAGAATCAAATCTTAAAAATTGAAGAAAATATCGATAAACAAAGAAATTGATGACAAGTATAAAACAAGCTAATATCATTATGGAAAAAGTGCATTACAAATAGTTGCCAAACACTTTGAAACCTTTCCAGCCTTATGAAATCCATTTGGTAGAGCATATTTCAACACTTCGGATAACCACTTTACATTGGCACCTTGGCCAGATAGATCCGTCTCACTCTCCGGAACCAAAATTATAACTTTAATAGGTTCTACCTAAATATCATAAAAATAAACTACAAACCATCATACCGTCCATATATCTCCAAAAATAACCCAAAATTTAAAAGGACATAAGCAATTTGGCAAAAGGCCATTGCTCTAAAAACCATATTAACAATATCTGATTTATTCCATACCTGCAATTATGCTTAGAACTAATCACCAACCATATAAAAACTAACCCACCCTGTTGCGTTTGTGAAAAGCTCTTAATATGACATGTGAACCACCAAGTATTTGAAAGATATCTTATAAAATTTTAATAGCTAGAAACAGAAATTATCTTGATAGAATCTTTGTATCCTGCCGCATTGCGCGGGTACACAACTAGTATATATATATATATATACTACATTAATATTGGCTTAGACAAAGGTCTTAAATACAAGTCATTAAGGCTATGTTTGGCAAACTAGTTGATAAGCTAGCCGGTAGCTGATGAAAAAGTTGCGTTAGACAAAACTAGCTTATAAACATGTAAAATGACCAAAAAGGACATCTTCAAAAAATTTATCAATTACAATATTTAATTATATAATTAAAACAAATTTATAAAAATATAATATGTTAATTAATACAACCAATGTAGTAAAGAAAAATTAAATAATACAACATGTTAATTAAAAAATTTAAAATTTATTATTACATATACACCATAAAATTTTAATTTGTTAATACATCTTTTAGAAAAAAAATATAGGGAACTTAATTAAAATACCCTAAGTTTGACTTTGACTAACTAAAATACTTTTTTTTTCAGTTTTGCAAAAATACTCTTTTTCTGCGATGGATCCCGCGATCGTGGGCCAGGGACCATTTTTGTAAATTTTTATCCTGCGATCGCCGGGGAGTGTCCGGCGATGGTCCCAATTCTTTCATTTGATGAATTTTGATTTGATATTTATACTTTTAACCCGTATACTTATTTACTTACTTTACTTTATATCTTTTACTTTCATAATTTTAATTTTACATTTAATACATATAATCGTTTATTAACTAAAATACGTTAAAAAAATACGTTTTAATTTTAACAAGTTACACTATTATAATCGTCCCTTCGATACGTTCGAAATGAGCCCAATATTGAATATTTTTGAATATATTTATTTTATTATATATCATATATACTACATAAAATATTTTTAATATTTACAATTGATACTCTTATAGTTACTTATTTTATTTATGGTACATCTCTTATTTTTTTCAATTTTGTTTTACACTCCTATCGCATTAACATAATAATCATATATTAACTAATTCATTAAATCGTTTTAAATTATTATTATTTGTATGTGTTTATAGAGATCGTGAATGACAATAGAAAAGATTTCACGAGAAGAATATGAAATGAGGTTTGAACAAGTTGGTATCACTGGACTCATTTAAGAATAGTGAAAATGGGTATTTGGCGAATGATGATTCATGTGTGTTTGGAGCTGAAGTATTTGCAGTTACAGAGTATGCACAAAAGGATGGATGTATGTCCATCACAAAGCCTCCGCCAATTTTTAATACTTACACTTGGACCATCGATAATAAAATAAATAAAACGTATTTTAACTATAAGAGTACCATAAATTAAACAATTAACTATAAGAATATGAATTTTAAATATAAAAAATATTTTATGTAGTATATATGATATATAATAAAATAAATAAATCCAAAAATATTCAATATTGGTCTCACTTCGAACGTATCGAAGGGACGATTATAATGGTGTAACTTGTTAAAATTAAAACGTATTTTTTTAACGTATTTTAGTTAATAAACGATTATATGTGTTAAATGTAAAATTAAAATTATGAAAATAAAATGTATAAAGTAAAGTAAGTAAATAAGTATAGGGGTTGAAAGTATAAATATCAAATCAAAATTCATCAAATTGAAAGAATTGGGACCATTGCGGGATAAAAATTTATAAAAATGGTCCCTGGCCCGCGATCGCGGGCTCTATTGCAGAAAAAAGGGTATTTTTGCAAAACTGAAAAAATGGGTATTTTGGTAAGTTAAAGTCAAGTTTAGGGTATTTTAATTAAGTTCCCAAAAATATATATTAACTTATGATTTTAAATAACCGTTACATGTAATATGAAAAAAATAATCAAATAATACTTAAAAAGATAATAGTAGTTTGGTAATTAAAATATATTAATTAATATTATAAAATATATAAAAATAATTTATATGATTAACAATAATTAAAATTTAATATCAATATATAATTAAAGATTAATTTAATATTTTTAGTTAATATTACTTAATTTTTATTAAGTAATAATAATTAAAAATAAAAAATAATATTTATAATAATAATAGTTAGTAAATGATAATAAGAAACAATATTAGAATATTCACAAAAAGCTATTAAAACGCTACTTTTTTAAAAATCTAGCTTATAAGCTATCTTATGGTCATTCAAACAATGCCTAAGCATATGATACCATTTTTTATGCAAGAACTTTGAAGAACTCTAAATTACAAGTTATAAAACATAGTGTACAAGCTCTATTGATGCATTCAGTCTTATCAATGCAATCACTCAAGAAGTTGGGGAAAACTTCAGAGTAGCTTTCTTGATAAAAAAGATGATTATAAATAAAACTTTGAATGTATCTTCCCTGTGCTCTTCACCCACTATACCACCCCCACCCCCACCCTTACCCCTACCCCTACCCCTACCCCTACCCCTACCCTTGAATTGTGTTATTTCATAGTTTCCTTTTTATGATACAGAGTTTAACCTTTCTATTTGGGCTCTGCTTCATACAATCGTCTAGCTAGCTTTAGGTTACGAATTTCAAAGGGAATTTAATTAAAATAACTAAAATTTGACTTTGACTTACCAAAATAACCAATTTCTTTCTGATTTTATCAAAATACCTATTTTTGCCGCGAAGGGGGTCTGCGATCGCGGACAGGGATCAATTTTGAAAAAATTTCACCCGCGATAGCGAAGAAGAGTCCCGCGGTCATGTGATTTTGATTGTTTTGATTTGCAATTTACACTTCCAACCCCTATACTTATTTACTTATTTTACTTTATACCTTTTACTTTTATAATTTTAATTTTACATTTAACACATATAATCGTTTATTAACTAAAATACGTTAAAAAAATACGTTTTAATTTTAAAAAGTTACACCATTATAATCGTCACTTCGATACGTTCGAAATGAGCTCAATATTGAATATTTTTTTGATTTATTTATTTTATTATATATCATATATACTACATAAAAATATTTTTAATAATTACAATTCATACCAATATAGTTAATTATTTAATTTATGGTACATCTCTTATTTTTTTCAATTTTGTTTTACACTTCTATCGCATTAACATAATGATCATATATTAACTAATTCATTAAATCGTTTTAAATTGTTATTATTTGTATGTGTTTATAAATATCGTGAATGGCAATAGAACAAGGTTTCACGAGAAGAATATGAAATGGGGTTTTGACAAGTTAGTATCACTGGACTCATTTAAAAATTGTGAAAATGGGTATTTGACGAATGATGATTCATGTGTTTTTGGAGCTGAAGTATTTGCAGTTACAGAGTATGCACAAAAGGATCGATGTCTGTCCATCACAAAGCCTCTGCCAATTTTTAATACTTACACTTGGACCATCCTATTTGGGCTCATTTCGAACGTATCGAAGGGACGATTATAATGGTGTAACTTGTTAAAATTAAAACGTATCTTTAACGTAATTTAGTTAATAAACGATTATATGTGTTAAATATAAAATTAAAATTATGAAAGTAAAAAGTAAAAAGTAAAGTAAGTAAATAAGTATAGGGGTTGAAAGTGTAAATTGCAAATCAAAACATTAAAAATCACATGACCGGGGGTGAATTTTTTTCAAAATTGGTCCCTGTCCGTGATCGCGGACCCATTCGCGGAAAAAATGAGTATTTTAGTAAAATCAGAGAGAAATTGGATATTTTGGTAAGTTAAAGTCAACCTTTAAGTTTTTTAATTAAATTCCCAATTTCAAATCCAAAACTTCAAAATCAGGAATCTTCTCCACTAACATATTCATTCGTTGTATCTTGATCATCCTATTTCTGTTGGATTAATGTACCGGTTTAGAAAATGTGAGATTATATTGCTTTCTGTTTTTGCTTTGATTTATTTAGGTACAAAACCCTATTTTATGTGTGTGTGTGTGTGTGTGAATTGTTGATGATTTATGATTTTAATGAGTTGTTGCTTTCTTGGTGCTCCTCTTCTTCCATCCACTGGAATCGATACAGCAATACATCACTTCTGGTAATGGGTTTTCTGAATGGATTTTGTGGATTCTGAATATAATTTCTTGAGAATGGATTTTGTGGGTTTCGATAATTTCTAAATAGTTTCGTTGGGATGGATTATGTGGATTCAGTGTTGGAATTAGAGTACTCTGACAGTTCCTAATTAAGTTGTCTTTCTTGCAATTTTTGTAGGGAGCAAAAATGGTGACTGACTGTATATCTCCAAGTAAGTAAGTAAGCATATTTTTATATCTTTTGATATTAATCTTAACTAAATGACTGTGTACACTTCATCAAATTGTTATTTTGACTTTACACACACACATATATATATATATATATATATATATATATATATATATATACATTAATTGTTGGTGTAGTCTATTGTTTTTGGCTAAATTAATGCATTTGTACATTTTATGTACTTAGACCTTGATTTTGAATTAGATATAGATGTTTGATTATGTTTTCTAGTTTTCAATGAAATTTGACATCCCGTCGCATTGCGCGGGCACCCAACTATTATATATATATAGTTAAAGCCTTCGAGGAGAGAGGATTCAACTAGATTACCCTTCTATAAAGAGAGGAAATTAAAATCCCCCAAAAATACTGTTTTCGCCTTAAAACCATTCACTCGGATGTTGTACACATTAGTTAGTATTTCGTTATACTCGGATTTTTCATTATCTCTGCTCTGATGACAAGAATTAGTAAGTTCAATATATATAATCTATGGCGTGCAACTCAGTTGGCAATGGAACGGGAAGACTTGCCCAATATATATAACCTGTAAATGAAAATTTGGGAATATTTTATTATTCTTGATTTGGTTTCAGGACTTTATATATTCATTGTGCTATGTCCAGATTTGAGTTTCAAGACCTTAATTACTTGGTTATGTTATGTGGGAAACAAACAAATTAAAACACAAATTTTAATTGTGCTATGTCCACCTTGTTTAATTTGTCAACTATTTAGAAATTAATTTGATGCAAATTAGTTTAGATTCTTCAATTAGACACTTTATTGTTGTTACAGTTCCATTCCTACATACATCAAGGACACTTGATTCTTTTCAATATGTGTTCGAACTCCCTTCTTTTCTTAAGGGCATCTCCAATGTAATTCTCTATTTTACTCTCTATTATAGAGTAAAAAATAGAGGATGTGTTATGTTTTTCTAATGTATTGCTCTATTTTCTCCTCTAAAAGAAAATATTCCAAGTATATTTTTTTTCTACTCTATTAAAAAATAGACGGTATGAATAGTGTTCCTCTATATTTAGAGAGTTACTATTCATTTCTCTATTATAGAGAGTAAAATAGAGGGTTCATTGGAAATGGTCTAAGGCCTCTTTAGGAGAGTAAGACGGGTTCCACATATTTTTGCAATTGGAACATTTGCAAAAGTTTTTTTTATATCAGACAACAAGATTTTTACATGCATAAATGATCCATGTTCAGTTTTCTTGATTCTTTTCTCTCTTTTCTCTTCCTGTGAAACAGACTCAAAATCTTTGTCTTGCTTTCCCAGTCATGGTTGCCCATCAGTTGGACTAATCGTACATACATACACACATTATATTTCTCTAGGTTGCATTTTATTTGCAGCGCTCTTTTGTGGGCTATTTTTATCTCTCCTAATCTCATACTATGTTTCGTTATATATATATATATATATATATATATAGGTAAATGATCGTGTGAGAATTTGAGGTTAACATGAAGAAGCGTGAGAAGTGCATCTAAACGGTTGATCACTTTTAATCAAATGTCCTACCATGAATTGCGTTTTAGATGAAAAGGAGGCGTTTTGCACCTGCAAAAGGTAATAACTCTAAATTTAGATGAAAAGGCAAACACAGAGCAATATGTTAGAAACCGATCAATTTCTATATGTCATGAAGCAATTATGTGATTGATTATAGAGAAATACGTTTCCTAAAAATCATTCATTATCAACTATATACCTTCAAATAGTAACTGAGAAAGACATCCTCAATACACAAGCACATAAAGCAATTTGGCAAATATCTTTGGATATTTCAGAACTTCAAATACAATGCTGAAAATATCTTTCGATATTTCAGTTTTGATCTGCCGTTCTCTACCGTTGCTAATACACCATATTAACCTTCAACTTTATATATTAATATTAGTTTACTTGCAAATTAACCACACAAACTCATGAAATAAAATCAAAAAGGATAAAAGAAACATGATTTGGGATTAAACAAATGTTTCAGAATTGTGCATCGTACGCTACTAGTAAATAAATAACCGAAAAGGTATAGTATTGTACCATATCGTACATCACGTGGCTGCATGTGATTCAATTATGACTTTGACAGTTAACTCTTTGATCCCATCCCCCTCCTCTATTTTTATAACCCTTTTTTAAAAAAAAATTATCAAATATTTTAGAAGTCGAAATAAAAATTAATAGTTTTAAAATGATTTATTAAAGTGCTTAGACCATCCGCATCCATCCCATTCTAACCCATACTTTTTCACTGACACATCAGCGCCACATCATTTTTCCCTTCCAACTCATTCTAACCCACAAACCCCCACATCCATCTCACACCACCATCTCATATTTTATTTATTTTTATTTTTATTTTTGTTACCATTAATTTAAATGAATTTGCTCTCTTCTCTCTCTAAAAAGTAGGGATTAGATGGGTGTGGAAGAGGAAGGTGTGGGACGAGGTACTTATAAGCACTTTAATAAATCATTTTAAAACTATTAATTTTTATTTGGACTTCTAAAATATTTGATAATTTAAAAAAAAAAGGGTTATAAAAATAGAGGAAGGGGGATGGGAGTACCAAACAGATCCATTACCATCGCTTGATTTTTGGTGGTTGGGTGGTTAATAACATATGATTGTGTCCTTCATGAATAAATAAATTTAAATCGATTATGTTTTATATTTAACAGATTAATTTAAAACTTAGTTGAATAATACTTTTAAATTTGTATGATACAATAAATGCTTTATTATAAATATTATATTATAATTTATAATTATATTTAATCTACTCATTCTTTTTTAGACGGAATATATTAATTCTTTGATATACACACGATAATTTCAAGTAAACTTAGGGCATCTCCATTTGGTCACACTATATTTTACATCAAATTTAAAAAATAGTGTAATTGTTAGTGTTAATAGTAAATTTTCTCCAATGGGTAACACTATTTTTTACACCAAAGCAAAAAGTAGTGTAAATGACACAAAAAAAATATGTAGTTTTCAAATTTTATTTTCTAGCATTTTCTATATCTTTTTATTATTAGTATTTAATAATTTACATAAATTAATCAAAACCTAGAAACAATGTAAAAATAATATTTTGAAGAAAATAAAGTAATAGTTTAAAGAGCATAAAGTAAAATAAATAAAATTAAATAATGAATAACATATGAAATAGTAGGTTTATTTGATGTTTTAGAAAAACCTAGATTTTATTTTGAGGTTATATTGGTAAAACATAAGTCTGTTCCACCTTGGTCCAACTTGTTCAATGGGGTGGGGTGGAACAGACCTGTTCCAGTTTGTTCCACCTTGTTCCAGTTTGTTCCAAATAAAAGTCATGCCAAACGTGCGACAGTGGAACATGTTCTGTCATGTCATGTTCGATGTAGCAATTAGATGTTTCCTTGATTTTTGCAACGAAGATTCTCTCAATATGAAAAAGTGTGAAATAACTCACAAATCACTAATTTCAAAATTTATCGTGAACGTAAACAAGTTTGTCTTTTTATTTAAACACACGCTTGCACACATTGGCTTATTTCCAAAACAATAAATTCATTATGTACGTACATATTTTTAACATGAAAGAACTCATGTAACACATTTAATGACACAACGAATGATTGTATAAAAAAGAGTTAAAGCGAGAAACATAAGAAATAATTTAGAGTAAATTACATTTTTTGTTTTATAGTTGTCATTTATTATCAATTATAGTACTTAATTTAAATTAAGGGGTCGTTTACTAAATGCTTACTTGGTTAAACAGTTATCGGTGAAATTCAACACTATCACTTATTTAACGAGTAAGATTTTAGTCCATCTAAAACGGTATCGCACGCAACGATTTTCCCGGCAAACGCTAGCCGTGGTAAGAGTTTTCGTTCTCACTTATCAGATAAGACTATCGGTCTTTGCCTTAGCTCTTAGGTTGTATGAAAATTATGAAAAAAATATGATGATCAAGAGAATTAATTCTTCTAGTTATAAAATTATGTATGAAAAAATGATGATCAAGAGAATTAATTCTTTCGTTGTATGAAAATTATGTTGGTACTTTAAGTTGTTTTTTTCTACTTTACAAGTGTTATAAAGTTAAGTTTTATAGTAAGAAATGTTAAAAAAAAGTTAAAAAATTTGACAGGCGGGTATCCGGAACCGGAACTGGTTCCAGTGGTTCCGAGACCAGTTCCAAAATAATGAGAACCGACGGGAGCTGTTCCGGTTCTGGTTCCAACTTTCTAGGAACCGCCGGTTCCGGTTCAGATTCCATGAAAATTGGCCGGATACCCGGTATTGCTCATCCCTAGTTATGACATCAAATTTCGAATTCATGTATAATATTATATATCATGTGTTTTGTAGTGTTGCTAAGTGAGTCAATGGTAATAAACAAGTTAAATTACGTTATATATTAAAAATTTGCAAATAAAAAATTAAAAACGTAAAGAAAAATCAAATCAAATTACGGAAACTACGCATTAAGTCATGGCATGCCACGAGTGGCATAAACCTCCTCAACTCCCAACCCATTGATTTTTTTGTACAAAAAGTTTGAAATAAACAAAAAATTTGACCCAGACCCTCAAATGACGATTTTGAAAGTTGGTTATCTAAAATAGAAATCAAGTGAAAGTTGATTTATTTTGATGCAATTTTCCCAAATTGGTAATAAGGTCTCACCTTTTTATTCTTTTTATAATCACTAATTCGATTTTCACAAGGGACAAGGCACAAGAGCATTGCCCACTTTAGATTTCCCTAACTATTTTTTAGGGTTCTTTAGATTAATCAACAAATGTATAATAAAAAACATTAAAATAAAAATAGAAAATGTTAGAGCATTGTTGTATTCAAGATTTACTGTAAAAGTCAATGTACTGTATTAGTCAGATGTGCCTTTATACCTTGTATGTTATGGGTATAAATAGGCATGTCTAGTTCTTAGTTAGAAAAGAATCTAGATCTCTTGTAACAACTTGATCATTTTGTCATTTACACTTTGAAGATCAATATATGGATGACTTGTGAACTCTAGATTTTCTCTCTACATCATTCTTGATTTCTTGCTAGATTTGGGATTTCACATTTGGTATCAGAGCTAAACAGAAGATTCAAGCAGATCGAAGACCAAATTGAAGATTTTTTACACTAAACACGAAGAATTCGGATTGGGTGTTCATTACTGTTTTATCATTAAGACATAGATTTTTTCTAAATTTTGATTTTTTGGATCAATTTTTTGCATCACTGAACTCGAAATTGATTACTAATCATCTTTAATTCTTGGATCAACATCAAAAACTGCACATAATCATCTGATTTGATCGATTTTTTGGTTTTTGTTCGAAAACCCAAAATTCACTGTTTTGGATCAAAAGTTGTTTAAATCGATCAAATTTCGAGTTGTGATCAACAAGAAAAGTGTGCGGATTTCAATTTCGAACAAATCTGTGCAAATTTCATATCAATTGATCAAAATTTGAAAAAGTTATGGCTGAATTAGTGATTTTCGTGTTCGAAGTGCAGAATTCAGATCATTCTTGGTGAATTCGGATCATTCATACACAATGTTGGACAACCTAAGGGGGGGGTAAGGTTGTATTTAAAATCTTTTTCTTTCAAAAAAATTCTTTGAACAAATAAATACAGTACAAACAATACAGTAAAAATAAAGCAGAGTATAAACAAGTAAATATACAACAATTATATAAACAGATATAATTTAAATGCACAGCGGAAATGTAAAGAGATAAGGGAAAGAGAATACTTGACAACGAGATTTTTAAAGTGGTTCACCAAACACAAAGTTGGCTAGTCCACCTCGAGAAAATAACACTTCTCGGAGATCCAATACGAAACGTGTTCTTTACGGTAGAAACACAAACCTTAATACAACAAACGCGAATCACTCTACTTTGAGAGATTAAGGTGGATCACTCACTCTAATTCAAACACTTACAAGAGGGTATAAATTTTAATATGAATAATCACTCTTGAATAAGGTTTATCACTTGGATATTTTTAGAGAGTTTGATCACTTGAGTTGTGTTGCTGATTCAACTAATCGTGAGATTTTAATCTGCTATCAGTCAATCTAATAAAAATACCAGTTTCACATTGTTTTATTTGCAATCCTAAGAAGTATTTTAACTCTCCCATCATGCTCATTTCAAATTCGCTAGTCATTTTCGCAGAAAATTCATTACACAATTTTTCATTAGTGGAACCACACATAAAATCACATCTCCATATTTATTTTGATGATTACAAACACACCGTATTATTGTTTATCTAACAATCCTATCCAAGTGTACAGTTCTTGAAGAACACGAAGTTTTTATCTGAAGAATTCAAGACGGAAGTTTCTACGTCGTCATTATTGTTTATAACTAATAATGATAAACACCCTAAAATAATATACCACTTGGATATTTATAAAACCCTAAACTGTTTTTAAAGATATTTAAAATTATTTAAAACTAAAGTTTTATTAATTTTTATTAAAATATCAAAAATCAGTTTCCTATGCATTTTACTGTTGCACATTTTTTTTTGAAGGAGTGTTCAGCCGAAAGCAATCCAACGTGCAGCCTGCCCATTGTATTTTTTCTGACCGCGGTATACCGCGGTGTGCAGGCGGTATACCGCCACCTCATATATCCGTTGGAGGTTCCTTGGTATTTATATGCATGCTGGTGAAGAACAGCAAAAAAAAAACAACAACAGTAACAAGTCCTCCCAAACCGAGTGCACCCTTAGCAAATGATAATATCCGTGAAGGAGATGTCTTAGCCCAACAACTTAGTACCTTGGATTTAGGTACCCAACCTTCTACAAATAATATTGAATCTAGTGATGCCCCTCCGTGCTTTATTCCACAAGGTATAGATGATCCTAACCTTAGAACCGCTCGAGGACATCCCGTAGATCAAATTATAGGTGACCTAAACCAAAGGACAACTAGATCACAAATCCTTACCCATTGTGCTTTCCATGCCTTTATCTCAACCATAGAACCTAAAACCATAGATGAAGCTTTAGGCGATGAGGATTGGATATTGGCCATGCAAGATGAGTTAAACCAATTTACTAGGAATGATGTATGGGACTTAGTGCCTAGCCCTAGTAGTCAAACCATTATTGGCACAAGATGGGTCTTCCGAAACAAGGTAGACGAGAACGGTGGAGTCACACGAAACAAGGCACGTTTAGTTGCCAAGGGGTACAGTCAACAAGAAGGTATAGATTATGATGAAACCTTTGCACCGGTTGCAAGGTTGGAGTCTATTCGAATGCTTCTCGCTTTTGCAAATGCTAAAGATTTTAAGTTATTTCAAATGGATGTTAAAAGTGCTTTCTTAAATGGTATTATAAACGAGGAGGTATACGTTTCTCAACCTCCCGGTTTTGAAAGTTTTGAAAACCCGACACATGTTTATAAATTGAAAAAGGCGCTTTATGGTTTAAAGCAGGCTCCGCGTGCTTGGTATGATAGATTAAAAACCTTTTTAATTGTTAGTGGTTATATTATGGGTAAAATAGATAATACTTTATTTGTGAAATATGTTCAAAATGATATTGTGGTTGTGCAAGTATATGTTGATGATATTATTTTTGGTTCCACTAATGAAAAATTGTGTAATGAATTTTCTGCGAAAATGACTAGCGAATTTGAAATGAGCATGATGGGAGAGTTAAAATACTTCTTAGGATTGCAAATAAAACAATGTGAAACTGGTATTTTTATTAGTCAATCTAAATATTGTAAAGATATGTTGAAAAAGTTTAACTTTGAAAATGTCAAACCCGTTGAAACTCCAATGACCACAAATTTGCAATTATCGCGTGACGAGGAGGGAAACGATTTTAATGAAAAGATTTATCGTGGTATGATTGGTAGCTTGTTATATTTAACTGCTAGTAGACCTGATATCATGTTTAGTGTATGTTTATGTGCTCGTTTTCAATCTTCACCTAAACAATCTCACTATGAAGCTGTCAAGCGTATTTTTCGATATTTACGAGGTACTACTAATCTTGGCTTATGGTACGCAAAGAAACCCGAGTTAGAAGTAACGTGTTTCGCCGATTCCGATCTTGGTGGATCTATTGTTGACCGAAAAAGTACTAGTGGGGTATGTGCCTTTATAGGTCTCTCACTTGTATCTTGGTTCTCTAAGAAACAACAATCCGTAGCTTTGTCTACAACCGAAGCGGAATATGTAGCCGCCGCAAGAGCATGTGCTCAAGTCCTATGGATGAAACACACACTTACCGATTTTGAGGTACATCTAACCAAAATTCCAATTATGTGTGATAACTCAAGTGCCATAAACTTAAGTAAAAATCCCGTTTTACATTCTCGTACCAAACATATTGAATTGAGACATCACTTTTTACGAGATAATGTTCAAAAAGGCAAAATCGTGCTTGAAAAGGTTGATTCGGAAGATAATTTGGCCGATATTTTTACAAAAGCTCTAAACAAAAAAGCGTTCTTTAAATTAAGACTTGGTTTAGGCATGCTTGAGTTGATAGCAGATTAAAATCTCACGATTAGTTGAATCAGCAACACAACTCAAGATTTCTTGCTCAAAAAAAATTAATTTATCAGTTTAAGTGATTTAGTGTGAGTAAGAAAGCAGCAGAATAATAATCAAATGCTGAGGGAGAACTTAATGCTGAAGTTGGTGTGTAGTTGAATGCTGCTGGAGGCTTGTATTTATACTGGATGAAAATCAGCCTTGAAGATTTCGCGGTATACCGCCGAACCATCGCGGTATACCTGCGTCATAAAAAGTGTACAGCAAGGAGAAGGTCAACCTGCAAAAACTCAACGGCTTTGTGTACCCGCGGTATACCGCGTTGCACATGGCGGTATACCGCCTGACAAACTTTCCTGACAAAAGAAGCTTCTCATGCAGAACAGTTGATGGGAAACAGTACCCGCGGTATACCGCGAATACCTTGGCGGTATACCGCCTAAAGATCTGTCCAATGAGAGCATGGCAACGCAGGAAACTTCGGCTGATCACAATCTTGCAACAGTAACAGTAGCAGACAGCATATATATATCAGAGATTTATATATAAAAGATATTATATATATATTTGATTCAAATATATTTATATAGATACGAAATATCCAAGTGATAAAATATTTTAGGGTGTTTATCATTTTAAAATAAAATGACGAAACTCTTCAGACTTGGATTCTTCAGATAAAAAATTTATCGAGATCATTTAAATATCTGCACACTCAGATAAAATATTAGATAACAAATAATGCGGTGTGTTTTGTAATCATCAAAATAAATATGGAGATGTGATTTTATGTGTACCAAAAATATATCACAATATTTAAAGCTGGGTACACTTGCACCAACACACAATTCAGATCATTCAAAGGGAATTCGGAGTGTTCTTGGCATCACAAGTATAGAATTCGACTCAAGAAGCAATCGAATTAAGTTGAATTCGAACCCTTATGGATTCAAATTGAGTTGAATTCGAACCCTGTTAGATTCGAATTGAGAAGTTGTGGATTCATCTGAGTTGGTTTAATTTTCCAAGTAAAGAATTCGAACCAAGTTAAGTCCGAATTGAGTGAATTCGAACCCAGTTAAGTCCGAATTGGGTGAATTCGAATCCTTCTTCATCCGAATTCATTGAATTCGAATCCTTCAGCATCCGAATTCATTCAATTCGAACTCTTCAGCATCCGAATTCATTGAATTCGAACCCTTATTCATTCGAATTCATTGATTTCGAATCCTTATTCATCCGAATTCTTGTGAATTAAAAAAAAAAAAGTTTTTTGAAAAAAAAAATTATTCCGAAATTTTTTCTATAGTGTATTTCATACACTTTAATAGATTTTCAAGAAAAAATTTCTATATAAAATTTTTTCTGCTTGATCTTCTGAACGATCAATCTTCTAGCATTCTTCAAAATGTATCATATAGAGAAAGAGAGAAAATGGACTCTTCTTGAAGCTAAGGATGAGATCAAGCGCCTTGATTGTTTGGTTTCTAAATACATGAGATATTCTGATGAGGAGGGAATGAAAAACATAAAGCTCAAGTCTGAAAAAGCTTCATTAGAAGACAAAGTCTCTTCTCTTGAATCCGAGCTGAAATATTTGATTCGCAAGATTGTAGTTCTTGAAGAGAAGAACAAGACACTTGATATCTCAACTCATCAAGAAAATATGAAAGAGCTTCAAGGGAGTAAAAAGGCATTGGAAGAAGAAAATGCTGATCTGAAGAGACAAATTTTTGACATTTCTTCTTCAAATGAAAATTCTATTTTGAAAGAACAAAATGCTGAACTTACTAAAAGAATTACTGATCTTGAAGTATATATTGCAGGTCTTGAAACAAAGAAAGACAAAGACAACTCAAGTCTGCACGATCAAATCGAGAAACTTCAAGAGAAAGTAACAACTCTTCAAAAAGAAAATGCTGATCTGAAGAGCATTGAAGACAAGAGAGAGAAGATTCTTAAAGAAAAGGAAGTAATTGAACGTAATTGTATAAAACTTTCAAAACAAGTTTCTGACTTTGAGAAAGTTTTATTTCTTGAAAAGGAGAAGTTGGAGAAGGAAAGGGTCGAGTATGAAAAAGAAAAGAAAAGCTTTGAAGCGAAGAATGCGAAACTGTCAAAGAAAATTTCTGATCTTCATAAGGACTTAGAAAAGGAAAGACAAGGGCTAGATAAAGAAAGTCAAGAGCTAGAAAAGATGAAGAAAGCTGACTTTCAGGCTAGGTGCGTTAAAGACGACTTTTCTAAAGAAAGGAAGATATTTCGGCAGGAAATTCATAAATTGACAATGAATTTGGCTGCATTATCGATTGACATCATGAAAGAGAAGAGGGTCAAGTCTAATATTCAGAAGAAGCTTGATTTGGTGACCAAGGAACGGAATGACTTATCTTACAAAGTGAAGTCATTTAACAAATCCAAATGCTACTCAGAATGTCTGATTCGTCCATCTAATCTATTCTATGATCACTCGGTGGATAATTCTTCCAAGTATCAATATGCTGATCTTCCTTCATATAAGAAAGTTAACATGCAATGGAGAGTAAAAGGTACGTCAACTGAAAAAGGTGAGCCAAAATCCTCTGTTCCCAACAAGAACACTAATCTGAAAACTAAACCTTTTGCTAATCCTGATTCATTCTATTCCGCAAATAATTTAATCAGGTTAGCACAAAAGAATTTTTGTTGTTCTTATTGTGGTACTAATGATTTTATTAAAAATGAGAGTGTTCAATATTGGTATGGTACTTATCATTTTCCTTCCTATAGAGCTCCGCTTAACAAGCCAGGACCCAAGACACGTTGGGTACCAAAATCTACTTAATCTGTTTTTGCAGATTTAGAAGCAAAGTGTTGAACTCTCGGAAGAAGATTACTTGTACCATTAAGGGGGAGTAAAGAGACTATGGCTTCTAAACATCTCAGTTTAGAACCCGTGCTTCAACGACTATGGCTTCTAAACATCTCAGTTTAGAACCCGTGCTTCAACGACAATGGCTTCTAAACATCTCAGTTTAGAACCCGTGCTTCAACGACAATGGTTTCTAAACATATCAGTTTAGGACCCGCACTTAAAAGAGACTTTGGTTTCTGAATACATCAATTCAGGACCCGTGCTTCAATGTTTTTGGCTTTTGAACATATCAGTTCAAAACCCGTACTTCAAAGACTAAGACTTCTAAACAAATCAGTTTAGAACTTACACTTCTCAGGTGATATCTTTAACTGTTACATCTTTCTGTTTCAAGGAACGTGGTAAAAGGTAACATTGGATTATATTTTGTTTCTACCACTTTGAAAACTTGAATCTTTACAAATTTAATTCAATAAGATGAAATTTTCAATTTTCATTCAACGAATTAAATGTGTGCTAAAAGATGATTTTACAAGTATTTTTGTATTATCCGAGTTATATTTGTTTCAACTTTCACTTCTGATTTAAATCAAAAGGTCAGCAAAACATGAATGAAATTATGCTGAATGCTCAAAGTTATGTGAATCTGGACTTATATAGAATATAATGCTCAAAAAGCCTATTTTGTCAAAATGATGGATGGAAATGAAAATATGGGAGAAGCACTATGTTTTAGAACCAAGTGATTGAGATGAATTATGTTTTTAAATCAAATCATTTAGTTTGAAAGTTTGTACCTGTGGCCTTTCTGGTTTGGGAGAGTAAGTCCTAAGGGGTGCTCGACACCTAGTCCCTAAGATCAACTGGTCTGGGATCGGCTGACCCAAATCCTGCAATACAACCAGATAGAAAGCCATGTTTTACTGGTACAAATGGGTTTAAGATATATCTATGTGGCCTTTCTGGTTTGAGAAATTAAGTTCTAAGGGGTGCTCGACACCTAGCACCTAAGGCCAACTGGTCTGGGATCTGCTGACCCAAATCCTGCTATAGAACCAGATAGAAAGTCATGTTTAACGGTGTATCTTATTCTTACTAAACTTTTTGATCAAAAGATGCCAATGAGCACAAAATCAAAAGATGCCAATGTGCACAAATAAAAAGATGCCAATGAGCACAAAAGAAAAGATGCCAATGAGCACACATCTCTTGAAACTTGGGAAAATACAAAGTCGCGATAAACCCGTAAATTTGTGAAAATCCTGATTTTGTACAAATAGTGTGAGTAGAACAAAGTATTCTTATATGTTTTAGAATTGCATATGCTTGAAGCTAATCATATTTCGCATGCTAGCACACCAAATAGATTTAATAAAGGGGTTGAAACTGAACATTTTTAACTTGATATACAATGATGACTTGTTCTTGAATCCAAACACATGCATTTGATTTCATTTGATTGAAAAATCTGTTAAATTTCATTAAGTTGAATTTCTTTTGTAAAGTTTTCAAATGATCAAATGTTTGTAGTTATAAAATGAAATTCAATGAATTTTATTTTCCTTGTGTAAATTTGTTTTAAAATTTGTGCTACAATTTCAAATACTGTACGTTATTGAAATATATGCATACTTTCAGGGGGAGAAAATAAATTGCTCCAGAATTCTTATTTTGAGGGGGAGCAAGGTTATTCTGTAAGGAGGAGATTGTTAGCAATACTCAAAGACACGACTGAAATTGAAAATGGTTTTCGATGATTATGATGCTCACCATCATCGAAAAAGGGGGAGAAAAGTTTAATTTCAATTTCATGTCAAAGAATTTTCAAGTCAAAGATATTTCATGTCAAAGAACTTTCAAGTCAAAGATTCGTGAACAAAGACTGAAGATTGGGGAGAAGGATCATGTGAAGTCCAAATGTTGCCGAATTTGGTTATCTTAGTTCTGAGTGATTCTCGGAATGCGCTTACACCTAAAAGTTCAACAATGTGGATGGTTTCACATCTTTCTGATCCAAACTCTAATCGTTTCTGATTCATCTTGTTCCATGTTCAAGACTTGAAGACAATTTGTTGAAGATTGTATTGAAGAAGGTTGACTTTTCAAAGAAAAAGACAATGACTTTTCATGTTTGTCTGAAGATTCTTCAAAGCTGATTTCTTAAAGAGTGTCAAAGCATATAGTTCGCCATGAACTAGTGGAGATAAAGCTATTTGAAGATGGTTTGATAGAGTGTCTGTTTGAGAAGATTGACTTTACAAAGAGCTGAAGACTGCTGTCATATTTTTTAAATCTTGAATCCAAAGGGGGAGATTGTTAGAGCATTGTTGTATTCAAAATTTACTGTAAAAGTCAATGTACTGTATTAGTCAGCTGTGCCTTTATACCTTGTATGTTATTGGTATAAATAGGCATGTCTAGTTCTTAGTTAGAAAAGAATCTAGATCTCTTGTAACAACTTGATCATTTTGTCATTTACACTTTGAAGATCAATATATGGATGACTTGTGAACTCTAGATTTTCTCTCTACATCATTCTTGATTTCTTGCTAGATTTGGGATTTCACAGAAAACTAAAAAGAAAATGTGTGTAACATAAGGAGATGTTTGGTTTGCAAAATGTATTTGAATAAATACGAGGGAAAAGTCTAAAAAAACCCAACAAACTATCCAGTTTTGCATGGTAAAGTCCCTAAACTATTTTTTTGAATGAAAAAACCATTAAACTTTCTCGTTTTGAATGATTAAATTTTTAAACTATTTTTTTGATGAAAAAACCATTAAACTTTCACATTTTGAATTATTAAGTCCCTGAACATATTTCTTAAAAATATAAATCACCGAACTTTTAAAATTTTTCATAACCGACTAATATTTTTTTTAAATAATAAAAAAACTAAATCAAATTTATCGTTCCTAAACCATACACGACATTTAGACCCCACACAATAACCGAGGTCAACAGTTTGATATATGTTATGTAGAACAGAGAATGACAAAGAGTGGCAAGGGGGAGCGGTATCGTTGTTTGCTAGGAGTTTGAATGACGTACAGTTTGAAAACAGTAAAACCGATTTAGATTTTATTTTACTTTAAAAAATTTCTAGTCTGTTACATGTAGTTTTTTTTTGTTAAAACGATGCACGTAACCAACTTTGAAAGTTCGATGATTTATTTATTAAAAAATGTTCAATGACTTAATCATCAATATTGAGAAAGTTCAATGGGTTTTTCATTTAAAGTGAGAAGATTTAATGATTTTTTCATTCAAAAAAATAGTTTAGGGACTTATTAATTCAAGATGGGAATGTTTAAATGGTTTTTTTATTCAAAAAAATAGTTTAGGGACTTAATAATTCAAAATGAGATAGTTTGTTGGGATTTTTTTGAACTTTTCCCTAAATATAATCTCTCAAATGGATTTTATTTTAAATGAACTGGAGTAGAATGTTATCATGTTTGACCACTTGTATGGTTAACAGACATTAAAATGAAATCTATTAATTAATAGCAATATGTCTGTTTGATTCATAAAATATAGTTTTGAAATTTTAGTGAAATGTTGATAAATGAGCAAAATGTCTTTTTTTGAAAATTTGAAATTTTTTAAAACAAAACATACTTTGAAAAAAAAATAATGAAATAACTAAAGTAAATGAATAAAGGAATAAAAAATATTAAATATTTCAAAAAACATATATGTATATATATATATTAGAAAATAAAAAAGTATTAAATTAAATTAAATATAAACTAAAATAAAATAAATAAAAAATGAAAATAAAATGAAAAAACTATGAGGGTTTGTTTCTTTAGCGAATCAGCTTTTCACATGCCAGGCCATCAGCTTTTCAGGCCACCAGCTTTTTACAGCATTTCAGATTATAGAGTCTAAATAATCTTTTTCAAGTCATTTATGTTAAAAAAAAAATATGTCAATAAAATATACTAAATTATTTTATATTACTTCTTATGTTTCATTTTCTTTCCGTTTAGACCATGCGCATCGGTGGCTGGTTGGCCGTTGGTTGCTGCTGGATGGAGCTAGAACACCATCGCTAAGGAGCTGGTTGGAGCTGGTCGGAACCAGCGCTGGTTTGCAAACCAGTGCTGGTTGTTGTTTGTGGTTTATAATTCGAGATTAAAAATAAATATAAAAATAAATAAAAGATGAGATTGTGGTGTGTGATGGATGTGGGGGTTTGTGGGTTAGAATGGGTTGGAAGGAAAAAATGATGTGGCGCTGATGTGGCAATGAAAAAGTGTGGGTTAGTGAGGGATGGATGCCGATAGCCTTAGTCCAAACAAACAAGTCTTATAATTAATGAAGTCATATACAAAAGTAACGTCATACATGAATATGTTAGTCGTTCGTTATAGTTTGTGGCAATTATTGCCTATTTTTTGATATAAATATGAAGATTTTGTGTTGTTTTTTTTCTCCAACAAGTTTCTAAAAACTATCTTTAAAATGGAGAAAGTAGAAGAAGAGAATGAGTTTTTGTCCAAATACGGAGTTAACCTAAAAATGATTACTTATTGAGAGCACCAATAGAAATCTTTGAAAAGTAATAGTTGGAGAGATAAATAATACTTTAATAGATAAATACAATATTTTAATATTATAATCATTGTTTTTTTTCTCCAAAATGGAGAATCTGTTGGAGATGAATGTAATTTTTTTAGAGATTTTGATTTTTGGTTTTCCATTTTGGAGAAATTTTGGGAAAGATGTTGGAGATGCAATAATATTTCCAGTCGGCTAGAAATTTAGATATGGTTTTACAACAAGTCAATCTGGTAGGAGTTTTGTCGGGATTGGGTGTTTAATGACCTTGGTTGGTCTTATTCCACTTGTTTTGTAATTACTGTTTGGTTGATATCGTTTTAATAAAATCTACCAACTCTGAACTAGACAAAACTCTATGAAAACATTTTTAATATTTTCTAACCATATTAATTTTGAATTTAAGTTGCGTACAAATAATAATTTTTCTCCCCTCCCACCAAGTTTTAGAGAATTATCTAAACTTGAAGTTTTTTTTTGTTTTCTCTATTTTAGAGAACAAGATAGAGAAGCTGTTGGAGACAAATAGAGAATAAAACCTCTATTTTCTCTATTTTAGAGAAGCTGTTGGAGATGCTCTAAGGGGGTGTTTGGGAGTGCTTTTTAGTCCCAAAAGTGCTTATTGACTTATGGTGGTGGGAAAATGAGTTTTTAAAAAAGTGTTTGGATTAGCTTTTGTGGTAGGAAAAGTCAATAAGTCAATAAGTTATTTTTTTAAAAAGTGTTTGGCTTTTTTTAGTTAACAAAAATGGCTTTTTGAATCAAAAAGCACTTTTGGGATCAAAAAGTCAGGAATGTGTGACTTCTTCAAAATGGCGTTTTCAAGTTAATCAAAAAGGAGTTTTAAAAGTGCTTTTGAGTTTGCCAAACATTAATTTTAACTTATTGGCTTCTTGAAAAGCCAATAAGTCAATAAACAGTTTTATAACGCACATCCAAACACCCCCTAAGTATTAAAAATGAGAAAGAAAAAGACATTACAAATGCCATTTTGCCTTTTTTCGTCTAGAGGAAATTGCTGAGAATGTCTTTGTACCATCACTCCATTTATATTTGCAATTTAACTTTTAACTATTGTATTTATCGTCTATTTTTAAGTTGTTTTATATACGATTTCTTTAAATCCTAAAACCGTCAATCGAATTAAAAATTAGATACAAAGCCGTGAGTGTTGAAATTAACGTATTTACTCTTCTAATTAGAAGTTGAGTTAATCACACTTGTATAAAATTTAGGTTTAGAAAGACTCACTTGTCTTTCTTGCTTCAAGACTTCTCACTTAAGCTTCCGATCTCTAGGTGGAACACCTAAATTTTTTGGAACGTAGGTCATAAGTCTTTCAATTATTACTCGAGCTTGGTTCCGAACGTAACTCAAAATTATCTAAATTAAATAAGTTACACTTCTAGCCCAATAAATTTGAATTATGGGCTCCGCTTACCGGCCCAACCGACTTATACAACACATTTCGGCCCAACAACAATATTCCGAGTTATCGGCCCATATTAAATAGCATTCCGTATCCTTGATATGAATTCCGGATCATGGCCCATATTAAATAGCATTCTGGATCCTTAAGGGTTTTGTCCAATCCGGATCTATTAGTCCAGCCCAAATTCCGGTTTATTATTTAGTCTCAAATTCCGATTCTAATAAATAATCAAATTCCGGATCGCTTTTAAAATAACACCGGGTCATGTTGAGGCCCACTCCGGATCACTTTATAGGAAATAATACCAGATCCACTAAGACCCCAATTCCGGATCTTAATTTAATGTAAGGCCCAAATTGACTTCCGGATCCTTTGGTTCGATTCTGGATCCACGGTCCAATTCTGGATCGTATGATCAATTCCTATTCCGGTTCTTAATAAACTCCGGGAGCTCGTAATAAGTCATGGCAATACGATACTATTAACATTAGTATCGAAGGTTAATCGATTTCAATCGTTTGCTCAGTCTCTTTCCCAACAACAATTATTCTAACTGCATTAAGATTATCTAAATCCCTACAACATCCCCCTTTTAAACCCCATGAATAAGGAAACTCTCAAATAACTCAAATCAATCCAGGACAACTCTAAAATAAGAGTTGGGATTAGGGATTACCTGATAAGATCGATGTAGGATCAGAATTCCAATTCTCTATCCTCTTCCAACTTTGATGATTGATGAACTTTCTTCTCCAATTGTTCTTGAGACCACACTCTCTCTTTCTCTGCTCTTTTCTCTCTGAGCCGCCACACACATTCACAAGATGATTGTTACTATGGTTTTGAGCCTAATATTGGTGTTTAAATACCTTCCATCCAATTTACAAATCAGACCCTCAAGTTTTAGTCTTCACACTTTCACCCCTACATTAATCTTTATTCTCAAGCAGAATACGGTTATTACACAAACCCTCAAATGACGATTTTGAAAGTTGGTTCTTCAAAATAGAAATCAAGTGAAAGTTGATTTCATTTTGATGCAATTTTCTCTAATTGATAATAAGGTATCACCTTTTGATTCTTTGTATAATCACTAATTCGATTTTCACAAGGGACAAGGCACAAGGGCATTGCCTCTGTAGATTTCTCTAACTATTTTCTAGGGTTCTTTAGATTAATCAACAAATGGATAATAAAAGAACATTAAAATAAAAATAGAAAACTAAAAGGAAAATGTGTGTAACATAAGGTGATGTTTGGTTTATAAAATGTATTTGAATAAATGTAATCTCTCAAATGAATTTTATTTTAAATGAAGTGGAGTATAATGTTATCATGTTTGACCACTTGTTTGGTTGACAGACATTAAAATGAAATCTATTAATTAATAGCAATATGTCTGTTTGGTTTATAAAATGTAGTTTTGAAATTTTAATGAAATGTTGATAAATGAGCAAAATGTCTTTTTTTTTAAATTTAAATTTTTAAAACAAAAAATACTTTGAAAAAAAAAGAATGAAATAACTAAAGTAAATGAAAAGGAATAAAAAATATTAAATATTCCAAAAAACATATACTCCCTCTGTCCCAAAATAAATGTTCACAATGAAAAATGCACACAGTTTTAAGAGTGTGTAATTATTACACTTTTTAATTAACCAAAGTACAATTTTACCCTTAGTTATAGAGAGAGAAAAATTATCCATCACATAATTAAGGGTGGAATGGGAAAATGAAATTATACTTTTGAAAGTGGACACTTATTTTGGGACAAATAAAAATAGGAATGTAGACATTTATTTTGGGATGAAGGGAGTATATATATATATATGTGTGTGTATATTAAAAAATAAAAAAGTATTAAATTAAATTAAATATAAACTAAAAAAAGTGAACAAAGTATTAAATTAAATTCATTATATTATATTTGACTGAACGTATATTTGAGATTATGAAAATATATATTTCACTTGAACAATAACCCAACTTATTGTGAAGAAATGTTGAAATATCTTCTTTGTGGAATTTGGAGAAATTTGAAGATTCATGCTTTAGAAGATTCATGTTGAAATAACTTACTGTCTGCAAACCCAGTTTTGTAATCTTGATAGTGTGACTATGTTGGGCCATTTTGGCATTTTGAATTAAAGAAGTAGCTTTTGGCATGCTTGTTTGGCATGGGTTGTTACATGACCCTTCATCTGGACGGTATGCACTTGTGCATACTGGTAACAAGTTGATTTTTTGGTTTTATGCACAAGTGCATTATGCATTTGTGCATATGTTACAAATAACCTGTATGCATAAGTGCATACCGTCCAGATGAAGGGCTCATAGGGTGTTCTTTAGTTTTCTGTTTTTTTTAGGTTTTCACTTGAACCTGACCCTATATATATATATATATATATATATATATATATATATATATATATATATATATATATATATATATATATATATATATATGAGTTTTACTCTAAATATATTTTTTCTTTTAAACAAAAATAATAAATTAGGGTTTTGCGACAAAAACCTTGCATTAAAATTACAAGTTTCCATGATATTTATAAAATGTGAGAATAACGACTAACAAAAACTTAACCTCACCAAATGTTTTTTTATATATATTTTAAAATATGGGCATCGAAATTAAAAGGATGGACCGTAACTAATTAAAACTAACATTTAGTTGGGCTTTGACTCAATATTAGATTTGGGCCAAATTTAACATATAGATAATAGATGTGGGTCTTTTTTTTGTTTGTTTTTAGATTTCTAATAGGGAAATTAATTAAAATACCTATTATTTGGCTTTGACTTGTAAAAATATCCATAATCTTAACCGGTTTCCAAAAATACCCAAAAATTCCGTGATTTGGGTCCGTGATCGCGGACCAGGGAAAAGTTTGGAAAGATGTCCCTCAATTTGGAGACACGGTCCGCGGCACACACAATTTCATATAAATTGATTTGAAATTTACACTTTATACCCCTATAATTATTTACTTAGTTTACTTTATACTTTTTACTTTCCTAATTTTAGTTTTACACCTTCATCATATTAACACATATAATCGTTTATTAACTAAAACATGTTAAAAAATAAGTTTTAATTTTAACAAGTTACACCATTGTAATCGTCTATTCGATACCTTCAAAATGAGCCTAATATTGAATATTTTTTGATTTAATTATTTTATTATATATCATATATACTACATAAAAATATTTTTAATATTTACAATTCATAGCATTATAGTTAATTATTTAATTTATGGTACATTTCTTACTTTTTTCAATTTTCGTTTTACACTCTTATCGCATTAACATAATAATCATATAATCTCAACCCCTATCTTTTTTGGATGACCAACACTATTTGGATGGCCATCTCAGATACTATCTCAACCCCCATCTTTTTCCTCTCTATCTTGCGGATCTTGATAAAAAAACACTTAATATACATACATAGAGGTGGGTTCAAACGAGAACGCTAACTATTTACGAAAAAACGAGAACGGCCGTCCATGTACAAAATCACATGTGATTTTACACTACCTGGAAATCTGGACGTGAATCACATGTGATTTTGTACAAAATCCAGGTAGTGTAAAATCACATGTGATTTTGTACAAATCATGTACAAAATCCAGGTAGTGTAAAATCACATGTGATTTTGTACATGGGCGACCGTTCTCATATTCTCGTAACTAGTTAGCGTTCTCGTTTGATCCTTTCTCTACATACATAACATGATAACAATATATCAGATAATAATAATATAGTATTACAATATAATAAGTATATTAATATGTATTTATTTTTTTAGTTAAAGTTAAACAAATAATAAAAATACTAAGATGTCTTTTAGCTAATAGACTTGTTTTAATAAGAATGCTAGTTTAAGGGATCAAAAGTGAAATAAATTGGCAACCACAACGATTAAAATTATATTTAGGAACCGTTTACTAAATGATTATCCAAGTAAGCACTTACCAAGCCAAATTATCTTACTGGACGAATATGACATGGACCAAGAATCATTCTCGAAAAGAGCCAAAGATTGAGAGTTTTCTCTAGTAAGTAAGAGTGAAAACTTGTAACACCCCGATTTTTGGAAGGTATCGATCTTTGAAGATAAACATTAAAAATAGAATTTGCAATAAATTCTAAATTTTATAGTCTTGTTGGATGGAGAACTCAAATACGAGTCCAACAGTCATTTCCAGAGCGAAAACGGAGCTAAAACGAAGAAGTTATGACCAAAACAGTTTCGGTACCTCCTGAGCTACTATGACCAGCGACAATGACCAGTGTCAAAGTCGCTGTCATTGTCGCATGCAGGTAGCTGGGTGCTGTCAAATACAAATTTTCAGGCTTTTCTCTCATTTCTCACTTCCCAATCAACCCCTTTCTCTCCCAAACTATATCTCACCATCTCATATGAACCCTAAATGATTTTAGGGCATTTCCTTGGGGTTTCAAAGTGTTCTTTCATCATCAAACTAAGAAGTGGATGCTAGGATCAAGAGTTCATCTTCTCCATCTCCATCTTCAAGCTTCATCTCTATTTTCTTGGGATTCTAGAGTTTTGAGGTTTTACTCAAGATCCATGGGGTAAGTTCATCCCTTTCTTTTCTAAATCCTTATTTGAGTTATAAATACTCCATTTATGACTTCCTAGTGTTTCATTTCTTCAATCTTCGGTTTGGATGATTTTGGGAAAGTTAGGTCAAAATTAGGGTTTTGGTATAAATAGATATTTTTATGCAAAATGTTTGGCGAACGATTCTAAATGGTTGCATATGGATATTTATGGTTGGAAACTTGTGGATCTGGTTTTCTGGAAGGTTTGGCTTAAAGATTTAAGTTTCTTCAAAGGAGCTTACATTGGGGGAAAATCTAGATTTAGCCTAAATCTAACAAGGTGAGTTAAAGTTGATTTGTGAAAACGTTGTACATGCTAAAATGTTATTTTTTTAAAGTGATTATGTGTTTACATGAAAATTATTCTTTGTGGAGCTATTTGGTGGGTTTTAATTATGAAAGTGTTTAACTTTATAAAAACCTTATAAAACACCCACCTTTGGGATTTTGAATACGTTGTTAAGTAAATCATGATTGAAAGTGTTTATTTAACTTATTTTCACAAATGGAGGTTATTTGGTAAAAACGTGCTGTTAGTGTTGTCGGGGTTATGCACAATTTATGATACGGTGCGTTTTGGAAAATACAGTCGTGTGAGTTGTTAGATCTTGGTCAATCTCGACTTTACGGACATTTTGTGAATTATAAACCTTTCAGATTTGGGCCGAAGGACAACTGTGTCTTATGAGTCAAAGATTTGAATAAAAATGTATTTTGGTTTATGTAACCGTATGGGCTCGTGTAGTCAGTCAAACGTTATTTTGACTTTTTGGGCTTGGATCATACTCAGACGAGTCTCGGGGCATTTTCCCAGTTTTAATAGCTCGACATGGAGCTTTGGATATTTTATGCATTTTATTGCATCTAATTTGAAAGTTACATGTTTTGAATGCATTTATTCATTCGTTCGGAGTCACATAACATTTTAGACTGTAATACATTGGATCCATAGGCATATGAGTCAGTCATTTGGTTTAATGGGAAATTTATCCCTGTTTTGGAATTGGAAATAATTTTTGGTTAGCGGCAACGAGGTATAGATCGTCGGTGGTTGAACTCGTAGACCGAACGAACCTTTGCGAAGGACTAGAGGTATAGATCGTGGGTGGTTGAACTTAATGTCCTTGTACTTGGGTATTATGCCAATGATGGGACGCTAGTTTTCCACATTGAGGCCATTAGGCATCGAGTTAAGGTGTAAGACCTATGTGCTAATATATTCCATTGGATTTGGATAACTCAATGTACAGACCTAGAGGGGTTGAAGTTGATACTCCACAAGTGTACGCTTAAAGGTGTCGAGCTTGATATGTTTATGATTATAATCCAAGAACGTCGATAAGTGGCTTAACTTTGTGTGCCCGCTACATTCGACGGAACCGGGTCTCCTCCGTCACCGAAATGTGTTGTTTTGAGTATTTATTTTTATCCATGTTTTCGGTGATGTAATAACCGTGTTCTAACTTTGAATAAATGAAAGTTTTGAGGTGCAAAGTGTGAAAAGGAGAAAGTTTGGTGTGTTGGTGGGAAAGTATAAAAGGTAAGAAACCCTAGAAACTTAGCCATTCTTCTCAGCAGAGGGCGGATACTGTGTGTGTGCGATTTTAGGGTGTGAGAGTGGTGATCAATTGGAGTTTTCAAGAAGAAGGAATCGCGGTCTTGAATAGAAATTTCAGCTGCAATAGAGGTAATCTTCTTCTTCTATCTCTTGTTATTAGAAGAATTTGGGAAAGTTAAGGTTAAACATTGTTTATTGTTCAGAAAGAAATAAATTGACGACTGTGTGTAAATTTCTTATTTCGCTTAGAGTAATCGAAAGGTTTAGCCATCGATTTGTTGGTGCTAGCATCCTATTATTGATTAAATGGGTTAATACCAAATTCTGTTTTGTTTTGGGGTGATTACCAGCGTTCGTAAAAAAATTAGCGTATGAAACCGAACTGTTGGAAACCGTAACCCAAGTGAGAACCGGAACCTCATACCGGAACCCATTGGACCCAAAATGGAACAAGAGATCCGGTAATGTCAATCAAAAGAGTTCCGGTATTTAAAACCCATGGAACCGGAATTAAGCTAGCAAGATCCGAAAATTTTATGGTATTGGGCTTAGCCCAGTTCCGGAATTAAATGGAAATTGGGTTTGGTAAAGTGTGGATCCGGAACTCCTTATTTTGGATCCGGAATTGTGGTTTAAATATAGGATCCGCTACTTAAGAGTGGGATCTGGATTTTGTTTTCCCTTTTGGGCCGAAACCGGAAGTAACAACGTGGCCCGGTATGGACTCTTGGACCGGAACTTAAGGAATTTGGGCCAACCATTGGATCCGGTATTATTTATGAAGTGAGATCCGGTATATATATATATTATGGGCTAATATTCCGGAAGTTAAAATGAGATCCAATATATATTATTTGGGCCATAAATCCGGAAAGTTGATACGGATCCGGAATTAAGTAATGTCGGGCTGTAGATCCGGTTCTTGTTTTAAGGATCCGGAATTAATTAATACTTGAGTTCGAAATGTAGGATCCGGTAATTTTTCCAGGGACCTTTCCAGTTAGTAAAATTCAGTAGAACCAGTGTGTCTCACCCGATATGTGTGTTGGGTTTAAATTGTAGGTGCGAGTAAGAATTCCTAATCGGGACTTCAGGTGAGTCTTTCTAAACCTAAATTTTATACAAGTGTGGTTGATGGTTATTATTTAACTGTGTGCTTTTCCACTGCTTTTATTTCAAAACGAAGAGTAATTGTGTGACAATATGTGTGATTTAAATGTGTGTGACCATGCTTTGGCTTTGGTGTGAAATGGGGGTGTGTCCCATAATAATTATATATGAATTTGTTTCATATATGGGCAGTGTGTGCCCTATTGCGTTGTCACGGTGTGTGTGACTATAACGTGTGTGCTCTATTGTGCTGTCACGGTGTGTGTGTGACTATAGTGTGTGCCATTAGCATGTGTCAACGTGTGCATATCATTTTAAGTGTGCTTGTTATGATTTGTATAAACTCTTTCATAATTGATTTATAAATTGCGATATTTATGGTGTGACTTGGTGTGGAGGGAACTCACTAGACCTCATGGTCTAACCCTCGCTTTTCAAAACTAAAACCTTTTCAGGTAAGCAGGTAGTCGAAAGCTTGCTTAGAAGTTTGGCAAGGCGTGAGACAGATGTTGCATATAGAAGGATTAGAAGGCTTTCCTTTTATTTTGTAGTTATGATCTCAGCTGTAGTTAGGGTTATTTCCGCAAACCCAGTTTGTAATCTGGATAGTGTGATCACGTTGAGCCATTTTTGGCGTTTTGAATTAAAGAAGTGGCTTTTAGCATGATAGTTTGGTGTGGGTTGTTACACGTGACGTGTTATATTTAAATGGACTGTTTTTTTCATGACTTATTGACGGTGTATTATGCCTCAACCTTATTTGGAATGTTTTGAATAATGGAATTTTGTTCACATATATATATATATATATATATATATATATATATATATATATATAATTTGGGAAAGTTAATATTTGACCACGTTTTGAGTGAGTTTGGAATTAAGTTCATTTTGGGGATATGGTTTATATGGAAACTTTCGTCACATGATTTGCGTGTGTTGAGAAAATGGGTTATTTGCATAGTTATTATAAATCCTTTTTGGGAAATCATGTTTCCAAGCTACATCTTTCTCGTTTATTGAATTTACTCAATCATGATAAAACTTTTGAACTCACTAGGCGTTAGCCTAACATTTTTATTTGTCGGTATGTGCAACGGGTTCCGTTTGGAAATAGTACCAGTGACGGTGTGAAGAGTTTGGAGCTAGATATATGCTCAAGAAGTGTATAGCTTGGTGAAGTCTTTCGCATATTGGGAATAGCAACTTGGTATTTGGTTTGAGTAACATCCGACCTTTTGTAGCCTTGGCGTATGACTTAGGTTTTGAATGTTGAAGTTATTATGTTTTTAATATTGAAGTAATTCCAAGAATGGTTTGTAGAAGGAATTATATCCTTATTTGGTTTATTTATCGAAAATTTTATTTAGTCGCTATGTAACACCCTAAAAACAGGGCTAATTTAAACCTTAAAATTTCCACAAGTTATGATCATAAAACTCCAAACTTATATAACAAGAGGATCCACAATAAGGTTTCTATATACAACAAACATCTAATTTAAATAACCTCTTTAATCTAATTATACATCATAATCAGATTAACTAGGTTATCTAATCATGTGTCCCAAAATATCAAAAGAATAACTAGATCCTCTGTCATCTCCAAGTTTAAGTCTTTTCAAAAGTCCTCCTCACCCATCCCCGCTTACTTCCCGGAGCTTGTACCTGGTAAGAAATTCAACTTGAAACATTAGGCTTTCGCCTAGTGAGAATATTCAAATCAAATTAAAATTTTACAATTAAAAATCTCAACAGATAAATCAAACCTGTTCTCGCCCATCTTACCGTACAACAACTCCTTTCAACACTGGGAATCTACCCCACTCCCATACTTATGACTAACTCGTCTAGCCATAATAATACTACCAAGAGTTTACCATAAATCATCCCAGATTCAAAGTCAATACTCTTATCTAAGAAATTACAAGTCAAAACCTGCCTATTTCTTATTCTGGAAGTAGAGATTACAAATTACTTTATGCCTATCTCAAATCTTCCTTTCACAACTGGGAAATCTCCGATCTTCCCTATAAAATGGAAATATCCGATCTTCCATTCGAAATGGGAAATACAAATCAAAATCTGCCTATTCCACATTTCCCGTCCTCACCACCTCAGAATCAATGGTCCCAATGGGATTAATATATCGCGATACACAACCGGGACCCCTGATGATTCAAGGTACACTCAATCACTAAAAATTACATCCCTTTGGTCAATGGCTAGTAATCGGTTCCCATTATACCGTACTAAGGTGCCCCCGATGACCGGATGCCTATTTTTAGCAACCACAACATAATACATAAGTATTATAACTCTTAATATTATATGTGCATAACATACAATATATTTATCTCAAAACATATTCTATATATACATCTATAAAGAATATTACTCTTTCGACACTGCGACTTCTCAACTATCCCCTCTTTGCTATTTAGCACGGGGATCAACATAGCATAACTCTTAATTACATGCTCGGATTTATTAATATTTTAAATAAGTCCTTTCAGTTCATCATGATCATATCTTAATATCAAAATTGAGTTATAACATATATCAGATTTACATAAATCGGAAAATCGCATCATATGAGTATTGCACAACCAACTGTGGCGAAATGCTCAACTTTTCGCAAGCTACAGTGGCGAGTTTCATACTTCTCGCAAGCCACAGTAGCGAGATTCTCACTTCACTCCAAAGAGCCTTGCGAGTTTCTCAAAATGCGCAACCCACTGTTGCGAGTTTCTCAAAACGCGCAACCCACTGTTGCGAGTTTCTCACTTTGCGCAACCAAGGCTTGCGCAAAGTATCCTTTTCGCAGGCACTATTCATCGTCTTCTTCATTTATCCAGTTCACAAATACTTCTAAAAATAAGCCTACTATTTATCAATTAAGTCATACTAAAGCATTCAGACACATATTTAACCATCTATTTCAACTTTAATGGCTTAATTTTAAAGAGACTGGTACCGAGCGAGAACAAAGAAAGTGTGGAGTTGTCAAGCCCACTAGAGACTGGTACCGAGAATTACTCGAAATCAATTTCGTTGGTGGTGAATGAGTCAGCAGCTAAGGGGTGTAGTTACAAGGCCTTTGCCTCATGAAAGCCCCTACTTTCAAGGGCGAGTGTGACCCGGTGTTGGCAATGAAATGGGTGAAGGAAATGGAACTGGTGTTTGATACGTGTAAGTGTGGCGACGGGGATAGGGTGATGTTTGCCTTATCCATGTTGAAATCTGATGCAGTTTACTGGTGGGATGCTGAAACTGGGGGAAAGGGTTCGGCAATGGCTAGAGGGATGATGTGGGAAACGTTTGTAGACCTGTTTAGAGCTCAGTTCTGTACGCTCGCGGCAGTGAAAAGGTTGGAAGAAGAGTTTCTGGGTTTGGAACAGGGTGAAATGACAGTTCGGGAATATACTTCAAGGTTTATCGAGAAGTCTCGTTTCCCTGACTTGTATGTGCCAACAGAGGAGAGACGAGTGGAACGTTTCATCCATGGGTTGAAGAGTAGCGTACGAGAACTAGTTCTGACCAGAAGCCCCACTACCTTTCAGGCGGCCATCAACACGGCCGAGCTGATTGAGAAGGAGAAGAATCGCCAAACCTCTGAGAAAGGCGGTGAGAAACGCAAGTGGGATGGACCGGGGAGTGACTCGAAAAAGGGGAAAGTTTTCCGAACAGACAATCGTGTTAACAGGAATACCTGTGGGAGATCGTGTACGAAGTGTAACAAGGTGCACCAGGGAGAGTGCATGGCAGGTTCAAACTCATGCTACCGGTGTGGCTTGCCCGGTCACCTGTCGAGGGATTGTCCGGGTACTGGAAAATATTGTTACCAATGTGGGGCTACCGGCCACATGCGTAATGATTGCCCACAGCTGAAGAAAGGGGGATCAGCCCAGTTTGGTGAACGACAAGGAGGGAGAGGAAATGATAAGGGAGCAGAACCGGCGCGTCCGAAGGGACGTGCGTTCCGCATGACTGTGGAGGAGGCGGAGGAAGTTCCGGATGTTGTGGCAGGTACATTTCTAGTGAACTCTATGTGTGCCAAAGTGTTATTTGATTCGGGAGCAAATCGCTCTTTTGTATCACTTGCTTTTATGAAATGTTTGGGGGTGAGGCCTAGACGTCTGGAGAGAGCACTAGAAGTGGAAACTGCCAATGATAGTCGGGTGTACGTTAAAGAAGTGGTAGAGGATTGTGTCATAGATATAGAAGGGAGGTTGGTGCCTATGAAACTATACCCCATGGCAATGGGGAAGTTTGATGTGGTGTTGGGTATGGACTGGTTAGCCGTGAATGATGCGAATATCGTTTGCAACAAAAAGCTGATCAGGATTCAGTCACCTGATGGGGATCCCATAGTGATTTATGGGAACCGCCGTGATAGAAAGAATAGCCTTATCTCTATAATCAGGGCTACTAAGTGTCTGAAGAAGGGGTGTCATGGATTTTTGGCGTACGTGTTGGATGCCAAGAAAGAGAAGCGTGGGGTGGGTGATGTGCGAGTAGTAAATGAGTACCCAGAAGTATTTCCGGATAACTTGACAAGTCTACCTCCGAATCGTCAGATCGAGTTCAGAATTGATTTGATGCCTGGAGCTGCACCAATTGCCCGTGCACCTTATAGATTGGCGCCGTCCGAAATGAAGGAAATGATGACTCAGTTGCAGGAGTTGTTAGACAAGGGGTTCGTTAGACCAAGTACGTCTCCATGGGGAGCACCTGTGCTCTTCGTGAAGAAGAAGGACGGTACTATGCGAATGTGCATAGACTACCGCGAACTCAACAAGGTCACGATCAAGAACAAGTACCTGATACCGAGAATTGACGACCTGTTCGATCAGTTGCAAGGAGCCAATTACTTCTCCAAGATAGACTTGAGGTCAGGTTATCACCAACTCAAGGTAAGGGAGGAGGATGTGCCGAAGACTGCTTTCAGAACCAGATATGGACACTACAAATTCTTGGTGATGCCGTTCGGACTAACCAACGCCCCGACAGCATTCATGGACCTAATGAATAGGGTGTGCCAACCTTATTTAGACAAGTTCGTGATAGTGTTCATGGATTATATCCTGATATTTTCAAGATCGGAAGAGGAGCACGAAAGCCACCTTCGAACAATTCTCGAGCTACTAAAGCAAGAGAAGCTGTACGCGAAGTTTTCTAAATGCGAGTTCTGGCTAAGGGAGGTGCAGTTTCTCGGACACGTGGTGTCTGAAAAGGGAATTATGGTACACCCGTCTAAGATCGAAGCCATCCGAGACTGGGAACAACCTAAGAACCCATCAGAAGTGCGAAGTTTCCTCGGACTGGCGGGGTACTACCGGAAGTTCATCAACGGCGTTTCGCGTATCGCCACGCAGTTAACTTCTCTAACCAAGAAGAATATCAAATTCTCCTGGTTGGAGAAGCAAGAAGAAGCCTTTTAAAAGCTGAAGGAGATGTTGAGCAACGCTCCGGTGTTGTCGTTACCGGACGGTTCGGATGACTTCGTGGTGTTTAGTGATGCATCGAAGCTCGAATTGGGTTGCGTACTCATGCAACGAGGGAAGGTGACCGCTTATGCCTCCCGGCAGTTAAAGGATCACGAGGTTCGATATCCCACTCACGACTTAGAATTGGCGGCAGTGGTTTTCGCTCTGAAGATTTGGCGACATTACCTTTACGGGACGAAGTGCCAGATCTTCACGGACCACAAAAGCTTATGTCACCTCTTCGATCAAAAAGAGTTGACTATGCGCCAAAGAAGATGGATCGAATTGTTGACCGACTACGACTGTAAGATTGAATACCATCCGGGTAAGGCAAACGTAGTGGCGGACGCTTTGAGCCGTAAGGAGCGAAGTGAAACCCCCAGTATTGTGGCTATGAGGGTCGAGGTGACGTTCAATTTGTTGGGAGAGATAAAGAAATGTCAAGAGGAGGTGCTCGAAGAGGAAAACATCAAAAAGGAAAGTATGGTGGGACAAATGTCCTCGTTATCGGAAGATAGTCGAGGGGTGAAGTGTCTTAGTGGGAGAATCTGGGTCCCAAAACTCGGGGAGCTCAGGAAGATAATTTTAGAAGAAGCCCACAAGTCTAAGTACACAGTCCACCCCTGGGACTAACAAGATGTACGGAGATCTACGTCGAGACTATTGGTGGCCTGGAATGAAAAAGGATATAGCTCCCTTCGTAGAGACCTGTATGACGTGTTCGCGCGTAAAGATCGAGCATCAAAGACCGTACGAGAAGCTTCAGTCTTTGGAGGTACCGATGTGGAAGTAGGACCAGATCACGATGGATTTCGTGACCCATTTGCCTAGAACTCCGAAGGGTTATGACGCCATTTGGGTGATCGTGGATCGACTCACGAAATCAGCTCACTTCCTACGTATACGAGAGTCTTACTCGTTGGAGAGGTTAGCAAAGTTGTACATCGACGAGATTGTAACCCGCCATGGTGTGCCATCGTCGATAATATCTGACCTAGATTGCAGGTTTACCTCCACGTTTTGGAGGAGTTTCCAAAGAGAAATGGGATCGCAGATCAAGATGAGTACCGCTTATCATCCCCAGACCGATGGTCAGAGTGAGCGGACGATCCAAACGTTGGAAGACATGTTAAGGGCGTGTGCTTTGGATTTCCAAGGCTCTTGGGAAAAGCATCTACCATTGATCGAGTTCGCACACAATAACAACTATCACTCGAGCATCAAGGCAGCGCCGTTTGAGGCACTCTATGGTAGGAAATGTCGGACTCCATTATGTTGGAACGAAGTCGGAGAAAGGCAGTTAGCCGGGCCGGAGTTAGTGCAACTGACTTCGGACAAGATAGTCCAAGTGCGGGAAAGACTGAAGGTCGCTCGCGACCGACAGGAGAGTTACGCGGATAAGAGATGAAAGGATATAGAATTTCAGGTCGGAGACCATGTTCTGTTAAAGGTGTCTCCTTGGAAGGGAGTGGTACGATTTGGAAAACGTGGGAAGCTAAGCCCACGTTACATCGGGCCATTCGAGATTACGGAACGAATTGGAGAAGTGGCGTATAGGTTGGACCTACCGGAAGAATTGCGCAGCATCCACAATGCGTTCCATGTGTCCAACTTAAGGAAATGTTTAGCCGACGTGACCAAAGCGGTGCCGTTGAATGATATAAAGGTGGATGAGAAGTTGAGTTTTGTAGAGGAACCCGAAGCAATCACGGATGTTAAGGTAAGGAAGTCACAGAACAAGGAGACTAAGCTGGTTAAGGTACAATGGCGGCATCACAAGGGTCCAGAGGCGACCTGGGAGTTGGAGTCGGTTATGCAGGCCAGATACCCGCATCTTTTCCAATAAGGAATTCCGGGGACGGAATTCTTTTAAGGAGGGAGTGTTGTAACAACCGGGTTTTCTGTTGTGAAAATGATAGTTTAGTGGTCTTTGTGCAAGAAATGAAAGATAAGTTAAGGGACTAATGTGTTATTTATGTAAAGATACTTAAAGGCTCAATTCCCTAGGGCAACCCATGATTGAGAAATCAGTATTTGGTTGGGGTTTTGAGACTTGGCGGCTAAGAGAAAGAAAAGAGAAGAAGAAAGGAACTTTGGGCAAAGAAATCATAAGAGAAGAAGAATCTGCAAGGTGTCAAGTTTGGTTAACCCGAGCGTAGAACCAGTGTGCACTCAGTCACATCAAGGTGAGTTCCCTAAACCTTTTTACGATGTACAGTGATAAATGATTTAACTGATTATGGTTTCATTTACGAGCATGAACTGTTTATAATTGTCACGCATGTTCTTCCATGAACTACACGTTTTACTTAAGAAAGCTTATTATGATATGATGAAATGAGAATGATGATTTAAAGTATTTAAATCTGCATGTTTTATGAAAAGAATGATGTGCTATGTGGAGTCGGTCTGCACTGTGGGGTCAGAGAGTAATCCTCGGGATCTGATGATCCCTTGGATAGGTATGACAGACTGGTAGGTTGGAATTCGTTTCCTCCTATTTCGAGTAGAGGGGAGTCTGCGTAGGCTCCGGGAAGGGGAGTCAGCGTAGGCTCCGGACGAGGCGAGAAGGGAACCGCTGGGACCCCGATCGCGGAATGTTTATGTGATCCAGTATACAGTGCAGTACCATACTTGATGTTATGTTAAGGTTTACGATGAATCTTTTTATTAAAGTCTTTGTACTGTTTACATGTTGTTTTCGGAGGGAATTCAATAGGCCTTTTGGTCTAACCCTCACTTTTCAAAAACTAAACCATTTTCAGGTAAGCGCACTATGGGTTCTTCTAGTAAGAACTAGGATTGACTGCATGAAGGATTTGGAGACTAGAGCGACTCCAGAGTTTTGGTTTTTCAATTATGACTATAGATGTAGTTCTCGACTGTGGATTTTAGACTTCCGCAGTCAATTCTGTTTAGTGTAGAAGGACAAATGTTTATGGTCAAGTTTAATGATGTAATTTGAATGCTTATTTATGGTTGAATGCATGTTATCTTTTGGGACATTACAGGCGCGAGTTAGGCCCAAACGTGCCTAACCTTTTTTTTAACTAATATATCATAGCAAACTCCATCTATTTTTTGTAGTAATTTATAATGCCAAAAAGAAAAGAAAAAATAAAATAATTTATTAGTGGTTATAAGAAGAAAGAACCGTCCTCCCACACCTCCTCTACCACACCCATCTATCACTACTTTTTAGAGCTCCTCTACCACACCCATGACCCATCTATCACTACTTTTTAGAGCTCCTCTACCACACCCATGACCCATCTATCACTACTTTTGAGAGAGAGAGAAAAGAGCATTTCATTTCACTCCCATCCATGGCCGCCGGTGGTTCAACTGGAAAACCTTTTGAGAAGCTGCTACACCTTCTAAGTGAGACGGAGACGATGTTTCGTGCTGATTTCGATGGTTGGAGTCGTGATGCGCATCGTGAGATTCAAGAACTGCTCTACTCTCAGATGGATCAACTTAAAGAACATATTAAGAAGCTGAATGCTATGCTGTCAAGTCCTCCACCGATTCCTTCAACTCTGCAGCCGGGAACGCCTTCGTCGTTGACAAAAGGTTTGGAAATGAAAAAATTGATTCAAGTTGGTTACAAGTTGATAAAATAATACAAGTAACCAAGTTTTAAAATTATGATTATTTATTTATTAAACTTTTTTCAGAGAATTATTTTTAAAATGAAAAAGTTTAATATTTTTTTTATTTACAATATTTTTTCTAAAAATTTATTTTAGAAAAACCATGCATAAAGCATAAATAAATAATTTATAGCAATAAAATAAATAGATCAAATTATCATGCCCAAGAGCCAAGACTGCGACTTCATCGTTGATCTCAACTCTCAAGGACCCGTTTTACGTCTTAACCGGTCTACCTTTACAAAATAGTACTAATAATTTTTATAGCGAACACATATGATTTTATATTTTAATTTGTTACAATTTTAGTTTATATTAAAAAGTAAAAATAAATCACTCTGTTAGTAGCTTAATGAGTTTAATGACACTCACAGTTTATTCGGTCAATTATGCATGAGTATTTGGTAGTGGCTTAAGCCAAAAAAAAATTAAAGTTGTACCTCCCAATTATGCATGAGTGTTTGGTAGTGGCTTAAGCAAAAAAAAATTAAAGTTGTACCTCCCAATTATGCAGGAGTGTTTGGTAGTGTTTTGTTACTTTTTTTATTTACGAAGCCGTTCCCGGCTGCAGAGTTAAGGAATCGGTGGAGGACTTGGCAGCATAGCATTCAACTTCTAAATATGCTCTTTAAGTTGATCCATCTGAGAGTAGAACAGTTCTTGAATCTCACGATGCGCCTCACGACTCCAGCCAGCGTGATCAACACGAAACGTCGTCGCCGTCTCATTTAGAAGGTCTAGCAGCTTCTCGAAATGTTTTCCAGTTGAACCACCGGCGGCCATGGATGGGAGTGAAATAAATGCAATCTTCTCTCTCTAAAAAGTAGTGATAGATGGGTGTGTTAGAGGAGGTGTGGGACGACAGTCCTTTTCTTCTTATAACCACTCTTTTTAGAAGTTTAAACTTTTAATTCTCTATTTTAGAAAAATTATAGTAAATCTGTTGGAAATGCCTTTAGTTAGCAAAAAAATCGGGTGATGTCATTGTTAGCATGTCAACAAGTTAACTACACTTTTAAATAAACAAAAAGTTTGGGTCAAATCATCAAATGACGATTTTGAAAGTTGGTTCTCCAAAATAAGAATCAAATGAAAGTTAATTTTATTTTGATGCAGTTTTTCCTAATTGGTAATAAGGTCTCACCTTTTGATTCTTTTTATAATCACCAATTCGATTTTATCAAGGGACAAGGCACAAGGGCATTGCCCACCGTAGATTTCCCTAACTATTTTCTAGGATTCTTTAGATTAATCAACAAGTGTATAATAAAAAAAACATTAAAATAAAAGTAGAAAACTAAAACGAAAATGTGTGTAACATAAGGTGATGTTTGGTTTGCAAAATGTATTTGGATAAAGGTAATATCTCAAATGAATTTTATTTTAAATAAACTGAAGTAGAATGTTACCATGTTTGACCACTTGTTTGGTTGACAGACATTAGAATGAAATATATTAATTAATAACAATATGTCTGTTTGGTTCATAAAATGTAGTTTTGAAATTTTAATGAAATGTTGATAAATGAGCAAAATGACCTTTTTGAAAATTTTAAAATTTTAAAACAAAAAATACTTTGAAAAAAAGAGAATGAAATAACTAAAATAAATGAATAAAGGAATAAAAAATATTAAATATTTCAAAAAACATATATATATATATATATATATTAAAAAATAAAAAAGTATTAAATTAAATATAAACTAAACTAAAACAAAAATAAAATAAAAAAAGTATTATATTAAATTAATTATATTATATTTGAATGAACGTATTTGAGATTATGAAAATATATATTTCATTTAATCAATAACCCAACTTACTATGAAGGAGTGTTGAAATATCGTGTTTGTGGAATTTGGGGGAATTTGAAGATTCATGCTTTAGAAAAGAATGAACCAAACGAAAAGATGAAATCTGAACGAATTCAACATTCCAATTTAATTAGATATTTTCACTAAATATAAATAATATAAAATTTTAATTTTGATAATCCCTTTGTACCAAAATAAATGTTTACAATGAAAAAACACATTGTTTTAAAAATATGTAATAATTAGGGGTGTTTCATATGCGTTTTGAACATTTTTCAAAACCGTAAACAGCACCGCATAAACCTCAAACCATACAAAATTGCACCGCAAAATCTGATTGTACACATTTATGCCTACAATCCAATAATCACAAGTTTAAAAATACATTAATAAATCAGCGATAAATGGCTTTAGTCAAAAATAAAAGTTTCAATACATACAATTCCCAAATACATATTGCATAACGAAAAATAATCTAAGTAAAAAATACAAACTTTAAACTATATTGAACGTGTAAGTTGTGACGTGTCCAAAAATACAACATAAATTTTGTTATTAAAACTTGCATGAGCACGTTGGTGTCGCACCAAATAGTGTCGAAGTTTATTGATTCACCTAACGTGGTTAAGCGTGTCCGATATGTAATAGCTATGTGGCGAGAATTAATGTGCATATATATTGTATAATAATTATAAAATTATTATAAAAGATACACTGTGGTACGGTTTGAACCACGGTTTGATAATTACCTTTTTTTTACCAAATGGTCTTGGCCTAGCGGTATCTGAGGCTTCGGCCTCCCAGGAGGTCAGAGGTTCAGACCTCACCAAAGATGAGAAGGGTGTGTGAGTTTATTTGTTGCAACGCCGTAAGTAACTAATTAGGGGTAAAATGAAAAAATAAACATTTATGGTGCGTTTGGTATCGAGAGAGGATGGAACAAAATAGCTGAATATGATAAAACAAGACAAAACAATTGTTCAATGTTTGTTAAAATAATACATATAAAATGAAATTTTTATCCCTACTAAGTTGTTTATATATTTTGATTAATTAATGTAATATATGAAATTATAATCAAATAAATGTTTTTATAACAAATATATTATTAGAAAGTTTTTTTGACAACTAAAATGACCTCAAAATATAAAAAATACTTGTTTTCCAGTTTTATTTTATACCATTGATATTTAATAAATTACAAAAATCAATCAAAATATAGAAACCATATAATATTAATAATATGTGAATAAAAGTAAAATAAGAGTTCAAATAACATAAAATATAATAAATACAAATGTAACGATGATGATATATATGATGTTTCATAAGGGTGCGTTTGGTATGCAGACTGGATGGGACGGGGCGGGACAAAAAAATAGTCCCATGTTTGATATGCCATGGGACAAAAACCAGATGGGACAACATGGGACAAAAACAAGTTTTCATAGGACAAAACTTAACATTTTTTGTTCCACCAAAATAGGTAGAACAACATGGGACTAAAACATAAGATTACTAAAATATCCATTTTTTCCAACGTAACCTAGATCAAAATTATCTCCTCCAGTCCAGTCCCGTCCCGTCCCATCCAGTCCAGTCCCATCCCGTCCCATCTGTAACATCCCAAAAACATAACAGGACAAACACAGCATTGAGTCATAACATTTACAAATCTGGGTCCCAAAATTTCATTACATTCGTCTAAAACTAAGGTTGGCGGAAACAACCTATACACAACTGAGAATATTCTAACTTCTACAAGAGGCACTTGCACCATCTCTAGCTGCATCTGTACTCTATCTTGCTCTTGTTCACTTACCTGAGCCTCCTACTAAAAGCTTACCTGAAAATGGTTTAGTTTTGAAAAGCGAAGGTTAGACCAAAAGGTCTAGTGAATTCCCTCAAAAAACATCATGTAAAACAGTTGGAACGTTTAAACATGATTTATAAATAAACCATAACATCTCATCAAACATGGTACTGCACTGTGTATGGATCACATAAACATTCCGCGATTGGGGCCCCAGCAGACTCCCCTCTCGCCTCTTCCGGAGCCCACGCAAACTCCTCTTCCCGGAGCCTACGCAGATTCCCTTCTACCCGAATAGGAGGAAACGAATTCCAACCTACCGGTCTGTCATACATATCCAGGGGATCATCAGATCCCGAGGACCTCTCTCTGATCCCACAGTGCAGACCGACTCCACATAGCACATCATTCATTTCATAAACATACAACTTTAAATCTTTGTAAATCATCATTCCCATTTCATCATGACAATAAGCTTTCTCAAGTAAACATGCAGTTCATGGAAAATCATGCGTGACAGTTACAAACAGTTCGTGCTCGTAAATGAAACCATAGTCAGTTAAAACATTTAACACTTTACGTCGTAAAAAGGGTTTAGGGAACTCACCTGGCTTGCTCGCTCCAAGACTTCTCACTTACATATCCGATCTTTAGGTGGAACACCTATTATTCATGAAAGTATATCAAAATCTAATAATTTACATTCGGGCTTACTTCCAAATGTACTCTCAATTATCTTATTTGGTAAGTTTCATTTCTAACCCAAACTCGTGTGTTTTAAACTTCCTTTACTGGCCCAAGATATTAATTATGGATTCTTATAATTTAGCCACACTCCGAATCCCATAACTATACCAAATATCGGATTCCAACAATTAGGCCCAAGCTTAATTAATTAATAGGAGTCAAGCCCAACAACCATACGAACCCAATTAATATATATTTCGGATTTCATTAAAATACTAAGACCCACAACAAATGCTTTCCACATCCATGAATTTATTATGGGACCTAAGTTTGGATTTGCATTTAAGATAAATATGGATTTAGAGTGGTCATCTATGGTCCAGCTTGCTCACGTGGCCCCTCCTTGAAATACCAAACTGCTCTCATGACCTTAATCTATTAATGACTAATCAAAATGGATCATGTGGCCCAAGTGGACTAAACTAATATCCATCACGTGGCTAGGAAATAAATTCGGTCATTATGGTCCACTCACAAACTCTTGGCCCAATGATGGACATTATCGGAACTTGCTGGACATTACCGGTATATTGCGATTACGATCAGAAACCCACATAAACATTTGATTTAACTTTGACAATATGAATTAGAATAAAAACTCTATTAATACCCTTAATTGATTTTCTCAGCTTACATAGCTGAGAGCAACAAGAAACCTAACAAATCTAACATTTCATGCAAAAGAGAAATACACAAGGGAATGGTTTCTTACCAGATTAAAACCTCATGAAACGGGAACCACTGCCAAACTATCTTCTTCTTCTTCCTTGTTTCTCTCTGTCTCTCGTCGTCTCTCTCTCGCAACCTCTTTCTCTAGTCGTCTCTCTCTCTCTCTCTCGCAGCAGGTTACACACATACACTGTAACAACCCAATTTCTAGTAGGTTTGTAAGTTCAGTGGTCAAAGTGGAAGAAATGAAAGTTTTGTAAGGGACTTAAGTGAAATTAGTGGATGATATAAATAGGGACCATTTCCCTAGGCTTTCTTTCATATTAGAACTCTGTGTGCATTGTTGGCGGCTGAAGAAGAAATCGACTCTCAAATCGTAAAGAGAAGCTTTCGTGTTTTTGGTAAGAAAACCTTCTTTTAATGTCGATTCTTGCATAGTATTTAGCTAGATAAATCAGATTTTTTAGTTGTTCTTCATGCTTTAATTGAGTTAATGTTTAGGAACACTCTAATGGATTTTAAATCTAGTAATCAGACTGTTAATCAAGTGAAATCCAATTGATTTTAAGATGCGTGTTTGCTAAAGAGTTTTATGAAGCAAATATTGCGAGTAAGAAGGTATTGTATATCCTCGCTAATCGATTTGTGGTTAGAGAGAAATCAGTGTGGCGCAAAGTGCACCAAGTTTGGCGCAAACCAAGCTTGGCGCAAAACTGATCTGGCGCAATTAATTAAAATGGGGTCTCGTGGCTTAAGAAGGGTTTTTGTATATGATGGGATGATGGCATCGTGTGATTGGTGAACCGAAGTCCACAAAGGAAATGAAATTCATATTGGGGTCATGTGAATGGCACGTGGTTGGATATTTGATTTCTTTTTTAAATGAATCCATTAGTCTATGAAGAACTAACCGAAATCCTTTTTATTTCTTCTTCCATCTTGGGCCAATTGATTATTAAAAGAAATGGGGCGATTAGTTTGCTCAATCTAAAGTATTTGGGCTTAGACTTATTTAAGATCCGATAATGTTAAAAGATCCATTATGTATTAATGATCCGAAATAATTATTTATGTTCAGATTAGAGAAGGATCTAGTATCAGGAGATGAGTTGGTACTAATTTAATTGTACGATATGATTTAGGTATAAAATTGGTTCAGAACGAGTCACGTGTTAGGAAATTTACTGCTATCAGGTGAGTTCCCTAAACCATTTTTATGACGTAAAGTATTAAATGTTTTCTTTACTGATTATGGTTCTTAACGAGCATGAAAAGTTTACAAGCTGATATGCATGTTTCTCACGAACGTACTTATTTATATCTAAAAGACAGTCTGACATGATGAAATGAAATGCATGAATTGTAAGGATTCTATTTTACATGCTTTATGAAACGTATGTGCATGCTATGTGGTGTCGGTCTGCACTGTGGGATCAGAGAGAGATCCTCGGGGTCTGATGATCCCTTGGATATGTATGACAGATCGGTAGGTTGGAATTCGTTTCCTCCTATCCGGATAGAGGGGAGTCTGCGTAGGCTCAGGGAAGGGGAGTTTGCGTAGGCTCCGGAAGAGGTGAAAGAGGAGTCTGCTTGGGCCCCGATCGCGGATGGTTATGTGATCCAATACACAGTGCCGTACCATATGTGATGTTTTATGATTTATGATTCATTTTAACAAAATGATTTCCTATTGTTTATACATGTTGTTTTACAGAGGGAATTCACTAGACCTTTTGGTCTAACCCTCGCTCTTCAAAAACTAAACCATTTTCAAGTAAGCGGGTTACGAGTTCATTTAGTAAGAACTGAGAGATGGCAAGAGGAATCGGAACTTAGAGCAACTCTAAGATTTGGACTATGATGACTATAGATATAACTCTCGGTTGTGGATTAGAATCTTCCGCTGTCAAGATTTGTTTAGTATAGTTAGATGATGTTTAAAAGACCAGTTATTTATGTAATTCGAATGCCTATTCTATGTTATTGCACGATCATGTTTTTGTGTAACATCCCAAAAATACAAGCAAATTTAAAATTTTAAATAAACAATTCATTTATAACAACTCATTAAATGAGCCCAATGTTTCGGTTGCAAACTCATAATTAATATCTTTATAATAAAAACCAGCGGAATAAACGTTAATTATTAAAACCATAAAGCAACCAGCTCTCCTCGCGCGCCAGTGTGTACCCGTCACGCCTTAGAGCCACTCGCACCTGAAACCACAATTTATTGGGAAAGGGTAAGCACGAAGCTTAGTGAATTCAAACACCATAAATAATACAGTTATTCCACACTACCCCTAAAACAGATAGTGACACATAAACGATCATACAGGTCTACGAACAAATCATAAACATGTATATCCACAACCACCCGCCTAAGAGGCACAAGTCGGTCCCACCGACCACATGATAACATCTTCGGCCCCGCCGAACCCCCGGTCCCACCGAGTCTCTACGCCACCCGCGTATAAAACCTCCGGCCCCGCCGTGTTGGAATCGTTCAGATCATCGATTCCATTCAGATTTGACATCCTTGTCGATCTCCTCATGAATCTGTCAAAAGTCTTCTGTTTTACACAGTGCTGTGTGTGTGTATCTTCGCAGAAAAGAAAACAAGAGAACAAGGGTAATATGTACAAACTGATTACTTTATTCACACAGGTTTAATACATATATATACATCATGAATCAGTGCCTTGTGAACCAACACAATGCTTCACAATCTGGCGCCAATTATAACTGCCTATAACCACCTTGCAGTTAGTCATTTTCCACTTATGATTACATAATAATATAGATACTAACTAATGTTTCTAAGTTTAGATTAAATCATTAGTTTCCAACATTCCCCCTAATGATTTAATCGAAACCTCTGATGCTTGATCAGTCTATGATGAAATCATTATCTTCTTTCCTGCAGCAGTCTTCATTCTTCACGGGTCCTTCTATGCCGGTATCTTCAACCCCTCCGGGTATGTCTTCTCCTTTTGGTAGTCCTATAGCCTCACTCTTTCCTGCACCTGCATCCACTTCTGCCTCTGGTGCTGCACCCTTGCTATCTCCTGCAATTCGTGCTAACTCAACCTTCGAGTGTCTCTTGGCTATCTCATAGTAAGCCTCCAAAAGTCCAAGGTGTGTCATGTACACCTTCTTGATACCTTCTGCATAATAACTTGAAAAACCCAAAGCTTTTGCTACATCTTCCCACTTGTCTTTTGTGGTCACATACACATGTCCTCCAAAGCCTTGTACGGTTAAATAAACGTCCAACAAACATATTTCAACTCCATGTATCTCAACAGGAGTAATTCTTTCTTCACAATCCAAGTAGTCTTTATAAAACCACTCCACTAATTTTTCAAAATGCTTCTTAATGAGATCCTTACAATCTTCCTTGATCTCATCATCGCTGACCATCTTCATAAAACCTATCACGCTCTCAAATTCACTTTTGGTTGGCATCTTTCCAACCCTTTTACCATTTAAAATCTCCTCTCTTGATAATTCATCACATGAATTGTAATACTTAAATACTTCATTGATTGCCTTCTCTTGTATGCAATCTAATTGGTGCAAGTCTTCGTTCTTGCACATCCAGTCCATATTACTATCACTATCATTGATCTCCTCTTCATCTTTATCGGTCATGCTTTCACTATCACTGAATTTCTCTTTATTACACTCCTCTTCAAAGGCTCTCTCTAGAATGACTTTTGTGTTTTGGAATCTCACCCTGAATCCTTGCACAATTAATTGTTGAAGGCTCAACACATTTAGTGCACAATTAGGCACTAAATAAACGCCCGCTATTAGATAGTTTCTTGCCTCGGTTGACACCACAACTTCACCAAAACCTTCAACTTTAATTTCCATACTACTTGTGCCAATAGAACCTTTCTTGAAATGCTTAAACAAACTTATATTTGCTGTCATATGGCGTGGATACTCATCTGATATATACCAGATTTCGTTCCACCCACTTTCATCCGACCCGACTACGGTCCAAATTGGTGAGGGTATTATTAATTTATCGGAAAAAGTCCTCGTTATCTTCTTCTTCGATTTTATACACCCTCCTAATTCTTGTGAATTCCTTTCCTTAAAGTAAATTCTTTTATTCATGTTCGGACAACTCCAATACATATGTCCACGAGAAAAACAGAGATAACACCGCGCTTTCTTCATTTTTCTACTCAAGAACAACGAGGGCTGCAGTTTACTTACCGAGAAATCGGTTTCACGAAGGTTCAAACGATCCAGTCTCTTTAAGACTTCTTTCCTTCGTAGATGCCACAGGTTCCTTTTGAATTGATCGCTGTCCTTTGCATCGTAATCATGAGTTTCTTCAATCCTAGAATTTTCGGTTTCACCATCAATACTTCCCACAGATCGGCCCAACCTTGGGCTCTGATACCAATTGTTGGAATCGTTCAGATCATCGATTCCATTCAGATTTGACATCCTTGTCGATCTCCTCATGAATCTGTCAAAAGTCTTCTGTTTTACACAATGCTGTGTGTGTGTGTATCTTCGCAGAAAAGAAAACAAGAGAACAAGGGTAATATGTACAAACTGATTACTTTATTCACACAAGTTTAATACATATATATACATCATGAATCAGTGCCTTGTGAACCAACACAATGCTTCACAATCTGGCGCCAATTATAACTGCCTATAACCACCTTGCAGTTAGTCATTTTCCACTTATGATTACATAATAATATAGATACTAACTAATGTTTCTAAGTTTAGATTAAATCATTAGTTTCCAACACGCCGGACCCTCGGTCCCACCGAGTCTCTACGCCACCCGCGTATAAAACCTCCGGCCCCGCCGGACCCTCGGTCCCACCGAGTTAACATGGCAACATAGTATCAACTAGACACCCCACTATCTAGTTCCACAACACAATCACATAAAGCTACCACACACGTACTACAGCAATGATAAAACAACTATTATTAGATATAGTGAGAGAACTCACCTCGAGTGCGCGCCTAGCTTAATAATACAATTCAAGCTTCACAATTACGGTCAACTCCCAGCACCTAAACGCATGTTAAAACGTGTCAATACGAGACTCGGACCCTATGACACGACACACGCTTACACCGTCACTAAAACTAATTTCCGTTCTCACAAAACAGGTCTGTTCGGGACCTGTTTCGACCCCCTTTAAACCCAGAAAAATCCCAATATTATTTCATGACCAGAAAGTACTCTGAGATAGGGTTTCAAAGACATATTATACGCCTCCTAACGATTTTTCTACATTTAATTACGGATTTTATAAGATCAGCCCGCAGAACAGCGAAAAACAGCACTTATCAGTATAAAACGACGATTTGGCCTAAGTTACGTTCCGAACTGGATTTTGCACAAAACACAGAAAAGTTTATAGACTCAAAAAGGGAACTTTTGGCACCGAAATCACCCCAATCCGAGTTATGAGGAGAAAGTTACAGCTTACGCAAAACAGTGACAAAACTGCAGTTTCTTTTACATAAAATGACGATTCACAGAACTTACGACCACTTTTTCGCCCAGCTAGAGGCCGAACCAGTTTTCCGCTAAAACACGGAAAACGTGCCTGACCCCGAGCTTGAACCGTGGGCGCCAGTTTCGGCTCAAACGGAGTTACGACGGAAAAGTTATGAGTATACGAAAACTGGACAGCACACTTAGAATTTTCATAAAAAGATAACTTTATAAACGGTTCGCGTTCGGCTTAACGGTTCAGGTTGCCACTAGGGCTGGACACCCCACGCACCACCCACTGCCACCTCCGGCAGTGGTGGTCGGCGGCGGCGGCGGCCACCGCCGGTGGTGGTTTCACGGCGACATCAAAGAAACGACAAGGGGAGGGAAAACACTTACCTACGACGACGTCTCACCACCACAACCAAACCTCTCTCTCGATCTCCGACGAAACCAGGGTGTGGCGACCTCCGGCGATAGCAGCAACGGCGGCGAGAGGGGCTGCCGCTGCGTTCTTCCCTCTCCTCTCTCTCTTTCTCGCGATCTCTCTTTCTCTCTTCGTTTCTTCACTCTCTATCTCACTCTCTTCTCGTTTCTTTCTCACTGCCGCACCACACGAGACAAAGGAAGGGGCAAATAGGGTTGCAGAATTGTTGGTTAGCTTGGCTTACAAGGGGAAGAAAAAACGAGATAGAAATCTCGGCCATGGGCCGAGACCCATGCAAGATTTCCCAAAATTGCACCTATGGTCCCTTGAAAATCCAAGACTCTTCACCATCCACCATTAATATATTGATCTTAGCATTTTGGTCCTCTTTAACACCAATCCACTAACCAAGAATAATTAAAGGCAACAATTTAAAATGGTTTAAAGATTTATTACGCATTTGGTCCAACTTGCTAACCCCGTTAGTAAAGATTCGCTAAAAGAACGATATTAACGCAATTAATTAAAATATATATAAATATACCGGGACACGGGCTTTACAACTCTCCCCCACTTGGATTAGACTTCGCCCTCGAAGTCTCTGCCTACGAATAGCTCCAGATAGTTCTCCCGCATAACATTCTCGGGTTCCCAATCCACTTGGACCCCTTTCGGTGTTGCCACTGGACTTTCACTAACTGGAATCTAAATTTCTCACACCGCCTTATAAAATTTCTCGAATACATTTCTTACCAACAAAACTCCTTCAAGAACATTGAAATTAAGATCAGAAGAACACTCCAACAACTGGAATCATTCCTAGTCAAACGACTTTGGTTGTCCCCCAACCTTAGACATTCCATACATCCCGAGTCAAATCTCAAGTTCTAACCACTCTAAAGCTGCTCACCAGTATACTCTACAGGATACTCGATTACGATCCCTCCCATCATTAATTGACGATTAACTTCTACGAATTCTAATAGACTCCAAAGATTTTCAATAACTTATATTAACAAAACATCGACCCCCTGCCGAACATCGGTCCAACCGATTACAATAACAAACATCGGCCACCCGCCGAACATCGGTCCAACCGATTACAATAACAAACATCGGCCACCCGTCGAACATCGGTCCAACCGATTACAATAACAAACATCGGCCACCCGCCGAACATCGGTCCAACCGATTACAATAACTCACATAAGTGTGGTATTATCCTAGACACTAACACAAATAGATATCCCCCACTACCAAATCAACTAACACACACGTAGATCATTCCACCACAACCATTCATCACAAGTGATCATTTCAGGGTTACTACTACCATCACCATGATTATCTTAACATCAGCTACAACTCTCCGATTATACTAAAGGTGTTTGGCCTCAAGCCCAAAAGTCGACACCTAACTATACCACCTACCTCGAAATGGTTGATGCGCATTTATTCTCTTAATAACCAAAGGGCATCAATCCCTTAACCGATACTATTCGGCCTACAGTACTAACGCGCGTGGAATACCTACCTTCCACCGTCGACGTATCATCCACACTTGCTCTACGAAGCCAAGTCACACCGTATCGAGGATACACCTTGACGTCTACCTCCCAGGTAACGCCTCAAGACCCAGCACACCGGAACTACCTCCCAGGTAAGTGCCCACAACTATATCCTCCTAGTACTTACTAGAAAGTCTAGGTTAAAACACATGAATACCGGGGTCCCACCCCGAGATACCCAACCGACCATTACCAACGACTGACTAACGTGTCTAAGGATCCAAAGCAAACAGCCTACCAACAACATGCCTATTCCGGATTGACTCACTCACCCAAACATGTAAACACTCAACGTGCAAAGAATGCCAAACGGTGCGACAAAAACAACTCATCAACTAGACTCCACATCGAGCCATTAAAACCGGGCAATTGGCCCATGACTAACTCCAGGTCAAAACCGAGCAAAATGCTCCACGCTTGCTAGACCCATAAGTCGGTCAAAAACGCGTTTAAATAAAGTCTAAGCAAGCAATACTCTAAAATCAACATTAGCCACAAAACTCAACACGGTTTACACAAAAGAGTTTTCCAAAAGGACTCACACCCTTAAAATTCTCAAAATGACACATAACACTTAAAAGCACATTTCCCCAAATGGTTTACAAAATCATTTACAAAATATTTTCAACATCAGGATTTTCATCTCAAAAAGATCGTATGTAATAAAACTACTATTACCTGATCGATAGTTACGCAAAACTGGACACGCTCGTCCCACATAGGAAAATCATGTTGAAAATCGTTCCATTGCAGTTCAGTTTACTCACACAAAAGCAAGCGTAATAAATAATTTCTTTAAAATGAACCGCCTCGATTCCAGTATGGATTGACTCATGACGTGCACTTAAAGTAACCGATTGACCTTAAACAGGGTGCGACAAAGGTGTGCACATAATTCAAAATAAGTTTCACGACATTTGATTCAAAAATTCTTCTTTTTAATCATAGAAATGACGTGGCACAGGGTTCGCCACAAATTTTTCGCGCGTCAGCTAATCACACAAAACGATGACACGGTTTACAAATATATTTTTGTTAAAACACAACTGTCTCGTGTAAGTTTCAAACTTGAAGACAGAAACCAGTCCGCTTCTATTAATTGGAAATATCGACTAAAACCTCATAAAATCTCAAACTGGGGGCAGGCATGCTAGCTTGTAACACTTCCTCAAGTTTCGTACTTGGGACATATAACGTCAAAACATTATAGTTTAAAAATGTATTTATCGAAAATGCTCAAAATACTCGTTTCCTCCAAAGCAAAAGTTTTTAATTTCCCCCAAAAAAAAATGATCGGTAATTCTAAATTAACCGAATGTCAAAAATTTACGTATTTATATTTCCAAAATATAACACATTGTAATCGTATGCATGATGTTCACAACATTAAAACACTCCTTGGATCAAATGGTCTTTCATTTCGACAAAAAGGAACTAAAACATTTTAATGCACGACTCGTTCATCAAAATGTCGAGAACAAAGGTTACCCCAGTATGCATACCCCTAAGTCGATAAATCGCATTTTCATGGAAATGTCAATAAAACCTTTAGCTGACTAAAAAGCGCACTAAACAACTCCTTATGAAATGTTACCAAAATTCCTCCATGCATCACTTATGTCACGCATGAATCAATCCACACACTGAACTATTTGCAATAAAACACTTAGTAATACAAACTCTCGAACGAAAAGTTAAGCGACACTGGAATTCCAAACTCATTTTAAACAAATCACCAAAATAGCCTTCATACAGACATCGTGGAATGTAACTTTTCATCTCAACTCTAACACATGTGGAGGAGTTCCAATGTTAGATTCTCAATCCGTAGTCACTTACCCAACATCTTAACCACCACCAAAACACGGATAATATCGTACCCGAAAGAATCGTTGGAAAAATAACGAAAATGAGACAAATTCCAACAAAGTTTGCACTCCCGTGATAAAACGATTTCATACACTTTCAAAACCATATATCAAAATCTTGTGCGTGTGCTGAGCAGTTCCCAAAATTCCAAAACACCGTCCATACAAAGATTTGAAACACAAGAATTTGTTAATGCAATCTTATTTTCAAAATAACTTCGTGCATGACTCATTCGGCATTCAACGTCTCGACCCCTACTACTCCGAAACTCTCCGGTCTACTATTGTCATCCATACATTTAAACCTCTTAAGGCAAGTTGGGAAATCACATCAAATCATCTTACGGGTTTTCCACAAATCAAAGTCGGCTCTATGAGCCTATGACCCTAGCACAATCTTCCATCTTGGCCCGAAATGATCTGCTTACAACAATTATCATCCTTATCGTCGCTCCAAGTGACTAATATTAGAATCGTCTTTCTATTCCAACGACTACTAGTTTAGGACCTTCATCACTACCCCCAACGATCATCACCTCAAAACACTTCGAGTACACACCTGTACTAGTAGGTTTACTATAGTTGTTCCTCCTTGTGATGGCTATTCTGGGTAGACAATACAACGCGTTATTAGCACATAATAACTCATACTAACAACACTCACGCTCAACTCCTTGGATTCCTCTTGACTTCCCCGACTCGAGCATTGATCCTGTGCCTCCGGTAGTAGGAGCTCTACTACTACCATCCACACCTATCATCGCCCGTTCCGAGTTCCATCCCAAGGGGTCCAAGTAGTTTCTCGCCGAAACTATACACATATGCCCGCACCGGCATATGTACACACTCTTCCTAGCTCCCTAGGAATTCCATCCAAACCATTACCCTTGCCACTGCCAAATCCCTAATAGCAAGCAGCAGACATGCAATACAGTGTAACAAGCATCAAGCAAATTAGCATACATACTCCTATGTTCTAGAAAGCAATCTAGCACACGTACTCATACATAAACACCCTTCCCAGCTCTCTAGGAACTTCCTCTTATCCCACTACCCTTGCTACTACCGATCCCTACTAATTATAACGGGTGACCTCGCGAATACCCGATTATATGCAGTGCGAAACAAATAGACAGTCGAATACAAAACTCTATCCTAGAACGGTTGGACTCAAACAAGAGCTGCGCAATAGAACTAAATCGAATATTCTAAGGCTATAAATCTCTTACTGCATACAACCTAGAGGGCATCCACTTAGTAACCTATCATAATTAGCATAAATTCCTAATAGCAAGCATTACAACATACAGCATAGTGTCCACAACAGGCAATCTAGCATGCATACTCTATGATCTAGAAAGCAATAAAACACTAAGCATTGTACCTTTCCCTTCGGCTCCGGCTGACTGTACACACTGCGCCCTCGATCACCGTTTCTCAAACGGGTTTTCCTTTCTTTTATTTTCCAAAAATTTTAAAGAAAATTTTATAGCCGCAAACTTGAGATCAAACACACCGAAATGCGTTTGATTCACTCAAGCCGTGCTCTGATACCAAGTTGTAACATCCCAAAAATACAAGCAAATTTAAATTTTTAAATAAACAATTCATTTATAACAACTCATTAAATGAGCCCAATGTTTCGGTTGCAAACTCATAATTAATATCTTTATAATAAAAACCATCGGAATAAACGTTAATTATTAAAACCATAAAGCAACCAGCTCTCCTCGCGCGCCAGTGTGTACCCGTCACGCCTTAGAGCCACTCGCACCTGAAACCATAATTTATTGGGAAAGGGTAAGCACGAAGCTTAGTGAATTCAAACACCATAAATAATACAGTTATTCCACACTACCCCTAAAACAGATAGTGACACATAAACGATCATACAGGTCTACGAACAAATCATAAACATGTATATCCACAACCACCCGCCTAAGAGGCACAAGTCGGTCCCACCGACCACATGATAACATCTTCGGCCCCGCCGAATCCCCGGTCCCACCGAGTCTCTACGCCACCCGCGTATAAAACCTCCGGCCCCGCCGGACCCTCGGTCCCACCGAGTCTCTACGCCACCCGCGTATAAAACCTCCGGCCCCGCCGGACCCTCGGTCCCACCGAGTCTCTACGTACGCCACCCGCGTATAAAACCTCCGGCCCCGCCGGACCCTCGGTCCCACCGAGTTAACATGGCAACATAGTATCAACTAGACACCCCACTATCTAGTTCCACAACACAATCACATAAAGCTACCACACACGTACTACATCAATGATAAAACAACTATTATTAGATATAGTGAGAGAACTCACCTCGAGTGCGCGCCTAGCTTAATAATACAATTCAAGCTTCACAATTACGATCACCTCCCAGCACCTAAACGCATGTTAAAACGTGTCAATACGAGACTCGGACCCTATGACACGACACACGCTTACACCGTCACTAAAACTAATTTCCGTTCTCACAAAACAGGTCTGTTCGGGACCTGTTTCGACCCCCTTTAAACCCAGAAAAATCCCAATATTATTTCATGACCAGAAAGTACTCTGAGATAGGGTTTCAAAGACATATTATACGCCTCCTAACGATTTTTCTACATTTAATTACGGATTTTATAAGATCAGCCCGCAGAACAGCGAAAAACAACACTTATCATTATAAAACGACGATTTGGCCTAAGTTACGTTCCGAACTGGATTTTGCACAAAACACAGAAAAGTTTATAGACTCAAAAAGGGAACTTTTGGCACCGAAATCACCCCAATCCGAGTTACGAGGAGAAAGTTACAGCTTACGCAAAACAGTGACAGAACTGCAGTTTCTTTTACATAAAATGACGATTCACAGAACTTACGACCACTTTTTCGCCCAGCTAGAGGCCGAACCAGTTTTCCGCTAAAACAAGGAAAACGTGCCCGACCCCGAGCTTGAACCGTGGGCGCCAGTTTCGGCTCAAACGGAGTTACGACGGAAAAGTTATGAGCATACGAAAACTGGACAGCACACTTAGAATTTTCATAAAAAGATAACTTTATAAACGGTTCGCGTTCGGCTTAACGGTTCAGGTTGCCACTAGGGCTGGACACCCCACGCACCACCCACTGCCACCTCCGGCAGTGGTGGTCGGCGGCGGCGGCGGCCACCGCCGGTGGTGGTTTCACGGCGACATCAAAGAAACGACAAGGGGAGGGAAAACACTTACCTACGACGACGTCTCACCACCACAACCAAACCTCTCTCTCGATCTCCGACGAAACCAGGGTGTGGCGACCTCCGGCGATAGCAGCAGCGGCGGCGAGAGGGGCTGCCGCTGCGTTCTTCCCTATCCTCTCTCTCTTTCTCGCGATCTCTCTTTCTCTCTTCGTTTCTTCACTCTCTATCTCACTCTCTTCTCGTTTCTTTCTCACTGCCGCACCACACGAGACAATGGAATGGGCAAATAGGGTTGCAGAATTGTTGGTTAGCTTGGCTTACAAGGGGAAGAAAAAACGAGATAGAAATCTCGGCCATGGGCCGAGACCCATGCAAGATTTCCCAAAATTGCACCTATGGTCCCTTGAAAATCCAAGACTCTTCACCATCCACCATTAATATATTGATCTTAGCATTTTGGTCCTCTTTAACACCAATCGACTAACCAAGAATAATTAAAGGCAACAATTTAAAATGGTTTAAAGATTTATTACGCATTTGGTCCAACTTGCTAACCCCGTTAGTAAAGATTCGCTAAAAGAACGATATTAACGCAATTAATTAAAATATATATAAACATACCGGGACACGGGCTTTACATTTTGGGACGTTACAAATGGTATCGGAGCCTTAGTTTAAGGGATTTAGGTGACCATTGGAAGTTTAAAGAAGATGATGGGGGTATTAGTCAAAATGTGGTGGGATAGATGTGAGATCCTTAAAGAATGTGAGCTGCTGCTTTTATGTGAACGAATTGTCTGAGAAAGTAAAGGTTAGAGAATTAAAGGATGTGTAGTGACGTCGAACTCTGGAGTCGGTTCGAGATGTTTTTGGTCAAAAGCCTTAAGTTAGAATTTTAGTGTAACCGTTTGGTTACGTGTAGTAATGAGAAAGTATTTTCAGCTCGGGAATGGTCATAATAAGTAAGTAATGTTAGTGGGCGATGCTCCACGCTAACGTGGGGAGATGAAGATAGGATGTCAGAATAAGTAAGTAATTCGGGAGTAGTAAACTTGTCAGTAATGCCGATAGGTGCAGTGTTGTGTAGATCGTCATTGATAAGTGTGCGAACTTTTGGAAAGAGTATTGAGGAAGAAAATTGTGTATGATTCTTGTGCAGGAAAGAAGTGGTTAAGACGACTGAACGAGTTAAGTTAGTGACTTTGTGAGAAATGTTTGATTGAGTGGGCGTGCATCGATTAAGCTAGTGAGAATAGCATGGTGTGACCAGGGTTACTCCACCTAGTGGAGTGAGGATAACCGGAGTGATGTTTTATGACTGATTGAACGTGGCAATCAGCGAGAAACTTGGTGTGTTTTAGGATAAGTTTATTGTGAATATGGAGTGGTGAAGTGGTGAGGATATGAGAGTTGGGTGACGAACTGTGGTCAAGGTGGTCCGAGAAAGGGAAAAGTTATGTGCATAGACGATTGTTGGTTGGAAGGAGTAGTCAAGGATTCTTGTATTTCGATGAAGGAACTCAGGGTTGTGAGTTGTCGGGATGTACAGGGTTGGCCTTGTGCCAAGCTGTCAAGTGAGTGATTGGTTCTTAGTAAATGAATATCGTGATGTAGTGGGGGATTCTGCCAAGTTCCTCCTTAAGGGAAGTAAAGATGCATGAGAAGCCTTATTTAATCATCTATTGTTAAGACCGATCGAATAGGGACAGTAACCTACGAGTTAGAGGACCGTAAGAAATTAAGGGAGTGCACCCAATGCTCCTTGTTTTGAATTTTTTTAAGGTGTTTGACTTGGTCAGGAGTGGCATTACCTTGGGGAAGCGTCAGTTTTGGGTGTGGGCAAGATACCCGCATCTTTTCCAATAAGGAATTCCGGGGACGTAATTCTTTTAAGGGGGGAGTGTTGTAACAACCCAATTTCTAGTAGGTTTGTAAGTTCAGTGGTCAAAGTGGAAGAAATGAAAGTTTTGTAAGGGACTTAAGTTCAATTAGTGGATGATATAAATAGGGACCATTTCCCTAGGTTTTCTTTCATATTAGAACTCTGTGCATTGTTGGCGGCTGAAGAAGAAATCGACTCTCAAATCGTAAAGAGAAGCTTTCGTGTTTTTGGTAAGAAAACCTTCTTTTAATGTCGATTCTTGCATAGTATTAAGCTAGATAAATCAGATTTTTAAGTTGTTCTTCATGCTTTAATTGAGTTAATGTTTAGGAACACTCTGATGGATTTTAAATCTAGTAATCGGACTGTTAATCAAGTGAAATCCAATTGATTTTAAGATGCGTGTTTGCTAAAGAGTTTTATGAAGAAAATATTGCGAGTAAGAAGGTATTGTATATCCTCGCTAATCGATTTGTGGTTAGAGAGAAATCAGTGTGGCGCAAAGTGCACCAAGCTTGGCGCAAACCAAGCTTGGCGCAAAACTGATCTGGCGCAATTAATTAAAATGGGGTCTCGTGGCTTAAGAAGGGTTTTTGTATATGATGGGATGATGGCATCGTGTGATTGGTGAACCGAAGTCCACAAAGGAAATGAAATTCATATTGGGGTCATGTGAATGGCACGTGGTTGGATATTTGATTTCTTTTTTTAAATGAATCCATTAGTCCATGAAGAACTAACCGAAATCCTTTTTATTTCTTCTTCCATCTTGGGCCAATTGATTATTAAAAGAAATGGGGCGATTAGTTTGCTCAATCTAAAGTATTTGGGCTTAGACTTATTTAAGATCCGGTAATGTTAAAAGATCCATTATGTATTAATGATCCGAAATAATTATTTATGTTCAGATTAGAGAAGGATCTAGGATCAGGAGATGAGTTGATACTAATTTAATTGTACGATATGATTTAGGTATAAAATCGGTTCAGAACGAGTCACGTGTTAGGAAATTTACTGCTATCAGGTGAGTTCCCTAAACCCTTTTTATGACGTAAAGTATTAAATGTTTTCTTTACTGATTATGGTTCTTAACGAGCATGAAAAGTTTACAAGCTGATATGCATGTTTCTCACGAACGTACTTATTTATATCTAAAAGACAGTCTGACATGATGAAATGAAATGCATGAATTGTAAGGATTCTATTTTACATGCTTTATGAAACGTATGGGCATGCTATGTGGTGTCGGTCTGCACTGTGGGATCAGAGAGAGATCCTCGGGGTCTAATGATCCCTTGGATATGTATGACAGATCGGTAGGTTGGAATTCGTTTCCTCCTATCCGGATAGAGGGGAGTCTACGTAGGCTCCGGGAAGGGGAGTTTGCGTAGGCTCCGGAAGAGGCGAAAGGGGAGTCTGCTTGGGCCCCGATCGCGGATGGTTATGTGATCCAATACACAGTGCAGTACCATATGTGATGTTTTATGATTTATGATTCATTTTAACAAAATGATTTCCTATTGTTTATACATGTTGTTTTACGGAGGGAATTCACTAGACCTTTTGGTCTAACCCTCGCTCTTCAAAAACTAAACCATTTTCAAGTAAGCGTGTTACGAGTTCATTTAGTAAGAACTGAGAGATGGCAAGAGGACTCGGAACTTAGAGCAACTCTAAGATTTGGACTATGATGACTATAGATATAACTCTCGGTTGTGGATTAGAGTCTTCCGCTGTCAAGATTTGTTTAGTATAGTTAGATGATGTTTAAAAGACCAGTTATTTATGTAATTCGAATGCCTATTCTATGTTATTGCACGATCATGTTTTTGGGACGTTACATACACACAACATTCTTTCATTTAACTCTCTTTTCTTTCTTCTCTCGATGTGCAGTACACACACACAACCTTCATTTCTTTCCTCTTCTTTCTCCTCACGAAAACAAACACACATGGCCTTCCATGGCTTTTTTTTCTTTCATTCTGCCTTTCTCTCTCTCGACGACAGCAGCAGCCACACACACACCTAACCCTAGAACAATTAATTGCTTTCTAAATTTCCAGCAAAAGCGGCGCACATGAATAGGGGAATTAGTTTCCCAATTTTCAATTTTTGCCCCCAAACTTTTCATAATAAACACTTTCATACCTTATTTTCCATTTAGAAGAAAATGCTCATTTTGGGTTATTACACCATCCAATCCAGTACCAAACGCTACCTAATGGTCATCTTGCAAAAACAATAATAAGTTAAATAAAATAAAGTACAAGGAAATAAGTGAGAAAAGGTAACAAAAAATTGTAGAGGGAGCAAAAGCAAAGTAGGAACAAAAACAATTAATAATAATAATAATAATAATAATAATAATAATAATAATAAATAAAGCTAAACTTGCATAAACAAGGCATTAAAAATAACCCGTATAGGATTAGCTTAATTAGTAGGGAAAATTGCATTAAAATGGAAAAAACTTTCGCTTGATTCCTATTTTAGAGAACCAACTCTAGAACTCATCATTTAAGGGTCCGGAATCAAACTTTTTGTTTATTTAAGGGTTTGATTAACCTGTCGAAGTAATTTATTATTCTTTAGCAAGTAATAATTAAAAATATATTAGGTGGATATTATTTTACCCAATCATCATTAGTATTAAAAAGAAGAAGATAAACAACTCAAAATCATAGATCGAAGACTCCTCCCACTCGGTTTCCCAGTCGTCATTGCTTTACCGGTTTCCCTTGCCTGCAACACCAGTTTTCACGCAAACCCTCATCCTCCGAAAACTCGTACCCCACCATTGGGAATGCTCTTAGAGCATCTCCAACAACATTGTTAAAATAGAAAAAATGGGTTTTTGTTTGCTATTTTTTTTCAACAGCATTGCTATCTTGTTTGCTAAAATAGAGATTTATGGAGAAATCTCTAAATATAGAGAATTCTCTATAATTCTCTAAATAGGAGAGCGAAATAATTATTTTATTCAACTCAAATAACATAATTCTTTTATCATTTTATATTAAGTTTTTTTTAAAGTGTATAAATTAGATAATATTATATTAATATAATTGGTGTTAAAATCTCTAAAATAACAAAGCTGTTGGAGATGAATGTAACTCTTTTTAGAAATTTTAACTTTTAATTCTCTATGTTAGAAAAATTATAGCAAATCTGTTGGAGATGCTCTTAGTTAGCAAATGTAACACCCCAAAATGGGGCAAATAAATGAATAAGAAAAGAAAAGGGAGAAGGAAAATAAAATAAAATGATTTTTAGTTTATTTGACAAAAAATGTGAAGAAAAGTATTTAGAGGGGCCAAATCTGCCATTTAGTTAAATTGGTAAGTTACTAAGGCTGCGTTTGGTTGCAGGACAGGAGTGGAACAGAACAGAACAAGGGCTCTTGTCCCATGTTTGGCGTGACTTAAGATGGAACTATTCAGAACTAAGTAGAACAAACATGGAACAAGTGTGTTCCACCAAAAACCATGGAACTAAGTAGAACAAGGATTTTTTGACAAAAATACCCCCTTCTTCTTCTTTGTTTCCTACCGCCACCACCACCACCACCGCCACCACCACCGCCACCACCACCGCCACCGCCACCACCGCCGCCACCACCACAGCCACCACCACCGCTGCCACCACCGTCGCCACCACCACCCCCCAGCCACCACCACCGCCACCACCACCGCTGCCACCACCACCACCACCGCTGCCACCACCGCCACCGCCACCACCACCACCGCTGCCACCACCACCACCACCACCACCACCACCGCCACCACCGCCGCCACCACCACCGCCACCGCCACCACCACCACCACCACCGCCGCCGCCGCCGCCGCCGCCGCCACCGCCGCCACCACCACCACCACCGCCACCGCCGCCACCACCACCACCGCTACCACCACCATCGCCACCACCACCACCACCACCGCCACCACCACCGCCGCCACCACCGCCGCCACCACTACTAAACATTATTTGGTAAAAAAACACTAAATAACTCACTGTGGGTAAATTGGTCATTTTGTCAGTCCTGTTCTGTTCTGTCCAGTTTAATTATGTTCTACCAAACGCTGGACAACTGTTCTGTTCTGTCCTGTTCTATTCTGTCCTGTTCTGTTCTGTCCTGTTCTATCCTGTCCTGTCCTGTCCTGCAACCGAACGCAACCTAAAGGATATCAGGGGGCTGAATGTAATAGTCTTGAAGTTAAAGGGGCCAAAGCTAAAGCTTTTAAAACTTGGAGGGCCTGTTATGCCATAAGGACATCTCTGTTTGGAAAACAGAGGTCGATAGTGACCATACGAGTTCTGCTCGTTGTTGGCTCTGATCTTCAACAAATACGCCAAAAACACCCTACTATAATTTAAGAGCGCCGATTAAGGTTCAAAGGGGTTGAAACAAATCGAAAAATAAACTAGCATAGAGAGAGAAATCGGAGTTTGAAAGAGGGGGTTACTATCCCTATCCCTGCAAATTTTTATATTTTGACCTACTTACACTTACACATTAATTATTTTTTATTTAATTAATTTACTTTATACCTTTAATTTTTTTAATTTTTATTTTACACATTTATCATATTAACACATATAATCGTACATAAGCTAAAATACGTTAAAAAAATACGTTTTAATTTTAACAAGTTACACCATTATAATCGTCTCTTCGATACGTTCGAAATGAGCCTAATATTGAATATTTTTTGATTTTTTTTATTATATATAATATATACTACATAAAAATATTTTTTATATTTACAATTTAAACTCTTATAGTTAATTATTTAATTTATGGTACATCTCTTAATTTTTCAATTTTCGTTTTACACATTTATCACATTAACATACATAATTACGTTAAAATACTTAAGGAATTCGATATATATATATTTTTTTTTGAACGTCATTCGTTTAATAATTTGATTTAAAATAAAGTAAAGTTATTGATTTGAAATAAATTAAAGTTATTGACCCTAATTTTAAGTTTAGGTTTTCGAATTACTTCAGGTTCAAATTAGTCGGATTTCGGGTTAGTGTCTGTTAAAAATTAGAAAACATTCCGATGGGTTATAATTTACGATTTTCAAAAAATAATTACATAAATAATTATATTTATATAATATTTAAAAAATATACTTATATTATTTCGGGTTTTCGAACGGGTCAGGTAGTCAAAGATCAAACCCAACCCGAAATTTTCGGAATTGGCCGACATAATACTATATGCTTTTACTATATGCGTTTTGACTTCTTTGTAAAATTTTACTTTTTAGAACGATAGGACATTTCTTTTTGACAAACCTGTATTGGTTTTGTCGTTTGATAATTATTTAAGAATCTTGTACAGTTTCTTTAGGCCTATTTAAGAAGGCCTTTCTCTCATTTGTAATATGTCATTCCTAATTCTGTCATACACTCAATGATCATATCATCAGTTTCTTCTTGTATGTTTAATTCTGTGAATTTTCTATTAATAATTTGTTCTAATGTTTTGTTAGTTTAAAAGACTTAGTCAGGCCACGTTTGTCGAGAACCCGCTAAGGTGAAAATCCAGGAATCATATTATGTAATGGTATAAATTTGAAGGTTATGATGAATTTAAAGGTCAAAATAAACCTCAGTTTATTTATTATTTGCATATTTAAAATTTTAATGTGATATATGAATATATTATGAAAAGGAGTAGGGAATCTGGATAAATACTAAGAGATAGGATTTCTTTTAAAAATTGATTCAAAAATTTCATCTGCTGAATTAAAACGGTTAGACTTCTTAAATCTCGAATTCAAAGAAAAACTTGAAATTAATAATATTACTGCTCTTCAATATTATAAATTTTCTTGTAGATTTAAAAACACGTTTAAACATAGTTTACACACAGATAATATACATTTAAACGGGATAACAAATTTAATAATAAATCTAGGTTTCAATTTAGAAAAAGAAGCTACAAATAATCGAAATACATTACATACATTAGAAAAACTAGCTAATCACACTCATAAAAAGACAGAATTAATAAACAAAATAATAGACAATCTAAGCTACATAAAAGAACAAAACAATCAAATTATTAAAGATCTTAAAGAAATAAAAAGAATCACACCTACGAAACAAGAATTTCAACAGCTAAATTATTTACTAGAAAACAAAAACCTTCTAAAAATAGAAAATAAGGTAACAAATTTAGAAGTATTAATAAAAGATATAAAGACAATTGTAGAAGGATAAATCTGGAGTTATCCAAAGAATATAAAAAGGCTTTAGAAGACGTCAGAAAATATAAACCTATAGAAAATAAAGAAGAAATCACAGGTTTTACCAAATACACAGGACATAATAAAAGTGATAGCCATTATCCACTTTTATTTAATTTTATTATCAGTCAGATAAAAAAGAAACAAATACAACCAAAGAAAGTGATATTGATAAGATCACCGAAGCAATAAATAAATTAAATATAGAAGATATTAAAATAAACAGAAAACCCAAACCATATACACACCGGTTACCTAGAAAATGAATAATCAAAACAGGATTTTCCTAGGAAGAAGCAGAACAGTACAAGAAGCAAGAAGCTCAACAAGTAATATACAAGGCACAATAACATCAGAGTCTTTTTTAAATAGAATTGTTAAAAGAGGGTCAGGCTCAAATTCCTCACAACAAAATATGCAATTAGAAGAAGAAATAGACTTAGACAGAAATATAAATATTTATAATCAACACCAATTAGATATTCTAAATCCTAGAGTATTGTATCAAACAGGAATTTTAAACATAAATACAGTGTTAATCCAAAGTAGTAGAGAAGAAAGTTTAAGGGTAATAGACAAATCAGTAACATTAGACTTATTCACACCAGACACTATACAAAAGATAAAACAATCATACAAAAGATAAAACAATCAGGAAAACATTTTGCACACATAGGACTAGTAATCATAGGGATTAAAGCATTAGGCAGAAAAAATTTAGGGACAAAATTATTAGCCCTATTATTAGACAAAAGTTGGAAAATAGAGTTAAAAAAGGCAATAATTTCAGGAATGAAAATAGACCTTAGCCAAAATACAGCGTTATTTTATTGCACACCAGGAATTCTAAAAGACATAAATGATCTACAAAATATTAAAATAGCTCTACAAACAAAGGGATACGAAAATTATGAAGGAAATAATATAGTGATTGTTGGATATAGTGTCCAGAGTCATTAACTATTGGTAATATTTCTAATAATAACATGGTCCTTTTGGGTTGCCCTTAAGACCCAAATAAACAATCAAAAGAATATAAGGGAGTTAAAGCAATTAGTTTATTAATTTGTCATTTGATGATAAATTAATTATAAGCTACAATATAATTAATTAGATTAATTATATAAAGTACAAGGACTAAATGATAATTGGTTAAAATAGTTTTAACAAGCTTATCGGTTCAAGGGGCTAGTTGTAAAATAGAGATAACTTAGTCGAGAAACAGAAGATGGGTTATAAATAAACTGCTAAGGGTCAAACCCTAGTTGTTTTTTCACTCTCTCTCTGGTGGCCGTCGACCTCCCCTCTCTCCCAAATCGTAAACCCTAATAAGGGTTTAGGGTTTAATCCTCTTCTTGATTGTTGGCATTTGGTGTTCTTAAGTGTGAGCCACTAGAGGGATTCATACTATTGGTCCTTGACATCCAAGAAGCGAGATCAAAGGTTTGATTCATCATTGTGGTTTTCGACAATCACAATAAACAAGTAAGTATTCTTGGTTCATTCTTTTGTAGTAAATTATCTAGAACATATGTATCCTTATAGGTTGTTAGTTTGTATTGCCATAGATGATATTTTTAAATATGCTTCCGTTGCCTATATCATGTGGTTGTAGGTTTGCTCAAAACCTTTTAGTGGTATCAGAGCCATAGTTCTTAGATATTAGCTCAAAAGTAGTTTCAATTTGATTTGCAAAACTGTTTATGTTGGTTTAGGGTTTGAGGTTACAAAATCGATTTCAAAATTTTTGCGGCCATTGGATTGCTTAATCCCTAAGTTAGGGTTTCATGGTAATAACCTCAAAACCTAATTTTTTTTGGAAACTAAAATTTTTACTTGCATAAAAGGTTTGTATTATTAGCGATTAAGTTTTATCGAAATCCCTAAAGGGTATAGGGTAGTCGTTTTTTTATGCAATGTTATACCCTAATTGTTTTTGGCTAGTTTCCTAACTTGCCTAAAAACCACAAAATATTGAGTTTTGGCAAATATTGAATATATAATCTTACATATTCTCTTACCTTATATAGATATATTTAAGTTTGAATAATATTGTAAGATAAATATTAACATTATTTATATACAGTGAATATAAATTGTATGTCAAATATTTACATTAATTATTAGCATGTGTCCTTACATGTTTAATTGGAATTAATTATGGAAACGATTATATTAATTATTAAATGTGTCCTCACATGGTTAATTAGAATTAATTAGATAATCATAATTTTAAATTGTTTAAAATTCCATTCAATTTATATATATATTAGACCTTAATTATATATATATATATAATTAAATTATACATTGATAGTCAAACCGAGACTAGGCGTACTCACTATAAGCACTCTAAGGGGGTTTAAGGAGGTTACATATATTATGGTTGCCGAATGAGTCAATGGTTTTTAAAACGCCCTGCGTTACCATACTCGCCGCCTCTTGTGTGGACTAGTGGAATTACCGAAAAGGTTTGACAGGTCAATGTGACAAGTTAAAAGTATTAACTATGAAGTATAAAACCAAAATCTCGTTTTAGATATACTAAGAAATGTGAAAGTCTTATGCTACCCATGAGAAGAACACACACATTCTTATAGTTTGTTAACGGAGCGTGTGCGGTTTGCCGGCACGTTAATGTGAAACTATAGTCGGAAATGATGTGGTGCTCGTGATTCTCAAGCGTACTTGAGCCGAGGGGTCCATGTGTTTTTGCATGGTCGATTCACCATCTAGTTTGTGATCCTCGGCATCCCAGTCACAAATAGAAGATAAGCATAATCGAGATTAACATGCCATTGACATAAGTCAGTGAATCTCAAAAGACCTAGGAGTTTCATAGTGAATGAAATTAACAAATAGCATTTGTTTACCTAAATAACCTTGTGATGTGATTACGGCATCCCTTTTCGCATCATAGAGTAAAATATGGATCCTAGCCTTGTTAAATATTTTTGGATAATTATTTTTAAGGGTTAAATATCAAACTAACTAAAAAGGAACTATATCTACAGATGGCTGAAAATATTCCTCCTCCTCCTCCTCCTCCTCCTCCTACTCACTCAACATCCAACCTTACGTTACTCTCTATCCTAAGTAAAGATAAGCTAACTGGGCCAAACTACTTGGATTGGATTCGTGCCTTGAGAATTGCCTTGAGGTACGAAGACAAAGAATATTTGCTCGGCGAGGATCTTCCTATACTTAATGATGATGCAAGCCCTGAAGCAGTAACTGAAAAGCAATTCGCGGAATCCACAAAAGTCACGTGTCTCATGTTGGCGTCCATGTCCCCGGAACTTCAAAAGAGTTTCGAGAACATGGGGGCGTTTGAACTAAATGAGTAGCTTCGTGAAATGTTTCAGGAGCAAGCGAGGCAAGAAAGGTTCCAAGTCGTAAAATCGCTTGTGGAATGTAAGCAACAGGACGGTGCCCCTGTATGTGCGCATGTGCAAAAGATGAAAGCATACATTGACAGGTTAAGCAATCTAGGTGTCGATTTCCCAAGAGAGCTTGCCATTGACATGTTGCTAAACTCTCTTAGTGGGGCATATAAACAGTGCATAGTGAACTTCAATATGAACAATATGGACAAGACCTTGATGGAGCTCCATGGCATGTTGAGATCTGCTGAAGCAAGTATGGGTAAGACCCAAAGTGCTCATTCAACTGCTCCCGTCCTTGCCATTAGGGAAGGTGGCTGTAAGAAGAAGAAAGTTTCTCATCCCAAAGGGAAGGGAAAGGCTAAAGTTGTTCCTCGCAACCAAGGCCTTAAGAGAAAAACTGATTCTTCTGACATACCACCCATAAGTGACCCTAAAGAGGCCATATGCTTTTACTGTCAAGAAAGGGGCCATTGGAAGAGAAGCTGCCCAAAATATCTGGAGGACTTGAAAATGAACAAGGTCAAAGGGTGTGGCACCTCAGGTATTTTTACAATTGAACTCCATAGTACTTCGATTTCTAACTCTTGGGTCCTTGATACGGGATGTGGTACTCACATTTGCTCTAATTTCCAGGGACTAAAGGGAAGTAGGACGATGAAACATGGGGAGCTGAATCTGATCATGGGAAACAAGATGACTGCCGCTGTTACCAAGATTGGAGATTTTGAGCTCGTGCTTAGTAGTGGTTTTTCAATAAAGTTATTAGATTGTTGCTACTCGCCAGAAATGGCTCGAAACATTATTTCTTTTCATGCATTGTACAAGGATGGTTTTGAATTTCAATTTGATAATAATAATGGTTGCATTTTGGTTTATAAGCATGATAGTTTTTATTTTAAAGCCTCTCCTTGTAATGGCGTGTATGAAAGCGTGATTTGTGTTGGTAGAAATAATAATAACTTAACTCTAAATGTTGGTTCCTCCAATAGTGAATTGGATAAATCGTCGTTATGGCATCCTCGTCTTGGCCACATAAACAAGAAACGCATCGCCAAGCTCCAATCGGACGGGATCTTGGAACCATTTGGCTTAAAGTCGGATGAAGAATGCGAGTCTTGCTTACTTGGCAAGATGACAAAAGCACCTTTCAAAGGAAAAATGGAAAGGGGTAAGGATCTGTTGGACTTAATCCACACAGATGTATGTGGACCGTTCAGATCTGCCACGAGAAACGGTAAGAGATACTCTGTTACCTTTACTGACGATTTCAGTAGATATGGATTTATCTATTTGATGAAAAACAAATCGGACACCTTTGAAGTGTTCAAAGGATTCAAAAACGAAGTAGAAAACCAACTGGGCAAGAAGATCAAGATGCTCCGGTCCGACAAGGGTGGAGAATACTTGAGTCATGAATTCTACGACTATCTAAGGGATTGTGGAATAGTTTTGCAATTATCTCCTCCCAGAACACCACAACTCAATGGTGTTGCTGAGAGAAGAAATCGAACGCTACTTGATATGGTTCAGTCCATGATGAGTCGTGCTACACTTCCAATATCGTTCTTGGGATATGCCTTAGAAACTGCAGCTCATATCTTAAACCTCGTTCCAACTAAGAAGGTTGCAAAGACACCATCTGAAATGTGGACGGGGACTCGTCCCTCGTTAACACATATAAAGGTCTGGGGTTGTGAAGTCTTCGTTCGGCGTGAAACTAACGACAAGCTAGAACCTAGAGCAGAGAAGTGTCGGTTCATTGGTTATCCCTACAAATCCTTTGGATATATATTTTACAAACCTTCTGAGAACAAAGTGTTTGTAGCTAGAAGGGGAGTCTTCCAAGAAAGGGAGCTTATTTCCAAAGAGGATAGTGGGAGTAATATTGATCTTGAAGAAATTCAAGAAACAACCAATGATGAACCTATAGTTGACACTAGCCCTCAACATGAAGTTGAACCACCTGTTGAGGAAACTAACATACCTCCACCACCTCTTCGCAGAACTAGTAGAGTTAGTAGAGTTAATCGACCTCCTGAGTTTTATTATGGTTTTCATATTACAAAGGAAGGAGATACACTAGTCAATGATAAAACATTTGATAGTGTGGATGAGCCATCCAACTACAAGGAAACGATGGCAGGCCCTGAGGCTGCCAAGTGGAAAGAGGACACGGAGAGCGAGATTCAATCTATGTACGATAACCAAGTTTGGAAATTGGTTGATCATACACCAGGTCGCAAGACAGTTGGGTGTAAGTGGATCTTCAAAAAGAAGACCGACATGGATGGGAATGTGCACACATTCAAGGCTAGACTGGTTGCGGAAGGTTACACTCAAACTCAAGGGATTGATTATGATGAAACCTTCTCACCAGTGGCAAAGATTAAGTCTATCAGGATATTGCTTGCCATAGCTGCATTTCATGAGTATGAAGTATGGCAAATGGATGTAAAAACCGCTTTCCTCAATGGGAAACTTGATGAGGATGTGTATATGGCACAACCTGAAGGTTTTGTACATACCGAGTATCCAGATAAGGTGTGTAAGCTTGAAAGATCCATTTATGGACTTAAATAAGCGTCTCGTAGCTGGAATATTTGTTTTCATGAAAAGGTCAAGGAGTTTGGATTTTCTCGAAGCGAAGATGAGTCCTGCGTATATGTTAAGGCTAGTGGGAGTAATGTTGTATTTCTAGTCTTGTATGTTGATGACATACTTGTTGGTCCCGAAAGGCCTATACAAGTTTGTAGAAGAGGGGGGGGGGGGGGGGGTTGAATACAAACACACAGATTTTACTTTTCTAAATTGTTTATTGATAAATCATTAACAATTTACAGCTTGTTGCGGAGACAAGATTAAGGATAAACCTAAATCTAAACAAGTTGGAACACTAAGGTTTCTTGCACTAAGAAAGATAAGGAAATTACTAATAATAACCTATCTTGAGATAAGAGATATGAACTTGTCCAGAGTTAGCAAGTTACTTCGAAATGAAGTGAGTTCATCTCTTTATATACTGCATGCATTTAATGCAAGTCAGTATACACTTTACACGTGTCATCAGCTGGTTGGTTGCATGTCATTGACCTTGTTTGACAACCTTAGTAGCCGTAAGGATGAACAGTGTAGTATCAGAGTGGTTGTACGATTTCAGATATTCGGAGGTTCTTTTCTGACATATCGTACGGAGGCGTGCAAGGGTGGTTAAGACAAAAGTACTTTGTACGGAGGACTTCATGATCAGCTTTCGTTGATTCAGCGATTATCATTTACTATTCAGCAGATGATAAAGTTCAGCGATAGCTGAAGTCTTGTACTTGATACTTCACGTTGAGTGGACAAATCTGAGTCTTCGCTGATCCGCATCAGTTCATTAGGAGACTTGTCGCTGGTTCTTGAGCTTGATCTTCGACTTCAGCGTAGAACCTTTGTTGACGTGAAACTTGTCTTCAGGGATCATAAGTAAACAACTAACTTATCAGCGATCATCATAATGACTGAACAGACTCAGCGCATTAAAGATGAACAGTGTTCGCTGAATGTTTAATCTAAAAAGCGAGAGTTCCTATCAGCGGTACTGGAAGATCTTAGTACTTATCAGCGATAGTGAAACTCTGATACATATTGTTTACTTACAATTTTCACTAAGTATATAAGAGAGGGTCATTATCAAATCACTGAGGGTTTGGATCAACAATACTACTCATAGGAAACGATATTCCGATGTTGCTAGATGTAAAGGTCTGGCTCGAGAAATGTTTCGCTATGACAGATTTGGGAAATGCAGCATACATACTTGGAATAAGAATTTATCGAGATAGAACCAAGCGTTTAATTGGACTTAGCCAAAGTACATACTTGGATAAGATATTGAAGAAATTCAATATGAGTGAATCCAAGAAATGGTATTTGCCCATGCAACATGGCATAAGATTGAGTAAAGATCAATGTCCCAGCACTAGTAAAGAACTGGACAGAATGAGTCGAATTCCATATGCATCTGCTATAGGATCGATCATGTATGCCATGACATGTACTAGACCTGATGTCTCATTTGCTTTAAGCATGGTGAGTAGATATCAAGGGAACCCAGGTAAAAAGTCATTGGACGACTGTAAAGAACATTCTTAAGTATCTTCGGAGAACTAAAGATGTGTTCTTAGTCTATGGTGGAAAAGATGAATTACGAGTAACAGGTTATACTGATGCGAGTTTCCAGACAGATCAGGATGATTCCCGCTCGCAGTCAGGCTGGGTGTTCTTGTTGAATGGTGGGGCCGTGACTTGGAAAAGTTCCAAACAGGACACGGTGGCTGACTCCACGTGTGAATCAGAATATATCGCAGCTAGTGAAGCAGCGAAAGAGGCTGCATGGTTGAAGAATTTCATAGGTGATCTGGGCGTTGTACCAAGCATCAGTGAACCCATTGAAATCTTCTGTGATAACGAAGGTGCAGTCACATTGACTAAAGAACCTAAAGACCATGGGAAGTCAAAGCACATAGAGAGGAAGTATCACTTTGTGCGATACAAGGTTACGGAAAACCAGATCGTGGTGAGTAGAGTGCCGACTGAAGAGAATCCGGCTTCACGAAAGCGTTAACTCGACCCAAACATGAGTATCATACTGAAGCCATAGGTGTTAGAATTATCAATATACCTTGAATGTTTTGGTTGTTAGTTTGATGTATTAAAAACGTAATAAATTGTATTTGATTTGGAGATTATTATATGGAGATTATAATATATGCTGGATTGCGTCCATTTACATTTAATTTATTATCGTGTTTCGTTTTGCATGTTTAGAACCAACTTCCTGAGTATTTATTTACTTAAACCTCCACAGTCAATCATACTCCTGGAAGTAAGTAGTGATTCAAGACTGTCATGGAATGTTAGAAGCATAGAGAATGCAACTAACACTCATGAGTACTTAATGGTGATTTGGGTATTGGAACAACCCGCACTCAAAAGTTTACTTCATGGATTAAGTCAGAGTAATTTTTAGATGATAATATTTTATGTTCTTCAAACGGAGATACATAGAGTTTTGCTCTAGGATTTTGTTATGCTTTGGTGTGCTCCAACGCTGACCGTAACTGGCAGCTATACAGGGTATGTCCATGTATAATATGATGAGTAGAAATGAACTGTGTAGTCGAAGTTTATTTGTTCCTTCTGCCTAAACAGGAGAAACGATATCCATGGGCCCCTCGATGATTTGGTGTTGACATTAAGTGTTTGGCCAAACCCTGACTAGAATTGATGTGTTCAATTGAGTAGTCTGATGAATTCAACACATATCGAAAATCGGGAAACATAATCTTGATCCATGAGATAGACATTTATCCATGTCTCAGGTTCATATGATATCTTGTAGAACAAAGGAACATTAAATCACTTATTTTAGGACCGAATCTTTATCAGAGTTCGGCAGCTGCATTGGATGGCTTGCTCTCTGCTGATTATTTGAATGTGTTGAACCAAATAGAGTTAATAACTTGTCCAAGTGGGAGACTGTTGGATATAGTGTCCAGAGTCATTAACTATTGGTAATATTTCTAATAATAGCAAGGTCCTTTTGGGTTGCCCTTAAGACCCAAATAAACAATCAAAAGAATATAAGGGAGTTAAAGCAATTAGTTTATTAATTTGTCATTTGATGATAAACTAATTATAAGCTACAATATAATTAATTAGATTAATTATATAAAGTACAGAGACTAAATGATAATTGGTTAAAATAGTTTTAACAAGCTTATCGGTTCAAGGGGCTAGTTGTAAAATAGAGATAACTTAGTCGAGAAGCAGAAGAGGGGTTATAAATAAACTGCTAAGGGTCAAACCCTAGTTGGTTTTTCACTCTCTCTCTGGTGGCCGTCGACCTCCCCTCTCTCTCTCTCCCAAATCGTAAACCCTAATAAGGGTTTAGGGTTTAAGCCTCTTCTTGATTGTTGGCATTTGGTGTTCTTAAGTGTGAGCCACTAGAGGGATTCATACTATTGGTCCTTGACATCCAAGAAGCGAGATCAAAGGTTTGATTCATCATTGTGGTTTTCGACAATCACAATAAACAAGTAAGTATTCTTGGTTCATTCTTTTGTAGTTAATTATCTAGAACATATGTATCCTTATAGGTTGTTAGTTTGTATTGCCATAGATGATATTTTTAAATATGCTTTCGTTGCCTATATCATGTGGTTGTAGGTTTGCTCAAAACCTTTCAGTGATAAGTATAGGAGTGCTAGGAAAGGCTAGCAACAGGTCAGGAATGAAATACAAAGTTAACATTGAAGGAATTGTAAACACAATAGCTTCAAAATCTATACAAATGATAGACCCAATAAAAATAGATCCTGAAGAATTAGCAGGATTAGAATGGCAATTAAACGACATAAAAAGTCAAGAAGACGAAATATTAGTACCAAAAAGAAGTTATATATATGAAGATAATGATGGATCACAAAGCTTGAGATCTGTGGACTTTAAAAGGAAGTCATCTAACAATAAAGATGATGAAGAAACATAATATAATTTTATGAATACAGAATATGATACAGAAAACGAAGATGGTGAAACACTAATAGGATTTGACAAATTCGAAGAAGAAGAATTTGACTACAGTTTAATAGATTATTTAGAAGAAGAAGAAATTACAGGTTTTAAAATAGAAGAAACTAACAAAACATTAGAACAAATTATTAATATAAAATTCACAGAATTAAACATACAAGAAGAAACTGATGATATGATCATTGAGTGTATGACAGAATTAGGAATGACATATGAAGAAAGCTACAAAAACCTACAAAAACCTACAAAATTATTATAATTTACCGTTAGTTGAAAATATTCTACAAGGCAAAACAATGTTATCAGATTTCTATAAACAAGATCAAAATTTTATGGATGAAAGTATGTATGGTCCATATAATCCATATAAAAGAAAAATACCAAAAATAGATTGGGGAGAAACAGGAACCTCTACACGAGATACATTAGGAAGAGAATCTTGGTCAAAACCCTCTACAAGTTATCAACAAGAGTCAAATTATGTAGGAAAAGGCAACAAATTACCTATAGGAAACATATTCAGTAGCAATATGTTACTGTTAGAACAACAAAAACCACAGTTATGGATAGATGAAGTCTTAATATGGGAACAGACAGTTGTAAGAATGTGGGAAACAAACAAAAAAGATAGCATGGATATGTTTTCTTATTTAGAAACCACATTAGGCCCAATATCTCTAGGAATTTGGCAAAGCAAAAAAGCCCAAGACCCAGATGAAATAAATAGGTTAAAAGCCCTAGGAGAAAATCCATACAACTTTACATCACAAATAAGAACTCTTATTCTAGGAGTTGATCCAGCAAAAAACAATAGCCTTATACAAGACACTGCAATCAGAAACTTAGAACAATTAAGTATAGCAGACATGAAGTATATAAACGAGTTCACAATAGACTTTTCAAGGTTATTATCTCAAACAGGACAAGCAATGGATGATAATCTATGCGACAAATATTTTATAAAATTACCAGGAGATTTAGGAAAAAATATACATGAAACATGGAAACAAACATATGGGGAACAAAACAATTTATGTATAGGACCTAGAATAACATATACATTAAAAATATTAGAAGATAGATGCAAAGAAGTTGCTTTACAGGAACAACTAAAAAAGAATGCCTATGCAATTTGTAAAACAACAATTTATACACCACAATCTTATGGTCATTATGATTATAAAAGGAAAAAATTGAGAAAAGTACAACATATCAAAAAGGGTACAAACCTTATTATAAAAACAAATATGTCAGAAAGCCCCAAACACGAAAATGTAAATGTTTCATCTGCAGAGATGAAAAACATTTAGCTAACAAATGTCCTAATAAAAGAAAAAATACAGAAAGAAGTAATCTAGTGGAACAAATAGGAGATTACGAAATAGAATCCTTAGAAACAGATAATTCTGAAAATGAATCAGTATACACCATATATAGTGATAAAGATGAAGAAATTTTAACAAAAATCACATATACATATGTTAATACAGAACAAATAGAATGTGAACACGATTGGACAAGCAAAAGAGGCAATAACTATATAAAATGCTATAATTGTGGATATTATCCTAGCATGGACAAAAGATCACAATGTAACATTTGCTTTAAAGAAATATGCTATTTATGTCTTAAAAAATTATTTAACCAAGAAATGACAATAACAAAAGAAACAAATAAGACATTAGACACAAACACATATTACGAAAAAATAGAAAAACTAGAAATAATAGCGGAATTACATAAACTAAAAATTAATAATATAGAAGAAAAATTAAAACATATAGAAGACATAGTAGAAAGGAAAAAAGACAAAGAATTTGAAGTGACTCAAATGTCTGAAGAACATGAGCATACTTACATTCAAACAAAAGGATTCACAAACATGATTAATGTACAATGTAGATTATGGCTAGATAATAATAAATTCATTGATCTAACAACATTATTAGATACAGGAGCAACAAAGAGTGTAGTTTCTAATACTTTAATTCCTAAAAGCTACCATAAAGAGTTACCTTATAAATTAGTAACTAGAACAATTGAAAGTAGACTTATCTCAATTACACACTATGTAGAACCAACAAGAATACAATTTTTAGATTTTGCAGGAAATTATAGTATTAAATATGAAATACCACAAGTAAACATAAACCCTGAATATATTAAATCAACAAATTTTGTACTCGGATTAAGTTTTATCTTCGGATTAAATGGTGCTATCAACATTACTAGGAATAGTATTACATTAAGTAAACATATTTACAGCTTCCCTACACTTAGATATACAAATACATCAGAGTTCGCTCAAAAACGTGGAAAAGAAGGTAACTTAGAATTTTAAAAAAAAAACCAAAATAAAACCTTCGTTGAAAACGAATCAATAAAATTACTCACAGATTTCCTAACACATGAATTAGAAAAAGGAATAGAAATTACAAAAAGTATAAATCACCCTATTATTTTACATCTAGAAAAGATAGGACTCATAGGAGAAGACATAAAAAATTCAAAAGTTAAACATATATGTAAATTCAAAATCAAAAACCCTGATATAACAATCCGAACAGCTAATATAGCATATAGCCCTTTAGACAAAGAAGAATTTAAAAAACAGATACCGGAAATGATAGAACAAAAATTAATTAGAAAATCTGAAAGTCCTCACAGATCTGCTGCATTCATGGTAAGAAATCACAGTGAAATAAAAAGAGGAAAAGCCAGAATAGTATATAACTACAAAAGACTTAATGACAATACAGAAGATGATGGGTATAATATTCCTAACAAGGACAGTTTGCTGAATCTCATACAAAAGAAAAGAATATTTTCAAAATTTGACTTAAAGTCATGATACAATCAGTTATAGCTTGAAGAAACCTTCAAACCATGGACAACCTTCACATGTTCAGAAGGACAGTATGAATGGAATGTTCTTAGTTTTGGACTCAAGAACACACCATCTATATTTCAAAGATTCATGGACAATATATTTCTTAAATATGAATTCTGTTTAGTATACATTGACGATATCTTGGTTGCCAGCGAAACAGTACAGGAGCATGAAAAGCACCTACAACAGATATTTGAAGAAATAAAGAAGAATGGTATAGTAGTATCCAAAAGAAAAATGGATCTATTTAAAAGAAAAATATATTTTCTTGGCCTAGAAATCGGTAATGGAAAGATAGAATTACAAACACATATTTCTACAAAAATATTAGATTTTCCAGAAAAAATTGAAGGTTTAAAACAAATACAAGCCTTTTTAGGTCTGGTAAATTATGCTCGAAAATTCATCCCAGATCTTTCAAAATTAGTAGGACCTTTATATAGTAAAACAACAAAAAATGGTCAAAAACATTTTAACATAGAAGACATAAAGCTTGTCAAAACAATTAAAGAAAAAGTAAAAATTATTAAACCTTTGGAATTACCATTAGTTACAGATTATATAATTATAGAGGTTGATGGTTGTAAAGAAGGATGGGGAGCAGTTCTTCTTTCTAAACCTAATAAATATAATACAAAAGAAACAAAAAAGATTTGTTCATATGCCAGTGGAAATTTTAACAAAATTGGTATGAATTGGACAAGCCTAGATTTTGAAATCCAAGCATTAATAAATGCTTTAGAAAAATTCAAAATCTTTTTTACATAAAGAATTCACAGTCAAAACAGATTGTGAAGCTATAGTTCGCTTTATAAAAAATGATCAAAGTAAAAAAGTAAATAAGACACGATGGATAAATTTACAAAACATTATACAAGGATGTGGTTATAAAATAAATTTTGAACATATTAAAGGAAAAGATAATGGGATAGCAGATATGTTATCTAGAAATCTTAACAAATTATTTGTTACAGGTGGAGAAAAAAGATAAAGGAAAAAGAAAATACAACCTATCAGGTATCCATCCTCAATGAGTATCTCATCAGACGAGGAAAAGGTCAGTACACAGACAGTTAATACACAGATCATAGATACCAACAAGCTAATGCAAGCAGCTATGAACTCACAGATGCTACAAACAGAGGATTTTTACAATTCTTCACAGATACCACGGTTTTGCCAAAGTTTGGATAAAATAGCCGCTTCACAGTTCACACATGCAAGATATCAAACAAAAAGTTACACACAATCTGGTTCTTCAAAAAATACACAGAGTACACAAAATAGAACAGATTCAACCATTTCATTTGGCAGCTATATATTACAAAAGTGTTTTGAAATAAATACAAAATTTAGACCCATTATGGGCATGGAACTGATAGAAAAACAACAATGTTTACTGGATAATTTATGGCATATTCAAACCATGCCACAAGTGTCAAAATTCAAAGTCCAGGTCTTAAATGCTCTAAGCATTTACTTTTTTGAACAAAGTCATAAAACCCCTGAAAAAGGACAAATAAAACGTTTTTCACACTATGTGATCTTTAGGGGAACAAAAACCGGAATTTTCAACAAATGGGAAACAGTGGCAAAATTCATCCAGTGCCCACAACCTATTTACAAAGGATTTTATAGTTTTTCCGAAGCTATGAAAATAGCTAGAGAACATTTTGGGTTAGAAAATATCTTCATAGAACCCGAAGATAAAATCTGGAAAAGATACATCACACATACCAACCTAGATTGAAAATTCAGTTTTAAAGCAAAAGATTTCTCTTCTCGAAGCAAAAAATACACAGTTTCTACAAAAGCTTGAGAAAAAAGAAACAACCACACCTGTACGCAAAGATTTCAACAGTTTTAAAGCAAGGATCCTAGATATGCCTTTAAAACAAACTATGCAACCACTTTTCGAAAACTTCCCAGAATTCGAACAGATGGTCTCCGACAGAGTGTGCACAGAATTCCCATTGCTTCTATACAAGTTACAACAAGACATTATCAACATTGCCTTTCAAGAAAAAACATACAAGGGCGTTACAATCGTTCAAAGAACACATCAAGATGAAAGACAAGTTCCGACCAACATCTTCCTACTACAAATCATCCTGAAGGTTACAGACATGTCAGACGATCAAATCCTTGGTTTCTACCACAACGGAATGATCGATTACATCAAATTCAGTCTAAACCCAAAGACAGAAGCACTTCTCAACAAGTTTGGGGAAAAGTTCATTCTCCCAGCCGGAAATATAGCATCCCATTCATCTAGTCCGATGATAGGATGTAAGATTTTCACATCATTTCCTGAGGCAAATAGTCATACATACAGACCTGCGAGAAAACGCATATTCATCGGCCATGATGAAGATGAACAAAAGGCACTAAAGAAGGACGCATGCAGTTTCGAATACACATGGTGGGATAATATCGAAAACTCAGAATCACTTCAACAACAGATAGGAAAGATGATTACCCAAGGACAAAAGACACCATCACTTCTAGAAAAATTCTTCCACCGTACATGGGGTAAACAGTACAAATTAGTTGCAGAAGGACACTACACACAGATATTCGTTCACAACAACTGGATGATAATTCTTCCGTTCATCGGAGAAGACGACTCTAGCCCAATCCTCATAGACAACATGGATGAAAGAGACGAATATGATGGTACGGATCCAGGTTCACCACAGTCCATCGACAGTACCCACAGGGATTTCTAGAAGGCGTCGTAAGCAATGACGAAATCAAAGCATAATTTTCGGAATTGGCCGACATAATACTATATGCTTTTACTATTTGCGTTTTAACTTCTTTGTAAAATTTTACTTTTTAGAACGATAGGACATTTCTTTTTGACAAACCTGTATTGGTTTTGTCGTTTGATAATTATTTAAGAATCTTGTACAGTTTCTTTAGGCCTATTTAAGAAGGCCTTTCTCTCATTTGTAAGACACCCCGAAAAAACTTGAGAAATAATAGAAAACATTTCTCTCATGGCTCTCTAAACTCTCTCTTCCTATCTCCTTAGTCTAAGTCCAGTATTTCTTACACTCCTTTAGATCTTCATAGTATATCCCATACATAATATATATATATATATATATATATATATATATATATATTTATATTTATATGCATTTACTTTCGTATAAAACTTTAGCCCAACTTTTAAAACTTAGACTCAACTTTTTCTTAAATCCTAATAACCCAAGCATAAATCTACTTTATCTTGAATCCTAATATGCATTCACTATTCGTTGTTCTCGTTCACGTCTTCATGAGTCACAACTTCAAAATTATATATGTTTTTTAAGTTTAAACTTTAAAACCCATAAAAGGCCCAAACCGCCGAAACCGGTCGGACCAAACCGTCTAAACCTCGGTCCGCTTTGACCGGTCTGGGCACTTGATGTCAAATCGCTCGGTTTGAAAATTTAATAAACCGCCATTTGCGGTCTGGTTTGTGGTTTGAGGGGTTAAACCGCCCAAATTGGACCGCGAACACCCCTACCTAGAAGGAAGGATTGGAGCTTCTTGGTTTTTCGAAGGTTGGAGGTAAACTACCAAACCATTTTTCAAGTTCCGTATGTGTTTAGCTTCGGTTTTCAGTAGTCTATCGAAACTTGGTAGCCTCACCCATCGAATCTGTGTTTTTATGGTGTAAATCGATGTTCAAAGTGTTAAATTTTAGTTCTTAAAACGAAGCTTTAAAATCCCAAAATCGCAGTCGCTAGTTGATGGAATTTGATGCTCAATATGTCAAAACGTTGGGAAAAATGTGTTTTATAAAATGGTGCAAAAAGAATGGAGTTAAAAGAGCCAAAAATGAGGAATTTAGAGCTCAAAGTTGCTGATTTGCGACCCTGTTTTCGTTCCTGGAAGTTGGGTGCAGATCTGCTCTTTGTTTTCATAACAAAAAAATTAGACAAAGAGTTACATGTAGTAGGGTTCGAAATTGGAACCCTCTCAGCACCAAAAGCAACGCCTAAACCAACCGAACCAATGCATTTCTTGTGATTTCTTAAAACAACGGAGGTCCACATCTCCGACCCTTCGCCGGAAAACAATGGAGGTCCATCTAGGAAACACCCATCGCCGCCCCCTTGCGATAACCACAGACAAAGAAACATCCCCTTATTTATCTTTTCAAGCATCAGATCCAGATCGATGATCTCTCTGTCTCTATCTCTAACTCTCGATCTCTTTGTCTCTGTCTCTGTCTCTCTCTCTCTCTATATATATTCTCTGGCTCTCGATCTCAGTGTCTCTATTCTCTGGCTCTCGATGTCTATTTACATAGTGATTTGGTTCTATGGTTTCCAATCTCACCATCATCACCATCTTCCACACATCTCCACCTGTGGCTGCCTCGATCACGATCTCTTGACACGACGAATACGGCGGACGAACTCCGGCACCAACCCTACCCCTCCATTTGTCACTGTGGTTTGGCCCTGTGTTTTTTTGGCCGGATATATGGTCTTTTTGGCCGGATTTATGGTCTTTGTATTTTTTTTTTGTCTTGTGATTAGGTTTCACTTTGTCTAAAGAAATGGAGTTACAAGTTTGGGTTTGGTGACCGGAGTTGCAGGCTTGGTTTGGGTTTTCGTGGGTTACGAATGGGTTAAAGGGATATCGGAGCGACGACCGAAGATGGTGTGGAAGCCATTGATAGATTGATAAAAGCTTAGGATGTGGTTGGTAGTCGCCGTGTTTTCATAGCCGGAAATGTGTGTTTTCATGGCCGGAAATGTAGTAGGTAGTCACTTTGTTATATAAATTACACAACAAGTCCCTAAATTTTAACGTTTTATTTAAAAACAAGAAATTTAAGATAATAGGGAAAATGACTAAAATATCCCTCATTAGATTGGATCTAACAGATAAATTTAACGACCGTTAAGTCGAGTGACGAAAATCGTTGCAACTTGTCAAACGTGAAGGGCTAAAGTGAGAAAATGAACTTTAGGGACGAAAACCGTTGAAAAGATTAAACGTTGAGGACCAAAAATGAACTTTACTAAAAAAAATCAAAATTCTCTGAAAGTAAGATTAAGCGGCCTGGTCGGAGCATGGTTTGTTTTAACAACAGCAGAGGAGCTGAATTCGGAATGATGCTCTTTACCCCATGATAAATAAGTCTCGACTTGCCACCAAATATCAAAACATATCCTGATTCTAACAAAATATTTGACGCGTTCTCGACGTCTCTATCAAAATCGTACAAGAAATCTGCAGAGTCACCAATGGAGATGGAAACAACCGGCAATCCTACACGAAGACTATAGGAGCTCTCATCACGATCCTACGTTCAAAGACAAACTAATCCTTAATTTTGAATTATAAACTTTTTAGCCAAATGCCAATTTGCATATCTACATTCAGAGACAAACTAATCGTTAATTTGGGTTCATATTTAGGTTCAGATTATGAATTGTTTAGGTGTAGCCAATTTTATATTTAGCATATATGTAAATAATCTCATTATAATCAAAAGTTTTGGATAAAGTGTTCTATGCAAATGGCATTGTTTAAGGAATGTATAAGAATCAATTCCTATCATAAGAGAAACGAGACATAATATATTAACATCATAATTTTGTTATTTACAAAAAATGAATTATTTCATTATCTGTACTATATTATAAAGCATTTGTTAAGTGCATTTTATGCACCTAACTTTGTATATAATAGTTGCATTTTCGTTATATTTTTAGTGCTTAGTTTAGCCTTTTCATGCATTATTATTCTATCTCTTCTTACTTTCTTTAATCACGGTTGGAAATTCTTTTGGGAATAGTTTTTATGCTTTTGGTATTTATTTTGTGCAGATTGTGTGTAATTTGAAAGGCGAGATGGGCGGAGGCATGCTCATGAAGAAGAAAGAAGGAAAAGATGAAGTGTACGTGAGCAAGGAAGCGGAGAACAAAGGAAAGAAGATGGTTGGAATCAAAGAAAAGCACTCGATTTAGCACTGAAAGTTGCTGCCGTACTTTCACGGGCGCAAAGGAATCTCCCCGGCCGTGAAAGTCAATTTGACTTTTAATTTCCGGGGCCTTTTTCCACTTTGGGCTTTTGGGCCTTTTAGGTTTATGCTTTAAGTATATTAGGCCATTTCTTTTAGAATTAGACACACTTTTTATCACACGACAATTTCAATTTTCTAGAGAGTAGTTTTCTATTTGAACGAGTTCTTCAAGGAATTGGGGAAGAAGATGAATCTTCAACAAGCTTAGGCCATTGGAATCCGACTTGCTACCGGGTTTCATACTAGTATCTTCTTCCCTTTCTTCTTTAGTTGCTTAGTTGTTGAATTCTTGTTTTTCCCTTGTTTGAAAACAATATTTTGTTAATCAATCGTTCATGTTCGTAATTGAAGTGTTAGATTTAGTTTCCTTCATCTCTCTTGTGTTTGTTATACTCTCTCTACTCTTTTGCATCTCTATTTTTCCCTTTTACCCTAATTTCTGCACTTTAACTATAATTTTCTACTCTTAGTTTAAAATTCTGCACTTTGTTAAATTTCTGCACATAGTTTTAGGTTAATTAATTTTCTGCACATGTTTGTTTAGTAGTTTATTGTCTATCTTTCATTTGTTAGTGTTTAATTGTTGTTAGATTGAATCTAATGTAGTTTCTTTGTTAGTCTAGGTTTAATTTTGATTTTTATTCCGTTAGAGTCTAATTAAGTACTTTGTGTTGGTCTCGTTTAAAGAGTTCGTTTAATTGGGTAATCATCTCCTTAGGATTAAAGTTTTGGTATTGATCAATTATTCTTAAAACGGATGTTGAGTTTTAATCCATTTTGATTTTGACGAAAGTTGAATTGATTTAATTGGGTTCCAACAAAATGTCTAGTAATTCAATTGGTTGTTGATAAAAACGAAAGTTTAGTCTTCACTTGAGTCGAATTGATCAATGACAACGGTCTTAACATGTGAATAGTTAGGGACGTTGATTGGGAAATACATTCGTTTTAAATCTTAATGTTTCTTCCCAATGTATATGTGTTGCGAAAGTAAATACATATCTTGGTTAGAAAAGCTTTCTCACCTCGAGAGAGGGTTGAAGTAACTTTGAAAAAAAATGAATTCCCACCATTACCAAAATCCAAGGTTGATATTACCCAATGTTCTTAGTTTTAGTCGTCTTTTCTCTTATTTAATTTTAGTTCTAATTGCTTCTTATTGTGTCTCTTTCCTTTAATCTCTTTTGTTTTAAGTTCAATTAGATAAAAATCAAACCAATTTATCTGATTCGCATGACTAGTCATGATTATTAAGTAGTTAATGTTTAGACCGTCACCTCCCCGTGATCGACCCGTATGCTACATAACCCGTACGCTTGCGGTATAAATTTAAAACACATCAGCATTTAACCCCCAAACTCTTAAAAACAATAATTTAAGCACTATGTACTATAATTTAAAGCATATTTACTTAAATTCTAGAGAGAGAAAAAATAATTCTTTTTTTTTTTGGAAACCAGGAATTTTTTTTGGAAACCAGAAACCATAATGCCTCTACATCCACGCCTCCATCTTCCTCACTCCGCCACTAATTCTTTTTTTTTTTGGAAACCAGGAATTTTTTTTGGAAACCAGGAACCATAATGCCTCTACATCCACACCTCTACTCCGCCACTAAACCCTGGCCGGCGAAATGACGACTAACGTTTATACTTTATCAATGACGACTTACGTTTGTAGTTTTCCTATTGCCAAAAGGGGTGTGAAACTATTGGGGTTATCTTCTTCTGTTTGTCCTTCGATTTTACTTGCAGTATTTCATTACCCTAATATATTTGATTTTGGTCTGAAATTTGAGTATATTAGGAATGGTTTGTTGTTTCCTGTTTTTTCTGCCTTTGTTGAGTGTTTGTAGAATTGATGAAGATTGAGAATTAAAGAGGGAAAATGAGAAAACAATTTCGACAAGAAAAAATTTAAGGTCTGAATTTATATCTGTTACCTAATTTACCTAATATACTCCTCTCATATCTTCACATCCATTCCTAATATACTCCTCTCATATCCATTCCTAATTTACCGTATCCATTCCTTTTTTTACCGACCTTGTTTTCTTATTTATACGGTTTATTGTTTCTTTTTTTTATGCAGGTCTGAACTACTGTCTTCTGTTGTTATTGTTTATAGGATGCAATTTTTATAGTTGTGGTTGTGCAAGTTTTTATATTGGACCATAGAATTTTGCAAAAGGAAAGGAAATACATTCATCTGTTCTCAAAGATGAAAAATCTTTGATCCAACTAAGGACTGTTGGTGAGTTGGTCTAAGTGGCCATAAGCATTAGAATCGGTATGTTTATTAGGGAAATTGGTAGTCTTTTATGTTTGTTATCTTCTCTTCAATTTATCGTGATGGATGGGTAATGTTAATAGAATCATATGCTCATTTGAGTTGGGGATGTTGATAAATTAAGCTTAAATCCCGTGTACATCTTTTTATCATTTGGGTTGTTATAAGAAAATAAGGTGAAATTAGTCTAATACCATGCATCTCTAATCATGTCAACCGATAATAGAATCCATGATGTTACGGTCTTCTAAATAGCGTTTAGTTTAAATTATGGTACTCTTCCTAAAGTTCTACTGTATCTTTGATTTTAGTGATTTAAAGATGGAAGTATATATATCTCATTTAGGGGCTTAACATCTTATTGTTGTCACTTTAATCATATAAATTGTAGTAACAAGTTTTGTTGATCTTCAGAAGTGGTGGTTGAGGTTGTAAACCTTTTTCTTTTTAAAATTTAGTAACTTGAAACATGTATGAGATGGTATCTATATTTATTTAAAGTGATATCTTTAGTTTCCATTCGAACATGAATGGAGTACAGATTTTTACAGAAAAAATAACTCATTTTTAGGGTGCCTGATTTGTTTTTTGGTGCAAGAAAGTTGTTCTGAGCAGTGAATACCACAAAAAAGTGGTTTACTTTTATTTATGGGAGGCTTGGGGAGGGGGGATTACTGTTCATAGAGGGATGGCGACAAAAATTTGTATTTCTATGGGTATTAGATTTGGTATATTTGGTATTGGAACAAAATGGATGTTGATACTGCATAAGAAATTAAGAATGCCTTTTTATTAAGTTTATGATCATAAGCGATCATTTAGGGTCATCAAGAAGCTTTATATTTTCTATTTTTTTAATGTTTATGTACGTTTATCTATTGAGGGTCTCAACATCAGAATCCTGCTGCATCGCGCGGGCACGCATCTAGTTTTAAATAATAAGTGAGAATACCGGTAAATTCAACACTATAATTTACTTAAGTGTTAAGTTTTTAGTCCACCAAAATGGTATCCTATGCAACAATTTTTCTGATAAGCACTAACCGTGGTAAGAGTCTTCACCATCACTTACTGGGTAAGACTCTTGGTCATTGCCTTGACTCTTATTGAGCAAGATTCTTGGTCCTTGTCATATTGATCGGGTAAGGTAATGTGACTTGGTAAGCGTTTACCCGAGTGAGCGTTTGGTAAACGACACATTACATGAACCAACTCAAATAATCATAAAGATAAACAAACAAAAGGCCATTGTTGAGGATGGACGGACAAAAGGTGCGTTAAAATAAGTTTTTAAAAAGAAGAGAAGAAGTTTGCCGCTCAAGGCTAATGGGGAACCCTACGCACGACGTGGGTGAGTTCGGGGAGGGCGCCGTCATGGAAGGTGACGCCACTCCGGTGATGGGTGGCGACAACTTGTTATATGTATACCTAGGGTTGTAAATGAATCGAGACTTATTTGTGTTCATTCGTTTAACTTAACTGAACAAACGAACGGTAAACAAACGGAATTTTGTGTGTTCATGTTCTAATAAAATATGTTTGTTCGTCTTCATTTATGTTCGTTAAGATGATAACCGAACGTAAAGAAAACAATATAAACAAAAGAATACAAATGAATAAAAACCACAATTTTCAAAAATGTTAACTTGGGTAATGATTTTACATATTCATGTCATAGACGAAAGATCGTGTAAGAAAAAGAGTTAAGATTAGAAGGTAAGAAATGATCCATTGATCACTTTTATAGAAAATTATAACACTAATGTATTGAAATAAGAACTTACACTTTACAAATGAAAGAAACTACAATGAAGAACTTCTAAGCCTAATGCTAACTCTAGTAAGATATTAGAGAGAGTCTAGAGAGAAGTGAGAGCAAAATGTAAGTGAGAAATCGTCTAAATGAATTGTAAACTGAGAAGTTTGAACTTTAAATATTCCCATCTCGAAGTTACACTCCAGTCCTTCGGTAATTACACTTTCAGTCCTTGCACTTGTAATCACGACTCCGCTACCCTTTAGCTTTCTAACAAAGTGAGGCGTGGTCCTTGTTGTCCTCAACTTTCAACTCTTTGTCACTTCAGCCTCTTTATTTGTTTACTACACATAATACCCTGAAACTACAAAACATTTCAAGTTAACAACTCTTTAAATAATAAATGTCAAGATTACTGATTTTAATCACATCTTTTAACACCCTCCCTTAATCTTGACATTTGAACAAGTCTATCATTTTCAACTTTTTGCACAAATAATCATGCTGATGTAGAGAAAGAGACTTTGTAAATATATCAGCTGCATTTTCTAAAGATTCAACTTTAACAGTTTTCAGAACACCACTAGTCACTTTATTTCTCACTTGGTGGACATCAAATTCTATATGTTTTGTTTTCTCATGGAAAACTGGATTGTTTGCAATCTGAATTGCAGACTTATTATCACACAAAATATTTACAGGAAGTAAATATGTGATATTAAGACTAGATAAAATTTCTAGAACCGAAAGTATTTCACAAGTGGCAGACGCCATGGCTCGATATTCAGACTCTACTGAAGACCGAGACACAGCAGTTTGCTTTTTACTTTTCCAAGAAATAAGACAATTTCCTAGAAACAAACAATACCCAGTTACAGATCTACGTGTAGATAAACACTTACCCCAATCTGCATCCACGTATGCTGACAATTTAAAACAATCCGAAATAGAGAATAAAATACCTTTACCTGGTGACCTTTTCAAATATCGCAGAACTCTAAGAGCCAAATTCAGATGAGAACGCTGAGGCGCATACATGAATTGACTAAGGCAATGCACTGCAAAAGCAATGTCCGGTCTAGTGGCCAACAGATAAATGAGTCGCCCAATTAACCGTTGAAAACCAGATATATCAACTAACACAGGATCAGAAGAGGAACTTGATGACTCTGTTACTATTAAATTCATATCCATTGGAGTATTGATAGGCTTACAACCTAAATACCCAAAATCATTCAATAGTTCCAAACAATACTTTCTTTGGCTCATACATAATTAAAAATTCAATTCCTAAAAAGAATTGTAAATTTCCAAGATCTTTGATCATAAAATTCATTTGCAAGTGTTTTTTCACTCTGTGAATCTCACTATTATTATTTCCAGTTATATCAATGTCATCTACATACACAAGTAGAACAATAAAAGTATTTCTAGATTTAAGAGTGAACAAAGAATAATCACTACTGTTTTGATTAAAACCAAAATCGAATAAGCAATTAGACAGCTTCTCGTACCGTAACATCCTAAAATCAGGGCCAATTTAAACCTTAAGTTTAACAAGGTTAACCATGGAATCATCCAACTTTCATATAAAAGTAGAGAATTAACTATGAGGTTTTAATACATACAACTCGAATTCTCTAAAAACAACCTATTAATCTAATCTTGTCAACTATGATAAGATTAAACTGGTTGTCTAAGTCATTCATAAAAAACATCCTCTGCTCAGCTAACTTCTCCTCTTAACATCAACAAGTTGAATACTCAAAAGCACTCGTCCCTCTTCCCTTTACTTTCAGAGCTAGTACCTGGTAAGAAGAGTTAATTTGAAACGATTGGCTTACGCCTAATGAGAACATCCAATTTCAAATTAAAAACATTAACAGCTTTGGAAACTCAGATAATCAACGCATATAATCAAACCTGATTTATCACCATTCTTACCATACTCATACTCGTCTCATAACGACAGAATCATACTCAATCCCATGAGTATATGTAACACCCTCAATTTGGAACGTGCAACTAACATTAAAATTCAATAAAATAACCATAATAAATAAAATCATTTCTACAATTCAATCCTTAAAATACCTCGAAATTAAAACAACATAAAATTCTATAGTTTGTGACTTAATACGGGCGTTACTTAATACAACATAAGTTGCTAGTCCAACAAGTGCGGAAAACTTCACTACTCAAGTCACCTCTCGTGCACCCTACTGGCATTCGCCACTTCACAATGTAGCTAGAGCTTGTAACGTCCCAAAAATTACAAGGAATTTAAATTTTCAAAAATAATGCATTTCACTATAATCAAACCACAAGTTAACAAATCCCATTACAATAAAATAAACGTCGTTGATTTAAACCGTCAGACAAAGTTAAGCAGCGGAAAAGTTATATAATTAAATCCCCATTTAATAAAAATTTAACTTAAACAGTCTTCGCCTGGCGCCCGTGTGTACTGTCATGCCCGACTGCTACTCACACCTGAAATCATAAGATTTTGGGAATGGGTAAACACAAAGCTTAGTGAATTCAAACCATAGATAGGATCGCAATTATATCAGCATCACCCTTAAACAGCTAGTTATCGCAACCAACTCATACCATGCAATCACGTCTTACACCCAAATTTATATATACCAAATACACCAAATATACCAGCACATATTTTTCTTGGAACATCCATCAAGAAAATATATCACGATTAATAATGAGCCTTATACTCCTTGGAACGACCATCAAGAAGATATAATCGCAACTTATTATACAAACACATATACTTCTTGGAACAACCATCAAGAAAATATATCACTATTAACAATAAGCCTTATACTCCTTGGAACGACCATCAAGAAGGTATAATCGCAACTTATTATACAAACACATATACTTCTTGGAACAACCATCAAGAAAATATATCACTATTAACAATAAGCCTTACACTCCTTGGAACGACCATCAAGAAGGTATAATCGCAACTTATTATACAAACACATATACTTCTTGGAACAACCATCAAGAAGTACATCAATCACAGTTCAATATATATACACAACTATATATACCCCATAACACAATAATATCAACAAACAATCATAACTATCACACTCGAGCTATAGTAACACAAATATAATTCTCATCCTATGTAGTGAGAGAACTCACCTCAAAAGCAAAGCTTATGTCCTCAACAGCAACACGAACCGGCCAACACCAGCTCACCTTTTTCCACCTAAATAAGTGATATCAAACGTCACCACGAAGTCCTAGCCCAAATTCACAACTACTAGATTACAAGTTACAAATTCCAGCTTTTACTCTAAAAACACAGGTCTGTTCGGGACCTGTTTAACCCCTCTTAAACTCATCAACACAGAATTATTATTCCATAATCAGTTAGTTCTATGTCTTAGGGTTCCAGGGACATATCGTACGCGTTCTAACGATTTTCCTACAATTTACTATGAATTTTCTAAAAATAGAACACGAAGCTGTCATGTGCAGACCTGCTGTGAAAACAGCCATTTTACGCCTAGTTAGAGGCCGAACCAGACTTCCGCTAAAATAGGAAAAGTGTGCCCGGCACAGAATGTGAACCGTGGGCACCGGATTCGCCTCAATCCGAGCTACGACGGAAAAGTTATGGCCGTCGCAAAACAGTGACAGATTCATATTTCCACATAAAATGACGATTTATAAAACGGTTCAAGGTTAATCGATTCGGGTTACGGTTTAGCTAATAAGATTCAGGTTTTAGGTAATCTGGGCTGGACCGTTGTCAGCACCACCCACTGCCACCTCCGGCGGCGGTGGTTTGCGGCGGCGGCGGCGACAATTGAGGTTTACGACTTTGGCGATAACGAGAACGGAACAACCCGACTACCCTATCCCGTCCCACACACACACCCACACACACACAGCCACACGCGCATACCCGCTGCTGTCCACGCGGCGGCGCACGGCGGCGGCCACACCGCCGGCAGCCATGGCTGCGGCGGTGGTGGTGGCGGTTTACGGTATTCTCGCGACGAAACAATACAAAAAGACAACGGAGAGGAAAACGAACGACTACCTCGATGCGACTCCTCCTTCTCCCCGTTTCCGGCAGCAAACGACGGCGCTCCTCCTCTTCCCGACGTCTCTCTCTCTTTCTCCGGCGAACTCTCTCTCTCTCTCTCTCTCCGGCGAACTCTCTCTCTTCACGGCAGTCTCTCTCTCTCTACACGGCAGTCTCTCTCTCTCTCTTCACGGCAGTCCCTCACTCCCTCCGCTGCTTCTCTCTCTCTCTCTCTCTCTCTCTCTCCCTCGCAGCACCCTCGTCGCCGGCAAGAACCAGCGGCGGTGCTGGTGGTGGTTCCGGTGGAAACGCAGCGGCAGTAGCAGGGACCGGGGGGGGGGGGGGGGGGGGGGGGGGAAGAAGGGTTTAGGGTTTGCTATCTCTTTTTTTTTTCTCGTTGCTCCCACGAAACAAAAACCAAACAAAACCAAATGTGGGTCTCGGTTGTGCATGGGCCGAATCCATGGTACTCAAAATCCCTAAAAGTCACCTTTGGTCCCTGCCCTTTTCAACTCTTGCACTTTAAATAAGGTTTTCCCCACCGATAACAGGTTTGATCTTTCTCGTTAATCCCGTTAACCAACAACGTAAATAAAAATTTAAATAAATAAAATAGGTCATACCGGGATACGGGCTTTACAACTCTCCCCCACTTGAATTAGACTTCGTCCTCGAAGTCTACGTCCGCAAACAGCTCTGGATAGTTTTACCGCATCTCAACCTCGGGTTCCCAGGTCCACTCGGAGCCCTTTCTGTGTTGCCACTGGACTTTCCTCAACTAGAATCTAAATTTCTCACCCCGTCTAGAATTTCTCGAATACTTTTCTTACTAACAAAACTCCTTCAAGGACACTGAAATTATGATCGGAAGAACACTACAACAACTGGATTCATTCCTAGTCAACCGACTTCGGTTGTCTCCCAACCATAGATAATCCATACATCCCGATTCAAATTTCGAGCTCTAACTATTCTAAAGGTGCTCACCAATATACCCTACAGGATACTCGAATCCGATCATTCCTACCATTAACTGTCGATTAACTTCCACGAGTTCTAACAAACTCCCAAAATTTACCTTACACGAATCATCAAACCAGTAAATTTATAATCAGCCACGAAGGTCATTCCACCACGACCATTCATCACAAGTAAGCATCTCAGGTTACTACTACCATCACCACAATTACTTTAAAATCGACTACAATTCTCCGATTACACTAAGGTGTTTGGCCTCAAGCCCAAAAGTCGACACCTAAATATACTACTTACCTCAAAAAGGTTACTACGCAATTATGTTCTTAATTACAAAGGGCATCATTCCCTAACCGATACTATTCGGCCTACAGTACCAATCCGCCTGGAATACCCAACCTTCCACCGTCTACTTATCCTACACACTCGCTCTACGAAGCCTAGTTACACCGTATCAAGATATACCTTAACGCCTACCTCCCAGGTACGTCTCAAGGTCCGGCACATCGGAACTACCTCCCAGGTAAGTGCTCAAGACTATATCCTCCTAGTGCCTACTGGAAAGTCAAGGTCATAACACATGAATACCGGAGTCCCACCCCGAGATACCCAACCGACCATTACCAACGACTGACTGACGTGACCAAGGATCCAATGCAAAACAGTCTACTAACAACATGCCTATCCCGGAATGACTCATTCACCCAACATGTAAATACTCAACGTGCAATAAGTACAAAACTGTGCAACAAAACAACCCATCAACAAAACTCCACATCGAGCCATTAAAAACCGTGCAATTGACCCATGACTATCTCAAAGTCAAAACCGAGCAAAATGCTCCACGCTTGCTAGACCCATAAGTCGGTCAAAAACGCGTTTAAATAAAGTTTAAGCAAGCAATACTCTAAAATCAACATTAGTCCCAAACTCGACACGGGTTAAACAAAAGAGTTTTCCAAAAGGACTCGCACCCTTAAAATTCTCAAAATGACACATAACACTTATAGGCGCACTTCCCAAATGGTTTACAAAATCATTTACAAAATATTTTCAACGTCAAGATTTTTCATTTCAAAAAGACCGTAAGCAATAAAACTACTATTACCAGGTCGGTAGTTACGCAAAAATGGACACGCTCGTCCCACATATGAAAATCATGTTGAAAATCATTTCATTGCAGCTTAGTTTACTCACAAAACGTAAAGCGAAATAAATAATTTCTTTGAAAGTGAACCGTCACGGTTCTAGTATGAATTGACTCATGACATGTATTTAAAGTAACCGCTCGACCTTACACCGGGTGCGACAAAAATGTGCACTTAATTTCAAAATCAGTTCCACGACATTTGACCCCAAAATTTCTCTTTTTCAAAATAAAATGTCGTGGCACAGGGTTCACCAACAAATCTTACGCGCGTCGGCTAGTCATACAAAACGATGAAACGGTTTACAAATATTTTTGTTAAAACACAACTGTCTCGTGTAAGTTTCAAACTTAAAGATAACAACCAATCCGTTTCCATCATTTGAAAATATCGACTAAATCTCATAAAATCTCAAATGGTGGGGTTCTTTAAATTGATTTCCAAGATTTCCCCAAATGGTCACATAAACAAATAAGATATGCACCTCGTGAAATTAAACCCACACGACTCAACATGCCGTAAAACAAAACTTATTTTAACCAAATCACTCAAATAGCTTTATACAGACATCGTGGAATGTAACTTACCGTCTCAACTCTAACATATGTGGAGGAGTTCCAATGTTAAAGTCACAAGTCGTAGTCACTTGCCCAACATTTTAAACACCACAAAACACGGATATCATCTTACCCGAAAGAACCGTTGGAAAATAACGAAATGAGACAAATTCTAACAAAGTTTGCACTCCCGTGATAAAACGATTTCATACACTTTCAAAACCATATTTCAAAATCTTGTGTGTGTGCTGAACATTTCCCAAAATTCCAAAACACCATCCATAAATTGATTTGAAACACGAGAATTTGTTAATGCAATCTATTTCAAAATCAAACTTTGTGCATGACTTAGTCGGCATTCTACGCCTCGACTCCTACTCCTCCAAATCTCTCCGGTCCACTAACGTCATCCGGACATTTAAACCTCTTAGGCAAGTTGGGAAATTACGTCAAATAATCCCTACGATTTTTCCTCAAATCAAAGTCGGCTCTATAAGCCTATGATTCTAGCACAATCATCCATCTTGGCCCGAAACAAACATCATCCTCATCGTCACTCCAAGTGATTAATACGAGAATCGTCCTTTTATTCCAACGACTACTAATTTATAACCTTCGTCACTACCCCAACGATCATCCCATCAAAGCAAATCAAGTACACACCTGTACTAGTAGGTTTACTATAATCGTTCCTCCTTGTGATGGCTATCCTGGGTAGATATTACAATGAGTTATTAGTACATAATAACTCACACTAACAATGCTCACGCTCAACTCCTTGGATTCCTCGTGACTTTCCCCGACTCGAGCACGGATCCTGTGCTTCAGATAGTAGGAGCTCTACTACTACCTTCCACACCTATCCTCACTCGTTTCGAGTCCCGTCCCGAAGTGCCCAAGTAGTTCCTTGCCGAAAACTATACACATATGCCCGCACCGGCATAGGTACACACTCTGCCTAGCTCCCTAGGAATTCCACCCAACTCCACTACCCTTGCTATGACGAAATCCCCACTAGTCATGACGAGTCGCCTCGCGAATGCACAGTCGCACACAGCGTAAAACCAGATAGACATTCGAATATAAGATTCTATCCTACAACGGTTGGACTCAAACAAGAGCTGCGCAATAGAACTAAATCCGACATTCTAGGGCTATTCGGTTCCTACCGCATACAACCTATAGTGCATTCACTTAACAACCTATCAAGGCTAGCATAAACTCCTATTAGCAAGCAACAAACACGCAGTACAGTGTAATAGGCACCAAGCAATCTAGCACACATACTCCTATGTTCTAGAAAGAAATCTAGCATACATACTCATATGTAAACACTCTTCCCAGCTCACTAGGAATTTCATCTCATCCCACTACCCTTGCTACCACGGAATCCCTATTAGCCATAACGAGTTGCCTCGCGAATACCCAGTCGCATGCAGCGTGAATCAAATAGACATTCGAATACAAGATTCTATCCTAGAACGGTTGGACTCAAACAAGAGCTGCGCAATAGAACTAAATCAAATATTCTAAGGCTATATGATCTTTACTGCATACAACCTATAGGGCCTTCACTTAACAACCTACTATAACTAGTATTGATTCCTACTAGCAAGCAATCAACATACCGTACAGTGTAAACAACATAGGCAATCTAGCATGCATACCTTATGATCTAGAAAGCGATAAATACACTAAGTACTGTACCTTCCCACTTAGCGTCGGCTGACTGTACACACTGCGCCCTCAATCACCGTTTCCCAAACGGGTTTCCTTTTTCTTTCATTCGAAAAGATTTTAGTAAAAGGATTTAAAATTTCATAGCCGCAACTTGAGACCAAACACACCGAGATGTGTCTGATTCACTCAAGCTGTGCTCTGATACCAAGTTGTAACGTCCCAAAAATTACAAGGAATTTAAATTTTCAAAAATAATGCATTTCACTATAATCAAACCACAAGTTAACAAATCCCATTACAATAAAATAAACGTCGTTGATTTAAACCGTCAGACAAAGTTAAGCAGCGGAAAAGTTATATAATTAAATCCCCATTTAATAAAAATTTAACTTAAACAGTCTTCGCCTGGCGCCCGTGTGTACCGTCATGCCCGACTGCTACTCGCACCTGAAATCATAAGATTTTGGGAAGGGGTAAGCACGAAGCTTAGTGAATTCAAACCATAGATAGGATCGCAATTATATCAGCATCACCCTTAAACAGCTAATTATCGCAACCAACTCATACCATGCAATCACGTCTTGCACCCAAATTTATATATACCAAATACACCAAATATACCAGCACATATTTTTCTTGGAACATCCATCAAGAAAATATATCACGATTAATAATGAGCCTTATACTCCTTGGAACGACCATCAAGAAGATATAATCGCAACTTATTATACAAACACATATACTTCTTGGAACAACCATCAAGAAAATATATCACTATTAACAATAAGCCTTATACTCCTTGGAACGACCATCAAGAAGGTATAATCGCAACTTATTATACAAACACATATACTTCTTGGAACAACCATCAAGAAAATATATCACTATTAACAATAAGCCTTACACTCCTTGGAACGACCATCAAGAAGGTATAATCGCAACTTATTATACAAACACATATACTTCTTGGAACAACCATCAAGAAGTACATCAATCACAGTTCAATATATATACACAACTATATATACCCCATAACACAATAATATCAACAAACAATCATAACTATCACACTCGAGCTATAGTAACACAAATATAATTCCCATCCTATATAGTGAGAGAACTCACCTCAAAAGCAAAGCTTATGTCCTCAACAGCAACACGAACCGGCCAACACCAGCTCACCTTTTTCCACCTAAATAAGTGATATCAAACGTCACCACGAAGTCCTAGCCCAAATTCACAACTACTAGATTACAAGTTACAAATTCCAGCTTTTACTCTAAAAACACAGGTCTGTTCGGGACCTGTTTAACCCCTCTTAAACTCATCAACACAGAATTATTATTCCATAGTCAGTTAGTTCTATGTCTTAGGATTCCAGGGACATATCGTACGCGTTCTAACGATTTTCCTACAATTTACTATGAATTTTCTAAAAACAGAACACGGAGCTGTCATGTGCAGACCTGCTGTGAAAACAGCCATTTTACGCCTAGTTAGAGGCCGAACCAGACTTCCGCTAAAACAGGAAAAGTGTGCCCGGCACAGAATGTGAACCGTGGGCACCGGATTCGCCTCAATCCGAGCTACGACGGAAAAGTTATGGCCGTCGCAAAACAGTGACAGATTCATATTTCCACATAAAATGACGATTTATAAAACGGTTCAAGGTTAATCGATTCGGGTTACGGTTTAGCTAATAAGATTCAGGTTTTAGGTAATCTGGGCTGGACCGTTGTCAGCACCACCCACTGCCACCTCCGGCGGCGGTGGTTTGCGGCGGCGGCGGCGACAATTGAGGTTTACGACTTTGGCGATAACGAGAACGGAACAACCCGACTACCCTATCCCGTCCCACACACACACCCACACACACACAGCCACACGCGCATACCCGCTGCTGTCCACGCGGCGGCGCACGGCGGCGGCCACACCGCCGGCAGCCATGGCTGCGGCGGTTGTGGTGGCGGTTTACGGTATTCTCGCGACGAAACAATACAAAAAGACAACGGAAAGGAAAACGAACGACTACCTCGATGCGACTCCTCCTTCTCCCCGTTTCCGGCAGCAAACGACGGCGCTCCTCCTCTTCCCGACGTCTCTCTCTCTTTCTTCGGCGAACTCTCTCTCTCTCCGGCGAACTCTCTCTCTTCACGGCAGTCTCTCTCTCTCTACACGGCAGTCTCTCTCTCTCTTCACGGCAGTCCCTCACTCCCTCCGCTGCTTCTCTCTCTCTCTCCCTCGCAGCACCCTCGTCGCCGGCAAGAACCAGCGGCGGTGCTGGTGGTGGTTCCGGTGGAAACGCAGCGGCAGCAGCAGGGACGGTGGGGGGGGGGGGGAAGAAGGGTTTAGGGTTTGCTATCTCTTTTTTTTTTCTCGTTGCTCCCACGAAACAAAAACCAAACAAAACCAAATGTGGGTCTCGGTTGTGCATGGGCCGAATCCATGGTACTCAAAATCCCTAAAAGTCACCTTTGGTCCCTGCCCTTTTCAACTCTTGCACTTTAAATAAGGTTTTCCCCACCGATAACAGGTTTGATCTTTCTCGTTAATCCCGTTAACCAACAACGTAAATAAAAATTTAAATAAATAAAATAGGTCATACCGGGATACGGGCTTTACAGAGCTACCCCATCTGAGCCTGTTGCACATGCCGACAAATAAAAGGGTTAGGCTTACACCTAGTGAGTTCAAGCATTTTATCATGACTACGTAAAAACATAAGTCAAAAGAGTAATAGTTTAGCCATGATTTCGAAAGAGTTTACTTTAATTGCAAATCATCCATTTTCCAACTCACACATTTCCATGGGAAGGTTCCCGAAAGGTATAATACGTTTTTCCAAAATGAATTACGTTTCCAACTCACTCAAATACGTGAATAAGTCTAGTTTAGGCAAAACCTTCAAATAGGGTTGACAATACATACTCGACCCGTACAACCATTAGATATAACACTTTATTAAAACGTAATACGAAGCAAATGTAGCATAAACCCGTCCATCAACCATGGAAAATAATCCATATGCATAAATATAACCTCCAAAAATGCGAATAAATAAAATACCCGAAATCAACACCCTTCGGAGACGGGGGAGACCCGATCCCATCGAATGTGGCAACACATAAATTAAACCACGATTAAATAAATGCAAGTAAGCTTCTTGGATGTGGAAAACAGATGACATCAACCATACTAGGTCTTTAGTCAATCCTCGGCATCAATCATACTAGATCTTTAGTCCATCTTAGACATCAACCAAAACTAGGTCTTTAGTCCGTTTTAGACATCAACCAAAACTAGGTCTTTAGTCCATCTTCGGCATCAACAAAAACTAGGTCTTTAGCCCTTCTTAGACATCAACCATACTAGGTCTTTAGTTCAAACCATCAAGTTCAATCCTACTGGATCTTTACCTTGGGAAAACCCACCATCCGAAACAAGCTTACTCGACTTAAATATAAATACATGACCCCAAAAGAATAACTAATGCATTCAAATCATGTAAATCTCAAACATAATGCAACTCATGAAATGCAAACCCCAAGCCCACATCGAGCTTAATAAAACCGAGCGTATGCCATCAAGACTCAACCGAGCCCAAAACCGAGCCCTCTGCTCAAAAGATCTAATGATCATTTATCAACATCAAATCATGCAAATGAAATGCAATTAAGCATATAACACATCCTAGACTCCACCCCGAGCATGTAAATGTCAACAACGTGCAATAATATGCAACACGGTGCAATAAAAGCAACCCGTAAATAAGACTCCACATCGAGCCATTTAAACCGGACAAATGTCCCAAGACTATCTCAAAGTCAAAACCGAGCAAAGTGCTCCAAGCTTGCTAGACCCATAATGTCGGTCATCATCGCATAAAACGCGTTTGAACATTGTTTAAGCAAACACGTATCCCAAAACCATCATTAACCCCAAAACTTAACACGGGTTAAACAAAAGGGGTTTTCCCAAAGGACTCACACCCTTAATATTCTCAAAATGACCCATAACACTAAAAGTGCATTTCTCAAGTGGTTTATTAAAATCATTTACACTAACATGATTAAACCATCAAATAAACCTCATTTGAGCAGTTAATCTTTAAAGACAATTTATGGTTTCTAACCATCCAAATATCCAAAAGCCCCAAATATGAGTGTTTTACACATTCATGAAGATAAACACTTCAAAAGAGTTAAACTATTCAAATAACTCAACCATAGATATTTTCAAGTAAAACACACAAATATTTGGAAAATACTAATTTAGCATGTATAAAGTTTTCGCAAAGTAACTTGAACTCAGCTTGCTAGATTTAAGCTAAATCTAGAGTTTCTCCAAACGTAAGCTCATTTGATGAAGTTTGCATCCTCAAGCCAAAACTTCCAAAACCTCAATCACAACAAGAATCCACCAACAAAACACCTCTAGATCACCAACAAAACACCACAAGCTCCAATTCTTCAAATCGGTCAAAAAGTGTAAAGCCCGTATCCCGGTATGTAATTTCTTTACTAAATTCTTTTCTTTTAAGATTGATTTAATGTGGTTTCCGTTAACGGGGTTAGACGAATCGGACCTAATCGTTAAAAATGTCTGAAATTTTGGGTTAGTTGCGAGAAGGTTTAAGTAGAGGGACTAGAATTGTCAAGGGCCAAAAGCATGCATGGGTTCGGCCCATGCTACCCAATGACCGAACCCTTTTTGGAATTGTTTGTGTTGGTGGCGTGAGGAGGAAACCAAAAGAAAGAAATCAAAGAAACCCTTTTTTTCTTTGTTTGTGTTGTTGCCGTGATCAAGAAGAAAAGGAACAAGAAGAGAAAACAAAAGAAATCAAACCCTACGGCTCCTTCTTCTCCCCCTTCCCGTTCGTTGTCGCCGGCCGGAAAAGAGAAGAGAGAGAAAGAGAAACCGAGAGGGATAGAGAGAGAGACCGAGAGAGAGAGGAGGCGTGGGTGTAGAGGAGGAAGGAGGTCGCCGGCGTAGGAGAACCACCGTCGATTTCGGTGTGGTTACCGTCGTGTCGTCGCCGTCTCGAGGTAAGAATCTAACCCGTTTTCTTTCCCCGTTGTCTTTTCGATCGCAAAACCACCACCACCACCGCCGCAGCCACGGCTGCCGGCGGTGGGGCCGCCGCTGCGTGCCGTCGGGCGGCGGCAGGAGGAGTGTGCACGTGTGCGGGTATGAGGTTGCGGGTAAGTCGGGGTGTACGTTTTGGTGTGGTTTTCGCCGGAAGCTTTTAACCGCCGCCGCCGCCAACGGCCGCCATTGCCGGAGGTGGCAGAGGGTGGTGCACAGGCTGCTCAGCCCTTTTAATCTTAATCAATAAGTCACAGCTAGTTCCAGGTCTGAATGCTTAAGGCATGGCTTAATGGGTTAAGAATTAAGTTAAGCTTCTTTTGTCATTTTATGTGAAAACGTTTGTCTGCCACTGTTTTGCGACGGCCATAACTTTTCCGTCGTAGCTCGGATTCAGGCGAATCCGGTGCCCACGGTTCACATTCTGTGCCGGGCACACTTTTCGTGTTTTAGCGGAAGTCCGGTTCGGCCTCTAGCTAGGCGTAAATTGGCTGTTTATACAGCAGGTCCGGATGTGGCAGGTCGCGTTCCGTTTTAATAGTCTCAGTTTCTGCCACTGTTTTGGGAAAGCCATAACTTCTGCTAGGAATGTCGGATTGGGATGAAACCAGTGCCAAAAGTTCCCATTCTGAGTCTAGTAAGTTTCTTATGTTTTGCGGAAAAACCAGTTCGGACCGTAGCTAGTGTCAAACTGCTGTTTTATAACGAAAGGTGCTGTTTTTCGCTGTGCAGTTAATCAGTTTTGTAAAATCCATAATAAATTGTAGAAAAATCGTTAGGAGGTGTATAATATGTCCTTGGAACCCTAACTCTGAGTACTTTCTGGTTATGAAATTTATTTGAGGATTTTCTGGGTTTATGGAGGTCGGAACTTAACAGGTCCCGAACAGACCTGTTTGGTTAGACCGAAAAGTCGTTTTAGTGACGATTTAAGGGTGCGTCGTGTTTTAGGGTCCGGGTCTCGTGTTAATACGTTTTAACGTTCGTTTAGGTGTCGGAAGTGATCTTGGATTTGTGGAGCTTGAATTATTGTTTGTGAGCTAGGCACGCTTACGAGGTGAGTTCTCTCACTATAACTAATGTCGGTTACTTTTTACATTACGATTTGTACGTGTGTGGTAGTTTTAATTGTTTGTGATGCGAGACTAAATAGTGGGGCGTCTAGTCGGACCTTTATTGTTATGACTACGCGGGTGGCGTAGGAACCCGGGGGAGCCGGGTAATGCTTGCACGGTTATTGTGTGGTCGGGTGGACCAGCTTATGCCTTTGGGTGGGATGGTGTAGGTATGCATGTTTATGATTTGTTCGTAGACTTGTATGCTGGTTATGTGCATTTATTTGTTTAGAGGTGGTGTGGAAATAACTGTGTTATTTATGGTGTCTGAATTCACTAAGCTTCGTGCTTACCCTTTCCCAATAAAATTGTGGTTTCAGGTACGAGTGGCTCCAAGACGTGACGAGTACACACTGGCGCGTGGGAAGAGTTGATTACTTTTATGATTTTAATTTTAGACATATATTCCGTTGTTTATTGTTCGTAAGGATATTAATTATGAGTTTGCAAATGAGATGATTGAATTATTAAATGAGTTTTTATTAATGAAATGTTACTTTAAAAATTTTAAATTCCTTGTAATTTTTGGGACGTTACAACTTGGTATCAGAGCACGGCTTGAGTGAATAAAACGCATTTCGGTGTGTTTGATCTCAAGTTTGCGGATATAAAATTTTCTTTAAAGTTTTTGGGAAATAAAAAGAAGGAAAAATCCGTTTGAGGAACGGTGATCGAGGGCGCAGTGTGTACAGTCAGCCGGAGCCAAGGGGGAAAGGTACAGTACTTAGTGTATTTATTGCTTTCTAGGCATAGGGTATGCGTGCTAGATTGCCTATGTTGTTTACACTGTACTGTATGATGATTGCTTGCTAGTAGGAATCAATGCTAGTTATGGTAGGTTGTTAAGTGAAGGCCCTATAGGTTGTATGTAGTAAGAATCATATAGCCTTAGAATATTTGATTTAGTTCTATTGCGCAGCTCTTGTTTGAGTCCAACCGTTCTAGGATAGAATCTTGTATTCGAATGTCTATTTGATTCACGCTGCATGCGACTGGGTATTCGCGAGGCAACTCGTTATGGCTAACAGGGATTCCGTTGTAGCAAGGGTAGTGGGATGAGATGAAATTCCTAGTGAGCTGGAAATAGCGTTTACATATGGGTACGTATGCAAAAATTGCTTTCTAGAACATAGGAGTATGTATGCTAGATTGTTTGGTGCTTAATACACTGTATTGTATGGTTGTTACTTGCTATTAGGAACTTATGCTAACTTTGATAGGTTGTTAAGCGGATGCACTATAGGTTGTATGCGGTAAGAACCGAATAGCCTTAGAATGTTGGATTTAGTTCTATTGCGCAGCTCTTGTTTGAGTCCAACCGTTGTAGGATAGAATCTTATATTCGAATGTCTATCTGGTTTCCACTGTATACGACTGTGCGTTCACGAGGCGACTCGTCAGGGTTAGTGGGGGTTTCGCCCTAGCAAGGGTAGTGGGGTATTATGATTATTCCTACGGAGCTAGGAAGAGTGTGTACATATGCCGGTGCGGGCATATGTGTGTAGTTATCGGCGAGAAACTACTTGGACCCATCGGATGGAACTCGGAACGAGTGATGATAGGTGTGGAAGGTAGTAGTAGAGCTCCTACTATCGGAAACACAGGATCAATGCTCGAGTCGGAGAAAGTCACGAGGAATCCAAGGAGTTGAGCGTGAGCGTTGTTAGTGCGAGTTATTATGTGCTAATAACCCGTTGTAATATCTACCCAGAATAGCCATCACAAGGAGGAACAACAATAGTGAACCTACTAGTACAGATGGGTACTTGTTTTGCTTGAGGTGATGATCGTTGAGGTAGTGACGAAGGTTATAAATTAGTAGTCGTTGGAATAAAAGGACGACTCTAGTATTAATCACTTGGAGTGACGATGAGGATGATGTTTGTGTCGGGCCAAGATGGATGATTGTGCTAAAATTATAGGCTTATAGAGCCGACTTTGATTTGAGGAAAAATCGTAGGGATTATTTGATGTAATTTCCCAACTTGCCTAAGAGGTTTAAAAGTCCGGATGACGTTAGTGGACCGGAGAGATTTGGAGGAGTAGGAGTCGAGGCGTAGAATGCCGACTAAGTCATGCACAAAGTTTGATTTTGAAATAGATTGCATTAGCAAATCCTTGTATTTCAAATCATTTTATGGATGGTGTTTTGGAATTTTGGGAAATGTTCAGCACACCCACAAGATTTTGAAATATGGTTTTGAAAGTGTATGAAATCGTTTTATCACGGGAGTGCAAACTTTGTTAGAATTTGTCTCTTTTCGTTATTTTTCCAACGGTTCTTTCGGGTAAGATGATATACGTGTTTTGTGGTGTTTAAAATGTTGGGCAAGTGACTACGGCTTGTGACTTTAACATTGGAACTCCTCCACATATGTTAGAGTTGAGACGGGAAGTTACATTCCACGATGTCTGTATAAAGCTATTTGAGTGATTTGGTTAAAATAAGTTTTGTTTTACGGCAATGTTGAGTCGTGTGGGTTTAATTTCACGAGGTGCATATATTATTTGTTTATGTGACCATTTGGGGAAATCTTGAAAATCAATTTAAAGAACCCCACCTTTTGAGATTTTATGAGATTTTAGTCGATATTTTCAAACGATGGAAGCGGATTGGTTTTTATCTTTAAGTTTGAAACTTACACGAGACAGTTGTGTTTTAACAAAAATATATTTGTAAACCGTTTCATCGTTTTGTATGACTAGCCGACGCGCGTAAGATTTGTTAGTGAACCCTGTGCCACGACATTTTTGTTGAAAAAAAAAGGAATTTTGGGGTCAAATATCGTGGAACTGATTTTGAAATTATGTGCACACTTTTGTTGCACCCGGTGTAAGGTCGACGGTTACTTTAAATACACGTCATGAGTCAATTCATACTAGAACCGTGACGGTTCATTTTCAAAGAAATTATTTATTTTGCTTTACGTTTTGTGAGTAAACTAAGCTGCAATGAAATGATTTTTGACATGATTTTCATTTGTGGGACGAGCGTGTCCATTTTTGCATAACTACCGACCTGGTAATAGTAGTTTTATTGCTTACGGTCTTTTTGAAATGAAAAATCTTGACGTTGAAAACATTTTGTAAATGGTTTTGTAAACCATTTGGGAAATGCGCTTTTAAGTGTTATGTGTCATTTTGAGAATTTTGAGGGTGTGAGTCCTTTTGGAAAACTCTTTTGTTTAACCCGTGTTGAGTTTGGGACTAATGTTGATTTTAGATTATTGCTTGCTTAAACTTTATTTAAACGCGTTTTTGACCGACTTATGGGTCTAGCAAGCGTGGAGCATTTTGCTCGGTTTTGACTTTGAGATAGTCATGGGTCAATTGCACGGTTTTAATGGCTCGATGTGGAGTCTTGTTGATGGGTTGTTTTGTTGCACAGTTTTGCATTTATTGCACGTTGCGTATTTACATGTTGGGTGAGTGAGTCATTCTGGGATAGGCATGTTGTTGGTAGACTGTTTTGCATTGGATCCTTGGTCATGTCAGTCAGTCGTTGGTAATGGTCGGTTGAGTATTTCGGGGTGGGACCCCGGTATTCATGTGTTATGACCTTGACTTTCCAGTAGGCACTGGGAGGATATAGTCTTGGGCACTTACCTGAGAGGTAGTTCCGATGTGTCGGGCCTTGAGACGTACCTAGGAGGTAGGCGTTAAGGCGTATCTTGATACAGTGTAACTAGGTTTCCTAGAGCGAGCGTGGAGGATAAGTAGACGGTGGAAGATTGGGTATTCCACACGTGTTGTTAGTGTAGACCGAATAGTGTCGGTTAAGGGAATGATGCCCTTTGTAACTAAGAGAATAAATGCGCAGTAACCTTTTTGAAGTAAGTAGTATATTTAGGCGTCGACTTTTGGGCTTAAGGCCAAACGCCTTTAGTGTAATCGGAGATTTATAGCCAATTTTAAATAATTATGGTGATGGTAGTAGTAACCCTGAGATGCTTATTTGTGATGAGTGATTATGGTGGAATGACCTTCGTGGGTGATTATAAATTTACTGGTTTGATGATGCGTGTAAGGTAAGTTTTGGGAGTCTATTAGAACTCGTAGGAGTTAATCGACGGTTAATGGTAGGAATGATCGGATCCGAGTATCCAGTTGGGTATATTGGTAGGCAACTTTAGAATGGTTAGAGCTTGAGATTTGACTCGGGAAGTATGGAATATCTAAGGTTGGGAGACAACCGAAGTCGCTTGGCTAGGAATGATTCCAATTGTTGGGGTGTCCTGCCGATCATAATCCCAGTGTCCTAGAAGGAGTACGTTAGTAAGAAAAATATTCTAGAGGTTTTAGAAGGGGTTTCAAGTGGACTTGGGAACCTGAGGTTGAGAGGAGGGAGAACTATCCGGAGCTATTCGTAGGCAGAGACTTCGAGGACGAAGTCTAATCCAAGTGGGGGAGAGTTGTAAAGCCCGTATCCCGGTATGTAATTTCTTTACTAAATTCTTTTCTTTTAAGTTTGATTTAATGTGGTTTCCGTTAACGGGGTTAGACGAATCGGACCTAATCGTTAAAAATGTTTGAAATTTTGGGTTAGTTGCGAGAAGGTTTAAGTAGAGGGACTAGAAGTGTCAAGGGCCAAAAGCATGCATGGATTCGGCCCATGCTACCCAATGACCGAACCCTTTTTGGAATTGTTTGTGTTGGTGGCGTGAGGAGGAAACCAAAAGAAAGAAATCAAAGAAACCCTTTTTTTTCTTTGTTTGTGTTGTTGCCGTGATCAAGAAGAAAAGGAACAAGAAGAGAAAACAAAAGAAATCAAACCCTACGGCTCCTTCTTCTCCCCCTTCCCGTTCGTTGTCGCCGGCCGGAAAAGAGAAGAGAGAGAGAGAAACCGAGAGGGTTAGAGAGAGAGACCGAGAGAGAGAGGAGGCGTGGGTGGAGAGGAGGAGGAAGGAGGTCGCCGGCGTAGGAGAACCACCGTCGATTTCGGTGTGGTTACCGTCGTGTCATCGTCGTCTCGAGGTAAGAATCTAACCCGTTTTCTTTCCCCGTTGTCTTTTCGATCGCAAAACCACCACCACCACCGCCGCAGCCACGGCTGCCGGCGGTGGGGCCGCCGCTGCGTGCCGCCGGGCGGCGGCAGGAGGAGTGTGCACGTGTGCGGGTATGAGGTTGCGGGTAAGTCGGGGTGTACGTTTTGGTGTGGTTTTCGCCGGAAGCTTTTAACCGCCGCCGCCGCCAACGGCCGCCATTGCCGGAGGTGGCAGAGGGTGGTGCACAGGCTGCTCAGCCCTTTTAATCTTAATCAATAAGTCACAGCTAGTTCCAGGTCTGAATGCTTAAGGCATGGCTTAATGGGTTAAGAATTAAGTTAAGCTTCTTTTGTCATTTTATGTGAAAACGTTTGTCTGCCACTGTTTTGCGACGGCCATAACTTTTCCGTCGTAGCTCGGATTCAGGCGAATCCGGTGCCCACGGTTCACATTCTGTGCCGGGCACACTTTTCGTGTTTTAGCGGAAGTCCGGTTCGGCCTCTAGCTAGGCGTAAATTGGCTGTTTATACAGCAGGTCCGGATGTGGCAGGTCGCGTTCCGTTTTAATAGTCTCAGTTTCTGCCACTGTTTTGGGAAAGCCATAACTTCTGCTAGGAATGTCGGATTGGGATGAAACAAGTGCCAAAAGTTCACATTCTGAGTCTAGTAAGTTTCTTATGTTTTGCGGAAAAACCAGTTCGGACCGTAGCTAGTGTCAAACTGCTGTTTTATAACGAAAGGTGCTGTTTTTCGCTGTGCAGTTAATCAGTTTTGTAAAATCCATAATAAATTGTAGAAAAATCGTTAGGAGGTGTATAATATGTCCTTGGAACCCTAACTCTGAGTACTTTCTGGTTATGAAATTTATTTGAGGATTTTCTGGGTTTATGGAGGTCGGAACAGGTCCCGAACAGACCTGTTTGGTTAGACCGAAAAGTCGTTTTAGTGACGATTTAAGGGTGCGTCGTGTTTTAGGGTCCGGGTCTCGTGTTAATACGTTTTAACGTTCGTTTAGGTGTCGGGAAGTGATCTTGGATTTGTGGAGCTTGAATTATTGTTTGTGAGCTAGGCGCGCTTACGAGGTGAGTTCTCTCACTATAACTAATGTCGGTTACTTTTTACATTACGATTTGTACGTGTGTGGTAGTTTTAATTGTTTGTGATGCGAGACTAAATAGTGGGGCGTCTAGTCGGACCTTTATTGTTATGACTACGCGGGTGGCGTAGGAGTTCGGTGGGGCCGAGGTTTATATACGCGGGTGGCGTAGTGATTCGGCGGGGCCGAGGTTTATATACGCGGGTGGCGTAGTGATTCGGCGGGGCCAAGGTTTATATACGCGGGTGGCGTAGGAACCCGGGGGAGCCGGGTAATGCTTGCACGGTTATTGTGTGGTCGGGTGGACCAGCTTATGCCTTTGGGTGGGATGGTGTAGGTATGCATGTTTATGATTTGTTCGTAGACTTGTATGCTGGTTATGTGCATTTATCTGTTTAGAGGTGGTGTGGAAATAACTGTGTTATTTATGGTGTCTGAATTCACTAAGCTTCGTGTTTACCCTTTCCCAATAAAATTGTGGTTTCAGGTACGAGTGGCTCCAAGACGTGACGAGTACACACTGGCGCGTGGGAAGAGTTGATTACTTTTATGATTTTAATTTTAGACATATATTCCGCTGTTTATTGTTCGTAAGGATATTAATTATGAGTTTGCAATGAGATGATTGAATTATTAAATGAGTTTTTATTAATGAAATGTTACTTTAAAATTTTTAAATTCCTTGTAATTTTTGGGACGTTACAAAAAGGTTGGATGAAACCCTAGAAAGATTTGGGTGAAGAAGATGAAGTGGAAGGATTCTTGCTTTAGCTTCCAAAACCGTGATAGATGAAGAAGAGACAGTTGAAAAATTGATTCTTGGGGTCTAAAAGACTCAAGATCGACATTGGGGGTGAAAGGTTTCGGTTCTTGGGAGAGAAAAACGAAATGGGTGAAGTTAGAATGAGAAAAGTGCTGAAAATCGCGTTTTTAAGGGTCCTGGTGCCCGCGGGCGATAGTGACAGGGTCACAATCGCTGGCACAATCGCACGGGTTGTACCGAGAGTTTTTGGCATCCGGCGATTGTGACATGCGGTTGTGACAGTGTCACAATCGCTCGGCACTATAGCACAGGGTGTACCGAAACTTGTTTTGGCCATAACTTCTTCGTTTTAGCTCCGTTTTCGCTCCGGAAAGAACCGTTGGACTTGTATTTGAATTCCTCATCCAACAAGACCATAAAATCTAAGATTTAATCCAAAATCCTATTTTTCATATTTTTCTTAAAAGATCGCTTTCCACACTGATTCGAAATTATACTTATCCGAAAATTACGGGTGTTACAATCCTCCCAACCTTAGAATGATTTCGTCCTCGAAATCTAGATCCCTTACAAATAAAGGCTAACCGACTCAACGTCGACCATAATTCATCAATTCCTAACTGGAATCTAAATTTCCCCACACAGTCTATAAAGACAAATCCTCGAATAATTTTCTTACCAACAAAACCCCTTCAAGTACACCGTACTTACTTCCGGAAGATAACTCCTAGTTAGACGACTCCGGTTGTCTCCCAACCTTAAAGTGTTCCATACCTCTCGATTTCAGTTTCTGACTCTAAGTCACTCCAAAGTTTGTTCACTAACGAACCCAACAGAATCATCAATTCCGATCATTCCTACCATTAACTGTCGATTAACTCCAACAAGTTCTAATAGACTCCAAAATCCACCTCAACATTAATCATCAATCCGACAAGTTCATTAACCACACACGAAGGTTATTCCACCAAAACCGCTCATCACATTTGAGCATCTTAAGGTTACTACTACCATTACCATTATTTCCTTTAAAATCGGGCTACACCCACCGAATATGCTAACGATTCCCGATTTCAAACCCACAAAGGTTGACACCTAGTTATACCACCAAGCTTTGAACTCTAACAGGACTCCACACATGAGTTCTAATTACCGAGTGTTTCCACAAAACTAAGGTTGTCAACAAAACGGCTACACCAACCTCGAGATGCGTTACCGCAAGTCTACTCTCCAATTTCCACAAACATATTGGTTTTGCTACCGATATCATCCGGCCTATAATCACACCACGTGCCCGAATGCCCAACTCTTCACAGTCGAGGTTCTACACACTTACTTTTAATCGGAGTTACTCAACCTTTCCCAAGGTCCTAATGAGTTCAAGGTTTTCAAGCGCGTTATTTAATAAATATGCCATTCACAAAGCTTTTCATAGAAACTTTCAACATAAATATTTTCATATCAATTTAAACGTACGCATAAAACTACTATTATCAATTTGGTAGTCACGCAAAGATAGACACGCTCGTCCCACATATGAAAATCATGTTGAAAATTATTTCATTGCAGTTCAGTTTATTCACAAAACGCAAAAGCGTAATAAACAACTTCTTTACAATTAACCGCCATGGTCCTAGTATGGATTGACTCATGACATGCACGTAAAGTAATTGCCCGAATTTAAACAGGGTGCAACAAAAGGTGTGCACGTATTTCAAAAGGAGTCCAAACGACATTTGACTCCAAAATTTCCTTGTCAACCATAAAACTACATGGAACAAGGTTCGCTAACCAAAGTTTGTGCGCGTCAGTTCATTATACAAAAACAAGGAAACGATTCATAATTACACCTCAGTCGAAACACAAAACGACTTGTGCAAGTTCCATATTTAAGACAAACCAACACGTTTCCATTATTTGAAAATATCGACTAAAACATCATAAAACCTCAAATTAGGGTAGGCATGCAAGCTTGTAACACTTCTTAGAAATTTCTTGTAATGACACACATGCACCAAATAACTCACACCAAAATTTCAAGAGACGAAATTCTTTAAATTGATTTCCCAAAATTTCTCATCCGGTCCTATAATGACATTTGAATAAAACGTTTTTGGCAAACTTGCACACAACAATGCGTTTTTCCAAAACATACAAGGAAACAAGTGATGATAATTTATTGACACCAAAAAGGGTTCAAACCTATATTCAAATCCCAAATTGCACCAACGGTGCGCATCAATATTCAAAACATAGGGGTTCCCATGTTCCCCAAGTTTAAGCAATTCATTTTCCCAAAATTCTCAACACGGAGTATCTTCATCAAAAGTTTCGTACTAGTAACATAAAACGTTAAAATGCCAATGCTTAAAATGTATTTGTTAAAACAATACTCAAAATACACATTTCCTTCAAGACCAAAAAGGCTTTCAATTTTCCAAAATATTCGGCAAATCAAAATTGACCAGTGTCAACGACTCATACGTTTGTGTTTTTTTTTTCAAATATCACGTATTGTAAACCATCCGTGATCCCCACACCACTCAACATGCTTTGACCAAATGGCCTTTCGTTTAAACAAGAGTCAATAAAACATTTTCATGCACGACTCGATTATCAAAGTGTCGAGAAATAATGGTTACCAAGCTATGCATACCCCTAAGTCGATATAGCACATTTACTTGAAAATGATAATAAAACATTTAACTGACCGCAAGCGCACCAAGAAAATTATTATGAAATGTCACTAAAAATGTTCTTTCATGCATCACTTAAGCCACGTATAAATCAATCCATACACTGAACTACTTGCAACGAATTACTTAATAACTCAAACTCTTGAAAGAAAAGTTACGTGGTGCTAGAATTCTAAACTCATCTCTTCTTAGTCGCCTTATGGCATAAAATTAACTTTTCTCAACAAAACCCGAGTGGGACCAAATGCCCAACATAACTCATAAACTTTTCACATAAGTAAATAGAGTATGCACATAGTAAAATTGTACCCACACGACACAAAACGTCGTACAACAAAACTCCATGAAACTCAATGGACTCAATGACTCCAAGTCAATAAACGGCGCTAAACATTATGCTTCCAAAGCCAAATTGCTATAAGCAAAATCATAAAGGAGACGCCAAAATCCCAAAAATTCCCTTCTATGGTAATACCATATAAATAACATTGTTTAAAACTCTCTTTAAACAAATTCTCCAAAAATAGTTCTACATAGACATAATGAATATAACTTTCCGTCCCAAACTCTAACATATGTGGAGGAGATCCAATGTTAAAGTCACACGCCGTAGTTATTGCCCAACATCTCAAACATCATAAAAATACGATATCCAAAACAAATGTTGAACAACAATGAAATAAGGCAAAACAAATCCCGGCGGAGTTTGCAACTCCCGCAATAAAACGGTTTCATGCACGTTCAAAACCATGATTTAAAATCTTGTGTGTGCTAAACATTTCCCAACATTCATAACACAATCCATATAAGGATTGGAAACACAAGAAATAGTTGATGAAATTTATTTTCAAAGTAAACTTTGTGCATGACTTAGTCGGCATTCAACATCTCAACTCATACCCTTCCAAATCCCTCCGGTCCACTATTGTCATCCGGATGCTTTAACCTCTTAAGGCAAGTTGGGAATTACATCAATTAACCTTACGGTTTTTCCTCAAATCAAAGTCGGCTCATTTAGCCTATGGTTCTAGTCAAACCATCAATCTTGACCCGAAACGGTCTACTTAAAGCAAACATCATGCTTATCGTCACTCTAAGTGACTAATACTAGAATCGTCCATCTATTCCAACGACTACTAGCTTAGAAACTTCTCCACTACCCCAACGATCATCACATTAAAGTAATTCAAGTATGCACATGTACTAATAGGTTCACCATGACACTGGCCAGGTGTCACTATGAACGCACCGTACATGATTATCCTTGCTACTCTCGACGTGATTCTCGTTTCTAACAACATCCATTGACCTCGAAACATCCTATCTTAAAGTGCCTAAAGGTGAATTTCACTCTCATTTACTTAAACAAACGCTAGTTTGAGTCTAGGTATCCAAAATCAACACCTAAATCTCTCAAACTTATGCTCTGATACCAACTTGTAACACCCTCAATTTGGAACGAGCAACTAACATTAAAATTCAATAAAATAACCATAATAAATAAAATCATTTCTACAATTCATTCCTTAAAATACCTCGAAATTAAAACAACATAAAATTCTACAGTTTGTGACTTAATACGGGCGTTACTTAATACAACATAAGTTTCTATTCCAACAAGTGCGGAAAACTTCACTACTCAAGTCACCTCTCGTGCACCCTACTGGCATTCGCCACTTCACAATGTAGCTAGAGCTACCCCAACCTGAGCCTGTTGCACATGCCGACAAATAAAAGGGTTAGGCTTATGCCTAGTGAGTTCAAGCATTTTATCATGACTACATAAAAACATAAGTCAAAAGAGTAATAGTTTAGTCATGATTTCGAAAGAGTTTACTTTAATTGCAAATCATCCATTTTCCAACTCACACATTTCCATGGGAAGGTTCCCGAAAGGCATAATACGTTTTTCCAAAATGAATTATGTTTCCAACTCACTCAAATACGTGAATAAGTCTAGTTTAGACAAAACCTTCAAATACGGTTGACAATACATACTCGACCCGTAAAACATGGAAACCATCCATTAGATATAACACTTTATTAAAACGTAATACGAAGCAAATGTAGCATAAACCCGTCCATCAACCATGGAAAATAATCTATATGCATAAATATAACCTCCAAAAATGCGAATAAATAAAATACCCGAAATCAACACCCTTCGGAGACGGGGGAGACCCGATCCCATCGAATGTGGCAACACATAAATTAAACCACGATTAAATAAATGCAAGTAAGCTTCTTGGATGTGGAAAACAGATGACATCAACCATACTAGGTCTTTAGTCAATCCTCGGCATCAATCATACTAGATCTTTAGTCCATCTTAGACATCAACCAAAACTAGGTCTTTAGTCCGTTTTAGACATCAACCAAAACTAGGTCTTTAGTCCATCTTCGGCATCAACAAAAACTAGGTCTTTAGCCCTTCTTAGACATCAACCATACTAGGTCTTTAGTTCAAACCATCAAGTTCAATCCTACTGGATCTTTACCTTGGGAAAACCCACCATCCGAAACAAGCTTACTCGACTTAAATATAAATACATGACCCCAAAAGAATAACTAATGCATTCAAATCATGTAAATCTCAAACATAATGCAACTCATGCAATGCAAACCCCAAGCCCACATCGAGCTTAATAAAACCGGGCGTATGCCATCAACACTCAACCGAGCCCAAAACCGAGCCCTCTGCTCAAAAGATCTAATGAAAATGAAATGCAATTAAGCATATAACACATCCTAGACTCCACCACGAGCATGTAAATATCAACAACGTGCAATAATATGCAACACGGTGTAATAAAAGCAACTCGTAAATAAGACTCCACATCGAGCCATTTAAACCGGACAAATGTCCCAAGACTATCTCAAAGTCAAAACTGAGCAAAGTGATCCAAGCTTGCTAGACCCATAATGTCGGTCATCATCGCATAAAACGCGTTTGAACATTGTTTAAGCAAACATGTATCCCAAAATAATCATTAACCCCAAAACTCAACACGGGTTAAACAAAAGGGGTTTTTCCAAAGGACTCACACCCTTAATATTCTCAAAATGACCCATAACACTAAAAGTGCATTTCCCAAATGGTTTAATAAAATCATTTACACTAACATGATTAAACCATCAAATAAACCTCATTTTGAGCAGTTAATCTTTAAAGACAATTTATGGTTTCTAACCATCCAAATATCCAAAAGCCCCAAATATGGGTGTTTTACACATTTATGAAGATAAACACTTCAAAAGAGTTAAACTATTCAAATAACTCAACCATATATATTTTCAAGTAAAACACACAAATATTTGGAAAATACTAATTTTGGCATGTACAAAGTTTTCGCAAAGTAACTTGAACTCACCTTGCTAGATTTAAGCTAAATCTAGAGTTTCTCCAAACGTAAGCTCCTTTGATGAAGTTTGCATCCTCATGCCAAAACTTTCAAAACCTCAATCACAACAAGAATCCACCAACAAAACACCTCTAGATCACCAACGAAACACCACAAGCTCCAATTCTTCAAAATGGTCAAAAAGGTTGGATGAAACCCTAGAAAGATTTGGGTGAAGAAGATGAAGTGGAAGGATTCTTGCTTTAGCTTCCAAAACCATGATAGATGAAGAAGAGACATTTGAAAACTTGATTCTTGGGGTCTAAAAGGCTCAAAATCGGCATTGGGGGTGAAGGGTTTCGGTTCTTAGGAGAGAAAAACAAAATGGGTGAAGTTAGAATGAGAAAAGTGCTGAAAATCGCGTTTTTAAGGGTCCTGGTGCCCCCGGGGCGATAGTGACAGTGTCACAATTGCTGGCACAATCGCACGGGTTGTACCGAGAGTTTTTGGCATCCGGCGATTGTGACATGCGGTTGTGACAGTGTCACAATCGTTGGGCACTATAGCATAGGGTGTACCGAAACTTGTTTTGGCCATAACTTCTTCGTTTTAGCTCCGTTTTGGCTCCGGAAAGAACCGTTGGACTTGTATTTGAATTCCTCATCCAACAAGACCATAAAATCTAAGATTTAATCCAAAATCCTATTTTTCATATTTTTCTTAAAAGATCGCTTTCCACACTGATTCGAAATTAAACTTATCCGAAAATTACGGGTGTTACAGTATAACTACCATTCATAAAGTCATATTACCATATTCAATAGACTACTACAAATCCTCACGGATTCTATTTTATCAATCAATCTTACAGATCTACATTCAAACGTCATACCTTCTTCTTGAAATGGATACAGAAACATCACTTATATATATTGCCTATTTCTAATCCGTCAAACAACACTTACACTTCATCTAATTCATGTTTCCTCATCTCAATTACGAATAGCAACTATACTTTGCCTATTCACTACAGTCAATCTGAATAGCAAATTCTAATTTGCCTATTCAATCATTCCTACATGAATAGCAATTCTACCTTGCCTATTCGATCATTCAACCTGAATAGCAATTCTACTTTGCATATTCAATCATTCAACCTGAATAGCAATTCTACTTTGCCTATTCAATCATTCAACCTGAATAGCAATTCTATTTTGCCTATTCAATCATTCAACCTGAATAGCAATTCTACTTTGCCTATTCAATCATTCAACCTGAATTGCAATTCTACTTTGCCTATTCCTCCTTTCTACATGAATAGAAATTCTACTTTGCCTATTCAATGATATGAATAGCAATTCTACTTTGCCTATTCATTTTATTCCAATATAAATAGGAATAGCAATTATATTTTGCCTATCCTACGTTATCAAATAAAACTAGTGTCTACGGATCCATTACACTTTACTAATGTATATACATAACAACATATCACGCCACTCTCGTATCATATTCTCAACTCTAAGAATATTAAATAACCTATCGTGTCCTCATCCTCAATTATTTCCCCTTCGGCGACTTAACGGATGGGGTCAAGGGGCAACGCCCTTGTGGGGTCTGGGGGCAGCGCCCCTAGAAATTTTTAGAAAACTAAATCAGATAGCACATCCAGAAACTATATCCGGACATCAGAATTGTCTGGACAACAAAGTTACCGGACACCGCAAACTTTCCGGATACACACAACTTACCGGATACTAATTCTATCCGGATGTTTACCGGAAACATATTCAATCTGGATGACATCCGGAAACCAAGGTAATCCGAATACCATCCGGTATCTTTTTCATCCGGAAACTACTGAAAAGAAAACTTACCGGATGTTGAGCTTCGTCCGGATACCATCGATCAGAGGTTTCCGGATACTTTCTTTTTATCCGGAAACTACGGTTGTGTTCTTATTTTCTCATCAAACAGTCTCAATAATTCATCCTTAAATGCAATACGCGTCCTTATAACAGTTCTATAACATATAAGCAAGATAACACCACCGAAATCATCCAATTTTAATGTTTATAACTCAAAATGAGATGAACTCACCTTAATGAAGATAAACCCACTTTTCTTGCAAAATCACAGATTCAAAACAAGAACTCCAATCAACTGTACCAAGATGGAAATCAGATTAGCTTGTGGGTACAAGCTCACAACTGAAATCGATTTTACATAATCCAATCTAAGACTTACCCCCAAAAGAGATTTCTTCCTTTCTTTCTCTTCTTCTTTCTCTCTTCTTTCTCTCTGCTCTTTTTGACCGACTCCAACAATTTGATTAAGATAATTTCTCAATCAGGTTTCCTCCTTTATCTAACACCTCATGTTTTAATAATGCCCAACTACACCCTCAAGTTCCAAACTTCCAAAAATAGCAACAAACTTTGGTCACTTAAATTTTAACACCATTAATTTACATAATTGCAAAATAGCCTTAAGTCTTAAACTAAATTACAATTCGACCCCATTCATATTAAATATAATATAATGGAAATTCGAGGTGTTACACGTACCACTAACGAGGAGCCTGTTTTAGACCATACAGAGATTTCACAAGTTTGCAAACATGATTATCATCATTAGAAAAATATCTTTCGGGAAGAGTCATGTAAACTTATTCCATCAAGTCACCATACAGAAAAGCATTGTTTACGTCAAGTTGATGCAAAGGCCAATTAAACTGAACAGACAAAGCTATAACACATCTAACCGTTACCATTTTAACAATGGGAGAGAAGGTTTCTTCATAATCAAGACCTTCTCTCTGACTATAGCCTTTGGCTACTAATCTAGCCTTGTATCGTTCTATTTCGCCAGTAGACTTATATTATAATCTTAAATATCCATTTACAACCAATAGGTTTTCTTCTTGGTGGAAGGTCAGTTATAACGGGAGTACCATTCCTATTAAGGGCCTTCATTTCATTATTCATTGCAATTACCCAATTAGGATCTTTGCAAGCTTTCGAAAAACTACTTGGTTCAATAGACTTATTTAGATTTGACACAAAACAAAAAATTTCTTTTGTGAGATGAGAGTAATTTACTACTTTTTCAATCCCATATTTCACTTTGCCTTCTACTACAAAGTCATCAAATTTTCGGGGAAACTGAGGAACTCTACTAGACTGTCTTATAGATTGAGGCGAAGAAGAAGAATCGATAGACAGATTTGGTAGATTTTGACCCTCAAGAGGGGGGTCTACAACATTACGAGTATCATGTTCAATATCAGCTCTTGTATTTCCTTGATTTCTAGCAGACAAGATAGAATCCACATCAGTTGACAGGTTGTCAACACTCTCTTGACTACTAGAGGAATCAGGATGATTAACTTGAGTTGTAGACCGATCCCTAGATTCCTCATTGGGCAGATTTTCAGGAAATACATCAGTAGAACTTGTGACATTATCAAAGAAATTTAAAGTATTCAAACTTTCAGAGTAAGATTCCAGATTTTCACTCATTTTGAAAGGAAAAACGTTTTCATAAAAAGTTACATCTCTAGAAACCAAATAATGTTTAGTATCTAGACTGTACAGTCTATAGCCTTTCTTAGAATTTGAATATCCAAGCAAAACACATTTTTCAGCCCTAGAGCTGAACTTATCAAAATTATTTTGTTTGACTGCAAAGCATAAACACCCAAAGTTCCTTAAATGAGTGAGAACTGGAGGAAAACCATAGACAATTTCATAAGGACTTTTACCATTCAGAATAGAGGATGGAGTTCTATTTATAAGATAGGTGGCTGTGAGAATGCATTCAGACCACATGTACAATGGAACCCCAGCCTGAAACATTAAAGCCCTAGCAACGTTTAGTAAATGTCTATGTTTACGCTCCACAACACCATTCTGTTGTGGAGTGTAGGCACAGGATGTTTGATGAGCAATGCCATGAGAATTAAAGAAATTTGAAACCTTGTGATTTAAAAATTCAGTTTCATTATCCCTCCTAACAGTTTTAATGGTTTTATTAAACTGAGTTCGAATAAGGTTGAAAAAAATGACAACATTGTCATAAACCTCATCCTTTCCCTTTAAGAGATAAACCCAAACTGATCTTGAAAAATCATCCACAACAGTTAAGAAGTATTTAAAACCATCCTTGCTAGAGACTTTATAAGGACCCCAAACATCTAAGTGAATTAGTTCTCCTATTTCCTTTGACTTATGATCACTAATATCAAACTTTGTACGAGATTGTTTAGCCTTGTGACAGATTTCACAAGGAGAAGAAGAGCCCAATTTTATGTTTAACTTTTCTTTTAAAACATTCAAGACTGGGTCAGCTGGATGTCCTAATCTACTATGCCATAGCTGATATGATATGTAACAGCTAATGGTAGAATTAGAACAAGCAGACTTACCATTATGCAAGTTAAAAAGATATAGACCTCCAGCCTCATTACCAATCCCCATCAACCTCGTTCGTTGACAGTCCTGAATGTAATATTTATGCTCATCAAAGCCAATAAACACCTTATTGTCTCTAGCTAACTTGTGAACAGATAAAAGATCCACATTAAAATCAGGCACAACTAAGACATCAAACAGAACCAATTCATCAGTAAGTTTCATATTCCCAATTTTATTTATTTTTGCTTTGGATCTATTAGGGTGATTAACAATAAGATTCAAGTCTGACACATCTACAATATTACTAAGGCTACTGAGAGATGAGGTCATATGTTGAGTAGCCCCAAAATCTATAATCCAACTAGGTATAGATGGAGAAGAGAGTGACATACCTGCCATGTTGGATGAAGCCACACTAGAGGTGCTAGAGTCAAGAAGGGTCAGAAGTTTAGAAACTTGCTCTTGAGTCAAGTGTTGAGAGGGAGAGCATCCTTGGAGTCCCGAAGATGGATGACTAGTGTTGGGAGTGCTAGATGTATCTACATTGTTGGAAGAGGGTCTAAAATTGCCATTAACATTTGGTTTTCTTTGAAAATCCTTTGGAGGAAATCCAATGAGTTTGTAACACCTTTCTATGGTGTGGCCAATCATGCCACAGTATTTACATAAGAGATTTGGATTCGGTGGTCTTATAGGCTTACGCTTGTTATCTGAAGCCTTACCAAAGTAGGCAGAAGATTGAGTTTTACTAGATGAGGAGCTAGACGTTCCTCTGTGGGACTCTTCCCTTGAAATAATGGAAAAGGCTGTTTTTACAGAAGGAAGAGGGTCAGAGGTGAGAATCGTACTCCTTACAGGCTGGTAAATGCCATCTAGACCCATTAGAAATTGCATGAGTTTTAAAAGTTGGTTATGTTCGGAAAAGTCGTGGGAAGCATTGCAGGTGCAGGCAGGAAGTTTGACTAAAGCGTCAAACTGTCTCCATAAAGAATTTAACCTATGGTAATAATCGGAGACATATGACCCGTTTTGTGTTAGATAGTTAATTTTCTTATGTAGATTAAAAGTAACGGAGCCATCCACCTTATCATAGGTTTCCTTAAGTTCAAGCCAGACATGAGATGCAATTTTAGAAAAGACTTGTCCAAGAAACAGTTCTTCAGTAACAGAGCTTAAGATCCAAGATAGAACAACTGAGTTACATCTGTCCCATTGTTTAGCCAGGACAGGATCAGTGGCAGGTCTAGGGCAAGATCCATCTATAAATCCAATTTTATTTTTGTTAGGTCTTAATATGTGTGGAATTAGAAGTTCAGGTACTTGTCTTGTCATTTCTTGTAAATACCCTTTGGGGTATAAATAGCTTTTGTTTAACCTAGTTTAGGTTAATGATCATTATTATTGTTAGCAAAACCTTTGTACGGCTACACAGTCTGCCACTGAATCTTGTTCATTCAATTCATCAATACAAGTGAGATTTATGGCTGATTATTGCCGATTGTGTTGATTGCTTATGTATCTGGGATCCACAATTGGTATCAGAGCAGAAGGACGTTGATTCAAATGTATTTTTCTGTATTTTTCTTGATCATTCATCGCTCGCACTGTGTTCATATAAAGGATTTGATTGCTTCGATTTTGGTGTTAAAACCTAAAATTGAGGCTTGATCAATTCTTCTCATAAGTTTTCTAAGATATATATGTGTTTTCAAATCATCTGGTTGAGTAAAAATTCCTGATTTTTAAAATTCTTGATCTTTTTGGTGTTTGCTCCCTGTTCGTGAAAATTACTAATTTTTCTTGACAAAAGTGCTAGTTGATTCGTTTTAGTAATGTTTTTGTGAGTTTTTGGGTTAGTTTCTTTGTCAGTACTAAGTTCTTGCAGATTACATCTCATCAACTCTGCAGAAATTCATCGAACCGGGTAAGTTTTTCTTATTTCTGATTTGGTTTCAAAGTCCCGGTAGTAATAACTCCCAGTGCTAATATCTCCCGGTAGTGACTATTCCGATATCTCCTGGTAGTGATAACTCCCGGTATAGGTATCTCCCGGTAGTGATAACTCTCGGTATAGTAATAACTCCCGGTAGTAATAACTCCCGGTATTGTCATCTCCCGGTACTTCAATTCCCGGTACTTCAAATCCCGGTACTTCAACTCCCGGTACTGTGTGATCCAGTAGAACTGTCTTAGGCTTTACTCTGTTAGACTTTGCATTAGTAAGTGTGTTTCGTGTCTTAAAATCCTTTGAATCATCTCACGTCCTACGATCACCACTGCAATCTCAATGGCTTCACAAGACGCACTCGCTATCGGATCTGAGTTCAAGCCTCCTGTACTATATCGTGGGGAATACAGTGTCTGGAAAGACAGATTTCTGTGCTTCATTCAAACCAAACCTCTTTATGAGGAGATACTTCGTTCGCTCAAGGAGGGCCCCACTGTTCAACCGTTAATGGATGTTCCTGCTATTGAAGGTGGACCTCCTGCCCACAAAGTGCCAAAACCATATGACAAACTGACAGTTGACGAGAAACGTAGAGCTGATGGTGACACGTTAGCAAAAACCTATCTGGTTTGCAGTCTTCCAAACAACATCTATTGTAGCATAGACGGCTACAAGGAGATTGCAAAAGGAATGTGGGATCAGCTGGCTAAGATAATGCAAGGCAGTCGAGAGGGAAATCAGATGAAGATCACAAACTGTTTCACTAGGTATGAATCTTTCAAAGCTAAGCGAGGCGAATCTCTCACTGATACATATGAACGCTTCTGTACTCTTCTAAATGATTTTTACAAGAACAATATCTTCAAGTCAAACTTAGAGTGGAACATCAAGTTTCTCAAGAATCTTCAACCTGAATGGAAGGGTTTTGTACTTCATGTCCGCCACAACCGTTCTCTCAAAAATGTTCCGCTGCACGAGATATACGAGATGTTGCTTCAAGATGAAGAAGAAGTTATTGAGCTGATGGGAGATAGCAAATCTAAGGAGAAGGTACATGAAGATCCTCTCGCGTTAATTTCTCGCAAGAAGGATAAACAGTCGTCACGAAGTTCTCATCGTGAAGAAGCTCCGAGTGAATCCGAACATGAAGATGATCAACCAGAAAGTGATTTCGATCCTGAGCTAGATAGCATTAAGAAAGTTGTCGCCTTATTAACTCGGGAGTATGCTCGGAAAAAGTTTTTCAAGAAGCCGACGAATAACAACCAAAGATACTCCACTAATGCTAAGCGTCGGGATTACAAGGACAAGCACGATGAGAAACGCAAGAAGGATGATGGTAGAAAGAGCAATGATGGGAAGCGAAGTGAAGGAAAGTCTGAAAATCGAGATGATGATGAACCTGTAAAATGCTACAACTGCGGGAAGAGAGGTCATTTCGCCAAAGATTGCCGAAAGCCTGTAGTACGTAATGCTGAGTACTACAAGAACAAAATGCTTCTCGCAAGGCAGAAAGAGGCTGGTCAAGCATTAATGGCGGAAGACGGTCACTGTCTGCTCAATACGGATGATGAAAATGAGGAAGAAGAAGCTCATATGTGCTACACTGGTCTGAATCCGGAAGATACTGATTCCGAAAATGACTCCTCCGACGAGCAGAAAGACAAACATGAGTGCCAGGTATGTGGTTCTTCCAATGCTAGCTTGTTAAATCAAATGCATGAAATGTGCGCACTTTAGATTCTTTTAAAAACAAGGTTAAGACCAAAGACGCCCACATCTCTAAACTAGAAGCCGAGGTTAAGTTAAAATATGATACCATAGGCAAACTAGCTATTGAAAAGGCTGAGGACAAATGTGTGATAGATAATTATCAAACTGAGTGCTCGGCCTATTCAGAAAGAGCTAAACTCCTCGAGACCCAACTATCTGAATACACTCAAAAGTTAGAGAAATCTCAAGAGGAATTTTCAAAAACTATTTTGGTTCAAGACAATGTCTTAAAGGAAAATGAAAAATTAACCACAAAGCTTAAGGATCTTGAATCCAAACTTTATAAACTTGGTCAATCGGAACAAACCATCCACTTGAACAAGCCGAAGGAGTTCAAATATTACAACTCACTTTGGGGCCTCGGATACGATAATCCGTGCTACCTAAAGAAGGTCTTGTCTAAGGTTCCCACACTCTATGAATTTGATTTCATGGGCTTAGATAAGATATATCCAGAGTACAAAATCAAGTGGACTAAAGCATCTAAGGAAGATGAGGAGTTTGAGGATTTTAAAAAACAAACAGCCATACCTCTACCACCAATAGAGGCAAAACCTAAAACGGATAATCCCTCTTCGGAAAATAACACGAAATCGGATGATGCGCCGCCTAGAAAGAACATAAATGTACAAATCCCTTTTGTGTATGAAACGCTTAATGCATCGTATTTAAAAAGCAAAATTCCTTATCTCCCCAATGACTACTTTGACATCTGCTCTCTTGCTAAAACGGTTGAGACTCCGCCTCCTGTTCCAGCAACCTCAGATGAAGACTCTAATGACCAAACAGAGTTGAAACGGTATGTTCCACCTCTGATTTTGGAAAACATTATTTTTAAACTTGAAGAGTCAATTGTGAGAGATAAGGTGAAATATGAAACCGAAAGGATTGTTCTTTTGGATTCTATTGAAATGCTCAAACAGAATAGACCCGACACGCTACCCGAATTTGAAAGAGAGTCTTATCGAACTGAGATTGCTAAGTTGACGTCTCAACTGGCTGTTTTGGCATCTGAAGCCCTAACACTGAGAATGGCTAAGGGGAACTCTATGGATACCCCAATGACGCCGGTCACTACTGAAACAATCTCGTTTGATGATGCTCAGATCTTTTCGGATAGTTCGTCGTGCAAGGCTTTTATCGGAGTGTCTGACGACACTATCCCTAAGCAGTTGAGCGTTAAAGATAAAGGTAAGGCCATCCAGTCCGATTTTGTTCAAAAGGATCTTTTACAAATTTTTGACAATCCGTTTGCGAATAACTCCTTATCTGACTCTGATGGAGACACTTCACCTGATTCTGCAAGAAGATTTTCTGAGTTTATGAACTCCACTCCTTGTCATGACGATGATTTTTCTAAATTTGACTTCGATCCGAAGCTTCCTAGTCACTCTAAATTTTTAGAAAAATTGCCAGAACCGGTTAATTTTGAGACGGGCGAATGTTCGAATTCGAAAACCGTTTCCAAGACCACTTCAAAAACCAAATCTAAACGTCGGTCTAAGAAACGTGGTACAACCGGTAAAGGCTCCTCTAAACAACCCATTTTCTCAAACTTCTCTAACGCTCAAACTAATGTAATTTCAGATAGTACGGGTCGGGGGAATGCGGCTCGAAGAGAGTGGGTAGAGAAGAATGCTAAGATGCGCCCTGAGAAGAACAAGTCATTTACTTCTGTTTTGAATAATAGGAATAATAACGACAAACATGAATTTAGTTGGAACAATTCTGTTGAACATGGTTTTAAATTTCCTGTTAAACTTGACAATGTTCATCAATTGATTGGTTTATCGCGTAAATATGTTTGTTGTTCTGTTTGTGGTGTGAATGACTTGATTGACTCTAGATATGCAAATGATTGGGTTGGCTCATATCATATTTTTAATTCTCATGGTTCACGCAAATCCAAACCAAAAAGACCCAGCTCTAAACGGGTCTCAAACAATGGTGTTGCACCTAACACCCAAGGACCCACTACCAGATGGGTACCTAAACGCGCTTAATCTCTGTTTTGCAGCCTGGTCATGTGTGGTTTCTCGATTCTGGTTGCTCCAAACACATGACTGGTAGAAGGGAGCTACTCACCAACTTCAAGGGGAAGTACTGCGGTGATGTTCGGTTTGGGAATGATAATGTGGCCCCGATCATGGGCTACGGCGATCTAGTTCAGGACAAACTCACGATCAAGCGGGTGTCCTATGTAGAAGGCCTTGGTCACAATCTTTTCAGCATCGGCCAGTTTTGTGACAAGGATCTTGAGGTGCGATTCAAGGCGAAGAGATGCAGTATTCTAGCTGACGATGGGACGGAAATTCTCGCCGGTACTCGACGGACGAACTTGTACACCATCAACCTCGCCACAATCAAGACTGATAAAGCGGTGTGCCTGATGTCCAAAGCTACTACTCAACAGAACTGGCTATGGCATCGACGGCTATCGCATCTCAACTTCAAGAACATCAATAGGCTGGTGCTGGGAGGACTCGTCAAGGGTATGCCAGAGCTGAAATTCGCGAAAGAACATCTTTGCTCTGCATGCGAAATGGGCAAGATGAAGAAGGTGTCTCACAAACCGAAACCGGTGCCAAGCACGTCTCGACCATTAGAGCTGATCCATATGGATCTATGCGGCCCTATGCGCGTTCAAAGCATGAGTCACAAGAAGTACGTATTAGTGATGGTGGATGACTTCTCAAGGTACACATGGGTCAAGTTTCTTCGTTCAAAGGACGAGATGCCCAATGTTATCATCAATCACTTAAAGGAAGTTCAAAACAACCTTCAGCTGACCGTAATCACGATTCGCACGGACAACGGAACGGAATTCAAGAATCGTACCATCAGTGACTTCCTCACTTCTCAGGGAATCTCACACACATTCTCGGCAGCCAGGACCCCACAACAAAATGGCGTGGTGGAACGTCGTAACCGCACTTTAGTGGAAGCGGCGCGCACCATGTTGTCACAGTACGAACTTCCTCTGTTTCTATGGGCCGAGGCTATCGCGACGGCGTGCTACACTCAAAATAGATCCATCATCCACAAGCGCTTCAACAAGACGCCTTATGAGGTCATCAATAAGCGCACTCCCAACATCGGATACTTTCATGCGTTTGGGTGCAAATGCTTCGTTCTGAACGATAAGGATGATCTCGGCAAGCTCAAGCCGAAGGCGGACGAGGGGATCTTCATTGGCTACTCGACATCTTCCAAAGCATACCGCGTCTATAATAAAAGGACCAAGAGTGTGATCGAGAGTATTCACGTGACCTTCGACGAATTGGTCGACCTGGCTTCTGGACATAACAGTTCGGAACCCGTACTTACTGGAGTGCTGGCTTCTGATTTCTCTCGATCGGAACCCAAGCACACAACAGTTGATCCTTCGTCGTCCAATCCGTCGAAGTCACAACCTTCTGAGTTAGATCTTCTGTTTCAAGATTTTTATAAGGATTTATTTTTTCCCCCAGTTTCTACTGATGCTTCTTTGAATGCAGATGGAACTATAGTGGTGTCGACCGACATGTCCGGTCCTCCTCCAACCCCCAATGATACTTCCACGGAGGCCTCACCTACTTCACCAGTAATTGCGACGACGGCACCTCCCTCATCAGTGGTTCCTACCACTCCTTTCTCTGGAGCGAGCAACGGCTCGGACGCCACTGCCACATCTTCGTCCACCGCTGTCGTATCTCCACCTGCGGACGTTCCAAGATTTCATCCGGTTCCATCACTTGAAGCTGTCCAAGACCTACCCCTTGGTTCCTACATTGATGCGGATAACTCGGAACCCTTCTCAGATCCACTCCCTCACACACAGAAATGGACTCGAGCACATCCTCCGGAACAAATCATCGGTGATCCGAATGCCCCCGTTCAGACTCGGACTACCACGGAAGCTGGAGACGACGTCGCACCTGCATTGCTGAGTAATACTTAAAAACGTGCGGCAACCGGAAATGAATGGCTATTCTCTGTTTTCCTGAGCAACGTCGAACCTGCCTCCGTGAAAGATGCCCTACACGACCCGAACTGGATAATAGCCAAGCAAGATGAGCTCAACGAGTTCGAGAGTCTCAAAGTATGGCGTCTGGTCCCTCGCCCGAAGAATCGAACCATCATTGGAACGAAGTGGATCTTCAAGAACAAAAAGGACGAGAATGGTGTCGTGGTTCGAAACAAGGCACGTTTGGTCGCTAAAGGGTATCGACAACAAGAGGGGATCGACTACGAAGAGACGTTTGCACCAGTGGCCCGAATCGAAGCCATTCGGATGTTTCTCGCGTACGCCGCCCACAAAAACTTCACGGTCTATCAAATGGATGTGAAGAAGGCGTTTCTGAATGGAGATCTAAAAGAAGAGGTATACGTCTCTCAGCCAGAGGGTTTCATAGATCCGGATCACCCCGAACCATGTGTATCGACTCGACAAAGCATTATACGGACTAAAACAAGCACCGAGAGCCTGGTACGATAAACTGTCAACTTTTCTTCTAATTTTCGGCTTCTCGAAAGGTAAGATCGACACAACTCTTTTTATAAAGAGGGAAGGTGAGCACATTCTTTTAGTTCAAGTCTATGTCGATGACATCATCTTCGGTTCCTCTTGCCCACAATACTGTCGCAACTTTTCGTTCCTCATGAAAAAGCATTTTAAAATGAGTATGATGGGTCAGATGAATTTCTTTCTCGGTCTTCAAGTTCAACAACTGTCGACCGGAATATTCATCAATCAATCTAAGTACATCGCGGATATTCTTCGGAAATTCCAGATGGAACAGTGCTCACCCATGCGTACTCCTATGTCCCCCGGTACGAAGTTACACGCTGATCCTAACGGAAAGGCTGTTAACCCTACTACCTATCGAGGAATGATTGGTTCGCTGATGTATTTGACGGCAAGTCGACCGGACATAATGTTTTCTACTTTTCTGTGTGCTAGATTTCAGTCTAATCCTAAAGAATCTCACATGATAGCAGTTAAGCGTATAATTCGTTACTTGAAAGGTAATGCTAATCTTGGCCTTTGGTACCCGAAGGACACAGGATTCGAGCTTACAGCGTATTCTGATGCTGATCATGCGGGAAGCATGCTTGACCGGAAAAGCACGACGGGACACGTTCAGTTCCTAGGCGACAAGCTGGTTAGCTGGGCCTCAAAGAAGCAGACTTGCGTCTCCACCTCCACGGCGGAAGCGGAGTACGTAGCCGCGGCCAGCTGCTGTTCCCAAGTGATTTGGATGCGGACTCAACTGAAGGATTACGGGTACAGCTACTCGAACATTCCCATCTATTGTGACTCCAAAAGTGCTATCGCCATCACGAGTAATCCGGTGCAACATACAAAGACGAAACATATAGACGTGCGCTATCACTTCATCAAAGATCATGTGGAGAAAGGTACCGTGGAACTCTACTTTGTGTGTACGGAAAATCAACTGGCAGATTTGTTTACCAAGGCGTTGGACGAAACACGTTTTTTCGCTCTAGTGTCCAAGCTTGGTATGCTTAATCTGAAAGTTTGAGTCTCAGTTGTACTTGTCTCACCTTTTCCACACAACGGGATAACTATATCTCTTACAGATATACTTATCACGTCGCGTGGCTTGGGTGTTTCAAGCACATCGTCACTCGTTTTCTGTACATTCAAGGGTAGGGTTTCCTTTCGTTTTTCCAGTTTTACATCTGTCTTTATGTTATTAGTATTGTCTTTGTTATTCCCGTGCTTCTAAATGTGTGTTTTCAAGATGATTCCTCGAATGCCTAGTTCCGAAGGTACGTATTCTATCTCTGCGAGGAATAGCTATAATTTTTGGGAAATCAAGGGGGAGAAATATCAGTCTGATATGTCTAGGGGGAGTTTTGTCATTTTGTCAAAGTTATTTGTTAAGTTAGTCTTTTCTTTCACTTGTGTGTTTTGTCTCGTTTGTTTCTTTATTAAAAAAAACGGCTGCTATTGTTGAAAAGTTGAGGGGGAGCGATGTCAGGTTGAAAATATGAGGGGGAGAAGAGAATTTTTTTTGTGTGTTATTTTTTTTTAGAATTAGCAGTTGGAATGTATGGAACCGGGAGAGTTACGAGACCCGGTACCAACCTCAACCGGTATCGGGACCGGAGTATATAAACAAGGTTTTTCTTAAACCTTTTCATAATTTTCTTAACTCCCTCACTCAAAATCTCCCGCACCCAAAAACTCCCGGTCCAATACTCCTCTGGCTTGCGATTTCTTCCACAATCAGACTCCAATCCTCACCAATCTTCAGGTATGCATCCTAATCTCTATTATTATTGCGTTTAATCACTTAGATCGAGCCTTAGAACACCATACACGATCGATTTCATCAATTTTAAATCGCGCGACTGTTAGGGTTTTTACGACTCCCGGTAGTCTCGACTCCCGGTAGTCTCGACTCCCGGTAGTCTCGACTCCCGGTAGTCTCCTCCCGGTAGTCTCGACTCCCGGTAGTCTCCAGTCCCGGTATTTCCAAGTACCGGTACTTCCAAGTACCGGTAGTTCCAAGTATCGGTAGTTCCAAGTACCGGTAGTTCCATGTACCGGTAGTTCTAAGTCCCGGTAGTCCTAAGTCCCGTAGTTCCATGTACCGGTAGTTCCAAGTCCCGGTACCTTAAGTTTTTGAAACTCCCGGTGCTCTTGGCCTGGTATTTCCAATTTTCGAGTACTGCTCTTTGCAAACTCCGTAAGATTCGAGATTTGCCTATATGCACCTTAACTGTTCTTTCTTGCTTTCATTAAACTCGGATCCTCCAAGACTCGAGTTGTGAACGGTCTTGCACTGCACCGACTCTCGGTGTTCCAAATCCGAGAATACGGGCCTCGAGACTGGGGTATATGTCACTCAATGGGCTCGTAACTAACAATCCAGATGCTCTTACAGGTACATGGCGCAGCCAAATCCGAATCCACCTCAAGCCGACGCTCAATTACTCCCTGCGGGTCCAAACCTTCCTCTAGTTGCAAACAACTATCACCTTGTCCCGACGAATTTCAACTGCCAATGCCCTGTTATAGTGGAGATTCTGAAGCGCCATGCGCTTAACTAGGCGTTAACAGCTCATCCTTCGGTTCCGGCTGTTTACGTACATCAACTTTGGCGGTCTCTCGAACTTATAGCTCACGGCCAACACTATGAACTCCGCGCTCGTATCGGCGACTCAGCGTTCACTATCACGGTCCAGACCTTCCGCACCATCCTTGGTCTTCAGGCCGCAAATGCAGCTCCAGCTCCAGAAGCTTTCGACGGGCATGTCACTGATGTAGACCTGTGCCGAGACATTCAGGCTTTCGGATATCGAGGTGGCCTTCATCAACCTTCGAGCTTCACTCGAACTAACCTCCAGCCTGTATGGTACACTCTGTTCACCATCCTGAACAGGTGTCTCTCTGCAGTGACGAAAGGCATTGACCGTACGTCAGTCAACATGCTTCGCTTATTTCATGCTGTTATCTACAGTCGCAATGTTGACTTCGCGGCGATGCTTTGGGCGGAACTCGTGGCACAAGTGCAAAAGAAGATCGAAGGCAATAGACGACTCTCATTTCTTCCGTATCCACGCTTTCTTCAAATGCTTGTCGCACATTTCATGGAATCCGATCTCACCATTCCTCGACGCGCTGATCACGAGGTACTTGTTGCTACTCGTATGACTCGTATTCAAAATATTCGAGTCTTAGAAGGTATAGTTCCTATGGTTATTCCTGCTGCCTTACTAACTATCGCGGACCAATCGGCACTAAGTGTGTTAGCATATAGGACAGAGAACAACATAGTCGCTCCTATGGTCCAGCCAGATCCGGCTGGACCTGCCCAAGGAGCGCGAGCCGAGCGACGTGAGGGTCCACGTATGCGAGGACGAGGGGTTCGACCAGCAGGGGCTGTCAGACGGGGCGCGCAGAGAGAAAATGTAGTGAGGGGTTCAGGCGTGGGTAGTGTCGGGCGGTCATCACGCGATGCTAGTACGTCTCGACCTAGACCTCATTCACCGCTTGCTGAAGGCTCCGCCCTACACGATGTGGAGGTGGAAGGAGTTTCCCGAGTACACACAGCCGAAGAGGCAGCCTCCTCTTCCAGGTCCGAATCCGGTTCTTCCTCCGGAACAACTGTCGGCACCGCCTCTGGCTCCGAATCGGTATCCGGATCCGAGTCTCAATCAGGCTCGGCCTCTGGTGACGAAGAAGGGTCTGAGGAATCCGACAGTGAGGAAACCGAATCTGACGACGATGATGATGATGCAACTAACCCCCAAGCCGTTACTGGAGACATAAGGAGAGCGGAGGGAGTTTTAGTTGAAAAAGAAATTGACAGTGAGCCTGTGCGTGAAAGGAGAAGTAAGTTAAAAAATGACCGAGAGCGAGTGATGGGGAAATCTTCACAGGTTACCCCCAACCAGCCTCCATCTGGCCGGGCAGCCACATCTACTATTCCTTTGCATTCGTTGCATCGGGATATTGAAGAAGACGTCGTGGGCCCAGCGACGCACTTGCACAACCCCCCTAGCCACTCCGTTTCCTCTCAAAAGGATCCGGTTTCAACTTCTCACAGGGATCAAGCACAACTTCCACCGGTCTCTCACTTGTAGAGTTCTGGTGTTGAAACTAGATATCAGCCTCCCCCGGTCTCGCCTTCTTTGGATGCACAATTGAGTCTAGATCCCTTCGATATTGACATTCCTTTGGCTAGGACACGGGTCATTGTTTCAGCTAACGTCGAGAGTCTTCGTGCCTCGACCGGAACGCCCGGAGCGACTCTACCTCTTGGTAGTTCGCAAGGACAGGGCGGAAGTCCTACCACGGCTATCATCACGCCAACCGTGAACGTAGGCGGTACTGCGGTGCAATCCACTGCAGCTACTACAACGGAAGGGCTAAGTGCCGCCGGAGTTAGTTTCCCGGAGTTCGTCTCCAAGGAATATGTGGACGGTGCCTTAAAGGCTGTCCAATCGGATATTATGAAGCAGGTTTCCGAGGACTTGGCGTTCATTCGTCGATCTATCACTGGTAAAGCCACGGCATCTTCGGTTCCTCATCCGACTCCCCAACTCCACCTATCCCGACCGTCAACCGCTCCGGCTGTCCAGCACATGTCCGTTGATGATCTCAAAGCCGCCTTACTGGACAAGTTGTTGACCGACTCCAACATTTCCGCCTCAGCTGATGCAGATTTAGTGAGCATTCTCCGCTCGCAAACCCAACCACCGCTCGCACCGACCGACTCAATTACGGCCCAACTATCCGATGTCAGGCAGGCCCTCGACAGGCTAACCGAGAGGGTCGCCAGCCTTGAAGACACTTGTAAGGGTCAGGTCCAAAGTACCAAACGAAGACATGATGATCCGGATGACCGTGATCAACATGAGGGGGAGAAAAGAATAAGACTGACCGAGCTGTCATCCGCGGCGGCAGAAACTTCAACGGTAACTCCAACTGAACCACAACAACAGCAACCGTCAGAGTCCGAAATGGTTCAGGACATGGAGATTTCTTCACCGGTCAGAGATATCTTAGAAGAGTCAGCAGACCCGACGGTTGAAAAGCCTGAAGGTCCATCGGAAGACACGTCAATGCCAACAGTTTCGGAGCGGCCCGTCCTAGAACTTATTGATGAGGACTCGGCCGGCGATCCGGAACTTGAAACCGATTGGAGGCAAAGAGCGATTGTTGCTATTCAGACAGAAACTGATGCCTTGTGAGAAATACAGGGCGATGACGAATTGATGACAGAGTTTGATTATGACCAACTTCTTCTTCTGGGTGAACAGGTATCTACCGCTTCGGCTGATCTTACTGATCCTGCAGGTTCATCTGAAATCATTGTGTCAATTCCAGAAGCGGTTCCACCCCAACATCCTCAACCAGCTCGTTGGGAAAGGTTTCGAATCTTAGTACCGTATCTGGAAGAATCTCAGAAGAAAATATTCGCTCACTGGATAAGGCCTCTTGACCCTGTACAATGTCATGGGGCCACGTTCCTTGATGAGCCGATCAGATCGCAGTATGTGGAAGTTATGAAAAGAGGCAGAATGAGACATCAGGTTTACTCTAAGCACAGAATCACCGAAATCGTGAGTATTGAATCAGACAGAATCGTAAAAGTCGTCTTCCCGACCTTTTCAGTAAAAAGGGATGACGGAAATATTTGGACCTTCTCAGAATCCGATTTCAAACATCTTTGCCTGAGAGATTTTCCAGTTCTACTCAGATTTTTGAAGACTCTTACTATTCAGCCTCTACCTTATACCAAAGCCCTCGAAGCTATCAAAAGATTCATGAAGTGCACGATCACATTATCCTATATTGAAGACTTTCAGTTGGGACTCGAAAGTAATCAGAAAAAGATCAACATCTTAAAGCCCAATCTGAACCTCCCTGAAGACGCACAGGTACACTCTTTACTTTCTAAACCAGAAACAGGGTTCGTGTATCTGAACGGAAAAGGGGAGAAACGGTTCATCAGAAAAAGTGAAGTGCATAAATTTAGCGAGGGAACATTGGTGAAAATCCAGTCTGATCTGAAGAAGATTTTAGAAGAAGAAGTCAAGAATGCTCCTCCAGAGCAGTATGTCAATCTTCGCGAGTACCTTGCCGAAGATCTTCTCAAAGCCATTGAAGACCGGCTTGAATTCAGAAGCAGCATCAGATATTTTGAAGTGCTCTTTGCCATCCGAAAGCGATTTGTTCCAGACTGGCGTGAACGCGAACTTCTATTCCAAGGGGGGGATTGTTAGGTCTTAATATGTGTGGAATTAGAAGTTCAGGGACTTGTCTTGTCGTTTCTTGTAAATACCCTTTGGGGTATAAATAGCTTTTGTTTAACCTAGTTTAGGTTAATGATCATTATTATTGTTAGCAAAACCTTTGTACGGCTACACAGTCTGCCACTGAATCTTGTTCATTCAATTCATCAATACAAGTGAGATTTATGGCTGATTATTGCTGATTGTGTTGATTGCTTATGTATCTGGGATCCACAATTTTTAGTTTCAAGAGCTAGGATCATTGCACAGGACCAGACCTTATAATTGTCAGTCCCATTTAGTTTTAGGTTAAGTATGGAAGCCCAGTAGTATCGCTGGGATGTAAGTATAGGGGATCGCCAAAGTCAAGCTTAGCGATCTGAGATGCCCCAGCGATACCATTGGGGTTTATCACAGCTTCTTCTTCGGCAGGCATAATGAAACAAACACGAAGGGATCTGAGGTGAACAAAGGCAGGATTCCTAAAACACTCAGGGTGCTAGGTCAAGCCGAACCCCAAAGCCTTCAAGTTTGATGAGAATAAGCCTGACAAAGGAGATACAGCGGAAGCAAAAGAATCAACAAAAGGTAAACTAAGAGAACAATATGTAGTAACACAGACAAACAACAAAAACAGGGGGCGAGGAAGGCCACAGATCTCACCTGAACAGAAGAAACAAATAGTAATAAGCACAACAGATTTATATTTTTTATTGTTACAGTCTTGAAACAAAAAATAAAGCACCAAATAGTAATAAGTACAACAGATTTATATTTTTTATTGTTATAGTCTTGAAACAAAAACAAAGCATCAATAACTCACAGATATCAACAGACTAAGAGCTACTGAAAAGAACAACACTAAATCCGATGACCGTTCCTTGCTTAGGTTCACGGAGATATCCGATGTGAACAAATCAAAAAACTCACGGTTAAGAAGAAGAAACTTGGAACAATTCAGATTTGAAGGAGGATTAACCAAAGAACCGATTATGTTGAGTTCTTACTATCACCGTTGTGGTTAGAACCATACAACTCAAGTAGAACAAGAGATTTTTTTTTACAACAGATTGATGAGCTCAGATCCGAGAAAAAAGGAAAACGAACGGAGATCACACGAAACTCAGACCACGAGGTATGAACGAACCTCAGATCTAAGTTGTGAGCAACGTCGAACAAGAACTGAAGAAAAATAGTTGATCGATGAAATTTCCAACAGGATCTGAGGTATGGAGAATCTCAGATCTGAAAAGCGAGGAACGTCACCGACCTGAAGCAAACTCTACCGACTACTGAGTAACGAGGATGAAACAGATCAAGAGATATAGCCGATCTCAGATCTGAGTAGCAACCGAAACTCAGCAACCAAAAATAACATGCACTAGCAGATCCACAAACAATAATAGCATATTTTTTCGAAGAAATGCACAGATCTACAAAGATAAGTTCAGATCTACGAAAAAAATTACAAGACAAAGCTAACAACTCACATAGATTTGGTAACTGTTAGAGATCTTAACACGACAGTAACAAAATCTTTAATCGAAGACGTAGAGTCGTGACAAGATCTTAACAGGAACAACATAGAATCATCTTAACACGTTAATCAACGAAAAATATATGAAAAGAACACCTTCACAAGAATCGTATTAGATCTATAAAGATCTAAACAATCCTTTAGAAAGGATTTAACAAATCAGATGACGAAGTTGTGGCTCACAATACCGTCCTAGTTACACATATAACTCTGGTAAAGGAAAATCGCACACAATCAAACGACAACGATTCAGATCTAAGATGAAGACCAGAAAAAACGGATAACAGGTCAGATGACGAAGTTGTGGCTCACAATACCGTCCTAGTTACAAATGTAAAGGAAAATCGCACACAATCAATCGACAACGATTCAGATCTAAGATGAAGAACAGAAAACGGATCAGGCCTTTAAGCTCTGATACCATATAGAAAATTATAACACTAATGTATTGAAATAAGAACTTACACTTTACAAATGAAAGAAACTACAATGAAGAACTTCTAACCCTAATGCTAACTCTATAAGATATTAGAGAGAAAGTCTAGAGAGAAGTGAGAGCAAAATGTAAGTGAGAAATCGTCTGAATGAATTGTAAACTGAGAAGTTTGAACTTTAAATATTCCCATCTCGAAGTTACACTCCAGTCCTTCGGTAATTACACTTTCAGTCCTTGCACTTGTAATCACGACTCCGCTACCCTTTAGCTTTCTAACAAAGTGAGGCGCGGTCCTTGTTGTCCTCAACTTTCAACTCTTTGTCACTCCAGTCCCTCTTTATTTGTTTACTACACATAATACCCTGAAACTACAAAACATTTCAAGTTAACAACTCTTTAAATAATAAATGTCAAGATTACTGATTTTAATCACATCTTTTAACAACTTTTAATCTTAGACCACTCCATGAATCACGCTTGATATGAAATTGATCTAGTGCATCTCATCCTAACATGCATCTAAGGGTGGAGATCTATTATTGTCCTTCGCGCCATAACTTTCACTTTCACAATCCAACCCTTAGTTGTCAACTATATAAATATTTTTATATATACAAACAAACATAAACAAACATAAACAAACGTAAATAAAATAATGAGACCATTGTTCATGTTCGTCCATTTAACTAGCGGAACGATAAAATGTATTCATATTTATTCATTTAGTTAATAAACGAACTTCGCGTCAATCGGTTCACTGAACGCTAAGTTCGTTTAGAACCCTATGATACCTCTCTTATATAGTTATACACTTCTTTTGGTGGGCATGTTAGTATTGCCTTTGATATATGCATAACTATGACAAACAACTCCTTAGCTATTTTCATAAGTGCATTACAACAATTACATCCGTAATTTTGCGTCCTATTTGCAAAATCTCCTAAAACCAATCCGTAATTTTGCCATCTTTACAAATTGGTCCAAAAACGAGGTGTTACAAGTACATATTTCAGTCTTGTCTTGAAAATGCATGAAGCTCACATCAAAAAAGGTAGTCGAACTTATTAAGGGGCCGTTTACCAAACGCTTATCCAGACAAGCGTTTACCCGTAAAATCAACACTATTATCACTTATTGGGTAAGATTTTAGTCCACCAAAACAGTGTCGTATGTACCAATTTTCCCAATAAACGTGAACCGTGGTAAGAGTCTTCGTCCTCACTTACCGGGTAAGACTCTTAAGATTATTGATTCTTGTCATATTCACACGGTAAAGTAACATACCTTAATAAGCGCTTTAGTATCCATTTCTTTTGTTACTTGTGATGACCGTTAAATTCCAATACTTAAAAGAAAGAGACTTCCCTCAATGATAAAAAAATCCTTTGGAAACGAAATACGACCAAAACTATAGTTATTGGTAAGCAAAGGCATAAAAGCACGAATCAAAATTGTCTGAAATTAAGACTAAGGCGGCCTGGTCGGAGCAGGGTTTTTTGTAACAACGGTTCTGGGGCCGACTCAGGGATGATGGTCTTTACCCCATGTAAGATACGCCTCGACTTACCGCCGAATATCAAAACATCTCCCGATTCTAACAAAATATTGGCTACACTTTTCTTGTCTCTGGTAACACCGTACAAGAAAATCGCGGAGTCACCAATTGAGACAGAAACCACTGGCGATCCACTACGGAGAGTATTGGAGCTCTCGTCACGATCCTACGTTCAAAGACAAACTAATAGTTAATTCACATATCTTTAAACCACACACTTCTATAAGGGTGCGTTTGGGATGCAGTCATGATAGAACAGGAAAGGACGGGACATGACAAAACAGAACATGACAGTTGTTCAGCGTTTGGTAAGACAGAACTGGATAGAACAGAACATATAACATTGACCAATTTACCCTTAAATAAAATTTAAAGAATGAACAAGATATAAAATAGAACGTGTATTTAATGTTTTAGAAAAGAATTTGATTTTATTTTAAGGTTATATTGGTAAAACATAAGTCTGTTCCACCTTGTTCCATGAGGTGGGGGTGGAACAGGTCTGTTCTACTTTGTTCATGTATGTTCCACATTAATATCCTGCCAAACGTGGGACAATGTTCCTTGTTTTGTTCTGTCATGTCCAGCGTACCAAACGCACCCTAAAAGTGATCACATGTTCCTCTCTACTTTGTGGGGTAGATGAAAAATCTGCATACATTTTATCCTACTCAGTGTAGAATTTAATACATCCACCGATATTGTGATTGACCCTTTGACTTTTGAAGTCAATGAACTATTCGTTTTCAAAACAAAATGACCATGCCTTTTCTTTACAAATTAGCCATGAAAATACCAAAACTAAAATTACAAAATGTTATTTCAAACAAATTGCTCAAGTACTAATGATAAATACTTGTTCTTTTTTTTTGTTGCAAAACCATTCATTAAAGTACAATATCACGTCGTTATTCCGTATTTGGCAATATCATGGTTTATTTACAACAAAAAATCAAGTAAGAAGGTTTACAACATCATGATTTTCCCACTTCCTTGTACACCAAATACCATTATAAAACCTTGTAATTGATAAGATATATGACCAAATCAAATGAACAGAGTATTGATTAACATATATTTGTTGCACCACGTGATTGTCTCATATGTATTCTTTTCACAATGTGTAACCTTTTTATGTGTACTTTGGGTTTCACAAACACGTAAAAAATCTGCACATTGTGAACCGAGTACATGTGATGGAAACAAATATATGTTGATTAATATTCTAATTCCTATTCTTAAATGCAAAAAGATCACATGAAATAGCACATGATGTACTATTTCTCAAAGTAATCACAATTTTATAAGTTCTCAAAAGATGTATATATATGTATATATAATATAAATGCACATAAAAACCAACCTCATGGAGACCAAGTCGGCCAGATGTTGTATAAAAGTTGACTATACATACATCGGGGGACATCAAAGGAAATTCATACTTTGGGCTTGTAAGAGATTGAGAAACTTCAAGTGCATTCTTGACGATCGCAATAAGTTCATCGGGGATTGGTGGTGCTTCAGAACCATCGCTTCTGTAACGCTTGTCGTACCTCGTTTGTGGGTCCCAGTTTCTACCAAGACACATCATCTGTAAATGAAGTTTTGCTCCATCTCCGTAGCTTGGCTGGTAAAAACCCCCTGGACCGACGCCAAGTTCTTCGCATTTATTAACTATTTCGACCTATAAATTAAATATACAACTATCATACTTCACATCCACGTCATCAAAATCAAACCCTAGTTAAATTGATGGCAAAATTGAAATAAAAAACTAAAGGGATTTTTGTCCTCCCGAGAGGTCAAGCGTTCAAACATCACCAAAGGTAAGAAGCATTTTTGTCGTGTATAAATATTATATATTTCATAAAGACACAACAAAAATGGGTTTATAGGAACCTTAAAATGTCCGTTTACCAAACACTTACCCCTAGTAAGCGCTTACGGGTGGTAAAATTAAACATTATCACTTACTTACCGGATAAGATTTTAGTCCACCAAAATGGTATTCTATGCACCAATCCCGATAAGCGCTAAGCGTGGTAAGAGTCTTTGTCCTCACTTACCGGGTAAGACTCTCGGTCCTTGTCCTATTAGCTCTTACCGGGTAAGATTCTTGGCTTTTGCCATATTCCTCCAGTAAGGTCATCCGGTAAGGTAATGTGACTTGATAAACATTTGTTAAACGGCCCCTTAAGCGTCCTAATAGCATGGTTTATAGGATTTAAGCTTATAGAATCATATGTGATATCTAAAAGTATTACAATAGGTTTATAGAACGCTTTTAGGCGTTTTAACAAGATTTTTAGGACGTTTTTAAAATAAAGTGTCCTATTAGCTATTTTATAGGACACTTTTGAGAAATGTCATTTCTATAAACCCATCTTTTTATAGGACACTTGTATTTATATGACACTTGTTCAAATAGCGTCGCGTAAAATAGCTAATATGACACTTTATTTTAAAATCGTCCTATAAACTTATTGTAACACTTTCAGACATGACGCTTTTTAGTTTGATGCTATAAAGTTAAGTCCTATAAACTAGGCTATTAGGACAATTCACAATTATAAACCTAACTTTGTTCTAGTTAGACTTGCAACAAACTTTAACGGGTTGTCTGAATTGATATATAGGGTAAGGATCAAGGGAGAACCTTGAAAAAAGAAAGAACCGAAGAACCATGAAAAAATATATCAAAATGGATGTCAAATTAAAGATAATAAAATGATGAATTTTTTGGTGTAATTTGTTTCGCTTTAATTTATGTCATACTTCGCCAATTTTGAATTTAAAAACAGAGGGTAAATACCTTTTTTTATTAAAAAAATTGGTTATAACTACCTTTTAATTCATAACCATTGGATCATCTTAATCTAATGGCTTGGATGAGTTCTTCGGTTCTTTCATTTTTCCTTGTTCTCTCCCGATCCCGATCCCATCCCTATATATATATATATATATATATATATATATTTGAAGATAAAGATAAAAAGAAAGCTTAAAGCAAATACCTGCTCACTTAGGGTGACATAATTCTTCAGGAGAACCATTCCAGATCGAAGTATTTGAAGTGAAGATCTTTCAAGACTGTTCTCCATTTCAATCTGCTTTTGAATTGAAGAGCTTTCAAGACTGTTGTCCATTTCAATCTGCTTTTTGCTGCTCCACTTTGACTTTGTGCCTTTTGGAAGAATTAAACTAAAGGGTTTTGTTTGATGAGCTGCAGGATTTTGCATGACATTTCTACGGGTAGAAGTCAAACTAGTAGGCGGTTGAAATAAGATTTCATTGTTTTTCCATTCGTTTGAAGGCCAACGAGACACATCCTGCAAAGAAAAAAGGTTGCAAGTAAATATTTCAACAAAAATCCATGAAATAAAATCTGCCTGCGTTCATTATAAAGTTGGAAATCAAAAACATAATAAACCTGGAGAAGGATGTAATTAATCACAAATCAAATCAAAAGCCAAAAAGTATCTGACCATGATCCCATAATCCTTGCGATACTTGATGAGACAAGAAAATTGGGAGAAAAATTTGAAGAAACCATCATGGAGATTCATGCTGAACGTAGCTTTTCACTTTCTTCTTCAATTCGATCCGATCCGATCCTCCGTTTTCTAGTTTGTAAGGGGTGTTTCTTTTCAGGGTTTAACAAGTATTTAATGGGCCCACTTCTTCGAAAGCCCAGCCCGTTTTTTATTGATGATAAAATTCCCCAAATTGGCCCTTCCTCCTTTCCTTGTACTTTTTCCATCCAAATCAACATTGCAGTTATGTTTTCCTTCCATCCAAATCGATAGTGCATGTATCTTTTCAATCTTGTTATAACCAATCTCACGATAATAAAGAAAAATACAAACAACACAAGTAAAAGTTATAATCGAACAAGTATAGATATAGTATCGTGTACCTTTTCGATGTTCTAACGGATTGAACTTGAGGAATTGGATAGAGGCCTGATTGAATCAGTGTCCTAAGACGAAATTTCGTCCCCAATCGTGCTTGGTTCCGGACGTCGCCTAGAGGATACAACTATCTGATTGAATTGATACACGTCAATTTAATCCCATCGAATCGATAGAATGTTTCTTGTTAAAGCAAAGTTTAAGAGATGAATTTGAGAGAATATCTGCAGATTTTCGTGTGCCAAAATGGAGGGAAACTTCCCCATTTATAGTTTTTCCTTTGGTAACCGAAACAAGCTGCAATAACCAACACAGAGGGCTGCGCGTATGGCGGCGCGCCTTGACACACGCGGAGAGGCGCGCAGGCCTCTGTTTGATTTAACCGAAACAAACTGCAATAACCAACACAGAGGGCTGCGCGTATGGCGGCGCGTCTGGACCCGCGCGAAGAGGCGCGCAGGCCTCTGTTTGTTTATGAAAACAGACTTCTGTGCAAGGTGGCGCGTCTTGACTCACGCAGAGAGGCGCGCTCAGCACTGTTTGTTTACCAAAAAATTATTTAATGATCACTATAGCCCAAGGCCCAATGCCCAATCTTTTGACCATTGAATATATGCTATTCTCTCACTCAAACCCAAGAATATCTCTTTACTTGGATTTTTCTCCATTTTGATAACTCTTATGGGTATGGCCATATAAACCCATAAAAGTTTCAAGTCCTTTCCTATGTGGGACAACATTGTAAGGTAAATACCCAACAATACCCCACATTTTCTATTCAAACTTCCAATAATACCCCACATTTGAATAGAAAATAAGATAAAACATATAGGAAATTATTTGCTATTCAAGAGGCTAAATATTATATACATCAGGAAATGTGTCTTTTGGACTTGAACCGTCCTTAGTGACTACAAATCGGATCTACTTTGTGGGTAGTGAACATAGTCTTGAACTAGCCACGTTTTATAGTAAATCTAGACAAAATGTATCACTTACATCAGATTTATACATACATCGATTCTTACGGTTTTGTTCATTTCGGTCGTGAACGATATCCTTTTTTCATGAGATTTGTAGAGAACGTAGCCATCTCAGTTCCCATAGATGCGACCACACATCGATCTCACATAGGTAATGCCAATCAAGAACATTTCGTAGTGTTCCACTATAGTAGCTATTAGTATTATTAAGAATTAGAATTCAACCCTTAAACGTCAACGGAAAACACAATTGAGGACATCATAGGAATAGGCATACCTTGTGTTTGTTCCCGCTTGAGTCTTCCTTAACTAGTTTGCCTATTGAACCTAGACCATGGGATCTCCAATGTTGCTAGGTTAGGTTTCCGCCAAGTATCGACTCATTGTATTGGCTTTAAGCCCATTCCCCTCGATGTAAAGATGACTTGCTCTCTATATAGGCCCTTTGTCAAAGGATCGGCTATATTTTCTTTTGACTTTATATAATCAATGGAGATTATTCCATTTTTCAGCAAGTATTTGATTGTATTGTGTCTACGCCTTATATGCCTTGATTTGCCATTGTAAATTTGGTTCTTTGCTCTCGTTAGAGCAGCCATACTATCACAATGTATACAAATGGCCGTCACAGGCTTAGGCCACAACAGAATACCTTCAAGGAAGCTTTTAAGCCATTCGGCTTCTTCACCGGCTTTGTCTAATGCAACAAACTCAGCCTCCATAGTAGAACGGGTATTGACCGTTTGCTTTGATGATTTCCACGATATCGATGCTCCACCAAGGGTGAACACATAACCACTTGTGGACTTTCTTTCCGAGTGGTTGGAAATCCAATTAGCATCACAGTATCCCTCTATCACGGGAGGATACTTAGTATAATGCAAACCATAATCCATTGTATGTTTAAGATATCGGAGCACTCTAACTAATGCATACCAATGATCTTTACCCGGATTGTGTGAGTAACGACTCAGTCTACTCACTGTGTATGCTAGATCCGGTCGTGTGCAATTCATAATATATATCAAGCTTCCAAGTACTTGAGTATACTTCAACTGAGATACACTATCTCCTTGATTCTTCTTAAGGTGACTAGAAGGATCAAATGGGGTAACGACCGGTCGATCATCATAGTGTCCAAACTTTCTAAGGACTTTTTCTATATAATGGGACTGGGTAAGGATATATCCTTCAGCAGTTCTTTGAACTTTTATACCAAGTATGACATCGGCTACCCCCAAATCCTTCATATCAAATGAGGAATGTAGCATTTTCTTGGTATGGTTGATTATATCCATATTAGTCTCCATGATCAGCATATCATCCACATACAAACATATTATGACATAAGCATTATTATATTGTTTAACATAAACACATTTATCACATTCATTAATTTGAAATCCTTGTGATAAAAGAGTGTTATCGAACTTCTCGTGCCATTGCTTTGGAGCTTGTTTAAGTCCATATAGTGACTTAACCAATTTACAGACTTTATTCTCTTGACCTTTAACAACAAACCCTTCGGGTTGTTGCATATAAATTTCTTCATCCAATTCACCATTTAAGAACGCGGTTTTCACATCCATTTGGTGTATTTCCAAATTGTGAATCGCGGCTATTGCCATCAACGTTCTTATAGATGTTATCCTTGTAACCGGTGAATAGGTATCAAAGAAATCTTGACCCTCTTTTTGACGATACCCTTTGGCTACCAACCGAGCCTTATACTTTTCTATAGTACCGTCGGGTCTAAGCTTTCTCTTAAAGATCCATTTATGTCCAATTGGTTTGTGTCCCAGAGGGAGATCTACCAATTTCCGCGTGTTATTTTATAAAATGGAATCTATTTCACTTTGTATTGCCTCTTTCCAATAAGGAGCTTCCGAAGAATCCATTGCTGCCTTATAGGTTAGAGGTTCTCCTTCTACATTAAAGGTCACAAAATCAGGTCCAAAGTCTTTGGCCACCTTCCCATGCTTACTTCTTCGAGGTTCTACTTCCTCTTGAACCTTAGAAGTACCTTCACCCTTTGTATTTGTACTTTGGTCTAAATCATCATCAATAGTAGCATCTTCATTCCCTCTTTTCCTTGGATTAGAGACAGATTTCTCCTTGTCCTTGTATGGGAATATGCTCTCAAAGAATTCTGCTTCAGCAGATTCCATTATAGTATTTGTGTGTATATCATCTACTTAGGACTTAAATACCAAGAATCTATATGCTGCACTATTCTTGGCGGGGCCAAGGTAGACGCAATCTATAGTCTTTGGTCCTAGCTTTGTCCTTTTAGGTAGAGGAACTTGCACTTTAGCCAAGCAACCCCACACTTTCATTCTTTTATAGGAAGGCAACTTGCCTTTCCATATCTCATAGGGAGATTGACTACTCTTCTTATGAGGGATTTTATTCAAAATCATATTTGCAGTAAGACAGGCTTCAACCCATAAACTGTGTGGAGCCCCGGACATGATCAACATTGAGTTGATCATGTTCTTTAAAGTTCTGTTTTTCCTCTCGGCTACCCCATTTTGTTGAGGGGTATAGGGTGTCGTTGTTTGATGCACAATACCATGTGAGGAACAAAATTCAGCAAAGTCATGAGATTCATATTCCCCTCCTCTATCCAACCTTAGAATTTTGATCCTCTTTTCAAGTTGATTTTCAACTTCGGCTTTATAGATTTTGAACATATTTAAAGCCTCATCCTTGGTATTGATCAAATATATATAACATAATTTACTGCAATCATCTATGAATGAAATATAGTAGTTATTTCCCCCTCGGGTTGGAGTTGACTTAAAGTCACACAAATCAGTATGAATTAGACCAAGAACTTGGTTAGATTTTTCGACGGATTTGTGGGGATGACTAGAGTATTTAGACTCTACACAAGTCTCACACTTAGTCAGTTTGTTCATTGAACACTTAGGTACCATGCCAAGATTCATCATCCTTTGTAAGGACCGAAAGTTGACATGACCTAACCGAGCATGCCATAAATTAGAGGAATCAACCATGTAAGTAGAAGCAACACTTGGGCTTGCATTTTCATTATTCACAATATTTACATCATTGTTCATGGTATTTACAATAGACAACTTAAAGAGCCCCTCACATAGGTAGCCCTTTCCCACATACATCCCACCCTTTGTGACTACAAATTTATCTGATTCCAACACAATCTTGAATCCTTTGTTGCTTAACATAGGACCTGAAATCATATTTTTGCTCATATCCGGCACATGTAGCACATTGGTGAGTTCAAGCTCTTTCCCCGAAGTAAGCTTCACTACCACTTTTCCTTTCCCCTGCACTTTTGCGGTTGTTGAATTCCCCATAAACATTGGTTCACCATCGTTGACTTTGACATAGGAAGAGAACAAATCCTTGGATTTGCATATGTGCCTAGTGGCACCGGTGTCAAGCCACCAATCAACTTCGTTTGAGACGAAGTGAGTTTCAACAACACCCACGAACCTTGTTTCAGAATCGGCCATATTGGCTTGATTCGAGCCCCCGGCTCCTCCGCTCCCGTGGTGATCCCTCTTGAACCGGCAATCTTTTGCTTTATGACCGGGTCGACCACACACCCAACAATTGACCACTTGCTTTTTGAAGGGCTTTTTGAAGGGCTTTTTGTTTGGTTGGAGAGGATACTTCATGTTTGAGGGAGAAGGTTTGAGTGCAATACCTTTTCCCTTAAATTTCTGAAACTTTGACTTCGAGGGGTTTCCTCCAACGAAATTTGCATTTGGCTCCAAAGAGCTTGCTTCCGTCTTCTCATTCTTCCTATTGTCCTCCTCAACTCGAAGTTTGAGAACCAATTGATCCAAAGACATGTCCTCGGTTAGATGTTTCGAATATAATTTGAAATCTTTCCACGAAGGAGGCAACTTTTCAATAATCGAACTAACAAAAAAGTTAGCATTCATGCCCATACCTTCCGTTTCGAGTTCATGAACGAGAACTTGTAAGTCCTCCACTTGCTTTACAACAGATTTTGCATCGCTCATCTTGAAATTTAAGAACTTACCAACCACAAATCTTTTCGAACAGGCCACTTCGGTCTTGTATTTATTTTCCAACGATTCTCATATATCTTTTGTGGTTTTGAAAGTAGAATAAATATCATATAGGGAATCGTCCAAAGCATTGAGTATATAGTTTCGACAACTATATTCATTGCTTTTCCAAATTTCGACCAATCTTTCAAAGGCCGCCGTTTGAATTTGTGTTGGCACAGTTGAGCCCTCTCCCGCAACGGGTTCCGTTGGTGCTTCCTCCGTGAGCACGTTCGAAACACGAAGCGTCGTGAGATAGAAAAGCATTTTCTGTTGCCACCGTCGAAAATCTGAACCCTTGAACTTCTCGGGTTTCTCAACGTGGGATTTTATTATCGTCGATTGGTCCATTTTGTTTCTAGTATCTAGAAACAAAATTTCGTCTTAGATTGTTATAACCAATCTCACGATAATAAAGAAAAATACAAACAACACAAGTAAAAGTTATAATCGAACAAGTATAGATATAGTATCGTGTACCTTTTCGATGTTCTAACGGATTGAACTTGAGGAATTGGATAGAGGCCAGATTGAATCAGTGTCCTAAGACGAAATTTCGTCCCCAATCGTGCTTGGTTCCGGACGTCGCCTATAGGATACAACTATCCGATTGAATTGATACACGTCAATTCAATCCCATCGAATCGATAGAATGTTTCTTGTTAAAGCAAAGTTTAGGAGATGAATTTGAGAGAATATCTGCAGATTTTCGTGTGCCAAAATGGAGGGAAACTTCCCCCGTTTATAGTTTTTCCTTTGGTAACCGAAACAAACTGCGCGCAGGCCTCTGTTTGTTTATGAAAACAGACCTCTGCGCACGGTGGCGCGTCTTGACTCGCGCAGAGAGGCGTGCTCAGCACTGTTTGTTTACCAAAAAATTATTTAATGATCACTAGAGCCCAAGGCCCAATGCCCAATCTTTTGACTATTGAATATATGTTATTCTGTCACTCAAACCCAAGAATATCCCTTTACTTGAATCTTTCTCCATTTTGATAACTCTTATGGGTATGGTCATATAAACCCATAAAAGTTTCAAGTTCTTTCCTATGTGGGACAACATTGTAAGGTAAATACCCAACAAATCTCTCTCAGAACTCCAATTTTTTCATATGATCAATTAGATATACATAAAAATAGTCTTTTTATAAAATAGCACCCCAATCGATTCTAGGGATGAGCAAACCGGACCGATTTCCCGAACCGAACCGGTGCCATGTATTCGGCCCGGTTTTCGGTTCCATATAATCTTAAAATTCGGGATTCGGTATTTCGGTACCGAGAATTTCCCGAAAATACCGAAACCGAACCGGGTTTAATAGAGGGTGGTGTCTTTTAAAAATCTTTGCTCATTCCTATATTCTCTTAATAAAGCTAAACAACCCCAAACTTTCTCCATAAGTACCATATCTCTTCTTCAAAAAATTTTTGCCTAAACAACTCAAACTTTCGTGATTTGAGATTCGGGATTCGGCACCTTCATAGATCATACTGAAGTAATTTATTTTTTTGCTTTTGAATTCTCTGCTCGTCACATTCAAGAAGACACTCGTTGTTCATGAAGAAAAAAGAAAGTGTTTTTTATAAGTTTTGTGATACATTTGATGGCTGTTTGTCATAAACTAATTAAAAAAACTTAAATGTAGGTTCTTTAGTCAATAAAACCTCTACCTTACTGTCATGATCACGTTTATTCAAGTAATGGATGAAGGTATAGGTTTGCGATTGGTTTTGATACATAGTTGATACGATTTAAAATTTTCGGTCCTAAGTGGTGTTAGTACCGAATTTCCCTTTCCGAAACCGACACCGAACCGGTACATACGGTTCGGTTTTCGGTACCGGTTTTCACTCCCAAAAAATTTTGGTACCAACCGGTTCGGTACCGGTCCGGTCCCAATCTCATCCCTAATCGATTCTACATGTAGAAAATCGACTGCTTCTCCTTTTCATACCATCTATCTAGGCATACTTTCTTTATTGGTGGTTCAAGTTTAAGCACGGGTAGACAGGTTTTGAATTTATGCTTAATCTATACTACTATATTAAAATGGTAAAACGGTTTCTTTTGAAAGTTTAAGATATTAGCATACCGTACAACTTCTATAGCATGCCCACTATCACTCCACACACATTCCCTCCATCTCTCTTCTTCAAAATCCTTTTTAAATATATAACTTACAATTAATACCCTTATAATTAGTTATTCAGTTTAATTTTAATCTCTTACTTTTTCATTTTTCATTTTACACCCTTACCATTTTAACATAAATAGTCGTATATGACTAAAATACATTAAAAATATATTTTCTTTTTATACAAATTATACCATTGTAATCACATCGACAATATCTTCGAAATGAGCCAAATATTGAATAATTTTGGATTTAATCATACTATTAAATATCATGAATTTCTATAATTTTTTTTTGTATTTCTTATATTTTCATTTTGCACCCTTATCATATTAAAAATACACCATTCATAATTATCTCTCCTCTTCAAAATCCTTTTTAAATATATAACTTACAATTAATACTCTTATAATTAGTTATTCAGTTTAATTTTAGTCCCTTACTTTTTCGTTTTAAACTCTTATCATTTAAACATAAATAATCGTATATGAACTAAAATATATTAAAAATATACTTTCTTTTTATACAAATTATACCATTGTAATCACCTCGACAATATGTTCGAAATGAGTCCAACATTGAATAAGTTTGGAATTAATCATATTATTAAATATCATGAATATCTACAAAAAAAAAAATTCATATTTCTTATATTTTCATTTTTCATTTTTCATTTTTCATTTTTCACCTTTATCATATTAAAAATACACCATTCACAATTATCTCTCATCTTCAAAATCTATTTTAAATATATAACTTACAATTAATATCATTATAATTAGTTATTCAGTTTAATTTTAATCTCTTAATTTTTAATTATTCGTTTTAAACTCTTATCATTTTAACATAAATAATCGTATATGAACTAAAATACATTTAAATTTTATTTTCTTTTTATACAAGTTATACCATTGTAATCACTTCGACAATATCTTCGAAATGAGCCTAATATTGAATAAGTTTGGATTTAACCATATTATTAAATATCATGAATATGATTTTCTTTATATTTCTTATATTTTCATTTTTCATTTTTGCACCTTATCATATTAAAAATACAACATTCATAATTATTTAAACTAAAATTTCATAAATAGATTTTTCAAGAATTGTGTATCGAGATTTTTTGAACTTGTACATTTTACAAGTTATCTATTTTTATCCATCTATACTCATTTAGAAAAATATATTATGGTTATTTTTGGCATAATAAAACTAAACATAGAACAAAATTATTCTTTCGAGTGGTTTTTCAGTTTTAGATTCGTAACGTTTGCGCCGCATCACGTGCGGGCACGTATTTAGTATAAAATAATAAACTTTCAATCTAATTGGTAGAATTTAATAAAATAATCATTTTTCTCTCTTACCATCAAGTTTTAGATAATTCTCTAAATTTAGAAAATTTGTAAGTTTTTTCTATTTTAGCAAACAAGATAGCAATATGATGGAGAGGTTTAGAGAACAAAAACCTATTTTTTCTATTTTAGCAATGCTGTTGGAGATGTTCTTATTAGAATCCAAATGCTTAAACAAGAACCCAAATTTTTATAATATTTTCTTTTTCGATTATTATTTTATTTATCGTTCTTATTATTTCTTAACCATTTTATTTTCTTTTAATAAATCAATAAAACATATACGTTAAATTTGATAATAAAAAGTATATTATTGTAAAATATTTTTATATATGTAAATTAAAATTAATTTATAAATAGTAAAATATTAACTAGAAATGTCTTTTTTAATTTTAAAAAGTATATATATATAGTATAGGTGACACGATCCATTCCCGACACCCTTCTAATTATAAATATCTTTTCTAATTTTTAGTATATTTTTATCAATAATTTCTTTTTTTGAAATTTAAAATTTAAAAGAAAAAAATAGCATTTTGTTATATGTATAAACTAGATATGTACCCGCGCGCGATGCGGCGCGAAGTATCTTGAAATCTAAAACCGAGAATTCGAAAAAATAAGTTTGTTTCATGTTCATATTTATTCGCTTTTAAATCGCATATTAAATGTATAAAATTAAAGGTCAATATGGTTAATTAGTCAAAAAAATGAAAAATATTCGTTCGATAGTGGGGTCTTCAAACCCATAACATTTATGCTCATTTCGAAGGTTTTGATGAACGGTTATAATGGTATAATTTATAAAAAATGAAAAACATATTTGTTTAATGTATTTTAGTTTATGTATGTTGATATGATAAGGATGTAAAATGAAAAATGAAAAATGAAAAATGAAAGGAGAATGGATATAAAGTAAATTAAATAACTAATTATAATGGTATAAAGTGTAATTTAAAAATAAAAAATAATTTTATTTTTAATTATCATGTTGAACGTTGGTGGTTTTAAAGCTTTTAAACTCGTACATGATGTATTGAAATTTGTACTTCTTAAAAATTCAAGAATAACCGTAACTGTAATTATTTTTAAAAAAGTATAATAGATAAATATAGATAAAAGCGTAAATGTACAAGTTTAAAAAAAAATCTCGGTACGTCATTTAAAAAAAAATCTTAATACGTATTTATGATATTTCACAATATTATTAAGTTAAAAAATATTCAATAATAATGTTTGGGAAACAACCAAATCCTTTTTTTCCCTCCTACAGTTACCGTATCTCTTGCTTCAGCCTTCAAACTGGAAGTAGGTTATAAACAAAAGTTTTTGAAGAGTATTTTCTAGATTTTCGAAAATAGAAAAAAAATAAGGATTTAAGAATTCTTTAAAAATTAGGAGGGAATGTTTGAAATTTACGGAACTCTTTAAAAATTGTTATATAAAAGATTTTTTATTATTACAGTGCATCAATAAGAATTCTTGAATTTAAATATTTAAAAACAAGAAATAATATTTTATTGTTCCAAGATTTTTGGGTTATGTTCATAGTTTGAGTTGAAGAACATGGTATTTAAAGATTTTCTACGTATGTTTTGAGTTAAAGGACATGTTTCTCGATATTTAAAAATAAGAGCATTCACAAAGGAGGTTCCTACAAAGGTTCTTCGCGGGTTTTATAAGAACCTCCACTGTGGGATAGAGGTTCTTGTCTAATCACATGTTTTTATTAGAATCCAGATGCTTGACCAAGAACATGGATTCTTATAATACTTTCATTTATGGTATTAATTTCATTATTTCTAGACCATTTTATTTTCTTTTGGTAAATTTGTAACACATATATGTTAAAATTGATATAAAAATAATGAATGTTATAAAATTATTTTTTAGTTTCTTTTTATTTATTTTTTGTAAATTTTTATACAAATATTGTATTTTGTATTAATAAGTTTAATTTTTAATTATCTCATTAAATTATTATGTTTAGATTATTTCAAAAAAAAAATTATAGATGTAAGCTAAAATTAATTTATTGTATTTGATTTTCTATAATTTTATAATATATATATATAATCTATATAATAATCTATAAGTAAATTTATACTTTATTTTATAAATAAAAAAATGAAAGCAAGGTCTTTGTAAGAACATCCATGGTAGAGTTTTATGGTACTTCTTACTTTATTAAGGTGACTTTTAGAGGTTCCACCAATGTAAATGGTCCAAGTGATACATTCTTTATATAATATTTAGATATGTTTGAAACTCTAAAATTATAGTTTAAGAATGGTAATATGGTATTATCATTTCCTGTTAAATTTAAATTTGAATATGTATATAATAAATAAATTAAATTAAAAATATAGTAATAAAAAATATTTAAAACTAATTTACATAAAAATCCACATCATTTGAGATGTCCGCAAATAAAGTATTAACTGTTTGCCACGTCATTTACCAAGTAACCATGGTGATCTGGTTAATTGTTACTCAAATGCTTAAATATGTCATGTATCAAAATCAGAGACCGACCTGCAGGTGGGCACATGGTGGCACATTATTTCTCCGGCAAAGGGTAAAAAAATTTAGGTTCGTGAAGGGTACAATCATATCAATTTGTTTTGTGCCACCATATATATTTTGAAACTACAATAAAACATGTTTTCAATAGCACAGTTGGTTTGGAAGGCTCTCATCCTATTGCAAATCCCGGATTCCCGGGTTCGAGTCTTGTTAGCTGTAACACCCTAAAAATCAGGGCAAATTTAAACCTGAAATAAAAGGGTTTACGCATTCAATATCCATAACATAAACATTCTATATGAGTGTAAATAGTAATAAGAGTCAATTTACATCGACTTGTCGTCACTATAAACTCTCCGCTCGTCCCATTACTTCCCTGAGCTCATACCTGATAAGAAAACGTTATTTGAAACGATTAGGCTAACGCCTAGTGAGAACATTCAGTTTTTAAAATAATACTTTTAAATCAATGTAAACAAGGTTTATCATCTTGACTCACACTCGTTCTTACCATACTCGAACTCATCTCATAATAACAGAACCATACTCAATCCCATGAGTATGACTACCATTCAAAAGTCATATCACTATATTCAATAGCCTATTATGAATCATCACAGATTCTAGTTTATCAATCAATCCTAAAGACTTACATTCAATCGCCATATTTTCCCTTTAAAATGAAAGCAGAAATAGCACTTATATATCGTCTATTTCTAATCCACCGAAAGCAAAGGAAAACAACACTTACTCTTCGGATAATTCATGTTTCCACATCCCAAATATAAATAACAACTACACTTTGCTTATTCCCTCATTATACCTGAATAGCAATCCTACTTTGCCTATTCAATCAATCACCCTGAATAGTAATCCTATGTTATATATTTATTCGTTTTCTAGTCAACAGGAATATGAATATGACTAACACTAAGTCAATCATAAAGTCACATTCAGGAGTCCACTACGAACCTCCACGAATTCTAAATCATTACTCATATGAAGAAATCGCAATTACACATGCCCATTTCTTCTCGTATCATGTTCTAGAGTTGCACTACGAATCTCAACGGATTCTAGATTAATGCTTTTATAATATTCCAGAGTCGCACTACGAATCTCAACGGATTCTAGATTAATGCTCTTATAATATTCCAGAGCCGCACTACGAATCTCAACGGATTCTAGATTAATGCTCTTATAATATTCCAGAGCCGCACTACGAATCTCAACGGATTCTAGATTAATGCTCTTATCCAAGAAATCGCAATTACACATGCCCACTTCTTGGAAAGGAAGTAGAGGTTACAATTACACATGCCAATCTCTTCTCTTCCTTAAAAATCGGGAATAACGATTAGTGCCACACGCCTATTCCACGATTCCCCACACACACTGGAATAACGATTAGTACCACACGCCTATTCCATGTGATTACGAAACACTAGTGCCTATTCCGCGATTTCCACACACACTGGAATAACGATTAGTGCCACACGCCTATTCCATGTGATTATAGAACACTAGTGCCTATTGATCCATTATACTTAACCGTACTCGTGCAGGTTATTACTTAATATAGATTCCTCATAGCATTTAGTATGAGCAAATCATATTTATACCACATAGATTCCTCATATCATTTAGTATGAGCAAATCTCCTTTATAAATCTCTCATATCGTTCAGTATAAGCAAATCACATTTAATATGTCAATTTCTTATAACATAAGTCTAACCATCAATATCACCACTCACGGTCCTTGATGTAAATATTATTGTAACCCATTTACCCATTAAATCCAATAGTTACAACTCGTATAATCACCCATCCGAAATTCATTCAAAACAGTTCATTATAAAAATGCATCTTACCATAATTTAAAACGTTATAAAAAGGGTAAGGTAAGAATGAACTCACCTGATAGTAGTCGCATCACTATTAATTTACTTTCTCAAAGTCGCAAGAATTTCTTCCACCAACTTCACAAAGATCTGAAATACCTAAATTGTAGTAACCGTGACCAAATTGTTAGAGTTTCAAGTTTTGGGGAAGAATTTGTTAAAGCTGAAAGTTGAGGGGTGCAACTTGTAGATAAGGAATAGGGTTATTGACCAAATGATTGGCATAAAACCCTAGGTGTGCCTCTCACTCCCTTGTTTGCGGCTGATTAGTAGAAAGAAATGAGAAAGAGGTTTTTGGGGAGTTTTTGGTGCATTTGAAGAGAGAGTCATCAATATTTGAATCTGAAGAGGGAATAGTGTTGGAATTCATTTCTGCAAGAAGCCTATCAGGTATTTCCTAATCCATAACTTCATTTAAGTTGTTTTGATGATTTTGGGTGTTTTGAGTGTTCTTGCATGGTAAAGTTGAATGAGGCCCAAATGGAAGATTTAAACACCTTTAAATTGAGTTTAATTAGTAAGTTTTGTGGAGAAATGGTTATAGAATATTTATGTAGTTGCTTATCGCATTTTCGACCTGTTTGTGGAGTGTTTAGCAAGATTTTTGGTCTTAAAACTCGTCCAACGTTCGTCCGGAAAGTCTTCTAGACGTCCGGATACGTTGAATCGGTTGAAGGTTCCCGGATGCGGGAACTGTCCGGATGAGAGGGATACCCGGTAAGTATTTGTCCGGTGAGTATAAGTGTCCGGTGAGTCTAGTGTCCGGTAAGTAAGAAGTACCCGGGATTTAGTGATGTCCGGAATGTGGTGTCGTCCGGAAAGTGTGGTTGTCCGGGATATGGTGTCGTCCGGAATGTGTGGATGTCCGGAAAGGAGTTGTGTCCGAAAAGTTAATTGATCATCTTATGTTTTGTCTATTTATTCAGGAAAATCAATTGGGAGTCGGGAACATATTAGAAAAGAGAAATAAGAGCTTCAGGTGAGTTTTCTAACTAAAATACGTGCTTTTTAACGTGTTTTCTAAAGCGAGTACATGATGAGAAATGCCATGTTTTATTCTTATGCTTTTAATTGCATGAAAGTTGTTTACAGTTTTAAATGAGATGTATGCATACATTGTTTGAGATGTAAATTGGCTAAGTCGGGTATGGCCCGCCAGCTCGTGCCGGGAGGTGTGACCCGTTTATGCCATGGGAAGTGTGACCCTGTAAGGCAGCATGAGACTGACTCGTTGTCACCCTAGGGTGACTTCAGGGTGCTAATTTATGGGGCGGACCTATTCCGTGAATGATTTATGGGGCGGACCTATTCCGTGAATGATTTATGGGGCGGACCTATTCCGTGAACGATTTTATACGAACAAATTTGTGGATGATTTATATTGAAAATTATGAACTGTTTTAAATGCTTGATAACTGTTAAGAGGGACTCACTAGACCTCATGGTCTAACCCTCGCGCTTTCAAATTAAAACCTTTTCAGGGAAACAGGTATTGAAAGGCTCTGGCAAGTGAGCAGGGCGGTTAGCGAGGAAGCTTGATAGTGTAGCGACGATATAGTTCAATTTAGTATTATTCTCAGTTGTGTAGGTTGTTCTGCCAACCAAATTTTGGATGTTATGTAAGAAATTTTGAGACGCGATTTTGGGATGGTTTTTTTATATAAATTGCATGTTTAAAATTGTTTGGGTCGTTACAATTGGTATCAGAGCCATAGTTTAAGGGATTTAGGTGACCGGACGGGCCTAAACTTAAACTTGGGAGTAGAAATCACAACTGAGAATCAGGAAATGCGTTAGGAGGGCACTATTGTAGATACAGGAAATGCGTTAGGACTAATAGGGTACTAAGGATGTGAGAACCGACTGGTTTATTTGGTGTCGGTAATTTCTTTCGGAATTGTGTCGTATGAAAGGATTTTCATTCAATGTATTACTGTCGTAATAACATCGTTCGGAATTGAGTAAGGTTAAGGTTCACGGAAAGATGCATGCAAACGATTCTCGAATCATTGTGCAGGGCGTTGAAGTTATAAGAGTGATGGGGTCATGTGTACCCAAGTGTTTTCCAAACGTTGTTCATTTACAATGATGAAATGTGCGAAAAGATTTATTTACTGTAGTGTCATGCATGAAGGCTATGAACTCACTAGGTCGTAGAGTATTACATTTTAAGCTAAGGAGGAACTCCAGGAGCGGAGGGGTGTTGGACAGATCAGGAAAGAATGTTGTAGCTTTAGTATTTGTGTTCAAGAGGAAAGGTGGAGAGTGGTAGAGTCAGAAGTGGATTATAGTATCGGTTGTAGGAGGGTTTGCACCCTTGTTCGGTAACTGGAAGTACGGTTGTTGAGGGTCGGATTAGGCCCAGGAACCGCCTTCGCCGTTTGCTTCTGCCGCAGTTGATACAAACTCGATCCCCTATAAGCTTGGGGGAGATGAAAGCACTGGTAGATGATCTGAGGGTGCAACAAGGAGAAGTCGTTAAGGAGGTTAAAGTCCAAATCAAACGCTTGGAAGACTCCATGTAAGTCTTTTTTGTTGTGTGGTTTGTTGGCCACTTTGGTTTTGTTGTCTGGTTTATGGTTTTTCTTGTTGAGGGTTGATCATCGGATTTGGATGTTGGTGCTTTCCCTGCTTGTTTTTTCTTCTTCTTGTTTTTATAATATTGCCTGGAGTTTTCTGCTAAAAAAAAGTCGTTTGTTTTAAGTATGTGGGGAACTATGAATTGTTTTTTTTTTAATTTGTGGATTGCATTTGCATTTGGAGTTTAAACAGTTTCAGCGGTCTTAATGTGGTTTGTTTCTTGCAACAGAGAAAAGTTAATATTTGAGTTAATTTTTATATTTTTTTTTTAGTTTTTACACAACATTAATGCAAGGATATTTTTATAGTAAAATCTAAAAGTCTGACACCAAAACTTTTACCCTTTTATAAACGATTATTTCAATCAAAGTTGTATCATGTATTTGTATGGTAAAAAAGTATTAATAATTGAAGAAATAAATAAAATAGGAAAGGCGTGTTGAGGTAGAGCTGAGAGATTGGACCACATGGAGGCGAACTTAGAGCAGAGCCTTTTCTTTGTTCTATCTGTTGCCAGCCAAATAATCTACAACATAGTGACAATAATGTTAATTTCGTATGCAATAAGATGAGGTTGGTCAAATGAATTAGTCTTTCTAATTAAACGTATCAGTTATATTTATGACGGTCGTCTTAAGTAGAAGCATTAAGGGGGACAAAACCATCTTCAACCCTCACTTTTCACCTATTTTCATAGAAAGTCGAAAACAAAAGTTCGTTTAAACTTAGAGGTCGTTTACCAAACACTTATTGGTCGAGAGTCTTACCCAATGGTGGTGAGTGATGACTGGTACCAATGAACGATTATCCACATAAATGTTTCGTAAACTGTCTTTTAGACTAATTACATAAATAAAATCCTAACACTCACAATCAAAATGATTCCCATCTTTCTTGATGGTGATTTTTTGTTTAAAATTAAAAATATCTATAACAATTAGGCAAAATGTAAACCTATTTGAACTAAACTACTAACATATTGTAGTAAATACACTAGCACTAGCTACTTAAACATGTATACACCATTAGAAACATTTACATTGAACTAACAAGTTAGCAAGAAGCATAAAATAAGCATTTATTCTTTTTTACTTTAGTACTGTTCATATTGTTTTGTATTTTTGCAAAAATTTAACCCAGTCTTTAATATTCGTACCAATTTTTTTTAGAAATTAAGAACTATTTATTTAGAGAAAAGCCATAGAAAGTATAAAAGAATTAATTCCATGAACAAAGAAGTCTGAACACTAAGGGCTTGTTTGTTTTTTAAAAAAAAAGTCTTAATACTTCTTTTATCTGATTCGGTCAGACCATTTGCATTTAAGAGTGTTTGTTTTTTTATTTTAAAAAAGAGCTTAAATGCTATGATAAACTCTTAATTCACAAGAGACAATCTATTGTCTTAAAAGCTCTTCTCCTCTCATCTGTACCCTGATTTCAAATCTGCCGCCTCCTCCATCTGTTCATGCCTCCATCACCAGTCTTCATCCTCTGATAATCGATCTGCAACTCTCTTTCGCCGTCATTCCAGTCGCCCATCGACCGCCGTTCCAGCCATCCATCGACCGTCGTTCTCTGTTCTCTTCCGGCAACCCTCGACATTCTCACTCCAGCAACCATCGATTTTTCCCGATCTGTTCTTCCTCACTCCAGCGACCATTGATTTAAAAAATTGAATGAAATATGTTCATTTATGTGGGTGTGGACTTTGAACCACTTACCTCATAAATGAATCAGCAAGAAGAGCTGCAACTAGAAGATTGCAGTGAGAGGACACGTTGAAGGAACAATAATGGAGTTTTTAGAGGGAGAAAGAGATGGGTAGTGAGAGAGAGAGGAGTTGTGCGTGAAAGAGGGTAAGTGGGGATGGACTTGTTGGAAAGCTGGAAAGCATTGAAGAAAGGTAAAGTCAAATTGGTTTCAGCCTACAAGACATTGGGAATTTAATAGTAGCTCTACTTTCTAGAGGTAAACAGGGTTTATGGTAGTATATTATATAATCATTTTTAATTCAAGTATTAATTTTCAGCAAACTTCTTCAAAATAGTGATTTCAAATAATTTTTATTGATTCAGATTCAGACTTCAGATGTTACAAAAACAAACAGTCTTATGATTCAGATTTCAGACTTCAGTACCACCTCTTATAAAATAGAAGTGAAATAAGACTTCAGACTTCAGACCTCTTAAAAAACAAACAACACCTAAATTCAAATAAACATTGATCACTTGTTTCTTGACCAAATTAGTGCTTTTTTTAGGTTTATAGTTACTTTTAAATGTTAAAAATGGGTCTGTGCTAATGATGTGCCAAAGGCCCAAACCTGTTTTATTTTTGAAAATTGAATATTTATTTTGAGACATATGTAAACATTTCTTTTTAAGAAGAGGGAATACTTGTTTTTACGATAAAAAAAATAGTTATATTTCAAAAATAATGTTATATTTTTAATCCTTTTTCTATAAATTGCATTAATAAAAAAAAGATAATGAAATGAACTCGATTATCTAACATGTGGATTAAAATGTATGCAAATCTAAAATTTTATATTCTTAAACTAAAATATACAAGACTCCAATCAATTATTGATTTTGGGCTATTTATTAAATCTTAATCCTTTTCCTTTTTAAAACGAACTAAGAATGATCAGATTTGTTTAACAACTTTCGAGGAATGTAGGTATTTTGTTTTATATTTTACTAGTCATGTCCCCGCGCGTTGCGGCGGTGTGTATCTGAATTTAAAACCGATAACTTAAAAATTAAAATGTCAATCATATTTTCATTTTGTTGTCCATTCAGAAGTTAAGTTTATAAATTTTGAGTAAATTTTGGTCTTTTTATATTCATCCAGTAAGATGATGTGACTTGGTAAGCGTGACGCCTTAATTCGTATATATTTATGAATTTAATGAAAAAAGCTAATATATTTGTATCAAATCCCATACTAATTTCAACAAATCTCATACTAATCATGACACATTAATTCGTATATATTTATGATATTTAATAATATAATTAAATCCAAAAATATACAATATTTGGCTCATTTCGAAGGTATTGACGAAGCGATTACAATGGTATAATTTGTAAAAAAATAGAAATGTTTTTTAATGCATTTTAGTTCATATACATTATTTATGTTTATATGATAAAAGTCTAAAATAAAAAAGTAAGATATTAAAAGTAAACTACATACCTAATTATAAGGGTGGTAAATATAATCGTATAAATTAAAAAAACTGAATTAAGGAGAGATTTAAGGAGGAGTGAATGTGGGTGTGCTAATTGAACTTATAATGTAAAATGCATCCAGATACATGTTTAGGCGGGAAAATACTGAAGTCGGTTCACCAGAAGACGACACGTGGCATGCTAGTTACTTATTTATTATATGTATAGATGATATACGCTTATTATGGGTAAAATAAGTTTATTTTTGGGATAAAATAAAGGTAAAGTTTTTTGAATTAGAAATGAATAATTAACATTAATTAGATTACTATACACGATGAAGATTTTTTTAACATTAACTTTAACTTTAGCTTGAAATAAAGTTTTTTGATATACCGTATTTTTTGGATTATTATACACAATGGAGATTTTTTTGAATTTATTATAAGTATGGATATATACGTATGTATCAAAAAATATTCAATATTGGACTTATTTCGAATGTATTGACGAAACGATTACAATGATATAATTTGTAAAAAGTAGAAATGTTTTTTAATGCATTTTAGTTCATATACATTATTTATGTTTATATGATAAGAGTCTAAAATAAAAAATAAAAAAAGTAAAGAATTAAAAATAAACTACATAGGTAATTATAAGGGTAGTAAATGTAAGGTATAAATATTAAAAATTTAATTAAAGAGAGATATAAGGAAAAGTGAATGTGGGTGCGTTAATTGAACATATAATGGAAAGACGTCCAGATACATGTTTAGGCGGGAAAACAATAAAGCCGGCTCACCAGACGACGACACGTGGCAATGGAGTTAGTTATTTATTATATGTATAGATATGCTGACTATTAGGGTGTAAGTGGGTTGGGGTGGGTTGGCTTGGCTTGGACGATTTTAACATCTTTACAGCCCAACTCAATTACGTGATTTAAAAATTCTCAACCAACCCAACCCAACCCAACCCAACCCAACCCTTGCGGTTTAGGACGGTTTGGGTTAGATTGGCGGGTTAGAAATACACATAAAATTTACGAATGAAATACGATAAATAATACTAAAAATATACTCAACAAAGTTATTAGTCATCACAATCCAAATATATATTTAAAATTCTTAAGTCTTGGAATTAAACTTCAAAATGTATGAATGATAACATCCGATTTAAATCATGAGTCAAGTATGATTGTGTTTGACCTCTCTGACTACAACTAGTTGTTGAACATATTCTTTGTTCGACCTTTGTTAATTATTTCTTCTATTTAATTATCTCATCGCAAAACAACTGATAAATATCCCTAGCAACGGTCACTCTACTAAGGCCATCCGTAGCGGATGCGGGTTAGGGCTCGGGCTGGCTACGGGTTCCAGCGAGAATGGATACGGGGGGGCTCGGGCTTTGGGGCGGGTTCCAGCCCCGGGTTCCCCAACCCGTTGTTACCCGATGGCTTTTAATTTTTTTTTAATTTTTTTTTTAATTTTTTTTAAATAAATTCAAATATGAACGTTTGGCAACGGTTACTTTAAAAAAAAAATATTTTATTTTTCAATTTAATCACACTATATATATAATCCTAACCCATTTTATTTTTCACACAAAACAACTCTCTCATTCTCTTCCATTCTCTATATTTTAAACAATATGGATTCGCCACAACCCGGTTCACCGACCGCATCATCATCATCCGTAGACACCGACGAGTTGTTGCATCTACAAAGGGAAATTTTTGTAGGCTTGGTTCGAGAGACTGCACAATTAATTTATGGTAGCACCGCCTCATCGTCAAGAAGAGAGAGGGCCGCGAACATAGAAAGAGGTCGAGTAGCTGCAAACGAGCGGCTTATGCGGGATTACTTTGGCAACAACCCGGTTTATACACCGGCAAATGTTCGAGAAGTCAAAAACCGGGACACTCATAATAACATTCGGTCGGATTTGGTCGAACATATTTGGCGTATCCAAGTTCCCAACAATGACGACGAGTAGATTTTTAAATTTATTTTGTAATTTTTATTTTTAATGAATGATATGAATTTTTATTTTTATTATTTATCTTATTTTTATTTATTAAAAAATATATAAATATTTTTATTTTGTTAAATAATTAAATGTATAAATAAAAGAATTAAAAAAAATGAGGTGGCAAGAGGGTTTGAGGGTATAGGTACTCCACTTTAGGGTAAGGAGAGGGTAAGGAGAAAAGCTGATGTGACACTGAGGTGGCAATAGGGTTTGAGGGTATGGGTACGGATGGCCTAAGGACACCAAATTAGATTGCAACTTTTAACAAGTTCTCTAAATCCTTCAATCTCTGTAACAATAAATGGATGTTTCATTGTACTTTCCAGTCGTGCTTATTGAGACGTATCGATTAACCTAGTTGAATTAATTTGGAACATGACATAGTTGGATTAATTTCGGTATTTGGGTTGTAAATTGGACTAATACATGTATATATTTTTTGCATTGTAAATTAGACTTTAATGTTATAACTAGGTTTGAACCCGTGTATTACACAGGGTAATTTAAAAAAATTAAATCATTTCAGAAAATTTATCTTACAGATATGAATGATCATCGAAAGTACGATGCTACTTTTCCAATCTTTTTCCCCTTTAGAGTTATTTTTTTTTTGCAATTGGTTACAAAATGTCCTAGTTTTAGGCAGTTTTCACAAATGATGTTTTGCAAAAAATTAATAAAAAATATGAATAAATATTAAAAATTTATAAATATTAAAAATTTATAAATATTAAAAATTTATAATTGAGAAGTTAAATACATTACAAAGTGTTTGGATTAGCTTATTGTTGTACCAAAACGTGATAAGCTAATAGAGGAAATAATACAATCATGATTAAGAAAGTATAAATAATTAAATATACTATACTAAAAAATCTGCATATTTATATTTTTGAAAAAGGTTCGAACTCATATTTAAACAGCAACTTGGTGCAAAACCCAGCGGTGTAAATATCTACTGTAAATTGATCAATTAATTTGCATAATTCATTCTGATGTCATATGACTTCTTCTCTCATATCTTAACTGTTCATAGTTTAGTAGCAAAAAAGGATCAAAACAACATTCTCCAACAACAGAAATGGAAACATGTTCATATTAACAATAAAACAGAGCTTGATTACTAAAGAGATAGTAAAATTGTAAAAATCTAAAAGATTCTTAGAAATCAAAATCAACCCAAAAAAGAAAAGATTATTTTAAAAAATAAAACAAACCCAAATTAGTTCCAGTCAAATCCCAATTCCCCAAATTGGTCCAAAAACAGTAGTTTTGATTGTTTTTTCGTGAAAGAAATCGACACAACATAAATTCATAAAATAATCAGTTATGAACATTGAGAAGAAACCCATTTAATTTAAAGTTTTTTTCTTGGCAAAAAACATTAAGGTTCTGATTGTATCCCACCTCAGTTGGATTGTTGTGTACAGCGAAACCCCAATAGGGTTCTTCTCAACCAAAAGAAACAAACAAAAACCCTTGAATCTTTTGGGGTCTACAAAAGATTGTTGGATAATAGAATATGGAAAATGGGTTTAGGTGGATATATTTCAAGATTTAACTTTCCAATTAGGAATCTTCACAAAATTTGAAGACTCAATTTGATTGTACCTGTGAGAGGAGCACGAAGCAGGTGATGAGAGGAGAGACAAATTGATCAATTAATTTGCAGTAGAGAAGGACACGAGAGCAGAGAAGGAGGCGAGTTCAATTTTATTAGGGGTAAAATAAGTTTATTTTTAGGATATACGTTTATTATGGGTAAAATAAGTTTATTTTGGGATAAAATAAGTAAATTTTTTTGAATTAGAACTGAATAATTAACATTAATTAGTCAAAATGAAGTTAACTCTATAATAAAATTGAATTTAAAAAATCAAACTATATCAATAATTTGAATTTAAACTTAGAAATAAATCCCGTATTTTTGGGATTACGGATTTTTTTTTGAATTTATTATAAGTATGGATATGTACGTATGTATCTAAAGATATTCAATATTAGTCAAAATGAAGTTAACCCTAATCACGACACATTAATTCATATATATTTATGATATTTAATAATATAATTAAATCCAAAATATTCAATATTGGGTTAATTTCGAAAATATTGACGAAACGATTACAATGGTATAATTTGTAAAAAATAGAAATGTTTTTAATACATTTTAGTTCATATACATTATTTATGTTTATATGATAAGAGTCTAAAATGAAAAATAAAAAAGTAAGGGATTAAAAGTAAACTACATAGGTAATTATAAGGGTAGTAAATGTAAGGTATAAATATTAAAAATTGAATTAATGAGAGATTTAAGGAGTGAATGTAGGTGTGATAATTGAACATATAATGTAAATGCGTCCAGATACATGTTTAGGCGGAAAAACAATTATGTCGGCTCACCAGAAGACGACACGTGGCATGCTAGTTACTCATTTATTATATGTATAGATGTATATATTTTTGGGTTGTAAATACTATATATATATATATATATATATATATATAATTTTATCGAAATAATATATATTAGCAGCAAATTGACGGTTTAGGTTGGGTTGAGTTATGTTAATCCAATTTCAACCCTTCTAATTAGCGGTTTGACGGTTTTGGTGTGGGTTGACAGGTTGTGTTTAATTGGGTTGTTAGCGGATTGGGTTGGATGAATTTTGCGAGTTGGCGGCTTTTTATACACCCCTACTGGCTATCTATCTGAAAATGTATATCTTTTCATTAAACATACAAGTTGCATTGTGTTTCAAGCAAGTGTTGATTTTCGTTTTAGGACAAAAGTGTAACAAATACTATTGGTTTCTAAATAAATCATATAAAGAATTATCTGGACGATTTATTTTATGATTGTATTCCTTCATGTTTCTCTTTAATAAATACTAGTTACTGTACCCGCGCGATGCGGCGGGTGTAAAAGATTCTAAAGACTGGTAATCAAAGATAAGATTCCGAAGAAATCTAAACATGGAAACATATAAGATATTTGCAGCCAAGGAATTAAAGGTTCTTATTAACTCCTACGAGAATTTTATAGGTGCTCCACCTGGAGTTGTAATTTCCAAAGGTTTTTGCATTGCCAAAGGCTTGCATTTATAACATTTAATTAAGAGAACTGGATCCATAAAGCAAATAGCATATATATATATATATATATATATATATTTATCAACAACCTTTAAGCCAAGGAATTTAACAAACCCATATCCCTTTGAGTGTCCTATGTTGGGATCAGTCACAACCTTGGCTTCTAGAACCGATGGATATTGAGTACGAAAAGCCTCTTGCAACAAATGATCAGTAACATCAGGTGCTATATCACCTGCAAAAACAGAGTGTTGGGTCAAACATTATAACGTCCCATCTGTATTTGTATCAATTTAAAATTTAAAATATATTTGATCCAAAAACTCCAATCTTAAACAGCCAAAACTATCAATTACATACCAAATTTGTGTGCGTCTTGTCAATGGTATAGGCACAAAAATAAACATGAAATCGGAACAAAATAATGATACAAATCAATATGAATAATGATCTAACAGTAGTCGGAATCAAGTTACCGATCAAAATTGATCTATCAGTACTCGAAATCATGTTACAGATCAAAATTGATCTAATAGTACTCGAAATCAAGTTACTGATCAAATTAACAAACAAAATACCATTGATTTAAAACCATCATGATCAAAACAGAAACAATAAAAAAAATCAATCATCAACAAACGAAATTCGAATAAATTGGCAAACTACGCAATTGAAACTTATGCCTTGAAGAACGTAAACAACCTTGGCAGAATCGAAGTAACAAAGGAGAGCAAGACTGTTTTTCTCAAGAACAAGCTTACCGGCACTAATGTTACCTTGACGAAGCATTGGAAGCAAAGTTGAATGAAATTGTATCAAACATGAAGCACTTTAAATGCGATAGTTGTCATCAAATGCCAAAGACAAGTTCGGGGTCGTTTACCAAACACTTACCGGGGTAAATGCTTACCCGTAATAGTCACCACCTTCAATGAACATTCTAAGCCATTAAAATAGATATATAGTTATTAAGCGTCTTTTACCTGGTTAGCACTTACCGGGTAAGAGTAGATCTTAACCCTTACTTACCGGGTAAGATTATCGGTCGTTACTATGTCTCGTACTAGGTAAGATTCTTGGTCTTGCCATGTCCACCTACTAAAGCAAGTGACACCTGGTAAAACGTTCGGTAAACAGACCTTTTAAGTATTTAAGAATTATTATTATATGAGTTGAGTGTAACATTAACATACCAGCGCTATGACCACAAAGCCAAAAACTCGAAAACAGCATCACGTCTCTCTCCAGTGAATAGTTTCTCAATGGCTTTTGATTTATCTTATTTGCTTTTGTTATTCTATCTGTTAATTACTTCAGAAAATTTATCCTTTGTATTCCATTTTTATTTTTAAACTTAGGTATTTTTTTCAGTTCAATATAAGTCATTTATATCCATACAAAGTCTAAACAAAATCACTCAAAAATGCTATAGCATAAAGACATCATATAAAAAAACATTGGACCGAACATTATTACCTGTGCCAACCTCCCAAGTGCAAAGGCTGATATTTCCCTTAGTTGGGCATCTGGAGACTGTAGCATCTCAATTAGTGGACCAACAGCACCTCTTTGAGCTATGTGCACCTGCAAAAGTATTGTCTTGGTTTTAATGGCTTATGGGAGATTACTGAAAATGGAAAAAGTTGATCAATCATTATAACCATTTTATTTATTTTTGGCTATAGGACTACAACACATGCTTAATCGGTGGATAAATGAGTCGTAGTTTGAGCAACCTTGCAGTCTGTATCAGCAGTAGCAAATTGTCCAAGAAGTAAGGCAGCTTCCCTTTGGGTCTCCGAACAAGTTGAACTGTTGACAAAAGATCAAATTTAGGAGGCCAAAAGTGAACTGAGCTATATAACAGAACATTGTAGCCATGTATCTAAGTTAAGTCAGACAGCCATAGATCAGAACAGTTATATTGCACTTTTTTAGAAGTAGCAAAAGTTTACAAACTAACTCAACCGCCTTATAGTTTTAGAGCAATTCATAACATTTTTTCATTTCCATAAGCTGCATCTGTTTGTCCTATTTAAATGTTCTAAACTGCAAAGCTGGGAAGTATATAGAACCCTGCTAGTGTACCCCCCTGCAACTCTCTGCACTTTCACATCAGTGGACTCTAATAATTCAACAAGTGGAGGAATGCCGCCTTCAACCCTAAACATGAAAATGTGGTGAAAAGAAGGTGCTAAAATACCTACATTGCAACTGCAAAGCATGCAACGGAACTAACCTAACAGAGGTCTTGATGTTGCTATTTTCATGAGCAAGGTTGGTGATTGCATCTGCTGCTTTCCTTATGGCACAATTGACTGTTCGAACATTTTGACCATCCCTGTGCCTCTTAAGCAGAGCAACCAGATGAGGTAGCGCTCCAGCATCAACTATGAGTTGTTGATGTTCAGGCGGTTAAACAATGAAAATCATAAATGCCATTCTTCAGTGAAGTATATACCAAGTACAATATACATATAGCAATTAGGATATAAATTTTTTAAACAATTGTGAATTTAAGATATGTTTAGCATCCAAAATTACCACATTACACCAAAGGGCCTTTGGCCTAGCAGTATGGGAGCCTTTGTCCTCGTAGGAGGTCAGGGGTTCAAACCTCACCAAAGGTGAGAAGGGTGTGTGAGTTTAATTGTTGCATTTGTCGTATATGAATATCATATATTTAAAAAAAAATTACCACATTACAGAAACTTGTAAAGAGACAAAAATATATATAGCCATCTTCAGGAATCTAGTGTTTCCCAAAGTTTTCCTTACCAAAACTCACACTATGTGTATCCAACAAAATCTTTTAACTGACTTCTGTGACCAAAAGACAGAATCAACTCCTATGGGGCTTCTTTCAACAATATAGCAGGATTATAATTGGAAAAAAAACTAAGAAATGGACAGTTTGCAACTAAAACAAAAGGAAACGATTACAACGTACTGAGACTGTGGTTTGATTGTGGCATACAAACCAGTTGTTCATAGAAACCATTGTAAGTTTAAAAAAAGTACATAATTCATAAGGAGGCCTGACTGGGAAAAAATTTGCAGCAGAAATATAACCTAGCCTACATAATATAAATTAGATAGCAGAAAAGAAAGAGAAAACTGAAGTGTTTCTCTGGCTGCTTGCTAGGTTGAGGATTGCAAAGTGAAGCACCACATATGCATCGTGAAGAATATGTCAAAAACCTCTCACAGCATAATATGTACGCAAATGAACATCTTGAATGCTCAACCAGGTACATAATGTCAAAGGATGCCACAATATTATTCAATTATAGTTGATGGATTAAAAGCTTTAATGATACCTTGTGGCCACCTACTATTTCAATCAAATATTGAGCAAGAGCACATCCACTAACAGTTGATGTTTCAGGAAGGGAATTTAGAAATTCATAGCAAACAATTTATCACATTAAAAGCAATAATTTTACCAAACAAGTCTTTCAGGTTCAAAAGGGACAACTTGATAGTCCAACTGAAACACATCTATGCATCAAAATACATGTTGCAAAGAAGAAAGAGGTCGCATAACTACCTTTATTGCAAGAAGTCCAAGAGTAAAAGCACTTCCTTTCTCCACCTCATGCTCATATGGCCTTAGACCAGTAACAACCTCTTTCAGCAACTGTGGCTCTTGAAGATGTTGCACCAGGACTGGAACAGCACCAGATTCAACGATCAAGTTCACAATATCCTCTACAAAGACATAGTTATCAAATGAAAATGTTAGCCAGTAATAAACAAAAACATAACTCACATTTAGGAAGAACCCTAAAACAATATTCAACAAACAAATTCATTACAGCAAAATCAAACTCTTGTAATTTTCATTTCGATTTGTATTTCCCTGTTTTGTAACGGTGGTTTCGTTTGAATGAAAGTCTGTTTGTTTCAAAAAAAAAAAAATAGTTCTATGAAAAGGGGTAATAAAGCAAATAAGTAAATAATTACTTTTAAATAAGTTAGGACGAAGAAACTTATCAAAAACAACTTATTTGCCGTGTGAAAAAGTCAAACACTTTTTATTTTTTCAATCAAAACACTAGAAATAGCTTATTTGCGGTATTGAAAAACAATAAGCAAGTAACTCAAAAAAATAAGCATTCCCAAACACCCCGTAAATCGATATCAATTACAGTCGGTCAAATGTGCATACTCGGTTGGTACACAATAGAAATCGAGTATCAGGGTAATACCGTGATATTGATTGTGTTAATTACATAATAATTTTGTTAATTAATTATAAAACATATATTCTTGGATTTTAAGTTTTGTACTACTGGATTTTTTGTTCTAGTATGTGAGTGTTTGCAAAAAAAAAATCTTGCAATTAAAATCCTAAATATAATATGTATTGAACTCAAAATGTCGTTCAAAACTTGAGCAAAATGACAACTTTCATATATGTTATTTGATGTTGACACAAAACCGGAACAATATGTACCAAACAAAAAAGATGGTATCAATACAGTTAACGGATATACTGTATAAAATTTTACTTACCAATTATAATTAGGCTATAAATTATGAACTAATTTGCCTAAATAATTCTAACGCATGCTATCCTAAAATAGGAGATTAGAGAATATTCTTTGACTAAATATTTACATATTCTATCAATAATTGGTTGGTAGGTAGTGGAGAAAAAACTTGGTATCATATCAAGCCCACCCCTAATTATTTATTAATGGTCGAATCATAAGCTTTGGCCTTATATTGTATAGACACTTTATATATCCATAACAAACATGTTATTTCATCATTTTTTTTTGTTAATTGTGGGTGCCTGACCCAACCTGCATGCACGTCGACTAATCCTAGGGTGTAAGGTGGTGGACAAACCTCACTACCAAATTGAAGCGTAACAATTAGACAAAATCCATATCCGTTAAACGCAGAACGCCAGAACCCAACCTCCAATACTATATAATAATTCCTCTTTCTTTACCCGAAGGCTAACATTGTAGAATTGTATGGATCAACATCGGTTCTCCATGAAAACTTTGAATATCCAACCAATTATAAAACACGTCTCCCCAAACATACCCATCCGTCGATGATATTTCAGTAATTGTTCCCTCAGTGTTTTAAGGAAATTGATTTGTCACCTCAACGTCAAATATTTTTTGCCCTACAGTAAACAACTACACAAAATAGATAACCAAACAAAAATTACAGATTTAAAAAAAAACCACATACGCTATCACTAATAACGAAAATTATAAACAATTAGGATTACATAAATATTTTCGAAATTTATAAAGATCCGAAATGTTTTGAATCAACTTGCATTCTCATCCATTTTTTTAAAAAGGTGGTGGTCGGTGGTTGATTGCAATGGTGGATGGTGGTTGTTGAAGGTGGTTGTTGAATGATATGGTCCTCCCTCCCCTTATATAACAAATGTAAGAAAAAAACGGGTACAAAAACATAAAACCAGGTATTTAAAAAAAATGGTCAACACTTGTACATGTGTCACCGTCTCATTGGGTGGTCAAAACGGTGGCACTTTTGTGTACGAATCGTCACATCGGAGTCTTGTCATGGTCAACGTGTGTCAACCCTATTTCGCCTTTGGCAAAATAGCGACAATCAGCGAACACGTATCGCTCATGGGTGGCTCCGTGCAGAGGTTGTCGGTAGGGGTGTGCAACGGACGCATCGGGCTCAAAAAACCCAAACCCGATCGGGTATCGGGTGGGACATGTGGAACCCGAAACCCGTCCAAAGTATAGTTTGGGTCTCGGGTGAGTTCTGGTGGCGTGTTCTCGGGTCGGGTGAGTTTGGATTGTACCTGTTTTCCAGTCCGTTTTCCGGCCTGTTTTCATGCAATTATCAAATAGAAGTAACCAAAAATTACAAATAAAAAGCTACTTCCATTCTTTACAAATTACAATTATCAAATAGACAAAAATACGTTACTAACCATAGACTCAAAACAAATATCAAATACAAGTAAGTCAGTAACTACAAAAGTACAAAGTCTTTTTGTTACTAAGTCGTAAAGCCACCAATAGCAAACAGATTGAAACAAAAGTACAAAGCCTCTTTGTTGTTTTTCTTTCTGAAATAAGATATGTTTGCAATAGAAATGCTAAGTATCTTGGTTCAAATGTATCTCTATTGTTAATTGAATAATTAACTATTTTTTAGATAATTTTTTTTTAAATTTAATTGGGTTTCGGACGGGTTCAGGTGTGGACAATGGAGACCCAACCTGATGCCCGATATCCGATCAAATTCCTCGGATTTGGGTAGTTCGGGTTGTGGGTTCTCGGGTGGTCGTTTTTCGGATTTTTTCGGATGCCAGGTTTGGTCGGGTGGTTCAGGTTTTGCTCCCCCTAGTTGTCGGGTAGTGAAGACCACACCCTATTTTGGTCAGATAATGAGTGTACATGGCGTTACCTAATTGGTTGTGTTTTTCGATGGGACCCACTTCGGTTTAACCAACCGTTGGCAAAAGTATGGACATTTTGTAGAATGCAACCGATTTTCCCTTTATTATATTATTGGAAGACGATTGGTTTTTGGTTAGAAAGAGTCCAACCCCTCAGGATTGACTTTGACTTACAATTATACCCCAAATCTCTCCCATTTTACAAAATTGTCCCCTAATCCCGCGATATGGGCCACGATCACGGACCCGGTCCATGTAGCCCGCGATCTTTGTCCGCGATGGGCCGCAAGCCCACGATGGGAATTTTGGTTAATAAAAAAATTATGAGGCATTCAGAAGGTGCATGATTCGGACCCTGCATGAACAACACATGTGCACAAGACCTTAACCAGTAGTCTAGTTGCTAAGCTGTTAATTACATTATAACAAAAATATTTTATATTATATCAAATATAATATATTAAGATATTTATTATTAATATTATTATTGTTATTGTTATAATATTAAAGATGATATTTTAATATTTTTACTTCAATGGATCCAAAAATATTTTTGTATTTTTTGATATTTTATTTGGAAGAAAAAATTTAGAGTTATATTAACTTGTATGTTAAAATAATGATAGAAAATGAGAAAAAAATGAGAAAAAATGTAAAAAACTTTAAATTTAAAGGATTCTATATAAACTTAATATTGAAAAAAGAGTTGTATTAATAAAATAATTATTGGAGTTGAAAATAATTTATTTTTAAAGATTCTAGTTTGTGCTAATTTATTTTAGAAAAACTATAATAACTATTGAAAATGAACTAAAATATTATTTTTCTTTTTTAGCTAATTTTATTTTGCAAATTTTAGCGTTTTATATTATTAAATATTTTATACATTTAACACAACCATTGAAGTAAAAATATTAAAAATAAATTATTAAATATTTTATTAAAGCATACATTTGTTTATTAAAGCATACATTTAACTATATTATTAAATATTTTATTAGAGCATACATTTTTTTTTTGCAAATTTTAGCGTTAACAATTTTCAACACAACCACTAAAATAAAATATCAAAAATACAAAAAGAATTGTTGGGTCCATTGAAGTAAAAATATTAAAATATCATCTTTAATATTATAACAATAATAATATTAATAATAAATATCTTAATATATTATATTTGATAACATAAAACATTTTTAGTATAATGTAATTAACAACTTAACAGCTAGACTACTAGTTAATGTCTTGTGCACACATGTTGTTGATGCAGAGTTTGAATCCTGCACCTTGTGAATGCTCATAATTTTTTTATTAACCAAAATGCACTATCGCAGTCTCGCAGGCCATCGCAAAGCAAGATTGCAGGCCACATGGGTCGGGTCCGCGATAGCGGCCCATATCACAGGATTAGAGATTTAGGGTATAATTACAAAGTCAGAGTCAATCTTGAGGTATTATAATTAAATTCTCTTTATTATTTCTATTTCACCAGAAAATACCTTAAATATTCACTTATTAATTAAAAATAATTTACTAAATTACATAATATCAAATTGGATACAAATATAAATAATATTATACTTATTTCATGATTTATCCAAAATGGGTGCTAAGAGCATCTCCAAGACTCCAACAGTTTTTCTAAATTTTTACTAAAATAGAGAAGCAAAAGTCAAAATCCCCAAAAAAATTTGCTTCCATCTCCAACAGATTCTTCAATTTAGGGATTTCTAGTTTTGAGGTATCTCCAAATATGGAGAAAATTTTAAGGAATCTCCAACTTTCTCCAAAATAAAGAAGGGTTTGAAAAAGCCGTTGGAGATAAGTTTAGGACCAAAATACTCATATTCCTTGTTTTCTCCGAGACGGAGGAGCTGTTGGAGATGCTCTAAGAAACCAAAAACACAAACCCCATTTTCCTGCCGAAAAACATCATCCAAAACCCCATTCATACACCGTGTCTCGTACTTTTCAAACAAAAACCCTTCAAAAATCCTCTGTCCCTTTTCTACCCATAAGGGAATTCCATTCCATTCCATCTCATGGGTGTCACAATGCATGTGAAATCTGACTCCGATTTGACCAGCGTCGAAGCTCTAACGCCGCCGCGATCACCTCGCCGCCCACTCTACTACGTCCAAAGCCCATCAAACCACGATGCCAACGACAAAATGTCATTCGGGTCTAGCCCATTCGGGTCTCCGGGTCACCCAACTCACTACCACTGTTCTCCTATTCACCACTCCCGTGAATCCTCCACTTCCAGAACCTTTTCCGCTTCCATAAAAAACGCCGTCGGTAGGGCCCACCACCATAGAGCTCTTGCTCCGTGGAAGAGGATTGAAGATGGTGACGTGGAGGAGGAGGAGGATGATGACGGCGGCGGTGACGGTGGTGGGGTTCCTCGTAGGTTTTATGTCATGTGGTTCGTGTTGTCGTTCGTTGTCTTGTTTACTATTTTTTCGTTGATTTTGTGGGCGGCTAGCTTTCCCTACAAGCCCAGAGTTTTTGTTAAGGTGAGGAATTTTGAATTTTCTTGAACTACACGTTTGTATTAATAATTGTGGAAATGGGGTTTTGTTGTTCTTCTTCTTTGTTGCAAAGATGAAAAATGCACACACACTCAAACATTATTGAGGTTTTCTTTCTTCATAATTTTGAACTTGAATTTATGGGTTTCATTCTTTAGGATGCTGTTTGTGAGTCAACTCGGTTTTGGAGTATTTATATGAGAATATTTTGAAGGTAAAAATAGTCAAGTACAGACTTTTTTATTAGGTGTACTGAATGAGAGATGCTTCATTTTAAAGAGCTCTGGGTTGACTCACTCATGGGCTGACTCACCGAGTTGACTCAGCTGTGAGTCTGTCTTCTATACGGTTCTTGGTTCACAATGTTTGCTAATGCTTTGTAGAATTATGCAATAGCGTTATGTATTAGGGGCGGTTTGGCAGTTGCTGAATGGTTTAGTGCGGGATGATTAAGTGGTCAGAATGATTAAGAGGCTCTTATGATATAGTGCAAAATGAAATATGGTTTTGTTGTAATTGTTTAGAATGAAATTAGGGTGCTGAATGGTTAAGGGACGCTCAAGATGCAAAATCATTAAGAGGGTTTTAGAACCGGCAGACTTTTTTTGCCAAACAAGATTCACCTCTTAGCGATTCAGAGGTTGCCACTTAATGGAACTATTAAGAGGTAAACTAACAGTCCCTTAGAGGTAGGAGTATGTTGAATTGGTCTAAGTTCTACTGAAATTCAAATAAAATCTGAGTCAACTCGGTGTTTTAACTATATAACTCGTTTAGCATTGCACTCGTTACTTTCTGTCAACAGTAGCAGCTTTTTTCCTCAGAATTTGAATTTAAAACTTATTTCCTGATGTGGGTGGTGTTCTTTTTGTGCAGAGCATGGTGTTTGACAACTTCAATGTCCAATCTGGGATGGATGCAACAGGGGTACCAACGGATATGTTAACTTTAAATTCAACGGTCAAGATCTTTTACCGGAATCCGGCAACATTCTTTGGCGTTCACGTGACCGTGACTCCGATTGAAATTCATTATTTCCAACTCAAGCTTGCTTCTGGCTATGTAAGTATAATGGGTTCATGCTCTTGAATTATAATGTTAGGTTGGGTTCACGTGAGACCAGTCTGTTTTTGTGAGACCGGTGAAACCAAGTTTTTACATTTGAAACTTCACAAACCTTCACAGCAAAAACACTGTGAAGGTTACCTTCACAATATTTTTAAAAACTTGGTCTCACCGGTCTCACGAAAACATGATAGGTTTCACATGATCCCAAGTCTATAATGTTAAGCACTAAACTTTATCAACACTTTAGATTCGGGTTGATCTAGTTTTAAAAGATGAGTACATGGAACTTTTTCTGCTAAATCTTAAAGCTCATAAAGGGTTTGAAAGTTGTAAAAAGCAAAACGAGGTGGGGGGAAGTTTAAAGATACTATTTTTAGAAGATTATAATGCTCATATAGGTTTCTTGAAAGATACTTCACATATTTTCGAGTGAAATATACTGGGTTCATTTGGTTTGGTTCGGTACTGATTGTGGGTTGGGATTGAAAAACATGTCCACTAAGAACGCTAACCACGTTTTGTTATATATATATATGTGTGTGTGTGTGTGTTGGCAACACAAATTTATAGTTGTGGTATTTAATATTTTTGCTATTTAAGATGATAAATGGCAAGATTTACGTGCATATCACAACTTGCCTATTAAACTAGTGAAAGGCACATCGCATACCCATTTGTGGATAAAATTTATTAATATCAATGACACCCATTTGGGTTTTTTAAAGAATTTTTGATTGTGTGCAATGTTCACTTGTTATTTCTGTAACTTTAGTCGTACATTTCCTTTGGAAAGTCAAGTCTTGTTGATGATTCCAACTACAACACAAGCTTTTACCCAAAAACTGTGATTTTTGATCACATACACTTATTATTCGTGCATTTCTTGTTGTACATTCTGCCTTGGTGTTCTTGATGACTTAACTAGAACCTAAATTTCTTTTGGTGAGACTTGAACCCTTACTGAACGGAAGTTTTTATATTCAATTAGGGTCTCGTTATTTGTGCAATATTAGTTGTACCTTCTGGTTGCATGTTATTTACCCATAACTTTTTTTATCTTTATTGCAAATTTTTTGCATTTGTAGTTGGTATTCTTTATGAATTTGGACTTAACTTTAAGCTTTTATCTGCAACTTGTTGAAATAGGATAGAAAGCAGAGTTATATTTCAAATTCTTTAATATTAACTTTGCATAAAAAGCACAAAAGGCATTCATTCCAATTGTAATGGGAACCCTTTGGTCAACATTGTTGGATTTAATAAAAATATATGCTTTGAAATCTGTAGTACTACTGGTTATGGACTCGAGAAAGTGTCCTCACAATTCTACTTAAACTTTGGCTATTTGTGAATTTCGGTTCCTAACATAGCTAACAAGTGAAACCACTTTTGTGGTTTGGCCATTTTTTTTAAATTTCCGGGATATACAACCCAATAACGGGTCTATTATTTGAACCCATAAAATCATAACATTGATAAATTAACCCCAACCCCAACCCCGTCCCCACCTAAAAGCAGGAGGTAGCCTAGTGTCTGATGGGTCAACTTATGCACAGAAGGAATCTCATTTATGTACTCAGCTAATTTATTGCTCCATGATTTGAAAAATTTAAAGCATTGTGTATATATCCCATCTCATGGTTCCTGTTATTGAGCGAGAGAGATATACTGGGATCGTTTGGCTTGGTTTGAATATGGGAATTTTAAGAGGAATAGTCGCTATTTTTTGGAGTGATGGAAAGTGGTCCATTTATCCAAGTTGGAACAAGTTATGGGTTGTGATATGTATGATATCTGGAGGTGTAAAGATGTAGATACGGTTTTCAAGACGCTTTTAATTACACTCTACCTCATGGCTCATGGGTCCCGTCCCAATCATGAAAGCGATATCTTTTTGTTTTCCCTTTGTCACATGACAAATTCTTCAAAAGTTTTTTGATCTTGTCGTGTGTGTAAGTATGAAATTGACCGGTGGGTTTAAAAGTAGATAAGTTACGTTATTAACTGTTATTGGCTAATAAGCTAGTTGATAAATTTAAAATAACGTTATTAGAGGCATAATTGGAAAAATCAAGTGTAAAAAACTCATCAAGTTTATTAAGACGCTACTTTTAATTTGAAGTTTCTTTTTTAGTTTGATGGTTGATTGAAAGTTGAAACAGGTGAACAAGTTCTACCAATCAAGAAAGAGCCAAAGAGTGATTGTGGCGCAAGTTTTGGGGTATCAAATGCCGCTATACGGTGGAGTGTCACCTTTCAATGCCGCCATTGGCCACTTGAAGAGCGTTACGGTTCCGGTCAACGTGACATTCGAGCTGAGGTCAAGAGCGTACATTTTGGGGAGGCTGGTCAAACCCAAGTTCTATAGACATGTTTCGTGCCAAGTTACATTAAGAGGTAACCAACTAGGCAAGCATGTCAATTTGACCGATTCTTGCGCTTATCGCGATTGATTCGTGGAAATATTTGCGTCTTTTTGTTTGACATGAGTACATAATTGAAACGTCAAATTTATTGAACAAAATCCGAGTTTGATTTATTTATATTGTTTTATGTTTCAAGGTGGTGAAGTTGATGATACAATGTAGATGTTTTTGGGTATGAGATGTTTCCTAACTTTTTCATCGTGTTGCCAATTTTTATTATTATAAAATATAGTTTAATTTAATTTAAATATATGTGACAGTAGACTTGTATCTTTCGTAAACCAATAAAGTGAAATTGGTTAAAAGGGGTAAAACGTCAAACATAGGAGATCCCAAACATGTTTCAATCGTTCACAACGTGAACAAATTAAACGACCGAATAATGGAGTGGAACCCATTTTTTTTTACATTAATTTTGCCCTAAAACAGCGACCGATTTGGGTTGGGTTGATTGAGGTTGAGGGTTAGGATTGTACATGGTTGTCAATTGAATTCATCTGATTGAAGATATTTAAATTATTTAACATAACGGTTTCAACCTAAAAAATTATAGAATGCTCAAAATAGTTTTAATGTATAACTCGACTCTTAAACTCATATATCAACAACTTCTTTATTCAAACCTCAACAATATACAAACGATATACAAACAAAATGTAAACCCTAATCTAGAATGAAGATTATTGAAATCTAGAGAGAGAGAACGTTTGAGAGATTAGAGGAAAAATGAATCGTTGTGCGTGAATTACTGAATACACAACACATTTATATATTAATGAACAATGTTCATCTTCAGTCCTTCAGCTTTATCACAACGTTCTCCGCTACCCTCTGACTCTCACAAGAAGTGAGGCGCACCCCTTCATATCCTAAACTATTCACAACTTGTCACTTGCAGCCCTTTGAGTTCCATATCAGCTTTAGTCTCTAATTGTTCTACTTTCCTACAACTCACACACACATACAATAAGTACACAATAAATAAGTGACAAGATTGATAAACATGTTAACTATTTTAACACCCTCCCTCAATCTTGACACTTGAATAAGTCCAACATGTGTAACTTTTCACAAAGATAGTTATGTTGACTTATTCCTAAAGATTTTGTGAAAATATCAGCAGGATTTTCAGACGAAGCAACTTTAACCGTTTTAATCATTCCTGATGCAACCTTTTCCCTTACTTGATGAACATCTATTTCAATATGTTTTGTACGTTCATGAAATACAGGATTATTTGCAATCTGAATTGGTGACTTATTATCACAATTAAAATTTACTGGAAGTAAATTTGTCACTTTTAAATCTTTTAACAAACTAAGAACCCAAATAATTTCGCATAGAGCAGCAGCCATTGCTCTATACTCGGATTCCGCAGAAGAACGAGAAACACATGTTTGTTTCTTGCTCTTCCATGAAATCATAGAATTTCCCAAGAAAACGCAATAACCAGATACAGACCTTCGTGTAGACAAGCACTTACCCCAGTCGGCGTCAGCAAATACACTCAACTTAAACTCAGATGATACAGAAAAGTTAACACCTTTTCCTGGTGAAGCCTTAAGATATCTTAATACTCTTAAAGCTACCTTCAAATGAGACTGTCTTGGTGCATGCATAAACTGACTAAGACAATGTACTGTAAATGCTATATCTGGTCTTGTAGCTAACAAGTAAATCAATTTTCCAATTAATTTTTGAAACCCAATGAAATCCTTTAATAGAGAGTCATTTGAATCAGAACCAAGAAAATCTGTCACAACTAAATTCATATCCATTAGGCTTAACACCCAAATAACCAAACTCATTTAAAAGCTCCAAACAGTATTTTCGTTGTGACATGCAAATTCCTTTTTCCGTTCTCAAAATTTCTATCCCTAAAAAGAATTTCAGTTCACCCAAATCTTTTATCTTAAAATTTGATTGCAAATGTTTCTTTACCTTATTAATTTCAACTGAACAGTTTCCAGTCAATATTATATCATCTACATACACTAATAAAATAAGAAACACAGAACCTACAGATTTGGTAAACAAGGAGTAATCACAAGAACTTTGGCAAAAACCATTTTCAAACAAACAAGATGAAAGCTTTTCATACCATTGTCTAGGTGCCTGTTTTAAACCATATAAAGACTTAACTAATTTGCAGACACGTTTTTCACTTTTAGAGAAATATCCAGGAGGTAATGACATGTAAACTTCCTCAGCTAAGTCACCATATAAAAACGCATTGTTTACATCTAACTGGCACAAGGCCCAATTGTTTTGTACAACAAGTGCAATAGCAGATCGTACGGTAACCATTTTAACTACAGGTGAGAAAGTTTCCTCATAATCAAGTCCCTCCCTCTGTGAATACCCTTTTGCAACTAGTCTGGCCTTATATCGTTCTACCTCACCCGTGGATTTATATTTGATTTTATAAATCCATCTACAACTTATTGGTTTTCTACCTGGAGGTAACTCAGTCAACACCCAAGTCCTATTTCTATATAGAGCTTCCATCTCATCATTCATTGCAGTTACCCAGTTTTGATCTTTAGATGCCTCAAAAAAATTACTTGGTTCTACAGCTTTATTTAGTGTAGAAACAAAACAAAACAGGTCTTTATTAAGAAAAAAATAGTTTACTACTCTTTCAAGTCCATATTTTACTTTTCCTTCAATTACATAATCAGTAAAATGTTTAGGTAAGTTTGAAGATCTACTGGACTTTCTAGTAGAAGAGATCAATTGATTAGAAGTACCCTCATAAGGGGACCTCAAAGATTCATCATGATTTTGAACTCTTAAGGGACTATAAACAGTATCACCTAGATCACCGACAGCTACCTCAGTACCACCATGGATCTGAGATCCGGCAGAATTATTTAGATTATTCAAATTTTCATTTGTTTCACTGATAAACCTATCTGGGCTACTATCCAGGTGATCCGGGTTACTGTGAACATCAGTGTGACCAGAATTTGGTTTACTTTGAGTATTCGCCCTATTATCATCATCGGGTATTCCAGAAGCAAATTCATTAGACTGAACAACAATAGAATCAAAAAAATTTAAAGTATTTATGCTACTGGAAATGATATCTTGCTTGTCACTACTCATTTTAAAAGGAAATATAGTTTCGTAGAACTTAACATCACGCGAAACTATAATTTGCTTTGTGTGTGTGTGTGTGTGTGAGAGAGAGAGAGAGAGAGGTTCACGTGAGACCAATCTGTCTTCGTGAGACCAAGTTTTTACAGTTGAAACTTCACAGCAAAAACATTGTGAAATAAAAAAAAATCCGAACCTTCACATAAAAAACACTGTATTTTGCTGTGAAGTTCAAGTGTACACGGGTATCACGAAAACAAAATGGTCTCACGTAATCTCAAGTCTATATATATGTATAGGGTTGGTTTCCGGTGAAAAGTTGAGGTTAATGTGAAAAGTGTGAGAAGTGGTTATCAACAGTTGGATGAGAAATTGATGCACCAAGATAAGATGCATCGAAATGTACCGGAAAAATTCTCTTCCAAGCCGCAATTCATGGGAGAGCATTTGATTAAAAATGATCAACGGTTTAGATCCACATCTGACGATTCTCACAATAACCTCAACTTCTCACACAATCCTTCACCTGTATGGAGGGTGGGTTTCGATAAGAAGTTGAGGTTAACGTAAGAATCGTGAAAAGTGGTTATCAACCGTTAGATGAGAAATTGACGCACATTAGGAAGAGAAGCACCGGATCAATTCCCCTCTAAGCTGCAATTCATTGGAGCGTATTTGATTAAAAGTGATCAACGGTTCAGATCCACTTCTCACGTTAACGTCAACTTCCCACACGATCCTTCACATGGATACTGGTGAGAAAGGAAGTTATGGTGAGAAGCGTAAGAAGGGATCTCCACCCTTGGATGCACATTAGGATGAGATGCACATTAGCATGAGATGCACCACAATGCACCAAATCAATTTCCATATCCAACGCGATTCATGGGTGGGTTTGAGTTCAAAAGTGATCAAGGGTCTAGATCCATTTTTACGCTTCTCATCTTAACTTTTCTTTCACACGATTTTTAGTGTATATATATATATATATATATTGTGAAAATACCAAGACCCAAATAGCATGAGCTCGATACTTGGTTCCCAATAAAACACCAATAAGCCAAGAACAAACGAACTACAAGTTCTATTTGAGATTGTAAGTGGAATAATGATCGACTGAAAACAATAATCAACCCGATATAATGCAAAATAAAACATGAGTAAGAGAGCCACCGAGATTTTTCTATGGAAACCTGGAAAGGGAAAAACCACGGGCGAAGGACACATAAAACTTATCCACTATCACTTTGATGATAATACAATCGAGAGATTGCATATTTACAAAAGAGAAATCAAATGGTTCTTGAAAACTTAGAGAACAAGCTTTGAAGGAGAGAGCAAGGCTTTCTTTTCTAAATTTGATCAATTCAAAAAATCGACTACCATTTACAGAAATAGCGTGTGAGACTAAAAAGCCCATACTAATCAAAATTGGGCCGACCCATATGTTGGTGGCATAAGCCGCAAGAGCGAAGGTCACCCGCTCTCGTCAATCCGATGAATCATCAAGGCTATCCGCGTGTTTTGCTAGGCGGGAGAAGACGTGCCTAAAGGTGCCGGAGCTATTCGATATTCACAAGCAAACAAAAGTTGTGGCGTAATGTTGGGCGGCTAAAGCCGCATGAAGAGAGGTCGCCCGAATATGATATTGTCGAGCAACTATGGTCGCACATTGAGCGTCCATTCTAGGATTTTGGCAACAATCTTCACTATATATATATATATATAGGGGTTAAATCATGTGAGAACTACAAATATGTTATAAACCGTGAGAACCGATATAAAAAATATTTTTTTACATGAAATTTTTTCATCAAATGCTAGGATTTATTATATTCTACTTCAAATATATGTGTTTCATAATATGATAGTTTCACATGGATTTGTTTCACCATATGAATATTTTTTACGAGTATTTTTCATTTCACTAGGTGAAACAAAATTCGTTTTTCACATGTAAACTTATCATATGGTGAACACGAACATATGTGTAACAATATCTTAAATCATAGGTTTTGATGAAAAAAAATCATGTAAACAAAATTTTTTACATTGGTTCTCACGGGTTTATAACCTATTTGTGGTTTTCATTTGATTATCGTCCTATATATATATCCGCACATTATTAAAAAATAAAATCAATAAAAGTTTAGGTTGGGAATAAAACAAAACATTAAAAGTGATATAATTCTTTTTTGTATGCCTAGTTGATTTGGGTTTGACCTATTTCTGACCCAATTATGTCGACGTATAGGTTTTAGACATCGATTGGGTTGGATCGGGTAATCGGGTCATTATTTTATTGGGTCAATGGTTTGGTTGGGTGATCGGCCCATTAAATTCATGTGCGAAGATATATAAAATATGGAAGATAAACTAAATTATTATATTTATATATTACATATTTACATAATAATTTTTATTTTATTTACAAAATTCAACATTAATTCAAAGACTTCATCAAAGAACCCGAAGAGGAGTAATGTTTTGATTCGGTAGGGAACTATTAATTGCTTTTATTAATAGATATTTTTTTTGGGTAAAAATGTATATTTTTATATGCATAAACTTAACATGTTATATAAATAAATCAAACATCACAGGGCAATAACAACTAACAACACATTTGAAAGGATTTAACTTAATTCCGTCTTCATAAATCAAGAAAACGATGGAAAGAGGTTACTAAAACAACAATCATAAAATTAGATGTGATAAAGTTGAATTGTAGAATTGTATCTGAGGAAATATTTTGTATTTTGGCCGTGCGTATCGTTCTCGGGTACCACGGCGGGTTCGTTCATCGGGTAGGGCGGGGTGGGCGGTACTGGGTAGGGTAGGGTTCGGGAACCCGGGGGAACCCAGGCTAAATTTGATTTTTTTTTAATTTTTTAAATATAACAACGACTCTTTTTTATTTTTTTATTTTTTTTTCAAATTATACACACTATATATATTAACCTCTACTACCTTCATTTTTTCACACCAAATTCAATACTTTCTTCAATTTCTCTCAAATTCAATACTTTCTTCCATTTCTTTCAAATTCAATACTTTCAATACTTTGTTCCATCATGAATTCAAACACCACACCTACATCCCGTCGTAACCGATCGAGGAGTTCGGATACACCGCAACACGACCCATCGGGAGAAACAAGGCAAAAAGGGCATCAACGAGTAATACGACCGGGTCGAATCCGGACGAAAGCGTTACTCAGTTGTTGACTCAAATAAGCTCGTTCAACGAGCAGGTTGACAATACAATGGATTACAAACTGAAAAAACTTGAACTCGAAGAAAAAGATTTGCAACTCGAAGAAAGACAGTTGCAACTCGAGTTAGATAAACGATTTGATAAAGACTTCGAGTTTTTCATAGTCCCGCATGATCACCTTACGGGAGATATTTTGAGGGCTACTTTGGCGAAGAAAGAGAGAATCCAACTGTCTCGTGTACCATAAATACAAGGACAACATTCCACACAAACCACATACATTCAAAGGTACTATTTTCCTTTAGAAACAAATTTAAGGGCCGTTTGTTGAAATAAGGGGTTGGGCCGATTTCGAGGGGTGTTAGATGACACCGTAATTAAAGTGATTAATTGTGATTGGGTTGATGGACAAATGCCATCCATCCGAAACATGCATGTTCAGATGTTGATGTGGAATCAAAAGTACTAGAGCATAACTATACCCATGTGTTTCTTTCGACTTTCTATAGTAAATAGTGGTTGTGAGAGAATCATTTACTCTGAAAGTTATTTTTCTGACTCGGGTACACCTTCAACTTAAATAGTTTTTGTCAAAGTCATAATCGTTTTTAGGCACAAGGGAGCATGGTCTGAAACTACTACAAGATATAATTTAGTGTAAACAATATATCAAAAACCCAAGTTTAAATGTCGAGAGAGATGAGGGTTTCAATTAGGGTTAGGGTTTCGATTAAGGTTGGGAAAGAGATGCAAAGGTCGTTGGCTCTTGTTTCTTGCTGAAGAACGAATGCAATTAATCTAAGATGGGTTCTTCGTTTTCATTTGAAGTACTTCATGGGTGATTCAAGATTTTTCAAGGAGGTGTTTTTTTTGTTAAGCGATGGTAGGGATGTCAATTTTTTTGGCTTAATGGGGACAACACACCCCTCCCCTCTAGCGCGAGCGCCGAGTAGGCCACATGATTTACCATTAAGTCGCAAGTAAACAATTATAAATAGTTGTGCGAATAATCTAGTCCAACCATTAAGTCGCAAGTAAACAATTATTTTTAACACGGATTATTTTATAACAATAAATTGTACTTATAAAATTCACTACCACTTATTCAAGAGTTGTGCAAAAATGGACACACTCGTCCTACATATGAAAATCATCTTGAAAACCATTTCGTCACAATTCAAGTTTCTAACAAAGCGCAAAAGCATGCTCAACAACTTTTTGAAATGAACCGCTACGGTCATAGCATGGATTGATTTATGCCACTTACGTAAAGTAATTTCTTGCATTAAGATAATGTGCAACAACATGTTGGTACAATGTTTTCGAAAAAGAACTTAAACGACGCCAAACTCCAAAAGTTCTTTCTTTTAACTATAAATGACGCGAAGTGAAATTTACCAACAAAATTCGCAATGTGTGAGTTTATTTCACAAAAACGGTGAAACGATCCATAAATACACTTTTGTTAAGATATAAAATGATTTGCATCGGTTCCAAGTTTAAAGGCAAAAATCAATACGTTTTCACCATTCAAAGGTATCGACTAAAATATCGTGAAGAAATCTCAAATTAGAATACGCATGCAAACTGGTAACACTTTCCTAGTGGTTTTCCAGAAATAAAATTACCTGCAATAGGTGGTCCATACTAAATTTTCGAAGTAGAAAATTTCATTAAATCAAGTTTCAAAATTTTCTCATTTAGTCATATATGACATAAGAGTAAAACCTCTTTGACAAGACTCACACACATTAATGTGTTTTAGCAAAACTTAGGAAAATAGTAAGTGCTTGTAATGGGTTGACACCTAAAAGGATTTAATTCGACTGCAAATTTCGAATCATACGGACAATGCGCATTAATGTTCCAAAAACATAAGTAACTCCACACAACTCTAGGTTAAGACAAATAGTTTTCCAAAATCTCCATCATGGTGCATTTATACCAAAAGTTTTACACTCATAATATAAATCGTTAAAATATCAATACTTAAAATTTACTCATCAAAACACTCAAAATACATCTTTTCTCCAAAACCAAAAAGGTCTACAATTCCCAAAATGTTCATCAAGCCAAAATTGACCAAAGTCCAACGACTCACACATTCGTATTTTCGAAATGTACCGTATTGTAAACCGTGCTAATCCCCACAATACTAAAACATACTTTGACCAAATGACCCCCATTTATACAATAAATCAAATCACGATTTATTCATGAAAGTATCAAGAATTAGTGGCTACCAAAACATGCATACCCCTAGATCAATATAATGCATTCGCGTGAAATTATAATAAAAGAATCAATTAATCGAAAGCACATAAAGCAAATCGTTAAGAATAACTAGCAGGATGTTATTTCAACCATTACTCATGCCACGTATAAACCAATCCATACACTGAACAAGTTGCAACGAAATATGCTAACACAAATCTTCAAAAGAGAAATGATGCGAATCTAAAGTTCCAAAAACCAATCCTTTTGATCGTCTTGCGGCATAAAATAACATTTCTCAACAAAACCCGCGTGAGACAAAACGCCCAATATAATCCAAAATCAACACACATAGTAACTAAAGTATGCACATTACAAAATTGCACTCACGCAACACAAAACGTCGTAAAACAAATGGTGCCAAACCTTTCGTTTCCAAATATCAAATTGCATAAAGCAAAATCATGACTAAAATGTCAAAATTCCGAAAATTCCCTTTTTGTTGTAATACAATATAAACAACACTTTTCATCAAAACTTGCATTAAATAAAATTTCCAATAAAGCTTGCAATAAACATAATGGAAGATAACTCTCCGTCCAAACCTTAACATATGTGGAGGAGATCCAATGTTAAAGTCATAATCCGTAGTTACTCGTCTAACATCTTAAACAACATTAAAATATGGATATCACTGTATCCGAAAGTAACGTTGGACAACCACAAAAGTAAAGCAAATACCGACAAAGTTTGCAATTCCCCACAATAAAATAATTTCATGCATGTTCAAAACCATGATTTAAAATCTTGTGTGTGCTAAACGTTTTCCCGAGATTTCGTAACACAACCCACATGACGATTTAAAACACAAGAAACAACTGATGCAATTTATTTTAAAAATAAATTTTTTTGTGCATGAATTTAGTCGGCACTCGACGTCTCAAAACCACACTCCTTCAATCCCTCCAATCACACTATCGTCATCCGGATGCCCAAACATCATGCAATAATCGAGAATTTCATCGGTTCACCTTACAATTTCTCCTCGAATAAGGTCAATTTCATAAGCCTATGGTTCTAACTCAACCATCAACTTCGACCTGAATGGTCCACTTAATGCAATCATCATGCTTACCGTCACTCCAGTGACAAATGCTAAAATCATTAACCTCTTCTAGCGGTTTACTCGCTTAGAAACTCCTTCACTACCCCCAATGAACATCACATCAAAGTAGTCCAAGTATACACATGTAACTTATAGGTTCACCATAACACTGGCCAGGTGCAATTATGAACGTATCGTACATGATCATCCGTGTTACTCTAGACGTGACTTCTCGTTTCTAGTGACTCCATCAACCTCAAAATATCCTATCTTAGTGTGCATAACGGTGCAATTTCACTCTCATTCACTTGATTGAACGCTAGTTTGAGTCTAGGTATCTAAAATCAACACCTAATTCTCTCAAACTTAAGCTCTGATACCAACTTGTAACACCCTCGAATTGGGAAGAGCAACTAAATAAAATTTCGATAAAATAACCACTTACGGATAAAATTCCCTATACAAACCATTCTTGAAATTACCTCAATATAAAAATAATATTTTCAACAATCAAAACCTAAGTCATTCGCCAAGACTACAAAAGGTCGGGTGTTACTTGTTTGGGTAAAACATCACACCTCACGACCGACGCTAGAAAACTCAGATAATATTTCCATAAGACCACCCTTGTATTAGGATACGGTCTTACAAGTTATTCACGGACGTATGCTCGGTCGTACGTTTCCATGCTAGTCGTACGTTCCGTACGACCGACGTGTAATACTTAAGACGATCGTACGATTATACTAACCGTTAACAGTCAAACCCGTTTTCTTTTGTTCATTAATGCAGGTCTAATAGCATTCATGGTGCAAACGGTCAGTAACGATCAGCTCATTAATAGCATTCAATGCCGACAGCGGTTACAGAACCAATCATCAAAGCGCCATTAATGGCCAGCAGAAGCTATAAAAGAGCCTGTGCTGCAACCGAAAGGGCATCCAGTTTTGATCTATTTTCGACCTGTTCTGAAATCTACTCCAAGCTATTTCGTTCTGCTCCATCTACTTTCTAAGCAACTTTACACCAGAAACGCAGTAATTCGCAAGGCATTCGAACAAATATCGATGAAGCTCCTTCGCACGACAACAGTTCGGACCGCACGACGACAACTTATTTCGCACGACTTACGCACGATACACGTCATTTGCACACGACTAAGTTTATTTTACGTTTATTTGTAATCTGTTGTACACAAAACACCTGTAACACAAGGACTTTTGCCCCTGTTTGGCGACTATAGTGCACCGTCGACTCTCAGAAGTCGACCGCGGTTTTTTCCCTCGTTTTGAGGCTTTCTGCGTCACCAAATCTCTCGTCTCTTTTACTTTTTTCCCGCGATATTGTTGTTTGGTCTTGAGATACGTTTCTTTAGTTGTTAAAAGTCCACACTAACCTTAAGTTGTACTTCTGTGCGATTTTTAGCATTAACAGTTTGGCGCCATCCGTGGGACCCCATCTAGAGAAAATCTCAAGCCAACACATATATCGCTCTAACGATCTTGCAAAGTTTTTGTTGTTTTCAGGTAAACGGAAAATTATCAAGATCCTATGATTCAGATGCAGTCTGAGTTGAATGCGGCTCGAAGCCAGATTCAGGCCTTGCATGAGCAGAATCAGAAAGCAGTCGCGGAGATCGCTTCTCTGAGGAACCCAACGATAGGCAATCCCTCTGGTCCTCAGAATCCAGCGGTAGGCAATCCCTCTGGTCCTCAGAATGGAGCGATGGGCAATTCCTTTGGACCTCAGAACGGTCCCCGACCTATGGGTGTACCTATCATAAGGCCCCAATTCCAGACAGGTCCAGGGCCATTCTTCAATAACCCAGGATCGGGTCCATTCATCAATAACCCAGGATCGGGTCCATTCGTCAACAATCCAGGTTCGGGACCATATGCTAACAATGCAGGTCCAGGTCCATTCGCCAGTAATTCAGGCCCGGGGCCATTTTTCAACAACCCCCATCAGGGACAATTTCCTCCTCAGTTTTTGAGGTCGTCACCTTTGCATAATGGAACCACACCATACATTGTCCCTCTCAACAGGGACGCCAATGGTTCTTCTTATGGAAACGGTACGACGACGGCTACGAATTCAAGCGTCAATCCTCAAACGGGTGTAAATTATGATCCTAATGACCCCGTCGCCCAACGACTCAGGCTGTTGGAGGATCAGAACGAAAAGATGCTGTCGCTACTCTCCAAGCTGCCAGGCGCCGCCGTCTCTGTCGACGTCGAACCCCGCACAGGGTTTCAAGCGTCGCCTTTCATTGATACAATAGCGACTGTCGACGTCCCAAAGAAATATAATATTCCTGCTTTTACTCCGAAATATTCAGGAATAACAGACCCGACAGAGCATATTGCACAATACAAGCAGTTGATGTGGACAATATCAATTCCACAACAATACCAGGAGGTGTGCATGCGCAAGAGCTACGGGGCGACTCTTACAGGTCCTGTTCTCCAGTGGTTGATCAACCTCAAGCCCAAGTCCATTAGCAACTTCGCAGAATTGGTCAACCAGTTCTCGCAACAGTTCGCCAGTAGTCGCAAGATGGAGAAGCAGACCAGCGACCTGTATTATGTCGTACAAAAGTCCGAAGAGTCCATCCGCAGTTATTTCAATCGCTTCAACGCTGAAATGACCAGCATTCAGAATTGCGACATCAAGATTGCCATCGAAGCCTATAAGCGCGATCTCAACGACATCACTACCGGATTGTACGTCGATCTTACGAAATATCCGCCTGAGAATTTCGAAGACGTCCGAGCTAGGACTCTAGCTTACATGAGAGTCGAAGACGATTTAGTCTTCCGCCGTAAGCACTCCGCTGACAAAAAGGCGCTCGGGATCAAGAAACCGGATTTCAAGTCCAAACCGGGCGCCAAGTCAGAGCCGCCGCGCCAGATATCAAATGTTCGGTTCGATAAAAAGAAAAGCAACCCTGCGCCTCGATTTTCCCAATATCCTAAGATTTCTTCTTATGGGTTTAAGGGAACGATGAAGGAGCTAGTCGACGCTCTTAGAAATGTTCAATCGTCTGTCCGATGGCCCAAGAAAAGTGACAAAGATGATGACAAGAAGGACAAGACCAAATGGTGCAATTTCCACAACGACCATGGTCACACGATGGATAACTGCCTTGCTCTGCAGAAGGAGTTAGCCTGGATCGTCCCCAAGGGTCATCTGCAGGGCCTGGTCAATAAAGAATCTACACCAGTCGACAACGTAAGACCGACATCCCCTGTCCATGAAAAAGTCGTCAATTGTGTGACGGGTGGATCGGACGTCTGTGGTCTGACTTACTCGGCAGCCAAGCAGCACGCAAGTCAATCGTCGGGAGAATATCCCATTCCCAGGTCGTCTCGACCAAAACAAGAGCTGGAGCTGGAAGCGATGTCAATAACGTTCGACCAAGACGACCTCCAGGAGAGTAGGCAAAAACATCACGATGGCTTGATCATCCAGCTCACTATTGGCAACTTCTCGACCAAGAGAGTACTGGTCGATGGGGGCAGTTCGGCCAATATCATTTTCCTAAGAACTGTCAAAGCTATGGGAATCGACAAGTCGGAGATCACCCGTCGGTCGACGACCTTGATAGGATTCAATGGCGATTCTACCACCACTCTGGGAGAGATCATCCTCCCGGTGTATGCTAAAGGGGTCAACAAACAATCAACATTTAACGTTATTGATTGTTCGTCAGCATACAACGTTATTCTTGGTCGACCCTGGATCCGCGACATGAAAGCGGTTCCCTCGACCTATCATCAGACGATCAAGTTCCCGACGCCATGGGGAGTGAAAGAGATCAAAAGCGAGCAGAAGACCGCCCGTGATTGCTATAAGGCAACAATGAAACCTCAATGGTGAAACCAGCATTGTGGCGACTGTACACGATTCGATCTAATTTACCCTTGCGCCAGAAAAGGCAAATCCGGATATCGTTTTACAGTCACCACAGGGGGCAGAATGCTGTACCCCACACGACTCTACAATTTTCAACGACCAATCGTGGGCATAGATATAGCTCACGACTCAGGGGCAGTCAGACCCCACCACGGAGGTAATTCTCCAATAGCCAACTGTGGATCCCAGATTGATCAAGTAACAATGAATATGAAACGATTAATCCTTTATTGATTGAATGCAGAGAGTTACAAGATTAGAATGATGAACAAACTCTCTCTCTAAACACTGTTAAGCGCACGGCTAATCTCACCACTACTCACCTAATTACCACCCTAATCACACAATAAATACCAAGGGCTTGACAGGCCCAAGCCCATTAGCCATAAAGCCCATTATCTTGAGAGGCTTTACAAACCAATAAATAACACTAATTATTTCTTTATATCACTTTCTATTTTATAGGACATTTAGTCCTAACAATCTCCCCCTAAAGTTATATAAAGAAAAAATACGAACTTGAACTCTTCCGATCTTGATCTTCTCTTCGTCTTGAATCTTTGAAGCACTTTAGTGTTGCTTGTCTTCATATCTTTCACGCTCCCCCTTGAAATATGCTCTTGGTCTTCTTAGTATCACGAGTTGAACTAGCTTTGAAAACTTCAGTACTTTGTTAAACGGATAGAAGAACCATGCACGTTGTAATATTTTCAGCACATGTTATAACAGTTACTCCCCCTCAACTTTTGCTTACTCCCCCTCAACTTGATAGTCTGGGTCTTTGAACTTTTATAACGTTTTTCCCCCTCATGATGATGATCTTTGTCTTTGAATTTGTATCAGTTCTCCCCCTCATGATGATTAGGAGCATCCTGAGCATCATGTAACTTCAAAGACAACACTGATGAGTAGCAAAAGTACTAGATAAAACAGTAAGTAACCAAAATAGGGTAATCATCTAACACAGAAACCCAATAGTAACTGTTATCACAACAATTAAAATAATTGTGCGGCCTATGTTCAGAGTTGGCATCGGGGTATGTCTAATAGGACTTCCAGTTATCACTGAAGTAAAATATCAAAAGTTACCTCTCAAACTGTTCCGGCAATATCACGAAGATATGCAATGGGAATCACTAAGACTCGTGCATGTGTGAAAGAAATAAATTATATCGATTTGGCTCAAAAATTGATTTAACCTGGGACTCAAGTTAAAAATCAATTGACACAGTGAATAGAATATGAAGTTCGGAGACCGGAGCTGATGTCTTCCTTTTTCAATATCTAAGACCTCCGAGTGAGGAATAGATAGATTATGTGCTAAATCTCCGTGCATTTATGAAACAAACATCTTTTGTGAGATGCTTGAGTGGCTAGGTGGGGTGACACGAGTTGTCGACACTGGGTCCATGTCTGTTTCAATATTCATCTCCAAAGAACGAGAATGAATAGATTGTGTGGTTACCCGGCTAACTGACTCGGTTTGGTAAGGACCAATATGTCTTTTAAGTCCTGTCACATCCTCACCATTTTTTTTCACTCCAAACTCGTCTATACATCTAGACCCCTCACTGTTATCTAAAAAGGATGTGTTTCTCGGGTAGGTCATTCCGGTTCTGGATAGACCATAGAAACGATGTAATTCCTAACACTCTTTGAATGAACCAATAAAACATTAAGCACACATTGAAGTACGAGTTCTAAATTGTCATGTTTAGAAGTCAATCTTTTAAGAACGAGTCCTGATCTGAGTTGATCAGAAGTCATTATAAAATGTGAATGAAGATCAAAGAACAAGTTCAAGCGCGACTAGGATGACTCAGTAAGCACAGTGTTTGCAACAAATGAAACAATTGATCAGAAAGTTTAATTGTGAAGAACAAGTCACAATTAATTTACCAGAGAAGAACTGAATCATTAGTAAGTAAGGACGTACTATGAGAACAAATTTGGAATTCAAGCGAGTGTATTTCCATCGAAAAATCAGCAAAATATGTGAGACATGGAAATAACTAAATCAAGAAAATATAACATGTGGCAAACATGGAAGTTAAATCAGAGAATAACAAACACAAGTAAGTTATTCAGAATGCATTACCACAGTTCTATGAATTCACTGAAAAGTTCATGTATATGTCAAATACCTGATGCTCCCCCTCAAATGTGGCATAACCTTCGAATACAGTCATGTGAAAAGAATATTCTCGGTTGAATCACATGACATTCCTGTAAAAACAAATCAAAAAGATTTTGGTATCCATGCCTTGATGGATCCTTGGTGGTTAGATGCCTTGGCTTTAAAATGTGGATTTGGGATACTATAAGTACCATACCAGTTATTGACGTACCTTGGATGTACAAAGTCACTCTTTCCACAATACGTGCAACAGACCTTTGCTCGGTTTAAACTGATCAGCTTAGCTATAGGGTAAACATGAGCACGTGAACCAGTCTTGGAAATAAAAGACTTTGTATCAACTCCAGGAGAATTATGAGACTGCTTTCCATCACTGTCTTCTGTAGTTGATTTCTTTCTCCAAACCATTTTTACTTTTCTAAAAACATGATTATCTGAAGAATCATTAAGCTCACTGTCAGAGGAACTAGAGTAGTAAGATTGTCTTTTGTGAGAATTACCGGTATTTGAGCGTTTCTTTGACCGTATTTTAGATTTAGATTTAGATTTTGAAGAAGTGGTCTTAGAAACGTTTTTGGAGTTAGAACATTATCCCTTTTCAAAACTTACCGGTGAGGGCATTTTCTCCAAAAGTTGACTGTGACTTACAGGCTTTGGGGCATAATCAATTTTCGAAACATCTTCATCATGACAAACAGAGGAATTCATAAACTCAGAAAACTGTCGTGTAGAACTAAATGGGTTTTCACCGTCATAGTCGGATGAGGAACAGTTAAAGGAATCATCCGCAAAGGGATTAGTAAAGTCAGAGAAAAGATTCCTTTGAGCAGATTCGGTTTAAACCGCCTTACCTTTATTTAGAAAACTTAAATCCTTGACATTTGTGTAATCAGACACTCCTATAAAGGCGTTACACGAGGAACTATCCGAATACATTGGAGCAGAGTCAAACGAGATTGTTTCAAGAGTGACATGCGTCATTGGAGTATCTACTGGATGTACCTTAGCCATTCTCAACGTTAAAGCTTCTGTCGCCAAAGCGGACAGTTGAGAATTCAACTTAGCAATCTCGGTTCGATATGTTGCTCTTTCTGATTCGGGTAATGTCTCAGGTTTGTTATTTTTGAGCTTCTCAATAGTGGCTAAGAGTACAGTTCTTTCGGTTTCATAAATGACCTTATCCCTTGCAATCGATTCTTCAAGTTTAAAAATTATGTTTTCCAAAATCAGAGGTGGAACATAACGTTTGAACTCTGATTTATCATTAGAATCTGCATTTGGCGTTGCCGGAACGGGAACCGGAGTTTCCACCGTTTTGGCAAGCGAACAGATGTCAAAGTAATCGTTGGAGAGATAAGGAGTTTTGCTCTTTAAATATGACGCATTAAGCGTTTCGTACACGAAAGGTATCTGTACATTTATGTTTTTCCTAGGCGGCTCATCTTCCGATTTAGGTTCAATATTTTCACGCTTTTCCCCTACTTTGGGTAGAGGAATTCTTGTTTTTCTTTTAAGGTCTTCCTTTTCCTCATCCTCCTGTGACGGTTTAGTCCACTTGATCTTATACTCAGGGTATGTCTTATCTAGTCCCAAAAAGTTGAACTCATAAAGGGTGGGAACCTTAGATAAGATTTTCTTAAGGTAACAAGGATTATCATATCCGAGTCCCCAAAGAGAGTTGTAGTATTTGAATTCCTTAGGTTTGTTCAAATGAATCGTTTGGTCTGATTGTCCTTGCTTGTAAAGTTTGGATTCAAGATCCTTAAGCTTGTTAGTCAACTTATCATTTTCTTTTTGAACGATTAAGCGAAGATTGACAATCTTATTATTCTCTTCCTGAGACTTACTGAGCTTTTCGGTGATTTCAGATAATTGAGTCTCTAGGGATTTGGCTCTTTTTGAAATGGCTGAGCATTCATATTGATAGTTCTCTATCACACATTTATCCTCAGCCTTTTCAATAGCTAGCTTGCCTATGGAGTCATACTTGATTTTAGCTTCGGCTTCTAGCTTAGAGATTTTGGCTTCTAATTGGGAAACTTTCTCTTTGAGCTCAGAGTAGTTTGGATAAGACATTGTTACTTGAAAGAAATGATCGTGAGACAATTCAAGATATCGATCCAGAATTTAAACAAAAAACTCAGACCCGGAATTCAAATACTGTTCCAGAATTGAGAGTATGTCCAGTTTACTGTGGTGTGATCGAACTCATAGTTGTAGATGTCTTTAGTAGGAAACATTCCCAGAGAATTTGTTCAGAATCACATTTTGAGTAACCCTGTAAAATTTCATTGTAAAATTCTGATTTTTGAGCGAGTTATGGTGATTTGAAGTTATGAAAGTTCAAAAATCACAAAACCCAAGTTGCAGCAGAGAGCAAGTTCTGGTATTGTATGATACCGGGACTTACAATGACCGGGACTGACAGAGATGGGATACCGGGACTTACAGATTTGGTACCGGGTCTTTCAATGATCGTAAAATACCGGGAGATAAGAGCACCGGGAGTTGAAGTACCGGGAGATGACAGTACCGGAAGTTGAAGTACCAGGAGATAATAGTACCGGGAGTTATCACTACCGGGAGATGACTACACCGGGAGTTAACACTACCGGGAGATATCAGCACCGGGAGTTATCACTACCGGGAGATGACTACACCGGGAGTTACTACTACCAGGAGATATTAGCACCGGGAGTTATTACTACCGGGAGATATCAGTATCGGGAATAGTCACTACCGGGAGTTATCAGCACCGGGAGTTATTACTACCGGGAGATATTAGCACCGGGACTTCAAAACCAAGTCAGAAACAAGAAAAACTTACCCGGTTCGATGAATTTATGCAGTCTTGATGAGAGATAATCAGCAAAAACTTGGTACTAACAAGAAAACTAACCCAAAAACTCACAAAAACAATACCAAAACGAATCAACTAGCACTTTTGACAAGAAAAATTAATAATTCTCACGAACAGGGAGCAAACACCAAACAGATCAAGAATTTTAAAAATCAGGGATTTTTACTCAACCAGACGATTTGAAAACACATGTATATCTTAGAAAACTTATAAGAAGAATTTATCTAGCCTCAATTTTAGGTTTTAACACCAAAACCGAAGCAATCAAATTCTTGAGATGAACACAGTGCGTGCGATGAATGATCAAAATAAACCCAAAAAAATACCTTTGAATCGACGTCCTTCTGCTCTGATACCAATTGTGGATCCCAGATTGATCAAGTAACAATGAATATGAAACGATTAATCCTTTATTGATTGAATGCAGAGAGTTACAAGATTAGAATGATGAACAAACTCTCTCTCTAAACACTGTTAAGCGCACGGCTAATCTCACCACTACTCACCTAATTACCACCCTAATCACACAATAAATACCAAGGGCTTGACAGGCCCAAGCCCATTAGCCATAAAGCCCATTATCTTGAGAGGCTTTACAAACCAATAAATAACACTAATTATTTCTTTATATCACTTTCTATTTTATAGGACATTTAGTCCTAACACCAACGACAAACGTCACCAGGTACGTAACGCCTGTCAACGACACTCAGGTACGGTATACCAACCTTCCAAAGTTTTATTTACGTCCTTAATTCCACGACCCTTCATAAGGTAAGGAATGGACATCCTGCCCCCAAGGCAAATTTTTTTTTTATCCTGTTAGTCTTTTCGGATTATTTTTCTAAACGGACAGAAGCAGATGCCTACTCCCCGATTTGGGATTGAAAGGTCATCTCTTCTACCCAGACTAATATTATATGGAGATTCGGAACTCCTTCCGATATCATACACGACAACGACCCTTAAATGGTCGTACGTCCGAAGATCGCCGTATCGAATCTATGACTGCACCCCCACGTAGAGGGACTATAATACATTTTTTGCTTTTAATTTACTTCAACGAACGATTACTGAATTAAGCATCGGAGGGTCGTTGGTCAAACCAACGACCGCCCCTGTATCTTATATTGCATGTTCGCAGGATCACACGTCAGTCTTACGACTTACGTCGTAACAGAATAAAATATTTCAGACTACAAAGTCACGATAAATGCATCATGAAAAACTCATGACTCGAAAACTGAATCTCGCAATTCAGCACATGGATCTTACGATCACGGCAGATGTCAAGAATCCGAAGTCTTATGACTTAAAATATATAATTTGGAACGTACGATCGGCTCAGTCGCCCGACTGCTTCCAAAGCCATTTTCCAAACATAGCCTATACGACTTAAAAGCATAAGTCATATGACAATCAAGACACAGGTTTTATGATTTGATCTTGTGAAAAACCAAAGTCTCCGTGACTTGAAATCTTACGATCCTCATCGTGAGAAACAAAAGTCACTGAGACTTGCAGAATAGGAATCTTATGATTCATCATACGGGTCTTACGACCATCACAAGTGTCCTTTAAACTAAGTATCGGATACACAAGTCTTATGACTTAAATTCCATACTTAGAATAATTCTTCGGCCTTAGACGCCCGATTACTTCGCCACTATAAAACGTCGAAATCATGCATACGCCTCATTCGTTCAGTTTTGTTATCTTTCGTGTTATTTTGTTCGATTGCAACAAAGTAAAGTATACGAAAAAAGCGTAACAAAAGTACCATTTGTATTTATACAACCGAAACTATACAAATAGAGGGCACGACCGATCACAGTCGCCCCCTATCGAAAACGAAACAAAACAAAAATCAAGGCAGAGGGGAGTCCTCCGCGACCTCCTCATCGCCAGTTACGACCGCTGCGTCTGTCGGGTCCTCTTCTTCGAGCCTATCTTCCTGGTCGAGTTCGTCCTCGTCCCCGATTTGCTCTAAGAAGGTTTTGACCTCCTCTTCGGCTCCGGCCATAGGGTTTAACCCCCGTAAATGGCGACGCATGATCGCCGCTCGAACCTTCAGACGGGTCAGAGCCTCAAACGACAGGAGGCGCTCCTCTAAGGATGCAATCTTTTCCTCCTCCGCCTCGACGAGCGACTTAAGGTCCTCGACCTGTTTTTCGCTCTCGACCAAGGAACCCTTAGTCGCTCGTAACTCTGCCTCGGTCGCAGCGGACTTCTCGAGGGTCTCCTTAATAAGACGCCGAAGGTCTTCCTTCGCGCTCAACGACGCCGAGTAAAAGTCCTCGACTTCGGCAAGCTTCATGGAATAACACTCGACCTTTTCCAACGCTAGCTTCTCCTGATTCCTCGCTACACGGGCTTCCTCCTGTGCCTTGTGCATTTTTTCTATAGCAACAGGAGTAACCCTACGGATTTTATCCATGTGGGCATACAGGCAAAGGGAAGTTTGGAACGCCTGCAGCGCACGAAAACACAAACATCAAAAAACAAACAAAGCGGCGAAATACTTAAGACATACGGATCGACGGATCGTACATACCTTAAAGGTCAACCCCGCGACATACGATCCCATGTCGTCGACCGTCACACCCTCCAATCGCTCCTTGAAGGACGGCAAGAGGAATTTCTCCAGATCGGGGAAGATCTTAATGCTATCCATTTCTTCCCCGGCCATGAAGTCTGACGACAGTGTAAAAGTCACCGTCATAACGTCACTAGACTCCCTTACCCTCTTGCCTTTTCCCTTGTCAACCGAAGAGGGAGAAGGACCAACCTCTTCGAACAGAGAATGGGCCACACTCACCGGAGTCGCATCGATGACTCGCGGTGGCATCTTCGTCTTCTCAGCGGTGGTAACCCCAGACGAGGCACCACCCTTCAACGACGGTTCCCTCCGGAGAACCGCCTTGGACTTCTTTACCCCCGACGGTGGGGGTGGGGGAGCTTTTCGCTTCAACTCCTTGGCTTGCGGGCCAACGAGAGTTGAGCTTTTTTTCTGCACGCCAGGGGTGGACACGGCACCCGAACCACCTGTAAAGCCGCAGAAAACATGATAAGATAAAAAATCGTATAACTAAAACATACGACAAGATTAAGAAAAAAAGGTACGACAATTACCTGCTATGTCTTCTTCCCTTTCCGGTTCCTCTCTTGCAGGAATTGCCGTCCTTATAAGTTTAACGACCTCATCGTCCGAGTCCTCGTCTCTAAGACTGCGCTGGACGAGAAACGACCTATCCTCCAGATTATACATCCAGAACTTCTCGATTCTCTCATCCACCTCTTTAGACGCACTTACGTTCGGAAACACAAGACCTGAAACATGACGAATCAAACACGACTCTGTACATAGAAAATAAGAAAATAAGAAATCTTACTGTTGGTATTCCACCCGGAAATTAACCACGACGCGACTTCGTCCAAAAGATCGAGGGAATCTGTCTTCCCAAAGATATATGGGGTTTTCCACCCACGATCATTCGCCTGGGTGTTCAGCACCAGAACTTGATCCCCCATGTACCGGGAAAACAGGCTGTATCGGTGGTACTTATCCGCCTTCACCGTATGGGACGCCAAGAGGTCCTCCACAGTGAATGGCGTCGTCCAGTCACCAGTGATCTTATCGATCATGCTGACGATTCGCCAGAATTGAGGCATCATTTGCGCCGAAGATAAGCCAAACTCGACTAAAAACTCCCTCGCCAGAGGGACAAGCGGCCATTTTAAACCCACCTTAAAGGGGTATTCATACAAAACGAAATGTCCACTCGGACAATCCGCCGGCCGAAGTCGGCCCGGTGAACAGATTTCTACGACATCAGGAATGCCGGACAAAGCCCTGAAAGCCTCCAAACTTTCCTGGTTATCGATGGTACTCGCTGGTTCTATCGACATTCTCTTCTAAAAACGTGAAGAACACTGAACTTCTCTGTTGAAATTTATAAAACGCTCGAATCGCACGAAACAAAGGCAAGGGAATCTCTCTGAAATCTTTTCTAAAAACACGAGCGAGCGTAAAGAGGAAACGATTCCCAAAATCGCGTTATTTATGGCATAAATCATGTCAGGTCGACCCGCTCGATGGTCGACACCTGTCAAACGACTTTTTGCATGCATCATGCCGATGGGCGCCACCTGTCCTACAAACGTCTCTTCACTATTGGCACGCCATCGTGACGTCACAACTACCTCACTTCCTCCAATCCGAAGCGAGCCGAGACGGTTGAAATTCAACCAGACCCTCTCCCCAGGCGACATGTGTCGAAACACCTTCGTCAGGTTTAAAATTCGAATTTCACGCCTAAAATTCAAATTTTAGGGGCAAACTGTTTGGGTAAAAAATCGCACCTCACGACCGACGCTAGAAAACTCAAATAATATTTCCATAAGACCACCCTTGTATTAGGATACGGTCTTACAAGTTATTCATGGACGTATGCTTGGTCGTACGTTTCCATGCTGGTCGTACGTTCCGTACGACCGACGTGTAAGACTTAAGACTGTCGTACGATTATACTAACCGTTAACAGTCAAACCCGTTTTCTTTTGTTCATTAATGCAGGTCTAATAACATTCATGGTGCAAACGGTCAGTAACGATCAGCTCATCAATGGCATTCAACGCCGGCAGCGGTTATAGAACCAATCATCAAAGCGCCATTAATGGCCAGCAGAAGCTATAAAAGAGCATGTGCTGCAACCGAAAGGGCATCCAGTTTTGATCTATTTTTGACCTGTTCTGAAATCTACTCCAAGCTATTTCGCTCTGCTCCATCTACTTTCTAAGCAACTTTACACCAGAAACGCAGTAATTCGCAAGGCATTCGAACAAATATCGTTGAAGCTCCTTCGCACGACAACAGTTCGGACCGCACGACGACAACTTATTTCGCACGACTTTCGCACGATACACGTCATTTGCACACGACTAAGTTTATTTTACGTTTATTTGTAATCTGTTGTACACAAAACACCTGTAACACAAGGACTTTCGCCCCTGTTTGGCGACTATAGTGCACCGTCGACTCTCACAAGTCACCGCGGGTTTTTCCCTCGTTTTGGGGTTTTCCACGTCACCAAATCTCTCGTCTCTTTTACTTTTTCCCGCGATATTGTTGTTTGGTATTGAGATACATTTCTTTAGTTGTTAAAAGTCCACACTAACCTTAAGTTGTACTTTTGTGCGATTTTTGGCATTAACATTACTCAACCCCAAAATCAATTTTCTATTCCCTAAGTGCGGAAGACTTCACCAAGCTACTTACTTCTTGAGTACACAACTAGCTCTCCACTCTTCACAATGTCACTAGAACTACTTCCGAACCGGAACCTGTTGCACATGCCGACAAATAAAAAGGTTAGGCTAACGCCTAGTGAGTTCAAGCGTTTTTATCCTGATTATATAATTGGTGAAACGAGAGAGATGAAATTTAAATTATGAGTTCAAAAGAATTTACTTTAGATGCAGACCACCCATTTTCCAACGCACATAAATCCCGTGATGAAAGCTTTAATATAAAACGATTCTCATAATGGACTCATCCCAAAAACCAACTTGAAAAGTGAAATAGAATTTGATTTCCAAAATGATTGAAATCATGAATAAATCTCTAATATTCAAAACATCCTAAACACGGATGAGGCATAACCCATAACTCATATATCATGGAAAACAATTCATATATAAATATAATACGTCACCGAAAACATGGATAAAAATAAATACCCACAGCAACACCTTTCGATGACGGGGGAGACCCGGTTACATCGCACGTGACGGGACACAAAAGTGGGTCACTTATCTATGTAGTAAAACAAATATGTGGACTATTCTCATAACATATCGAGCTCAACCCCTCCGGATCTATTGCCCGTAGAGACTTGGGAGCCCCCAATTTCAACCACTCCAAGTCTATACATTGGGTCACTCAAAATCCATAAAAACAAGCACATTGGAATTACACCTTACTGCTCATGGGACAATGCCCGACCATATAGGCCCACATCTTACTTACCATGAAACCCGATGCCTATCCCGTGCCAAGCACATATGGAATTACACCTTACTGCTCATGGGACGATGCCCGACCATATAGGCCCACATCTTACTTACCATGAAACCCGATGCCTATTCCGTGCTACAATGAGAGAAACCAGCGTCTCATCATTGAACGTAAAAACTCAAGTGCCTATGGATCCATAGCGAATAGGTCTAAAACATTACATGACTCCAAACGAATGAACAATACATTCAAAACATGTAATCCTCCAAAAAACATAAATCATGACCAAAACTCGACTTTAAGCTATCAAAACTGGACAAATGTCCCCAATACTTAACAAAATCCATTACCGAGCCATAAGCTCGACTAACTCAAAAGATCAATCATGAAAAGTCATAAAATGAAATTAAACGTAGCAACACACACCTTTGTCAATAAATATTTTGAATCCATGAAAAACCTGAAACAAAACCTTGGGTTAGGACAACCCTCTTTTCCAAGGAACTCACACCGTTACATTTTCAAATCGTCCCATAACGTACTATATGCATATGTCCAAAATATACACTAAAATGCATTTTCGTATCAAGTAGACTCTATTTATAAAATAAATCATCAAAACATTTTCATTCATGATTTATCTATCAAATTTCCCAAAAATCTCAAATATGGGTGTTTTACAAAATTTACAAAGTTAAATACTTCAAAAAGTCAAAACCCACCAAATAACTCAACAATTGATAATTTTCATGTAAAACACATAAGTACTTGGAAAATAACATTTTTGGCATGTATAACTGTTTGGACAAAATTTCATCAGTCTCGACTACGACCAAGTCACTAAGAACATTTATTACATTTCTCCCTAACACAAGTCAAATCATAAGCATTTTACTCTTTGACCAAAGCCAAAGTCGAACGTACCTCTCGACCTCGACCGTCGTGTAGAAATACACGACTTCGACCAACTAACGTACGACTCTCCTGTTATGTTTTCCTCATTTAATGCAGGTCAAACGACATTTATGGCCAACGGACGAAACCGATAGAGCAATTATGAACATTAAAACAACAAAGACCGTTGCGACCGTTACTAGAAGAATTCATGGAGTCATTAAATACGTTTCGAAGACTATAAATCTGAAGGCAAAGTCATCATTTGGGGGGACCGAACTTTGAATCAGACATCGAACTTGGAATCACACACTGCGTACTCAAGAACATCTAAAGCAAAGAAATCTCTCTCAAGTGATCGCTCTCGACGCACGACTTATACTCTCGACCAACAGTCTTCGCATACGACACACTAGTTTTACATTCGATACACTTATTATTTTTACATTTCAAGTCATTTGTATTGTAATCACTGTATCCCCGACACCTGAAACAAAGGACATCGCCCCTGTTTGGCGATCATAGTGCAGCGACGACTTCCACAGTCGTCCGCGGGTTTTTTCCTCGTTGAGGTTTTTCCCGCGTCACCAAAATCTTTGTCTCTTTTACATTTTTCCCTTTGTCGCATAGATTTGTCGCAAGATTCCTTTCTTTAGTTGTTAAGCTCCACAATCAACCTTAAGTTATCCTTCTGGACGATTTTTGGCATTAACAGTTTGGCGCCCACTGTGGGGCCCCATCTAGAGAAAATCTTCGACAAACGTGCGTTTTACTAACGGTTTCTTGTAGTTTCCTCTTTTCTCTATTTCAGGAGAATGGCAAATAATGGAATCCGAGAGCATATCACTGCCCAAGTGCAGGAAGAGCTTGAAAATGCACAAGATATTCCTGGAATGGTCGATGAGTATCGCCTGGAGGAAATCATCCTGGATCAGAGCAAGCCTGATAAAAAAGTCTTTATAGGATCGTCCCTCGATCCCTGCATTAAAGATAAGCTAATATCTTTTCTGCATGAGTATGCCGATTGTTTTGCCTGGTCGCATGAAGACATGGTCGGTATCGATCCTGGCTTCATTTCTCATAAGCTCAATGTCGACCCGTCATTCAAGCCTATCAAGCAGAAGCGGCGAAAATTCGCTCCTGAGAGGAATAAGGTAATAAATGACGAGGTCGACAACCTCCTCAAGACAGGGAAAGTTTGAGAAGTAAAGTACCCCGACTGGCTTGCTAATGTCGTGGTCGTGGTGAAGAAAAATGCAAATGGAGGGTCTGTATCGATTTTACAGATCTCAACAAAGCCTGTACTAAAGACCCTTTCCCATTGCCACATATCGAAGCCATGGTCGACGCGACAGCTGGGCATGAACTATTAACGTTCATGGATGCGTATTCTGGATACAATCAGATCCTGATGCACGTCGAGGACCAGGAGAAAACTGCGTTCATGACAGATCGAGGTATTTATTGTTATAAGGTTATGCCTTTCGGACTAAAAAATGCAGGTTCTACCTACCAGCGTTTGGTGAACAAAATGTTCAAAGATCACCTCGGCGACACAATGGAAGTTTACATCGACGATATGCTCGTCAAGTCGAAGCAAGCAGTCGACCACGTCGAACATTTAAGGCAGTCGTTCGACACCCTCCGAAAATATAGCATGAAGCTCAATCCGAAGAAATGCTCCTTCGGTGTCAGCGCTGGAAAGTTCTTGGGCTACATGGTTACTCGTCGTGGAATCGAAGCCAATCCTGACCAAATCAAGGCCATTGTCGATATCAAATCTCCAAGGAATTTCAAAGAAGTCCAAAAGCTCACTGGTCGAGTGGCAGCCCTGAACAGATTTATCTCTCGATCCTCATATAGATGTCACTTATTCTACAATGTCCTCAGAAAAAACAAAGGCTTCGACTGGACTGACGATCATGAACAAGCACTGCAGAAATTAAAAGAGTACATGGCATCACCGCCCTTGCTATCGAAGCCTCGCGATCACGAGACCTTGCAACTATAACTAGCTGTCAGTGCAAGTGCAGTAAGTGTCGTCCTGACACGAGAAGATGAAAACCAACAATTGCCGATCTACTATGTAAGTAAGTCCCTTTTGGACGCCGAAACTAGGTATTCCTCAATGGAAAAACTACTCTTGTTGCTTGTTACAGCCGCAAAGAAATTGCGACATTACTTTGAATCACACCCGATTACTGTCGTTACTAACTACCCCCTTAAGTCTGTCTTAAGAAAACCTGAGTTGACAGGTCGATTGGCGAAATGGAGCGTATATCTCAGCAGCTACGACATCGATTTCAAACCCAGGATAGCGATCAAGTCGCAAGCTCTAGCTGATTTTATCGCCGACTTTAGTCCCGAATTGGGGAAAGAAATAGAGCTCGAAGTATCTACTGTGGCGACTCACGACGACACGCCTTAGACCTTACACGTCGATGGGTCATCTAACGTTAGGGGTTCGTGACTTGGCGTCGTCTTAAAGTCGCCATAGGGGGCAAGATGGTGTACTCCGTACGATGGGATTTCAAAGCCACCAACAACGAAGCGGAGTACGAAGCCCTGATAGTGGGAATGGATATGGCCTACGATTCGGGGAACTTCGCTGCATGTCAGAAGCGATTCTCTTTTGGTCGTGAACCAGATGAATGGAGAATTCACAGCCAATGATTCAAAGATGACAACGTACCTGAAGATAGCAAAAGGAAAATCAGAAAAATTCAAATCATTTTCTATCGAACAGATCCCGAGGGATCAGAATACTCAGGCCGACGCTCTAGCTAACCTTGGATCCGCTCTAGTCGAACCAGTATTCGACAGTATTCCTCTGATCCACCTAGCGACATCGTCCATCGAAAATGACGATGTCGCCCACAATGAAGAGCAAGAAGATGATTGGTCGTGCGACATTCGAAATTTTCTTGTGCACGACCAACTCCCGGAAGACAAGATGGAAGCTCGAAAGATCAGATTCAAGGCATCCAGGTATGTCATGATCGGAGATAGGCTTTATCGACGATCATCGACAGGCTTAAACCTGAGATGCGTCGTTAATAAGAATCAAATTCAGAAAATCCTCTAAGAAATGCACGATGGGGAGTGTGGTAATCACTCCGGAGGTCGAAGTCTAGCTAATCGTGTCTCTCGGCAAGGCTACTTTTGGCCGACGCTACGATAGGACGCCGTCAGGTACGTCCAGAACTGTGATCCTTGTCAACGACATTCAGGTACGTCTCATAAGCCATCTGAACCCTTACATTCAACACTGATCCCATGGCTCTTCATAAGGTGGGGTATGGATATTGTCGGCAAGTTGCCACCTGCCCCTGGGCAAAAGGTATTTCTCCTCGTCCTTACAGATTATTTCTCCAAATGGGTAGAAGCAGCTGCCTTTTCCCAAATTCGGGACAAGGAAGTCGTGTCTTTTATCCAGACTAACATTATATGCAGGTTTGGGATTCCATCCGAAATTTTCTGCGACAATGGATCTCAATTCATAAGCGACAGGACTCGACAGTTCTGTGAGGAACGCAGCATCAAGCTAACGACCTCGACGCCCAGGTATCCCCAGGCAAATGAACTTGCTGAATCGAGCAATAAGACCATCGTTGCTTCAATTAAGAAAACGTTGCAAGCCGCAAAAGGAAGGTGGGTCGAAGAACTTCCTTCAGTCCTGTGGGCGAATCGCACGACGCCTCGCACGTCCACATGACAAACCCCTTTCTCTTTGGTCTATGGTTGTGAAGCAGTTTTGCCGATCGAGATTCAACTCCCGACCTCAAGACATACCTCCATCGACCACAATCTGGTCGACCTAAGTTATGACCTAGACACCCTCGAAGAGTTCAGAGAATTAGCATTGATCAAAATGGCATCGCAAAAGCAAGTGGTCGAACGACACTTCAACAAAAATGTTAGAATTAAAATCTTTCAAGTAGGCGACTACGTCCTCCGACGAGTGTTCCAAAACACTCAAGAGTTTAATGCCGGTAAACTTTCCACTAAATGGGAAGGTCCTTATCGTATCTCAGAAGTCGTGGGTAAAGGTGCCTATCGGCTCCAAACCCTCGACAATCAAGATATCCCACGTAGCTGGAATGCAACACACTTAAAAAGGTATTTCTTTTAAGTCTTTTTCCTTTTCTCACACGGTTTTCCCATGACGATTACTAACTTAAGCATCAGAGGGTCGTTGGCGAGCCAACGACCAACCTCTGACATTGTTTTGTCACAGATCGCATGACATCATAAAGTCTATATGGCTTTAATCTCGCAAAATCGCAAGACATAAGTAATCAGGTCAAATAACCTGTCTACTCTATCACAGGAACTACGACTCAAGTTTCGTCGTACGATACAATCATATGATTGTCCAGGTTTAGCGATCTGTTTGGGCAAAATTTCACCAGTCTTGACCACGACCAAGGTAAGGAAACACTTATTCCTTTTTCCATAACGAAGGTAAAATCATAGTACTTTAAACTCTTGATTAAAGATAAAATCGAAAGTCTTTTTACCTCACGACACTCGACCTCGATGTCGTCTAGCCCACACGACCGTCGCCTAGAACCATGCGACCTCGACCAACTAACGCATGACATAAACTGTTACATTTGTTCAGTGTTTAATACAGGAGTCAACATCATTAATGGACAAACGGCTATAACTGATGAAGGTCATTAAACAGCACTAAAGACGACGTCCGTTATGACAGTTATCGAAGTATTTAATGAGCCAATTAAAGCGTCCGAAGACTATAAATATCAAGGATAAACATCATTTCAAAGAACAAAAAAAGAACATAGAGACACAACATCGAACAACAGACACAAGCACTCGAAACGAAGAAATCACTCGTAGAAGATCGCTCTCGACGCACGACATCAGCGCACGACACACAGTTTTAACACACGACGCACATTGTTTTTACATTCAAAACACTTGTTACTTTACATTTCGAAGTCTTTCTTTCATTTGTATTGTAATCTCTGTACGATCGACACCAGGAACACAATGACATCGCCCCTGTTTGGCGACCATAGTGCAGCGACGACTTCTACAGTCGTCCGCGGGTTTTTTCCTCGTTGAGGTTTTTCCCGCGTCACCAAAATCTCTGTCTCATTTACATTTCTGTCTTTGTCGCACGCTTTTGTTGAACAATTCCTTTCTTTAGTTGTTAAAGTCCACATCGACCTTAAGTTGTACTTTGGTGCGATTTTTGGCATTAACAGTTTGGCGCCATCCATGGGACCTCATCTAGAGAAAATCTTCGACAAACGTGCGTCGTACTAACGATTTCTTGGAGTTTCCCTCGTTTTCTGTTTCAGGAAGATGGCAGCCCCAGGAAATCAAGAGCATGTTATTGCTCATATGTATCAAGAGCTAGAAGTTGCTTGGAATCAAATCAATGCCATGGCCGAGCAGAGTCGCAGAGCAGCCGAGGAGATCGCACGGCTAAGAAATCCCTTTGGTCCTCAGCATGGTCCTAGGCCATTCGTTCAGAATCTCGGCCAAGGATCGTTCGGTCAAAATGGTCCTAGACCATTCGTGCATAATCCAGGTCCAGGATCGGGTCCGTTCGCTCAAAATCAGCATCCAGGTCCGTTCGCTCAGAATTAGCATCCAGGTCCGTTTATGCAGAACCAGCAACCGGGACCGTTCAATCCAAATCCCCAGTTCGGGACGGTTCCTCCTCAGCATATAAGGCCACCACCCATGTAGAACGGGTCGCAGCCGTTTCAGAACGGGTCGCAGCCGAATTTTGTTCCTTTCAACGGAGACGCCCATGGCTCGTCGCATGGCAATGGCACTAGTTCAGGAGCCAACCCGCAAGCAGGGGCAAATCCCGACCCCAATGACCCCGTCGCCCAGCGATTGAAAATGCTAGAGGATCAGAATGAGCGCGTCCTATCTTTGCTCGCCAAGCTACCCGGGGCAGCCGTGCCGGTCGACGTCGAGCCTCGATCAGGCTATCAGGCGTCGCCCTTCATCGATGAGATCGCGACCGTCGAGGTTCCAAAGAAATACAATGTTCCCGCTTTTACACCCAAGTATTCAGGAGTGACCGATCCAACCGAGCACGTCGCGCAGTATAAGCAACTCATGTGGACGGTCTCAATCCCACACATGTATCAGGAAGTATGTATGTGCAAGAGCTTCGGTGCGACTCTCACTGGTCCTGCCCTTCATTGGTTGATCAATCTCAAACCCAAATCTATCGGGTCGTTCGATGAGTTGGTCAACCAATTCTCTCAGCAATTCGCCAGTAGTCGCAAGATGGAGAAGCAGACCAGTGACCTGTATTATGTGTGCAGAAGGCTAATGAATCTATTCGAAGCTATTTCAACAGATTCAATGCAGAGGTGATCAGTATCCGCAATTGTGATGTCAAGACCGCAATCGAAGCTTATAAGCGTGGTCTGGACGATAGCTCGGGTTTATATACTGATCTAACCAAGTATCCCCTAGAAAATTTCGAAGACGTCCGAGCCCGAACCCTAGCGTATATGAGGGTAGAAGACGACGCCGCCTTTCGTCGCAAGCATACCGACGACAATAGGTCGTTAGGTGTAAAGGAAGCCAGAGTTCAAGACGAAAACGATTTCCAAAATAGAGCCCGCACGTCACATCTCGAACGTCCGATTCAAAACGAAAGCAGAGGCTAAGACCGCGAGCAAGTTTCCTCAGTACCCCAAGATATCCTCTTACGGATTCAAAGGGTCCACTAAGGATTTGGTCGAAGCTCTGAAGACCGCCCAGGAGACTATTCGATGGCCTAAGAAGTCTGATCAGGACGACGCTAAGAAAGACAAATCTAAATGGTGCGACTTTCATGTCGACCATGGTCATGCGACAGACGATTGCATAGCTCTAAAAAAGGAGCTAGCATATCACGTCCCGAAAGGAAACCTCAAAGATATCATTGATGACGTCGTTACTTCAGCTAGCGACCATCGACCGTCAACTCCCGAGCATGCAAAGGTCGTCAATTATATCACCGGTGGTTCGGACGTATGTGGTCTGACGTATTCCGCAGCCAAGCGTCACGCCAGTCAAGCACCTGACGATCGGCCTATTCCGCGTTCGTCAAGACCCAAAGGAGATTTGGAGTTGGAAGCTATGAAGATCGTATTCGACCAAGACGACCTCAGCGACTCGTATCAGAAACATCATGACGGGTTGATCATTCAACTCACGATTGGTAATTGTTTGACCCGACGAGTCTTGATCGATGGGGGCAGTTCAGCAAACGTCATTTTCCTTGACACCATCAAGGCCATGGGAATCGATCGTTCGAAAATCACCCGACGTTCGACGACTTTGGTCGGTTTCAATGGAGAAGCGACGAGCACCTATGGAGATATTATCTTGCCTGTCTATGCCGGAGGAATCAACAAACAGACCAAGTTCAGTGTCATCGATTGTGCATCGGCCTATAACATCATTTTAGGTCGACCATGGATCCATGAAATGAAAGTCGTTCCTTCGACATATCATCAGACCCTGAAGTTCCCTACGCCATGGGGAATCCAAGAAATTAAAAGTGAGCCAAAAGTCGCCCGCGACTGCTATAAGACCACCCTGAAGCCGTGTAAGTAAACTGTCTAACAGTCACAAGGAATAAAACGACTATCTTGCCCTGTCGTACGAAAGCACAATCGACATAAACACGGTCGTTATTTCTCAAAAGCTCGGTGTCGATCCGTCATTCATAATCTATTTTTCTCTGAAAGAAATAAGATAATAAATGATGGGGGGCAAATAGACATAAAAGAGAAAAGAATATAGAAAGGTACGTATTCTAAGTCCTTTTTCATTTTTTCTTTCACACGATCTCTCATCACGAATGACTACTAACTTAAGCATCGGAGGGTCGTTGGTTAGCCAACGACCAACCTCTAACATTATTTTTTCGCAGAATCGCATGACAATAATCATACGACTCTAGTTTCGCAAGGTCGCACGATATAAACGATCAGGTCTATGACTTTATCATCCTTTCACAGGAACACACGATTCAAGCTCATCGCACGACTTAGTCGTACGATCGCAAAGTCTAAACAACTTTACATTTTAAGTTTCATACTCTGAATGTATGCTTTGATCGCACGAGCTTATGTTTATATACACGATTTAAAAGTCTTACGGCTTGCGTTTTAGTTATTGTGATGCAATGATGCCTAAGTCGCATGATTCCTTGGTTATTCTTTACTTAGTGAATCTTACAATTGATGTTGTATTTATTCACAAAATCGCAAATTCGACAAGAAGTCTAAGTTTCATTCATAAACTGTCGATTACATTAAAAGGAACTCGACCACCAACGGTCAATCGGTAAAAACAAAAGTAAGGAATTTTTTAAATTTGAGGAAGGGCATCAGTCGCATCCTTACCCGAGGCCTCGCCCTGAAGATCTTCGCCTACCACTTCCTCCTCGACGTCCTTCTTATTATCCGAATCGAGTGTAATAACCAGGTATGTTATTGGTTTATTTATAAGGGTTACTTTAAATTAATTTTGTGGAGTTAGAAGTTAAGGGGTAAGTTTTATTTTTAATATGGAAGTGTAGGGGTGTATTTTGCCATATAGAGTAAGTTAAGGGTTTGTTTTGTATTTTTACCAAACTCCACACCACCACCGCCTTATTGCCTCACTAGGAGGAGGTGTCCTCCTATTTGAGTATCTAAACAAATATCCTAAGTATTGTGTGTGTGAATTCGGTTTAGAGAGAGAGAGGGAGTGAAATCGAAGAAGGGTCAAGAAGAAGAAGAAAGAATCTGATCTCCATAGCTGGGATTTTAGTGTTTATGCAGTAAACTGTTCAGATAGTAAAATTCAAAGATAAAAGTGGGACTTGTTGAAGAGATTTTTGGAGAACTTTTGGAAAAGCATTCAGGTGAGTTTTATTTAAAAACGTTTTTCAACTGGAATACATATATATGTGATTTATATCTATATGAAATGGATATGTATGGATTGAGAATGTGATACATAATGTGATTATGTGTTTTTATTGAAATGTTTATATACATGATGGTATACTGTAATTATATGAGTATTCTGTGAGAATACGGGGCCGGGATCCGAGGTGCGGACCGGTGTGTTGCCGGGTTCCGGTAAGCGGACAGGCGTGTTTACTGTAGATGTTGTACAGCAGAGTAAATTGACTAGTTGGCTTGCAACCACTAGTTTGGCCAATTGTGGAGGAATAAGGGGGAATGAGTGGATACGAAACGCAAGTCTTGGTTGATATTTAATTACGTGTAATATATGTGTGTTTGTATAAAAATGTTTTATTTAATTGGATTCTTGGCAAGTTTCAACTGACAGGGATTTTCTCACTGGACCATTAGGTCTAACCCTCATTTTTCTGTTTTAAAAATATGTATTCCAGGTGGTGGATCGGGTAAGGGCAAGTGAAAAGTTTATGCCGTGGATATCTCTTGTGAAGACTTTTATGTTGATGACATAACTATGTTTTGAACCCATGACTTTGTTATTAATCAACATGTATTGTATTCCGCGAAAAATTTGTACTCGTTTATTTTTATGTTACCTAGACTTTGGGACCGAACGTGTTATATATAATGTATCTTTTGATGATATTATGGCATGAATATATGTTATTTGTATATTTGGAAAGCGGGGTGTTACAAATGGTATCAGAGCCTTAGTTTAAGGGATTTAGGTATAAATATTCGTACATAGACTTAAACTGCATGTGAAGTAGGATGTCCCTATTATGATAGAACCTGGGGATTGCTAAGTATAAAAGGTAGAAAGAACATCATGTAAGGTAATTTCGAATTACACTTGGCCAGTGTAATTATGTTTTTACAGGTGCATGTTTGAACTAGAATACCTTGTTATATGGGGTATATGCTTATGTGTATATTAACCTTGTTCGAATCTTCAGAATGGCGAGTGGCACTAGACAGAGGATTCGGAGGGGAGGAGGGAATCCGGGTGAAGAAAACCCACCAGTAGGAACAGGGGGAAGAGGAGGAGATCGTGGTAGAGGCAGAACTGAAGGCAGAACTGGAGGCAGGACTGGAGGTAGAACTGGAGGTGGAACAGGGGGCCGAACCGGGGGAAGAACTCAAGGTACAAAGTTTGTTACGCGAGAAGACCTGACTGCTGAAATGGGAAGGTTACAGGCTAGTATACAAGCAATGATTGAACGAAGTCGAAACAGTGAAGCTGATCCACCAGGTCCGGAACAAGAAGTCAAAATGCCAATCACCCCTACTGTCTTACCAATAACGAAGAAGTGTGATTATAAGATGTTTCTTGGTTGCAAACCCCCTACGTATTCAGAAGACCGGGATCCAGTGAAAGCAATGAGGTGGCTGAAGGAAATGGAAGCTATATTCAAGACAAGTAAGTGTGCTGAGGAGGATAGAGTACTGTATGGAACAGCAATGTTGAAGGGTGATGCCTTGTATTGGTGGGAGGCTCATATGGAATCCGAAGGAGCAGACATATATTCTACTTTCCCTAGGGAAGAATTTGTTTTAGTTTTCACACAACACTTCTGTCCACAAGCAGCTGTCAGACAACTGGAAGAGGAATTTATGAGTCTGCAACAAGGGAATTTGTTAGTTAGAGACTATACCGCTAGGTTCTTAGAGAAATCTCGTTTTGCGGGATATTATGTTGCTACAGAGAAATTGAAAATGGACAGATACATCTATGGGCTCAATTCGGAGGTCAGAAGATTGGTTACTGCAACAAGGCCAGATACCTTTACAGCCGCAGTGGACGCTGCTGAAAATGTGGAACGAGATAACATAAGAGATGCCAGTGATAGGAGTATAGGGAAAAGAAAATGGGAAGGACCACCTCACAATCCGAAAAATCCCAGATTTCAGAAGTTCGATAACCGTGCACCTTTCCGACCAATGGAAAGACCTTGTCCGAAGTGCCACCGTGTTCATCAAGGAAACTGTCAAAGTGAATCGCGGGTTTGCTATAGGTGTGGGAAGACCGGCCATGTTTCTAAAGATCGTCGCGTTACGCGGTTTTGCTACACATGTAATTCTCCGGATCATCTTCAGCCACATTGTCCGCAAAGAAAAATATAACAGGGTGGATTATCAGGGAAACCAGCAATTGCCAGCCCCGTAATTCCAAGGATAGAACCGCCGAAAGCAAGGGGTCGTACGTTCCAAATGACCGCTAAAGAAGCGGAGGAAACTCCGGATGTGGTTACAGGTACATTTTTCATAAACTCTACACGTGCTAAGGTGTTATTTGATTCTGGTGCAAACCGATCCTTTGTGTCGCCTTCATTTGCTGCTCACATGCATTTAGAGCCTAAAATGTTAAAACATGCTCTGCTGGTAGACACTGCGAATGATAATCAGGTGTCGGTAAAAGAAGTATTTGATGGCTGTGTGATTGATATAGAGGGTTATGGTGTACCAATACGATTGTTTCCTATAGCCTTGATCGAATTTGATGTGGTGGTAGGAATGGATTGGTTAGCTAAGAATCAGGCTAGCATAGTTTGTGATAAGAAGATAATTAATGTTGTTTTACCTGATAAGAGATCAGTGGTGATTTATGGTGATCGTAGCAATCATCAGTGTTGTCTTATTTCTATGATAGAAGCCCGTAAGTGTGTCAGCAAGGGTTGCCCGAGTTACTTAGCCTATGTGATAGATAGTAGGCCTAAAAAGAATAGGTTGGAAGATATTCCTATTGTTAGTGAGTTTCCAGAGGTTTTCCCTGAGGACTTGAATAGTCTCCCTTCTGATAGGCAAGTAGAGTTTGGCATAGACCTGATACCTGGAGCCGCTCCTATTGCTCGTACACCATACCGACTTGCTCCTCCAGAGATGAAAGAGATGATGACGCAACTGCAAGACCTATCCGATAAAGGCTTCATCAGACCTAGCTCCTCGCCGTGGGGTGCACCAGTGTTGTTTGTGAAAAAGAAAGACAGCTGAATGAGAATGTGTATCGACTACCGGGAACTGAATAAGCGCACGATCAAGAACAAGTATCCGCTTCCTAGAATTGATGATCTCTTCGATCAGTTAGTTGGAGCTTTCTATTTCTCCAAGATTGATCTCAGGTCTGGCTACCATCAATTGAAGGTTAAAGAACAAGATGTTTTAAAGACTGCTTTTCGTACGAGGTACGGTCACTACGAGTTCTTAGTAATGCCATTTGGATTGACGAACGCTCCAGCCGCTTTTATGGATCTGATGAATCGGGTATGTAGGCCATATCTCGATAAATTTGTAATTGTATTTATCGATGATATACTTATCTATTCCCGATCCAAAGAGGATCACGCACAACATCTTCGTTTGATTTTGGAGTTACTGAAGGAGGAAAAGTTATACGCTAAATTCTCAAAGTGTGAGTTCTGGTTGCGGGAAGTTCAGTTCTTGGGGCATGTTGTTTCAGAGAAAGGCATTCAAGTAGATCCAACGAAAGTGAAAGCGATTGAAAGATGGGAACCGCCGAAGACGCCGACTGAAGTACGTAGTTTTCTGGGTTTAGGTGGGTATTACCGAAAGTTTATAAAGGACTTCTATCGTATTGATACACCTCTTACTAAGTTGACTCGAAAGAATTTGAAGTTTGAATGGAAAGCAGAACAGGATGGAGCATTCAGGATACTGAAGGAGAGACTCTGCAGCGCGCCGATTTTAGCATTGCCAGAAGGTTCAGAAGATTTTGTTGTCTACAGTGATGCTTCTAAACTAGGATTAGGATGTGTACTTATGCAGCGTGGGAAGGTGATTGCGTATGCTTCTCGTCAGTTGAAAGATCATGAACGGCAGTACCCTACACACGATATGGAATTAGCAGCAGTGGTGTTCGCGTTGAAGATTTGGAGACATTATCTTTATGGTACCAAATGTCAGATTTTTACTGATCACAAGAGTCTCCAACATCTTTTCGACCAGAAAGAATTGAATATGAGGCAAAGGAGATGGCTGGAATTGGTGAATGATTACGATTGTGAAATTCTCTATCATCCGGGAAAGGCGAATGTGGTGGCCGATGCCTTGAGTCGTCAGGAAAGGAGTGGAACAATAAGAGTTATTTCGTTAAGGGCTGAACTTCTACCGAGTATCTTTGAAGAATTGCAAAAGTGTCAAATAGAAGCGTTTCAAGAAGAACATCTGAAGTCAGAACGATTAGTGGGGTTGTCAGAATTACTAGAAAAAGATGATCGCGGGTTGTTGTGTTTGGGGAGCAGAATCTGGGTGGCTCGTTTGGGTGGGTTACGCGATCGTGTACTACAAGAAGCTCATAAATCTCGTTTCTCTATTCATCCAGGTACGAATAAGATGTATAGAGATTTGAAACAATTTTATTGGTGGCCAGGGATTAAGAGAAGTGTTGCTAAGCATGTGGAAGATTGTAATACGTGCAAGAAGGTAAAGATTGAACATCAAAGGCCGTTTGGTCAGTTGCAGTGATTGGAAATACCGATGTGGAAATGGGAGCAGATTACTACGGACTTCATCACTAAGCTACCAAGGACTTCGAAGGGATTTGATTCTATTTGGGTAATTGTTGACAGATTGACGAAGTCTGCTCATTTCTTACCAATAAAGGAAACTGACTCGATGGAACGCTTAGCCAAATTATATATTGATGAAATAGTGACTCGACATGGGGTTCCAATCTCGATTATTTCTGATCGGGATAGTCGTTTTACTTCGAGATTTTGGAGAAGCTTTCAAAGGGAGATGGGGACGCAGATAAAGTTAAGTACAACATACCATCCTCAAACCGACGGTCAGAGTGAAAGAACAATCCAGACTTTAGAAGATATGCTCCGGGCTTGTATAGTTGATTGTGGGGGATCGTGGGATAAACATCTACCATTGATCGAATTTGCCTACAACAACAGTTATCATTCCAGCATTCAAGCGGCACCGTTTGAAGTATTGTATGGTAGAAAATGTCGAACGCCTCTGTGTTGGAATGAAGTGGGAGAAAAACAATTAGCGGGACCAGAAATAGTTCAGCTAACCGCGGATAAGGTTACTCAGATCCGAGAACGTTTGAAAGTGGCTCAAGACAGACAGAAAAGCTACGCAGATCGACGCCGGAAACCGTTAGAGTTTCAAGTTGGGGATTTCGTGATGTTGAAAGTCTCGCCTTGGAAAGGAGTCATTAGATTTGGAAGGCAAGGTAAACTTAGCCCGAGGTATATTGGACCGTTTGCAATTACAGAAAGAATTGGTGAAGTAGCTTACCGATTGGATCTACCGATAGAGTTAAGCCGTATCCACAACGCGTTTCATGTATCGAACTTTCGGAAATGTTTGGTTACGCCAGATCAGGCCGTCTCTCTACCAGATATTCAAATTGATGAAAGGTTGAACTACGTGGAGGAACCGGAAGCCATAGTTGATCACAAAGTTAAAGTGTTGCGGAACAAAGAGATCAGGCAAGTGAAAGTTCAGTGGAAACATCATAGTGGTCAGGATGCGACATGGGAATCGGAGTCGGAGATGAGAGCCAAATACCCTCATCTTTTCGCTTGACTGAATTCCGGGACGGAATTCTTTTAAGGGGGAGATGTTGTAATAACCAGGTATGTTATTGGTTTATTTATAAGGGTTACTTTAAATTAATTTTGTGGAGTTAGAAGTTAAGGGGTAAGTTTTATTTTTAATATGGAAGTGTAGGGGTGTATTTTGCCATATAGAGTAAGTTAAGGGTTTGTTTGGTATTTTTACCAAACTCCACACCACCACCGCCTTATTGCCTCACTAGGAGGAGGTGTCCTCCTATTTGAGTATCTAAACAAATATCCTAAGTATTGTGTGTGTGAATTCGGTTTAGAGAGAGAGAGAGAGTGAAATCGAAGAAGGGTCAAGAAGAAGAAGAAAGAATCTGATCTCCATAGCTGGGATTTTAGTGTTTATGCAGTAAACTGTTCAGATAGTAAAATTCAAAGATAAAAGTGGGACTTGTTGAAGAGATTTTTGGAGAACTTTTGGAAAAGCATTCAGGTGAGTTTTATTTAAAAACGTTTTTCAACTAGAATACATATATATGTGATTTATACTTATATGAAATGGATATGTATGGATTGAGAATGTGATACATAATGCGATTATGTGTTTTTATTGAAATGTTTATATACATGATGGTATACTGTAATTATATGAGTATTCTGTGAGAATACGGGGCCGGGATCCGATGCGGACCGGTGTGTTGCCGGGTTCCGGTAAGCGGACAGGCGTGTTTACTGTAGATGTTGTACAGCAGAGTAAATTGACTAGTTGGCTTGCAACCACTAGTTTGGCCAATTGTGGAGGAATAAGGGGGAATGAGTGGATACGAAACGCAAGTCTTGGTTGGTATTTAATTACGTGTAATATATGTGTGTTTGTATAAAAAGGTTTTATTTAATTGGATTCTTGGCAAGTTTCAACTGACAGGGATTTTCTCACTGGACCATTAGGTCTAACCCTCATTTTTCTGTTTTAAAAATATGTATTCCAGGTGGTGGATCGGGTAAGGGCAAGTGAAAAGTTTATGCCGTGGATATCTCTTGTGAAGACTTTTGTGTTGATGACATAACTATGTTTTGAACCCATGACTTTGTTATTAATCAACATGTAATGTATTCCGCGAAAAATTTGTACTCGTTTATTTTTATGTTACCTAGACTTTGGGACCGAACGTGTTATATATAATGTATCTTTTGATGATATTATGGCATGAATATATGTTATTTGTATATTTGGAAAGCGGGGTGTTACATCGAGGTCCCTCACAGACCCGATGCCCTTCAAATAAATGTCGAGCTCTTCCGACGCCGAAGCAAGAGGGTCCTTCCCCCGCAGATGTCGCCTCATAATCGCCGCCCTAGCGGTCAGGCGAGCTATGGCAAAAATGGACTTACCCTCGTCCTTAGAAGCTTGCACCTCTTTCTCCAGACCCTCTACACTGGACTTGGAATCCTCAGCTTCCTTTGTAGCTACAGCCAAGGATTCCTTAATCTTTTCTATCTCTTCCCTCTGGTCGACAATCAGGGATAAGGACGTCGTCAGGCGATGATTGACATCATCCTTCGCACGACCGACGACCTCTAGATGTTTCCGGGCGTCATCGAGACGTTTTAACAGAGCCTCTTCGCGCTCTACGGCGACCTTCACCCTATCCAACGCCGCATTCTCTCTCTCGTGCGCAACAGACATTAGATCCTTTATCTTGGTCGTCTCGCCCCGCAAAGCCAGGGAAGCCTGGAACGCCTACAAAATTATAAAACAAACAACGTTAGTAAATAACGACAACGAACAAACGACAAACGATAAACAAACCAAGTCTTGAAAGAAATACTTACCATGAATGCCAGCCCGACGACATGAGCTCCCGTCTCCTCGATAGGAAACCCCTCGAAACGCTCCCTGAAAGAGGGGAGCAGATATTTCCCCAGATGAGGAAATAGGTTCGTCCCGTCTAGGACACTGCTGACCATAAAGTCCGACGGCAATGTAAAATTAACTGTCGTGACCTTAGCCCCTCCCGTCGGCTGATCCTTGCCCTTGCCGGCCGACAAAGGATCCGACATGGCTGACGGGGACTTCGCTGTTTCCACCGGAGGCGCAGAACTGATGGGTGTCACAGCAATCGCACTGGAAGAAGTCTTCCTAGGCGATGCGACCTTCACCTCCTCAGGCGAAATGACTCTCGACGAGTCATTATCCCCCAAAGACGGTTCCCTCGGGATCATCGTCCTCGTATTCCTTGGGACTTCAGGACCAGCGGACAAGGCTCTCTGCCTCTTTTTCGTGCCCTTACGAGCAAGCTCAAGCTCAGCTGCTCTTTTAGCAGAGACACTCGGTATCCGTGGTTGAGACTCCCCTAGAAACCACATAAGAGTAAATATTATGAAAAGCACAAAGAAAGGAGATTCGAAGTAATCTAGAAAGGAAGGTATGCTTACCAGTCATCTCTCTTTCTTCTCTCGACTCCTTTACTTCCCCCTCTTCTTCCTCACGTCTTTTCCCTCGATTCTCTCCTAAGAATACCAAATCTTCGTCATCGTCCCCTAAGTGTCGCACGATGAACGAACGCTCCATGACGCTGAACTCCAGAAAGGCGTCGATTCTTGCTTGAGAGTTGGAATAAGGCTACACGTCCTCGAACTTGATGGCTGTCGATATAAAAACAGCAAGTTAAAAATCAGGTAAGAATCACAAATCACGACATACGACAGTGAAATTTTAAAGCTCACCCGATGTATTCCATCCGGTCCTAATCCAATCACTCTCGGAATCAAGGGTCGACTTACGCACGAAAGCATATCGAGTCTTCCATTTACGATCGTTTACAGCGGTCTTTAAAACCAAGGTACGATCACCCTTAAGCTTAGAGTACAAGCTACAACGATGACACCCGTCCTTCTTGGCTTGATAAGCCAAGAGGAGATCGTGTACATTCATGGGAGTATCCCATTTCTTAGTAACACGCTCGATCACCTGTACGACTCGCCAGAATTGGGGCATTAGCTGACCTGGTGCTAAATCGAATTCTAGCATAAAAGCCTTAGAGAGTGGCGAGTAGGGCCATTCGAAACCTATCTTAAAGGGGTATTCGTATATCACAATATACCCCACGGGACATTCGTTCGATCGAATATGACCTGGGCAGATCAATTCAACCCACGCAAGGATTTTTGCTAGGTTTCTAAGCTCATCGAGGCCCGATTGTTCTTGAATAGTGCTTTCAGGATCTATTGACATTTCTAACAGACTTAAAGGAATCAATAGAAATCGTACCTTATATAAGCACTCTAGACCTTGAACAATCTTAACCAAGCCGAAGATTCTCACGGGTTCAGGAAAGATTGGACGAAAAATGGTAAAGAAATCATGGCAGAATCTCTTTCTGAATAAACTCTTCGAAGGCGTAACGTGGAAATGATCCATCAAGGACTCTATTTATGCAAGAAATCGAGTCAAGTCGAGTCCCTTTGATAATCGCCACGTGCCCTCGCCTTTTTGAATGACCACACAGATCGTCGACACCTGTCAAAGACAGCTGGTAAGCACGATCGTGCATCAGTATGACGTCACGATCCCGTTTCCTTTTCGACTTCTCGTTCAGTTAAAATCTGATCGATCCAGTTCCAAGACAACCAAGGTAACTTTCGACACGTGTCATAATTCTATGCGTCCGACTGACAAAATTTAAAATTCGAATTTGCCATCCTACTTTCAAATTTTGGGGGCAAACTGTTTGGGCAAAAATTCACCAGTCTCGACCACGACCAAGGTAAGGAAACACTTATTCCCTTTTCCATAACGAAGGTAAAATCATAGTACTTTAAACTCTTGATTAAAGATAAAATCGAAAGTCTTTTTACCTCACGACACTCGACCTCGACGTCGCCTAGCCCACACGACCGTCGCCTAGAACCATGCGACCTCGACCAACTAACGCATGACATAAACTGTTACGTTTGTTCAATGTTTAATGCAGGAGTCAACATCATTAATGGACAAACGGCTATAACTGATGAAGGTCATTAAACAACACTAAAGACGACGTCCGTTATGACAGTTATCGAAGTATTTAATGAGCCAATTAAAGCGTCCGAAGACTATAAATATCAAGGATAAACATCATTTCAAAGAACAAAAAAAGAACACAGAGACACAACATCGAACAACAGACACAAGCACTCGAAACGAAGAAATCACTCGTAGAAGATCGCTCTCGACGCACGACATCAGCGCACGACACACAGTTTTAACACACGACGCACATTGTTTATACATTCAAAACACTTGTTACTTTACATTTGGAAGTCTTTCTTTCATTTGTATTGCAATCTCTGTACGATCGACACCAGGAACACAAGGACATCGCCCCTGTTTGGCGACCATAGTGCAGCGACGACTTCCACAGTCGTCCGCGGGTTTTTTCCTCGTTGAGGTTTTTCCCGCGTCACCAAAATCTCTGTCTCATTTACATTTCTGTCTTTGTCGAACGATTCCTTTCTTTAGTTGTTAAAGTCCATATCGACCTTAAGTTGTACTTTGGTGCGATTTTTGGCATTAACACGATCCATGATCTAAGTTTCTTAACTTAGACAAACCACATGTTTCGAATGAATGCTTTGATCGCATGTACTTATGTTTTCCAATATAATCCTAAAGTATGAAAACCCTATGGCTTATGTGTTAGTCTTACAATGGATGCTTAAGTCGCACGATTCCCTGTTTGTTCCATACTTAACGAGTTTTCACAGCTAATATTATATCTATCTACGACATGTGTAAATCGACATCGTACGTAAGTTCGATGAAAAAGCAAAATTTCATTCACGATTACATCTAAAAATGACTCGACCACCAACGGTCGAACATTCATAAAAACAAACAAAATTCTCTAAGGATTAGAAGGAGCGTCAGCAGCATCCTTGCCCGAAGCTTCGCCCTGGAGGCCCTCGACCGCAGCCTCTTCTTCCTCAGCCTCCTTCTCATCATCGGAGTCGAGATCCCTGTCGGTCCCGACCTTGGCTAGGAAGAAGGCCAGCTCCTCAGTCGCGGACGCAAGGGGATTCTTCCCCGACAAGTGTTGCCGCATAATCGCCGCTCGAGCTGTTAGACGAGCAAGGGCAAAGGTAGACGCAACCTCATCTTTGAGCTCCCTCACCTCCTTCTCCAAGACCACCACCTTGGACTTGGACTCCTCGACCTCTTTCTCCTTCATGACCAAGGACGCTTGCATCCTGTCCAGCTTCTCTCTCTGATTTGCAATCACAGAGAAGGACTCCTTCAGACGAGAATTCACGTCGTCCCTCGCGTGAATGACGGCTTCTAGCTGGTCCAAGGCATCGTCAAGTTTTACCGACACTTCCACGACGCGCGCCAGGGCGGACTTCTCCCTCGCCAACGCCGCATCCTCTCTCTTAATGGCAGAGGACACTAGACCATCGATCTTCATCGTCTCGGCCTGCAGGGACAATGAAGATTGAAACGTCTGAAATACATATGAAAGCTCGTTAGTAAAAACATACGACAACGACACCGACAATGACAACGACAACGACAACGACAACGACAACGACACCGAAAATGATAACAACAACGAGAAACAAAGTCTTGAAAGATAGACTTACCATAAACGCCATTCCGGTGACATAAGCCCCCGAGCTCTCGATAGAACACCCGTTGAAACGCTCCCTGAAAGAGGGGAGCTGAAACTTGTCCAAATAGGGGAACAAGCTCATCCCGTCCAGGACGTTGTCCACCATGAAATCCGCCGGCAACGTAAAGTTTACCGTCGTTTCCTCTCCAAAGCCCGTCTGCGTGCCCTTGCCCTTGTCGGCCGACACAGGACCTGACGCGGCAGCTGGAGATCCCGTCGATTTCGTCGGATGCGCAGGATCGACGGGTGTCGTATCGACCATGTCGGGAGTCTTCTCGACGGATGCGATCGACACCTTCGCCATCTCAGGCGAAACGACTATCGATGAGCCGCCCGTCTTCAAAGACGGTTCCCTCCTGATGGACGTCCTCATCCTCTTGAGGACTCCCGACCCAGTGGTTGGAGCCTCTTTTCTCTTAAGGACCCCCGACCCAGCTGTCGGAGCTTCCCTCCTTCTTTCTCTCGCCTGGCGAGCCAGTTCGGCCTGAGCCGTCCTCTTAGCCATCGCAGACGACATCTTCGGCTGTGGATGTTGGGATTCTCCTGTGAAACAAAGAAAGAAGAACAATTAAGCGACTGAAACGAAGGGAGAAGCATGTCGAACAAAGTAAGGTACACTTACCAGCCATCTCCTCTTTCTTCTCTTCTTCCTCAGTCTCCTCAGACTTGTCCCCCTCTTCTTTCTCCTTTTCTTCTTTCTCTCTCTCCTCTCGACCCAAGTGTATCCTATCGCTCAAGAATACCGCGTCATCATCTTCGTCTATTAGGTGACGTGTGATGAACGATCGGTCCTCAGGACTGATCTTCAAGAATTCCTCGATTTTCGCTTGAGAATCTTCGTTGGGCTCCACGCTATCAAAGTTGATGTCTGAAAACACAGAGAAAGAAGGTTAGCCAAAAAGCAAAGTAACAGATATAACAAAGCAGACGCTCGACCACAGCTAAAACTCACCGGACATGTTCCACCCGGACCTGATCCAATCACTGTCAGTGTCTAACGTCGCTACCCGTACGAAGACGTACCTGGTCTTCCACTTACGATCGTTGACCGCAGTTCTTTGGACCAAAGTACGATCACCCTTATACCTCGAGAAGAGGTTGTAGCGACGGTACGTATCCTTTTTGACCAGATAGGCGGTCAAGAGGTCTTTCACATTCATCGGTGACTTTCAGTGTGAAGTAAGTCGCTCGATGATCTGTATGACCTTCCAGAATTGGGGCATTAACTGAGCCGGTGCTAAATCGAATTCAGTCATAAAAGCCTTGGCCAGAGGCGAGTAAGGCCATTCAAAACCTATCCTAAAGAGATATTCGTAGACAACGACGAATCTATTAGGACATACATCAGGTCGAATCTGACCTGCGCTAATCAATGTGATCCCCGCAGGGATTTTTGCCAGAACTCTAAGGTCGACAAGATCATTTTGATCTCGAATAGAACTAACAGGCTCTATCGACATTTCTAGACCTAAAAGTTTTTTCAAAGTTTTCTAGTAATCGACTTATGAAGAACCAAGAGATCGTACCTTATATGGGCGATCTAAACCTCGAAATCTCTAACTTGGTTGAAGATTCTTGCAGGTTTTGAAAAGGTTCGGCGAAGAGTAGCAAGCAAATCAAAGAAAATCTCTCTTAAAATCTCTGCGAAATCGTAAAAGGAAAAGATCCGTCGAAAGTCTCTATTTATGCAAATAGTCGTGTCAGGTCGAGCCTCTCGATATTCGACACGTGTCCTCGCGTTTTCGAATGCTCGACAGATCGTCGACACCTGGCAAATACAACTGTTATGCACGATCGCGCATCAGCATGACGTCACGACCTTATCCCCTTTTCGACTTCTTCCCTAGTTAGAATTGGACCGATCCAGTTCCAAGGCCAGTGAAAAGATATTTTTTAAAAACACGCGTCACGACCCTAGACGTCCGAGTAGCAAAATTTAAAAAACTTTTGAAATTTGAATTTGCCACTCCATTTTTTCAAATTTTGGGGGCAAACTGTTCGGGCAAAATTTCACCAGTCTCGACTACGACCAAGTCACTAAGAACATTTATTACATTTCTCCCTAACACAAGTCAAATCATAAGCATTTTACTCTTTGACCAAAGCCAAAGTCGAACGTACCTCTCGACCTCGACCGTCGTGTAGAAACACACGACTTCGACCAACTAACGTACGACTCTTCTGTTATGTTTTCCTCATTTAATGCAGGTCAAACGACATTTATGGCCAACGGACGAAACCGACAGAGCAATTATGAACATTAAAACAACAAAGACCGTTGCGACCGTTACTAGAAGAATTCATGGAGTCATTAAATACGTTTCGAAGACTATAAATCTGAAGGCAAAGTCATCATTTGGGGGGACCGAACTTTGAATCAGACATCGAACTTGGAATCACACACTGCGTACTCAAGAACATCTAAAGCAAAGAAATCTCTCTCAAGTGATCGCTCTCGATGCACGACTTATACTCTCGACCAGCAGTCTTCGCATACGACACACTAGTTTTACATTCGATACACTTGTTATTTTTACATTTCAAGTCATTTGTATTGTAATCACTGTATCCCCGACACCTAAAACAACGGACATCGCCCCTGTTTGGCGATCATAGTGCAGCGACGACTTCCACAGTCGTCCGCGGGTTTTTTCCTCGTTGAGGTTTTTCCCGCGTCACCAAAATCTTTGTCTCTTTTACATTTTTTCCCTTTGTCGCAAGATTCCTTTCTTTAGTTGTTAAGCTCCACAATCAACCTTAAGTTATCCTTCTGGATGATTTTTGGCATTAACAACAACGTTTTCACAAATCAACTTGAACTCACCTTGCTAGATTAGGATAAATCTAGATTTTCCCCAATGTAAGCTCCTTTGAAGAAACACAAACCTTCAAGCCCAAATCTTCCAAAAACCTAGATCCATAAGTTTCCAATCATAAATAATCATCCCCAAACACTTAGATACGTTTCCCCCAACATAAAACGTCCAAAGCCGCCAAAATACCAAAACCCTAATTTCTTAGATGGAGAAAAGAGAGAAGCTTACCTCAACCACCACCAAATACTCTTGGATCTTCCAATGAACTTCAATACTCTTTCTAAATCTTTGAAGAGCTCTCAAAAACGAAACCATAACAACTTGAATAACTAAAATCGGAGTTGAAATGAGAAAGATATAAAGAAATGAAGTTTGGGGGTTGAAAATCGCGTTTTATGCTGATCAGGTGCTCCGCGCGGGTTCATCAGCGCCAAGACCCGCGCGAGACTCTGGTCGCCCGATTTCTTCCTAAACACTGTTTTGGCCATAACTTCTTCGTTTTAGCTCCGTTTTTGCTCCGGAAAGAACGTTGGACTTGTATTCGAATTCCCTACCCAACAAGACCATAAAATATAGGATCTAATCCAAAATCTTATTTTTCATATTTATCTTAAAGATCGATTTCTACACTGACTCGAAATTGTACTTATCCGAAAATTACGGGTGTTACATCTAGTACAAAAGAGGTTGAAGGGTCTAGTTACGATATGTTTGCAAGAAACATCATGTGATTAGTTATGGAAAATCCAATAATTATTCCCCTGACCATCAAATACGATGACATCGTTTTCTTTTATGCCCAAACCACATAAATTGAAAAACACAATATTCCGTTAAAAGAAGTTTCAGAACCAATTTGGATAGTTGTAATATTTTTAGATCCATTGGAAGGTTTTTAGAGTTGTACGATATAGGAAGATGGTTCCGAATTCATCTGCGTGTCTTAAAATTGTTACTTTTCGAGAGTGTGGGTGGGTAAAACAAAAACACATATGACGTATGTAGAAAAAAAGTTTCAGATGATAGTATCAACAATTTACAGTAAAACAAATTTTTTTGGAAGATATATAACATAGCAAACTATGTGTCTATGAAAAAAAAACATTATAATATCGTAAGGACTTTGTTTCAGTAATGAGACATTGGAATTGGTGGATTTATATAGAGAATTCGATCGGTTTGAATTTGTGAACATCGTAGTTAGTAGAAATCGAAAGTTAATAGATAGTAAAACATGGGGGAGGTGATATTCCACAAATGTGATCGTTTTAAGGGTTCTGATTCTTTGACAAGAGTTTTGAAAATCATACCGATAATGATGCACAAGTTGTCGGTAGGAGCATTCATATCAAATTAAAATCTGGTACATGTAAAATTCATGATTATGGAGAAATAACGTTGAAATGTAAAAATATGTTGAAACTGTTATTGTTGTATTTGTTGGGTCACCAAAGATTTGAAATTGACTCACCAATCTCACTCCTAGAATCTTACTTAGAAAATTTTAATATGGATCTTTATGATGACTTAGACAAGACAACAAAAGTTCGGTGAAGTCGAAGATCAACCGAAATCAAGCTTGAAGATGTTCTCATTGTGGAAGTGAAAGACATTCTTCTCAACAAAAAAGCTAAGTCATTGTCCACCGACTTTCCTCATGAAAATCGGTGGACACTCCAACCGATCATCTCTTAAGATCGGTCAAACAAGCCACTGATGAAGGTTTCAAATCGGTGGCAACATGGTCTTCATCATGATCATTTTGGTCAAAGAATCTGACCGACCTTACAGTCCAAATCGGTGAGATTTATTCTTGGAAGTCAAAATGAGAAAATCATTTATTATAGGATAATATCTAATGTCAGGTAAAAGTAACTATTTGTCGTTTTATCCATTCTCAGATATTGTCTCAATCAAGCATGGGTATTCTTCCTGGTACTAAGGAAAAAGGTGAAAATGACACATCAACTTTTCAGAAGTCAACACCTACAATTGAATCTTCTGATGACAAGTGTCCTAAGCATTTAATGCTTCTTGCACTATAAAATGAGGAAAAAGCTTCCCATGCAAAGTTACGCTTTCCTGAAGAATTTTCTCAGTGCAAGATACGTCATCTCTTTAAAAACTTCATAGCTTTGATCTTAGTGTGTTAAAGTTGTTTTGTTATTTCTGTTTGCTTTGTAAAAGATTGTTAGAATAGTTTATCTGTTCTTTCCGCAACAATCTGTAATCTCTGTGTGTAATTTTTAGTTGAAGTTTTTTAATAAAAGAATTAATTAAGTAATTTTTGTATATTTTATTCAACCCCCCCTTCTACAATACTTGTGCTAGCCATTTGGGACTAACAGTATTTGATTTGTTGAGAACCATCTCTAGATTATGTATGTTCTCTTTAAAATGTGTGTGATACGGAAAACATATCCTTTTCTTTGTATAACTTTCTATTGATAAAATGTTTTCTTGAACCGGCATATTTTATTACTTATGCCTGTTGCATGAGTATATGTGTAAACACTTTTTTCCATACTTTTTTTTTAAATATGTTATATTTATATACGACAAATTATATTTGGTGAGATTTGAACCAATTATCTTTAGAAAGTATGGCAATCGAATACAACTTGGTAATGCCCCTTTTGTTCCTTTCCATACTTTTACATGTACTTTTAAAATATTACGATTTTTCTCTTAGTTCCTATTTATTGTAATGACTTTTTTTTTCCCAATTGAGATAGCATATGTTCAATTCTTTATATTTTATACTTATTTTCATCGATAAACAAGTTTCTACTTGATGTGACATAATTGATTTTGAGGTGACATTTTTTCAAGTGATCAAGAATTACAATATAAATTGACAACTTAACATCTACATCATTAATAGTTAGGTCATCAGTACCGTTTCGTAGAATCCCTCAAGCCCTCAAGCACCACATCAGCTTTTCTCCTAACCCTCTCCTTAAGCCCTCAAGACTCGTAGCGCTACTCTCAAGCCCTCTTGCCACCTCATTTTTTTTTAATTCTTTTATTTATACATTTAATTATTAACATAAAAATATTTATATATTTTTTAATAAATAAAAATATGATAAATAATAAAAATAAAAATTCATATCATTCATTAAAAAATTAAAAATTACAAAATACAAAATACAAAACACTACCAATTATGATATTTTTTAATTTGCTCTTTTCTCGCTACCGTAGCCATCAAAGCGGGGCCCGAAAGGTAATCATGCGGGGTTATGAAAAACTCGAAGTCTTTATCAAATTGTTTTGCTCGTTCGATTTCTCGTTCGTGTTCCAACTTTTCTCGTTCGAGTTCGAGTTTTTTCATTTTGTACTCCATTGTATAATCAATCTTCTCGTTGAACGTCGTGAACAACTGAGTAACACTTTCGTTCGTATTCGACCCGCTCGTATTACTCGTTGATGTTTTTTGCCTTGTTTCTCCCGATGGGTCGTTGAAGTTGCTCGATGAAGTTGTCGTCATCGTCATCATTGGAAGGGTTGGTACGTTTTGAACCCCGTGATGAAGTTGTCGTCATCGTTGGAACGGCTCCCCATTTTGGACATTTTTTGAGGACTTCCCAAGCTTGTTCGTGAGTGAAAGCAAACCCAAGTTGTGCTCGGTACTGTTCGTGTGCCGTTCGTGAAATGTCGGCCTCACTCATTCCGCTCCCTCTATTAGTGAGCAAGTTGTTGTAGATGTCGCCAAAAGAATTTATTCTTTTATTGAGGTCGTTGAACTTGGTGTTGAGTTGATGAGTTGTTCTATAATTTCCGCGACCCATTAAACTAAAGAACACTTGCCCGACACGGGTCCAAAAACTTTCTACATTTATGTAAATTCAAGTATAAGAATATTAACAAGAATAATAATAATATTAATAATATTAATAATAATAATAATAATAATAATAACAATAATAATAATAATAACAATAAAAATATTACCACCGGTTTGTGCGTTACCGATAACGGGGTCCTCCGAAACGTCAACCCACGCCGACACTAACGCGAGTTCCTCCTCTTTACTCCACATCTGTTTGGGGGCTCTATTTTCATATTGTTTGTTTTTTCCTTTTCTCGTTGGTCTCGGGTTTGATGGTTCCGGGTTTGATGGTTGTGTGTAGATGGATTGTGGTGTGTGCGGACTAGAATGTTGGGTTTCCGGAACAATGTCGTCGGCGAGATTGATTGCGGGTGAAGGAATATTGTAGTTGGCCGGAGTAAAACCTTGTTCAATCATACCGGGACGTGTAAGTTGGTAAGGAATTTGTTGCGGATATTGTTGGCGAAATTGTTGCGAAAATTGTTGCAGATATTGTTGCGAAAATTGTGGCGGAATTGGTTGCGAAAAGTGCGGATGATAACCTTGTTGTGCAAACGCTTGAAAACCAAGCTCCGGGTCTTCTTGCGGTTGCGGTGTATCCGGTCGGTTACGACGGGATGTAGGTGTTTTGTTTGGATTCATGATGAAATTTGAGAGAGTTTGAGAGAATTTGAGAGGGTTTAAGAGAGTTTGAGAGAGTTTGAGAGATTTTTGTGTGAAAAATAATATGGGTTTGGATTAATATATATAGTGTGATTAAATTGAGTTTTTTTAAATAGTCGTTGGCAACGGATTTATTTTCAAATTATTAAAAAAAAAATCACTCGGGTTCAACGGGTTTTGGAACCCGGGGCTGGAACCCGAGCCCGAACCCGCTCCCCCCCGTACCACAGCCCGCAGGAGCCCGAGCCCGAGCCCGAGCCGAGCCCGCGTGCCATACGGATGGCCTTACAAGATCTATTGATTATCAAACAAGATGGGTACAAAATAAAAGGAAGTGAACACTAGTTAAATTAATTGAGAAAAAATTTTATCGGTACATTAAATATGAACTAAGATAAACGTCATTATAATTTGATACAATTTGGGTCTATTATATATGCAATTCTCTTGAAGTAAAAAAGACCAATAATCATGTGTTCATTTGTGTACAAACACATTAATTAATGAGACAAATGAAAAAATTGACCCCAACAATTAAAATCTAGAAGTTTTTTTTAACAACGAGAAACCAATTTGTCGTCTTTATGAACACGAAGAACATCTATTACTAGCGATGGAAACCAACAAATCTCTCTCCAAGTCCTCTGAGTAACCTTGCTCAAAAACATTGACCATGTGGTTCATGAGGATCGAGTCGCAAGGTAGAGTGATATGCCCTTTACTCGGCAACCCAAACTCGTCTTCGGACATTCTTAGAAGGTCTAAGAAAACATTGTTGTCAAGATAATGCAATGGCATCACAAAACGACTCTGGTCAGTAGCATACACGACGAAATGGCCCTTGTTTGCCACCAAGTCGTTTCTTTTGTTGCAACCACTTTTCCAAGCATCCTTATGCCATTTCCTGACCATTTTCACGATCTTGCTAGCCATTGTCACAAAAAATGTTGTCCTTAAATTCTATGTGAAAACTTAAAAGCAAAAAAAAGGAGCACTTATGTTACTGAAAAACGACTATCAACAAAATAAATGTTGATGTGGAATCGTTGTCAAGGCCTCAAGGGAATGTACGCTATTTATAGTGAAAAATGATGTGAAAGGTCAAGTTATGATATGTTTGGAATATTTGCTAACAACATCATGTGATTAGGCAAATCCGACTATATATCCCTCCTACCATCAAATAGGAGGACATCGTTTTCTGTTGTGCACGGACGATGTCGATTGAAAGCACATTTTCCCGTTTAAAAGAAGTTTCGGGACCAATTTGGATGGTTGTAATGTTTCTAGACTCGCTAGAGTGTTTCTAGACTTGTTAGACTTCTACGTCATTAAGGGAACATGACTCCTAATTCATTCATAGGCCTCAAGAGTCGTTACTTGTCGAGGATGGGTGGTTAAAACTAAAAGAAGTACATACATTTGATACATACACAAACACATATATACACAGATACACATATATACAAACGTAGCGGAAAAAAGTTTTAGATCATGACATCAACAACTTACATTAAAATAAAGATATTGTTTGAGGATATATAAAAAAAGGGAAAAATCATATATCAGCATATGATTCTCCTCCCACATTTGTTGGGAAAATTTTCAAAATATTTGTAAGTTCAAGTGTTTTGGGCAAGTCGTAGGAAGAAAAGAAAATTTGGCTTTGGTGGGTTTCACCTTGTCCTACATAGGTGAAAAAGTGAAACAAAAGTGTGTATATTAGTGGAACCATTTTCCATATATATATATATATATATATATATATATATATATATATATAAAACTAAAGGCTGTTTTGGACAGATGCGACGGTTAACCATTGATGTTCCCTGTTAAACACACTTGTTGGAACAGTATGCTTCAAACTGTCGCCAATACTAAAAACTGTCAGAAAATCGTATAATCACGACTGTTCAAAGGGCTTGTGACTTTATCCTATATATATAACCTACTTTTAAAGACCAAAAAGATCATCCTTTTTCTTTTCGTATATACCAGATTACTATGATGTTGTGTTGCTATAGAAAAACAACTTCTAGTTCTTGAAATCCTTGATTACTCATTAGTTCTACTGGGATTATCACCACTAAGTGAGGTGTTGATAATTGTTCCTACACACGTTGCTTCATTGTATCTTGGGAAGCAATTCGTCGTAAACTCAAAACACAATGTTCTATCGAACGGTGGGGGCGAAATTGCTTTAAGAATAAAGAGAACTCGCCTTGAAGCAATAAGTAGTAAGTTTTCTAGTTTAGAACCCCGAAAACAACATACTTCTTGAGAGTATATGTTGACGGGGACCACATGTTCGGGATGGCCATGAACTTGACCGCATATTATCACTTTAATGTCCTAATCACCTATTTCAATAGAAATGGTCCTTAAAACTCTCATAATTGAAAAAAAGATCCTTTAAATAGTGTCTTCATACAAAGGAATGAAAGGATATATAGATTCATGGTAACTAACCACGTGGCGTTGTTTGCAAACATTCCAAGTTAACGTAACGAGACCTCTTTCACTCTCTATTTTGTATTATAAACACGAAAACATTCCCTAGAGTACATTTCCACATTTAACCCATCTATTTTTATTTTATTTTTAAAAAGAACCCATCTATTTTTATGAAGGGTGTTTTATAGAATCCTTGTTTCAGGAGTATGCTATTAAATAATAGATAATTATGGTTGATTAAAAGTATATCTATCTTGATCGATCTTTTAGAGTTAATCTAACTAGAATCTAATTAAGAAATTCAATCCACACTTCAACTATAAATAAAGGCATTGTTCCATAAAGAAAGGAAATACTAGTTTCACGATATACAATATATGTTGGAAATTTTAGTGAAGTTGGAGGAATGCAAAATATGAACAACTTTATAACCCATTTCCTTCAAATGGTGTTGAACATGTTGTGGCAAGATTCATGAAGGACCGGAGACGGTCAACGACCGTAAAGTTAAGAAGTTGGAAAACAAAGAAGTTGGCCTTGTAGAGATGCAACGACAACTTCATAAGGGTTAAAAGACAACATGGGAGTTGGAATCAGAGTGAGGTCTAATTCACACCCTTTTGATGATGGAATTATGGGGACATAATTCTTTTAAGGGGGAGGTATTGTAATAAACCGTATTCTAAAGTTAGTAAGGTTTGGAAGTTTGGGTAATAAAGTTTGTGCACCTTATTATTTAAGGGACCATTTCCGTAACTTGGTATTATAAAAGAGAAATTCTTCTCATTTCTCCACCAAATCGTGGTCTCCATGTGTGTGTGTGGGTGAAGAGAAAGCTTGGAAGAAAATAAAAGGGGTTCTTTTTTAATTAAAATGCTCATGGTGAAAAAACCTTGAAGAATTGAAGAAGAAACTATGTGGGAATCTTTATCCTAAGTTAATATTCTTCATTTTGTTAAAGGAAAAACGAAATAGAACGGTAAATAGAGAGAATGCAGTTTGCAATTCTCATTAATCATAAGCTCTTTAAATAGGGATGAGATACAAGTAGATAACTACGAGAGATATAAGATCTAACCTATCTCTATTGTGTTTATCTCTATCAATATCGTCATATCCTTTACACGATGGTACATATATCCTACAACACTCCTCCTTGTGCCGAGTTAAATGAGTGATGGTGCACAATTGTTGCCTCGCTAAAACCTTATGCCAAAATAAAAACCCAGTGGGAAAAACAAAAATAGGACGAAGGAAAGAGTACAACGCACCAGTCTCTTTACAATACATAGACTATTACTTTAGTCTAATTTTCTCTTAGATTCGTACATTAATCATGAGAGTTAAGAAAACATGATGGTATATAAACTGTTGGCTCACTAAAACCTTATGATAATGTCGTTTTCTGACATTATTTTGATCCCGAAATCGGTCTTTAAGTTGTGAGTTTCCAAATAAAATGGTGAGTTTTAATGGTTTTTTGTGAGAAAGTACAAGATATCATGAATTATTGAAGATAGGAAAGTTCTGAATCGATCAGAGGAAGTTTACGGCATTTCTGGGCCAAAATAGAAGAAATCAAATTCTATGGTCAACAGTGTTCTGCGCGGCTACCGGCGCTACCCAAGACGCGTCGCCAAACGCTCCACTACCTAATTGCGTAGACTCCGGTGCTTGGCACGATTCCTCGCGCTACTCCACATGCGCCGCCATACGCGCCGCCTCTCTGGCCGTTTTTATTCCTTAAGACAACTAGGGTTGAGGTATTCGGGGGAGTTACGTTTTCAGACTTTCTCTGGGCGATTTTGGGAGATAGAGGCGATTTTTGAAGGCGAGAAGAAGGCTAGAAACATTAAGGAACGAGAATCAAAAGGAGAATCGAGTACGTTACATCGGCGGCTTAAGCTTTTCAGGGAGTTCATAGTTTTCATTTCTTTTAGAACAAACATGTTTACTTTCGTTTTAATCTTTGCATTTCTGAGTTTTAAAACCCCCAATATGAACTAATTCGTTCATGTTGGGGGGTTGGTGTGAATCATGGTTTGATAATTTTTTAGCTTTGCGATAGATTTGATTGATTTGATTTAGATGGATGAAACATTTGGAATTGTTCTTAATGCTTGTAATAGTCCGATCAACTATTATTTGATTTTATAAATCTTTAACCTTTGAGAAAAGTTTTGAGATTTGATTAATCCTTTATGCCTTGGACGAATTTGAGATAGAAATATGATATTTCGTTCCTTGAGGTTTTTAATCACTAATTTCAATTACTATTGTTTAGATCGAGATATAATACAATGTGTTGAATTATTGTTGCTATGGCTTGATAGAGTATAGTAATGGATTGTGATTATGCTATTCATCATGAAGTTATTTCAATCATGTCGAATCTGTTTAGCTAATTGATTATTCCCATGAGGAATCCAACCCTCCAACTCTTTCTCTTATTTGAATTAATTAAAGTATTTTAATTCGTGTTTTCCAACAATCAACAACTCAATTTGCGTTCGTCTAGTTAATAATCTATATAGTCATTGTGGTACTTAACACATGGTTCCTTTGGTTCGATACTCGTACTTTCTAAGTACTATTACTTGATTCGACCCGTACACTTGCGGTAGATTTGGGGGGGTGTAAACCCGCCTATCAAGTTTTTGGCGCCGTTGCCGGGGAACCTGTTTTGTGTTAATATCACTACCAGCTGTCGAAATTATTACATTAGACACCCTGTCTTTATTTTATTTTATTTTTCTTTGAAAGTTCATATAGTCCTGGGTTTTGAGATTTTTATCTTCTCCGTTTCAGGTTACCTCCTGGTTTATGCCAAGAAGGAGACTATTTCGGGAAGTACTACCGATTGACCCGGAGATAGAACGGACTGCCAGAGACCTGAGAAGACAAGCACGAGACAGACAAGTGCAAAACATGGAGAACGACAACAATGTTGAAAATGTCTGGGAAGAGGAGATGCCCATCAACAATGGTCCTCCACTCCATAATGCGAACAATCAGAACAACAATAATGCCAACCATGCTGTCAACAACAATGTTAACAACAATGTCAACAATGGTATCAACAATAATGTAAACAACGGACTCAATCATAACATCAATCATCCGCCACCACCACCACAAAGGGTACCAATGAGAGCTTTTGCCAACCCGAACATGGGAGCTGCACAACGAGGACCATATGCACCTCGGATAGCTGCAAATAATTTCGAAATCAAGACTGGTACCATCCAATTGGTGCAATCGAATATGTTCGGGGGCTCAGTAGCTGAAGATCCCCATGCACACTTGCGAACATTCGAAAAAATATGCAATACTTTCAAGGTGAATGGGGCTGATCAAGATACGATCAAGATACATTTGTTTCCATTTTCATTAAGGGATCGAGCCACTACTTGGGAAGAGAATTTTCCACTCGGGTCAATTCGAACTCGGAACGATATGGTTACGGCTTTTCTCAACAAGTTCTTTCCACCGGGGCGAACGACTCAATTGCTATCCGACATCACACATTTTTCGCAATGGGACCAAGAATCTTTGTACGAGGCATGAGAAAGATATAAAGGGATGCTCAATAAGTGCCCCCATCATGGGTTACAAGAGTGGATGATTATCCAAACGTTCTTTGTGGGGTTGCATTAGGGGTGAGCATCGGTCGGGTCGGGTCGGGTCGGGCCGAAAAACCCCCAACCCGATCGGGTTTCGGGTGGACAAAACAGGCCCCGAAACCCGTCCTAAGTAAAGTTCGGGTTTCGGGTTCATCGGGTCGGGTTCACCGGGTTGGGCCTGATCCAAGCCCATTTGTTGTGGTGTAGTGCAGGCCCAAATGTTTTGATGTTTTTTGTATTTGGCATATTTGTGGTTTAGCAGTTTGTTGTGGTATTGCAGCAGGACACGAAGCAGAGTCGGAGGAAGTATTTGGATAGCATTTGAAGCAACTTCTTGATGTTAATAACAGTAGATAGAAACATCAAAATTGCAGGGGTGGGTTTTTCCAAAAAAAAAGGGATAAAAAGATTGGAGAAATTAAAACTTTGTGGAATAGTGGGGGTGTATTGCTAAGTGCACAATTATTTTTAGGAGAAATTAGAAATATATATTTAGGATTTACTAAATAAAAAATTATATTTTTTTTAAAAAGTTCGGGTTTCGGACGGGTTCGGGTTTGGAAAACCCAAACCCAAACCGAACCGTAAGTGAAGTTCGGGTTGATCGGGTTCGGGTAATTCGGGTTTCGGGTTGTCGGGTTTAGTGTTTTTGGGTTAGTTCGGGTTTCGAGTCGGTCGGGTTCTTCGGGTCGGTCGGGTTTGCTCATCCCTAGGTTGCATCCTCAATTTAAGAATGATGTCACGGCCGCTGTGGGCGGAGCTTTAATGAACAAATCTTATGAGGAAGCGGTCGAGTTGATAGAGAATTTGTCGGAACATAGTTATGGCACTCCAAGAGCCGCTACTAGAAAAGTAGCAAGTGTGCAAGAAACAGAAGAGTTGAAGGCCATAAAAGCACAATTGGCTGCATTGACTAATCAATTGAAAGGAGAGGATATTCAACCGAATGCTCAGAATGACATGGGTGGTCAAGACCAATTCACAAATCCTCAAGAATATCAATCGCCGGAACAATTTCAATTCGTTCAGAACCGGAATAATGGGCCGAGGAATGACCCATTCTCTAACACCTATAACGAGGGATGGAAGCGACATCCTAACTTTTCTTGGAGTCAACCTCAACAAGGCCCAGCCAAAGAAACAATGGAACAGCAACAACAGTATGGTAATCATTCTAACTCTTCAAATTCCTTTCAGTCTAACAATGTTTATCGTCCCCCAGGTTACAATCAGAGGAAATATGATGAGGGGAAATATTCAGAAAAGAATCCGGGATTAGAAGACATGATGATGAAATTCATGTCAAAGATGGAAGGCGCAGTGGAAGGATTGGCAGGTACTGTGAACACTGTGAAATCAACCACGGATCAAAATACTGCCTCAATCAGAATGTTAGAGAGACAAGTGGGGCAGATTTCTGAAGCCTTACAGACCCGAGCTCCCGGACAATTTCCGAGCCAACCAGAAAAGAAGGGGAGAAAAGATTGTAAAGCCATCAGTCTGAGGAGTGGCAAACAGCTCACTAGAGATCCTACTAGAGATCCTTCGCCGGAAGGAAACGACACCAAGGTGAGTGATGTTGCACCGGAAGAGATGGTGGAAGAGAAGGTTGATGAAGAGTTGGAGATGGAGAAGCCAGAAAGCGAAAGAAGAGAGGAGAATGTGACTGTTCCCAAGAAAGTGCCTACTAAACCAGTCACACCATCGGTACCATATCCTAGTAGGCTAAAATCCCACAAGGATGATGCAAACTTTGCTAAATTTTTAGAGGTGTTTAAAAAACTGCATATTAACATTCCTATTGCAGATGCCTTAGCACAGATGCCATCCTATGTGAAATTTCTGAAGGATATTCTCTCCAACAAGAGAAAGATTGAGGAGCATGCCACGGTTGCACTTACTGAAGAGTGCAGTGCTATCATTCAACACAAGCTTCCCCCGAAGCTTAAGGATCCAGGGAGTTTTACTATTCCTGTTCATATTGGTCATTCTGAATTTAGTAAAGCATTGTGCGATCTTGGAGCTAGTATTAACTTAATGCCTTTATCTATTTTCAGGAAATTGGGGCTAGGGGAAGTTTAACCAACAAATGTGACATTGCAACTGGCGGATAGATCCATCAAATATCCCTATGGAGTCATAGAATATGTGCTAATCAAAGTTGACAAGTTTTACTTCCCAGTGGACTTCATGGTGTTGGATATGGATGAAGATAAAGAGATCCCGCTCATCCTTGGTCGCCCATTCTTGGCCACGAGAGGGGCGTTGATTGATGTGAAAGGAGGAAAGCTCACGTTGAGAGTGGGAGAAGAAGAAGCCTTGTTCGACGTATTTCGAGCAGCAAAGCATAAAATGCAGTTCAGTGAATGCTAACGGGTAGATATCATGGAATCTCCGATTAGAGAATCATGTGGAGTGCAACTTGGTCAAGATCAATTGGAAAGTGTGATCATGGGTACGATAGATGGTCCGGAGATTGAAAGTGTGATGCAACTAAATGCATTGCCAAGTCATAGAGGCCCAAGAAAACCGAATGTTGAAGATTTGGCTGATCCAATACCTAAATCTCAATCATCATCTCACACTCCTCCTAAGCTCGAGTTAAAACAGTTACCGTCTCATCTCGAATATGCTTATTTGGGGGACAAAGAGACACTCTCGGTCATTATTTCATCCAAGTTGAGGACCGAAGATAAAGAGAAGTTGCTGAGAGTCCTACGTGAGCATCAAAATGCAACCGGATGGAAAATAGCCGATTTAAAAGGCTTGAGTCCAACTTTTTGCACACACCGTATAAATCTTGAAGAAGAACATCGACCGGTAGTCCAACCTTAACGCCGGCTTAATCCCAACATGAAGGAGGTGGTCTGGAAAGAGATCCTAAAGTTATTGGATGCTGGAATCATCTATCCAGTACCTGATAGTCCATGGGTCAGTCCAGTTCAGGTAGTGCCCAAGAAAGGCGGTGTCACAGTAGTCCACAACAATAATAATGAACTTATTCTCTCTCGGACAGTCACGGGATGGAGAGTTTGCATTGATTACAGGAAGCTGAATGATGCCACCCAGAAAGACCATTTTCCATTGCCATTCATTGATCAGATGATAGAGAGACTAGCGGGACACGAGTATTACTGCTTCTTGGACGGGTATTCGGGATACAATCAAATACCGATTGCTCCCGAAGATCAAGACAATACCACGTTTACATGCCCCTATGGGACATTTGCTTATAGGAGGATGTCGTTTGGGTTATGTAACGTTCCTGCAACATTTCAACGATGTATGATGGCGATCTTTTCGGATATGGTAGAACGCACCATGGAGATCTTTATGGACGACTTTTCGGTGTTCGGTCCTTCATATGATTCTTGTTTGTCTCATCTTGAGGTTGTTTTAAAGAGGTGCAAGGAAACTAGCTTGGTTTTGAATTGAGAGAAATGTCACTTTATGGTGATGGAAGGAATAGTGCTTGGACACAAGGTGTCAAACGATGGGATAGAAGTGGATAAGGCTAAGGTGGCAGTGATAGAGAACTTACCGTATCCGAATTCTGTCAAAGGGATTCAAAGCTTTTAGGGACATGCCGGTTTTTACCGGCGGTTTATAAAGGACTTTTCTAAAATCACTAAACCCTTATGTACTTTACTTCTAAAAGACGCCAAATTTGATTTCACTGATGATTGTGTTTTGGCATTTGACAGGTTGAAAAAGGAGTTGATCTCGGCACCTATTCTTACAGCACCTGATTGGAGTCTTCCTTTCATAGTGATATGCGATGCAAGCGACACAACAGTCGGAGCAGTCTTGGGCAAAGGAAAGAAAAGAGAATGCACGTGATTTATTATGCCAGCAAGACCTTAGATGAAGCTCAAGTCAACTATGCCACTACCGAGAAGGAATTGCTAGCAGTGGTCTATGCATGTGAGAAGTTCAGATCGTATCTGGTGGGAGCAAAGGTAATAGTCTACACGGACCATTCAGCCTTAAAGTACCTGATGACCAAAAAGGATGCCAAGCCGAGGCTTGTTAGATGGGTGTTATTACTTCAAGAGTTTGACTTGGAGATCTTAGACAAAGAGGGGACAGAAAACACGGTTGCAGATCACCTTTCGAGACTCGAGGGTAATGAAGAGCAAGAGAAGGACAAAACCTCCATCAATGATACATTCCCAGATGAGCAGCTACTAAAGGTCAGTCATTCCGAACCATGGTATGCAGATTTGGTTAACTTCTTGGTAGGAGGAGTGGTGCCCTACAACCTGAATTCGCACCAAAAGAAGAAATTCCTATCCGACGCAAAGCGATATTATTGGGATGAGCCATACTTATACAAGATGTGTGCTGATGGGATGATTCAGAAGTGTGTACCGGATGAGGAAAAATCCGACATTCTTACTCATTGCCATACACTAGAATATGGGGGCCATTTCAGTACTGATAGGACGGTGGCCAAGGTTTTACAATCCGAATTCTTTTGGCCATCGATGTTTAAGGAAACGAGGGAGTTCATCACCAGATGCGACCGGTGCCAAAGGGTAGGTAATATGACGAAAAAAGATGAAATGCCCATGAAGATCTTCATGGAAGTAGAACTATTTGATGTGTGGGGAATAGACTTCATGGGACCGTTCCCAAACTCGTACGGGAATGAGTACATCTTAGTGGCAGTAGACTATGTCTCGAAATGGGTTGAAGCAATTGCAACGCCATCAAATGACTCCAAGGTGGTGATCAAATTCTTGCGGAAGCATATCTTTGCACGTTTTGGGGTTCCACTAGCCTTAATCAGTGATGGGGGTAGCCATTTTTGCAACCGGTACCTTGACGCAGTTCTCAAGAAGTACTCGGTAAAACATTGAGTAACTACACCCTATCACCCACAAGTAAATGGGTTGGCCGAAGTCTCAAACATAGAGCTGAAACAAATTTTGGAAAAGACGGTGAATTCATCACGGAAGGTGTAGTAACCGTGTCCAAAAAGGAAGGGTTCCAAGTCTTGTGGTGGAATTTAATAAAATGGAAGTTGAGGGGTGTATTTTGTAAATATGGGTCAAGGTGTATATTGGACACAAAACCCTAGAAACATTCCATTTTTGGCTGAATCAGTGTGTGTGACGGCTGTGTTTTGGAGAAAGAGAAGGGAGAAGGGTTTTGGAGCTCTTGTGGATTTTGGAGAAGAAGGAGCTTGGTGCTTGGAAATCTAAAGCCAGGGTGTGTTTGGGATTCGAATTCGCAGCAAGAAATCACCAGGTAAACTCTCATTTAATATCGAATCTGTGGTTTGATTATCAGAATGGTTATTTTGGGGTTTTGGGGTTGAAAGTGGGTTATGAGACCAATTGGGAGAGTTTGGGCCCTGTAGTGTGATTGAGTTGCTAGGATTCCAGGAATTTTTGAGGTTAATGACCTTGGTATTGCTGCTAATCTTCGTTCCGAGAGATTCGAACTATTTAGTTAATTTCAGCTCCAAAAAGGGAGCAGGCCGACGTCCGGAAAACTCCCTGACGTCCGGACACGTTGTTCATATGAATATTTCCGGGTAAGTGTCCGATAATCGGATGTGTGTGTCCGGACAGGAGTTTTCCGGATAGGAGTTGTCCGGATAGGTGTTGATCGGATAGGAGTTGTCCGGATAGGAGACGTCCGGATAGGATGTGTCGTCCGGAGAGCGTGTTGTCCAGAAAAGGGTGTTGTCCGGAGAGGGTGTTGTCCGGAAAAGGGTGTTGTCCGGAGAGTGTATATGTCCAGTTAAGTGATGCAGCCAGCTTATGCGTTTTCATCCTTTCGCTCAGGTAGGTCGTTTGGAAGTGCAGGTTAGAGTAGGAAAGGGACGTAAGCATATCAGGTGAGTTTTTCTAACTAAAGCTTGATGGTACTTGTTCATTTACTTGTACTTGTGTGTTCGCTTAATGAATGTCACATATAAATTACTTATGCATGGTGTGTTGTATATGGGGGGGTGTCCCATATGTTATGGCATGAGGCTTATGGGGGGTGTGGCCCATATGTTATAGTGTGATGCTTATCGGGGGTGTGTCCCATATGTTGTTTGCCAAACTTTACATTGATTTATGTTTCGCAAAGTCTTAAATGATAAATGTGGTGTGATTGTAACTGAGGGACCTCACTAGACCTTGTGGTCTAACCCTCGCATTTTCAAAACTGAACCCTTTTCAGGTAAGCGGGTTAAGGGCAGTTCCTCTAGTGGTAAAGAGAAGGCGTGAGAGCAGGCATGGCTTGGCATTAGTGGACTTCCTTTACATTTTTGTTATTAGAAACTCTCAGTTGTAATTAGGGTTGTTCCGCAAACCCAAAGTTTGAATTTTGATGGTGTGAACCTTGGGCCAAGTTTTGGCGATTTAATATTATATGTCTTGTTTTGGCATGTTAAGAAAGTAGGTTGTTACAGTTGGTATCAGAGCCGTAGTTTAAGGGATTTAGGTGACCGGATGGGCCTAAACTTAAACCGTAGAGTACAACTGAGAATAGGAAGGCCTAGGGAGACCTCACTAGGATGCGTACATAGTAGGGTGGTGAAAACTATCATGTAAGGTAAGTTCGGGATTACACCTGGCCAGTGTAATTGTGAATTTATAGGTACATGACGGGGATCACCCTTGCCTTGTTGTTTTGGGGCGGTTGTTAATCTATATTTTTGTGTAATGTTTCAGTAGTTGAAAATGTCAGAACGAAGTTTGAGGAGTAAGTCTGTGCCGTTTGTGGAAATTGTGCCTTCAGCGAGGGAAATCCGCGTGGAGGAGATTTTGGAGGGTGGATCGGTGGATTCTCCGAGACAACCCGCTACCCGCGAGAGAGGCGGAGGCCGTGGAAGGGGTCGGGGAAGAGCACCCCGACGAGCTGCCACCCAAACTGGGGGAACCGGGATGGTGAATAGAGGTAAGAAAAAGGCGCCGACCGTCCGTCGGGCTAAGAGTGCGGGAGCACCGAAAGTATACAAGCCGACCCAATCTGAGAGTACCACTTCAGAGAGAGGGAGTCCGAGTCCGGACCGCAATCAGGCTTTTGTGACGGAAGAAAAGTTTACTGCTGAAATGAGTAAACTGCAAGAAACATTGCAGGCTTTGCTGAAGCATCGTACTGGGTCGACATCGGAAAGGCGGACTGATAGTGTGAAAGAGTCTGAGACGGAGGCATCCAAGTCTCACCTATAGCTGAGATGGGAAGTCACTCTCACGTGACCCCTTTTGTGGCAGGAGAGTCAAAGTCGGTGAAGGGTTGTACCTTCAAAACCTTTGTGTCTTGCAAGCCTCCATCTTTCAGTGGGGAACGTGACCCAGTTTTGGCTATGAGGTGGGTTCGGGAGATGGAGCTGGCGTTTGACACAAGTAAGTGTGATGAAGGAGATAAGGTGCTGTTTGCCATGTCTATGCTGAAGGCAAATGCTATCTTTTGGTGGGATGTGGAAATAGGAGGTAAAGGCTCGGAAGTGGCAAAGACGACATCGTGGGAAACTTTCACTAGAAGGTTCCAAGCCCAGTTTTGCCCGTTGGCAGCAAGAAAGAGATTGGAAGAGGAGTTTATGGGACTTGAACATGGGTCGATGTCTGTGCAAGAATACACTTCTAAGTTCATTGAAAAGGCATGTTTCGCTGAAGTATATGTACCTACTGAGGAAAGACGAGTTGAAAGGTATGTGTGGGGTCTGAAGAGCAGTATAAGGGAGCTAGTGCAGAACTGTGGCCCCGCGACGTTTCAAGCGGCGGTCGATGTGGCAGAGTTAACTGAGAAGGAAAAGAACCGACAGTTGTCAGAAAGGAGTGTGGATAAGAGGAGGTGGGATGGACCCGTTCGGGATGTGAAGAGATCCAAGACCTCTAGACCCGAGTTGCGAGGGGGGACCGAGGTTCAGCGACAAACCGTGTGGGAAGTGTAACAAAGTGCCCCGTGGAGATTGCTTTGAACCTGATGGTTGTTATAAGTGTGGAAAACTGGGGCACATAGCGCGGGAATGTTCTAGCCCGAGAACGTGTTATCAGTGTGGCTCTCCAGACCATATCAAACCTGATTGCCCGCAGTTGAGGAAGGGATCTTCTGGTGGTTCTGGAGGGGGTCAAGGAGGAAGAGGTGGAGAAAAGAAAGTGGAACCAGGTCGAGTGAGGGCTAGAGCTTTTCACATGTCAGCGGAAGAGGCGGTTGATGAGCCCGACGTGGTATAAGGTACTTTTCTGGTTAATTCGAAGCTTGCTAAAGTGTTGTTTGATTCAGGTGCAAACCGTTCATTTGTATCGCCGATCTTTGCTCGGTGTCTGTCTGTGACGCCTAAGCAGTTAGAGTGTGGTATTGAGGTTGAGATTGCAGATGACATATGTGTAATGGTGCGGGAGGTGTTCGAGGGGTGTAGTATAGAAGTAGAGGGTCATACTTTTCCCTTGCGTTTATACTCAATGGGTATGGGAGAATTTGATGTCGTGGTGGGGATGGATTGGTTGGCTAATAATGATGCTAACATCGTGTACAATAAGAAGATGATTCGTATCGCCTTTCCGGATAAGTCCGAAGTAGTGATCTACGGGGATAGGCGGGAACGTAAGTCCTGCCTTATCACGGTAATGAAGGCGAGGCATTGTTTAGAAAAGGGGTGTTAGGGTTTTCTAGCGTATGTATTAGACGCCAAGAAGGAGAAGAAGGGATTGGAGGACGTCCCTGTGGTGAGTGAGTTTCCGGAGGTATTTCCGGATGACCTGACGGGTTTACCCCCGGATCGCCAGGTCGAGTTTAGAATTGATTTGATGCCCGACGCGGCACCGATAGCGCGTGCGCCGTATCGGTTGGCGCCGGCAGAGATGAAGGAAATGATGACGCAGTTGCAGGAGTTGTTGGATAAGGGGTTCATACGCCCTAGTTCATCACCCTAGGGAGCGCCGGTGCTGTTCGTCAAGAAGAAAGATGGATCGATGCGAATGTGCATTGATTATCGTGAGCTCAACAAGGTAACGATCAAGAATAAGTATCCGCTTCCGAGGATCGATGATTTGTTTGATCAGTTGCAAGGGGCGAAATTCTTCTCGAAGATAGACTTGAGGTCTGGCTATCATCAGTTGAAAGTAAGGGATGAGGATGTGCCGAAGACGGCTTTTCGCACAAGGTACGGACACTATGAATTCCTGGTCATGCCCTTTGGGTTGACTAATGCTCCGGCGGTATTCATGGATCTGATGAATCGGGTGTGCAGTGCGCTGTTAGACAAATGTGTAATTGTGTTCATCGACGACATCCTCATTTATTCCAAATCTAGGAGTGAGCACAAGGAACATCTCCGCTTGGTGCTGGATCTGTTGCGGCGAGAGAAGTTGTTTGAAAAATTCTCTAAGTGTGAGTTTTGGCTCAAAGAAGTTCAATTCTTAGGACACGTGGTGTCGGAAGATGGTGTCAAGGTAGACCCGGCCAAGGTGGAGGCCATTAGAGGGTGGGAAACCCCGAGATCGCCATCCGAGGTGAGGAGTTTTCTTGGGTTAGCAGGCTACTACCGGAAGTTCATTCAGGACTTTTCTCGGATAGCTACGCCGTTGACTGCTTTAACCAAGAAGAATTCTAAGTTTGAATGGACAAAGGCCAGGAGGAAGCATTCAGCAAATTGAAAGACAAGTTGAGTAGTGCTCTGGTTCTATCCTTGCATAATGGAACCGAAGGATTTGTAATCTACAGTGATGCGTCCAGGTTGGGGCTAGGGTGCGTTCTGATGCAAGACGGAAAGGTGATTGCCTATGCGTCCCGTCAGTTGAAAGAGCACGAGAAGAGTTATCCTACGCATGATATGGAGTTAGCGGCGGTGATTTTTGCGCTAAAGATTTGGAGACACTACTTGTACGAGGTCAAGTGTCAGATTTACTCTGATCATAAGAGTCTCCAGCATTTGTTTGATCAAAAGGAGCTGAATATGAGACAGCGTCGTTGGGTGGAGCTGTTGAGTGATTATGATTGCGAGATCCTTTACCATCCAGGTAAAGCGAATGTCATGGCCGACGCCTTGAGTCGGAAAGAAAGGAGAGAAACGACGAAAGTGGTGGCCTTTCGAGTAGATGTGGTTCCTAACCTGCTGGACGAGATCAAGAAGTTTCAAGAGGAAGCTCTAGTGGAAGGAAAATGGAAAGGTGAGAGGATCGTCGGCTATGTGACATCCTTAAAGTGTAGCAAGAGTGGGGTGAAGTGTTTTGAGGACCGGGTGTGGGTTACTAAGTTGGGAGGTTTGCGTGATCGAATTTTATTAGAAGCGCATAAGTCGCTATATTCGGTCCATCCGGGGACGAATAAGATGTACCGAGACCTAAGGCAACTTTATTGGTGGCCGGGGTTGAAGAGAGATGTCGCGTACTTTGTGGAGCGTTGTGTAACCTGTTTGAAGGTCAAGGCAGAGCACCAAAGGCCGTATGGAGAAATGCAGCCTTTAGAGATACCGGTGTGGAAGTGGGACTGTATTACCATGGACTTTGTAACAAAGTTACAAAGGACCCCGAAGGGGCATGATGCCATATGGGTGATAGTTGACCGTCTCACCAAGTCGGCTCACTTTCTACCTATTCGGGAGAGCGACTCGTTGGAGAGGTTGGCCAGATTGTACGTCAATGAGATAGTGACGAGGCATGGAGTGCCGTCGTCCATTGTGTCCGATCGTGATAGTCGCTTCACGTCGTCGTTTTGGAAGAGTCTACAAAGGGAGTTAGGCACGCGGCTTTGTTTGAGCACCGCCTATCACCCTCAGATGGATGGACAAAGCGAGAGGACTATCCAGACCTTGGAGGACATGTTGCGTGCATGTGTGATGGATATCAAGGGTTCGTGGGAATCCCACCTACCGTTGATCGAGTTCTCGTATAACAACAGCTATCACGCCAGTCTTCAAGCGGCTCCGTTTGAAGCGTTGTATGGGCGTAAATGTAGGACGCCGTTGTGTTGGAATGAAGTGGGAGAAAAGCAGTTGGCAGGACCGGAAATTGTGCAACTAACTGCCGATAAGATCAGTGTGATCAGGGAAAGATTGAAGGTGGCTCAGGATCGTCAAAGAGCGTACGCGAATAAAAGAAGAAAACCAATTGAGTTCAGGGAAGGGGATAAAGTGATGCTCAAGGTATCTCCGTGGAAGGGAGTTGTCTGATTTGGAAAAAGGGGGAAGCTAAAGCCGAGGTATGTGGGACCTTTCGCCATCACCAAACGTGTGGGAGAGGTGGCGTACATGTTGGAATTGCCGGAAGCGTTGAGCAGAATTCACTCGACGTTTCATGTGTCAAACCTGAAGAAATGTTTGGCCGAGGCTGATGTGGCTATCCCATTGGAAGATGTCCGTATAGACGAGAAATTGAGGTACGAAGAAGAACCAATAGAGATTGTGGACAGTAAGATTCGGAAAACAAGGAATAAGGAGGTTCGTATGGTTAAAGTCCAGTGGAAATATCATAAAGGAAGAGAGGCTACGTGGGAACTGGAATCGGACATGATGTCCAGGTACCCCCACCTCTTCGAGAATGGAATTCCGGGGACGAAATTCTTTTGAGGAGGGAGTGTTGTAGTAACCGTGTCCAAAAAGGAAGGGTTCCAAGTCTTGTGGTGGAATTTAATAAAATGGAAGTTGAGGGGTGTATTTTGTAAATATGGGTCAAGGTGTATATTGGACAGAAAACCCTAGAAACATTCCATTTTTGGCTGAATCAGTGTGTGTGACGGCTGTGTTTTGGAGAAAGAGAAGGGAGAAGGGTTTTGGAGCTCTTGTGGATTTTGGAGAAGAAGGAGCTTGGTGCTTGGAAATCTAAAGCCAAGGTGTGTTTGGGATTCGAATTCGCAGCAAGAAATCACCAGGTAAACTCTCATTTAATATCGAATCTGTGGTTTGATTATCAGAATGGTTATTTTGGGGTTTGGGGGTTGAAAGTGGGTTATGAGACTAATTGGGAGAGTTTGGGCCCTGTAGTGTGATTGAGTTGCTAGGATTCCAGGAATTTTTGAGGTTAATGACCTTGGTATTGCTGCTAATCTTCGTTTCGAGAGATTCGAACTATTTAGTTAATTTCAGCACCAAAAAGGGAGCAGGCCGACGTCCGGAAAACTCCCTGACGTCCGGACACGTTGTTCATATGAATATTTCCGGGTAAGTGTCCGATAATCGGATGTGTATGTCCGGATAGGTGTTGATCGGATAGGAGTTGTCCGGATAGGAGACGTCCGGATAGGATGTGTCGTCCGGAGAGCGTGTTGTCCGGAAAAGGGTGTTGTCCGGAGAGTGTGTTGTCCGGAAAAGGGTGTTGTCCGGAGAGTGTATATGTCCGGATAAGTGATGCAGCCAGCTTATGCGTTTTCATCCTTTCGCTCAGGTAGGTCGTTTGGAAGTGCAGGTCAGAGTAGGAAAGGGACGTAAGCATATCAGGTGAGTTTTTCTAACTAAAGCTTGATGGTACTTGTTCATTTACTTGTACTTGTGTGTTCGCTTAATGAATGTCGCATATAAATTACTTATGCATGGTGTGCTGTATATGGGGGGTGTGTCCCATACGTTATGGTGTGATGCCTAAGGGGGGGGGGGTGTCCCATATGTTATGGCATGAGGCTTATGGGGGGTGTGGCCCATATGTTATAGTGTGATGCTTATGGGGGGGTGTCCCATATGTTGTTTGCCAAACTTTACATTGATTTATGTTTCGCAAAGTCTTAAATGATAAATGTGGTGTGATTGTAACTGAGGGACCTCACTAGACCTTGTGGTCTAACCCTCGCATTTTCAAAACTGAACCCTTTTCAGGTAAGCAGGTTAAGGGCAGTTCCTCTAGTGGTAAAGAGAAGGCGTGAGAGCAGGCATGGCTTGGCATTAGTGGACTTCCTTTACATTTTTGTTATTAGAAACTCTCAGTTGTAATTAGGGTTGTTCCGCAAACCCAAAGTTTGAATTTTGATGGTGTGAACCTTGGGCCAAGTTTTGGCGATTTAATATTATATGTCTTGTTTTGGTATGTTAAGAAAGTGGGTTGTTACAGAAGGATTGGTCGTTGAAGTTAGATGGTGCTCTTTGGGCATACCGGACGGCATTTAAAACACCTCTGGGAACTACACCGTACCGGCTAGTGTATGGGAAGTCATGCCATTTACCGGTGGAACTCGAGTGTAGAGCATTTTGGGCGATAAAGAAGTTGAACATGGAGTTGGATGCAGCCGACAAAAGGAGATTGTTGCAGCTGAACGAATTAGAGGAAATCCTGCTGGATGCATTTGAAAATGCATCAATCTACAAAGAGCGGACAAAGAGATTCCATGACCAGCGAATCCGTGAGAAGGTACTTGTTCCAGGTATGAGTGTTTTACTATTTAACTCACGATTGTGTTTATTCCCAGGTAAGTTAAAGTCCAGGTGGTCCGGTCCGTTCAAAGTAGTAGAAGTATTTCCATATGGAGCGATGGAATTAGAAGGAACTGACGGGTAGAGATTCAAAGTGAATGGGCAACGAGTCAAACCTTACTTGGTAGGTGAGATCACGAGCATCAGAAGCATATATCTGGACGAGTCGGGAGAGTAAGTGGTTGGAGAAGTCGTGCCACGACAGAAAATACGGCGCTGGGTGGGAGGCAACCCACCGTAGGTAAAGTTTTAATTGTTTGTGTTTTTGTTGGTTTTCTTTTTTATTTTATTCTTTATCTTGTTTGTCGTTTTGTGTTTTTGTGTGTTTTATTTGTGTTTGTGTTAGTTTCGATCCCTGAAGGCAGCCTCGATGATGAAAAAGGCAAGAGAGCAGAGAAAAAAAGAAAAAGTGAAAAACAGTGGTCGGTGCTACCGGCGGCGCTGGTCCAGACGCGCGACCATCCGCGCAGGACACTGGAGTGATTAAAGTCCAGTGCTCGGCGCGTCCCATGGCGCTTTTCCAACCACGCCACCATCTGCGCCACTCCCTGAAGTAATAACATTCCAATGCTCAGCGCGTCCCATGGCGCTTATCCAAATACGCCACCATCCGCGCAAACCACTGTTTGAAAGATGGTCAAGTGCGCTGCGCACCTCACGGCGCGACCCAACCCGCGCTGCCATACGCGCCGACTCCTCTGCAGGTATTTAAGGAAAAATTCGGCCCTCAACCTCATTTTATCAAACCCTAGTATATTTGGCAGCCGTTTTTCTCTCTAAAAATCGTTCCCATCGCCGATTCCAACAAAAGCCATCAAGGTGCTTCAATTCCTACTTCATTCACACTTCAAATCAAGATCAAAATGTATGTTTCTTACCCTAATCTCTCAATTTTGGGGGTTTTTGGCATAAGCACCAGATTTTGCAGGGACGCCGACTGTGATATTGGCAATATTGTACCACCACCACCGCCGCTCGACCGACATACATACAATGCACAGGTTAATGCGGCAAATCGGTTCTACAGGAAAGCGGCCGCTGATAGAGAGAGAGAGAGAGAGAGAGCGCATGCGCATTCCAGCGCGGGTGGATGATATGGATGCGGATGACGATGATGATGTGGACTATAATCCAGCAACTAACATGGTAGGAGTGGAGCTCGGGACCGACATACCAGGACTGGCGAGACAGATGTACCAGATGCAGATAGAGATGCGCCAAGGGTTTGCGGCACTGCAAGGAAGGGGATATGCGAGAAGAGATGGAAACCCAAATGAAGCGAGCACTTCCAATCCCAATGAAGCGGGCCCATCTAATCCACAACCAGCAAGGAACGTGAGAAGGCGTGCACAGGGGGGGTCGAGCCGATGACCGCGTGGTGATTGAATGGTTGGTTAGCTTTTATATTTTGATGCTTAAGTGTTAAACGCTATTTTTATTTTTAATCTTTCATAGTTGGATGACTGTACCTAATCGCATATTTCGTGGTTGTTTTCTATGTGTTGTTATTGGTTCCATTGGGGACAATGTTTGTTTCTGGTTTGGGGTGAATTGTCGAGTCTATCATTTGTTGATCTCAGTGGACTAAGCAATTACCTCGTTATTGTAAAGAGTGAGCGAACCTTTTTAGCATGCCCTAGTGTGAGTTTTCGAAAACACTAATTTTGGGGGGAGAAGCTAGAAGGGATAATATAGCACTAAGGTGGATCTAGGCGACTGCATGCATTAGAGACATTAGTGGAGACCACCCGTGAGTTTGTTGAGCCATACACTTGCTAACTTCGATTCCGAGAGACTATGCATTACTCGATACACTTTTCATTTAGTCTTTTGGTCTTTGTTGTAGCCGATCTCACTATAACTTGCGTCTGTTATCAAAGACATCCATAGGAATAGGAAGTGAAGCTTTTGCCCATCTTAGTAAATAAACCATGTGTGAAGACATCAGGCTTACTGGTTGCTGCTAATCCCATTGCTTTTCATAACTCAAAGCTCCCAAATGAAACCCGTTGTAATCCCCTCAGTTTAGTTAATAAATTGAAAACCCATTTCTCTACCCTAGCCATAAACCAAGTGATTCATTCATCAAGGGGTTTGCTTAGAATGAAAATCCGTGGGTTAAAAAAAACTGAGGGGTCAGTTCAAGGAGTTTGAATGAAGTGTTGTGAAGTACGAGCGAAAGAAGATGGGAGGGTCACCAATTATCATCAAACATCCTTTGAGGATTGTAAATCCATTGACCTCCATCCTTAAGCAGCAACCATGGCCAATTTAAAGATCTGAGTTTAGCATGGAGAGTTTGTAAAGAGAGGCAGAGCAACATTTCTATGTCCTAGTCTTGATAAAGGATTCTTTCTGAGATCAATTTGTGTACAAGTGTGCGTTCTTGTTGTTCATGCATGCTATTGAGAATTCTTTACACCCAACTCCTGAAAGCATGACAACATGTGTGAAACATAGGGCTCGAGTGAAGAGAGAAAATCGTGAGGTAGGGTCAAGGAGAAATCCTCTCTATGCATGTTTAGCCTAGGTACATACTAGTGTGGTGTGGTCCCTGATAGTTCTCTTTCCAAAGTTTTGTTGTCTAGAATTCCATGCTTAGGTCTGCTGATTGGTAGCTCATCTTACAGATAATTCATGGTAATTGTTGAGTTGACTAGAGATCGCTAATGATATTCTCGACAACACGAAATTGCGATTGTTTGGTTTGTGGTTGATGTCTATTTGTGTCGCTATTTTGCTTGGGGACAAGCAACGCTCGGTTTGGGGTTGTTGATAATGCCGTTTTCTGACATTATTTTGATCCCGAAATCGGTCTTTCAATTGTGAGTTTCCAAGTAAAATGGTGAGTTTTAATGGTTTTTTGTGAGAAAGTACAGGATATCATGAATTATTGAAGATAGGAAAGTTTTGAATCGATCAGAGGAAGTTTACGGCATTTCTGGGCCAAAATAGAAGAAATCAAATTTTGTGGTCAACAGTGTTCTGCGCGGCTACCAGCGCTACCCAAGACGCGCCGCCAAACGCGCTACTACCTAATTGCGTAGACTCCAGTGCTTGGCACGATTCCTCGCGCTACTTCACACGCGCCTCCTCTCTGGTCGTTTTTATTCCTTAAGACAACTAGCGTTGAGGTATTCAAGGGAGTTACGTTTTCAGGCTTTCTCTGGGCTATTTTGGGAGATAGAGGCGATTTTTGAAGGCGAGAAGAAGGCTAGAAACATTACGGAACGAGAATCAAAAGGCGAATCGAGTACGTTACATCGGCGGCTTAAGCTTTTTAGGGAGTTCATAGTTTTCATTTCTTTTAGAACAAACATGTTTACTTTCGTTTTAATCTTTTCATTCCTGAGTTTTAAAACCCCCAATATGAACTAATTCGTTCATGTTGGGGGGTTGGCATGAATCATGGTTTGATAATTGTTTAGCTTTGCGATAGATTTGATTGGCTTGGTTTAGATGGATGAAACATTTTGGATTGTTCTTAATGCTTGTAATAGTCCGATCAACTATTATTTGATTTTATAAATCTTTAACCTTTGAGAAAAGTTTTGAGATTTGATTAATCCTTTCTGTCTTGGACGAATTTGAGATAGAAATATGATATTTCGTTCCTTGAGGTGTTTAATCACTAATTGTTCAATTACTATTGTTTAGATCGAGAGATAATACAATGTGTTGAATGATTGTTGCTATGGCTTGATAGAGTATAGTAATGGATTGTGATTATGCTATTCATCCTGAAGTTATTTCAATCATGTCGAATCTGTTTAGCTAATTGATTATTCCCATGAGGAATCCAACCCTCCAACTCTTTCTCTTATTTGAATTAATTAAAGTATTTTAATTCGTGTTTTCCAACAATCAACAACTCAATTTGCATTCGTCTAGTTAATAATCTATATAGTCATTGTGGTACTTAACACCTGGTTCCTTTGGTTCGATACTCGTACTGTCTAAGTACTATTACTTGATTCGACCCGTACACTTGCGGTAGATTTAGGGGAGTGTAAACCCGCCTATCACCTTACACCGAGGAACAAAACCCAATGGGAAAAGTAAAACCTTGGTTGAAGGAAAAAGCACAACATACCAATATTACATATATAGTAGACTCCCCCTGATTCATGCATTAATCAAAGGAGATTTAAAACATTTACATTTTAATACTTTCTACATGTTTCCCAAATATGGTTTTACGCATTGATTTGGTAAACAAACATGTCACATTTTCCTTGCATCTTATTCAGTTCACTTTAATCTTGAGGAGAATTGATTAGATAAAAACTTAAGCGAAATATGCTTTGTGTTATAACCCATGATATATCTTACTTTCATTTCTTCGATACATTATTCATTATTTCCATACATGCAAGTTGTATAGTGGTTAAACTCAAAATTATTAGCTCCTCTTATATGTGTAATGATAGTCTTTAACCATATACATTCTTGAATAGTCTCATGGAGAGTAAGATTGTTTATAATATAAGAAGATAACTATTAAGGGTTTGCTTAGTTTACTTCCAAGCAATCGGCATGTTCCATATGATAATTCCTTATCCAATTTGGGAACAGCCTTTATATGAGTCAAACATATACCTAATATCAACAAATATATACCAAGACAGTGTTTGATGTTTTTCTATAAGAGCTAGTACTTTTGCCGCTCACAATCTAAGTAGGTATTTAAGTTTCATTATCAATCCATTTTTCTCTATAGAGAAATTATAAGCCCACGTCAATGGTGCCAAAAGATTAATTTGAAACCATTCCAATGACGCTGCGTTGGCGCTGAGCTAAATCTAGCTAACAAGTTCAGTGAGAAGTACACTATACGGTCAAGTGTATTATGTTGAGTATAATAATGCACCTATTGTACTTAGGTATAGAATTCCATCTCCCAACACCTCTTCGTTCTCATCCTTTAGACGAAATGGATTTTTCCTTATATCCAACACTTTGACCGATCATGGAAGTGCTAGTTGGATGCGCTTTGTCCATATTAGGTCGCCTGGTCATTTTCTTGACACATGCGGATCGGTGGATCAATATTCCACAAACTCGGTATCGTAGCTCAACTATCTAGACAAAACCAAGTTTTCCCAAGATCTTTTATCTCAAATTCAGATTTCAAGTAGCTTGTGTTTTCTCTTGTTTCATCAAAAGTGTCTATTATGTTTATAACATCGACATATAGAGCTACTATGAAAATCTGGAACTTTTTGTTTCCTAAACAAATACGCAAGGGCACAATTCATCATTCTTATATATCATTTCCCAATCAAGTATTCACTCAGGCGGGTATACCACATCCGCATAGATTGCTTTAATCTATAAAGCAAGTGTTTCAATTTTATTGTAAACGCATTTCATGGTTAGAGTTACTTGATATTGGTATAATGCCATCAAGCACTTTTATATATCTCTGAATTTAGATCCCGATAGAGATATGTAGTTACTACATCGTTGAGTTGCAATTTCCAGTGCTTCGGAAACTACTTGGCTAATTAATTAGCAGAATGTTGTCCATCACGAGAGAGTAAGTCTTATTGTGGTCAATCCAGTGCGTTGTGAGAAACCTTGCGCCAAAGGAGAGCCTTATATATTATGACTTAATTATTCTCATTACGCTTCCCTGACAAATGATTTATCTATGTCCACATGCTTTACACTTGGTCGGTTAGCACTACCGAACCAAATACGTGTTCATTTGTCAAATAATTATCTTGAATTGCTTCTTTTCATTTAGGCCAATTTTCTCTTTGTTGACATTCTTCAACTGAGCATGGTTCGAGGCCATCATGCTCTGTTATCTCATAAGCAACGGTATATGCAAATATATCATAATTGAGTATGTATGATCTGTCCATCGACTTATATTCATTTGAGATTTCGTTGATCTCTGGAATCAATATTAACTTCAGAGCGTCCTCCAGTAATGACTCATAGGTATAGATTTAATCAGAGATAATCTCATGTATTGATGATAAATGGTTGTGCCTTACTTTTCTCTTTCTTTAGATGAGTATCTATCGAGCCAAGTAGCTTCACCCATTTTCTTTTGGGAGCTACGACCTCAACCACATCTCCACCATGTGTGATTGCAACGTACTTCCAGCGACGTTGTGCCCTTGTTTGGGGACTTTTGACCTTGCGAGTATATTTGCAGCTCGTATATGTGATCTTGTCACTTCAAGATAATATTAAACGTATCAGGTATCGAGTCTGATTCGTTTGACTTATGTTGTGAAGTTTTGGGGATCAAAATGAGACACGATTGAAATATTCAATGACGCTTTCTGTGTTTCCCATGGAAAATCCTTTTTCCTATCTCCCCCCAACGACAGAAAGGTTGTCTCATCAAAGTGACAACCCGCAAATCTAGCGGTAAAGAGATCACTCGTCAAGGGTTCTAATTAGCGGATAATTGTTGGGAATTCATATCCACAATTTGATGGATCGTCTTTAAGACCCATTTTGGTACGTTGTGGGGACGTAATTGGCACATATACAACACAACCAAACATACGTAAATGTAAAACATCAGGCTTATATCCAGTTACCAACTGGTACGCATGAGATTGGTTGGCTGGTTGTGGGTCTAAACACGAATAAGTAAAGTTGCATGTAATATTTCATAACCCCATGCAGATGTGGATAAATTGGTGCGCATAACCAATGCCCTAGATACCATCTATATTCTTTTGATGACAACTTTTATCATTCTACAAGACCATTTTATATATACACATGGGGTATAGGAAACTCTACATTAATCTCTATACATATGCAACAATCATCAAATCCTTATGACGTAAATTCTCCAGCATTCTAAGTCATGCAAACTTGATGAGAAAATCAGGGTGGTGAGTCCTTAAACGTATAACTAGTGCTAGGAGTGCAACTTTTCATGTGGACAATAATATTACACGTGTTCATCGTGTCAAAACCAGGACCATAAAGTACTTTAATGGTCCTCATTCTGGATGTTTATGTCCTTAAATATCACCTTGTATTCGTTGTAAGAATGAAATATTTTTATATTATGTCCTTAGCTTTAGGATGGTCTCATTCCTGTCTTGGCTAAGAATCGGGGTATACAAAAGTTCTAGGTATTAGATAAGGCATATTATGATGGTGGTGTTGCTTCTTGTGCAGTAGAAGTCAACAGTTGCAATTTAGTTAATTCTCTTGTTTTGTCTTTCGCTCGAAAGAGAATGTGTCTATGTGTATTTTCCAACACATAGATCACTATGTCATGACCATGGTGTCCCATGTGGTCATGTCGAAACATATATGTGTCATTGTCCCAAAGTTCTTTATTGTTGACAAAATATGATTTAATGACACAGATAATCCATTAATTTGATACATTAATTTCTCTAATGTATGTTGCTTTATTATCATTAGCGTTGATGTTCATATACCCATTTCCATTCTTATAATATGATTTCTCATTGATACGAATATCTTACAAAGGTTCCTATTAATATAGTGTTTTAGTGATTGATCTTGTATCATTAAGCAACAAGTGACAATCCATCGTCTAAGTGTTTGGAGGAATTAAAATAATTAATTCAATGAATAATAATCTATTTCTTAGGATTGTATGAGATGCCACAAAAACAATCAAGTTCTCCTCGATACATTCCTACATGCAACGAAGAACATTGAGAGTTTTGCATTTGTTTATGATGTGTTGATTTACATCTATAATGGTTATAAACTTAGGTGTATATGACGCAAATGCAATTAATTTGATAGTGTAAATATATTCAAATACACTTATACTAAAACAATCTTAGATATGACATAGTTCATTTTTCTACTTGTTCCATTTTCTATTAGGAGTAGTTAGTGCATTTCTTATTTGATTGTCCATTATCACCTGGGGCAGTAGTTGTATATCTGCTTTAGGTATTGAAAATTTATTTTTGACTCTTACCTTGACCCTGACCCTTTTGAGGGTCTCGTCCACGTGATGCATAAATGTGACATGTGTGAAATTGTTTTTAACTCACAACCATTTGGAGTTGCTTCCACCTTTAATGCTTTCACTATTGATCTCGAGAATTTTCTTTGTCCCAGCATATCTGGTGTTGTTATTCGAAAGAGCCTTGTTATGTCTCTCAACCACTTGCAGTAGGTTGATGAATTCGTCTAAATGTTACATGACAACTTATACTGGTTCATTAATATTTACTGATATATGAAAGGTGGAAATAATGTTATGAATCATGTCATCTTATGTGAGTTCCTTGCCCCGAATATTAAGATGCATTTTGAGACACACCACTTCTTTGTTGAAATCAATCACATTCTTGTAATCGAGTGAGTTTCATTACACTATATGATTTGTTTAGGAAATACATGGTAATGAACACTCTCGATTTTCCTTTTCGGGGCGTCCCGCAGTTCTTGGGGGATTCTAGTTAACAGTATTCCCTATGAAGGTTGTGATTGATGCATCGTCTCAAATATCTCAAGACATTTTCTTGTATCTTACAAGGTAATTCTTTCTAGGGTCAATAGGTTTTGATGGTTTTACATATTTGCTTGTGTTCAACCGAACCTATCTTATGGTACTCAAGTTCTTTCGAGTCGAGGATGTCGTAAATAATGGACAATATATGATTTTCTAAAACAATGAATCATTGTTTATAATAATTATATTATGCATGAAATTTCATTATCATAACAATATTGGATTTTTGTATGCTTACATTTGTAGATAATACTTCATCAATATTTCAATTTGCAAATAAAAACCACTCAATCTATTGGATCTCCCGGTAGTAGGGGAATCACATGAATTTCTTAAGTCCATATAAACCTTAGGGCTATTTACATCCGTTTGACAAAATCCAATCGATATCATGTGATTTATTTAATTTGAAGATAACATTGTTAATTATAGAACTTTTGGCATGAGGCCAAAATGAATATGAGTTTGGCATATGAAGCCAACTTAAATGTTTTAAGATCTATTAGTGTTGACATAAAGCCAAATTTACTTTTAACACCTTAATAGTATTTTGAGAGCTTTTAGTAGAAGACCAAAAATTTGGAGGTTGGAGGTGTAACTTCCAAAAATGAATTAAGATTGAAAATAATGAGTAAGAACTCATAATCAAGATAAATATTTGAATACTATTTGAATATTTTCATGATGTTTTTGGAGCTTTTAGCAAAATACTAAAAATTATGGAAGTTGAAAGTGTAACTTCCAAATTTTAATTCTAAAATTATTATTACTAGTTTGTGCACCGCGCGTTGCGCGGTGACAATTGTTCTACTCCCTCCGTCTCAAAATAGTGTCCACTTTAAAAAGTAAATTTTCACGTTCTCATTCTACTCTAAATTATATGATGGAGAAATTTTTAATTAAGGGTAAAATTGTACTTTGGTTAATTAAAAAATGTAATAATTGCACACTCCTAAAACTGTGTACATTTTTTATTGTGGACATATATTTTGGGACGAAATGAGTATTAAAAAGTACATAACTAAATTAAAATAAAACACAATTTGTTAATTGGCGAGTAATAAAATGCAATATAATACAATGGATGTATTATGGGTAAGATGTAAACTATCATAATGTTTCGATATTAAATTTAAACTTATAAAAAGTAGTTAAGCCCACATTCATAAATAGTAGTAAGCATTGTGGTTGGGCTCCCACAACCTATACATATAATCTTTGATCTTTGTTTTTGAAGTAAATATAATCTTTGATCTTAACAAACTTCATTATGAGGATTTGAAACTTTTGTGTAATATTTTTACTACAGATATTTGTTTGTCAAGCCATGTAATAATAAGTGTAATAAACAATACACTAATTGTATATTTATTGTATGGTCAGTTTGACATATGGAAAGTTGTCTTAAAAGCAATCAAGACATGAGGTAGCGAGGAAACAATTATACAATACCAACACTAATTTAATTTTTCTAATATTGGTATCTTAGACGAATGATAAAGTGATTAAAAAAAGTTAAGATGAGAAACGTAATAATGAATTTGAACCCTTGGTCATTTTTAATACCACCTCCATCCCATGAATTGTGCTTCTTAGAGGAATTGATCAGGTGCATCTCATTAGTGTTGATCTTCAATTATGATTGATTTAAGATTGGAGATTCCTTCTTACCTTTCTCACCATAACTTTCATTCCCACTATAACTTTATTACTCACCGAAGTAATTAATATTAATTTTCATAAGTCATATAACTTTTTGTACCTGTCACGGTTTTTAGATTTTATAAACTTTTGATACTTTGTGTTGACCTAAACATACAAACAATTGATTCCCATGACAATATCCATTATTATAAAATTTTACTTGTAAAAGGAAAAGTTAGAGAACTTGGATGAACTAACTATTTATAACTCCTAATTGTCAAACCAAAAATTGCATTGGGTATACCTCATAAAGTTTTATCACCATATGCAAGTAAAAGTTTAATCAATTGTACCCTCGCACAAATTTTCACCATAAAAAATTACAAAAATGGTCTTTGTAATATATAGAGGCACTTGAATAAACTAACAACATAAACGTCAAGAACATAACATCCGACTCTTAAAAATATACACTTGAAATGCACTCGAAGCAACAAACCAGCTTCAGATAATCATATTTTTTTGTTATAGACAATAACCCAAAACAGTCTTATAGATCACATATGATTTACTACTTTTTCCTAATCATATATGATTTGATAGGTGTTCCTAACAAAAATCTCATCAAAACTATAAGGGTATGAATTGTAAATATTAAAAATATTTTTATGTAGTATATATGATATATATTAAAATAAATAAATCAAAAAATATTCAATGTTGAGCTCATTTCGAACGTATCGAAGAGACGAGTACAATGGTGTAACTTGTTAAAATTAAAACGTATTTTTTAACGTATTTTATTTAATAAACGATTATATGTGTTAAATGTGAAATTAAAATTATAAAAGTAAAAGGTATAAAGTAAAGTTAGTAAATAAGTATAGGGGTTGAAAGTGTAAATTTCAAATTATAAATCAATATTGAACGGAAATGTGGCGCGTGAAATGTGGCGCAAGCGGTGGAAACTATTAGTGGTTGAGAATGCTCCTCGCGTTCTCTTAAATAGGTAAGCTCCTCGTTTGAACCCACCTCTAGGCGCATATTCATAAATAGTAGTAAGCATTGTGGTTGGGCTCCCACAACCTATACATATAATCTTTGATCTTTGTTTTTGAAGTAAATATAATCTTTGATCTTAACAAACTTCATTATAAGGATTTGAAACTTTTGTGTAATATTTTTACTACAGATATTTGTTTGTCAAGCCATGTAATAATAAGTGTAATAAACAATAATGATTGATGAGAAACGTAATAATGAATTTGAACCCTTGGTCATTTTTAATACCACCTCCATCCCATGAATTGTGCTTCTTAGAGGAATTGATCAGGTGCATCTCATTAGTGTTGATCTTCAATTATGATTGATTTAAGATTGGAGATTCCTTCTTACCTTTCTCACCATAACTTTCATTCCCACTATAACTTTATTACTCACCGAAGTAATTAATATTAATTTTCATAAGTCATATAACTTTTTGTACCTGTCACGGTTTTTAGATTTTATAAACTTTTGATACTTTGTGTTGAACCTAAACATACAAACAATTGATTCCCATGCCAATATCCATTATTATAAAATTTCACTTGTAAAAGGAAAAGTTAGAGAACTTGGATGAACTAATTATTTATAACTCCTAATTGTCAAACCAAAAATTGCATTGGGTATACCTCATAAAGTTTTATCACCATATGCAAGTAAAAGTTTAATCAATTGTACCCTCGCACAAATTTTCACCATAAAAAATTACAAAAATGGTCTTTGTAATATATAGAGGCACTTGAATAAACTAACAACATAAACGTCAAGAACATAACATCCGACTCTTAAAAATATACACTTGAAATGCACTCGAAGCAACAAACCAGCTTCAGATAATCATATTTTTTTGTTATAGACAATAACCCAAAACAACCATCAATTGGAACATTATTAATTAATCATAAGACGAATGTAAATTACCTGTTCTTCTTGGCTTCCCAGTATCATATATAAACATAAAAGTAGTTGTCAAACAATGAATTAAATGATAATACATGTAAAACCAAGAAACGTTAGCAATAAAAAAATCGATTGTTCCGGTCCTGTAATCATCCAAACTCCTAATTTGTACGCAAGGGGTGAATTCGACTAACTAATAGCTTAAGTTTAGAGATTGTAAGTTTGAGTAACGTTTGCAATCGTCCTTGCAAGCTTGCAAATTTAAGTCGATCAGTTATTATCATTATTTATTTATAAGTCATCAAGCACCAAGTATGAAAAATAGAGAATCTACATGCGTTGATTAACAACTTAATCAATAATCACATAGTATTAAGGATAAATAAATTTGACTGATGGAAGCAAAAAGAAACATATAAATTTTTATGCATTGAAGAACAAAACAAGAGATATAATCAATAAATAAGTAAAACTATATACTAATAGAATTGTTAAATAACTTTTCCCCATCTAGCTAGCCACTCCTTAAGATATATCCTTGGAATTTCAATTCTCATGGGTACATCTATGGCCAAATATAAACATGACCAAATACCACCTTAAGCAATGTTTCTTCAATTGTCTCCTTTTCGTGTACCATTTCACCTTATAATCCATACCTCAACTACACTAAAGAGTCGTTTGTTATAATGCTTATCAGTAAATGGTTATCAATAAGAATCACCACTCTCATTAACCTTATCAGGTAAGATTATTGGTCATCAAATTGCCATCATATACAATAGTCTTACCCAATAAATGATAAACGATTATCGGCAATAGCCGGTCACCTTCACAAAATAAGAATATCGTTCGGGTTTGACGTTACCGCAACGACTCGTTTCTCGGCACAACGGGGTCGAGACCCTGTGGGCCCCGCCATGGGCCTAGAAACGGACGAAGATTTTTTGTTAGTGGCCCAAACCGTGTCGTTTTGTAGATCGAAAAGATGATCTTCACACATTATATTGCCATTTTTCACAACTTTCCCACATTCCCATCCTTTCCCATTTGGCTTACCACATAACACCATATCTTCTTCATCTTCATCCATAAACCTTAAATTATCCTCCTTATTGTATAATTCGTAATCTTTCATTGTATTGTCGACATTCCCATGAACATTACTGTCATCAAGATCAATTTTTATTCGAAACCCAAATCAATAACGCTACAATATCGAAAGTTTGTTCAGCTATTATGAATCAATTGAAGCACACACAGTTGAGGGAAGAAAATCGAACATGTATGAGTTACCCTAGTTAATTATGCAGTTACCTTTCAATAGTTCCAATGGGAATCAACGGAGCTCCAATTTTCAGTAACATCGACGTTGTAATCGGTGTCAAAACCATCAACCTGAAGAACAATGAACCCATTAGAGACGAACCAAAAATATTGATACAGTTTGCGAAGAAAAGCGAAATGAAGAAACGCCATGTGAGAAATCAAGTTATTAAGGTGGAATTGACGACGAAAATGGTGGGATTTTAGGCTTTATGGAGAATGGATGAAAAGAACCCAAAATATATAAAGGGGTTTACAGATGAACCCTAGGTAAAGAATGAAAAACAAAGGAAATAAGTGCGACATTTGGAAATGGGGTTTGAATAAATCAAGAGATCCGATTATTGTATATATACGAAGAAGATAAGATGATGGTGGAAAAGTGATAGATATATTATACCTGGAATGAAAGATTGAAAATGCATAGATATATTATACCTGGAATAAAGGAGATGATGGTGGAAAAGTGATGATATCCCATGGAGATTGGGTAAGGTGCTTGATGACTACAGAGTGTGGACTATGTACTCAATGTTGTGTTGCACTTCATCTACTATTTTCGTGGGGAAACCTTGAGCCACCTTTGAATCGACTTTCTGGAGATCTGTCTAGGAATGAGATTGTGAGTAAGATTAGGTGAGGAGAAGGCAAAAGGTGTAATTTTAACATAAGAGAGAAGAACTATGAGTGAAAGGAATGATGTGGCTGTTGATTTCTTTCAGTTAATCTAACAATCAATGTAAGACAACTATTTTCTTATGCAAATTGAGAAAAGAAGACAGGGATTACAATAACCTGGAGCGGCACCAAGAAATCCATAGGTAAGTTTCATCACCACTGAATGTCGAACCTGAAGCCATTGTTGTTGTAATCGATTGGATTGGATGTGTGCATATGGATCTCTAGTCTGGATGTTTGGAGATCAAGAGGGAGAGGAGAATACGTAGAGATTGAAAACTGATTGAGAATAGGAAACGTACCAGGAGAATCCCAAGGGTTTGGAGATTATCAAATGACCACTATAACCCGCATAATCAAACATACAGTTTATTTCACATGGGCTTTAATGTCTTTAACAAATTAAATCATTATAAAAACCAAAATTTGAGAAAATTTAGAATAGTGATTCCTAATCCCTCAGGAGGCCACGTCATCGGCCATGGATTTTGCTTAAATATATATATATATATATATATAGATTATTAAGATAAACATTTAAATATTAACATAAACAAATAATATCTAAATAAATAAATAAAATTTATTGTAAACTAAATGGATAAACATTTAAACGAATAAGATAAATATTGGGAATTTAATTAAAATACATATTTGTTGACTTTGACTTGCCAAAATACCCATTTTTTTGGAATTTGCTAAAATACCCAAAAATCCCACGGTGGGTCCCACGATCGCGGGATGAGGCCCACGTGTCCCGCGGTTTTGGCCAAAATGTCCCGCGGAGCCCCCCAACTATGTCTGCGGTGACACTTTTGGCCCCTCCCCGTTATTTACAATTTTGGCCCCTCCAGTTTGGGGCAAATTTAAAATTACATTTTTGGTCCCTCTATTTTTTAGGTTATCATTTTATGTGGTTGAGGTTATCATTTTTTGGTTTCCTTTCCATTTTAATGTATTTAATATAGAAATCAATTAAAGAAATGTTTTCCCCATTTTAAGTTATTTAATAGGGAAATTAATTAAAAGATCAATTATTTAATAGGGAAATTAATTAAAAGATCAATTAGGGATCTAACAATTTTTTTTTATAAAAAACACTCATCTTTTTATAAAAAAAAAACACTAACATATTTTTTTATAAAAACACTTTAACATTTTTTTTTGTTAAATTACAACTTCAGACCCTTATTTTACTAAATTACAACGTACATAAGTTATGTTTGATAAATTACACACGTCGATAAAGTAGATAAAATCATGTTATATATCAAAACAAGAGCACTAAACATACAATCAAGGGAAATTAATGTTCAGATCGACGGTATCATATGTTATAGTTCCATGTGGTTCAAGCTCCGACGGGCCCTGTGTGTTACTTAGTTGACTGCTTGTGCGTCTACTCCTTGGCACGGTTGAAGGGGCGGGAGTAGGACACTCTCCACGAGTATGTCCTACGCATTGGCACCGGGTACATTTTCGTTGTATCGGGCCTTCACCACGTGATGGACGTCGATCGTTCTTTTTTGGTCTCCCGACTCTGTTCTTATAGTTTAACGGTGGATAGCATGGCGGAAGGGGGTCGGCTGGATACACCCATGCTTCAGCGGGTCCAGCTGGATTTATTACATCTACGTATGTTTCCCGATAAGTTTCGGACGTGAAGAAACTTACCGCCAAGTCGTTGCAATCTCTACGTCCCATATGTCTTGCCGCAGCGATGGCATGACCGCACGGTAACCCAGATTTTTGCCATTGCAAACATGAACAAACATGGTCAGTCATATTGACAGTCGCGTGAAGTTGGTTATCCAGAACCTCGTACCTCCCATACCCGATTTTTCTTACCTTTCATGTCGACGCGTGACGCGCCCTGAAGAGAACTATCTCCTCCGCCCCTGGTGTGAGTCTATTTTGCAGCTCAGCTCCTTTCGGCGTCGAAGTTGGTACCACTCTTGTTGAAAGCTCCGAAAGTAGTCCATAAGAGTAACAATCGGACATCTACGCGCAAAACGGGATAGTGCATTCACCGACTCTGCACTATTGGAGGTCAGAATGTCATACCGTTGTGTAGAAAAATGGGTCGCGGACCACCTCTCCGGTCCAACATCGTCCATAACTTTGGCTGCGCTCGGGGCACTAACTCGTAGAAGATTCATGTACCGGTAAAATTCTCGAGCTGTATATGCTCTGCATGCCTTCCAGTAGACATCCTTGTAGGTGGTAATACGTTTGTCCTTGGTTTTGGCGTTCATCTCCAAATGTCGACAACATAAGGCGTGAGGGGCGTTTGGGTACATGGCAGAGATTGCGGCGCTTATGGATGGAGCCCTGTCGGACATAAACACCAACCCTTGCGGGTCTCCGATAGCTTGTCTCAACATGGACAGAAATCAAGTCCAGTTGTCCCCGGTTTCGGACTTGCCTACTCCGAAAGCTACTGGAACGATGGAGTTATCCCCGTCCATGGCAACCGCCAGGAACATCAAACCCAAGTAAGGGCCCTTTAAATGGGCAGCGTCTATTACCAGGACACGACGCAGATTTGCCAGAAATGTGTGGATTGATAGGCGGGTTCACACCCCCCTAAATCTTACCAGCAAGTGTACGGGTCGAAGTCAAGTAATAGTACTAGAAAGTACGAGTATCGAACACAGGGAACTAGGAACTAAGTATCACAATGACTACAATTGCTATTAACTGAACGATTGATATTTTGAGTTGTGGTTTATAACTAATTAATTGCAAACAAACTAAATCAAACACGGAACAGTAAACAACTTAAGAAACTTTGATAGAGAAAACAGTTGAGGGTTGGAAATCCAATGGTTCTCACATATAAACATATGACTCAAAACAATTACCAGTCGTTCTCTTTAATGAATACCCAATCTTTAGATCACCGTTGTTCTTTCTCAAGCAACGACGGCTTTTATTTTAAAAGCATGGTTCTTTCTCAAGCAACCACGGTTTTATCTTGAAAACACAAGTTTTATCTCTCGATCTCAACCTATGTAATTCAAAACACATTAAGCTCAAGATTGTAATGGGACTAAGGCTTACTCGGTATATCTCTATCCCCTTTCTCACCTTAGGCATACAATTTTCTAGTTCTAGTTGACAATTAATTCTCTCGAACTTAATTGAAAACAACACAACAATTGAAAGCTAGCTAAACTCACAAAAGCATTAAAAACCAAATCACATGCTTCATTAAATAAGAAAATTGATAAAAGTTCAAATCACATGTTCATATACTATAAACTAAATTCATTCCAACCCCCAACATCTAGAAATTAGTTCATGTTGGTGGTGGATTCAAACACAAAGAAAGAAGATGGAAAAACGTGTGCAAACATAATGAATATGGAAACGATGAATGTAATGGTGACTCCCTTCTCGTGTGCTCGTATCTACTTTACGTGTTGAATGTGACTCCAATCGATCCTCTATCGTGAAGCCCCGAAAAACCTCTGAAAATCGCCCCTTAACTGCTCCCGTTCGTCGTGTGAGAGTTGTGTCGAGAATGACCTAAAATCTGGAAAAACACCAAAGTATAATGCTGGAACAGAGGGTTACACGGCTTGTCCCGCGGTTTGCAAACCGCGTGGAAAGCCGCGCGCTTTTCTGATGTGGTTTGGGTCAGCTTCGGGTCCTGGTTCGGGCGCGGGTCTTGGGCTTGGATCTCGGGCTTCCGTTGGGCTTCGTTTTGGCTCTTTTTGGGCTCTTTTTTTATCTTCTTTTCTCGATGATTACTGCCTTTTAAATAACCTGCACATTTCACTAAATAAAGCGTAAAATCTCACCTTTTTGCTAGAACACAAGCCAATCTTATTGGATTGAGGACCGAAAATAACGCCAAAAAGTGGCGTTATCAACAACCCCAAACCGAGCGTTGCTTGTCCCCAAGAAAATTAGCGATAAAATAGAATAAAAGCACACATCAGTGAAATATAATAATTGCACAACTCTCAATCAGTACCACGTAATGCACTGGTGATTTCCCATGCCCGTGAACGCCTATCTCACTCTCGCCTCATTCTTATTCTGTTTGATCTATGACCTTCCATTGTGAGTTGAACTCGTGACTGTTCTTGATTACATCAAGGTTGTACTAGGTCCAAACATACTAGGGAAAACATTTCGCCTCGACCCTACCTCACAGGATACTCTTATTTCGCTCGAACCTAGGTTATCGCACATGTTGTCATGTATAGGAAGTTATGTACAAGAATACTCAAATATTACATGAGAACTCTAATGAAAGACGCACAAATATCCAAAAAGTTGATCTCAGTAAGGAATCAAGTAGCAAGACAAGGAATATCAGTAAAGGTGGTCGCATACTCTAATCACGTTTTCCAGAAGATCATCCAGGTCTTTACAAGGGTTATAATGGGGCTAGGGTTATGGTTAAGAAACGAAGGGGAAAAACGGTTCAAAGATCCTTGGTGTGTCAAACTTTAGCAATTCTGAACTTTCTAACTTTATTTCTATCATTTAGCCCTCTTTGTCACTGCTGGAGTCGCTTTGACTCTCTTATTTTCTGCTGTAGATAATATCTAAACTAACTGTTTTGTTTTTTTTAGTTGGGACTTCATTGGTCCTCTTTATTTGATTGGGGCTGCATTGGCCCTCTTTTCTATTTATTTTCATGACTGGCCTGTGTTCTTTCTTTTCTTCTCTGTCTATCGCAGTTCATTACCGCCTCTGTTTGACACACTTTCGGATAAGGGTTAGCTAAGGCTTTTGGCTAGGGTTTAATGGTGGGTTTAGAAACGAATAAGGTGAGTGTTTGGCTGCAAAAATGGGTTATGGGTACACACATAATGGGTCGAAAGGGGCGATAGCTAAAAATGGGTTAAGCATACACACAATGCCTGGAATCATCTCTTGAGGTCCACACGATCTGGTCTACTATACCCTTACCCAATATCCCGATGGTTGTCTTTGCTAATCAATGCAATAATATAGCGAGATCACTCTATATTCACGACAAGGAACTCGAAAAGTGTATATGAATTAAGTGTTTAAATCCCTCGAAATGAAAAACGTCTTTTAGGCTCAAAGCTCGCTATTGGGTGGTCTCCACTAATGTACCTAGTCATGTCCTTTCCCGGTCCTTCCCTAATGGTCACGTCACTATCACAAGATTCTTCCCACAATGGTCGGTCTCAATCGTTCAAAACAAAAAAAAATTAGCTAATGTGATCTAGACACTCAGAAGTGTAGGAAATCTACGTGCATAACGTGGGCCCGATTGGGCAACCCCAAACCTTACCTACACATTGTCCCCAATGTGCAAGTGTCGGTGTAGGCGATACCAAATGAGACAAGTATCGTTGTGCAGTTATGGCAGTTATCAGACAGGCAAGACACAATATTAACAAGAAAAAACAAAGAGCTAGCCTAAACATTTTCAATATGGGCACCCCCAAACCTAGGCCGTGGCCTAGGTTTGTCAAAACAAACGCCAACCCCAAACCTCGGTGAAACCGAGGTTTGCATAGGATTAAAATTGAGTGTGTTGATGTTTGAAAAAGTGAGGCACCCCAAACCTAAGTGAAACTTAGGTTTGTTGCATCTCGTTTACTACTAAGAAGCCAAACATCATACATCACTCGTTAAACAGACAAAGTTAGAGCGTACATGTTTGCCCAGATGGAGGAAATTTTTGTAAGATTCGAGCGCCAATCAGAGACATCAGGGAAAAGGGAGAGAGAGACTGCACAAACAAAAGGCACCAAACCAAAAAGCGAAATAAAGAAAGAAACGAAACACACAAAGCAAGAAGGGAAAAACCTAACAGAGGGTCCCACGACTTGCAAGTCGCGCAGAAAGTCGCGTATGTCTCTGTTCACTTTTTTCATTTTTCGATTTTTTTTGAATAAAAACACTCACAAACATAGCTAGAACAAGAAAACGCAAACCTCGGTGGGTTGCCTCCCACCCAACGTCGTAGTTAAAGTCGTGGCACGACTGTGTGGCTCTCAACTTGGTTCGGTCTCCGCGGAATCGAATCGCCCACACTTGCGGTTCTTCGCGGATTCTTCCACATCTGGCTCTCCTAGACCAGCTCCGTCTCTACGCCTTCCACTCTCGAACATCTTGAACACTACTTTCTCGCCTCCAACTCTCAATGTCATCTCTCCTTCCTCCATATCTATCAGCACTCTACTCATGGCTAGAAAGGATCTTCCTAATATCAGCGGAACCTTTTCGTCTTCATCCATATCCAGCACCACAAAGTCTACCGGGAAGTAGAACTTATCAACCTTGATCAGTACGTCTTCTTATCACTCCATATGGATATATGAGCGATCTATCCGCGAGTTGAAGTGTCATGTACGTCGGCTTCACTTCTCCCAAGCCAAGTTTCCTGAAAACAGATAAAGGCATTAGATTAATACTAGCTCCTAAATCGCATAATACCTTATCAAAGTTAAAATTCCCAATTTGAATAGGGATTGAAAAACTCCATGGATCCTTAAGCTTCGGGGGAAGCTTGTTCTGGATGATCGCGCTGCACTCCTCAGTAAGTGCAATGGTAGCTTGGTGTTCGATTGCACTCTTCTTGGATAAGATCTCTTTCATGAACTTCATGTATGAGGGCATTTGTGCCAACGCATCTGCAAAAGGGATGTTAATATGTAACTTTTTAAATACATCAAGAAATTTAGAAAAATTAACATCATCCTTATTCGTTTTAAGTCTGTTCGGATAAGGCACTCTTGGAGTTTCCGAATTGACTGGTGGTTGCTCTTGCTTCTTCTTTTCACTCTTCGAGTTCTCTTCAATCACAATCTCTTCATCAGCTTCCAACTCATCCATGTCCACAATCTCAACCTCTTTAGGATCGGTTTCCTTTGATGACGGTTCTTGTGTAGGATCCTTGGTCAGCTCCTTGCCACTTCTTAGGTAGATGGCATTACATTCTTCTCGGTTCTTCCTTTCAGTCATGCTCGGGAATGTTCCGGGAGCTCGGTTTTGTAGGGCTTCAGAAATTTTCCCCACTTGCCTTTCAAGGAGCTTTATGGATGCCGTGTTCTGATCAGTCGCCGCTTTGACCGTGTTAACCGTGCTCGCTAGCTCTCCAACCGTGCCATCCATCTTTGCAATGAACTTCATCATCATATCCTCCAGCCCCGGTTTCTTCTCCATAGATGGTCCCTCATTGAAATTCCTTTGGTTAAAACCTGGAGGACGATAAACATTGTTAGTATTGGAAGAATTAGAAAAGTTAGAAAAATTACCTTGCTGTTGTTGACCGGGTTGACTCCAAGAGAAGTTCGGGTGCTTCTTCCACCCCTCATTATAGGTATTCGAGAAAGGATCATTCCTCGGTTGGTTGTTCCGGTTCTGTAAGAACTGAACTTGCTCAGGTTCTTGTGGACTTCCTCCTTTCAGGTGGTTCGTGATCGCAGCTAATTGAGCTTTTATTTCTTTCAGCTCATCCGATTCTTGAACACTTGCAACTCTTCTAATAGCTGATCGTGGAGTAGAAAAACTATGTTCGGCTAGGTTCTCGATCAGCTCGCATGCTTCCTCATAAGACTTCTCCATTAGGGCTCCACCCGCTGCAGCTGTGATGTCATTTTTGAACTGCGGGTGAAGTCCACTGAAGAACGTTTGAATGATGACCCAACCTTGCAGTCCATGATGAGGGCACTTCTTGATCATGTCTTTGTATCTCTCCCACGCTTCATACAAGGTCTCTTGATCCTATTGCGCGAAATGAGTAATGTCAGCCATTAATTGAGCGGTTCTTCCTGGTGGGAAGAATTTCTGGAGGAATGCGGCTTTCATGTCTGCCCATGTAGTGATCAGATCCGCTGGCAAACTCTCTATCCAAATTTCAGCTCTACCCTTTAGGGAGAAACTAAATAACCTCAGTTTGATCGCATTTTCCTCCATCCCATTAATCTTGAATGTATTGCAAATCCACTCAAACGCGCGAAGATGTGCATGGGGATCTTCAGTTGGCGCTCCCCCGAACTGATTCTGCTGTACCATCACAATGGTACTCGGCTTGATCTCAAAAAAGTTCGCCCCACTTGTGGGCGGTTGGACGCCTATCCGTGCGGCTGCCACATTAGGATTGGCAAACGACCGCATAGGACGTCTTTCCGGAGGTAATTCGTCACCCATCTTCAGTTGCCTTTGGCTTTAGATTCCTTGAGTAATCGATGGGCGGTTCTTTCGATTTCTGGATTGATCGGTTCGAGTTTCTCCCCTCGGGTTTTCCTTGGCATAAACCAATTAGTACCTGAAACGAGAAACAAACAAAATTAGCAACCCAAAAACTGAAAGTGATGGAACAAAGCAATAAAAAAAAAACTTGAAAGCTAGCTAAACTCACACAACACAAATAATTCTCCCCTTTCTCACCTTAGGCATGCAATTTTCTAGTTCTAGTTGACAATTAATTCTCTCGAACTTAATTGAAAACAACACAACAATTGAAAGCTAGCTAAACTCACAAAATCATTAAAAACCAAATCACATGCTTCATTAAATAAAAAAATTGATAAAAGTTCAAATCACATGTTCATATACTATAAACTAAATTCATTCCAACCCCCAACATCTAGAAATTAGTTCATGTTGTGGTGGATTCAAACACAAAGAAAGAAGATGGAAAAACGTGTGCAAACATAATGAATATGGAAACGATGAATGTAATGGTGACTCCCTTCTCGTGTGCTCGTATCTACTTTACGTGTTGAACGTGACTCCAATCGATCCTCTAGCGTGGCTCCAAAAGCCCCGAAAAACCTCTGAAAATCGCCCCTTAACAGCTCCCGTTCGTCGTGTGAGAGCTGTGTCGAGAATGACCTAAAATCCAGAAAAACGCCAAAGTATAATGTTGGAACAGAGGGTTACGCGGCTTGTCCCGCAGTTTACAAACCACGTGGAAAGCCGCACGCTTTTCTGATGTGGTTTGGGTCAGCTTCGGGTCCTGGTTCGGGCGCGGGTCTTGGGCTTGGATCTCGGGATTCCGTTGGGCTTCGTTTTGGCTCTTTTTGGGCTCTTTTTATCTTCTTTTCTCGATGATTACTGCCTTTTAAATAACCTGCACATTTCACTAAATAAAGCGTAAAATCTCGCCTTTTTGCTAGCACACAAGCCAATCTCATTGGATTGAGGACCGAAAATAACGCCAAAAAGTGGCGTTATCACGAATCTACAATAACGTAGGTGGTTTCTGTTAATGCCAAAAATCGCACCAAATGGACAACTTAAGGTCGGTGTGGACTTAATCAACTAAAGAAAGGACCTTTTGACGAGACGTGCGACGAGGGAAAAATAAATAAGACAAAGGATTTGATGACGCAGGAAAAACCTCAAAGCGAGGAAAAAACCTGCGGACGACAGTGGGTGTCGTCGCTATACTATGATCGCCAATCAGGGGCGACGTCCTTGGTACTGGCGTCGGTCGTACGATGATTACAATACAAATGAAGGAAATGCTTCGAAATGTAAAGTACAAGTGTTTGAATGTAAAAACAAGTGTTTGTCGTGTGCGAATACAAAGTGTGAACTGTTAGTAGAAGGCTATTGTCGTGCGTCGAGAATGATGACTTGAGCTTTTCCTCGAGTGTTCTTGAGTTCGCTGTAGAGTTCTGGCTTTCAGTACTTGATTTCTAGAGTTAGAGTGCTCTTCTTTGATTTTAGGTGCCTTTTCTCTGTTGTTCGATGGTATTCGTTGTTGTGCTCTCAAATGTTCACTTGTTCTCCCTTGAAGTGAAGACTTAGCTTGATATTTATAGTCTTCGCGTCATTAATTAGCTCCATTAATGCTTTGATCAACGGCTACAACGGCTGGAAACGGTTTGTAACGGTTGTCGGAGTGAATGTGCATGATGGTCTTCGTCTGTTATGGCTATCGATCATTGATGGTTGTGTCGGTTATATCCGTTGCTCCTTTAATGGCTTTGACTCCTGCATTAAACACTTAACAAACGTAACAGTCATGGCTAACGTTAGCTTTGGTCGAGGTATAGTGATCTTACGAGATGGTCGTGCGGAACGGGCGACGCTATGGTCGAGCGTCATGAGGGACGTACGACTATCTTTTACGGGAGACGACAGATGTCTTCTGGGTTCTTGTCGAGACTTTATCTTAATACAAGATTTGGGTCATAACATGCGTCTTACCTGTTTTGGTCGTGGTCATACGACATGATTTTTTGCCCAAACAGTTTGCCCCCAAAATTTGAAAATTGAATGTCAAATTTAAGTTTTAAATTTTTCTACTCGTGACCTGGGTTGAGGGACTTACCTGGTTGTCGTGGAACTGGACCGGTTCGCTTTTAACTGAACGAGAAGTTGAAAAGTTGAACGAGTCATGATGTCATTCTGACGCACGATGATGCTTACCAGCTGTCGAAGACAGGTGTCGAAGTTTCGGATAGGTATAGACGCGTGTTGATCATCAGCAGACTCGACTTGTTGCAATTTCCTGCATAAATAGAGATCACAATGGGTTGTTTTCTTTAGAGAAAAATTTTTCTGTTTCTGATGAGGCCCTTTCTCTAGAATCTCGACTTCGTTCAAATCTTGTGTGGTCGGAGATCTATCAAGGGTTGCGATACCCGAATTGTTGTCGATGTTGGTTACGATGAACACGATGTCTGTGTATTCTATGCATCTGGCGACGATGTCTTCTACCACGTCAACCCTTTCGTCAGCCGACAGGGGCGAGGGTGTAAGGATGGGAGAGAACGAGGAGGAACTTATGGTGATCAGCTTTGTGTTGTCGCCATTCCTCTCGTTTGACTACGTCCTCGTCGGGATGAAGTCACTTCCGCATCTGGGGAAACATCAGCCCTTAGTTTCCGAGGAGTGTTTTCAAAGGATCTCTGTTGAAGAGATAGGGTTGTGTTTTGCCGAACTGGCGTTCCTTGTAAGTTTTTCTTTCAAAACTTGTGTCATCGATGTTCTTTCGCTGAGCATTTAATATGTTTCTTTTGTAATTTGCAGATGTTTCGGTCTCCTGCCATAAAATATGTGAAGGCAGAGGAAATGTTGGAGTGGAGGTCGACCGTCGAGAGGAATATATTCCTTCCTCCAACCTTAACATTAATCTTAAGAGCCACATTCTCAGAATGTCAAGGCGTAAGGAGTTGGAAGACAACTCCTAATATACTCGTTTGATCCTTGCATCAGTTCTCCGGGATTGGCAGGGCTTCGAATGTCGAGACTGTTGAGCAGAGCTTGCGATCGATATGCTTCTGTAGTTCTAGGGTAGATTTTTGTGTTTTCAAACTAGGCTTTTCATGCTCGACCATTGGTGGTTGGTATGTAACGACTTTAGATTTTGTCTCTACTCATCCGACTATCGGTCGTTCATATGTAATCTTTTAATGAAGTTCCTTATTTTGCTAAACTCGTGTTTTCAATTACATATGTCGTGGATAAATGATCATAAAATTCGTTAAGTACGAAACAAACGAAGGATCGTGCGACTTAGGCATTCATTGCAATGTAACGGTTGAAACATGAATCACATATTTGGACTGCAATAATAAGCATAGATATATATCATTGATGTGTTAGGACATTCAAAGTTTTTCTGAGTTCCAGAAACTTAGATCGAGGGATCGTTCAGACCTTACATGTAACTATATCGTATAACGAAATTCTAGAATATATGCCCCTGTGGTAAAACAATTAAGTCACACACTTAGATACTCATGTCATGCGTACCTGCGATAAAGTTTGTTAGAGGTTGGACGTCGGACCACCAACGACCTTACTGTGTTTACTGTTGTGTGTGAAAAAACTTTATATGAGAGGAAGGCGATTCTAAAAGAAATATTTTTTCAGATGCGTCGCGTTCCAACTTCGCGGGATTTCTTGATTGTCGAGGGTCTGAAGTCGATAGGCTCCTTTACCAACGACTTCGGAGATGCGGTAGGGACATTCCCACTTGGTAGTAAGCTTACATGCGTTGAGCTCCTGGGTATTTGGGAATACTCGACGGAGGACGTAATCGCCTTCTTGAAAGACTTTAACTTTGACGTGTTTATTGAAATGTCGTTCGACCGCCTGCTTCTGCGACGCCATCCTGATCAAGGCGGATTCTCTGAGCTCTTCGAGGGCGTCGAGGTCATAACTTAAATCAACCAAGTTATGGTCGACGGAAGTATGCCTCGAGGTCGGGAGATGAGCTTCGATTGGTAGGACGGCTTCACAACCGTAGATGAGAGAGAATGGGGTTTGTCCTGTGGACGTGCGCGGCGTCGTGCGATTTGCCCACAGGACAGAAGGGAGTTCTTCGACCCACCTTCCCTTTGCAGCTTTTAATCGTTTCTTTATCGAGGCTACAATAGTCTTGTTACTCGACTCAGCGAGTCCATTGGCCTGGGGATATCTGGGAGTCGAGGTTGTCAGTTTGATGCTTCTATCTTCACAGAACTGTTGGGTCCTATTACTTATGAATTGGGATCCATTGTCGCAGACAATTTCGGACAGAATCCCAAACCTGCATATGATGTTAGCCTGGATAAAAGAGATAACTTCTTTATCCCTAATTTGGGAGAAGGCAGCCGCTTTGACCCATTTGGAAAAGTAGTCCGTAAGTACGAGGAGAAACACTTTTTGCCCCGGAGCAGGCGGTAGCTTGCCGACGATATCCATTCCCCATCTCATGAAGGGCAATGGGATAAGTGTCGAGTGCAAAGGTTCTGAGGGTTTATGAGACATACCTGAGTGTCGTTGACAGGGGTCGCAACTCTGGACGTACTTGATGGCGTCTTGTTGCAGTGTTGGCCAAAAATATCCTTGTCGGGATATACGATTAGCTAAACTACGACCTCCTGAATGATTACCGCATTCGCCGTCGTGCATCTCTTGGAGGATTTTCTGGACTTGATTTTTGCTGATGACACACCTTAAATTTAAGCCCGTCGATGATCGCCGATAAATCCTATTTTCGATCATGACGTACTTAGATGCTTTGGATCTGATTTTTCGAGCCTCCATTTTGTCTTCGGGGAGTTGGTCGTGCACGAGGAAATTTCGAATATCGCGTGACCAATCATTTTCCTCGTCTTCGATCTGGATGACGTCTGTGTTTCCAATGGACGGAGTTTTCAGGTGAATCATAGGAATAACATCAAATATTGGTTCCATTAAAGCGGACCCAAGGTTTGCCAATGCGTCGGCCTGAGTGTTCTGGTCTCGCGGAATCTGTTCAATAGAAAAAGATCTAAATTTTTCAGAAATTTCTTTTGCCACGCTTAGATATGCTGTCATTTTGGAATCCTTGGCTGCGAATTCTCCATTGATCTGATTTACTACCAGCAGGGAGTCGCTATTGACATGCAACGCGGTTGCCCCCGAGTCGTAGGCCATATTCATTCCTACGATCAGGGCTTCGTACTCAGCTTCATTGTTGGTGGTTTTGAATGAATACACCATCTTGCCCCCTTGTGGCGACTTTAAGACGACGCCTAGCCCCGAGCCTCTGGTGTTGGATGACCCATCGACGTGTAAGATCCAAGGTGCGTCGTCGTGAGTCGCCACAATCAATATCTCGGATTATGCTTCTTTTTCTAGCTCTGGACTGAAATCAGCGATAAAGTCTGCTAACGCTTGCGATTTGATTGCGGTTCTGGGTTTGAATTCGATGTCGTAACTACTGAGATATATGCTCCACTTTGCCAATCGTCCTGTCAACTCGGGTTTTCTTAAGACGGACTTAAGAGGGAAATTAGTCACGACGGTAATAGGATGCGATTCAAAGTAATGACGTAATTTTTTAGCAGCAGTGACTAGCGATAAAAGCAATTTTTCCATAGAGGAATACCTGGTTTCCGCGTCTAAGAGGGATTTACTTACATAATAAATCGGCAATTGCTGTTTTTCATCTTCGCGTGTCAGAACGGCACTTACGGCATTTGGACTAACAACCAAATATAGCTGTAAGACCTCATGATCATATGGTTTTGACAATAAAGGAGGCGACGTCATATACTTTTTCAGATTTTGCAATGCTCGCTCATGATCGTCGGTCCAGTCGAAACCTCTGTTTTTCCTGAGAACGTTATAAAATAAGTGACATTTGTCGGAGGATCGAGAGATAAACCTGTTTAGTGCCGCTACTCGACCAGTGAGTTTCTGGACTTCTTTGAAATTTCGAGGAGACTTGATCTCGATGATGGCTTTGATCTGGTCGGGATTAGCCTCAATGCCCCGACGGGTGACCATGTAACCTAAGAACTTTCCAGCGCTGACGCCGAAGGAGCATTTAGTTGGATTGAGCTTCATGTTATATTTCCGAAGGATATCGAACGATTGCCTAAGGTGATCGATATGGTCGATCGCTTGTTTTGACTTTACCAACATGTCGTCGATATATACTTCCGCTGTGTCGCCAAGATGATCTTTAAACATCTTGTTTACCAGTCGCTGATAAGTAGACCCTGCATTTTTTAATCTGAAAGGCATAACTTTGTAACAATAAATACCTCGGTCTGTCATGAAAGCAGTTTTCTCTTGGTCCTTGTCGTGCATTAGAATTTGGTTATATCCAGAATAGGCGTCCATGAATGTAAATAACTCGTGTCCCGCGGTTGCGCTGACCATGGCATCAATATGAGGTAATGGAAATGGATCCTTTGGGCAGGCTTTATTGAGATCTGTGAAGTCGATACAGACTCTCCATTTTCCATTCTTCTTAGCTACTACCACAACGTTAGCGAGCCAATCGGGATATTTTACTTCTCGAATCTTTCCTGTCTTGAGGAGATTGTCGACTTCGTCGTTAATTACCTTATTTCTTTCTGGAGCGAACTTGCGGCGCTTTTGCTTTACGGGTTTGAATGACGGGTCGACATTAAATTTATGGGAAATGACGTCGGGATCGATGCCAACCATATCTTCATGCGCCCAGGCGAAGCAATCGGCATACTCCTGTAAAAAAAGATATGAGTTTACCTTTAATGTTGGGATCAAGGGATGAACCTACGAGGATTTTTTGATCGGACTTGATTTGATCCAGAACGACTTCCTCCAGATGATATTCGTCGACTGTTGTTGGGGGTTCTGGCGCATTTTTTAGACCCACCATCTGTTTCATGTTCTCCTTATCTGCCATTTTTCTGTAATCGAATACAGAGGAACTCCAAGAAACCGTTAGTAAAGTGCACGTTCGTCGAGGATTTTCTCTAGATGAAGTCCCACGGATGGCGCCAAACTGTTAATGCCAAAAATCGCACCAAAGGGACAACTTAAGGTCGATGTGGACTTAATCAACTAAAGAAAGGACCTTATGACGAGACGTGCGACGGGGGAAAAATAAATAAGACAAAGGATTTGATGACGCAGGAAAAACCTCAAAGCGAGGAAAAAACCTGTGGATGACAGTGGGTGTCGTCGCTATACTATGATCGCCAATCAGGGGCGACGTCCTTGGTACTGGCGTTGGTCGTACGATGATTACAATACAAATGAAGGAAATGCTTCGAAATGTAAAGTACAAGTGTTTGAATGTAAAAACAAGTGTTTGTCGTGTGCGAATACAAAGTGTGAATTGTTAGTCGAAGGCTATTGTCGTGCGTCGAGAACGATGACTTGAGCTTTTCCTCGAGTGTTCTTGAGTTCGCTGTAGAGTTCTAGCTTTCAGTACTTGATTTCTAGAGTTAGAGTGCTCTTCTTTGATTTTAGGTGCATTTTCTCTGTTGTTCGATGGTATTCGTTGTTGTGCTCTCAAATGTTCACTTGTTCTCCCTTGAAGTGAAGACTTAGCTTGATATTTATAGTCTTCGCGTCATTAATTAGCTCCATTAATGCTTTGATTAACGGCTACAACGGCTGGAAACGGTTTGTAACGGTTGTCGGAGTGAATGTCCATGATGGTCTTCGTCCGTTATGGCTATCGATCATTGATGGTTGCGTCAGTTATATCCGTTGCTCCTTTAATGGCTTTGACTCCTGCATTAAACACTTAACAAACATAACAGTCATGGCTAACGTTAGCTTTGGTCGAGGTATAGTGATCTTACGAGATGGTCGTGCGGAACGGGCGACGCTATGGTCGAGCGTCATGAGGGACGTACGACTATCTTTTACGGGAGACGACGGATGTCTTCTGGGTTCTTGTCGAGACTTTATCTTAATACAAGATTTTGGTCATAACATGCGTCTTACCTGTTTTGGTCGCGGTCGTACGACATGATTTTTTGCCCAAACAGTTTCCCTTTGTAAATGTTATAGTTTATAATGTGTAAACATATGACGTGTTAAAATACGTACCGCGGTATATTCTCACCAATAGCAGTGCCCTGCATCGCGCACGCCAAGCTTGGTGGTAACCAATCGTGATGCCGAACTGCTGGTGTACATCGTCCATGATGTCCTTTGGACGCAATGACCTGCTAGCATCAAGAAATTTTCCTTTCAGTATCGCACGCAAAGTCCTTTTGGTGGCTTGTTTGTGGTTGGGATTCAGTCGCGTCCTCGAACAAGTGTGTACGTCGTGCAACTCTCTAATAAGTAACGCCCCTCCTTTCTCTCCCGCGGGGCTCGCGTACATCCTCCAATTACAATTTTCTCTCGCACATTCAACTATGTATCTGACTTTGTCGGATCTCGGCGTGTAACTTTCGAAACCCTCTTCCATGAACTTAAGTCCGACCTGACTTGCCAAGTGATCATTCGAATCAAATATCTGACCTACTTCTAACCTTAAACTGCGATTATAAGGTGCATGTTCGTAGGTTTGTGTATGGGTATTCTGGTCTGGAAGAATAGGGGGCATATCAAAATAGTCATTTAACTGACTAAATGATTTATTACTAGGGGTATATTCTTCGTCCTCATCACTATCGGTATCTGATCTGTCTATATCAGCATTACCCATTTTGAAAACATAGGTTTCGTCATCAGCAACTCCAGCACAGCGTACTTCTTGTGGTTGTTGTTGTTGCGTCTCTGGAACATAATCAGGATAACAGTCGTTAAGACCATATGCATGATCCAAATGAACTGTTGGCCGTAGGACGCCTGAAATTGAGAATCAGGCTGCTCCATTTAGAGGGCTTCGTCATCAGCGTCGTCATCAGCGTCGTCGTCACCTTCGTCATCATCTTCGTTGCACACCGAGGATTCGGCATACACATAAAGTAATGGAGGTCTTTCTGATTCGGCTACAAAGTGCATAAAACCAGAGATATCCCCATCGTTGGATAACTCCACAAATGACCCATCATCATTCTTGAACACTAACATGCAAATAGCCGAATGGTCGATTTCACATTTTTGCATGGCGTATGCAACAAACTTCTGATAAGACAAGTTTACTGGCAATTTTACACCATGCTTAGTCTTATAAGCAAAATTCCACTCATTGTTTTCTTCCACCCATTCACCATCGTAACAGAAATATAGCCTAGCTTTTGCAACAGATGAACTCATTTTTTCAGTGGTATCTCAAAAACAAAATACTGAAGAAAGAAAGCAAGAAAGAAGGATGGAATGGGTGTGAGTTATGGATTGCATTCTACTGATATTTATGGATGAAATCTCATTGAGGAAGATGAATTGCAACCACAAATTGGTTTTCCAAGTACAATGATTCAACATTGATGAAACAAGCCAGTGAAGTTCAACCACAATTTGGTCTTCCAAGTACAGTAATTGTGGAAAAAAACAGTAAAAACATGCAAAATTTCATGCAAAAAGGACCAAAATTGTAACTTTTTTTGGCTGATCGCGGGGCTATCGCGGGATGCTGTAGCGGGGAGGGGCCAAAAATGTTTCACCACGGGCATAGTTGGGGGGCTCCGCGGGACGTTTTGGCCAAAACTGCGGGACACGTGGGCCTCATCCCGCGTATCGCGGGACCACCGCGGGATTTTTGGGTATTTTAGCAAATTACGAAAAAAATGGTATTTTAGCAAATTCCAAAAGATGAGTATTTTAGCAAGTCAAAGTCAACAAATGGGTATTTTAATTAAATTCCCATAAATATTTCAAATTAATCATCTAAATATGCAAGAGTAATAAATATGCTTGGGGGAATTAGTACCGCGGGGTAAGCATGCCAAACGAATAAGATCAATATTTAATAAATAAATTAAGAGAGTAATAAATAAACAAACGATTTTTTTTCTTTCTTAAGTTAGAAACAAAATAATAATTTTATGGTTTTATCAAAAAAAGGGTTATATTCTCTTTACACCTCCAATATCCTAGCAGCTCATGGTATCTCATTCAAGCTTAATGGCAGGGATTCTAAAAGTAAAGACAAAATGTCACCAAAATCACTAGTCAAAAGAAAATCTAATTCTATTTATCTCTCAAATTTATGTTTAACTCACAACTGGAAGCCGATTAATGCAAGCACTATATATACTAGGGTTCGGTATCGCGCATTGCGTGGTAGTGATAAATTGTTTAAAAAATATTGAAGTAAAATGGACCGATGATCATATATATATATATATATATATATATATATATATATATATCAAAATAATAAGAATCAATATTACACTTGATATGAAGTTGCTGATAATTCTTAGTTGTTTCTTTTGATATATATAATTAAATAATAGTAAGAAGTTGTACATCATCAAACTTTGTAATTGACTCAAAATGATAAATGATGTGAGTGAGACTATTGATTATAATAATAAGGTGTATAATTAGTATTGTTTTGTCATAACTCGTAATATATCGATTTATCTCTAACATATATTCCCATAAAATAATTATATGCACCATGCAACCATATATAATATTGCTACCTAGTTTTGTTTAATTGTGGGACATTTTGGTAAATTGCTTACGTCTGTTATAATGTACTCGTTGCAACTTCGGCAAAAAATTCTCCAATAAGTCCTTGTTCCCAACCTATTGTTGGACGAAAGAGTAACAAAAGTCGTCAATATTGTGACCATTTCGAGTATATGCCTGATTGAATTGTTATTTTTTCCCTGTTTGCGTTTTTTTAGACTATTTATTCATAGCTTGTTTCTTGATAGAGAATCTTGAAAAAAGAGGTTTTAGTCATATTATGTAAATGAAACATATTATATCAATTTTAATTTCATTTTTATACATAGTTTGATTTCAATTTAAATTAAAAAATGCAATTGAAATAATTATATTGCAACACCCCAAACCCCAAAGCAGTAGGCTAGCCCGATAACTTCAAGTCCAACTTAAAACCATGGTGGAAGTTATTGGTAGCCCACAACTTGAGGCTTATAAGGAGCTCACCTATCCCATTTTCTATCCATGTGGGATGAGTTGTTACAAACTCCCCCACTTAAACTCCTGACGTCCTCGTCAGGCGTGTCCAAGATCTTCCTCCTTGTAATCGACGATGTGGGATTCGCCTAAGATGTTACAAACACCCCCCCCCCCCCTCGAGGACTCATCATTCCCGATGAGGTTTGCCCCACCATCCCGATTGTACAAGGATCGGCTCTGATACCATTTGTAACACTCCAAACCCCAAAGCAATAGGCTAGCCCGATAACTTCAAGTCCAACTTAAAACCATGGTGGAAGTTATTGGTAGCCCACAACTTGAGGCTTATAAGGAGCTCACCTATCCCATTTTCTATCCATGTGGGATGAGTTGTTACATATATATTGATGATTGTAATAAGTTGTTTTTTTCTAATTTTGTGTATTTGGTTATTCTGATTTAGTTTATATATATATATATATATATATATATATATATATATATTGTTTTTTATACATATTGCTATATTGATAATAATAAGTTTTGGTTTTGATATTATAATTTTAACTATATATATATATATATAGGGGTGGTATCTGGTACAAACCAAATAGATTGTACAAACTGTACAAACCCATCTCCACCAATCACGTAACTTCTTTTTTTATATCCATAAGGGTATTTTAGGGCTTTTAGCATATTTTTAAATTTATTTTTTTAAATATATTATTTTACCCTTTGTAACTGTTAGATGAAAAACTAAATTTATCGTCCGGCACCGACGACCGGAAAATATAGATTCATGAAGCCAAATTATATATTCATGAAGCCAAAATATAGATTCATGAAGCCAAATTATATATTCATGAAGCCAGATTACAGATTCATGTAGCCAAATTGAGTTTGTAGGGTTTGTACAATCCATTTGGTTTGTATTTGATACCCATCCTATATATATATTGATTCATATTAATCTTTTATTTTATGTATTAATTTTAGTAGTGATATTAAATGCAATAAGTATTGATTTAATTAGTGAAATTAAATATAATAAGTGTATTGTTTATTAATGAGAGAGTTAGTAATAAGTATTTGATTATATATTAAATTTATTAAATGATATTAAATGTAATAAGTATTTCATTTATTAAAGAAGGGTTAATAATTAGTATTTAATTATTAACATATTAGTTTAAGCACGTGATTTACTCGCGGGACATATCCAAAAACTTTTAGGACTATATCTTGAAATATCCTTCCATCACTTTATTTAGTTAATTACAAATCTAAATGATAGTAACCTATAACCTTGAGCCTTTTACGGATCCGTCACTTCTAATTTACTTTTATTAGTTTTTTTTTCCTTACAAACCTACATGTCACTTCCATCACTTCTAATTTACTTTTATTAGATTTTTTTACTTACAAAACTACATGAGAGTTTCTTTAACTTGTTTTACTTTTCAATATGAAACCAAAGTGAGTGTAACCATTCAAAATCTTAAATTTTGGGTTTTGTTGATTGAATATTTAATATGAGTTTTTATTTTCTTTAATCAAATGATGCATTGTGTCCATGTTTATATCCATGTTTTTTAGGAATGTTACTTGTTATTTTTTGTAAACCACAGGGACCAAGTATAAATCTAACTCTTTATTTAAAAGGATGAGAAAAGTGAATGGACTAAATTGCCATCTCTTAACTTCATTTTATCTAACGGTGTTAATAAGAGGGACCTTATGTGTTATAAAAATTGAATGTAGAGGGACCTTGTTAGTTAAAAATTTCTTCGAAGGACCTTAGTCATTAACTTTTGTAAACCACAAGGACCAAATATGCATTTAACTCTTAATTATATATTGATTCTAATTTTATTCATATATAATGGTTCTAATGTCATTTATATTTATATATGTATTGATTACTTTATATATTAACTCAAATTTTAGATATTTAGTTTTATTTGAAAATAATACATATCAATATATATATATATATATTGTAGTAAAGAAAAAGATAAAACTCGTGTGGCATGTCATTTAAATATATTGTTTTCAAATAATATATATAAAGAGCGTTATGTAAATAATATAACTGACAATGATCATAAGGTATTATATTGATATTAATATTCAATTATTTATTTATATTAATTATAACATTTTATTATTAAAAATACACATATTGTTATATTCAATTATCATTTAAATAGAAGTATACAATTGATCGTAATTTCATTCATATAATGGGTTTTTAAATATGTTGATTATATAAATTCCTTGAATGTTATGTGAAAAAAATAGAAGAATTTGAAATAAATTAAATAAACAAATTTATGTGTAAAAAAAGAAGATGAATAGTTTAAACCTTTTGCTAATAACTACATCAAAAAATGCAAAATTTAAGGGGGGAAAAGAAGAAATTTAGGATTGAGATTCCTAGAAAATGTCATCTCATGTGGTTTTTCTTATAAAATTACAAATTGAAAATTAAAAAACTACATAGACATTACAGAATGAGAAGGAAAATCCACAACAAAAACCAATGTAACAAAAAAAAATTGAACGACAAGTTAACGCACACACACATTCCCGGGGTATCCGGGCTCCTACTTAAGGGTGCCACCCGACTAATCCCCGTCGACCCAGCCGACCCAAAGGAACGACCCGACCGGTCAGGTATAAGGGCCCTATGGACCACCCAACCGGCCCCGGACCCGGCCCAAAGTCTGGATATCGCCTCATGCTCACCGCGGGGTTCGAACCCTGGTAGTTAGGCCTTCCAGCACTAACCCCCCAGGGATGTTACCTTGCCACTGGGCTACACATGATTTGATACCAATGTAACAATTGTAAATAAATTTAATGAAAAACCAAAAACTTATTTAGCAACAATGTGTAAAACATACAAAACATCTCATTGGTTTTTCTTATAAAATTACAAATTGAAAATTAAGAAACTATGTAGACATAAAAGAATGAGAAAAAAATTCCACAACAAAAACCAAGGTAACAATTATAAATAAATCGAATGAAAAACCAAAAACTTATTTAACAACAATATGTAGAACACACAAAACATTAAAAAATATATGGAATTTTTTTATAGAAAAAAACAATGATATTGATAGGGAAGACACACACACACGTACACATATCAACACTATATAACTCACATAAATCATTACCTGGAAGTTTTATGGAGGATGGACAACAATATCGACGAAAAGTAAATTCTATAAAGAGGAAACAACAAACAAACATACAAACCTAATACAACATGGTATATAACATAAAAATTGGTAATCCATGGAGCATTAGGTTGTAGTTTATATATAATTTTGTTGTAGGATCGAGGCATCGATTAAGGGTTTATCTTAGGGATGGTTTTGGAAGTAATTAGGTGGTTTAACACCATTCTTATGTGGTTTAACATGTGTTCGGTTTGATTAAAAGTGAGTTTAGGACATATAGTGATTTTCCGAAGCTTGGGTGAGTTCCCTTAATACCTTTTGTACATATGAATTGGTGTCGGGTTGCACAATAGGATTAGTGTACATTTGGATTGTGAATATTCCTTGGGAGTTTACTTATACCGTGTGCCTTGAATTTGTTTCTTGTGCACACGGGAATTACATCTACTAGGGCCATGGGGAGTCTGTTTGGGCCCCGATCGCGGACATCACAGAGGGGTGATGGGTGGCTATGCGATGTGTTGGACTGTTTAACTGGTTTTGATGGGCCTTATAGTGAAGAGAAAGAATTCACTAGATCTCATGATCTAACCCTCGCTTTCTTTTCAATACTAAAATCATTTTCAGGTAAGAGTGTACTTTTGGGGTTTCGTCCGAAGAGAAAGTGAAGAGACAATGTAACAACCCATTCCAAAACAAGACATATAATATTAAATCGCCAAAACTTGGCCCAAAGTTCACACCAACAAAATTCAAAACTTTGGGTTCGCGGAACAACCCTAATTACAACTGAGAGTTTCTAATAACAAAAATGTAAAGGAAGTCCACTAATGCCAAGCCATGCTCGTTCTCACGCCTTCTCTTTACCACTAGAGGCACTGCCCTTAACCTGCTTACCTGAAAAAGGGTTTCAGTTTTGAAAATGCGAGGGTTAGACCACAAGGTCTAGTGAGATCCCTCAGTTACAATCACACCACGTTTATCATTTAAAACTTTGCGAAACATAAATCAATGTAAAGTTTGGAAAATAACATATGGGTCACACCCCCCATAAAACATCACACTATGACATATGGGACACACCCCCCATAAACGTCATACCATCACATATGGGTCATACCCCCCATAGGTATCACATCAGATCGTATGGGACACACCCCCCATATAGCTCATATCATGCATAAGTAACATATATGCACATACATTAAGTAAACACACTCGTACAAGTAAATAAACAAGTACCATCAAGCTTTGGCTAGAAAAACTCACCTGATATGCTTACGCCCTTTTCTTACTCTGACCCGCACTTCCAAACGACCTACCTGATCGAAAGGATGAAAACGCATAAGCCGACTGCATCACTTATCCGGACAAAAACCCCTTTTCCGGACAACACATCCTATCCGGACGTCTCCTATCCGGACAACTCCCCATCCGGACAACACCCCACCCGGACATCACCTCATCCGGACACTCACAAGCTTACAGGACACCTACCCGGACTCCTTCATCTGGACAACGTGTCTGGACGTCCAGAGGGTTTTCCGGACGTCGGCCTGCTCCCTTTTTATAGCTGAAATTAACTAAATAGTTCGAAATACTCGAAAAGAAGATTAGCAGTAATACCAAAGTCATTATCCTCAAAAGTTCTTGAGATCCTATCAAATCAATCACACTACAGGGCCCAAACTCTCCCATTTAGTCTCATATCCCACTTTCAACACCAAAACCCCAAAATGACTATTCTGATAATCAAACCACAGATTCGAGATTAACAAGAGAGTTTACCTGGTGATTTCTTGCTGCAAATTCGAATCCCAAACACACTCTGGCTTTAGATTTCCAAGCACCAAGCTCCTTCTTCTCCAAAAACCACAAGAGCTCCAAAAAACCCTTCTCCCTTCTCTTTCTCCAAAACACAGCCGACACACACACTCTAATTCAGCAAAAATGGAATGTTTCTAGGGTTTTGTGCCCATTATATACCTTGTCTCATATTTACAAAATACTACCCTCAACTTCCATTTTATTAAATTCCCACCACAAGACTTTAAACTCTTCCACTTTGGACACGGTTACTACAACACTCCCCCCTCAAAAGAATTCCGTCCCCGGAATTCCATTCTCGAAAAGATGAGGGTACCTGGACATCATTTCCGATTCCACCTCCCACGTAGCCTCCCTCCCTTTATGGTATCTCCACTGAACCTTTACTAGACGAACCTCTTTATTTCTCGTCTTCTGGACCTTACTGTCCACGATCTCTATTGGTTCCTCCACGAACGTCAATTTCTCGTCAATACTGACATCTTCCAACGGAATGGCCACATCGGGCTCGGCCAAACATTTCTTCAAGTTCGACACATGAAACGTCGAATGAATTCTGCTTAACTCCTCCGGCAACTCCAACCTGTATGCCACCTCACCCACTCGCTTGGTGATGGCGAAAGGTCTAACGTATCTTGGTTTTAGTTTCCCCCTTTTTCCAAATCGGACTACTCCCTTCCACGGTGATACTTTGAGCATCACTTTATCCCCCACCGCGAATTCAATTGGTTTTCTTCTCTTATTCGCGTACGCTCTTTGACGATCCTGAGCCACTTTCAATCTTTCCCTGATCACATTGATCTTATCGGCAGTTAACTGCACGATTTCCGGTCCTGCCAACTGCTTCTCTCCCACTTCATTCCAACACAACGTCATCCTACACTTACGCCCATACAACGCTTCAAACGGAGCCGCTTGAAGACTTGCGTGATAGCTGTTGTTATACGAGAACTCGATCAACGGTAGGTGGGATTCCCACGAACCCTTGAAATCTATCACACAAGCACGCAACATGTCCTCCAAGGTCTGGATTGTCCTCTCGCTTTGCCCATCCGTCTGGGGGTGATAGGCGGTGCTCAAACAAAGCCGCGTGCCTAACTCCCTTTGCAGACTCCTCCAAAACGACGACGTGAAACGACTATCACGATCGGAGATAATGGACGATGGCACTCCATGCCTCGTTACTATCTCATTGACATACAATATGGCCAACCTCTCCAACGAGTCGCTCTCCCGAATAGGTAGAAAGTGAGCCGACTTGGTGAGACGGTCAACTATCACCCATATAGCATCATGACCCTTCGGGGTCCTTGGTAACTTTGTTACAAAGTCCATGGTAACACAGTCCCACTTCTACACGGGTATCTCTAAGAGCTGCATTTCTCCATACGGCCTTTGGTGCTCAGCCTTGACCTTCAAACAGGTTACACAACGCTCCACAAAGTAAGCGACATCCTTCTTCAATCCCGGCCACCAATACAGTTGCCTCAGGTCTCGATACATCTTATTAGTACCTGTGTGAACAGAATATCGCGATTTATGCGCTTCTTCTAAGATTCGTTCACGCAGATCTCCCAACTTAGGAACCCATACTCGGTTTTCAAAACACTTCACCCCACTCGCATCACACCCTAAGGATGTCACATAGCAGACAATCCTCTCACTTTTCCACTTCTCCTCTACTAGAGCTTCCTCTTGAAACTTCCTGATCTCGTCCAGCAGGTTAGGAACCACATCTACTCGAAAGGCCACCACTTTCGTTGTTTCTCTCCTTTCTTTCCGACTCAAGGCGTCGGCCACGACGTTCGCTTTACCTGGATGGTAAAGGATCTCGCAATCATAATCACTCAACAACTCCACCCAACGACGCTGTCTCATATTCAGCTCTTTTTGATCAAACAAATGCTGGAGACTCTTATGATCAGAGTAAATCTGACACTTAACCCCGTACAGGTAGTGTCTCCAAATCTTTAACGCAAAAACCACCGCCGCCAACTCCATATCATGCGTAGGATAATTCTTCTCGTGCTCTTTCAACTGACGGGACGCATAGGCAATCACCTTTCTGTCTTGCATCAGAACGCACCCTAGCCCCAACTTAGACGCAACACTGTAGATTACAAATCCTTCGGTTCCATTTGGCAAGGATAGAACCGGAGCACTACTCAACTTGTCTTTCAATTTGCTGAAAGCTTCCTCCTGGGCCTTTGTCCATTCAAACTTAGAATTCTTCTTGGTTAAAGCAGTCAACGGCGTAGCTATCCGAGAAAAGTCCTGAATGAACTTCCGGTAGTAGCCTGCTAACCCAAGAAAACTTCTCACCTCGGATGGCGATCTCGGGGTTTCCCACTCTCTAATCGCCTCCACCTTGGCCGGGTCTACCTTGACACCATATTCCGACACCACGTGTCCTAAGAATTGAACTTCTTTGAGCCAAAACTCGCACTTAGATAATTTTGCAAACAACTTCTCGCCGCAACAGATCTAGTACCAGGCGAAGATGTTCCTCGTGCTCACTCCGAGATTTGGAATAAATGAGGATGTCGTCGATGAACACAATCACGCACTTGTCTAATAGGGCGCTGCACACTCGATTCATCAGATCCATGAATACCGCCGGAGCATTAGTCAACCCAAAGAGCATGACTAAGAACTCGTAATGCCCGTACCTCGTACGAAAAGCCGTCTTCGGCATATCCTCTTCCCTTACTTTCAACTGATGATAGCCAGATCTCAGGTCTATCTTCGAGAAGAATTCCGCCCCTTGCAACTGATCAAACAAATCGTCGATCCTCGGAAGCGGATACTTATTCTTGATCATTACCTTGTTGAGCTCGCGATAATCAATGCACATTCGCATCGATCCGTCTTTCTTCTTGACAAACAGTACCGGCGCTCCCCAGGGTGACGAACTAGGGCGTATGAACCCCTTATCCAACAACTCTTGCAACTGAGTCATCATCTCCTTCATCTCTGCCGGTGCCAACCGATACAGCGCACGCGCTATCGGTGTCGCGTCGGGCATCAAATCAATTCTAAACTCGACCTGTCGATCAAGGGGTAAACCCGTCAAGTCATCCGGAAATACCTCCGGAAACTCACTCACCACCGGTACGTCTTCTAAACCTTTCTTCTCCTTTTTAGCGTCTAACACATATGCTAGAAAACCCTGACACCCCTTTTCTAAACAATGCCTCACCTTCATCACCGTGATGAGGCAGGACTTACGTTCACGCCTATCCCCATAGATCACTACCTCGGACTTATCCGACAATGCGATACGAATCATCTTCTTATTGCACACAATGCTAGCATCATTACTAGCCAACCAATCCATCCCCACCACAACATCAAACTCTCCCATACCCATCGGGTATAGGCGTAAGGGAAAAGTATGACCCTCTACCTCCATACTACACCCCTCATACACCTCCTTCACCAAGACGCAACTATCGTCTGCAATTTCAACCTCAAAACCACACTCTAACCTTCTAGGCATCACAGACAGACACTGAGCAAAGATCGGCGATACAAACGAACGGTTTGCACCCGAATCAAACAACACTTTAGCAAGCTTCGAATTAACGAGAAATGTACCTGATACCACGTCAAGCTCATCAACCGCCTCTTCTGCTGACATGTGAAAAGCTCTAGCCCTCACTCGGCCTGGTTCCACTTTCTTTTCTCCACCTCTTCCTCCTTGACCCCCTCCAGACCCCCCAGAATATCCCTTCCTCAACTGTGGGCAATCAGGTTTGATATGATCTGGAGAGCCACACTGATAACACGTTCTCGGGCTAGAACATTCTCGGGCCATGTGCCCCAGTTTTCCACACTTATAACAACCATCAGGTTCAAAGCAATCTCCACGGTGCACTTTATTACACTTCCCACACGGTCTATCACTGAACCTCGGTCCCCCCCGCAGCTCGGGTCTAGAGGTCTTAGATCTCTTCACATCCCGCATGGGTCCATCCCACTTCCTCTTATCCACACTCCTCTCTGACATCTGTCGGTTCTTTTCCTTCTCAGTTAACTCTGCCACATCGACCGCCGCTTGAAACGTCGTGGGGCCACGGTTCTGCACTAGCTCTCTTATACTGCTCTTCAGTCCCCACACATACCTTTCAACTCGTCTTTCCTCAGTAGGTACATATACTTCAGCGAAGCGTGCCTTTTCAATGAACTTAGAAGTGTATTCTTGCACAGACATCGACCCCTGCTCAAGTCCCATAAACTCTTCTTCCAATCTCTTTCTTGCCGCCAATGGGCAAAACTGGGCTTGGAACCTTCTAGTGAAAGTTTCCCACGATGTCGTCTTTGCCACTTCCGAACCTTTACCTCCTGTTTCCACATCCCACCAAAAGATAGCATTTGCCTTCAGCATTGACATGGCAAACAGCGCCTTATCTCCTTCAGCACACTTACTTGTGTCAAATGCCAGCTCCATCTCCCGAACCCACCTCATTGCCAAAATCGGGTCACGTTCCCCACTGAAAGATGGAGGCTTGCAAGACATAAAGGTTTTGAAGGTACAGCCCTTTACCGACTTTGACTCTCCTGCCACAATTGGGGTCACCTGAGAATGACTTCCCACCTCAGTTGTAGGTAATTTGGATGCCTCAGTCTTAGTCTCTTTCACACTTTCAGTTTGCCCTTCCGATGTCGACCCAGTACGATGCTTCAGCAATGCCTGCAAGGTTTCTTGCAGTTTACCCATTTCAGCAGTAAACTTTTCTTCCGTCACAAAAGCCTGGTTGCGGTCCAGACTCGGACTCTCTTTCTCTAAAGCGGTACTCTCAGATTGGGTCGGCTTGCGTACCTTCGGTGCTCCCGCACTCTTAGCCCGACGGACGGTCGGCGCCTTTTTCTTACCTCTGGTCACCATCCCGTTATCCCCAGTCTGGGTGGCAGCTCGTCGGGGTACTCTTCCCCGACCCCTTCCACGGCCTCCGTCTCTCCCGCGGGTAGCCGGTTGTCTTGGTGAACCCACCGATCCATCCTCCAAAATCTCCTCCACACGGATTTCCCTCGCCGGCACAGTTTCCACAAACGGCACAGACTTACTCCTCAAACTTCGTTCTGACATTTTCAACTACTGTAACATTACACAAAATATAGATTAACAACCGCCCCAAAAGTAACAAGGCAAGAGTGATCCCCGTCATGTACCTATAAATTCACAATTACACTGGCCAGGTGTAATCCCGAACTTACCTTACATGATAGTTCTCACCACCCTATTATGTACGCATCCCAGTGAGGTCTCCCTAGGCCTTCCTATTTTCTCAGTTGTACTCTACAGTTTAAGTTTAGGCCCATCCGGTCACCTAAATCCCTTAAACTACGGCTCTGATACCAATTGTAACAACCCATTCCAAAACAAGACATATAATATTAAATCGCCAAAACTTGGCCCAAAGTTCACACCAACAAAATTCAATACTTTGGGTTCGCGGAACAACCCTAATTACAACTGAGAGTTTCTAATAACAAAAATGTAAAGGAAGTCCACTAATGCCAAGCCATGCCCGTTCTCACGCCTTCTCTTTACCACTAGAGGCACTGCCCTTAACCTGCTTACCTGAAAAAGGGTTTCAGTTTTGAAAATGCGAGGGTTAGACCACAAGGTCTAGTGAGATCCCTCAGTTACAATCACACCACGTTTATCATTTAAAACTTTGCGAAACATAAATCAATGTAAAGTTTGGCAAATAACATATGGGTCACACCCCCCATAAAACATCACACTATGACATATGGGACACCCCCCCCCCCATAAACGTCATACCATCACATATGGGTCACACCCCCCATAGGTATCACATCAGATCGTATGGGACACACCCCCCATATAGCTCACATCATGCATAAGTAACATATATGCACATACATTAAGTAAACACACTCGTACAAGTAAATAAACAAGTACCATCAAGCTATGTAACATATATGCCCTTTTCCTACTCTGACCCGCACTTCCAAACGACCTACCTGAGCGAAAGGATGAAAACACATAAGCCGATTGCATCACTTATCCGGACAAAAACCCCTTTTCCGGACAACACATCCTATCCGGACGTCTCCTATCCGGACATCACTATACTCGGACAACACTATACCCGGACAACATCCCATCCGGGCAACGCCCCATCCGGACAACGCCCCATTCGGACAACTCCCCATCCGGACAACACCCCACCCGGACATCACCTCATCCGGACACTCACAAGCTTACAGGACACCTACCCGGACTCCTTCATCTGGACAACGTGTCCGGACGTCCAGAGGGTTTTCCGGACGTCGGCCTGCTCCCTTTTTGGAGCTGAAATTAACTAAATAGTTTGAAATACGCGAAAAGAAGATTAGCAGTAATACCAAAGTCATTATCCTCAAAAGTTCTTGAGATCCTAGCAACTCAATCACACTACAGGGCCCAAACTCTCCCATTTAGTCTCATATCCCACTTTCAACACCAAAACCCCAAAATGACTATTCTGATAATCAAATCACAGATTCGAGATTAACAAGAGAGTTTACCTGGTGATTTCTTGCTGCAAATTCGAATCCCAAACACACCCTGGCTTTAGATTTCCAAGCACCAAGCTCCTTCTTCTCCAAAAACCACAAGAGCTCCAAAAAAACCTTCTCCCTTCTCTTTCTCCAAAACACAGCCGACACACACACTCTAATTCAGCAAAAATGGAATGTTTCTAGGGTTTTGTGCCCATTATATACCTTGTCTCATATTTACAAAATACTACCCTCAACTTCCATTTTATTAAATTTCCACCACAAGACTTTAAACTCTTCCACTTTGGACACGGTTACTACAGACAATGTCGTAGAAGAAGCATAGCCTAGTAGAGGCTTGTAGTTCACCATTTGACTTCTGTAGTTTCTCATTTGTGGATGTGTTTAATCGATGTAAGTTAAGATTGTCGTATTTAGTGTATTTGGGGCCATTTTGGTTGTAATACTATGATTATGCAATTGATGGTCTTGAGTTGTTTACTTTCTTCAATATTCAAAAAAAAAATTGTTCGACTCTTCATGTACGAGAATAGGAGTAAGTATTTACCAATATAGGGTTTTTAGTTTTTACGTTCTTTTATTTGTATTTAAGTCTTAGGTTCCATAATGGGTCCGGTTTTCGGTTCCAAGCATTCGACATGATCGGGATTCTGGATTCGATACCGGGATTTTCCCCAAAAATCCCAAAACCGAACCGGAATATTAAGAGACAATGTTTTTTTAAATTACTTAAGTGTGCATATCATCTTCTAAATAAACTAACCTTATCTTTTCTTAATCAAGATATATCATCTCCTAAACGAACAAAATGGAAAAGGAAAAATGTAAAAGAATATCGAAGATTGTTGAACTTTGGATTGGTTTTAAACTTTTGATTGTTGAACTTTTGATTGGTTTAGATTGGTTTTGATACACATTTAAAACATTATGAAGATATTTTGGTTTGCGGTTGATTTTGATACACATTTGATACATTTTCATATTTTTGGCCATAAGTGGTCGTAGACTCGTAGTACCGATTTTCCCGTCTCGAAACCGAAATCGAACCGGTACATACGGTTCGATTTTCGGTCCTACTTTTAGTCCCAAAAAAAATTGGTACCAACCGGTTCAGTCTCAGTTTGGTGCTGGTTCGGCCCGATCTCATCCCTACCATAAACAATTATCGTTTATTTATATATAAAAAATAACTGCACACCTTACAAAAATGACGTGTCGTAACACACCATAACGTGCCATAACATGTTACAATGCAAAATGCAAACCAAGCCTAGAGTGGAGCCACTGGGGTTAACGTGGCGATGAACCCAAGTCTTGACGCTATAACGAGACCATAACGATTTATTTAGAACAATGATATATATATATATATAGGGTTGGGTTTACGTGCGGCCAATCTGTTTTCGTGAGACCGGTAATACCAAGTTTTTACACTTGAAACATCACGGTAAAACACTGTGAAGGTAAAAAAGATGCGAGTCTTCACAACAAAAACACTATGAAGGTTACCTTCACAGTATTTTACTGTGAAGTTTCAAGTGTAAAACTTTGGTCTCACCGGTCTCACGAAAACATGTTGGTCTCACATGATCCCAAGTCTCTCTCTCTCTCTCTCTATATATATATATATATAGCTTAATCAAATGAGAACTAAATAATATATGATAACTGTAAGATCCAATATGAGTCGATCAACTTTTATAATTAGTTTTACTTTCCTAATTAATAAATAAAGGATATATTAGTAATTTTATAACTTATATATAAATATAACAACTCTATCATAATTTCCTTTTGAATTCATGCGTATCCCTTTTTGAATTTATCAATATCCTTAACCAAAATAACAAGAAGTTCCACCTTTTATCTCATAGACACCATTTTCTATTATCATGTTGATTAGCATGTCGACTGCAAAATTCTCTAAGGGCGCGTTTGGCCTTACAAAGGGGTTTTGGGTTGGGTTTATGGGATGAAGATATAAGGCCATCCGTACCCCATGCGGGCTCGGTGACGGGCTTGGCATGCGGGTTCCCCGGGTACCGCGGCAACCGGGTACGCCGGGGGCGGGTTCCAGCGGGTTCGGGGTGCGGGTTCGGCGATCGGGTTCCCCACCCCGCTCATACCCGAAGCCTTTCTCAAAAAAAAAAATTAATTCCAACGGTACAATTCAAACGGCTCTTTGCAATTTATTTTTTTATTTTTTTTTCCAATTTAAACACTATAAATCAACCTCAAATCTCATCCATTTTTCACACCAATTCTCTCAATCCTCTAAATTCTCTCATCATGAATTCAAACACCCCACCCACACCCCGTCGTAACCGATCGACGAGGTCAGATTCACCGCAAGAAACCCCGAACGTTGGTTTCCAACAATTTCAACAAAGTCCTTATATTCCGCAATTTGCCCCGAATGCTACTTTGGCGAGAAAAGAGAGAATTCGACAAAAACATAATTGGTAATTTCATTTTGTAATGTTTTATTATTTGTAATTTTGAATTTTAATTTTATTTTGTAATTTTTAATTTTATTTTGTAATTTTAATTTTATTTTGTAATTTTATTTTTATTTTTATGAATGTTATGATTTTTTATTAAAAAATTAGATGAGGTGGCATGTGGGTTCAAGAGGTTCAAAAGGCTGGGGTACAGGATTTGTGGGTTCAAGAGGGTTCAAAATAGAAAGCTGATGTGGCGCTGAGGGTAAGAGGGTTGTGAACCCTGGGCTACGGATGGCCTAAGGGGGTGGAGGGTAGAGGAGATAGGCCTTTTGAATTTGATTTGAGATACAATGAGGTTTTTTGGGAGGTTTGGTCAATTTGTAGGGATTTAATTTAACAATTTTGGTGTACAGGGGCTGTCCTTTTGAGCTGTATAGTACTTTAAAACAGCCGAAAACATCTGTATTTTTTACAATATCAATGGTGTTTTGGATTATGCTGCCGCCTGTCGGCCAGTTAGTGTAACACCCCGAAAATGAGATAAAGGGGTGTAGTTGCAATTGAAAATGATGATTTGGTGGGTTTGACAAATGGGTTTGTAACAAGTTTTGCAGGCCAACAGCTATTATTTATTCAATGTAGAATCTAAAGAAAAAGTCTCTAGTATTGAGTCTCTTCTAAAGAAAAAGTGTCTATTAATGAGTCTTGTAAAGAAAAAGTCTCTAGTAATCTCTATCATCATCATCTATGCTCTTAAAGTAGGATATTTGAATGTTTCAAATATGGGCATATGAATAAACAACACATCAAACCCACTAAAAATATAGCAAATGAGATAGCAGCAGAAGATATTTTTCCAATTTAGGCAATTCATTCTTAGGAAAGGAGGTAGTTTTTATGATTTTTCAGTTTATAGGGTAGATGTAGACACTATCAAGAACAAGATTCTTCAAGAAAACTAGTGTTTTCTGGGTAATATGAAGTCAGTCAACAAATAAGAAATCCATTGGTGTTTCAACCCTAGTATCCAGTAGAAAGCAAGCATTATTCCTGCAAGAAAGATTCAATCTTTCTCCATAACTTATACATGTATAACATATAAAGTCTAGAATCACGATGAAATTTGAGATAAAAAACTACTTTCTTTTCTCATCGTCATCATTCTCAGCCTATTGTTGGAGTAATTCAAGAGTTTCAAATGTGAAGTCTGAGTCATTTTTGTGCCAATAATAATCTTCAATAATCATGGTCTTATTACCGGCTAAAGACAGAGCTGACCTTGCAAATTTTATGCTTGATTGTTTCCATTAACGCGGTGTTGCTGTTCAAAACTCGACTGGTTATCTTTCTGCGCGTACCACTCTTTCATCACTGCTCTCATAGGTGACACTTGTTTCTACCGTAACAGGATCATTCATCATCTTATTTGATTTGGTCGATGGATATATTATATGGTCATATAATGATGTATGCTAGGCTCTACCCCAGGTGGGAAATACTGAGATTGTGTAAGTTTTGCTCTTAAACAACGTCTACCATTAATCTATTATAACATACTCTAGGAGACTTGTTATTGGTTAAATTTTTATTGGCAAGCAAGTAGGAGCAGGTGTCATGGGGGAGAAAGTAGTTAACAACACTGCAATTTTTATATAAAAGTTTGTACTTTGTATTAATGTCATATAAGTTAGATATTTAAGATGCATGATATTTTGTAGTTGATTCTTAGAACTACATGTTACATGTAATGTGATATTGTAACTTACAATGCAATCTTTATCGTAGAGCCTTCTGGAAATATGAAGAGTTTGTTTAACCCCTCTCGAGATAAACTCATTTATGAATTTATAATCCCTCCATCTTAATATAATTGAGACCAACGGAGTACTAGGCGGTGTGGTTTAATGGGCATGTCCTAGATAATCATCTTGTAGCAAAAGATAATTTACTCTCAAGTAAATTATCTTTTCTTTGCGGAGGAATTAATTATATAAATGTTTGTTTTGTTTTGTTGATACATGTGTGTATGTATGCTTATTTTCCTTTCTAATAAGGTTCTTTTCTTATTTTTTAAGCATAGACCATTTATGTTATTGGTGTCCACTTCATTTAAATATATATATATACACACACACATATATAACAATTTGAGTAATTGGACAGGAAATGGACCGAATTAGTTTAACTCGTACTTCCAAATGTTTATAATAGAAATTATGGGGTTTTGGACGTGGATAATTAGATGTCTTCCTGCTATTGCACTAAAAATTATTTTTTTAGTCATATATATTGTTGTACTTCAAATGATTCCTTTATGTTTATAGATATGATGAGTCAAAACAGAAATTATCGAGTTTGGACGAATCATGAAGAAGCAAAACTTGTTGAGGCTTTAGTTGCCATGGTGAATACGGGAGCATTTAAAGCCGATAATGACTTTAAATCGGGTTATTTAGCATATCTCGAACAAGCGTTAAAAGAATCATTGCCGAGCTCCGGTATTTTAGGGAAACCATACATTGAATTGAAGTTAAAAATAATGAAGAAAGACTGGACAATTGTGCATGACATGTTAAGTGGTTCATACATTAATGGCTTTAGATATGATGGCGAAAAACATTGTGTGGTTGCCGAAGATTAAGTTTGGGAGTTGTATCTTCAGGTACACGCTAAAAATTTATGTTTTTTAAATTTATGTAATATATAATCATATATATATATATATTAATGTTATTTTATTATGAATTAGGTTCATAAAGGGGCAGAGAAATGGAAGAACAAAGTCTTTCCCTTTTACGATGATCTTTGTATTGTATTTGCAAGAAGCCGATAGGGAAGCTTTCGTGAAGTGGATTTTGGAAGAATGAAAAAGCTTGGTTAATGTCTTTTAGAACAATTTAGAAGAATAATTTGGTGGTTAATGTGTTTAGAACAATTTGGAAGAATAATTTGATGGTTAATGTGTTTAGAACAATTTGGAAGAACAATTTGGTGGTTAATATGTATTTTGGTTGAACTAGTTTGGTGTTTGATATGTGTTTTAGAACAATGAAGTGGATGTTTAAATATATAAATATGTAGTTTTGAATATTTGGTCATTAGATATACAATTTTGGAAAATCGATAAAAAAATGTAATTTACCGATAAAAACAAATTCTTTATAAAACAAACAAATAATTACAAAAAAAAAATCCAAATCCAAATCCAAATCCTACAAACCAAACAAAATTTATAATGGAATGGAATTCAAATCCATTCCAAATCTTACAAACCAAACACATGAAGGGATTCCAAATCCCTCTGAATCCAAATCCCTCCAAATCCAAATCCTTACGTGAAATCCAATCCATTCCCGCAAACCAAACGCACCCTAAGAAGCATGAAAAGAAGTCGCATGTAACCAAAAGCAGGTGAACCTTAGGGGTTGTTTTGTTCACAGAATTCAAAAGAATTTGATGGAATTGGAATGACAAATTTCATTGACCAAATTCCTTAGTGGTGTTTGGTTCACAGAATGAATTGATAGGATTCCATTGGATTACACCAAATTCCACGGTTGAGGGATTTGATCATTCCGTAGCCTAAGTGAAGGATTTAAATTCCATTTCGTGGAAAATGTAACATAATTTATAATTTTGTTTAGAAAGACAAAAATAACATTTGCATCCAATTTAACCACCCTCACCCCACCCCTCCCAACCCCCTCTTGCGCCCCCCCCCCCCCCCACCCAACCGTGCCCCTTGCCCCTTACTCCACCCCCATCCTTGCCACACTCCACCCCTTCTGCCCCCATCACCTCCCTCTCCCCAAACAAAGATGGAGATTCCAATTATTTTTTGAGATTTCATTCCAATTCCATCCAACCAAACGCAATCAAAGTGCATGGTCAAAATCCAACAAATTTCATTCTAACTCATTCAAAGTCAAATTGTTTGGATCAATTCCAATTCCATCAGATTCCATTCTGCGAACCAAACGCCCCCTTAGTTTTTTTCTTATTATGTAAAGCCCGTGTCCCGGTACGTCTTTCTTTTATTTATTTAATTATTTAAAGCGTGTGCCGTTATTTGGTTTGGTTCGGGGTTTGATGTCGTTAAGGACCAAAATGTTAATTCCATATTTTATTCTAGGGTAGTTTGTGAAGGGAGAAAAGTAGGGGGGGCTAAAAAGGAAAAACTTTGGAAGAGTGCATGGATTCGGCCCATGGCCGGTTCCTTCCCCCGTTCCTTTTCTTTCGTGAAAGCCAAGTAACCCCAAACAACCCACGTGAAACCCTAGAGTACCTTTCTTGTTTTGATAGTTCAGCCGTGGGAGAGATAGAGAGAGATAGGGAAGGACCGAGAAAGGGTTGGAGTGAGAGAGAGCTTCGTCGGAGGTGAAAGACGCCGGAGAAGGTGCCACTGCCGCTGCAGTCGCCGGAAAAGTTTCTGCTGTCGCCACCTCCCGCTGTTCGCCGGAGTCTCGAGGGAAGGAGGATCGTGTACGTTTACGTAGCGTCGTCGTAAGGTAATCACTTTTCTTGTTTCGTTTTCTTTCCTTCTCGTTCCCGTCGCCGCCGCCGTTCGCCGCCGCTGTGGCGGTGGTGGATGGACGGCCGTGGCTGCCGTTGTGGGTGCGTATGCGTGAGAATGGCCGAGAGAGAGAGAGGATGGTCGGGTGTTGTCTCGTGCGTTCGTAATCGAAAATCCACCGCCGGCCGCCGCCGCCGGTCGCCGCCGGCAACCACCACTGCCGGTGATGGCAGTGGGTGGCGAGTGGCAGTAACCAGACCTTAGTAGCTTCAGAGCCTTAAACCGTGACTTAATCGTTAAGCCGTATAATTTAAACCGTTGCTTCCAAAATCATTCTTTTTATGCGGAAAAAATGGTCCAGCCCCTGTTTTGTGACGGCAATAACTTCTCCGTCGTAACTCCGATTGAGCCGAAACTGGCGCCCACGCTTCGAGCTCGGGACCGAGTACGTTTTCTGTGTTTTGGCGGAAAACTGGTTCGGCCTCGAGTTGGGAGAAAAAGTGGTCGCAAGTTCTGCGGTTCGTCATTTTATGTGAAATTTCCTGGAATCTGCCACTGTTTTGCGTGGATCGTAACTTTTTACTCGTAACTCGTTTTGAGGTGATTTTGGTGGCCATAGTTCCCTATTCGAGTCGGGAAGATTTTTCGTGTTTTGCCGAAAGTCTGATTTAAACCGTAGCTAGGCTGTTTTGGACTGTTTATGCAGGCTGGACCGAAACTGGCAGTTTCGGGTAACCGTTCGTATTTAATTCATAGTAAATTATAGAAAAATCGTTAGGAGGCGTATAATATGTCCTTGGAACCCCAACTCAGAGGACTTTCTGGTCATGAAATAATATTGGGATTTTTCTAGATTTAAGAGGGTCGAAACGGGTCCCGAACAGACCTGTTTTGGGTGATCGGAAATTAGTTTTAGTGACGTTTTAAGCGTGTGTCGTGTCTTAGGGTCCGGGTCTCGTATTGACACGTTTTAACATGCGTTTAGGTACTGGAAGGTGACCGTAATTGTGGAGCTTGATTCGTGTTGATTAAGCTAGGCGCGCATTTGAGGTGAGTTCTCTCACTGTGTAGTTAGGGGTTGTATGCATGTCATAATAGTTGCTTGTATTACTGTCTTTGTGGTGTGAACTAGTTGTTGTGGTGCATAATATTTGATTGATTTGAATGTTTGGTATATTTGTGTTACCTTACAATTCGGTGGGACCGAGGCCTCGATGGTACTGAGGTATTGGTTGCGTTATAATTCGGTGGGACCGAGGCCTCGATGGTACTGAGGTGTTGTTTATGTTATAATTCGGCGGGACCGAGACCTCGATGGTACTGAGGTGTTGGTTATCTCGTAATTCGGTGGGACCGAGGCCTCGATGGTACTGAGGTGGTTGGATACATAATTACCTGTAGATGTTTACTCATTTTATGTATCTGTGATATTGTTGCTTATGTGCGGGTAGGGATGATGTGTATATAATTCCTACCTGCGCATGTGTTTGAATTCACTAAGCTTCGTGCTTACCCTTTTCCCAATAATCTGTGGTTTCAGGTACGAGTGGCTCTAAGGCGTGACGGGTACACACTGGCGCGCGGGATGAGCTGACTGATATTTGTTTTAATTATTGAACTTTGTTTCCGCTGGTTACTGATTACTTGAACAGTATTTATGTCCTTGCAATTAATATGTTGGAATTATTTATGGAGTTTTTATATAAAGCGTTTAATTTAAAATTTTAAATTCCCTGAAATTTTCGGGCGTTACAACTTGGTATCAGAGCACAGCTTGAGTGAATCAAACGCACCTCGGTGTGTTTGGTCTCAAGTTGCGGCTGGGAAATTTTCGAATTCTTTATTAAATCTTTTTAGAAATAAAAGAAAAAGTAAAAAAAAACCCGTTCGAGGAACGGTGATCGAGGGCGCAGTGTGTACAGTCAGCCGGAGCCGAAGGGAAAGGTACAATGCTTAGTGTTTTATTGCTTTCTAGATCATAGAGTATGCATGCTAGATTGCCTGTTGTGGACACTATGCTGTATGTTGAACTGCTTGCTATTAGGAATTTATGCTAATTATGATAGGTAACTAAGTGGATGCCCTCTAGGCTGTATGCAGTAAGAGATTTATAGCCTTAGAATATTCGATTTAGTTCTATTGCGCAGCTCTTGTTTGAGTCCAACCGTTCTAGGATAGAGTCTTGTATTCGACTGTCTATTTATTTCGCACTGCATATACTCGGGTATTCGCGAGGTCACTCGTCATAATTAGTAGGGATTCGGTGGTAGCAAGGGTAGTGGGATAAGAGGAAATTCCTAGGGAGCTAGGAAGGATGGATGTATATATATGCTGGTGCAGGCATATGGTTAGTTATATATTTAATTGTTGTTGTATGACCAGGGTGACCGATGGTTTATTAAGTATACATTTGTGGCTGTCTGATCGGGGAGACCGATGGTTTTATATATACAGTAGTTGTATGAGTTGCCTGTTTAGGATATGTTCTTGAACTGACATGTGTGGATTAATTATTTTATGTGTATAGTTTCGGCGAGAAACTACTTGGACCCTCGGGATGAGACTCGGAACGAGCGATGATAGGTGTGGAAGGTAGTAGTAGAGCTCCTACTACCGGAAGCACAAGATCAATGCTCGAGTCGGGGAAGTCACGAGGAATCCAAGGAGTTGGGCGTGAGTGTTGTTAGTGTGCGTTGTTATGTGCTAATAACGCGTTGTATTATCTACCCTGAATAGCCGTCACGAGGAGAGACAAATATAGTAGATCCACTGGTACATGTGTATACTTGACTTGCTTTGATGGGATGACCGTTGGGGTAGTGTCGAAGGCTCTAAACTGGCAGTCGTTGGAATAGAAAGACGATTATAGTATTAGTCACTTGGAGTGACGATAAGGATGATATTTGTTGTAAGCAGATCATTTCGAACCAAGATGAAAGATTGTGCTAGAATCATAGGCTTTTAGAGCCGACTTTGATTTGAGGAAAAATCGTAGGGATTATTTGACGTAATTTTCCATCTTGCCCCAAGAGGCTTAAATGTCCGGAGGACGATAGTGGATTGGAAAGGTAGAGAGGAGCATGAGTCGAGACGTTGAATGTCGACTGAGTCGTGCACAGAGTTTATTTTGAAAATAGGATTGCATTAACTAATCCTTGTGTTTCCAATCCTTATATGGATTGTGTTTTGAAACTTTGGGAAATGTTTAGCACACACACAAGATTTCGAATTATAGTTTTGAAAACGCTTGAAACCGTTTTATCACGGGAGTTGAAAACTTTGTAAAAGATTGTTTCATTTGATTAATTTCCAACGGTTCTTTCGGGTACGATAATATCCGTGTTTTGTGGTGGTTAAGATGTTGGGTAAGTGACTACGGCTTGAGACTCTAACATTGGAACTCCTCCACATGTGTTAGAGTTGAGACGGAAAGTTACATTCCACGATGTCTGTTTAAAGGCTATTTTAGTGATTTGTCTAAAATGAGTTTGGAATTCTAGTGTCGCTTAACTTTTCGTTCGAGAGTTTGTGTTACTAAGTGTTTATTTTGCAAATAGTTCAGTGTGTGGATTGATTCATGCGTGACATAAGTGATGCATGGAGGAATTTTGGTAACATTTCATAAGGAGTTGTTTAGCGCGCTTTTTAGTCAGCTAAAGGTTTTATTGACATTTTCATAAAAATGCGATTTATCGACTTAGGGGTATGCATACTGGGGTAACCTTTGTTCTCGGCATTTTGATGAACGAGTCGTGCAAGAAAATGCTTTAGTTCCTTTTTGTCGAAATGAAAGACCATTTGATCCAAGGAGTGTTTTAATGTTGTAAACATCATGCATACGATTACAATGTGTTATATTTTGGAAATATAAATGCGTAGATTTTTGGACATTCGGTTAATTTAGAATTACCGTTCATTTTTTTTGGGAAATTAAAAACTTTTGCTTTGGAGGAAACGAGTATTTTGAGCATTTTCGATAAATACATTTTTTTTAAACTATAATGTTTTGACATTATATGCCCCAAGTACGAAACTTGAGGAAGTGTTACAAGCTTGCATGCCTGCCCCCAGTTTGAGATTTTACGAGGTTTTTAGTCGATATTTCCAATTATTAGAAGCGGACTGGTTTCTGTCTTCAAGTTTGCAACTTACACGAGACAATTGTGTTTTAACAAAAATATATTTGTAAACCGTGTCATCGTTTTGTGTGACTAGCTGACGCGCGAGAAATTTGTGGCGAACCCTGTGCCACGTCATTTATGATTAAAAAGAGGAATTTTTGAATCAAACGTCGTGAAACTTATTTTGAATTATGTGCACACCTTTGTCGGACCCTGTTTAAGGTCAGCGGTTACCTTAAGTGCATGTCATGAGTCAATCCATACTGGAATCGAGGCGGTTCATTTTAAAGAAATTATTTATTACGCTTTGCTTTTGTGTGAGTAAACCGAACTGCAATGGAACGATTTTCAACGTGATTTTTCCTATGTGGGACGAGCGTGTCCAGTTTTGCGTAACTATCGATCTGGTAATAGTAGTTTTATTGCTTACGATCTTTTTGAGATGAAAATCCTGATGTTGAAAATATTTTGTAAATGAGTTTGTAAACCATTTGGGGAAATGTGCTTTTAAGTGTCATGTGTCATTTCGAGAATTTTCAGGGTATGAGTCCTTTTGGAAAACTCTTTTGTTTAACCCGTGTTGAGTCTGAGACTAAGGTTGACTTCAGAGTATTGCTTGCTTAAACTTTGTTTAAACGCATTTTCCGACCGATGGGTCTAGCAAGCGTGGAGCATTTTGCTCAGTTTTGACTTGGAGTTAGTCATGGGCCAATTGCCCGGTTTTAATGGCTCGATGTGGAGTCTAGTTGATGAGTTGTTTTTGTCGCACCGTTTGGCATTCTTTGCACATTGAGTGTTTACATGTTTGGGTGAGTGAGTCAATCCGAAATAGGCATGTTGTTGGTAGGCTGTTTGCTTTGGATCCTTAGACACGTTAGTCAGTCGTTGGTAATGGTCGGTTGGGTATCTCGGGGTGGGACCCCGGTATTCATGTGTCTTAACCTAGACTTTCCAGTAGGTACTAGGAGGATATAGTTGTGGGCACTTACCTGGGAGGTAGTTCCGGTGTGCTGGGTCTTGAGGCGTTACCTGGGAGGTAGACGTCAAGGTGTATCCTCGATACGGTGTGACTTGGCTTCGTAGAGCAAGTGTGGATGGTGCGTCGACGGTGGAAGGTAGGTATTCCACGCGCGTTAGTACTGTAGGCCGAATAGTATCGGTTAATGGATTGATGCCCTTTGTTATTAAGAGAATAAATGCGCATAAACCATTTTGAGGTAGGTGGTATATTTAGGTGTCGACTTTTGGGCTTGAGGCCAAACACCTTTAGTATAATCGGAGAATTGTAGTCGATGTTAAGATAATCATGGTGATGGTAGTAGTAACCCTGAAATGATCACTTGTGATGAATGGTTGTGGTGGAATGATCTGCGTGTGTGTTAGTGATTTGGTAGTGGGGGATATCATTTTGTGTTAGTGTCTAGGATAATACCACGCTTATTGGAGTTATTGTGATCGGTTGGACCGATGTTCGGCGGGTGGCCGATGTTCGTTATTGTGATCGGTTGGACCGATGTTCGGCGGGTGGCCGATGTTTGTTATTGCAATCGGTTGGACCGATGTTCGGCAGGGGGTCGATGTTTTGTTGATATAATTTATTGAAAATCTTTGGAGTCTATTAGCATTTGTGGTAGTTAATCGACAGTTAAGGGTAGGAATGATCGTAGTCGGGCATCCTGTAGGGTATATTGGTGAGCACCATTAGAAGGGTTAGAGCTTGAAAGTGGTTTGAGTTTGGGATATCATCAAATGCGAGAGAATTATTAGAAGCTGTTTGCGGACGTAGACTTCGGGGGAGAAGTCTAATCCAAGCGGGGGAGAGTTGTAAAGCCCGTGTCCCGGTACGTCTTTCTTTTATTTATTTAATTATTTAAAGCGTGTGCCGTTATTTGGTTTGGTTCGGGGTTTGATGTCGTTAAGGACCAAAATGTTAATTCCATATTTTATTCTAGGGTAGTTTGTGAAGAGAGAAAAGTAGGGGGGGCTAAAAAGGAAAAACTTTGGAAGAGTGCATGGATTCGGCCCATGGCCGGTTCCTTCCCCCGTTCCTTTTCTTTCGTGAAAGCCAAGTAACCCCAAACAACCCACGTGAAACCCTAGAGTACCTTTCTTGTTTTGATAGTTCAGCCGTGGGAGAGATAGAGAGAGATAGGGAAGGACCGAGAAAGGGTTGGAGTGAGAGAGAGCTTCGTCGGAGGTGAAAGACGCCGGAGAAGGTGCCACTGCCGCTGTAGTCGCCGGAAAAGTTTCTGCTGTCGCCACCTCCCGCTGTTCGCCGGAGTCTCGAGGGAAGGAGGATCGTGTACGTTTACGTAGCGTCGTCGTAAGGTAATCACTTTTCTTGTTTCGTTTTCTTTCCTTCTCGTTCCCGTCGCCGCCGCCGTTCGCCGCCGCTGTGGCGGTGGTGGATGGACGGCCGTGGCTGCCGTTGTGGGTGCGTATGCGTGAGAATGGCCGAGAGAGAGAGAGAGGATGGTCGGGTGTTGTCTCGTGCGTTCGTAATCGAAAATCCACCGCCGGCCGCCGCCGCCGGTCGCCGCCGGCAACCACCACTGCCGGTGATGGCAGTGGGTGGCGAGTGGCAGTAACCAGACCTTAGTAGCTTCAGAGCCTTAAACCGTGACTTAATCGTTAAGCCGTATAATTTAAACCGTTGCTTCCAAAATCATTCTTTTTATGCGGAAAAAATGGTCCAGCCCCTGTTTTGTGACGGCAATAACTTCTCCGTCGTAACTCCGATTGAGCCGAAACTGGCGCCCACGCTTCGAGCTCGGGATCGAGTACGTTTTCTGTGTTTTGGCGGAAAACTGGTTCGGCCTCGAGTTGGGAGAAAAAGTGGTCGCAAGTTCTGCGGTTCGTCATTTTATGTGAAATTTCCTGGAATCTGCCACTGTTTTGCGTGGACCGTAACTTTTTACTCGTAACTCGTTTTGAGGTGATTTTGGTGGCCATAGTTCCCTATTCGAGTCGGGAAGATTTTTCGTGTTTTGCCGAAAGTCTGATTTAAACCGTAGCTAGGCTGTTTTGGACTGTTTATGCAGGCTGGACCGAAACTGGCAGTTTCGGGTAACCGTTCGTATTTAATTCATAGTAAATTATAGAAAAATCGTTAGGAGGCGTATAATATGTCCTTGGAACCCCAACTCAGAGGACTTTCTGGTCATGAAATAATATTGGGATTTTTCTAGATTTAAGAGGGTCGAAACGGGTCCCGAACAGACCTGTTTTGGGTGATCGGAAATTAGTTTTAGTGACGTTTTAAGCGTGTGTCGTGTCTTAGGGTCCGGGTCTCGTATTGACACGTTTTAACATGCGTTTAGGTACTGGAAGGTGACCGTAATTGTGGAGCTTGATTCGTGTTGATTAAGCTAGGCGCGCATTTGAGGTGAGTTCTCTCACTGTGTAGTTAGGGGTTGTATGCATGTCATAATAGTTGCTTGTATTACTGTCTTTGTGGTGTGAACTAGTTGTTGTGGTGCATAATATTTGATTGATTTGAATGTTTGGTATATTTGTGTTACCTTACAATTCGGTGGGACCGAGGCCTCGATGGTACTGAGGTATTGGTTGCGTTATAATTCGGTGGGACCGAGGCCTCGATGGTACTGAGGTGTTGTTTATGTTATAATTCGGCGGGACCGAGACCTCGATGGTACTGAGGTGTTGGTTATCTCGTAATTCGGTGGGACCGAGGCCTCGATGGTACTGAGGTGGTTGGATACATAATTACCTGTAGATGTTTACTCATTTTATGTATCTGTGATATTGTTGCTTATGTGCGGGTAGGGATGATGTGTATATAATTCCTACCTGCGCATGTGTTTGAATTCACTAAGCTTCGTGCTTACCCTTTTCCCAATAATTTGTGGTTTCAGGTACGAGTGGCTCTAAGGCGTGACGGGTACACACTGGCGCGCGGGATGAGCTGACTGATATTTGTTTTAATTATTGAACTTTGTTTCCGCTGGTTACTGATTACTTGAACAGTATTTATGTCCTTGCAATTAATATGTTGGAATTATTTATGGAGTTTTTATATAAAGCGTTTAATTTAAAATTTTAAATTCCCTGAAATTTTGGGGCGTTACATATTACCTACGTACTTTTGTTAATCATGGTATGTTGGCCGCTTGTTCTTCTTGACCAATTCCTTCATGTAAGCGATCAGACGTGACTTATGAGCATTATTTTGCGGTAGACGGTAATCGAACAACAAGGAAAATGAAGTATAATAGTTTGGGATATGAAACAAAAAAATATCTAGGAAACGTTGGGAAGTACGGTTCGAAACTCTACCCACCCTTACTGTCATCTCAACAATTAGCAACCACCATCATGCCACCATTTTTGTTCCCAATTCTTTGGTTTTATAGAACGGTTTACGGTGGATTTTTTCCCGGCCATCAACAGGTTTTTCTCTTATCCTCCGGAAAACATCAACGGCCATCGATTTTTGATTTTAAAAATGGTGCCACCAAAACCCATATCGATCTCGGAGAAACAGACGACAGACGATGCACCAAAAATCCGGATCGATCTCGAAGAAACCTAGACGATGCACCAAAACCCAGATCGATCTCAAAGAAACCTAAGCGATGCACAAAAACCTGGATCAATCTCGAAGAAACCCAGACGTTGCACCAAAAATTCAGATCAATCTCGAAGAAACCAACGGTGCACCAAAAACCCATATCGATCTCGAAAAAACTCACACTATTTTTATCCTTCAATGATATTCGTTTTTTTGTTTAGATCTAGGAGGATCACATGTATCACAGTGTGTTTACGGATTTTAAATAGTGGATCACAATGTATGACAATAGTATATCTTCTTTTAACATTGTGCATCTTAGAGTATCACAATGTGCATCTACGGGTATTACAATGTGCATTTTAGGGTATCATAATGTGCATCTTTCATGTATCGTGGGTATCACAATGTGTACAACTTTGGAGTAATTTTTTAACAATGTCGATGCTTTTTTAGGTATTACGGTGTGTATCATCATGGAGTTCACTGGAAGTCTGGAATAAGTTTCTCTGGAGAGAGAAGAGAGGAGAGGAAATATTCACAAAAGACTAATTTACCCCTAAATATTATTCACAAATTTATTTATTTTTTGAAAATTAATAGTTAATTACCAAAATTAACATTATTAATACTAACCATTGATTATTAATAATGAAAAATTGAGGTTGGATCTCATAGTTATCACAAATTAATGAGTTCTTCCTTAAATGCCCCTATATATAAAGAGGTTAGGTTCAAAGAAAACCTTTAAAATAATACAAAAAGACGAGAAACATCCTAATAACCAATATTCTGACAGTATAAACATGTGTATATAAGTAATTTGCAAGTAATTATTCGGTATAAGTAATTTGTAAGTAATTTTTTCGATATGCACGGGTGCATAACGATTAACGTGTAGACGTGCATATAAATTATAAAACATGTTCAATTCTTGTATGCACATCTAGATGCTATACATACAAACGGTTACTAAAGTGTTTCTTCGTTTTTCATCTTTTTGAGGTTTTCCAACCACTAAAAATAAAACAATAAATGGTAGATCCATTGAACACACAAAAAAATAAACTCTAACCACATATTAAAAAACATTAAAAACCATCTTTAATATAATAATAATAATAAACTTTGTATTTTACTATTTGTATTGATGGTAAAAGTAATTGATTATCAGAGAAGAGTCAATGACATCCATTGAACCATCCTGTTAACAAACCAAACCAAACTTTTTTTTTTAATAAGACAAAAAATTTCATTTAAAAGAAAAAAAAATGAAATTGAATGCAAACCAAACTCTTCAAACCGTTTGCTGGTGCAAACTTTGTTTGGGGGATATTTTATTAATAAAACAAGATTTTTTAGATAAATTATATAAGTAGGTGGCAAAATCTAATTGATTGGTTTAGATTTTATTAGGATAAAACTTATCTGATTAAAAAGATAACTTTAATAAAAAAATTAAAAATTAAAAAATATACCAAAATTCATATTTTTTTCAATTCCCTACAAATAGAGACCAATCTTGACATATTTTCAACACATCAATCTTTCTCTTCATTTCAATACTCTCATCCTCTTGAAAATTTCAAAGATTTTGATTTTTTTCAAGTTTTCCTCTATGGATCCAAACCAGCAAAAATTTTGGATTAACTCTCAACATCCTGATAACTCTCAATATATCCCTGAAAATGTTCAAACCTCACAAAAAGCCTCAAGAGCCGACCATCCATGAGACACTAAAGAAGATATGGCTTTAATGTCAGCATGGGTTTTTGTTAGCGAATACGCTACTTGTGGCAAAAACCAAAAGAAATGAGCGCTTTTTTCACAAGTGAAAAAATACTATGATGCAACTTGAGAAGAAAATCCAGAAGGAATGCGCGAAAGGAACGAAAATCAAATGAAAGGTCGTTGGACTCGACTTAACGAAAATGCAAACAAATGGATTGCTGCTTACAAAGAAGCATATCGTCAAAAAAGAAGTGGAATGAGTATGGTAGATGTTGAGAAAGAAGCTCATGCAATTTATGAGGCGGGTGGGAAAAAGTTTTCGGACTTGCTTGTATTTAACCAAGTTGTGTAAACATCCCAAGTGGGAATTAAAGTTAGATCGTGACACAACACGTTCTCGTTCGGAATATGAAGTGGGTTGTGAAGATAGTGGTGTAAGCACGAAAAGGTCTAAAACTACGGAAGAAGAAGACACCGACCAAGAATCTCCAATTGTTGGTGGTTCAACAATTCAGCGTCCTACGGGTAGAGATGCGGCAAAAAAAAGAGGAAAAGGTAAGGCATCACAATCTTCTTCATTTTCTAATGACTTTTATGCAGAACTTCATGCAATGATGATTACAAGAAACAATGAAGTTGAACTCATGACAAAAAAACTGAACTTTGACAAAGAAAATTTTGAAGTCGAACAACACCACAAAAATCTACGTATACTGATGGCGAAAGAACATCTGTCACCGGGAGAGGAGGCGTTGAAAGAACGTCTTTTGACTAGGGGTGCTCAAAAACCCGACCAACCCAACCCGAAAAAACCCGAAAAATCCCAACCCGAGGTAACCCGAAGCATCATCGATCAAAAAAATAGCCAACCCGAAGCTTTTGGGTCGGAATTCGATCAGGCCCAATAAAACCCGACCCAATACACCGATCAGCCCAGCGGCCCAGCGCGTGATATTTTTATTTTTTAGGGTTATCATCGATTCATCTCTCTACAAGTCCACATTTCAGAATTCAGACAGCCGCTAGCCCGCTACCTTTCCCTCTCGGCTCTCACTCTCAATTCTCAATTTCTCATCGACAGCCTCAGACGACAGCCGCTACCTTCCCTCTCACTCTCATCGACACTGAGGTACTGATACTTCACACCACAGGTTCACACTCCACAGTCCACAGCCTCTGATTTCTCCGATTTATTTGAAGAATAACACACGACGGCGGTACTGGTAATCTGCATTTTACTTGTTATTTGTTTTCTTCAGTTTTTTCTTTTTTGTAACTTGTTACTTGTTCTTTGCTTTCTTCAGTTATTTGTAACTTGTAACTTGTTATTTTCTTTCTTCAGCTTTCTTCAGTAATCTGTTAAGTTAGAAAATGTAATTAATTTATATCTACTTTGTTGTTGTCAGTAAACTGTTAGGTTAGAATATGTTGTAAATTGTTATAATCTGTTATGTTAGAAAACTTGTAAATTGTTATAAACTGTTATAATCTGTTATAATCTGTTAAAATCTGTGTGAAGTGTTATAATTGTTATAATCTGTTATAAAGTATAAACTGTTATAATCTGTTATAAACTGTTATAATCTGTTATAAACTGTTATAATCTGTGTGAAGTGTTATAATTGTTATAATATGTTATAAACAATTAAACATGTTATAATTGATATTGTTATAAAACTGTTATTATGTTTGTAATATTTATTTTACCTTGTTTAAACACAACCCGACCAACCCGACCAACCCAATCAACCCGAACGGGTTGGGTTGGGTTGAAATTTTTTCAAACCGCCAACATTGGGTTGATGCGTCGAAATGCCATCAACCCGATCAACCCAACCCTTGAGCACCCCTACTTTTGACGATGTTGTATGGATAGTGATATTATGTATTAGTAATTTATTATTCCGTGTATTTTTTTAATTTACGTATTATGTATTAGTAATTTAGTATTCCGTGTAAGTTTTTTATATTTATAATTATGTTTTAAAATATGAAATTATTTTTATTTATTTTTTATTTAAAGTTAAAAGATGTATATATATTCTAAAATATTAAATATATAATTTTTATAATATAATTTTTAAGATTAGTTTGGATTGTGAATAAAGTATAAAAAAAGTTAGATTCAATTGGAATTGAAGATTGGATAGGTGGAAGAGAGATAAATTGATTTTTAATAAAGATTAGTTTGGTTTTGTTTGGTTTTTAAATAAACATAGTCTTAGAGATGGTTTCCCATTTACGCCACCCATTGCTTGTCTCTATCTTACTCCATCCCAACACTTTTTACTCCTTTTAATGTTTTATAAATTCAAAAAATTCTGTCTTAGGCCATCAGTACCCCATCCCTCTATCTTTCAAAGATTCCAGCTCCACATCAGCGCAACATCAGCTTTTCTCAATCCCTCACTCAATCCCTAAACACCCTTATCCCATTCCCTCAAACCCTTTTGCCACCTCATTTATTTTAATTCTTTTATTTATACATTTAATTATTTAACAAAATAAAAATATTTATATATTTTTTAATAAATAAAAATAAGATAAATAATAAAAATAAAAATTCATACCATTCATTAAAAATAAAAATTACAAAATACAAAACACTACCAATTATGAAATTTTTGAATTTGCTCTTTTCTCGCTAAAGTAACCCTCAAAGCGTTTCCCGTAAGGTGATCATGCGGGGTCATGAAAAACTCGAAGTCTTTCTCAAATCGGTTTGAGCGTTCGATTTCGAGTTCTTGTTCCAACCTATGTCGTTCGAGTTTTGAGCGTTCGATTTCGAGATCGAGTTTTTTCATTTTGTATTCCATTGTATCATCAATCTTGTCGTTGAACGTCGTCAACAACTGAGTAACACTTTCGTCCGTATTCGTCCCGAACGTATTACTCGTTGATGTTTTTTTTGCCTTGTTTCTCCCGATGGGTCGTTGAATTTGCTCGTCATCGTCATCATCGGAAGGTTGGGTACGTTTTGAACCCCGCGATGAAGTTGTCGTCATCGTTGGAACGGCTCCCCATTTTGGACATTTTTTTAGGACGTCCCAAGCTTGTTCGTGAGTGAAAGCAACTTTATGGCGTGCTAGATACCGTTCGTGTGTCGTTCGGGATATATCGGCCTCACTCATCCCGCTTGATCTATTATTGAGCAAGTTGTTGTAGATGCCGCCAAACCAATTAATTCTTTTATTGAGGTCGTTGAACTTGCTATTGAGTTGATGGGTTGATCTATAACTTGGTTCACGACCCAAGCGAGTAAAGAACACATGCCCGATTCGGGCCCAAAAACTTCCTACATTTATGTAAAATTAAGTATAATAATAATAATAATAATAATAATAATAATAATAATAATAATAATAATAATAATAACAATAAAAATAATTACCACCGCTTTGTGCGTTACCGATAACGGGGTCCTCCGAAACGTCAACCCACGCCGACACTAACGCGAGTTCCTCGGCTTTACTCCACGTTTGTTTGGCGGCTTTCGTTGATCTCAGATTTGATGGTTCCGGGTTAGATTGTTGTGTCGGGATAGATTGTGGTGTGTTCGGGGTAGAAGGTTGGGTTTCCTGAACAATGTCGTCGTCGAGGTGTGAGAAATAAGAGGTTGAGGGTTAAATATATAGTGGGATTAAATTGAGAATTTTTTTTTTTACAAAGAGCCGTTCAACGGCATGATTTTTAAAAATTAAATTAAATAATTTTTTTTTAAAAACCCTTCGGGATGAAACGGGATGGGGAACCCGGATTCCATCCCTTCCCGCCAAACCCGCTTGAGCCGTAGCCCATCCCCGCCATCCCGCAGTCCATCCCGAGCCCCATCCCGAGCCGGGTACTGATGGCCTTAGATGTAACCAATTTGTTTTTTTATTATGAAAAATGAAGATAACGTTTTCAGTAAACTACAAATTTGGTCATTGTAGTTTGTTAAAAATAACACTTTTTGTCCCGATAGTTTTGAAATTAAAAGCTAGCCGTAGTGGTTTGTAAAAGCATCCGCATTTGGTCCCTTCCTCTAACTCTCTAAAGACCGTTTAAAATGTCATTAAATGATGAGTATTTCGTTTTTTTATCGATTTTTGGGTCTTTTACTCGATCAATAACCAAACGGACCAATATCATATAATCAATTTTGATTGGGTAAAAGACAAAAAAGCGATAAAAAAATGACGAATTCATTTAACGACTGTTCTTGTATTTTTGATGGAGTAACCAAATCCGGATGTTCTTGCAAACCACAATGACCATCTTGTATTTTTGAAACTATAAAGTCGAAAAGTGTTATGTTCGACAAGCCATAGGTAGGGTTGCACGTGGGTGAGGTTTGGCCACGTTGAAGACATTTGAACAACCCGACCAATGTTTGCGGTTTGAAAAATCTCAACCCAACCTAACCCAAACCGTGTGGGCTGGTCAGGTTAAAAATTTGGTACATCGTTTTACAAAATAACTAAGCTTTGTATTTAAACGAAGTAAAAACTAAATGAGAACATACATAAAAGGCTAACAAACTCAAAAAAAAAGGTAGAAAGTTTATGCAAATAGGAGAACTAATTACAATTGTAATTGTAATACAATTTTTAATATACTAATTACAGGCTGCTTAATGTCTAATAACATATATTAATCAATGACTTAATAATCAAATTAAATCCATAGTATGAAAATGCATTGGATTGATCGGGTCAGGTTGGATTCAAATTATCCTAACCCAGTTCAAACCTAATAAATACAGCTTAACCTAATTTTGTATCAGCTATGTGTGAAATTATCTCAAGTTGAGTTTTTTTCTTTTTTGAATTCTTTTAGATTGAGTTAACCGAAATGATTGGTTTTTTGAGCACCCTTAACCATAGGGATCAGATTTGTAGTTTACTCTAATATCTTTGAACAAATATTTGAAAAAGTCTTATTAAAGGGAAATTAATTAAAATACCCCAAGTTTGAAGTTGACTTACCAAAATACCCTAAAAAATTATTTTCTTACCAAAATGCCCCTTTTTTCCGCGATAAGATCCCGCGATCGCGGGCAGGGACCAATTGTGTAAATTTTTGCAAGAAATATTTACACTTTCAGTCACTGTCCCCCGCGATCGAGGCCCGCGATGGCCCGCTATGGGGACTGAAAGTGTAAATAATCTTGCAAAAATTTACACTTTCAGTCCCTGTCCGCTATAGAGGGCTCCCTCCGCGGAAAAAAATGGGCATTTTGGTAAGAAAATAATTTTTTGGGGTATTTTGGTAAGTCACTTTCAAACTTGGGGTATTTTGATTAATTTCCACTTATTAAACCATTTTATAATCTACTTTCTTTTTTCGTAAAGTGAAATATTTGAATCATAGTATTTTTCGAAAAGGTTTGTAAGTGGAAAATTAAATTTGAAAAAGAGTAAATTACACCACAGTCCCTGTGGTTTAGTCAAAATCTGGATTTGGTCCCTCTTTTGAAATAGTTACACCGGATGTCTCTATGGTTGTCATTTGGTTTGACGTCAGATCCCTGTGGTTGTCATTTTGTTTCAAATTACTCTTTTTTTATCTAAACCACAAGGACCAAAATTGAAACAAAATGACAACCACAGGGATCTGATGTGAAACAAAATGACAACCATAAAGATGTTCGGTGTAATTATTTTAAAAGAGGGACCAAATCCAGATTTTAATCAAACCACAGGGACCTATTGTGTAATTTACTCTTTGAAAAAATAGTTTCAGTTTAACTGATTAGATATTAGATATTTAAATTCCATCAACTTATTTTATAGAAACCATAAAATAGAAAGTTAAAGATCAGATCAAATGGACTAGACTTCTACCATTGAAAAAAACATATAGATATAATTTGGAAAATTGACTTAAATGGTTAAAATATATAAATAAATTGTTTATTTTTTATTTTATATAAATGTTACTACTTCTGTATCAAGCTCAAAAACATAAAAAATATTAATATTATTATTTTTTTAAAAATAATTTGAGCCAAATCGATAATTGTATTTTAAAGAACAATCGATCAGATTTATATTTTTGTGTTTTTAAACTAGGTCTATAATTACGGATATAATGGTATTTTAATAAAAAATGAAGAAATAACTACAAGACCAATTCTATTTTATTCAAATTTCCATATAGTTTAGGGTCCTTTTCAAAAGTCATCATCGGTTAGAGTTCTACAACATATTACTATAAAAAATTTCAATTATTCTTTAGACCTTTAGACTTAGGGACTGGTTGTCAATTGCTGAATGGTTATGAGGTCAGAATGATTAAGAGGGTTTTATGATATAGTGCAAAATAAAATATGATTGTTTGGTATTTGTTTAGAATGAAATCAGGGTGCTAAATGGTTAAAGGTGACCCAAAATACTAAAGCATTAAGAGAGTTTTAAAATCATTAAGAGACAGATTTTTTTTGTGTCAAACAAGATTCACTCTGAACGATTCAGAGATTGCCTCTTAATGGAACTATTAAAAGGTAAACAAACAACCCATGTATACAAGCTACTCTAAAGACCATGGTTAAAAAAAAAACAATTTTAGTTTCCACTCCCAAGACAAATCCATGTTCACCGACATCGCAAATATATATTTATTTATAAAATATAAGAAAAGTAAACCGTCATAAAAATATCTTTATAAACCCATACATGTTATATCACTCACACCTACAGCTACAAACACAATGGCAATCTTGATCTTCTTTCTCTTTACCCTTTCAATAGTTACCTCCACAAATGCTTGTGATAGATGTCTGCATCAAACTAAAGCTGTTCTTTTCTCCAATGCTTCTGCTCTTTCATGTATGCCATTTTTCTACTCTTATTTTCCAAAAAAAAAAAATCAATTTTGAGATGAACCATCAAAATATTTCTTGATTTAATTTAATGGGTACTGATTATTTTAGAAAATAAATGTAGCTGGAGCATGTGGGTATGGTTCATCAGCTCCAAGTTTCTATAAAGGCCATCTTGCTGCAGCTGTTCCTAGCATTTTCAAATTCGGGTCGGGTTGTGGTGCTTGTTTCCAGGTTCAAATTTACACATTTGGCCTCAGTGTTGTGTGTTCATTTTGCTGTGAATCTGTGGTTATAAATGTGATTTTGCAGGTTAGATGCATGGATGGTAAGTTGTGTTCCAAGTCTGGAACTCAAGTGATAGTGACTGATTTGAATAAGAACACAGAGACAGATCTGGTGTTGAGTAGCAGAGCTTTCATGGCTATGGCTAATAAGGGTATGGGGCCAAACATGATGAAACTTGGTGCTGCCAACGTGGAATATAAAAGGTTCTCTCGTTTGTTCTATCCCTATATACTTTACTCTGTCTCCAAATAAAGCGTTTACTTTTGAAAAAGTAAATGACAAGTATTTTACTCTTGGTCCTTAATTATATGATAAAAAATTACTCTATTCATTATTAGAGCATCTCCAATGCAAAGTTTTTATAAGCAAAAAATGGTGTGACGAGTTCTTACAAGAACTTTTGTCCTATCATGAAGTTTGTCAATGTCCACGTTTTTATTGGTACTTAAATTTAACATTTGATATTTATTTATAAATATAAAATAATTATTGTCGTAGACATACATGGGACCCACAAAAATGAGGTTGTTACAAAAACTACCATTGTGGACTTTTATATGAATTTTTAAATTATTGAGGTGGAAATGAGATGACACTAAAAAGTACAAAAAAGAAGGTTGTTATAAGAACCTTCATTGGAGATGCCCATCTTCAATGCAAAAGTCTTTAATTTTTACTATTATAAAAAGCTTTTTAATGGATTTTTTGGTATTGGAGTGAAAAACTTTTTGGTGAAAGGGTTGGTGTACACCAACCTGTTTTTTGCAATAGTTTTTTAGTAAAAAAGTTGATGAAAAAGCTTTTGATAGAGGTTTTGCTTTGGAGAATGTTTTTGCAAATAGATTTTTTATAAAAATAAGTTAGTGAAAATCTATGTGGTAAGAATAAAATTTTTCTAAAACGGTACACATTTTCTTTATGACACTTGTTTTTTGGGGAAATTGACCAAAATAACTATTTCACCATTTCATCTTCAACTTTTAACCACCCAATTTAACTTTTTACAAAAATAACTAAGATCTCGCAAGTCTGACACCGCAAGGCTTGCGGTGTCGGTTTTTTCTGACAAAACGAGAAAAAAAATATTATTTCTGACAAAACGCAAGGCTTGTGGTGACTTACGGTGGCTTGTGGGATCGTCATTTTAAAAAAAAAAAATTTTAGTTGTGTCAGAAAAAGCCGACACCGCAAGCTTTGCGGTGTCAGGCTTGCGGGATTCTGGTTATTTTTGTAAAAAAATAACTTGTATGGTTAAAAGTTGAAGATGTGTTTTTAAAATGGTTATTTAGGTCAATTTTGTGACGGAGGAAGTACAACTATTCATAAAAAGCACCCAAAAAGCTCATTTTATTATAATACTATTTTCGAGACAAATATATCCTTAGATTCAGTTGAAGTGTTTTTATATTAGAGTAAAGGGGTCAATATCGAATAATATAATTAAGATAAATTATTTTTTATTAGAAATTACTATTTTATTTAATAAAAATCTATAAGTAAGATTGAGTAAATTACAAAAAAAAAAATCACTGAATTTTGATTTTCGTCGCTCGACTTCATTAATTAAACCACTTAAGTTCTAGTTTGCATTTTTATTACAGCGTTCCTCCTTGACCTTAATGTCCATCGGTAACGGCCTTTAAGATGCTTTTGGTATGCAAGACAGAACAGAACATCTGTTCAGCGTTTGATAGACAAAACTGAACATCTGTTCAGCGTTTGGTAGACAAAACTGGACAGAACAAAATAGATAACATTAGATAAAATGTAAATAAAATTTAAAATAAAACGTGTATTTGATGTTTTAGAAGAGAATTAGATTTTATTTTGAGATTATATTTGTAAAACATAAGTTTGTTCCACCTTGTTCCATGAGGTGTTCCACATAAAAGTCCTGTCAAACATGGGACAGTGATATCTGTTTTGTTTTGTTATGTCCTGTCCAATGGACCAACCGCACCTTTAATTAAGGCTATGTTTGGCAAACTAGCTGATATGCTAGCTTATGACTTGTAAGCTAGCTGGTAGCTGATAAGCTAGCTGTTGATCTATAAGCTAGCTAGTAGCTGATGAAAAAGTCAGGTTTGGCAAAAAGTAACTTATAAGCATTTAAATGACCAAAAAAGATATATTAAAAAAATAGTTAATAAATAATAATTAATATTAATGAGGGTATTTTTGGAAGAAAAAAATCAAAAGCTCCATAAGAAACGCTAGTAAGAATAGCGTTTTGAAAAGCTAGCTTATGGTCATCCAAACATGTACCAGAAAATAAGCTAGTTTTTTTTTTCTTTCCAAACCATGCCTAAGTGGAGGGCATTTTGATCATTTCTCATTTAATAATAAAAAACAATTTAAAGTACAAGTCCTTAACAGTAGAAGTACAAGTCACTAAAGCATTCAAAAAGAAAAACCTACCATCAAAAACAGTATTAATTGATTGTTGGTTTATTTTGTGGATAGAGTTCCTTGTGATTACCAAGGCAAAAATTTGGCAGTGAGGGTGGAAGAATCAAGCCAAAAGCTCCATTATCTTGCCATCAAGTTCCTGTATCAAGGTGGCCAAACCGAGATCGTAGCCGTGGATATTGCCAGGGTAATCGAATCTCAGCCATCCAATAAATAATACAGTATAATTTGATTGTTCTCGAAAACTTACATGATTTGTTGTTCTTTTTAAGGTTGGTTCGACGAACTGGAGTTTTCTGCGCAGAAAGACTGGTGCTGTTTGGGACACGGATCGAGTTCCGGCAGGGGCGTTGCAGTTCCGGTTGTTGGTGACAGCTGGATATGATCGGAAATCGATTTGGGCCAAGAGTGTGCTGCCGGTGGATTGGAATGTCGGAGTTGTGTACGATACCGGTGTACAAATTGATGACATTGCTGAAGAAGGATGTGGTCGATGTGATTAATTTGCTTTATGAAGTAGTTTTTGAAGATTAGGGATGAAATAATTTGTTGTTTACTACTCCACTTTCTTTTTTGTGTCAAGAAAATGAATGGACGATGTTTTACCCTGTAAATACTTTAATAAAAAATTGTTTCTTCTTTGATTACTTGTTTTGCGAAGATTTCTATCATTTTAGAAAACAATATTAATTATGATTATTTTCTATGTATAAGTTTCTCTAATTAGGATGGTATTTATCTTGTTGAATTTTTATTTGATTTTGATTCTGAGTTTGTCTTCCAAGCTTACTTTATCATACATATATATATATATATATATATATATATATAGGATTGGGTTCACGTGAGACCAACATGTTTTCGTAAGGCCGTGAGACCACAAAATAACATTAAACCTTCACAGCAATTCATTGTGAAGGTATGAAAAACAGCGAACATTCACAACAAAAACACTGTGAAGGTTTACCTTCACAATACCTTCATAGTCTTTTGCTGTGAAGGTTTAGTGTTATTTTTGTGGTCTCACGGGTCTCACGGAAATAGCTTGGTCTCACATGATCTCAAGTCTATATATATATATATATATGGTCAGGTTTAGGGGAAAACAAAAAAAAACAGAAAACCTTGATAGTCCTCCATCTGGACGGTATGCACTTGTGCATACAAGTAAGTTAAGTTGTTTTTTGGTTGTATGCACAAGTGCATCATGCATATATAGGGGTGGGTTCAAATGAAACTCGAATTTCAGTTGGAAACTGAGGGAACATGATAAGTGTTGAGTTCAGTAACCTTGGAGTGTAGGGGAACCAAAATTTGAGGACGAAATCTCTTTTAAGGTTGAGAGGTTTTGTAATACCTTGACCTTTGGAAGATATCTACATTTTAAGATAAATATGAAAAATAGGATTTTGGATTAAATCCTAGATTTTATAGTCTTGTTGGATGGGGTATTCAAATACGAACCCAACGGGCCTTTCTGGAGCGAAAACGGAGCAAAAACGAAGAAGTTATGACCAAAACAACTTTCGGTACGACCTCGGCTAAAGTGACAATTGTGTCACTCTCGCATGTCACTCTCGCCGGTTTTGTACCGAGAGCCATGGGACCCCAGCGAGAGTGCCCAGTGAAAGTGACACTTTTGTCACTCTCGCACGTCACTTTAGCCGTCGGGCACCTGGAGTATAAAAACACGATTTTCATCCTTTCAACCCCATTTTTCATTTCCCATTTCTCCCCCTTCATCCATTTCTCTCCCAAACCGAAAACCATAAGCCCCAAAGTCGATTTTGAGCCATTTAGCCACAAGATTCGAGATTTGCAAGTGATTTCTTCATCTACCATGTTTTGGGAAAACAAATCTTGAAACCCTTTCACTTCATCTTCTTCACCCAAAGCTTTCTAGGGTTTCATCCAACCTTTTGTCCATTTTGAAAAGTTGGAGCTTGTGGTGTTTTGTTGGTGATCTAGATGTGATTTGGTTGGTGGATTCAAGTTGTGGTTAAGGTAATCTTCTCTTATCTTCATCTATGGAAATTAGGGTTTTGGTATAAGTTTAGATCTTGATGTAAAAATGTTTTGGGAATGATTCTTTATGGTTGGATGTGAATATTTATGTTTGGAAACTTATGGATTTAGGTTTGTGGAAGATTTGGCTTGGGGATTCAAGTTTTTGAAAGAAGCTCAAGTTTGGGGAAAATCCAGATTTAGCATAAATCTAGCAAAGTGAGTTCAAGTTGATTTGTGAAAACATTGTACATGCCAAAAATGTTCTTTTCCAAGTATTTATGTGTTTTACATGAAATTATCATTTGTTGAATTATTTGGTGGGTTTTGACTACATGATGTGTTTAACTTTATAAACCTTGTAAAACACCCATATTTGGGATTTTCGGATATTTTGATGTGTAGGAATCATAAATATGCCCTTACATGATTTATTGCTCCAATGGAGCTTATTCAATGGTTTAAACATGTTGGTGTAATTGATTTTATAAACGATTGAGGAAAATGCACATTTTCATGTCATGAGTCATTTTGAGAAATTATAAGAGTATGAGTCCATTTGTGAAACCATTGGTACTAATCTGTGACGAGTTTCGGGTTAATAATGATTTTGTGGTATACGTTTATCTAAGTGATGTTTAAATGCATTTTATAATATGAGGACCGTTATTTATCGGCCTAAAGAGGTTTTGAGCATTTTGCTCGATTTTGACTTTAAATGAGCCTTGAGGACATCTGTCCGGATTTTAACATTTGAATATGGACCTTTGGTCGTCAGTTGCATTTATTGCATTTTATTTGAAGAGTACATGTTTTGAGTGTGTATGTCATTCAAGTGGAGTCGTGTACTATTAGACCGTAATGCATTGGATCCATACACATATGAGTCGGTCATATTTGCATGGTGGAAAGTCTTGGCATTCTCACTTAGGGATGTACGCCGTCTCGACATTTTGTGTCTTGGTGTTGTGGAGAGGAACCATATTGGGTTGTACTCCGGAATTTTGGTTTATTGTGATGTTCTAACTCTTGTGCACGAGAGTTAGACATCTTGGGTTATCAAGTAAGGAGCCGAGACTCCAAATCTTGAATGCTAGTAAGTAGGCAATAAAAGTTCCATAGAAACCTTGAGGTGTAACTTACTAGAGAATGAACAAACAATAAGATCGTGTATCCATGAGGTGTAGCTGGGCACAACAGGCAATAAAGGATATGGTGGTGCCACCCGTTGTTGGGTGTGGGACTTGAGGTGTAGCTTTTATAGCAGGCAATAAAGTCCGACTCGAGTTGGAGCTTATTAAAGCAGACAATAGAGTCACGATCTGAGGTGTAGTTCAATAACATAGTTATGCAGGTTAACTTTGTGTTCTGCCACATACAATGGAATCGGGTCTCCCCGTCACCGAAAGGTGTTGTTTGGGTATTTATTTTATCCATGTTTTCGGTGACGTATTATATTTATATGGACTGCTTTCCATAATTTATGGGTTGTGTATTATGCCTTGTTAATGCCAAAAATCACCCAAAAGGATAACTTGAGGTTGGTGTGGAATTTAACAACTAGAAAGGGATCTCAAGACCAATCAACACAATCGTGATAAAAAGTAAATAAGACAAGAGATTTGGGTACGCGGAAAACCCAAACAAGGGAAAAAACCGTGGTCGACTTGTGAGAGTCGACGGTGCACTATGATCGCCAAACAGGGGCGAAAGTCCTTTTGTAACAAGTGTTTGTGTACAACAGATTACAATAAGAGAAAAAGTAATATTAATCGTAAGAAAAAGTCGTGCATCGTGCGTAAATCGTGCAAAATCAGCTGTTTATCGTGCGGTTCGAACTGCTGTCATGCGAAACTTGCGTCAGTGATGTGTGTTTGAATGTTCAGTTTGTTACAGTTGTATTGCGTAGAAGGTGCAGATGGGTCGAATTCAGAGGTGTTTCGATGTGTAATGGATAGATCACGAATGTCTTTTTCGGATGGAGAGCAAGTCTTTATATAGCTTCTGTTGGCAATAAATGTGTCTTGATGATTTGTTTTGTAACCGCTGTCGGGTCTTTAATGCCATTAAGAGCTCGTCCGTTACTGGCCGTTGTACCATGAATGCCTGTGGACCTGCATTAATGAACAAAAGAAACGGGTGTTGACTGTTAACGGTTAGTGTAATCGTACGATCGTCTTGAGTCTTGGACGTCGGTCGTATGAAACGTACGACTATCACGAAAGTGTACGACCACATGTTCGTTTGTAAATAACCTGCAAGACCTTACCTTAATACAAGAGTGGTCTTATGTAAATGTTATTATCGTCGGTCATAAGGTGTGATTTTTTACCCAAACAGTTTGCCCCCAAAATTTGAATTTAGGTGTGAAATTCGAATTTTAAATCCGACGAAGTGGTTTGACACGTGTTAGATGGGGAAATGGTCTGCTTGAATCCCAACCGTCTGGGTTTGATTCGGACCAGAGGAGACGAAGAGGTCGTGACGTCACGATGACGTGTCAGAGGCGTGGAGCCGTTAGAGGACAGGTATCGCCCATTGGCATGATGCATGCGAAAAGGTGGTGGACAGCTGTCGACCATCCACCGGGTCGACCTGACATGATGTTGCTATAAATATCGCGATCGTTGAGATCACTTCCTTTTTTACGTTCGTGATATTTTTAGAGAGAGATTTTCGAAAGATTTAGTTGCCTTTTCGTGTATTGGCTATAAATCGAGAGAAATATTTGTTAATCTTCTCATCGTTTTCACAATGTCGATAGAGCCTGCAAGCACTATTATTGGCCAAGAGGGTCTATCGGCTTTTCGGACCTTATCAGGCGTCCCTGATGCTGTGCAGTTGTACTCGCCGGATCAGTTTCGACCGTCTGAGTGTCCGAATGGGCATTTCGTTTTGTACGAGTACCCATTCAAAGTCGGTTTCAAGTGGCCATTCTCACCACTGGTCGAGGAGTTTTTGAGTAAGTTTTCTTTATCTCTCGCACAAATGATGCCACAATTCTGGCGGATTGTGCATGTGATTGATAAGATCACCGACGATTGGTCGACGCCGTTCAATGTGGACGACTTGTTAGCGACATATACTGTGAAGGTGGATGGCTACCATCTATATAGTTTATCTTCTAAGTACAGCGGTACTCTGGTACTTGTGTTGAATACCCAGGTCAACGACCGCGGGTGGAAGGCGAGGTATGTCTTTGGCAAGTGTAACATCCTGAATTTTCAATAATAGTAATTTAAATGAGAATTGAGATTTATTTGTATTTTGGGTTAAACCTTGAAATTATATGGAAATTTTATAATTCAATAGGGTTAAAATACAAGAGATTAAAGTAGGATGCTACTTTTGGAAATAATAGAACTTGGAGGTGTGTGTGGTAAATATTGAATGTGTGTATGGATAAATCAGCTAAGATGAGAAAATATCTCATCTTTGGTTCTTTGAGTCGGCAGAAAGAAAGAAATAGAGAGAAGAGAGAAAAAGGAAGAAAACAAGGGTTTTGTATTCAATATTGGTAAGAATTGGATCATGTTTTCAGATATAATTGTTATAGATGTTGGGTTATAAACGAATATGTGTTTTGATTAGGATTTCGGAATCGTTTACAACAGATTGGAGCAACAGATTGTGATTAAAGTGGGTTTTCTTCAAAAAGGTGAGTTCATTTGTTGTTTGCATAAATCAGTGTTTATATGTTAAATTAAACCTTGTCATAGCTGTATAAACTGTTTGTGGACTGTATGGAATGGTCTGGAATGAGCTGAATCGAACAGACATAGGTTTAAATCGAATTATTAAGCTGCAGGTCGAGGTTTTCGGACGAAATGCAGTATCCGGAAACCACTGTGTTGAATGTTTCCGGACGCGACGAGTATCCGGTAAGTTTTGATTTTCTGGTAAGTTTCCGGATAAAAATAGTTACCGGATAGTATCCGGGTTGCTTTAGTTTGCGGGTGTTGTCCGGATTAGAAGGTATCCGGAAAGCATGGTTTATCCGGTGAGTTATAGTTATCCGGAAAGTGCAGTTGTCCGGATAGTCAAAGTTATCCGGAAACCCCTGTTGTCCGGACACTTTTGAGAAATTGAGAATGCTAGGTTCTGATGGCTGGATGTTGTTTCTAGATGTTTTGTTTGGTTAAGTTTTCTAAAAAATTTCTGGGGGCGCTGCCCCCAGACCCCGCAAGGGCGTTGCCCCTTGACCCCATCCGCTAACCGGTTAGCGGAACCCCCGTGCTAAGTCGCTGAAGGGGGGGGGGGGCATTTGAGGATGAAAATACGATAGGTTATTTAGTATTCTCAGAGCTAAGAATATGATATGAGATGTGGTGTGATATGCTGTTATGCATATGTGTTAGTAAAGTGTAATGGATCCATAGGCACTAATGGTTATGTACACGTGGAATAGATGAAGATTAGTCATTATTCTGATGTGTGTAAGAAATCATGGGATAAACGTAATTTCTGATTTCTAAGGAAAGAAAGAGATTGGCATGTGTATATTGTAATCTTTACTTCCTTTCTAAGAAATAGGCATGTGTATATTGTTATTTCTTAGATATGAACATAAATGGGCATGTGTATATTTCAATTTCTGTAGAATGATATAAGTGGAAATGGGCATGTGTATATTGCGATTTCTGGAATATATATTTATATCACAAGTGGAAATGGGCATGTGTATATTGCGATTTACGGATTAAGAGCACAATCTAGAATCAGTGAAGATTCGTAGTATGGCTCCGAGACATGATATGATGATGGAATGTGTGTCAGTCATATTCATGGACTTATGTAAAATTGTGTTAACGGAAAGAGTTACAAGTATGGTAAGAAAAGGGTAATCAGGTTGGTTATAACGTGTTTACATTGATTTTGCAAATATTATTGTGGAAACGAATGTTCTCACTAGGCGTTGGCCTAATCGTTTCAATATAATGTTTTCTTACCAGGTACTAGCTCGGGAAGGTAAAAGGGATGTGGGACGAGCGTTTTGGAATAGCGGAAAAGTCAATTAACAGAAGGAGATTTTGAAGGATTGCTTAGATAACTTAGTTAATCTGATTATAGTGGCATAATTAGATTAATAGGTTATTTGAAGAATTATGTGCTTGTAAATGTACTCCTAGTGGTTAATTCACTTGCTATATATATGAAAGTTGAAGTTTATTTTATCATAACTTGTTGAAATTTAAGGTTCAAATTAGCCCAGAAATTGGGGCGTTACAGCAAGACTCAGTCGCTTGAGCTTTTGACGGAGGATACGACGTGGGTTGTGGCTGGATGGAATACCGCTTGTAAGCTTTTTCCTTCGTATCGTGCGTTTTTGCTTTAGATCGTAAGTTAATGTATTTTGCTTTTATTTCAACCATCATGTTTCCTGATGCCGATCGTCTTGAGTCGGCAGCGAAGATCGATAAATTCCGGTCCTATTCCCTGGAGGATAGGTCCTTTTTCGTTCAACGGGGCTTAGTGGATGAGGATTCGGATATCGATATCCTCTCGGCCAAGGGCCCAAATGTCCCCACAGAGGAGGGAGAAGAGAAGGAAGAGGAGGCAGCGGGTGATGATCGTACGTCTCACCTTGCTTTGTCGTATGATTTGGCTTATACTCATTCCTTCTTATCGTGATTCTTTGTTTTGTAGGTGGGTCAGGCGATATGCCTACCTTTGATGTGCAGAAGAAAAAGGCTCAACTCCTTTTGGCTCGTAAGGCCAAGGAGTTGAAGCGAAATGTTCCCCCACCCCCATTGTCGGGGGTAAAGAAGTCCAAGACGATTCCCCGGAGGGAACCGTCATCGAAGGGTGGTGATCCGTTTAGGGTCGCCTCTGCTGAGAAGACGAAGACGCCACCGGGAGTCATAGATTCGACTCCAGTGAGTGTGGCTTCTCCTCTGATTGAGGAGGTCACCCCTTCCTCCTCGCCGGCCGACAAAGGGAAGGGAAAGAAGACGGAGGAGTCCATCGAGACGGTGACGGTGAATTTCACGTTGCCGTCCAACTTCATGTCCGGGGAAGACATGGATAGCGACAAGACCTTTCCTGATCTGGAGAAATTCCTCCTGTCGTCCTTTAAGGAGCGACTGGAGGACGTCACGGTCGACAACATGGGGTCGCACGTCGCGGGGCTGACTTTCAAGGTGCGTACGGTCCATTTGTTTAATGTTTTTTGTTATTCTGTCGCTTGTTTTTGACGTTTGTGTATTCGTGCGCTGCAGGCGTTCTAGACTTCTCTTTGTTTGTATGCCCATATGGATAAGATCCGTAGGGTAACTCCCGTTGCCTTGGAGAAAATGCGCAAGGCGCAAGAGGAAGCTCGTGTGGCAAGGGAGCAGGAGAAGCTGGCGATGGAAAGAGCCGAGTGCCTCTCAGCGAGGCTCGACGAAGCCCAGGACTTATATGCGGCGTCGATGAACGGAAAGGAAGACCTTCAACGCCATCTGAGGGAGACCCTTGAGAAGTCCTCTGCGACTGAGGCGGAGTTAGGAGCGACTAAGGGCTCCTTGGTCGAGAGCGGAAAACAGGCCAAGGACCTTAAGTCGCTCGTCGTGGCGAAAGAGGGGGAGATCGCGTCCTTAGAGGAGCGACTCCAATCGTTTGAAGCTCTGACCCGTCTAAGGGTCCGAGAGGCGATCACGCGTGGCCATTTACGGGGGTTAAACCCTATGGCCGGAGCCGAAGCAGAGGTCACCACATTTCTAGAGCAAGTTGGGGACGAGGAAGAACTCGACCAGGAAGACAAGCTCGAAGAAGGGTGTAACATCTCGAATTTTCCATAATATTATTTTAGTGTGAATTGGGGTCTATTTGTATTTTGGTTTAAACTTTGGATTATGTTGTAATTATATAATTCTTTGGAGCTAAAATTCAAGTGACCAAAGCTTGTTGCTATTTTTGGAAAGTTTGGAACTTGAGGGGGGTAATTGGAATTTGTGGTAATGATGTGTAAGATAACAAAAGGAGCTGATTTAGAAAATATCTAAATCATTTGTTGGCTGAGTCGGTTGAGAAAGAGAGAGAAAGAAGAAAGAAAGAAGAAAGAAAGAAGGAGAGAAAAGGAAGAGAAAAGAAGAAGAATCAAGTGGAAAACTTTGGTAAGAAATCAAAGGATTTCTGTAAATTTGATTCCAGTAGTAAAAAGGTATCTATATCTTAATCTGAATTCATTTAGGTGCTGTTTTGATTTGGAATCAGATTGTGTAGAGAAGTGGGTTTTTGCAAATAAAGGTGAGTTCATTCATTTTTGCTTTAAGCCTTGTTTTCTGCCAAATTAAATGTTAAGACATGTGTATAAACTGTTTTGGGACTGTATGGTTGTGTTTAAAACAAGCTGAATGGAACATATATGGTTTTAGGATGAATTTCTAAGCTGCAGGTCGTGGTTTCCGGGTAAAATGAAAGTATCCGGAAACCTCTGTATGAAGGTTTCCGGACAAGGCAAAGTATCCGGTAAGTCTTAAGTTTCTTATAGTTTCTGGATGAAATTAGTTACCGGATGGTATCCGGATTACCATGGTTTCCGGATGTCATCCGGATTAGTGAAGTACCCGGTAAGTTGTGTATTATTCGGAAAGTATGAAATTCCCGGTAAGTAGTGGTATCCGGAATGTTTTGTTTATCCGGTATCTTGTGGGTATCCGGAAAGTTGGTGTATCCGTATAGTTGAGGTATCTGGAAACTATTACTGTCCGATCACTTTTGAGTACTCAATAACTTTAGGATTTGCTGACTTCTAAAAAGGTACGATTTAGGAATTGAAATGCAATTCTAGTAGCTTGAACATACTTACAGTTGAATAATAGTGTGTTAGGCTTAAAGACTGTTCTAGTTTGATACTAGGCAGATGAGTAGTAATGTAATGGATCCATAGGCACTAGTGGTTATGTACACGTGGAATAGATGAAGATTAATCGTTATTCCGATGTGTGTGAGAAATCGTGGAATAAACGTAATTTCCGATTTCTAAGGAAAGAAGGGATTGGCATGTGTATATTGTAATCTCTATTTCCTTTTCAAGAAATGGGCATGTGTATATTGCGATTTCTTGGATATGAGCATTAATCTAGAATCCTTAGAGATTCGTAGTGTGGCTCTGGAACGTGATACAAAGACTGACTTGGTGTCGGTCATATTCATGGAACTGGGTATAATCCTGTCATCGGAAGATGGTTATACTTGTGGTAAGAAAAAAAGGTAATCAGGTTTGTTATAACTTGTTTACATTGATTTTAAAAGTATTATTTTGAAACCGAATGTTCTCACTAGGCGTTAGCCTAATCGTTTCAAATAATGTTTTCTTACCAGGTACTAGCTCGGGAAAGTAAAGGGATGTGGGACGAGCGTTTTGGAATAGCGGAGAAGTCAATTAACGGAAGGAGATTTTGATGTATTTGCTTAGATAACTTAGTTAATCTGATTATAGTGACATAATTAGATTAATAGGTTATTCGAAGAATTCAGTATTTGTAAATATACTCCTTATGGTTAATTTACTTCTTATATAAAAGTTTGAAGGTTATTTTACTCATAACTTGTTATAATTTGAGGTTCAAATTAGCCCTGATTTTAGGGTGTTACAATATGGTATCAGAGCTTTAGTTTAAGTGAACTAAGTATGCTAAGGAGATACTTAGACTTAAGCTGAGATGAATTAAGTTATGATTCGTGAGAGATGGGTAGAAGTACTAAGACGGGATAGTCTTAGAGTCAACGGAAATACGTGAAATTAGTACCGTGACAGTGGTAACGAGGATTCTCATGTATAATATGTTCACAATTCCAATTAGCTAATGTTATTATGAATATATTGTTACGCAAGCATACTTGTTTCTAAATTGTTACAGTGACTAATGATCGGTAAAGTACGTTTCGTATGTCTAGATTTGTGTAACCGTTTCTTATGGTTATTCCTTGTGTTATAGCAGAACGATGGTGAATACGCCTGATAAGTGCCAATTTCATATACATTTATACGTCAATTTCCCCATCATTTTGGAAGAATTGATACTCGAAGAACCCCATTTCGTTAAGTTTGTTATTTTATTACTTGTAATTGCGTTTATTTGTATAAATATGTTTATAGGTGTTTTTAGGAGAAAAGGATGCATACGTCGAAAAGCGGGATCACGAAACAGAGAAACGAGCGAAAAACGGAAAAACGTTGCAAAACGAACAGAAGCCGGGGCCGATGCTCGGCGCCGATGCATCGGCGCGGAGCAATCGGCGCCGAGCACCTGTGTGAACGCAGAATGAAAGACAGATTTAAATGACTGCAGGGCTTTTCTTTCTGCAAAAGGGAGGCCGACTTACACTGCTGTTGGAGCTGATTATCCCTGCAATTGAGGCATACTTTCCCCTTCTAATGATGATTCTTGGGCCATTCATTAGATATTTAGTTGTAGTTTTAGATAATATCTCATCTCTTCCTATATAATCTCTCTAAGTAAGTTCTAGGGATAGACAATTTTTCTGATTGGTGAATAGAGTTTTTGGAGAGAAAAAGCAGAGCAATTTCTTCCAGCCTTGTATCTTTCATTTTGGTAATCTCTTTTCAAGTTTATATTAATCAAGTTTACATTAGTTATGAGTAGCTAAAACTTTCTGCCCTAGTGATGAGATTGCAACTATTTCTTTGTATGATTATTGTTGAGGTTTGATATACCTTTGTTATCTATCTAATTTCATTTATGCAAACCTTGTCTAAAAGCATGTTCTTCATTTGTTAGGTTTTTGATTTAAGAATGATCACTTAAATCTTACATCTAATCTTGAATAGCTAGTTGAGATTTGGAATACGTAATCGTTCTTAATCTCATTTTAGTAGCAAGATAGTACACCAATTGTGTTAGTCAATTGGTTTGTATTATGGGGTTGTATAATCTAACTTTAATGATTGGGCTTCCGATCAGTAGTTAGGATTGGTGTTTGTTTGATCATATTGCAATTGACAAGATAAATTTGAGTTCGTAACCAAATCAACCTTAGTCAATTAGGAACTACATCGAGCTTCTCATGTTAGTTTATTCTTAAGACAAACGGAGTGTGTGACGCTTGTCAAACACTTACGACCAATCTGAAATTATTGGTAATAAATGTACTTCTATTCAAATCAATGATATAAGACTTCAACAAAGAATTGGTTATACTCATCACTAGGACCTTTCTCATTATTATCACATCTTATTTCAATTCCGTGTTTAGTATTAATCAACAACTTAAACCCCCCCATTTGGTATCTTATATGAATATGTTTTGGTTCTACAATTAACAACGAGTCCCTGAGGAAACGACCCTACTTATCATTATCGCAATTTATTGTGTTTAAGAGATAATAGGCTAATCATATAAACTACTTATTATTTGTCGGATTCGACACCCGTCAAATTTTTGGCGCCGTTGCCGGGGACTCGGCAAGTTTAATCGTTTTATGCCAAGATCTATTCGTACAGGTTCACCGATCCCAATCGATCTAGAAATTGAGAAAACCGCCAAGAGATTAAGAAAGCAAGCTAAGCTTAAAAAGAAGCAAGGCAAGTCAACTTCTTCAATGCAGCCCAACTTTTGGGAAGATATCGAACTATCAACGGAATCAGAAAGCGAAAAGGAGGAGAAACCTCTTTCTGAAAAAGAAGAATCGGTCACCGAGACCGAAGGAGAGGAAGAAGAAGACATGGCGAATCCCGAGCGTACTCTAAGAGAATGGGCAGCACCCAATGTTGATGAGCAACCTCTATGTATCACATACCCAACGGAAGAGGTAAGTACCGAACTCAAAACAGGTTTAATTCACTTATTACCTCATTTTCATGGTTTAGCCAACGAAGACCCGTACAAGCACATGACAGAATTCCATATGGTGTGCTTGGGAATGAAGCCAAAAGACATCACAGTTGAGAACTTAAAGCTAAAGGCATTCCCTTTTTCCCTAGTCGACGCGGCTAGGGAGTGGCTTTTCTACCTACCACCAGGTTCTGTCACCACGTGGACGCAAATGGCGAGGGCTTTCTTAGACAAATACTTCCCCGCGTCTAAAGCCGCCGGGCTAAGGAGGGAGATTTGTGGAATCAAACAAAGGGACATGGAGTCTCTATACGAATATTGGGAGCGCTTCAAGCGCCTTTGTGTAAGTTGTCCTCAACATGGTATTTCCGAACAACTTCTAATCCAATATTTTTATGAAGGTTTATTACCAATGGAGAGGAAAATGATGGATGCGGCAAGCGGAGGGGAAATCGTAAACAAAACACCGACTCAAGCAAGGTCTTTAATCGACACCATGGCAGAAAACTCCAAGCAATTTGGAGCTCGTAGTGATGTTGGTCGAGGAGCTAGTGAGGTACATGTAAAATCTTTAGAAACTAAGATTTCTGATTTGACTGACCTTGTTAAGCAGCTTACTGTGGGGAACATGCCTCAAGTCAAGTCATGCGGATTTTGCTCATCAGTAGCTCATCCCACCGACGCATGCCCCACACTACATGAAGAGGAAGAACAGGTGAATGCCATGGGAGGTAACAATTTTCAAGGCTCAAATAATCGGGCGTTTAATCCATTTTCAAATACCTACAACCCCGGTTGGAAACAACATCCAAATTTGAGTTATGTCCCTAAGCAAGAACAAGGACAAGCTCAAAGTCAACAATACCAACCAAGAACTCCTTACTAAAGACCTCAACAGTATCAACAAAATCAGCAATACCAAGCACCACCAGGATTTCAACAACAATCCAATCAACCATCCAACTTTCAGCAACAAAGACCACCCTTTCAACCACAACAACAAGCATCGTCTCAACTCCCTAGCGGAACAGGTATGTACCTTGAGGATATTGTAAAATCTTTAACTACTAACATGGTTAAACTTCAGCAAGATTCTCAAAACACACAAGCAAGCATACAAGAGCTTCGAAACTCCGTAGGGCAGTTAGTAAACAAAGGGAAATTGCCTTCCCAAACAGAGACCAACCCAAACGCAAATCTAAGTGCAGTAACTTTGAGAAGTGGGAAGGAAATCCAAGATGATGCCGGGAAAAAGAAGGCGGTTGAAAAAGAGCTAGAGATTAAGGAATCCATTTCTGGTGAAAAAGAGGAGAAGATTTAAGAGACGAAGAAAAAGACACCCGAGGTAATAGCACAAGCACCACCCTTTCCGGAAAGATTTTCCAAGACAAAACGAGAATGTCAATACGTATAGCATATCATGAGATTGAGATTTGCAATCAAGCATCAAAAATTTAGCACACACAACCAAGTAGACACAAGCTAATCACGAGAACTCTCACGAATGGGATAATCAAGATAAAACTCAATTCACTCCTCGGGGTTAAAAGTGTATCGCTCAAACCGTCACTACGCTAGTATGCACCTACCATAAGCTTGAAAAATCTCTCACTCTCCACTACTCGGATAAATTACATGCATATAAATCAAAAGGACTTTTCGGGCGTAATGAACTAAGGCTTTGGTTAAGGTAGGGATTTATTTGGGAAAAGTGGCTAACGACCGTACACCAATGGAGAAATCGATTCTTTGACAATGAAAATTCCTTTCAACTAAGGGATTTACGTTTTTATCTTGAAGCACATTTCCCTTTCAATGATATGGGATAAAGATTAAACGCTTATAATCAACCATATCATAAATTTATTTACTACTATTATTTTTTTATTATTTTTTTTATCACATATTTCTTTTGATTTTTTTTTAATATACCAACAACAAGATGTTACCAACAATTTCAACCCTTAGGGAGTTTATGCTCTCTACAATACACAAATATAGAAAGTGCTTAACAAAATTTTTGATAAAGCTTTCTCTAACACTTTCTTCACATTCAAACCCTAAGTGGAAGAACACTATCACATTGTTGGCCAATCTCTATATGGTAAACAAAATCACTAAGAACACACAAAAGTTGAAGAACAAACCCTAATATGCATACCTTGGATTTCTCAAGAATAAACCATCAAAATGTGAAATTGAAACAAGAAATCATACCTTTGATGGATGAAATACACGTTAGTAGCAAGAGATTTGGAGAAATTTGACCCAAAAATCCGAATTTGGGATTGTTGGTAACAAATGTAGGTTTAGACAAGGTTTGTCTTACGACCAATCTGAATGTATTGGTAACAAATGTACTTCTATTCAAATCAATGATATAAGATTTCAACAAAGAATTGGTTATACTCATCACTAGGACCTTTCTCATTATTATCACATCTTATTTCAATTCCGTGTTTAGTATTAATCAACAACTTAAACCCCCCCATTTGGTATCTTATATGAATATGTTTTGGTTCTACAATTAACAACGAGTCCCTGAGGAAACGACCCTACTTATCATTATCGCAATTTATTGTGTTTAAGAGATAATAGGCTAATCATATAAACTACTTATTATTTGTCGGATTCGACACCCGTCAAATTTTTGGCGCCGTTGTCGGGGACTCGGCAAGTTTAATCGTTTTATGCCAAGATTTATTCGTACAGGTTCACCGATCCCAATCGATCTAGAAATTGAGAAAACCGCCAAGAGATTAAGAAAGCAAGCTAAGCTTAAAAAGATGAAAGGCGAGTCAACTTCTTCAACGCAGCCCAACTTTTGGGAAGATATCGAACTATCAACGGAATCAGAAAGCGAAAAGGAGGAGAAACCTCTTTCTGAAAAAGAAGAATCGGTCACCGAGACCGAAGGAGAGGAAGAAGAAGACATGGCGAATCCCGAGCGTACTCTAAGAGAATGGGAAACACCCAATGTTGATGAGCAACCTCTATGTATCACATACCCAACGGAAGAGGTAAGTACCGAACTCAAAACAGGTTTAATTCACTTATTACCTCATTTTCATGGTTTAGCCAACGAAGACCCGTACAAGCACATGACAGAATTCCATATGGTGTGCTTGGGAATGAAGCCAAAGGACATCACAGTTGAGAACTTAAAGCTAAAGGCATTCCCTTTTTCCCTAGTCGACGCGGCTAGGGAGTGGCTTTTCTACCTACCACCAGGTTCTATCACCACGTGGACGCAAATGGCGAGGGCTTTCTTAGACAAATACTTCCCCGCATCTAAAGCCGCCGGGCTAAGGAGGGAGATTTGTGGAATCAAACAAAGGGACATGGAGTCTCTATACGAATATTGGGAGCGCTTCAAGCGCCTTTGTGTAAGTTGTCCTCAACATGGTATTTCCGAACAACTTCTAATCCAATATTTTTATGAAGGTTTATTACCAATGGAGAGGAAAATGATGGATGCGGCAAGCGGAGGGGCAATCGTAAACAAAACACCGACTCAAGCAAGGTCTTTAATCGACACCATGGCAGAAAACTCCAAGCAATTTGGAGCTCGTAGTGATGTTGGTCGAGGAGCTAGTGAGGTACATGTAAAATATTTAGAAACTAAGATTTCTGATTTGACTGACCTTGTTAAGCAGCTTGCTGTGGGGAACATGCCTCAAGTCAAGTCATGCGGATTTTGCTCATCGGTAGCTCATCCCACCGACGCATGCCCCACACTACATGAAGAGGAAGAACAGGTGAATGCCATGGGAGGTAACAATTTTCAAGGCTCAAATAATCGGGCGTTTAATCCATTTTCAAATACCTACAACCCCGGTTGGAAACAACATCCCAATTTGAGTTATGTCCCTAAACAAGAACAAGGACAAGCTCAAAGTCAACAATACCAACCAAGAACTCCTTACCAAAGACCTCAACAGTATCAACAAAACCAGCAATACCAAGCACCACCAGGATTTCAACAACAATCCAATCAACCATCCAAGTTTCAGCAACAAAGACCACCCTTTCAACCACAACAACAAGCATCGTCTCAACTCCCTAGCGGAACAGGTATGTCCCTTGAGGATATTGTAAAATCTTTAACTACTAACATGGTTAAACTTCAGCAAGATTCTCAAAACACACAAGCAAGCATACAAGAGCTTCGAAACTCCGTAGGGCAGTTAGTAAACAAAGGGAAATTGCCTTCCCAAACAGAGACCAACCCAAACGCAAATCTAAGTGCAGTAACTTTGAGAAGTGGGAAGGAAATCCAAGATGATACCGGGAAAAAGAAGGCGGTTGAAAAAGAGCTAGAGATTAAGGAATCCATTTCTGGTGAAAAAGAGGAGAAGATTGAAGAGACGAAGAAAAAGACACCCGAGGTAATAGCACAAGCACCACCCTTTCCGGAAAGATTTTCCAAGACAAAACGAGAGCAAGAAGAAAAAGAGATCTTAGAAACCTTTCGTAAGGTGCAGGTAAACATTCCACTTTTTGATGCAATTAAACAAGTTCCTAGGTATGCTAAATTCTTGAAGGAACTTTGTACAAATAAAAAGAAGTTATAAGGAGATGAGAAAATCACCATGAGTCAAAACGTATCTGCAGTCTTACAGAAAAAGCTACCACCTAAATGTAATGATCCCGGCATGTTCACCATACCTTGTAAGGTAGGCAATACCGCAGTAAATCAGGCTATGCTAGATTTGGGGGCATCGATTAACGTCATGCCATATGCTATATACACATCCTTGGATGTGGGCCCCCTCAAGCCAACAGGTGTGGTAATTCAACTTGCAGATAGGTCAATTGTATATCCTAAAGGGGTGTTAGAAGATGTCCTTGTACAAGTAAACAAATTAGTTTTTCCGGCCGACTTCTATGTGATAGACATGGAGGAGAAGAATTCCTCCAAGGCCGGAATGATTTTATTGGGAAGGCCATTTCACAAGACCGCCAAAACAAAGATAGATGTACATGATGGTAATTTGACCATGGAATTCGATGGTGAGATTATTAAATTCAACATCTATGATGCCATGCGATATCCGAGCGATGTTTCATCTTTGTGTTTTGTTGATATAATTGAATCTCTATTTGATAATGTTTTTGACTTATCTAACTAAGATGTGTTGGAAGTGATACTTGGTAGGGACTTACATAGTGATAGTTTGAAGAAGCTAGCCCAAAAGTATGACTTGAATGAAGAGTACGCCGAGTTGATATCTTGGATGGAACGCGGGAAGAAAGCAAGGTATGAAGTTTCTAAAATTGAGTTACCTTTATCTAACACGAAACCTTTGCCTTCTATTGAACAGGCGCCCGAATTGGAGCTTAAGCCGTTGCCGGATCATTTGAAGTATGCTTACCTAGGTGAAAAGGATACACTTCCGGTGATCATTTCCGCAAACCTTTCACCTAGGGAAGAAGGCGAGCTAGTTGATGTTTTAAAGGAGCATAAAGGCGCCATCGGATGGACCATTGCGGATATCAAGGGTCTTAGCCCCTCTTTGTGCCAACACAAGATACTACTTGAAGATGAGTACAAACCCTTTAGAGAGGCGCAACGTAGATTGAATCCTCCGATGATGGAGGTCGTAAAGAAGGAAATTCTGAAGCTTTGTGATGCCGGTATGATCTATCCCATCTCTGATAGTAAGTGGGTAAGTCCTATCCATGTAGTACCAAAAAAGACCGGCATAACTGTGATCGAAAATTCGGAAGGTGAGTTGGTACCCACCCGAGTCCAAAACGGGTGGCGGGTATGTATTGATTATCGCAAGTTAAATGCTTCTACTAGGAAAGATCACTTTCCCCTTCCTTTTATTGATCAAATGCTTGAACGCTTAGCCGGTAAAACTCACTATTGTTGTTTGGATGGATACTCAGGTTTTCATCAGATTCCCGTCGCGTTGGAGGATCAAGAGAAGACGACGTTCACTTGCCCTTTTGGCACATTTGCATATCGAAGGATGCCGTTTGGACTATGCAACGCTCCCGCCACCTTCCAAAGGTGTATGGTTAGTATTTTTTCAGATTATGTGGAGAATTGCATAGAGGTTTTTATGGATGATTTTACGGTTTATGGGGATTCATTTGAGTCATGTTTGTCTAATCTCACCAAAATTCTTAAAAGATGTTTAGAGACTAACTTGGTGCTTAATTATGAAAAATGTCATTTCATGGTTAGTCAAGGATTGGTGTTAGGACATATAGTCTCTGGAAAAGGTATAGAGGTAGATAAAGCAAAGATTGATGTTATTAAGTCTTCACCTTACCCCACGAGTGTGCGGGAAGTTCGTTCTTTTCTTGGCCATGTAGGTTTTTACCGAAGATTTATAAAGGACTTCTCCAAGATCACTCGACCGATGTGCAAGTTGCTGCAAAAGGAGGTTGAGTTCCATTTTATTGAAGAGTGTAAGGAGGCTTTTGACCGATTGAAAGACATGTTGACTTCAGCCCCTATCATCCAACCTCCGGATTGGACGCTTCCATTCGAGATCATGTGCGATGCAAGCAACCATGCCGTGGGTGCGGTACTTGGACAGAAAATTGGAAGGGCGTCACATGTTATCTATTATGCTTCCAAGACGCTCGACAGTGCTCAAAGCAACTATTCCACCACCGAAAAGGAGCTTTTAGCTATTGTTTTTGCTTTAGATAAGTTTCGTTCTTATTTGCTTGGTACTAAAGTTATTATTTATTCTGATAATGCAGCGTTGAAGTACCTATTGAAGAAGAAGGATGCGAAGCCACGGATAATCCGGTGGATCTTATTACTTCAAGAGTTCAACCTGGAAATCCGAGATAAGAGTGGAGCAGAAAATTTGGTGGCGGATCATCTTAGCCGACTCTCTTTCAATGGCGAGCAATCACCCCTCAATGATGACTTTCCAGATGAGCACCTCTTTGTCATTGCCCAAGACTCTCCCTGGTATGCAGATATTGTCAATTATTTTGTTACCAAGACATTCCCAGGTGAGTTAACTAGATTTGAGAAAGATAAGATTAAGAGGGACTCTCATTTTTATATTTGGGATGAACCTTACTTGTGGAAGCACTGTCCCGACCAAGTCATTAGACGATGTGTACCCCAACAAGAGTATCAATCTGTTTTGCAATTTTGTCATTCATACGCTTGTGGGGGTCACTTTGGTCACAAGAGGACGTTTAGGAAAGTACTTGAGTGTGGATTGTTTTGGCCGACACTGATGCGTGATGCTTATACTTTTTGTAAGAGTTGTCCACGTTGTCAAATGACGGGAAACATTAGTTCCCGAAATCAGATGCCCCAGTTTCCCGTACTATTTTGTGAGATTTTTGACGTATGGGGCATAGATTTTATGGGACCGTTTCCCGCTTCATGTGGTTATTTGTATATCCTCCTTGCTGTCGACTATGTGTCGAAATGGGTTGAGGCTAAGGCCACCTGAGCTGATGATACACGTACGGTTATAGATTTTCTAAAATCTAATATTTTTTCCAGGTTTGGGACGCCAAGAGCCATCATAAGCGATAAAGGGACCCACTTTTGCAACAAGGTTATGGATGCTTTGATGAAGAAATATGGAGTTATACATCGGATATCCACCGCTTACCATCCGCAATCCAATGGCCAAGCCGAAGTGTCTAACCGCGAGATAAAGGCTATCCTAGAGAAGACGGTGAATCCTAATCGGAAGGATTGAAGCTTGAGACTAAACGACGCTCTTTGGGCTTATCGGACGGCGTTTAAAACGCTTATAGGTATGTTTCCTTTCCGTCTAGTTTTTGGTAAACCGTGTCATCTACCGGTAGAGTTGGAACATAAAGCATTCTGGGCCGTGAAAGAGTGCAATATGGATTTGGATGAGGCGGGGCGGGGCGGTATAGAAAGTTACAGATTCAAGAGTTGGAAGAAATCCGAAATGATGCTTACGAGAATGCCCGAATCTATAAAGAGAAAACAAAAGCATTCCATGACAACCGAATTTCTCGTAAGAACTTCACAAAAGGTCAGAAAGTGCTTCTTTACCATTCTCGTTTGAAATTATTTCCGGGTAAGCTAAGGTCTAGATGGTTGGGACCTTTTGTTGTTACTAATGTTTTTGAGCATGGTGCAGTCCAAATTCAGAGTCTTTCCACTGGACAGATTTTTAAAGTTAATGGTCATAGGCTAAAGCCGTTCTATGAAGGCTTTGATGGAAGGGACCTAGAGAAAGTAGCTTTGGACACACCAAGCTACAATGAATAAACGGAATTGGGTCTAGCCAAAGACGGTAAAGAAAGGCGCTACATGGGAGGCAACCCATGAGATGTATTTCGGAGAGATTCGGCGAAAAACGAAGAAAGTTAGACGAAAAAGGAACAAACGAACAGAGGCTGGCGCCGATGCTTCGGCGCCGATGAATCGACGCGGAACACATGATCGAAACAAACAGAGGCTGGCGCCGATGCTTCGGCGCCGACGAATCGGCGCGGATCAATCGGCGCCGAGCGCCTGGCCGTTTTTTTAAATACCCCTTTTTCTCATTTTAACTTCATTACACTCAAACCCTATATCTCTCTCGGCGCCGAACCACAAGACAACCCCAAATTCGGATTTTTGGGTCAAATTTCTCCAAATCTCTTGCTACTAACGTGTATTTCATCCATCAAAGGTATGATTTCTTGTTCCAATTTCACATTTTGATGGTTTATTCTTGAGAAATCCAAGGTATGCATATTAGGGTTTGTTCTTCAATTTTTGTGTGTTCTTAGTGATTTTGTTTACCATATAGAGATTGGCCAACAATGTGATAGTGTTCTTCCACTTAGGGTTTGAATGTGAAGAAAGTGTTAGAGAAAGCTTTATCAAAAATTTTGTTAAGCACTTTCTATATTTGTGTATTGTAGAGAGCATAAACTCCCTAAGGGTTGAAATTGTTGGTAACATCTTGTTGTTGGTATGCTCAAATTTGTATACTTTTAGAAGTGCTTAATGACAGTGCTTAATGACAGTGCTTAATGATTAAGTCACTGATTTTTTGTGTATCTAAAAGGTTGTCTTAACTCTGCCAAAGTTTGAAATATGATTCTTATCCTTTGATATGAACATGAGTTAAACCACAAATCTAGTCTTTGACTATGTTTTGGGGTAGTTTGTCTTAATCATTCATAACTAATTAACTCATTTAAATTTTTGCAGAATCATGGTACATACTCGACCTGATCTTCCAGGGAGGTGGACAAAATATTATTAATTAAACACCGCACACAGACGTCAATTGTCAAGGGCACCAAACCGGGATTATGAACAACGGATCGTGAAAAACAGGAGCAGAAAAATTCATCCCGAACAAGGGATGAATATTGATGAAATGAACAACCAACGATTACGCGATATTGCAAATTTTCAAGGATGGGAGCATTTCATCAGAGAACCTGAGCCATATGATCCCGATTTGGTTAAAGAATTCTATGCCGCAATGGTACCACCCGCATTTGGCGAGTGGTCCATAGTCGTCGTAAGAGGCGTAAGAGTACAAATTTCAATGGACGATATATGTCGTCATTACAATGTGCCTCGACGCACAAATCTTGACCGTACATATGGCATTACACCAATCCCAAATTTTGCTCAAGACGAGCAATACAGTCCAATCATTGCAGCAACTTTAAGGCGAAGTGGTCGTGAGGATTGGGTCCCTAAACAGGACATGATAAAGAAGACGGAACTTCGGCCAGAAATTGCCATGTGGTTGAGATTTGTCAAGTGCCGTCTAGCACCTTCAACGCACTACTCAACAGTCGATTGGTATGTAGCGCGCATCCTATTTTGCCTACAGAATGGCATGCTCCTAGATATCGGGCACATCATCGTCCTCCATATGATGGACACCGCGGCCGAGCGGTCTGCAGGTATACTTCCTTTCCCAAGCTTAATAACTAACCTATGCAGGGACGCGGGAGTGAGGATTGGACCAACAATTCCCCCACCACCACCATTTGATCGAGCGACATATCGTGCGCACATAAGGGCCGTTAATAAGTTCGACGGACAAGGGGGTGGTGAAGAAGAGGAGAATGTTTTGATGTCTGACGAGGAGGGTGCTGACGTGGAGTATGACCCAGCTGAGGATGCAGAAGAGGAGCCCGAGGACCCTCGGATACTTGCTCGCATAAACATGCTTGAGGCCAATATGAATCGAGGGTTTTACAACCTATCTTTGTTGATTAGGGGACAACCGGTGCCGGATGACGCATTCTTGGCACCTGATGATGCAGGTCCATCTAACCCAAGACCCGCACGGCAGCAGAGAAGAAGAAGGAATGAATGACAGTAAGCTCGGAAAAACCTTGATACATCAAACTCCAACGATCCATACATTCGAGGACATTTCACCAAACAAGGGGAGTTTACTGTTTTCCCTCAATTATTAACTGTTTTGAATGTCCTTTGCTTTATAAATACACACATTGAGGACAATGTTGGATCAAAGTGTGGGGGTAGGATAATTTCGACTTTTTAATGTCATTTGCATGATTTGGGCCTGTTTTGGGTTATAAATGCTTTTTGGGGGTAAATTTTTCCAAACATTTTGTGCTTAAATGTAGATTGTTGTCTGTTTTGGAAATCTGTTAGCATGTTTTAATGAGCTTAAATGATTGATGATGATGAGTTTTGACGCATGTATAGCATGATTGAGTTTGATTGATAGCACTTAGAGTCAATTAGTGGTGTATACCGGTCAAAAGTAGACTATTGCTAATCTCTTGAACTATCTTAACCTCGTGAGACTCGAGCCTATTAGACTAAACATCTTATGCTAGTCTCTAATTCATTTCTTGTGTGATTACGTCATGCCTAGTTACGCACCTCTAGAACTTGATTTGTCTATCCTTAAGATTACAGGATATTACATGCTAATAAAGATGATAAAGGCCATCGTTTGCTCATTTTGTTAACCTACTAGCTTTAATCCTACCTTTATGTTATTATTATCTTTTTTTTTGCACACCACTTTGAGCCTTAGCCTATGTTCTTTGCCACCCACATCTTAAACAAAACCAAACACTACTCACCCGACCAATCACCAATGGAACGATTCCGATATCCCGTATGCTCGAAAGAATTATATGTTGGGAAAGAAAAAATAAGAGCGAAAAAGAAAATCAAAAGAAATATGTGATCAAAAAAAAATAATAATAAAAAAATAATAGTAGTAAATAAATTTATGATATGGTTGATTATAAGCGTTTAATCTTTATCCCATATCATTGAAAGGGAAATGTGCTTCAAGATAAAAACGTAAATCCCTTAGTTGAAAGGAATTTTCATTGTCAAAGAATCGATTTCTCCATTGGTGTACGGTTGTTAGCCACTTTTCCCAAATAAATCCCTACCTTAACCAAAGCCTTAGTTCATTACGCCCGAAAAGTCCTTTTGATTTATATGCATGTAATTTATCCGAGTAGTGGAGAGTGAGAGATTTTTCAAGCTTATGGTAGGTGCATACTAGCGTAGTGACGGTTTGAGCGATACACTTTTAACCCCGAGGAGTGAATTGAGTTTTATCTTGATTATCCCATTCTTGAGAGTTCTCGTGATTAGCTTGTGTCTACTTGGTTGTGTGTGCTAAATTTTTGATGCTTGATTGCAAATCTCAATCTCATGATATGCTATACGTATTGACATTCTCGTTTGATTCGTTTTTATCACGACGTGCTAACTCAAGACATTGCCGAGACGGCCAATGATCTAAGTGCGGGGGTATTTGATAAGTGCCAATTTCATATACATTTATACGTCAATTTCCCCATCATTTTGGAAGAATTGATACTCGAAGAACCCCATTTCGTTAAGTTTGTTATTTTATTACTTGTAATTGCGTTTATTTGTATAAATATGTTTTATAGGTGTTTTTAGGAGAAAAGGATGCATACGTCGAAAAGCGGGATCGCGAAACAGAGAAACGAGCGAAAAACGGCAAAACGTTGCAAAACGAACAGAAGCCGGCGCCGATGCTCGGCGCCGATGCATCGGCGCGGAGCAATCGGCGCCGAGCACCTGTGTGAACGCAGAATGAAAGACAGATTTAAATGACTGCAGGGCTTTTCTTTCTGCAAAAGGGAGGCCGACTTACACTGCTGTTGGAGCTGATTATCCCTGCAATTGAGGCATACTTTCCCCTTCTAATGACGACTCTTGGGCCATTCATTAGATATTTAGTTGTAGTTTTAGATAATATCTCATCTCTTCCTATATAATCTCTCTAAGTAAGTTCTAGGGATAGACAATTTTTCTGACTGGTGAATAGAGTTTTTGGAGAGAAAAAGCAGAGCAATTTCTTCCAGCCTTGTATCTTTCATTTTGGTAATCTCTTTTCAAGTTTATATTAATCAAGTTTACATTAGTTATGAGTAGCTAAAACTTTCTGCCCTAGTGATGAGATTGCAACTATTTCTTTGTATGATTATTGTTGAGGTTTGATATACCTTTGTTATCTATCTAATTTCATTTATGCAAACCTTGTCTAAAAGCATGTTCTTCATTTGTTAGGTTTTTGATTTAAGAATGATCACTTAAATCTTACATCTAATCTTGAATAGCTAGTTGAGATTTGGAATACGTAATCGTTCTTAATCTCATTTTAGTAGCAAGATAGTACACCAATTGTGTTAGTCAATTGGTTTGTATTATGGGGTTGTATAATCTAACTTTAATGATTGGGCTTCCGATCATTAGTTAGGATTGGTGTTTGTTTGATCATATTGCAATTGACAAGATAAATTTGAGTTCGTAACCAAATCAACCTTAGTCAATTAGGAACTACATCGAGCTTCTCATGTTAGTTTATTCTTAAGACAAACGGAGTGTGTGACGCTTGTCAAACACTTACGACCAATCTGAAATTATTGGTAACAAATGTACTTCTATTCAAATCAATGATATAAGATTTCAACAAAGAATTGGTTATACTCATCACTAGGACCTTTCTCATTATTATCACATCTTATTTCAATTCCGTGTTTAGTATTAATCAACAACTTAACCCCCCCCCCCCCCATTTGGTATCTTATATGAATATGTTTTGGTTCTACAATTAACAACGAGTCCCTGAGGAAACGACCCTACTTATCATTATCGCAATTTATTGTGTTTAAGAGATAATAGGCTAATCATATAAACTACTTATTATTTGTCGGATTCGACACCCGTCAACGCCGCCATTGTCCCCTATTTCTTCGATGGATAGGTCCATGATTGATTGGTCGAGAGAAAAGCGACCTGAAGTAGGTGAGACTCGTGAGAGTCCGCCAAGGCTATCTACTATGGGAGGCACAGACAGTCAGGTACACAGAACGGGTACCGGTACTGCTGACCAAGGAACACCAGAATCAACTATGGAAACCCGAATGAAGGAGAACATGACAAGAATGATGAATACAGCGATGGAAAAACAAGCCGAAATGTTTATGAAAGCACTGAACGATCGAAGTACGGAACTACGCCGAACGGGAACTGATACTGGGGTAATAAATCTAGTTAGTAACCCTGGGTTAGAGGCAGAACGGAGAGTTGAAAGGATCTGCTCATATAAAACGTTCCTAAGCTGTAAACCGCCAGAGTTTAACGGAGCAGATAATCCTGTAGCCTGCATGAATTGGTTACGAGAAATGGAACAAGTCTTCCACGCTTGTGAATGTGATGAAAAGTCAAAGGTTAGATTTGCTTCTCAAATGTTAAAAGGAAATGCGCTGACTTGGTGGAACGTAGTGACAGCTACAATCACGACCCCAGTCTTGACATCTATGACTTGGGAGGCATTCAAGAAGAAGGTTTTGGAGGAGTATTGTAATGAAAATGAGATGGATAGGATCAAAGAGGAGTTTCAGACTCTCAAGAAGGGTAATATGTCTATTAGAAAGTACATTGAAACGTTTATGGAGAAGCTGAATTTGGTGGGGCAGGTGGCTCCGAATGAGAAAGAAAAGATTAAAGCTTACTTGAAGGGTTTGCCGGCGGACATGATGTCCCGTGTAAGAAATGCTAAAGCTTCAACACTGAGGGAAACTATTGAAGAAGCTAAAGTGATGGAAGAAGTCTATGCCAAAGATAAAGAAGAAAAGACCCAAGTTGGAGAGAAACGAAAATGGGAAGGCCGATCAGAGTCTTCTCAGAAATCAAAGGCAGCTGGTAAAGGTACTCATTACGAATCTTGTCGTGTGCCGATTTGGTGTCCAAAGTATAGGAGTAAGCACTATGGACCATGTCGGGTAACAGCGTTGGAATGTTTTAAGTGCGATAAAAGTGGACATATTATGAGCAACTGTCCGGTACAAGGATTAACGTGCCACGAGTGTAAACAGCCGGGTCACTTCCATCGGGATTGCCCAAAGTTGAAAAATAGCGGGGATCAAGGTAAGAAACCAAATGTTCCTAAGCCAATGGGTAGGGCCTTTCATATGACAGCTGATGAGGCCAAGGAATCGAAAGACGTCGTTTCGGGTACATTCTTTGTTAATTCTATTCCTGCGCGTATTTTATTCGATTGTGGTGCAAATTTATCATTTGTGTCCAAGTCACAAGCTAGCTATGCCTGTCACTACTTTGGAAGATGCCTTAGTAGTTGAAGTAGCTAACGGAGGTCAAGTCTTGGTTCGCGAAAGACTTGAGGGTTGTTTGATTTCGGTAGGGGAAACCAAATTTCCGATCGACTTATTGTTGATGGAAATTAGAGGATTCGATGTGATTGTGGGTGGACTGGCTGACAGTCAACCAGGCAGAGATACTACGTGCAAAGAAATTAATCAGGATTCCGATGGCTGATAAGGATGATGTATTCATCTTTGGAGAAAAGCAAAAAGGGGAAGTTCCGTTAATTTCTGTTGCAAAAGCGCGTAAGTGTTTAATGAAAGGATGTTCATCCTATCTGGCGTATGTTTTAGATGTAAAGTCGGAAAAGAAACAAGTGGAAGATATCAAGGTGGTACGTGAATTCCCGTACGTATTTCCCGATGATCTTCCAGGCCTACCGACTGAACGGCATGTAGAGTTTCGTATTGACCTTATCCCTGGATCAGCACCAATTGCGCGAGCATCGTATCGTCTAGCGCCAGACGAAATGAAGGAGATGATGACTCAACTTCAAGAGTTGTTGGATAAAGGTTTTGTTAGACCGAGTTCTTCACCTTGGGGAGCTCCGGTTTTATTTGTTAAGAAGAAGGATAGCACCATGAGAATGTGTATTGATTACTGAGAATTGAATAAGGTAACTATTAAAAACAAGTATCCGCTTCTTAGGATTAATGATTTATTCGATCAACTCCAAGGTGCAGGATGTTTTTCCAAGATTGATTTAAGGTCAGGGTATCACCAAGTTCGGGTAAGAAATGAAGATATTCCAAAGACAGCGTTTAGAACAAGGTATGGACATTATGAATTTCTTGTAATGCCATTTGGGTTGACGAATGCTCCTGCTGTGTTTATGGATCTGATGAACATAGTATGTCGACCATTCTTAGACAAGTTTGTCATTGTATTCATTGATGACATACTTATTTATTCAAAGACTAAAGTAGATCACGAACATCATCTACGTGAAGTCTTAGAAGTGTTGAGAAGAGAGAAATTGTACGCGAAGTTTTCGAAATGTGAATTCTGGTTAAAAGAAGTACAATTTCTAGGTCATGTGATCACTTCGGAGGGAGTCAAAGTAGACCCAACAAAGATAGAAGCTATGATAAATTGGGAGACACCAAGAAGTGCGTCTGATATAAGAAGTTTCTTAGGCCTAGCCGGTTACTACCGTAGGTTTATTAAAGACTTCTCAAAGATTGCTTCTGCTTTGACTTTACTGACACGAAAGAACGTGAAGTTTGTTTGGACGGAGAAACAAGAATCAGCTTTCAAAACTTTACGTCAAAAGTTATGTGAAGCTCCTATTCTTGCCTTACCAGAAGGAACGGAAGATTTGGTTGTGTACAGTGATGCTTCAAAGATGGGTCTGGGATGTGTATTGATGCAACGAGGCAAGGTAATTGCTTACGCGTCAAGACAACTTAAAGAGCACGAGAAGAATTATCCTACCCACGATTTGGAATTAGTAGCGGTTGTTTTTCCTTTGAAGCTATGGAGACATTATTTGTATGGAACGAAGTGTACTCTTTATACTGATCACAAGAGCTTAAAACATGTCTTTGATCAAAAAGAGTTGAACATGAGACAACGACGCTGGTTAGAGTTACTTAAAGATTATGATTGCGAATTGCATTACCATCCCGGTAAAGCAAATGTCGTAGCTGATGCTTTAAGTAGAAAAGATTATAGTGGTTGTTTGAAAACGACCAACGCTAGAATTGATGTAGCATCCAGCTTAATTGAAAGGATAAAAGAGGCACAAGTGGAGGCCTTATTGGAAAAGAATTTGAAAGATGAAGTCATGAGTAAGCAACATCTTCTACTAACTGAAGATAGCCGTGGGATTAAACTATTCCAAGGTCGTGTTTGGGTGCCTAAAGCTGGAGGAAATCGTGAGCTAATACTCGAAGATGCCCATAAATCTAAGTATTCTATACATCCTGGGAGTACTAAGATGTATAGAGATTTGAAGTTGCACTATTGGTGGCCAACTATGAAAGTAGATGTAGCACGAATAGTAGAGAAGTGTAGAACATGTTCATTAGTGAAAGCAGAACATCAAAAGCCTTACGGAAGTTTCCAATCTTTGGAAATTCCGGAATGGAAATGGGAGAAGATTACCATGGATTTTGTGACGAAGTTACCAAAGACGCAAAAAGGTAACGACACTATATGGGTAATCGTGGATAGATTGACTAAGAGTGCTCATTTTCTAGCTATGAAAGAAGCGTCACCAATCGATAAATTGGCGAAGTTGTATATTGATGAAGTGGTGTCAAGACATGGTATACCGGTGTCTATAGTGTCAGATCATGATAGTCGGTTTACCTCAAGATTTTGGCAGTCACTACAAGAAGAATTGGGTACAAAAGTTAATTTGAGCACTGCTTATCATCCGCAAACTGATGGGCAAAGCGAAAGAACTATTCAAACTTTGGAAGATATGCTCAGGTCCTATGTATTAGATTTTGGAGGTAATTGGGATGCGCATTTAACTTTAGTGGAATTTGCGTATAACAATAGTTACCATTCCAGTATTGGAAGAGCACCTTTCGAAGCTTTGTATGGTCGGAAGTGTAGAACCCCGGTGTGCTGGTTAGAAGCCGGAGAGAAACAGTTTGCTGGTCCAGAACTGGTACAACAAACAACTGACAAGGTGAAAGAAATTCGGCAACATATGAAAGCAGCTCAAGATCGACAAAAGAGCTATGCTGATCCGAAGAGAAGACCTAAAGAATTCCAAGTTGGGGAGCACGTAATGCTTATGGTATCCCCATGGAAAGGCGTGATAAGGTTTGGCAAACGTAGGAAACTAAGTCTTCGTTTTCTAGGACCTTTCACTATAACTAAGCGAGTAGGATTACAAGGTTATCAGTTAGATCTTCCACCTGAATTGGACGGCATCCACAATACCTTCCATGTTTGTTACCTTCGGAAATGTTTAGCCGAAGAGGACGATGTGATTCCACTTACTGATGTAAAGGTGGACGAAAAGAGCCGCTGTGTGGAAGAACCAGAGGCAATTTTGGAAAGACCAGTTAGGAAGTTACGTAATAATAAGGAAGTGGTTATGTTAAAGGTACAATGGAAGCATCACCGAGGTGCTAATGTAACTTTAGAATCGGAAGAGGATATGAAGATTAGATATCCTCACTTGTTTACCTAACTTTGATTTCGGGGACGAAATCATTTTCAAGTTGGGGAGTATTGTAAAATCTCGAATTTTCCATAATATTATTTTAGTGTGAATTGGGGTCTATTTGTATTTTGGTTTAAACTTTGGATTATGTTGTAATTATATAATTCTTTGGAGCTAAAATTCAAGTGACCAAAGCTTGTTGCTATTTTTGGAAAGTTTGGAATTTGAGGGGGGTAATTGGAATTTGTGGTAATTATGTGTAAGATAACAAAAGAAGCTGATTTAGAAAATATCAAAATCATTTGTTGGCTGAGTCGGTTGAGAAAGAGAGAGAAAGAAGAGAGAAAGAAGAAAGAAAGAAGGAGAGAAAAGGAAGAGAAAAGAAGAAGAATCAAGTGGAAAACTCTGGTAAGAAATCAAAGGATTTCTGTAAATTTGATTCCAGTAGTAAGAAGGTAAGAAATCAAAGGATTTCGGAAAGTATGAAATTCCCGGTAAGTAGTGGTATCCGGAATGTTTTGTTTATCCGGTATCTTGTGGGTATCCGGAAAGTTGGTGTATCCGTATAGTTGAGGTATCCGGAAACTATTACTGTCCGGTCACTTTTGAGTACTCAGTAACTTTAGGATTTGCTGACTTCTAAAAAGGTACGATTTAGGAATTGAAATGCAATTCTAGTAGCTTGAACATACTTACAGTTGAATAATAGTGTGTTAGGCTTAAAGACTATTCTAGTTTGATACTAGGCAGATGAGTAGTAATGTAATGGATCCATAGGCACTAGTGGTTATGTACACGTGGAATAGATGAAGATTAATCGTTATTCCGATGTGTGTGAGAAATCGTGGAATAAACGTAATTTCTGATTTCTAAGGAAAGAAGGGATTGGCATGTGTATATTGTAATCTCTATTTCCTTTTCAAGAAATGGGCATGTGTATATTGCGATTTCTTGGATATGAGCATTAATCTAGAATCCTTAGAGATTCGTAGTGTGGCTCTGGAACGTGATACAAAGACTGACTTGGTGTCGGTCATATTCATGGAACTGGGTATAATCCTGTCATCGGAAGATGGTTATACTTGTGGTAAGAAAAAAAGGTAATCAGGTTTGTTATAACTTGTTTACATTGATTTTAAAAGTATTATTTTGAAACCGAATGTTCTCACTAGGCGTTAGCCTAATCGTTTCAAATAATGTTTTCTTACCAGGTACTAGCTCGGGAAAGTAAAGGGATGTGGGACGAGTGTTTTGGAATAGCGGAGAAGTCAATTAACGGAAGGAGATTTTGATGGATTTGCTTAGATAACTTAGTTAATCTGATTATAGTGACATAATTAGATTAATAGGTTATTCGAAGAATTCAGTATTTGTAAATATACTCCTTATGGTTAATTTACTTCTTATATAAAAGTTTGAAGGTTATTTTACTCATAACTTGTTATAATTTGAGGTTCAAATTAGCCCTGATTTTAGGGTGTTACAAAGGGGACTCAACGGACGCTGAGGTCGATGTAACTGGCGACGAGGAGGTCGCTAAGGAGCAGGACCCTCCTCTGCCTTGACTTTCGTCTTTTTGTCTTTTCTTTTGATGGGGCGACTGCAATTGGTTGTGCCCTTTTACTTGTAATTTTTGATCATATGAATACAAGTAAATTTTTGCTATATCGTCGTGTTACTTTACTTTGTTGTAAATAAACAAAATAAACGAGACATAACAAAATGATAAAAACGTGCGTCTAAAGCAGTAAGACGGATGTAAAACTGTACGACATAGGTACAAATAATTTCCTGGAGTAGTCTAGCGACTGGGCCGAAGTAATATTCTAAGTATGGAATTCAAGTCATAAGACTTTGACTCTGAAACTTAAATCAAAAAGCACCTGTTTGTGATCACAAGATCCATGAGATGAATCGTGAGATTCTGTTTATGTCGTGTGAGTCATGAGTTATTGGTCATGACTTTATTGGCCGTGACATATTTGTCGTGACCTTGTAATTTGAAAGACTCTGTCTCTCACGATATAGATCGTAAGACTAGCGTTCGTGCGATCCTGTGAGCCTGCAATGTAAGATTCAGGGGTGGTCGTTGGTTTGACCAACAACCCTCCGACGCTTAAGTCAGTAATCGTTTGTTGAAATAAATCGAAAGTAAAATGTTAAAAGAAATACTTCTTTGAATGTACTGCAGCCCAGTTACGTGGGGTTGAGGTCGTAGGTTTGATACTACGATATGTGGACCATTGTCATACATGATTTCAGAAGGGATTCCGAACATGCATAGAATGTTAGTCTGGATAAAAGAGATGACCTCTCTGTTCCGAATCTGGGAGTAGGCATCTACTTCTGTCCGTTTAGAGGATTGATTTGTAAAGACTAACAGGAAAATTTTCTTCCCTGGGGCAGGAGGTAATTTACTAGCGATGTCCATTCCCTACCTTATGAAGGGTCATGAGATTAAGGACGTATGTAAAGCTTCAGAAGGTTGGTATATCATACCTGAGTGTCGTTGACGTGCGTTACGTACCTGGTGGCGTTTAATGTCGGTTAGTAGAGAATCACTTCTGACGTAAGGTCCGACTGCCCCCAAGTCGTGACATATTCATACCTACAATCAGTAGCTTTGAAACTGGAATTCGTATGGAGTACATCATTCTGCCCCTTGTGGCGATTTTAAGACGACAACAAGACCTGCCTCTTTGGTGTATAGAAAACTGTCGACATGGACTGGCCGGGTCGTTTCGCTTATAGTCGCCACAATACAGGTCTCGATCTGTGCTTCTTTTTCCAGTTCAGGAATGAAGTCAGCACCGGAATCGGTTAGGACCTGCGTTGCAACTGCCATGTGAGGCTTGTGTAATTGCTAGATGTCCTTTTTCTGAGGCTTCAACGTTGCCTTGTAGCAATCACGGGCGGTCTTCTGTTCACTTTTGATTTCTTGTACTCCCCATGGCGTCGGGAATTTGATCGTCTGGTGATAGGTCGAGGGGACCGCTTTCATATCGTGTATCCATGGTCGACCAAGTATAACGTTATAAGCTGACGAACAGTCGATAACGTTAAACTTTGTTTGCTTGTTGACCCCTTTAGCATATATTGGTAGAGTCGCCATTGAATCCTATCAGAGTCGTCGATCGACGGGTGATCTCTGATTTATCGATTCCCATAGCTTTGACCGTGCTTAGGAAAATGATATTAGCCGAACTGCCTCCGTCGACCAATACTCTTTTGGTCGAGCAGTTGCCAATAGTGAGCTGGATATTCAAGCCATCGTGATGTTTCTACCAACTGTCCTGGAGGTCGTCCTGATCGAACGTTATTGGCATCGCCTCCAGTTCCAATTCTTGTTTTGGTCGGGACGACCGAGGAATGAGGTATTCTCCCGATGATTGACTGGCGTGCCGCTTGGCTGCCGAATAGGTTAAACCACAGACATCTGATCCACCCATCACACAGCTGACAAATTTTTCATGGACGGGGGATTCTGGTCTTACGTTATCAACTGGCGTAGATTCTTTATCAATCAAGCCTTGTAGATGACCCTTGGGGACGATCCAGGCTAACTCCTTCTATAAAGCAAGGCAGTTATCCGTCGTATGACCATGGTCGCTATGGAAGTCGCACCATTTGGTCTTGTCCTTCTTGTCGTCATCTTTATCACTTTTCTTGGGCCATCAGACAGACGACTGAATGGTTTTAAGAGCTTCGACCAATTCTTTCGATGTCCCCTTGAATCCATAAGAGGATATCTTAGGATATTGAGGGAATCGGGGCGTAGGATTGCTCTTTTTCTTATCGAACCGAACGTTTGATATCTGGCACGTTGGCTCTGTCTTGACGCTCGTCTCGGACTTGAAATCTGGTTTCTTGATCCCGAGCGACTTTTTGTCGGTGGAATGCTTACGACGGAAGGCTAGGTCGTCTTCGACCCACATGTAAGCCAAAGTCCTAGCTCGGACGTCTTCAAAATTCTCAGGTGGATACTTCGTAAAATCGACATACAATCCGGTAGTGTTGTCATCTAGACCACGTTTGTAGGCCTCGATGGCAGTCTTGACGTCACAATTACGAATGTTGATCATTTCTGCGTTAAAACGATTGAAATAACCACAGATGGATTCTCCGGATTTTTGGACGACGTAGTACAGGTTGCTGGTCTGCATCTCCATCTTGCGACTACTGGCGAATTGTTGTGAAAACTGGTTGACCAACTCCGCGAAGTTATTGATGGACTTGGGTTTGAGATTGATCAACCACTGGAGAGCAGGACCTGTAAGAGTCGTGCCAAAGCTTTTGCATATGCACACCTCTTGATACTGGTGTGGGATTGATACTGTCCACATCAATTATTTTTATATTGAGCGATGTGCTCCGTTGGATCGGTTATTCCTGAATATTTGGGCGTAAAAGCAGGAATGTTGTACTTCTTCGGAACGTCGACACTTGCTATCGTGTCGATGAAAGGTGATGTCTGGAATCCTGTGAGAGGTTCGACGTCGACAGGGACGACGGCGCCATGTAATTTCGAAAGTAGCGATAGCATCTTTTCGTTCTGATCTTCCAATAACCTGAGTCATTGAGCGACGGGGTCGTTCGGATCGGGGATTGTACCTGTCAGGGGAATGACTCCTGAGTTCTGGGCTGTCGTGCCGACTGTCGGGTGGGAACCATTTCCGTGCGTAGATCCGTTGGCTTCTCCGGTAAAGGGGAAGTTCATCGGGATCTGATGAGGTATGGCTCCATTGTACATTGGCGGAGGCCTCAGATGCTGCGGAGGAAATTGTACGAAGGGAGGATTGTTGACAAATGGCCCTGGACCTGCTTGGAATGGTGGCCTTACGAAAGGTGCACCTGAAGGTCGGGGACCGTTCTGAGGTCCAAAAGAATTGCCAATCGTCGGATTTCTCAGGGAGGCAATTTATGCGGTTGCCTTCTGGTTCTGCTCATGCAGGGCTTAAATCTGACTCCGAGCTGCGTTCAATTCTGATTAAAGTTGAACGATGGGATCTTGGTGATTTGCCATTTACCTGAAAGTAACAAAAACTTCACAAGATCGTTAGAGCGATGTATGTGTTGGCTTGAGACTTTCTCTAGATGGGGTCCCACGGATGGCGCCAAACTGTTAATGCCAAAAATCACCCAAAAGGATAACTTGAGGTTGATGTGGAATTTAACAACTAAAGAAAGGGATCTCAAGACCAATCAACACAATCACGATAAAAAGTAAATAAGACAAGAGATTTGGTGACGTAGAAAACCCAAACGAGGGAAAAAACCGCGGTCGACTTGTGAGAGTCGACGGTGCACTATGATCGCCAAACAGGGGCGAAAGTCCTTTTGTAACAAGTGTTTGTGTACAACAGATTACAATAAGAGAAAAAGTAATCTTAATCGTAAGAAAAAGTCGTGCGTCGTGCGTAAATCGTGCGAAATCAGCTGTTTATCGTGCGGTTCGAACTGCTGTCGTGCGAAACTTGCGTCAGCGATGTGTGTTCGAATGCTCAGATTGTTACAGTTGTATTGCGTAGAAGATGTAGAAATGAGTGCAGATGTGTCGAATTCAGATGTGTTTCGATGTGTAATGGATGGATCACGGATGTCTTTTTCGGATGGAGAGCATGTCTTTATATAGCTTCCGTTGGCAATAAATGTGTCTTAATGACTTGTTTTGTAACCGCTGTCGGGTCTTTAATGCCATTAAGAGCTCGTCTGTTACTGGCCGTTGTACCATGAATGCCCGTGGACCTGTATTAATGAACAAAAGAAACGGGTGTTGACTGTTAAGGGTTAGTGTAACCGTACGACCGTCTTGAGTCTTGGACGTCGGTCGTATGAAACGTACGACTATCACGAAAGTGTACGACCACATGTTCGTTTGTAAATAACCTGCAAGACCTTACCTTAATACAAGAGTGGTCTTATGTAAATGTTATTATCGTCGGTCGTAAGGTGTGATTTTTTACCCAAACATGCCTCATCCGTATTTGAGATGTTTTGAATAATAGAGATTTATTCATGTGTTTTTTATGATTTTGGAAATCAAATACTGGTTCACTTTTCAAGTGAGTTTGGGTTGAATCCATTTTGAGAATCGTTTTATATTGGAGATTTCGTCACGGGATTTGTGTGTGTTGGAAAACGGGTGGTTTGCATTTAAAGAAATCCTTTTTGGAACTGATGATTTAAATTGCACATTTCTCGTTTTGCGAATTATATAACCATGATAAAAACTCTTGAACTCACTAGGCGTTAGCCTAACCTCTTTATTTGTCGGCATGTGCAACAAGTTCCGGTTGGGTTGTAGTTCTAGTGACGATGTGAAGAGTGGGGAGCTAGTTGTGTGCTCAAGAAGTAAATAGCTTGGTGATGTCTTCCGCACTTGGGGAATAGCAACTTGATTTTGGGGTTGAGTAACACCCGACCTTTTGTAGTCTTGGCTAATGACTTAGGTTTTGGTTGTTGAAATAATAATGTTTTCTTGAGGTAATTCCAAGATTGGTTTGTAGAAGGAATTTTATCCTTAATTGGTTGTTTTATTGAAAATTTTATTTAGTTGCTCTTTCCAATTTTGAGGGTGTTACAAGTTGGTATCAGAGCTTAAGTTTGAAAGAATTAGGTGTTGATTTTTGGATACCTAGACTCAAACTAGCATTCTTTTAAATGAATGAATGTGAGTTTCAGTTTGACCAGGTAACAATAAAATCAATAAGAAATAACAAGAACAATTGATGATTTCAACTTGTCATCCCTCTCGTATTCATTCAAAGTATCGTTCTGAGAATATTACAATCAAAGTAAAGAACGATTTCTATTAAATAATTAAACTAATTAAGCACTATATAATTATTTATATATCTTTCTAATATGTAGGAAATTTATGGTCCTAACAATCTCCCCCTAAAGATATATAAATAAAAATCGGTCTTGAAACCTTCAGGTCTTGATCTTCTCTTCTTCTTGAATCTTTGAAAACTTTTGATGTTTCTTGATTTCATGTCTTTTCAGCGCTGATAGGCGGGTATCACCCCCTAAATCTAACCGCAAGTGTACGGTGTCGAAATCAAGTAATAACGTACGGTAAGTACGAGTATCGAATCCACGAGAACTAGGAACTAAGTATCACAATTACTATAATCACTATTAACTGAACTGTCGAAATTTGGAGATGGTTGGTCTTAAACTAATTAATTGCAAGAAACTAAATCAAACACAAGACAGTAAACAGCTTTGGAAACTTCCGATAGAGAAAACAATTGAGGGTTGGAAATCCTTAGGTTTTCACATACGAATATCAGACTTAAAACGATTACCAGTTATTCCCTTAATGAATACCCAATCTTTAAAAGTCACCGTTATTCTCTTTCGAGCAACAACGGGTTTTATTTTGAAAAGGACAAGTTTTATCTTTCGATCTCAACTTATGGATTCCAAAACACATTAAGCGCAAGATTTATTATGAACGTATAGATTTTATCTTTCGATCTCAACCTAAATGGTTCAATTAGGATGAAGACGTATTCGGTATATCTCTATCACCAAATTCTCGCCTTAGACATGTAATTTCTAGTTCTAGTTAACAGTTAATTCTCTCGAACTCAACTGGAAAGAACAAAACAATTGACAGGTAGCTAAACTCTCAAAAGCATTAAAACCAAATTACACGCATTCATTAAATAGGAAAACTGATAAATGTTCAAGTCATCTGTTCATATGCTTACAAACTAAATTCATTCCAACCCCCAACATGAAAAGGTTAGTTCATGTCGGTGGTGGATTCAAACACAAAAGAAAAGAAAAGAACAATGGAAGAAAACATGGCAAACGTGATCGTGGTGAATGGAATGATGTACTCCCTTCTCTCGTGTTCGTATCTACTTCGTGTGATGAACGTGGCTCCGATTGATCCTCTAACGTGGCTCCGAAAGGTGTAAAAACTCTCCCAAAATCGCCCCCTAAACTGCTCTGGCCGTCGTGTGTGTCTTGCGTATCAAAACCTAGCTGCAGAAAATAGTTTTATAAAACTGGGCGTCGGGGCCAGCACCGGCGCGGATGGACTGGCGCCATAACTGGCGCCAGCTTCTGTTTGGATTCTTGGCGCGGATACTGGCGCTGGTTGGCTGGCGCCAGATTCTGTTTCACAGTTTCTCGATTTCTCTCGTTTTCAGCTCCGGAACTCAACTTTGCTGCTCTTTTGGACAAAAATGCTTGTACCTGTACTTTCTCAACAAAAAACCGTGAAAAACTCGTATTTCACTCGAAGACATGCGTAAACCACCTAGTTTGAGATTAAAAATGATGTCGAAAATCGAAATTATCAACAACCCCAAACCGAGCGTTGCTTGTCCTCAAGCAAATTAGCGATAAAATAGAATAAAAGCACATATCAGAGAAATGTAGTAACTGCACAACTCCCAATTGGTACCACATGATGCACCGGTGATTTCCCATACCCGTGAATGCCTATCTCATTCTCGCCTCATTCCTATTTCGTTTGATCTATGACCTTCCATTGTAAGTTGAACTCGTGACTGCTCCGTTTCCATTAAGGTTGTTCTAGGTCCAGACATACTAGGGAAAACATTTCGCCTCGGCCCTACCTCACGGGATACTCTCGAGTCGCTCGAGCCTAGGTTATCGCACGTGTTGTCATGTGTAGGAAGTTATGTACAAGATTATTCAAAGATTACATGACAACTCTGATGAAAGACGCACAAATGTACAAAAATTGGTCTCAGAGAGGAATCAAGTAGTAAGACAGGGAATATCAGTAAAAAGTGGTAGCATACTCTAATCACGTTTTCCAGAAGATCATCCAGGTCTTTACGAGGGTTGTAATGGGGCTAGGGTTATGGCTAAGAACAAAGGGTAAAAGGATAAAAAATCCTCGGTGTGTCAATCATTAACAGTTCTGACTTTTTGACTTTATTTTCTAACACTTGGCCCTCTTTATTACTAATGGAGTCACTTTGACTCTCTTATTTTCTACTGTAACTACTATCTAAATAACTGTATTTTTTTGTGCTGGGACTTCATTGGTCCTCTTTATTTGATTGGGGCATCATTGGCCCTCTTTTCTATTTATTGGGTTACATTGACCCCATTTATTCTCAATGACTGGCCTGTACTATTTTCTTCTTTTCCGCTTTGTTTTCTCTATTCATTATCGCCTCTGTTTGATACACTTTCAGATAGGGTTGGCTAAGGCTTTCGGCTCGGGTTTAAAGGTGGGTCTGAAATGAAAAGGTGAGTGTATGGCTACAAAGTGGCTATGGTTACACACGAATGGGTGAAAAGGGTACGAAAGCTAAAAACAGGGTTAAACAAACACACAATGCCTGGAATCATTTCTTAAGGTCTACACGATATGGTCTACTACACCCTTACCTAATATCCCGATGGTTGTCTTTGCTACTCAATGCAATAATATAGCGAGATCATTCTATATTCACGACAAGGAACTCGAAAAAGTGTATATGACTCAAGTGTATGAATCCCTCGAAATGAACAACGTCTTTTAGGCTCAAAATCTCACTAATGGGTGGTCTCCACTAATGTCCCTAGTCATGTCCTTTCCCGGTCCTTCCCTAATGGTCACGTCACTATCACAAGATTTTTCCTACAATGGTTGGTCGCAATCATTCAAAACAAAAAAAAATTGGGCTAAAGTGATCTAAGCATGCAGAGGTGCGGGAAATCTACGTGCATAAATGTGGGCCCGATTGGGCAACCCCAAACCTTACCCACACATTGTCCCCATTGTGCAGGTGTCGGCGTAGGCGATACTAAGAAAAGTATCGTTGTGCGGTTATTACAGGTAACAGACAGGTAAGGCATAACATGACATGAAGCACAAAGAGCTAATCTAGCATTTTCAAAAACATGGCTACCCCAAACCTCGGTGAAACCGAGGTTTGCACAGGGATAAAAGTGAGTGTGTAGATGTTTAAAAAGTGAGGCACCCCAAACCTAAGTGAAACTTAGGTTTGTTGCATCTCGTTCAGCTAATGGAACCAAAACATCATCCACCACTCGTTAACATGTAGAATTAGAACATACCTGTTTGCTCGGAGAGATTCTCTTGAAAGATTGGAACGCCCAGTTGGAAGACATCGGAGACGACGGAGAAGGGGATGCAAGGACAAAAACAAAAGGAAAAAGAAAGCAAAGAAAACAGATTTTTTTTATATATAAAAAAACACCAAATGCAAAAAAATAAAGAAAACGCAAACCTCGGTGGGTTGCCTCCCACCCAGCGCCGTATTTAAAGTCGTGGCACGACTGTGTGGCTCTCAACTTGGTTCGGTATCCGCGGACTTGATTCGCCCACACTTGCGATTCTTCGCGGATTCTTCCACCTCTTGCTTTCCATGACCAACTCCGTCTTTGTGCTTCCCACTCTCAAACATCTTGAATATCGCCTTTTCATCACCAACTCGTAAGGTCATCTCTCCTTCCTCCATGTCAATTAAAGCTCGACTCGTGGCTAGAAAGGATCATCCCAATATCAATGGGACCTCTATATCTTCATCGATGTCCAGCACCACGAAGTCCACTGGAAAGTAGAATTTTCCAACTTTGATTAGCACGTCTTCAATAACTCCATACGGATATACGATCGATCTATCCGCGAGCTTCAGCGTCATGTACGTTGGGCTCACTTCACCCAATCCGAGTTTCCTGAAAATAGAGAGAGGCATTAAGTTAATACTCGCTCCTAAATCACATAACACTTTATTAAAAGAAAACTTCCCAATTTGAATAGGGATAGAAAAACTCCCTGGATCTTTAAGCTTCGGGGGAAGCTTGTTCCGAATGATTGCGCTGCACTCCACAGTAAGTGCAACTGTAGACTGGTGGTCGATTGCCCTCTTCTTGGATAAGATCTCTTTCATGAACTTCATGTAAGAAGGCATTTGTGCTAAGGCATCTGCAAAAGGGATGTTAATAGTTAGTTTTTTAAATACATCAATAAATTTCGAAAAATTAACATCATCCTTATTCGCTTTCAGTCTATTCGGGTATGGCACTCTTGGAATTTCCGGCTTGACCGGTGGTTGCTTTAGCTTTGTCTCTCCGCTCTTCTTGTTCTCTTCGTCACCCGGGTTCTCTTTAATCACGAACTCTTTATCAGCCTCTAACTCATCCATATCTATGGTCTCGACCTCTTTCTCCTTGGGATCGGCTCCTTTTGATGTAAGCTCTCGTGTTGGCTCCTTGATCAGCTCTTTGCCACTTCTTAGATAGATGGCATTGCATGTTTCCCGGTTTGTCCTTTCCGTTTGACTTGGAAGTGTTCCGGGAGGTCGGTTTTGTAGGGCTTCAGAAATCTGCCCCACTTGCCTTTCCAAGATCTTGATGGAGGCGGTGTTTTGTTCGATAGCCGCCTTAACAGTGTTGATCGTGCTTGCTAATCCCTCGACTGTGCTGTCCATCTTGGTCATGAACTTCATCATCATCTCTTCCAGCCCCGGTTTATTCTCCCCAGATGGTCCTTCATTCCTTTGGTGAAACCCTGGAGGACGGTAAACATTATTAGTATTGGAAGAATGAGAAAAGTTAGAAAAGTTACCTTGTTGTTGCTGATCGGGTTGGCTCCATTACATATTAGGATGCTTTTTCCACCCCTCATTGTAAGTGTTCGAGAAAGGATCGTTCCTCGGTTGGTTCCGGTTTTGCATATATTGAACTTGTTCAGGTTCTCCCGGATTGCCCCCTTTCAGACGGTCCGTGATAAAAGCTAGTTGAGCTTTAAGTTCCTTAAGCTCATCCGACTCCCGAACACTCGCGACTCTTCTAACATCAGCCCTTGAAGTAGAAAAACTATGCTCGGATAGATTTTCAATCAGCTCGCATGCCTCTTCATAGGACTTATTCATTAGTGCTCCACCCGCGGCAGCAGTGATATCATTTTTAAACTGCGGGTGAAGGCCACTAAAGAAGGTCTGGATGATGACCCATTCTTGTAACCCGTGGTGAGGACATTTCTTCAACATATCCTTGTATCGCTCCCATGCCTCGTACAAGGTCTCTTGTTCCCATTGCGCGAAATGGGTAATGTCGGCCATCAGTTGAGCGGTTCTTCCCGGTGGGAAGAATTTCTGGAGGAATGCAGCTTTCAGGTCTGCCCATGTGGTGATAATATCCGATGGTAAGCCCTCTATCCAAATTTCAGCTCTACCCTTTAGGGAAAAACTGAAGAGTCTTAGCTTGATCGCGTTCTCCTCCATCCCGTTGATCTTGAACGTATTACAGATTCGTTCAAATGCTCGTAGGTGCGCGTGGGGATCTTCAGTCGGTGCTCCCCCAAATTGATTCTGTTGTACCATGACGATGGTACTCGGCTTGATCTCGAAGTAATTGGCCGCAGTGGTGGGTGGTTGGATCCCTATACGTGCGGCTGCCATGTTTGGACTGGCAAATGATCGCATAGGACGTCTTGCTTCGTCGCCCATCTTCAATTGCCTTTTGGCTTTAGATTCTTTACGTAAGCGACGTGCAATCCTCTCAATTTCCGGATCGATCGGCTCGATTCCTTTCCCTCGAGTTTTTCTTGGCATAAGCCAACTAGCACCTGAAAAGAAAATGAACAAACTTAGCAATCCAGAAATTTAAAGTGATGAAATAAAACAAAAAAAATGTTCAATCTAACAGCGCGTATAGCTGGTAGTGCTATCAGTTGCAACTAGTTCCCCGGCAACGGCGCCAAAAACTTGATAGGCGGGTATCACCCCCCCTAAATCTAACCGCAAGTGTACGGTGTCGAAATCAAGTAATAACGTACGGTAAGTACGAGTATCGAATCCACGGGAACTAGGAACTAAGTATCACAATTACTATAATCACTATTAACTGAACTGTCGAAATTTGGAGATGGTTGGTCTTAAACTAATTAATTGCAAGAAACTAAATCAAACACAAGACAGTAAACAGCTTTGGAAACTTCCGATAGAGAAAACAGTTGAGGGTTGGAAATCCTTAGGTTTTCACATACGAATATCAGACGTAAAACGATTACCAGTTATTCCCTTAATGAATACCCAATCTTTAAAAGTCACCGTTATTCTCTTTCGAGCAACAACGGGTTTTATTTTGAAAAGGACAAGTTTTATCTTTCGATCTCAACTTATGGATTCCAAAACACATTAAGCGCAAGATTTATTATGAACGTATAGATTTTATCTTTCGATCTCAACCTAAATGGTTCAATTAGGATTAAGCCGTATTCGGTATATCTCTATCACCAAATTCTCGCCTTAGACATGTAATTTCTAGTTCTAGTTAACAGTTAATTCTCTCGAACTCAACTGGATGAACAACAAAACAATTGACAGGTAGCTAAACTCTCAAAAGCATTAAAACCAAATTACACGCATTCATTAAATAGGAAAACTGATAAATGTTCAAGTCATCTGTTCATATGCTTACAAAGTAAATTCATTCCAACCCCCAACATGAACAGGTTAGTTCATGTCGGTGGTGGATTCAAACACAAAAGAAAAGAAAAGAACAATGGAAGAAAACATGGCAAACGTGATCGTGGTGAATGGAATGATGTACTCCCTTCTCTCGTGTTCGTATCTACTTCGCGTGATGAACGTGGCTCCGATTGATCATCTAACGTGGCTCCGAAAGGTGTAAAAAGTCTCCCAAAATCGCCCCCAAAACTGCTCTGGCCGTCATGTGTGTCTTGCGTATCAAAACCTAGCTGCAGAAAATAGTTTTATAAAACTGGGCGTCGGGGCCAGCACCGGCGCGGATGGACTGTCGCCATGACTGGCGCCAACTACTGTTTGGATTCTTGGTGCGGATACTGGCGCTGGTTGGCTGGCGCCAAGACTGGCGCCAGATTCTGTTTCGCAGTTTCTCGATTTCTCTCGTTTTCAGCTCCGGAACTCAACTTTGCCGCTCTTTTGGACAAAAATGCTTGTACCTGTACTTTCTCAACAAAAACCCGTGAAAAACTCGTATTTCACTCGAAGACATGCGTAAACCACCTAGTTTGAAATTAAAAATGATGTCGAAAATCGACATTATCAAGCGCCCCCCCTTGAATAAAGCTCTTGGTTAAAGCTCTTAAATTTGCTTTCAGCTTTAAAAGAACTTGTAGAATCCATATGCTCAATGGAGGAAATGATTTTAGCGAGCACCACTTGATAAGAACGAGAAGATGTGATCACTTGTAAACACTTTGAAGTCTTTTCGCTTTGATAAAATCTCGGAACTGGTCAAATAACTGAACTGTTACTCCCCCTTGGCATTTGCATGGGGACTTCTTTACTCCCTTGGCTTTACTCCCCCTCGGCTTTTGCTAACTCCCCCTCAACTTGATATTCGGTGTCTTTGAGTCTGTACCCTTTATCCCCCTCATGATGAGTAGGAGTATCTGGAGCATCATGTATGTTCAAAGACAATAGTGATGAGTAGCAAAAAAATCAAGATAAACATTTTAGTAACCAACATGGGGTAAGAATCTAACACAGAAACACATAGTAAATGTTATCACAACAATTAAAATAATTGTGTGGCCTATGTTCAGAGTTGGCAATGGGGTATCTCTGATAGGACTTCCAGTTATCACTGAAGTAAAATATAAAAATTACTTCTCAATCTGTTCCGGCAATATCACGAAGATATGCAATTGGAATCACAAAGACTCGTACATGTGTGAAAGAAATAAATTCTATCTGTTTGGCTCAAAGTATTGATTTAACCTGGGACGCAAGTTAAAAATCAATTGACACAGTGATTAGAATATGAAGTTCGGAGACCGGAGATGATGTCTTCCTTTTTCAATATCTAAGACCTCCGAGTGAGGAATAGATAGATTATGTGCTAAATCTCCGTGAATATATGAAACAAGCATCTGTTGTGAGATACTTGAGTGGCTGGGTGGAGTGACACGAGTTATCGACACTGGGTCCATGTCTGTTTCAATATTCATCTCCAAAGAACGAGAATGAATAGATTGTGTGGTTACCCGGATAACTGACTCGGTTTGGTAAGGACCTGTAACAACACAATTCCCATAACATACATCATAATACATAACATGCATACATATCATTGATTTACAACAAAAGTTACAGAATAAACCAAGTACGGTCTCATTAGTCTTGACATTACAAAATATATGAAAGCTTCCTAATCAACATCCATCAAAAGCTTCCTACACTTCATCCTCTCCTGCCGATCCTTAACCTGGAAAACATATTTTTGAAAACAAAATGAGGGTTAGACCAAACGGGTCTAGTGAGTTAATCCCGGTCCTTTCCAAAATCACCAGAACCCGGCTACCTGTCGGTCCGCACACCGGAACCCGACTACTCACCGGTCCGCACACCGGAACCCGGCTACACACCGGTCCGCACACCGGAACCCGGCAACAAGTGCACTCGTGTAGTGCAAAGCTTATATAAATACAATATATATCTCATTACATCATATTGTCATTTATATACACATAATCATATTCCTACCACATAATCATCTCATATATATATATATATATTTATACACATATATGTATTCCAGTTCAAAACGTTTTAAATCAAAACTCACTTTGAATGCTTAAAATACGCTTCCAAGCTTTTCTCCGAGCTATCCGATCCTTTATCCAAAATTCTCAGAATCTGAAACCATTTACATACAAATATCTTCTCACCAACTTATATATGAAACTTACTAGCAGGCTATGGACTCTAGATATATCTACATAACTCTTATCCTCAAAATTGACCAAACAGCCAAGTTATCCAGAAACCACAAAGTATCCGGACAACTTTCCGGACAACAAGACTAATCCGGACAACACGAGGAATCCGGACACCACAGACTAATCCGGACAACAAAGGAATCCGGATGCCATCCGGACTCCAAATCATCCGGAAACCATCAATCCAATCGTCCGGACTCTATCAACAACTTACCCGGAAACCACCCAAGAATCTACCCGGACACATTCAACAGGACTACCGGACACATTCTTACTGTGTCCGGACACCTCTGTCGGTTTCATCCTTTTTGCCCAGAAATCGACAGAATTAATACCAGAAGGGTTTATGATGTTTCTACTCCGATAGAATCCTTCCAAAAGCAATTACCAACATAAAATACAAAGGAACATACCTTAATTCATCTTCCAAACATACCAAGTTGAACCCTTTAGCACCAAACCCTTCTTTTCTCTTCTTGCTTTCTCTCAACACACACACACACAAATTTTACTGATTTTCTGCTTGTGATAATATCTGAATTCAGAAGGGATAATATCTAACTTAATTTACTACTTTGGTCCTTGAACTTCTCAATAATAACCAAAACACCTATAAACCTTTAATTTAACCAAACTCACCCTAAACCTTAAACTTTAAAGTTAAATAAACTTAACGGCATTAGATTTTTAACTAACGGATTTACCCGGGTATTACATTGTCTCCCCCTTAAAAGAATTCCGTCCCGGAATTCGGTTAAGCAATAAGGTATGCATATCTATTACTACTACTTCAAACTTAATCAAAGCCATAGTAACTAACTGAATAGCCACCCCACACCCACCTATATCTCTAACACAAATAAGCAACAAAAGCACGGAAATATCAATAACCATGTTGCACCGAAGTCAGATAACACCTTAGCACGTATAGAGTTTATAGAAATATACCTGTAACCTCATCAGGACTTTTTTCCACCTCTTGTTCCGTCATCTGAAAAACTCGACCCTTTGCTTTCGGTACCTCAGGCCCTTGTTCCTCTCCCGGTCTAACACTCGTTGGTCTTACCGTCATACTACCCTGTTGTGTTTTCCATTGCGGACAATCTGCCTGAATATGATCCGGGGAATTGCAAACGAAACATAATCGAGTTACCCGACAGTCTCTAACTATGTGACCAGTCTTTCCACATTTGTAACAACTTCGGGAATCCACATAACAGTTTCCTTGATGCACACGGTTGCATTTTGGACATGGTCTTTCAACTGGTCTGAAAGGTGAATAACTATCAAACCTCGGGGATTCATATTCTTCCGAATCGTACATCGTTTCTTCCAGTTTTCTTTTCCCAGCACTCTTATCACCAACGTCTCTCCGGTTATCCTGTTCCACATTTTCCGCGGCATCCACTGCGGCTGAGAAGGTATCGGGTCCTCTTGCAGTCACTAGCTTTCTAATTTCTGCATTTAACCCAAAAATAAACCTTTCCATCTTTAGAGCCTCCGTGGCAACATAGTACTCCGCAAAGCGAGACTTCTCCAGAAAGAGAGCGGTGTAATCCCTAACTGATAAACTTCGTTGGTGTAGGTTCATGAACTCCTCTTCCAATTGTCTAACTGCTGCTTGAGAACAAAACTGTCCTTTGAATGCTGTTGTGAATTCGTCCCAAGTAAAAGTAGAGTATACATCCGACCTTGTGGAATCAATGTGAGCTTCCCACCTGTACAGAGCTTCTTCCTTCAACATCGCCGTTCCGTATAATACTCTGTCCTCATCCGCACACTTACTGGTCTTGAAGATGGCTTCTATTTCTTTTAACCATCTAATCGCCTTCACTGGGTCTCTATCTCCTGAGTAAGTTGGAGGTCTACAGTTTAAGAACATCTTGTAATCACACCTTCTTGACACTGGTATGACCGTAGGTGTAATGGGCATTTCGTCTTCCAAACCAGGATCTGGTGTTTCAGTATGACGAGCTTGGTCGAACATAGCCTGGATATTTGCTTGAAGTCTTCCCATCTCCGCCATCAAATCGTTTCTTGTAATAAACTCCGTACCTTGCCCCTGAACTCTACCTCCGGTTCTGCCCCCAGTTCTACTCCCCGTTCTACCTCCGGATCTACCTCCCCCTCGCTATCCTCTTCTTCCCCCCGTTCCTATTGGTGGATTCGTACTATTTGGATTTCCTCCTCCTCTTCTATTCGTATTTCGAGTACCGCTTGCCATTCTATAGATTCAAACAAGATTAATATACACATAAGCACATACCCCATATAATAAGGTATCCCAGTCCAAGCATGCACCTGTAAGATCACAATTACACTGGCCAGGTGTAATCTGAAATTACCTTACATGATGTTCCTTCAACCTTTTATACTTAGCATCCCAAGGTTCTAATGTATCAAGGACATCCTACTTCACATGCAGTTTAAGTCTAGGTACGGGTACAAATACCTAAATCCCTTAAACTAGGGCTCTGATACCATTTGTAACAACCCAATTCCCATAACATACATCATAATACATAACATGCATACATATCATTGATTTACAACAAAAGTTACAGAATAAACCAAGTACGGTCTCATTAGTCTTGACATTACAAAATATATGAAAGCTTCCTAATCAACATCCATCAAAAGCTTCCTACACTTCATCCTCTCCTGCCGATCCTTAACCTGGAAAACATATTTTTGAAAACAAAATGAGGGTTAGACCAAACGGGTCTAGTGAGTTAATCCCGGTCCTTTCCAAAATCATTATAAAACCTTTTATGTAAATCATTTGTATCAAAATAGTTTAGATAAACCTTTGGTAATCCTTTCGTAAAATATAAACATACCACACGTATTTAAATACCAATCCAGACTCGTGCATCGTGTACATCTCATTCACCTTATTCCTCCACAAATGGCCATATTAGTTGGTAGCAAGCCAACTAATAAATCAACAACCGGTCCGCTCACCGGAACCCGGCTACCTGTCGGTCCGCACACCGGAACCCGACTACTCACCGGTCCGCACACCGGAACCCGGCTACACACCGGTCCGCACACCGGAACCCGGCAACAAGTGCACTCGTGTAGTGCAAAGCTTATATAAATACAATATATATCTCATTACATCATATTGTCATTTATATACACATAATCATATTCCTACCACATAATCATCTCATATATATATATTTATACACATTTATGTATTCCAGTTCAAAACGTTTTAAATCAAAACTCACCTTGAATGCTTAAAATACGCTTCCAAGCCTTTCTCCGAGCTATCCGATCCTTTATCCAAAATTCTCAGAATCTGAAACCATTTACATACAAATATCTTCTCACCAACTTATATATAAAACTTACTAGCAGGCTATGGACTCTAGATATATCTACATAACTCTTATCCTCAAAATTGACCAAACAGCCAAGTTATCCAGAAACCACAAAGTATCCGGACAACTTTCCGGACAACAAGACTAATCCGGACAACACGAGGAATCCGGACACCACAGACTAATCCGGACAACAAAGGAATCCGGATGCCATCCGGACTCCAAATCATCCGGAAACCATCAATCCAATCGTCCGGACTCTATCAACAACTTACCCGGACACCACCCAAGAATCTACCCGGACACATTCAACAGGACTACCGGACACATTCTTACTGTGTCCGGACACCTCTGTCGGTTTCATCCTTTTTGCCCAGAAATCGACAGAATTAATACCAGAAGGGTTTATGATGTTTCTACTCCGATAGAATCCTTCCAAAAGCAATTACCAACATAAAATACAAAGGAACATACCTTAATTCATCTTCCAAACATACCAAGTTGAACCCTTTAGCACCAAACCCTTCTTTTCTCTTCTTGCTTTCTCTCAACACACACACACACAAATTTTACTGATTTTCTGCTTGTGATAATATCTGAATTCAGAAGGGATAATATCTAACTTAATTTACTACTTTGGTCCTTGAACTTCTCAATAATAACCAAAACACCTATAAACCTTTAATTTAACCAAACTCACCCTAAACCTTAAACTTTAAAGTTAAATAAACTTAACGGCATTAGATTTTTAACTAACGGATTTACCCGGGTATTACAGGACCAATAAATCTTTTAAGTCCTGTCACAGCCTCACCATTTTTCTTTTCACTCCGAACTCCTCTATGTATCTAGACCCTCACTGATGTCTATAAATGGGTGTGTTTCTTGGGTAGGTCCTTCCGGTTCTGGATAGACCATAGAAACGATGTAATTCCTAACACTCAGTCCATGCAACGAGTAGATCAGTTAAGTAAACAGTGAAGTACGCGTTCTAAACTAAAATGTTTAGAAGTCAAAACATCTAAGACCGAGTTCTGAACTGAATTATTCAGAAGTCATAAAATGAAGTCCGACTTCTGATCTAAGGTAATCAGAAGTCATTAAAAATTCATTTGAAATATAGAATTTCAAGAAACAAAATCAAGCGCAAAACAGAAGGACTCAGTAAGCACATTATTAGCAAAACTGAGACGATGATCAGAATGTTTAATTGTGAAGAACAAGTCACAATTATTATATCATATAAGAATGGAATCATTTGCAAGAAATAGCGTACTTGGAAAACAACTAGGAATTCAAACGAGTGTATTTCCATCGAAAAATCAAAAATTAGGAGAGACATGGAAATAACTAGGTCAAGAAAATGACACGTGGCAATCATGGAATTTAAAATTGGAGAATAACAAACACAAGTAAGTTATCCAGAATGAATTACCACGGTCTTTGAATTCAGTTGAAGTTCACTAACCTTTCACAGAATAGTACCCCCCCTCAAAATTGGCATAACCTTTTAATGCAGTCATGTGAAAAGAATGTTCTGAACTGAGCGCACATGACATTCCTGTAAAAACGATTAGTAGGATTTGGTATGCATCTTTTGATGGATCCTTGTTGGTTAGATGCCCTATGAGTACCTGGGATACTATAAGTACCATACCAATACTTAGCATGGTCTTTACTCACAAAGTCACTTGTTCCACAATAAGAACAACACAACTCTGTGTAGATAAGCTGATCGGCTTATTAATAGAGTAAGCACGATCAGTTTTCACAAAAGGTTTAGCGTGGAAAGCTTTGTTGTTCTTGTTACTTTTAACAGAGACGAATGACTTTGGAGCAGGAGTGGTTCCTTTAACTCTCCACACCATGTTTACTTTCTTGAAAGATTTATTATCTGATTTGTCAATGATAGGGTTATAAAACAGATTAGAGGTATGAATTCGATCTTTTGAAGTGCTATTTGATCTAATGCAGGTCTTTGAAGAAATATTTCTGTGAATAGAACTTGAAGCAGTCTTAGAAAAGCAAACTGAATTAACTGAATCACCGTAAAGAGACTGATTAATAGTATCTCGACTAGCAAGATTGGGTGATTCAACATCAGAGTTTTTGGCTTCAAGTTCCTTGTCATTGTTAAGCAAAACATTTTTCTTCTCAAACATTAGATCCAACTTCTTTTGGAGATCTGATTTTAGCCTCTTCTCTATCATAATATCAAATGACAAAACAGATAATTGCTTTGTAAGCTTGGAAATCTCAGTTTGAAAGATCTTTCTTTCGTATGTAAAATCATCTTTCAAGCTTTTTGCTTTAAAATCTTCAACCTTCTTCTTCTCAGTCTCTTTGCTTAGAATGTCTAATTCTTTCTCCAAATCGGATATTTTCAAAGAAAGTTCTCCATTCTTTTTAGTAAAAGATTTGCGTTCAGTTTCAAACTTCTCTCTTTTTAAAATTGGAATTTTTTCAAAGTCGGAGATTTGTGTTGAAAGTTTTAAACACATAAGCTCAAGACTCTTCTTCTCTTCAAGAGATTTCTTTGAAAAGTCAGATTGCTTTTGTATAAGCAATTGTCTTTCCTTTGCAAAACTTTCTTTTTCCTGTTCAATAACCTTTTTCAAAAGTAGTTAGTTTATTTTTAAGCTCAAGGTTTTCACAGTTCAGGAGTTTACCTTTCTCTTCTTCTTTAGCCAGCTTCTCAGAACTATTCCAGATTTGAGATTTCAGTTCTTTCAGTTCTTTGATGTACTTGTTGCACAAATCATCTGATCGCTTGATATTCATTTCATGTAGTCTTGCTTGCTCTCCTTGAAATCATTTCGTGATGATAAATCAGATAGCTTCTTTTTCAGCTCAGTGTTTTCAGACTCTAATGCTGTTGCCTTTTCTTCAGATTTAACAAGCTTCTCAGAACTTTCAATTGTTTGCAATTTAAGTTCCTTCAGTTCTTTGAGGATCTTGCTTCTAAATTCATCTGCTAGCTTGATATTCGTATCATACATTCTTATATAGTCTTTACACTCATGACGTGTACAATATTTCGACATTGTTACCTGAAAAATTGATCGTTGATCGGTGTTACTTTGAAGAATCAACAATGCGGAAGAAAATCAAAAATTAAATTTGAGAAACAAATTTAAAAATAAATTCGTTTCCAAAAATGAAGATCTGATTATTATCGAATTCGAACGAACGAAATCACTCTTCGAGAGTGAAATCTGCAAGATAAACAAACCAAGTTATATCAAGACGACAAAATAAATCACAAAGAAATAATAATAGTCGCTAATAATTGCCAAACGTCGCAAATAAGATCTCAAACGTCACAAAAAAATTGCAAACCGATTGTTGAATAATTCGCAACTTACCGGACAATTAAATTATCGGGTGACGAGACGTGCGGTAACTCGGGTACCGACGAGAGCTTACCAATCACAACTTACCAAACAACTTACCAAACACAACTTACCGGATGGAATTGTTTGAGACTTACCGGGTGAATGAGATTCTTGCAAGAAAGTACAACTTACCGGATGAGCTTTCCGGATAAAAGTTGTTTACCGGATGGATGAATAATCCGCACAAAACAAAACTTACCGGATGATGAGTGAACTTACCGGGTGATGTGAGACCTTACCGGGTGAGATGTGCTTTCCGGGTGAATATGGTTACCAATCAAAACTTACCGGGTGATTGAGATTCTTACAAAAAATAGCACTTACCGGATAATTCACTTTCCGGACGAACCAAAAAAAATTCACTTTCCGGACGAACCAAAAAAATCGAGATGTGTAGTGCTTCTAAATCAAATAAATAGGAAAAGAAAATTAAGATGAATCAGATGCACGTGAGGTGTCAATGTGCAGCAATTGAGGAAAAAAAAAATTGAGACCAACACATTTGTGAACAAGCCACGTGCAACTACCAATAAATTGGATGAGTTTTTGATTTGTCCGAAAAGTAGGAAAAAGGAATTTGTCCGGGAAGTTAATGAGTTTTATGCGGACACTTTATGCATCCGGAAAACACAACCATCCAGAAAGTAGGATTTTCATCCGGACAGTGATGAAAAATAGAAAACTTATCCGGTAACAAACAGAAACTTTCGGACAGTGCGGCTGTGGTTGCAATTCGAATTTGGGATCGATAGGGTTGCTTGATTTCACTCCTATAGGGTTAGATTTTGACCAAAAACACAAAAACAAACAAACCTAAATCGATTTCTAAACAAAATATATCATATTTTTCAATAACCACCACAAAAATTTAAGAACACCAAAAACTCAAGAATTGATTTTTAACTTGAAAAAATTAAAGCCTTTGAGAATTGATCTAGATGCAAATAAACAGCAGATAAAAACGAGTAAACAATCGAGATCTAACAAAATAATTATTAACTCAACGAAAAGCTTTGCAAACCCGATTGATGAACGATTTTCTTCAAGAAAAAAAACTGCAGTATGTCGAAAATAATTTGGATGCCTTCTGGACCTCAAACGATTAATCCAACCGTTCAGAATGTAAAACGGAATGTCGTGGAGCTACTGTCCAAAAATCGTGATGATCCGACGGTTCAATCTCCGGGAATAGGCAAAACAGCTCACTGCGTTTTTCCAGAAAATTCAATACGAATTTTGTGCTTTTTCTTGCTTTGTTCGATTTCTTTCGTATCTTCAAATCACCGATTCTGCTCTGATACCAATTGTGAGTTCCAGTTTGATCAGGTAACAATAAAATCAATAAGAAATAACAAGAACAATTGATGATTTCAACTTGTCATCCCTCTCGTATTCATTCAAAACAATCAAAGTAAAGAATGATTTCTTAACAATAAGCTCTCTAATGAATCTCTCTAGTGAATGGCTATCAATTGCTAATGAATCGCTAACCTAATTCTAAGGTTAACTAAACCTTATATACTTAGGCCTTTAGACAAACAAGGCCTAAGCCCATTAAGCAATTAAGCCCATTTAATACAATTAAGGCTTTTACAATTAAATAATTAAACTAATTAAGCACTATATAATTATTTATATATCTTTCTAATATGTAGGAAATTTATGGTCCTAACAATGAAAGTGAAATTGAACCATTAGGCACTCTAAGATAGTTTATTTTGAGGTCGATGGAGTCGCTAGAAACGAGAAATCACGTCTAGAGTCGCAAGAATGATCATATACGGTACGTTCATAATTGCACATGGCGAGTGTTATGGTGAACCTACATGTTACATGTGAGTACTTGGACGACTTTGGAGAAATGACCGTTGGGGTAGTAAAGAATTTCTAAGCGAGTGACTGTTAGAAGAGGTTGATGATTTTAAGCATTGTCACTTGGAATGACAGTAAGTTTGATGTTTGCATTAAGTGGACCGTTTTGGGTCGAAATTTATTGGTTGTATTAGGACCATAGGCTCATTGCATCGACCTTAATTTGAGGAGAAATCGTAAGGGTAATCGATGTAACTTCCAAATTTTCCTTAAGATGTTTGAGTATCCGGATGACGTTAGTATGACCGAAGGAACTTGGAGGAGTGTGGTTTAAGACGTTGAGTGCCGACTAATTCATGCACAAAATTTATTTTTAAAATAAATTGCATAAGTTGTTTCTTGTGTTTCAAATCGTCATGTGGATTGTGTCACGAAATCTCAGAAAAAACGTTTAGCACACACAAGATTTCAAATCATGGTTTTGAACATGCATGAAATTATTTTACTGCAGGGAGTTGCAAACTTTGTCGGGATTTGCTTTATTTTTTTTGTTTTGTTGTTATCCAACGTTACTTTCGGATTAAGTAATATCCATAAAATGGCTACTAATTCTTGATGCTTTGATAAATAAATAGTGATTGAAGGTGTTTTATTAATCTATTGCATAAATGGAGGTCATTTGGTCAAAATACGTTTTAGTAGTGTGGGGATTATGCACGGTCTACAATGCGGTACATTTTGAAAATACAATTGTGTGAGTCGTTGGATTTTGATCAATTTTGGGCTTGATTAACATTTTGGAAATTGTAAACCTTTTTGGTTTTGGAGAAAAGATGTATTTTTAGTATTTTGATGAGTAAATTTTAGACATTGATATTTTAACGATTTGTATTATAAGTGTAAATCTTTTGGTATAAATGCACCGTGATGAGGGTTCTGGAAAGTTATTTGTCTTTACCTAGAGTTGTGTGGAGTATTTATGTTTTTGGAACTTTGATGCGCATTGTTTGCATGATTCGAGATTTGGAGTCGATTTAAATCCTTTTAGGTGTCAACCAATTACAAACACTTACTATTTTCCTATGTTTTGAGAAAATACATTAATGTATGTGAGTCTTGTCAAAAAGGTTTTACTCCTATGTCATTATATGACTAAATGAGAAAATTTTGAAATTTGATTTAATGAAATTTTGTACTTTGAAAATTTTTGTATGGACCACCTATTACATGTTTTATTATTTCAGAAAGACTATTAGGGGAGTGTTACAAATTTGAATGCATATTATGATTTGAGATTCTTTCACGATATTTTAACCGATGTTCTCAAATGATGAAAGCATGTTGTTATTTTGCTCTAAACTTGAAACCGGCACCAATCATTCCACATTTTAACCAAGGCGTATATATATATATATATATATATATATATACATATATCATTAAGCCATTTTATGAAATACATTGACACATGGAACTTTTGATGGCGAATTTTAATGCATGTCCCTTTCGGGCTAAAGAAGATAACTTTGAAGTTTGATGTCATTTTAAAATTTCTTTTCGAAGTTTCGTACGAACTTTTTGTTGCATACTAGTTTAAAGTAGGAAATTGTTTTACTTGCATGGCATAAATAAATCCATGATAGGACCATAGCGGTCTATTTTAAAAAGTTGCTGAGCATGCTTTTGCGTTTCGTTAGTAACTTGAATTGTGATGAAATAGTTCCATTTTTGCACAACTACCGAGTAGGTAGTAGTAGATTTTATGCGTACGATTAAATTGATATGAAAACAGTCGTGTTGAAAATTTCTATAAAAGTTTTCGATTGGCATATTTGTTGAGTATCACACTTGAAAACCTTGAACTCATTAGAACCTTGGAAAGGTTAAGTAACCCCGGCTAAGAGTAAATGCGTAGAGGATTTCGACAGCGAAAGGTTGGGTATTCCGCCATCATGTAAAATACTCAGCCCGCTGGTCCTGGGATATTGGGTTTCTTCTCTTGATTTCCACTCTTCTTTAGCTTTGGGCAATCCCCTCGATAATGACCGGGCAGTTTACATTCAAAACATGTCGGTCCTTGTATGGGACAATTCCCCATGGTGTGACCACTCTTACCACACTTGAAACATTCTAGCCAAGTCACTCGACACGGACCAAAGTGCTTGCTTTTACATTTCTGGCACAAATTCAGCTCCTGACGAGGCTCAAAATAGGTGTTCTCGATAAAGGGCTTCGGCCCTTGCGAAGATTCCGGTCAACCTTCCCATTTTCTTTTCTCTCCTACTTGAGCTTTCTCAGCTTTATCTTTTGCATAAACCTCTTCTATGATCTTTGCTTCCTCAATTGTCTCTCTCAGAGTCAAAGCTTTAGAATTCCTAACTCTAGACATCATATCCTTTACCTTCCAACAGAAATCGGGAATTACGATTAGCGCCCCGCCTATTCCACGATTTCACATCACAATACGAAATGGGAATTACCATTAAACGCCTGACCTATTCCTCATTTCAATCAACGGGAATTACCATTAAGAGCCCGGCCTATTCCACGTTTATCAAATCACAACACTAAATGGGAATTACCATTAGAGCCAGGCCTATTCCTCATTTATCAAATCCACGGGAATTACGGTTAGTGCCCCGCCTATTCCACGTGTTCACATAAAACTAGTGCATATAGATCCATTACACTCAATTGTGCGCATACCCAATCATACTATATATTATTTTCTTATAATATAGAATATTTAACAATTTAATTAAATCCCATGCTAATAAAATTATCTTCACCAAATATATATATATATATATATATATATATATTAAGAATGATTCACCCCACTTATTACCTTGTCTCATACACAATTATTTAATATTATAATTGTATTTACATAACCAATTTGTACATTATCATAAAATTAGTAAAGAAATTCTCGTATCCCAATGTCACTAAAATCCACTTCTACGGTAGTAAACCGGAAAGTAATATTTTCCGGACTTCACTAATTATTATCGGAAACATGAGATTACCGGAAAACTTTCCGGATTTTTACCTTTTGTCGGAAAACATCTTAATATCGTAATTTTCCGGAAAACATACCAATTAATTATTCCGGAAAACAATTCCATTCCGGAAATCTTACCGGAAACATTAATCCCGGATAATTTATCGGAATCTAGAACATTTGATATTTGAAATCGATCCAGAAAACATCTGGACTCCGGAACAATCCGGTATCCGGAATCCATCCGAAAAATCATCCGGACTCCAAACTTTCCGGAAAACTCATCTTCCGGATTCTTCAAATTTTACCCAGTTCCAATCGTATTCTACTCAAAGTTTCAAAAGTCCATTTGTATCCATTTTTCAAAGGTAACTATAAGCTTATAAACGATTTCAATACTCAAATAGATTTTTTATTAAACAAAACCAAATCAGATGAACTCACTTGGATCAAGACCCAATCTCAGAATCTGCACTTCTACTCGAATCTCCTCCACGAACAAATTTCAATAACCTAATTGAAACCAACTTAACCTGATTATCAATTCTTAAGAACTTGAATTGAAGAAAAGATCGAAATCCTTACCGAACGAGAGAACTCGGACTTTCTTTCTTTCTTGAAACCGACTTCACAGAATTGAAATTGAGATATTCCTCAATTTTGACCGACCCATATTTTTTATACACAGCCCACTTTTACCAAAAGACCAAATCCACCCTTAAGATTTAGAATTAACAATTAGTCCAAAATTTTGACTAATTACACTTTCATCCCCTTCATATTAAATATAATATAATGAAAATCTGAGGTGTTACATTGGTGGTATGACTAGGTGTCAACTTTTGGGTTTCGAGGTCAAGAATCGTTAACGTATTTGGACTGTTGTAGCACAAATTTTAAAGGATAGTGATATCGGTTGTAGTGTTCTTAAGAAGTTCAATTGTGGCAAGTAGATTTAGTGGGATGACCTTCCTCGAATAGTAAAAGAATCTGTCAATTGGATGATTGGTAATTGGGCGTATTCTTGGAGTCGTATAATCGGCGGGTCAGGGACGACTGTTAGATCTGAAGTTTGTCCAAAAGCCTAAGTGTTGAAGTCTGAACTGAAGACTCAGACTTCTGAGAAAGAAGGCTCAGATGTTTTGAATGGAAACTTTGTCAAAGATGCTAAGTAACAGCCCTGATAAGAAGACTCAAACTTCTGAGTAGGAGACTCAGAAGTTCTGAATGTGAAGATGAAAATGTCATGTGCTCAAGTATAGATTCTGAGTATGCTTTGTCAGAAGAATGTTCAGAAGTTCTGAACATGTGGTTCAGAACTTATGTCTTAGACATTTTCATTTAATGTAATTCAGTTATTAGCTAGCATATTAGAACACGTGTCATTGTTCTAATGGATTGTATTGTAAATGTACTGTAGCTTTAGCATTTCCGTTACAGTATAAATAGATGTTAGCAACTGAAAGCTAACTAACTTTTGGTATAACTTCGTATTCAATCTTTGTAATCTTTGAGAGATTCTCTCTCTAGATCTGTTCTCTGTTCTTCAATGAATACAAAATCTTTTGCATCAATTCTCTATTCTTCTACTGTTTAATTGTGTTGTTGATTGTTTAATTGATTGTAAGACCAATCTTGGTTTCTACAATTGGTATCAGAGCTAATCAACAAACAAATTAGGTCAAGATCACTGAAGATTCGTGTTCTTGAAGGTTTCTTGATCTATTCGATAATTGAATTCCGCTGCTACTCATAATTCTTGAATTTTTTGAATTCTTGAACTCGTTCTATGTTGATCAAGAGATTCGAATTTGTCTTTCTGTTGAATCGAATTCATCTTACAATCATGTCTTCTAAAGAATTTCTCTCGATGGGGTCTGAGACAAAACCACCTGTTCTAATTCTTGAAGAATATCAACAATGGAAGATCAAGATTATTCAGTTCTTGGATAATATTGATGAGAATCTAAAGATCTCAATTCGTGAAGGTCCAATTGAAGTATATGTTGATGTTGTTGCTACACCTGCTACAAATACTACACCTGAGATTCCTGCTACCAGAGTAAAGAAACATTTCTCACAATATACTGAAGCATAGAAAAAGAGACTTTGATAGACAAACTCGTTGAGAGAGAATTTAGAGAAATTCATTGTAATATCTTGTAATTCACAGATTGTTAATAAATCATATGACCAGTTGCTGTGAATACGATCTTGAATGTTCATTCTATATTGAATCTTGATTATCAGTGAAGATTATGGACCTTACAATTGGTATCAGAGCTCAATAAGAATAAGACAAAAACAATGACTTTTGAATCAAATTCTAATCCTAATTGTTCAGAACTTAATTTATTGTTTAAGGATGCATTTCTAGAACTAACTTCTGAATCTTATGCAGATTATGAAAATCCAAAAATGATTCAAGAGATGAAAAGAAAAGGTTCAATTGACCAAGCAACAACTGTAATTTCTGATATTGGTCCATCTGAGGAATGTCCAATTTTGATTAATACAAGTGGTGAAATATTTGAGCCTGGTACTCAGAATTCTGGACAAAGTACTCAGAATTCTGAACAAGGTACTCAGAATTCTGAACAAGTTATTCAGAACTCTGATTCTACTACTCAGAATCTGGACTTAGAACATACACCTCAACAATTCTCAGAACAAAGGGATAGTTCAGAATTACAAGCTGTTATGGATGAGAATGATACAAACAACAATCTTTCAAATATTGATGTGCTTCCAAGTTCACACAAATGGACAAAAGACCATCCTATTCATCAAGTGATAGGAGATCCATCAGTTGGAGTGCAAACTAGATCAGCAACAGCAAATGAAGCAATGTTTGCAGGATTCCTAAGTATGATTGAACCTAAGAAAGCCACTGAAGCCCTAGAGGATCCAGACTGGATTTTAACAATGCAAGATGAGTTGCTACAGTTTACTAGACACAAAGTTTGGAGACTGATTCCAAGGCCTGAAGGAAAATCAATTATTGGAACAAAATGGGTGTTCAGAAACAAGAAAGATGAGTCAGGTGTTGTAGTCAGAAATAAGGCTAGATTGGTTGCAAAGGGATATTCACAACAAGAAGGAATTGATTATGATGAGACATTTGCACCAGTTGCAAGAATTGGGGCAATGAGAATATTCTTGGCATATGCTGCACATAAGAACTTCAAAGTGTACCAAATGGATGTCAAATCAGCATTTTTAAATGGTATACTCAATGAAGAAGTCTATGTCTATCAACCAGAAGGATTTGTTGATCCTGAGTTTCTAGATCATGTGTATGTTTTAGATAAAGCATTGTATGGTATGAAACAAGCACCAAGAGCCTGGTATGACACTCTAACTCAATACTTATTTGAATCTGGCTTTAAGAAAGGTAAAATTGATACAAGTTTATTCTTGAAGAAAGAAGGTGATGATTTGATCTTAATTCAGATATATGTATATGATATCATATTTGGTTCTACACATGCAGAATTATGTGATGAATTCTCAGACATCATGAAATCTAAATTTGAAATGAGCATGATGGGAGAATTAAACTTTTTCCTTGGTCTTCAAGTAAAACAATTACCAAATGGGATTTTTATAAATCAAGGAAAATATGTAAAATATATTTTGAAAAAGTTTAAGATGTCTGATTGTGCTGCTATGAGAACTCCAATGGCTACAAATGTCAAGTTAGATGCTGATCTCTCTGGAGTTTCAGTAGATAACAAGATATATAGAGGCATGATTGGTTCTTTACTTTATCTGACTGCAAGTAGACCAGATATCATGTTTGCTACATTTTTCTGTGCTAGATTCCAATCAAATCCCAAGGAATCTCATTTACTGGCTGTTAAAAGAATCTTAAGATATCTAAAAGGTTCACCTGAATTGGTCCTTTGGTATCCAAAAGAGACTGATTTCAAGCTAACTGCCTTTACTGATGCAAATCATGCAGGAAGCAGACTGGACAGGAAAAGTACTTCTGGTGCATGTCACTTTTTGGGAGATAAGATAGTGAGTTGGGCTTCAAAGAAGCAAAATTGTTTGTCCACATCAACTGCTGAGACAGAATATGTAGCTGCTGCTGCTTGCTGTTCTCAAACACTGTGGATGAAAACACAACTCATGGATTATGGTTATCAGCTTAACAAAATTCCCATTTATTGTGATTCATAAAGTGCCATTGCAATCACTCAGAATCCTGTTCAGCACTCAAAGACAAAACATATTAATGTAAGGTATCATTTTATTAAGGATTATGTGGAAAAGGGAACTATAGAAATGCATTTTGTGCACACAAAGTATCAATTGGCTGACTTGTTCACAAAAGGTTCACTTTTCTTATATGCAAGATTGGAATGCTTAATCTGACTATTGATTATGTTTGTTATTTTTCAGAAATGAATTTTTTTTCTAAGTAAGATTTTCTGAGTAGTGTACTCAGAATTCTGACTCTCTTACTCAGATGTTCTGAGTCTTGAGTTCAGAACTTCTGAGTCAATACTTTAGAAATCTGACTTAATTTTTTTTCCTTCTGACAAGGTTAATCAGATCTTCTGATTATACCTTTCAGAACACATTTGTGAAAAATACAAGTATTTCAATTAGTTGTTAAGTTCTTTTTGCTTTATCCTTTTATATATATTTTTTACATCTAATATGTGTTTGAGTATATGCTTGAGTCAAGGGGGAGCATTGATATCTTTCAGAAGTCATTCTGAGTTGTTTACAAGGTTTGCATTCTTTTCTCATCTCAAATCATTATAAGAAGGACAAGCTTTTAATGATAAATTGTTTTTCACTTGTTCAAACTACTTCTGAATCCTTAAAAAGATTTGGAAGGTCAGAAGTTAGATTTTAAATGTTTTTCAGAAATCACATATCATCTAAAGAGGAACAGACTTTTGATGACAAAAATAATTTTACATATGCTCAAACCACTTCTGTGTGATTAAAAGACTTATATTACCAGAAGTTGAAGTTTAAATGAATTTAGGATTCCAAGGGTACTTCTCTGAATTCTATACTCAGAACTTCTGACTATGCAATCTCAGAATTCTGAGCGTAGTATTCACAACTTTAACTTGTGTTGAATTCTATCTCATACTACGTGTCAGCTTCTCATTGGATGAAATTACCACGTTCTTTCATAGAATTCATTTTGTGGTATTTCACAGTGTTTGCAACTGTTATAACTCTGACATAAAGCAGTTTTCGCCGTTTGAATTATTTCATCTTCGCGGATTTTAAATAGAACTTAAAATCCCTCTTTCAAATTCATTCAAATCCTAAGAGTGAAAGGTGAGATATGCAAAATTCCTGAGTTCATCGATTCTGTTTCTTTCAAATTTCTATATTGTAGTCATGTCTGGATCAAGGAGGAATGTTTTTCGATCATTACATTCAACGAGAACCTTAATGGAATCATCTTCGAATTCAGATGATGAAGTTAGAATGCCTGAAAGAATAGCCGCAGAAGAAGAGGCTATAGGAGGAAATGTTTTAGGAAATCAGGGTGTTGAAGGTGATGCAGAGGATGAACAAATGGCTGAGTCTGAGGGCAATGCAGATGAGGGAAACGCAAATATTGAACACCAACAAAGTGTTGTAAGGTCTGCAATGTCTTCTAGACTTATTTCTTTGGAGAGGATAGTACCTGAGGATGATTATTTGGATTTGTTAGAGAACAACTGTGTTTTAGTGCTTGATGAAACAAATTTTAAGGAGGAACATAGAATTGTCATAAAGTTGTTAAAATATCACCCTTTCAAGAAATGGTTTACTCTGAAAAAGACTGTACCAATTCAGTATATTCAACAGTGGTGGAAATATTTGGAGTTACAAGGGAATAAGTTTGTATCCAATGTAGGGGGAGTTTCATTAACTCTGACAATTAGTTTTATAAGAATCATGCTAAGGTTGCCAGAAAAGGATGATTTGAAGGGGAAATATGATTATGACCTACTTCAGAGGAAATGATTGCTGATTTCATGAGATTGGGATATTGTGAAGATCTGAGGAATCTTAGTTCATTCAGAAGAAATAAACCACCACCAATCTGGGCCTGTTTCTTTACAATTGTTAACAAATGCTTAGCTGGAAAGCACAGTTCACCAGATCAAGCATCAAGGCAGATTATGCAGATTTTTCATGGTTTAGTAAAGAACAGACACTACAATTATGCTTCTATCTTGTGGGAAGATATGAAGAATACCTTTGAAAGAAATCAGAAAGCACTAAGGGGAGAAACAAGAGAAAAGCCTCTGACATACATTCCATATCAGAGATATTGGCAGATGGTTATTTGGTATGCAATGAGGCAGGATCCTCAAATTCCAAGAAGAGCTGATGAGGAGCATGTGCCACTCTTCTACATGGGTAAAATGACTTCTTCTCTTAAACTTGTGAATTTTCCAAATCACAAACCATTGACAAGAGCACTTAGGTCTTACATTCCAAGGGATAGTGAGATTTTAAAAGCATATTGTACCTCTATGGAACTTGAACAACCTCAGGTTCCTACCCATGAGGACAACCCAGAGAGGAGAGGTGAGGGGTCAAATGCAGAAACAGAGGGGGAGGATGTTCAGGTGGGAGAACATTCTGAGAGAATTGAGAGTGAAAATTCTGAGTGCTTGGTTAGAAGTGAGCATGAAAAACAGATAGAGAGTGGTGAGCATGAGAGATTGTCACCAGAGTTAGAAAATAGAGATAACTCTGAACCAGCTGATCTAAACTGGGCATCCACATCTGCTATTGGTTCACAATTCTTGGTGACCAATATTGAAGAAAATACCACGGAGCCCATGGTAGAACTTGAAATACCCATCCACACCCACTCAGTAGAAATTCCACAAACTACTGTTTCATTTTAAATAGGGGAACCATTGCTTACTCACTTGGAGTTTGGCAATCAATCCCAACCTTTCATTCATCACATTGAGTCAGGATTACACAGTAACATCCTATTTGAGCCTGAACTTTCATTGTACACAAGCACATCACAGGGAATTCGTTTTCCTGTAACAACTTCCATAGACATACCTACTATTGGGTGTCAAGGATTGGATGGAAGACTTGGGGAGGTGAACATCTCAAAAGCCTCCTTACAAAGTGCATCTGTTGCACTAGGTGCCTCTGTGACACCTACAGGCCATATGTTCTTTGAACATATGCAAACTGTTTCATCTGTTGTTCCAGGGTTACCACTATCACATTCTGAATTTGAAAAGATTCACAAAACCAATCATGATTTGGGAGAAAAGGTTCAGAACTTGGAGAACACAGTAATTTCCTTGAAAGATGAAGTCAAGGATCTCAGAACTCTGTTGGAAGGAGAGTCTAAGTCTGTTGAGGAAAAAGTTGCTGATGTTAAAATCTCTTTGGAATCTCAACAAAAGGAGATCAAAGATGAGTTATCAAAGTTTCAACAGGAAATTCAAAAAGGCATGGATGATCTGAAGTCTTCTCTGATTAAAGCTTTCAGTTCACATTTGGCAGTTGTTTCAAAACTTCTAGAAGTGATGCCTTTGTCTGTAGCTGCAACTGAATCAACTTCAACTCAGTCTTTGAAAAGAAAGTTTGATGACAATGATCCTCATCATCATCAAAAGGGGGAGAAAATACAGAAGGAAAGCACTGAGTTGATATTTGTGCCAAGTACTAGCTCTGAGAGTCAAAGTTCTAAGAAGGAAATGGAATCAGAAGAAGTGGTTATTGAAAATTCTTCTGATATGGTTACTGATAAAGTTCTACAAATCACTGGTTCTGAAATGAATATGATGGATAGTTCTGAAGTTGATATGGTCACTACTTCTGAAATGGATATGGCAGATAGTTCTGATATGGTGGATACTTGTTATGATATTGTTCTCTACACTGGAGACAATTTATCTTCTGAATCTGAGCAAGGATGTATGCAAAATATGTGGGCAAGAAGGATGCAAAGTATGTTGATCAGTGTGTTGAATCGTCCAAATGTTCCTAGATGTCTCAGAATGGTGATGCCAATTGATATGATGGGAGAAGAGGATTACTCAGTTGGATATTCAGATAAGTTTCAAGAAGAATTTGAGATGCATTTTCTGGATGAGTTGTCAGTTCTGGAAGGAGAATATGATAGGGTTGAAAACTACTTCATGCCTTTAGAATATGTATATACTAAAGACCAATTGTTATTCCAAGACTTGAAATACCAATCTTAGAAGAACCACTCTGTGATTTTATTGTGGAACAAAGTGATACTCCACTGGCCAGAAATTTCTTTTGTGATCTTTTTCCTGAAGATAGCTATGAGCATCTATACTGCAAAGAAAATGAATATGTTGATGTTGAGAACTTCATTGATGGGTTTATGGATGAGAAAATACAGATGGTCTATGTTGAAGCTTCCAACAGATTCAGAAAACCAGATGAAAGGTTATTTGTGCATAAAAGAACTGAGAAAGTTCTGGAATTTCAAATAGAAGAGTTTGATGGTCTCAAATATGTCACCATGGAAGTTTTGAAAGAAGAGAACTTGAAAGTAAGCATGACTAGCTTTGACTTTCACAGATTATTTCTGGATGATCAAATCTTCTTATTAAAATTCTTTGCAAGTACTGAAGAAACATGGGTGAAACTTGAATGTAGAAGAATTTTGGGCATCTATGTCAGGAATATGCATTTATATGACTTTCAGCTGACAATTGAATCAAGAAAAGACAAGTGTAATCTAAGTTGCCCAATCAGAAAGCCAAATCATGGAATCTGTGTTCGTGGATTTGTAAATGAAGGAATGGGAAATGAAGGCTTCATCTACATAGCTTCTGAAAAGCCTATGTTTTTCAAGTTGAATGATCTTGTAAAATATAGTGATGCTACACTGCAATGGTTGTTGGTAGAAATGGATGTAATTGCCAAGGATGATAAAGCAATATTGAAGGAAAAGTGTATAAGGCATATAAAAGAAAGATTGGATCTCAAAACAAGGGTCAAAGAATGCAATGATTGGATGTTATCAGAAGAAAACCCAAAGAAACTCTTACACATTGACTTTGTATTTCCTTCTGAATATGAAGTTAATGGTGTCTATTCTGATGAAGTTGAAGAACCTATTCTAGAAGCATTATCTACTCAAGAAGATGTTCAGATGCAAGATGCTGAACAAACAGAAAAGTCTGAAGTCAATGAAGAACAAATGCCAGTTGATTTGAATGCTTTGTTTCTGGAATATGATCTGCCAAATTTCTTTCAACCAAGAAATGTTCAATTTGTGAGTGTTTACCATGATAAGTCAGAGTTCACTCAAAGATTTCGTGTTGAATTGATAAGATGCGTGGGAAAACATAAACAGTCTGTATATTCTGAATTCTTCATCACTGGAATCAGAGAAATTTGTGTTAAGAGATTCATGAAGAATGAATATTATGGGTTTGAGGTTCTGAGAGAAGATGGAAAAGTGTTCTATTTTACTGAAGCTGACTTTGACAAGATCTCAGTATCTGACTTCTATCGTTTGTACTGTCTTTTGGAAAATAAGGATTATAGCTAGTACAAGAAGGAAAGAGGAGCATTGTCAAATGTAAAGGAAACAATGTTCTATACTCTGATATGGTATGCATACACTGATTTTCAAGTTGCTCTGTATGTACATAGACCATGTGTCTATCTTTCTAAACCAAACAATGATCATGAGCAACTAAGTGTTCTGAAGAGTGGAAATATTTGTATATGGCCAGAATTGGGGGTCAATCTTGAAAAATAGTCGAAGTGAAAAAATCTTCTTCAGAGTTAGTGAAGTTGCCAAGTACTGCTCTGGAACTCTCAGATTCATCAAACCCAATTTGCAGAAAAAGCTACTAAGAGGAACAAATGTTAAAGAGACACAAGAGATCATTGAAAAGATTGATAGAAGATTAGCTATGAGAAATGTAATTCTTCTGAAGATTGTGCCCGCTTTGAAAGAATTCAATGTTGATCAATACATGCTTGTTTGACAAAAGGGGGAGATTGTTAGATCTGAAATTTGTCAAAAAGCCTAAGTGTTGAAATCTGAATTGAAGACTCAGACTTCTGAGAAAGAAGGCTCAGATGTTCTGAATGGAAACTTTGTCAAAGATGCTAAGAATCATATCTGATAAGAAGACTCAGACTTCTGAGTAGGAGACTCAGAAGTTCTGAATGTGAAGATGAAAATGTCATGTGCTCAAGTATAGATTTTAAGTATGCTTTGTCAGAAGAATGTTCAGAAGTTCTGAACATGTGGTTCAGAACTTATGTCTTAGACATTTTCATTTAATTAGCTAGCATATTAGTGAAAGGTTCTGTTAAACCGTACTACCACATGATATAGGCAACGGAAGCATATTTAAAATTGAATCATCCATGGCAATACTAACAAACAACTTATAAAGATGCATATGTTCTAGGTGATTAACTACAATAGAAAGAATCAATAACACTTACTTGTTTCTTGTGATTGTCGAAAACACAAAGATGAATTAAACCTTGTTCTTGCTTCTTGGATGTCAAGGATCAATAGTGTGAATCCCTCTAGTGGCTCACACTTAAGAACACCAAACCAACAATCAAGATTGAAGCTTTAACCCTAAACCCTTGGAAGGGTTTGCGATTTTGGGAGGGAGGAGAGGGGAGGCTACGGCCTTGTGAGAGAGAAAGATCACACCAAAAAAAATCATCCTAGGGTTTGATCCCTAGCATCTTATTTATAACCTCTCTATTTACAAGTAGCCCCCTTGAACAGATAAGCTTGATAAAAACTAATTTAACAAGTTATCATTTAGTCCCTATAATTAATCTAATTAATTATATTGTTGCTTGTAATTAATTTATCATCAAATGACAAATTAATAATCAAACTACATTAATTCCCTTTCATTCTTCTGATTGTTTATTTGGGTCTTAAGGGCAACCCAAAAGGACCCTGCTATTATTAGAGATATTACCAATAGTTAATGACTCTGGACACTATATCCAACAGTCTCCCACTTGGACAAGTTATTAACTCTATTTGGTTTAACGCTTTCAAATAATCAGCAGAGAGCAAGCCATCCAATGCAGCTGCCGAACTCTGATAAAGATTCGGTCCTAAGATAAGTGATTTAATGTTCCTTTGTTCTACAAGATATCATGTGAACCTGAGACATGGATAAATGTCTATCTCATGGATCAAGATTATGTTTCCCGATTTTCGATATGTGTTGAATTCATCAGTCTACTCAATTGAACACATCAATTCTAGTCAGGGTTTGGCCAAACACTTAGTGTCAACACAAAATCATCGAGGGGACCATGGATATCGCTTCTCCTGTTTAGGCAGAAGGAACAAATAAACTTTGACTACACAGTTCATTTCTATTCATCATATTATACATGGACATACCCTGTATAACTGCCAGTCACGGTCAGCGTTGGAGCACACCAAAGCATAACAGAATCCTAGAGCAAAACTCTATGCATCTCTGTTTGAAGAACATAAAATATTATCATCTCAAAATTACTTTGACTTAATCCATGAAGTAAACTTTTGAGTGCGGGTCTTTCCAATACCCAAATCACCATTAGGTACTCATGAGCGTTAGTTGCATTCTCTATGCTTCTAACACTCCATGACAGTCTTGAATCACTACTTACTTCCAGGAGTATGACTGACTGTGGAGGTTTAAGTAAATTAATACTCAGGAAGTTGGTTCTAAACATGCAAAACGAAACAATAATAAATTAAATGTAAATGGACGCAATCTAGCATATATTATAATCTCCATATAATAATCTCCAAATCAAATACAATTTATTACGTTTTAATACATCAAACTAGTAACTAAAATATTCAAGGTATATTGATAATTCTAACACTTATGGCTTCAGTCCGTGTCCTGTTTGGAACTTTTCCAAGTCACGGCCCCACCATTCAACAAGAACACCCATCCTGACTGCGAGCGGGAATCATCCCGATCTGTCTGGAAACTCGCATCAGTATAACCTGTTACTCGTAATTCATCTTTTTCACCATAGACTAATAACACATCTTTAGTCCTCCGAAGATACTTAAGAATGTTCTTTACAGCCGTCCAATGACTTTCGCCTGGGTTCCCTTGATATCTACTCACCATGCTTAAAGCAAATGAGACACCAGGTCTAGTACATGTCATGGCATACATGATCGATCCTATAGCAGATGCATATGGAATTCGACTCATTCTGTCCAGTTCTTTGCTAGTGCTGGGATATTGATCTTTGCTCAATCTTATGCCATGTTGCATGGGCAAAAACCCTTTCTTGGATTCATTCATATTGAATTTCTTCAATATCTTATCCAAGTATGTACTTTGGCTAAGTCCAATTAAACGCTTGGTTCTATCTCGATAAATTCTTATTCCAAGTATGTATGCTGCATTTCCCAAATCTTTCATAGCGAAACATTTCCCGAGCCAGACCTTTACATCTTGCAACATCGGAATATTGTTTCCTATGAGTAGTATGTCATCAACATACACGACTAGAAATACAACATTACTCCCACTAGCCTTAACATATACGCATGACTCATCTTCGCTTCGAGAAAATCCAAATTCCTTGACCTTTTCATGAAAACAAAGATTCCAGCTACGAGACGCTTGTTTAAGTCCATAAATGGATCTTTCAAGCTTACACACTTTATCTGGATACTCGGTATGTACAAAACCTTCAGGTTGTGCCATATACACATCCTCATCAAGTTTCCCATTGAGGAAAGCGGTTTTTACATCCAATTGCCATACTTCATAGTCATGAAATGCAGCTATGGCAAGCAATATCCTGATAGACTTAATCTTTACCACTGGTGAGAAGGTTTCATCATAATCAATTCCTTGAGTTTGAGTGTAACCTTTTGCAACCAGTCTAGCCTTGTATGTATGCACATTCCCATCCATGTCGGTCTTCTTTTTGAAGATCCACTTACACCCAACTGTCTTGCGACCTGGTGTGTGATCAACCAATTTCTAAACTTGGTTATCGTACATAGATTGAATCTCGCTTTCCATGGCCTCTTTCCATTTGGCAGCCTCAGGGCCTGCCATCGCTTCCTCGTAGTTGGATGGCTCATCCGCACTATCAAATGTTTTATCGTTGACTAGTGTGTCTCCTTCTTTTGTAATATGAAAACCATAATAAAACTCAGGAGGTTGACTTACTCTACTAGTTCTGCGAAGAGGTGGTAGAGGTATGTTGGTTTCCTCAACAGGTGGTTCAACCTCATGTTGAGGGCTAGTGTCAACTATAGGTTCATCATTGGTTGTTTCTTGAATTTCTTCAAGATCAATACTGCTCCCACGATCCCTTTTGGAAATGAGCTCCCTTTCTTGGAAGACTCCCCTTCTAGCTACAAACACTTTGTTCTCCGGAGGTTTGTAAAATATATATCCAAAGGATTTGTAGGGATAACCAATGAACCGACACTTCTCTGCTCTAGGTTCTAGCTTGTCGTTAGTTTCGCGCCGAACGAAGACTTCACAACCCCATACCTTTATATGTGCTAACGAGGGACGAGTCCCAGTCCACATTTCAGAGGGTGTCTTTGCAACCTTCTAAGTTGGAACGAGGTTTAAGATATGAGCTGCAGTTTCTAAGGCATAGCCCCAAAACGATATTGGAAGTGTAGCACGACTCATCATGGACCGAACCATATCAAGTAGCGTTCGATTTCTTCTCTCAGCAACACCATTGAGTTATGGTGTTCTGGGAGGAGATAATTGCGAAACTATTCCACAATCCCTTAGATAGTCGTAGAATTCATGACTCAAGTATTCTCCACCCCTGTCGGATCGGAGCATCTTGATCTTCTTGCCCAGTTGGTTTTCTACTTCATTTTTGAATCCTTTGAACACTTCAAAGGTGTCCGATTTGTTTTTCATCAGATAGATAAATCCATATCTACTGAAATCGTCAGTAAAGGTAACAAAGTATCTTTCACCGTTTCTCGTGGTAGATCTGAATGGTCCACATACATCTGTGTGGATTAAGTCCAACAGATCCTTACCCCTTTCCATTTTTCTTTTGAAAGGTGCTTTCGTCATCTTGCCAAGTAAACAAGACTCGCATTCTTCATCAGACTTTAAGTCAAATGGTTCCAAGACCCCGTCCGATTGGAGCTTGGCGATGCGTTTCTTGTTTATGTGGCCAAGACGATGATGCCATAACGATGATTTATCCAATTCACTATTGGAGGAACCGACATTTAGAGTTAGGTTATTATTATTTCTACCAACACAAATCACGCTTTCATACACACCATTACAAGGAGAGGCTTTAAAATAAAAACAACCATGTTTATAAACCAAAATGCAACCATCATTATTATCAAATTGAAATTCAAAACCATCCTTGTACAATGCATGAAAAGAAATAATGTTTCGAGCCATTTCTGGCGAGTAGCAACAATCTAATAACTTTATTGAAAAACCACTACTAAGCACGAGCTCAAAATCTCCAATCTTGGTAACAGCGGCAGTCATCCTGTTTCCCATGATCAGATTCAGCTCCCCATGCTTCAACGTCTTACTTCCCTTTAGTCCCGGAAAATTAGAGAAAATGTGAGTACCACATCCCGTATCAAGGACCCAAGAGTTGGAAATCGAAGTACTATGGAATTCAATTGTAAAAATACCTGAGGTGCCACACCCTTTGACCTTGTTCATTTTCAAGTCCTCCAGATATTTTGGGCAGCTTCTCTTCCAATGGCCCTTTCCTTGACATTAAAAGCATATGGCCTCTTTAGGGTCACTTATGGGTGGTATGTCAGAAGAATCAGCTTTTCTCTTAAGGCTTTGGTTGCGTGGAACAACTTTAGCCTTTCCCTTCCCTTTGGGATGAGAAACTTTCTTCTTCTTATAGCCACCTTCCCTAATGGCCAGGACAGGAGCAGTTGAGTGAGCACTTTGGGTCTTACCCATACTTGCTTCAGCAGATCTCAACATGCCATAGAGCTCCATCAAGGTCTTGTCCATATTGTTCATATTGAAGTTCACTATGAACTGTTTATATGCCCCACTAAGAGAGTTTAGTACCATGTCAATGGCAAGCTCTCTTGGGAAATCGACACCTAGATTGCCTAACCTGTCAACGTACGCTTTCATCTTTTGCACATGCGCACATACAGGGGCACCGTCCTGTTGCTTACATTCCATAAGCGATTTTACGACTTGGAACCTTTCTTGCCTCGCTTGCTCCTGAAACATTTCACGAAGCTGCTCATTTAGTTCAAACGCCCCCATGTTCTCGAAACTCTTTTGAAGTTTCGGGGACATGGACGCCAACATGAGACACGCGACTTTTGTGGATTCTGCGTATTGCTTGTTGTATTCAATTACTGCTTCAGGGATTGCATCATCATTAAGTATAGGAAGATCCTCGTCGAGAAAATACTCTTTGTCTTCGTACCTCAAGGCAATTCTCAAGGCACGAATCCAATCCAAGTAGTTTGGCACAGTTAGCTTATCTTTACTTAGGATAGAGAGTAACGTAAGGCTGGATGTTGAGTGAGAAGGAGGAGGAGAAGGATTATTTTCAACCATCTGTAGATATAGATTTTTCATTAGTTTGATATTTAACCCTTAAAATAATTTTCCAAAAAATATTTAACAAGTCTAGGATCCATATTTTATCTTATGATGTGAAAAGGGATGCCGTAATCACATCACAAGGTTATTTTAGGTAAACAAATGATATTTGTTAATTTCATTCACTATGAAACTCCTAGGTCTTTTGAGATTCATTGACTTATGTCAATGGCATGTTAATCTCGATTATGCTTGTCTTCTTTTTGTGACTGGGATGCCGAGGATCACAAACAAGATAGTGAATCGACCATGGAAAAACACATGGACCCCTCGGCTCAAGTACGCTTGAGAATCATGAGCGCCACATCATTTTCAACTATAGTTTCACATTAACGTGCCGGCAAACCGCACACACTCCGTTAACAAACTATAAGATTATGTGTGTTCTTCATCATGGGTAGCATACGACTTTCACATTTCTTAGTATATCTAAAACGGGATTTTCGTTTTATACTTCATAGTTAATACTTTTAACTTGTCACATTGACCTATCAAACCTTTTCGGTAATTTCACTAGTCCACACAAGAGGCGGTGAGTTTGGTAACGCATGGCGTTTTAAAAACCCTTGACTCATTTGGCAACCATTTTATAGGTAACCTCCCTAAACCCCTTTTGAGTGTTTATAGTGAGTACGCCTAGTCTCGGTTTGACTATCAATGTATTATTTAATTATATATATATATATATATATATATATATATATATATATATAATTGAGGTCTAATATATATATAAAAATTGAATGGAATTTTAAACAATTTAAAATTATGATTATCTTGATTAAACATGTGAGGACACATGCTAATAATTAATGTGAATATTTGACATATTTAACAATTAATATAATTGTTTCCATATTTGATTCCAATTAAACATGTGAGGACACATGCTAATAATTAATGTGAATATTTGACATATAAATTATATTCACTATATAAATAATGTCAATGTTTATCTTACAATATTTATTCAAACTTGAATATATTTGTTTATTGTAAGAAGGTATTTAAGATTATCTTATTCAATTCAAGATTATCCATTCGATATTTGTCATAGCTTATTATTGATGTGTTTTCTTAGGCAAGTTAGGAAACTAGCCATTCACAATTAGGATTATCTATTCAATTTAAGATTATCCATTCAATATTTTCCAAAGCTTATAATTGATGTGTTTTTCTTAGGCAAGTTAGGAAACTAGCCATACACAATTATGGTATAACATGCATAAAAAACGACTACTATGCCATACACAATTATGGTATAACATGCATAAAAAACGTCTACTACCCTATACCCTTTAGGGATACCGATAAACTTTAATCGCTAAAAATAGAAACTTTTTTCATGCAAGCAAGAATTTTTTTCAGTTTCCAAAATTATAGCTTTAGAGGTTATGACCATAAAACCCTAATTTAGGGATTAAGCAATCTAATGGTCACAAACTTACTGCACTATGTCGAAAATAAAACAGGGGCCTTCTGGACCTCAAACGATTAATCCAACCGTCCAGAAGGTAAAACAGAATGTCGTGAAACTACTGTCCAAAAAACGCGACGATCCGACGATCCAAACTCCGAATTTTATGCTATTGAGCTAAAATCTAAGAACTTTGGCTTTGATACCACTGAAAGGTTCTGTTAAACCGTACTACCACATGATATAGGCAACAGAAGCATATTTAAAATTGAATCATCCATGGCAATACTAACAAACAACTTATAAAGATGCATACGTTCTAGATGATTAACTACAATAGAAAGAATCAATAACACTTACTTGTTTCTTGTGATTGTCGAAAACACAAAGATGAATTAAACCTTGTTCTTGCTTCTTGGATGTCAAGGATCAATAGTGTGAATCCCTCTAGTGGCTCACACTTAAGAACACCAAACCAACAATCAAGATTGAAGCTTTAACCCTAAACCCTTGGAAGGGTTTACGATTTTGGGAGGAAGGAGAGGGGAGGCTACGGCCTTGTGTGAGAGAGAGAGATCACACCAAAAAAATCATCCTAGGGTTTGATCCCTAGCATCTTATTTATAACCTCTCTATTTACAAGTAGCCCCCTTGAACAGATAAGCTTGATAAAAACTATTTTAACAAGTTATCATTTAGTCCCTATAATTAATCTAATTAATTATATTGTAGCTTGTAATTAATTTATCATCAAATGACAAATTAATAATCTAACTACATTAATTCCCTTTCATTCTTCTGATTGTTTATTTGGGTCTTAAGGGCAACCCAAAAGGACCCTGCTATTATTAGAAATATTACCAATAGTTAATGACTCTGGACATTATATCCAACAATTAGAACACGTGTCATTGTTCTAATGGATTGTATTGTAAATGTACTGTAGCTTTAGCATTTCCGTTACAGTATAAATAGATGTTAGCAACTGAAAGCTAACTAACTTTTGGTATAACTTCGTATTCAATCTTTGTAATCTTTGAGAGATTCTCTCTCTAGATCTGTTCTCTGTTCTTCAATGAATACAAAATCTTTTGCATCAATTCTCTATTCTTCTACTGTTTAATTGTGTTCTTGATTGTTTAATTGATTGTAAGACCAATCCTGGTTTCTACAATGACCGTCTGTTTTGGAGTCTGACGACGCTCGTTAGAGTGAAGTGACAGTTCAACAGCGGAAACTGTTGGATTTGGGAGAATTTATTGATTTCGGTAGTGATCAAACCATGGATTGATTGGAGAAAAAGTTTTAGAACGTGGATACATGGACTGACTGAAAGTCGGGATCCACAGTTAGGGAAGTATGGATCACCTAAGGTTGTGAGGCAACCGAAGTCTTGCGGATTGAAGCTACTCTAGCAAGTTAAACGTTTGTTCAGATGTTTCTCCTCTAAGTTTGGTTGTAGTGTGGGAAGTTAAAGTCTCTTGGCATCGATGTTAGAGAGAAATCTATGGCCAAAGTTAACCGACACAAGAATGAAACTCGAATTTCAGTTGGAAACTGAGGGAACATGATAAGTGTTGAGTTCAATAACCTTAGAGTGTAGGGGAACCAGATTTCGAGGAAGAAATCTCTTTTAAGGTTGGGAGGATTGTAACACCCCGACCTTTGGAAAGTATCGACATTTTAAGATAAATATGAAAAATAGGATTTTGGATTAAATCCTAGATTTTATAGTCTTGTTGGATGTGGAATTCAAATACGAACCCAACGGGCCTTTCTGGAGCGAAAACGGAGCAAAAATGAAGAAGTTATGGCCAAAACAACTTTCGGTACGACCTCAGCTAAAGTGATCAGCAAAAGTGACACTTGTGTCACTCCCGCATGTCACTCTCGCCGGTTTTGTATCTAGAGCCATGGGACCCGACGAGAGTGCCCAGCGAAAGGGACACTTGTGTCACTCTCGCACGTCACTTTAGCCGTCGGGCACCTGGAGCATTAAAACACGATTTTTACCCTTTCAACCCCATTTTTCATTTCCCACTTCTCCCCCTTCATGCCTTTCTCTCCCAAACCGAAAACCCTAAGCCCCAAAGTCGATTTTGAGCCATTTAGCCACAAGATTCGAGATTTGCAAGTGATTTCTTCATCTACCATGTTTTGGGAAAACAAATCTTGAAACCCTTTCACTTCATCTTCTCCACCCAAAGCTTTCTAGGGTTTCATCCAACATTTTGTCCATTTTGAAGAGTTGGAGTTTGTGGTGTTTTGTTGGTGATCTAGAGGTGTTTTGGTTGGTGGTTTCAAGTTGTGGTTAAGGTAATCTTCTCTTATCTTCATCTATGGAAATTAGGGTTTTGGTATAAGTTGAGATCTTGATGTAAAAATGTTTTGGGAATGATTTTATTTATGGTTGGATGTGAATATTTATGGTTGGAAACTTATAGATCTAGGTTTTTGGAAGATTTGGCTTGAGGATTCAAGTTTCTTCAAAGAAGCTCAAGTTTGGGGAAAATCTAGATTTAGCCTAAATCTAGCAAGGTGAGTTCAAGTTGATTTGTGAAAACATTGTACATGCCAAAAAATTTCTTTTCCATGTATTTATGTGTTTTACATGAAATTATCATTTGTTGAGTTATTTGGTGGGTTTTGACTACATGAAGTGTTTAACTTTATAAACCTTGTAAAACACCCATATTTGGGATTTTCGGATATTTTGATATGTATGAATCATAAATATGCCCTTACATGATTTATTGCTCCAATGTAGCTTATTCAATGGTTTAAACATGTTGGTGTAATTGATTTTATAAACGATTGAGTAAAATGCACATTTTCGTGTCATGAGTCATTTTGAGAAATTATAAGAGTATGTGTCCATTTGGGAAACCATTGGTTCTAATCCGTGACAAGTTTCGGGTTAATAATGATTTCGTGGTACGTTTATCTAAGTAATGATTAAATGCATTTTATATTATGAGGACCGTTATTTATCGGCCTAAAGAGGTTTTGAGCATTTTGCTCGGTTTTGACTTTAAATGAGCCTTGAGGACATCTGTCCGAATTTTAACATTTGAATATGGAGCTTTGGTCGTCAGTTGCATTTATTGCATTTTATTTGAAGAGTACATGTTTTGAGTGTGTATGTCATTCAAGTGGAGTCGTGTACTATTAGACCATAATGCATTGGATCCATAGGCATATAAGTCGGTCATATTTGGATGGTGGAAAGTCTTGGCATTCTCACTTTGGGATGTACGTTGTCTCGACATTTTGTGTCTCGGTGTTGTGGAGAGGAACCATATTGGGTTGTACTCCGGGATTTTGGTTTATTGTGATGTTCTAACACTTGTGCACGAGAGTTAGACATCTTGGGTTATCAAGTAAGGAGTCGAGACTCCAAATCTTTAATGCTAGTAAGTAGGCAATAAAGGTTCCATAGAAACCTTGAGGTGTAACTTATTAGAGAATGAACATGCAATAAGATTGTGTATCCTTGAGGTGTAGCTGGGCACAACAGGCAATAAAGGATATGGTGGTGCCACCTGTTGCTGGGTGTAGCTTTTATAGTAGGAAATAAAGTCTGACTCGAGTTGGAGCTTATTAAAGCAGACAATAGAGTCACGATCTGAGGTGTAGTTCAATAACATAGTTATGCGGCTTAACTTTGTGTTCCGCCACATACAATGGAATCGGGTCTCCCCCGTCACCGAAAGGTGTTGTTTGGGTATTTATTTTATCCATGTTTTTGGTGACGTATTATATTTATATGGATTGCTTTCCATAATTTATGGGCTGTGTATTATGCCTCATCCGTATTTGAGATGATTTGAATAATAGAGATTTATTCATGTTTTTTTATGATTTTGGAAATCAAATACTGGTTCACTTTTCATGTGAGTTTGGGTTGAGTCCATTTTGAGAATCGTTTTATATTGGAGCTTTCGTCACGGGATTTGTGTGTGTTGGAAAACGGGTGGTTTGTATTTAAAGAAATCCTTTTTGGAACTCATGATTTAAATTGCACATTTCTCGTCTTGCGAATTATATAACCATGATAAAAACTCTTGAACTCACTAGGCGTTAGCCTAACCTTTTTGTTTGTGGCATGTGCAACAGGTTCCGGTTGGGTTGTAGTTCTAGTGACGATGTGAAGAGTGGGCAGCTAGTTGTGTGCTCAAGAAGTAAATAGCTTGGTGAAGTCTTCTGTTGGTCCCGAAGGCCTATACAAGTTTGTAGAAAGGGGGGGGGGGGTTGAATACAAACACACAGATTTTACTTTTCTAAATTGTTTATTGATAAATCATTAACAATTTACAGCTTGTTGCGGAAACAAGATTAAGGATAAACCTAAATCTAAACAAGTTGGAACACTAAGGTTTCTTGCACTAAGAGAGATAAGGAAATTACTAATAATAACCTATCTTGAGATAAGAGATTGAACTTGTCCAGAGTTAGCAAGTTACTTCAAATGAAGTGGGTTCATCTCTTTATATACCGCATGCATTTAATGCAAGTCAGTATACACTTTACACGTGTCATCAGCTGGTTGGTTGCATGTCATTGACCTTTGTTGACAACCTTAGTAGCCGCATGGATGAACAGTGTAGTATCAGAATGGTTGTACGATTTCAGACAGTCGGAGGTTCTTTTCTGACATTTCGTACGAAGTCGTGCAAGGGAGGTTAAGACAAAAGTACTTTGTACGGAGGACTTCATGATCAGCTTTCGTTGATTCAGCGATTATCATTTACTATTCAACGAATGATAAAGTTCAGCGATAGCTGAAGTCTTGTACTTGATACTTCACGTTGAGTGGACAAATCTGAGTCTTCGCTGATCCGCATCAGTTCATTAGGAGACTTGTCGCTGGTTCTTGAGCTTGATCTTCGACTTCAGCGTAGAACCTTTGTTGACGTGAAACTTGTCTTCAGGGATCATAAGTAAACAACTAACTTATCAGCGATTATCATAATGACTGAACAGACTCAGAGTATTAATGAAGAACAGTGTTCGCTGAATGTTTAATTTAAAAGAGCGAGAGTTCCTATTAGCGGTACTGTAAGATCTTAGTACTTATCAGCGATAGTGAAACTCTGATACATATTGTTTACTTACAATTTTCACTAAGTATATAAGAGAGGGTCATTATCAAATCACTGAGGGTTTGGATCAACAATCTCCCCCTATTTGATTATGACATAGTAACAAAGAAAATTGCTATTTAATGAAAACATAAAGATGAAAAGAACTCATAAAATATTTGTCCCTTTTACTGTTTTCTGGGATCTTTTCAGTACTGATGGAGTAAAGTACATTCGCTGAAATCTTTCTTTAAAACTTTGAATCAGGTTACAAAGAGAAATGGAAAGATTACAAGTACGAGCGAAATAAATTACAAGTACAGAAGAATAACTGATACAATAGAGAAAAAAGGTGATCATATCAGCTTATAAAGGTTCTTCCTTGATGAGAAGTTCATCAAGGGTCTTTGATGTGGGGATCATCCAGTCAAGGACATCTTCTCCTTGATTCTTTTTCTTCAGAGCTGCTTCAAAAATCAAGGGCTTCAGGTGTCTAGCTTTGATGTTGCGTCTGACTTCACACCAGTATACGAGATCTCTGAGTTGTTCGATGGGAGCGATGTCTAGCTCAGAGATACGTTGAAAGTGATGATTTCCATAGTAGTCTAAAAAGAATATACCATAGGGATCACTTACAACTGTGCCAGGAATGAATGTTTCTCCAGGTGGTAGAGAGGTGTCAAGCATTGAGAGATCGGCATCAGGGCCAACAATTTCAGCACGAGAGAAACCAATGCCCGTTTCATTCTGAATATGAGGACCTGAACTAGAGGCTTTCTTTTTCTTATCAGGGACTTTTCTTGGTTGAGGAAGAGTAGGAGGAATATCCACAGCAGATGAAAGCAGGTCGATCTGTTTGTTTAAGATCTTCTCGACATGGCTTTTGAACTTTGAGCGCGATCCCTGAATGGCTAATTTTGTTTCTAACCATTCAGAGAGACCAAACTTTTCTAAGGTGGTAGCATAGAAAGTTTGCTTGGTTTCGTCATCTCTGTAGACGTCCACTTCAACAACAGGAACTTCATCGTACAGTCTTCCTCTGATGTTTGCCTTGACGATTTTGGATGGTCTAGATCGATAGGTCAGCATTTGTTTAGCCCATTCCAAAGTCGTATCAGAGACCTTAGTCTTTTCTCTAACGATCTCTTGAGCATCATCCCATAGCTGACGTTGAACATCAATGGGAACTCTTTTCAGCTTGGGGTCTTTTATTGATCGTTGAGTAAGTTTGATGGCGTATTCTCTGTCTTTTTCTTCAGCTTCCTTTCTTTCAGCGAGTAGGCGTTCAGCTCTGAGGTGTTCCTGGTATTCAGCTTTGGAAATTCTGAACTTTGGAGGAACTGAAGGAAGTTGATCACGCCTTAGAATGATTCGCTGATCCTCGAATCGCTTTATTATTTCCTCTCTTCTTTTCTGATCCTCTTCACTTAGCTTTTGAGGAGCTAAGGAAGGTCTGCCTCTGTGCGACAGTAGTTGTTCTTCTGGTTCATCAGTCTCAGAGATTAAATCTAAGACTGGGATTATTTCTTCAGCAGCAGCTGGTATTATTGGTGAAGTCGCAGTTGTGGAGCCTTCAGCGATATCCTCAAACAGGGGAGAGGACTAGCTGAAACACAGCGATCTTACAAGTAAGAACTTGGGTAGAATCAGATAGAGAATTGGTTCAAGTGTATAGGCTTGGGTAGTAGAACTGATAGTGTATGATAGAGGAGGGATGGAGTGAGAGATGATTAGTGTACCTGACAAACCGGCTTTTCAAGCAAGATCATCAGATTGTCATCTTCAGCGACGCTTTTGCCTTTGCCTTTCTCAGCTCCAGAGGCTGAGGGCTTTGTCTTTGTCCGCTCCCCTGAAGGTTCATTTATCGAGATTCCCTTAAGAGCTTTGATCTTTGGAGCAGGTTTGACGATAAAGAAGTCATCGTCATCTTCGTCATCATCATCATCATTCTTTGGAGAAGAAGATGGTTCATCATCAGGGATGTCGATGGCTTCATCATCTTCTGCTTCGGATTCAGTTTTCTCAGCTTCTTCTTCGAGTTGCTCCCCCTCAGATATAGAGGCGAGCTTCTCGGTTTCCTCAGGGTTTTCATCTCCCTGAGGTCCAGCGGTGGTTTCTTCAGTATTCGTCTTCTCTCCCCTGATAGATTCATCATGGGAAAGGTCTTCAGCGCTCTTGGCGAGGTCTTCAGCGCTCTTCTCCCCCTCTTTTTCATGATGACTGGGGGAGGAATGGCTAGATTCAGCGTTGGTAGGTTCTCTGTCTTCTTGGCCAGAGAGACCTACACAAACTTTAATCTTTGCTAATCTGTCTTCAAGGCCAGAAATAGCAGGATTGATCTTCCCGAGCTCAATGCGATCCGCCGCTGTAAAATGTTCAGATTCAGGGACAGGGGCAGGAGCAGGAGTATTCGCCTTGTGCAGCAGCTGTTCGATCATAGTCTTCATCGAACCAATGTCAGTCTTTACAGAGCTTAAGTCAGTCGTCAGAGTGTTGACATTTGTCTTCACAGCAGACATATCTCCCTCTAGTGTTCCAACCGATGTTTTCAGCGTTGTTACCTCGCTGGACATGGATGAAACTGAATTTTTGAGAGAGGTGTAGTCTGTGTAGATATCAGCGAGCACCTTGGCGAAGTCGCTGAGAGTCTTATCAAGTTGCTTCATGTCATCTGTGGAAGCCTTCTTCTCCACCACTGTTGTCAGCTTATTCAGATTCTCTCCAGCGTTTGTTACAGCTGTAGAGTTATTGGAGAGAGTAGTGGTGAGACCTGTCAGCTTTGTCTCCACGGACTTCAGAGAGGCGTTGATATCTCCCAAATTAGGACCTGTAACATATAAAAACTTGTGAACAGAGGAAAGCTCAAAAGTTTGGGGTTTAGTCACAGTGTTTATGGGTTGTTGTTTACCTGCAGGTCCTGTCTTCATCATTCCTGGAGAATCAGCTTTATATTCCGAGGGAATGATGGCAGCTCCAGTTAGATCTGGAGTAGAGACCAAATGAATGGAGGGAGGAGCGAAGGATAAGAGTGGGGGTTGGGTTATGAGTTCAGCGTTGGATTCGCTGACAATCACTTCATCAGTCTTTTGAGAGACTGAAGGAGGTTGGGTAGGTTCCAAGTTTGTAACCTCAGCGTTTAGAGACGCTGAAGTTTGGATAAAAGGGATGGCTTGTTCAGGTGTGGCAGAGCGTACCACTGAACGTTCCTTCAGCTCTGCAGAAAGAGCTGAGGAGTCTTCAGCATGAGATTGCTGGGGTTGCTCCTTTGTTTTCTTGATCCTTTTAGAATCAAGTGGGGTAGATGAATGTTTCCTTTTCTTAGAAGGAGAGGATTTTGTAGCCAGGGTATCAGCGATGGGTATTGTCGCTGAAGGAGCCACAGAAGTAGAAGAAGAAGGGTTGAGAAGAGTTAAGAGGGTAGAAAGACGTACCTCATTTTCAACAGGTTTGAAGTCGAGTACCTTAGGGCCAATCTGTGAGAGTTTTAGATCGCCCTCTTGCGGGTAGCTGTCCTTCAGGCCATATTGAAAGATAGCGCTGATGAAACGGGGGTAGGGAACCCAAGCAGGCCTGTCAGCGGCAGAGTCTACTCTTTGCAGCAAGTCATCATAGATGAGAGATGCCCAGTCAATTTGTAGACCTTTCAGCAGAGCGTATCCCATAGCTTGCTGAGGTTGAGCGGCTTGATCAGAAGAGCCGGTCTTGGCAGTCATGCAGCTGATAAGGTGAGCGAAGATGAAGTTCATCTCGCTGGGCATTTTCGATTTCTTCAGCAGTGTTAGCTTCTTCTCAGGCTTCTTGTCTCTGCCCATTTCCCATACATAGCCCATTGCATCAAAAAATGCAATAAGAGCTTCTTTGTCAGCGATCTTCTTATGGGCAGGGAAAGGAACAAAAGGTTTTTCCTTTGTAGCGATGGGAAAGTTCAGAGCTTTGCGAATGATGGCAGGTGTGATCTTTATCGTGCCATAGTCAGTATCGCAGAGGATACAATCAACTGTTTTGGAGGGATCTTTGGCGGATGGTAGCTGAGAGTGTCTGGCAGAGTACCAGAACTGAGATAGTAGCAGCTGACTTGCAGGGGGTGAAATGGTCAGGGCAGTTGAAATGCAGCAATTCTTCAGGAAATTCACAGCATCTGTCAGATGTGTGACTTGCTTTCGAGGAGGAAACTCGAGAAGCGTAGAAAGGTTGTTTATCTTAGTCCAGTCTAGTTGATCAAGATTGAACTTAACCTGAGGAGCCTTGATGATTTCCACTTCCTCAGAGTCAGCGGAGATGTTCTCAGCGGTAGCAGGAATGTCAGACGAGGCCATTTCTCTGTATTAATAGTTCAACCAAAGATGTTAACAAATAAGAATAATCTTAATGTGGAAAGAATTTCCAATAAGATGTTTCGAATTTTATCCATTTCATTCAGACACAAATGTCTTAATGAAGATTAGGGTTTTTCATGTTTTTGAAACGAAATGTAAAACCCATTTTCTTGTTTTCCAGTTTTCTATGAAGAAATAGATTCTGGAAACGAATGAAGAACAAGTTTAAGATTTTGCATTTAAACTTGAAGAACAACCATGAAATGGTTGTGTTCATAAAACCACGAAAGAAAAATGATTTCATTTTACGAAGTTCTTTTGTTTGATCTTGTTAAAACAATGAGAAGATCGGAAACAAGTTATACGCATTTGGTAATAAATAAGAACATATTAACCTTGATGTTTGATGAAGAAGATGATGAACATTTCTTTGAAGTTTTTTTGAAATCACAAATGCAACAGTGAATTCTTTCTTGCGGAGGAAGATTGATCGCGTAAAAGAAAAATATAAACAAGGAATTTGTTTATATAGAGATTTTAGAAAGAGAAAATCTTGAGCGGGAAAAGATTTTCATCATGACACGGACACGTGTTTGCATTTGATTGGAAGTTTGAACGAGACGTGCAAACGTGTGCCAGGAAGAGAAAACGTGCCGGGGTTTTATCCGTTGCAATGACGTCACAACTGTCCTTTCATATTCTTGGTTGTCTCTGAGGTTTTGAAAAACTCAGAGATACTTTTGAAAACATGAAGCACTGAATGAAAATATTCAGTGAAGGTTTTAAGAAATTTCAAAATATCGTTGTTAAGGAAAAGATATTCAGCGATGTATTTTGTTTTGAAATCTTGCATTTTCATGCGATTGTCAGAGAGAGAACATACCTTGATATCAGTGAATCAAGTTTATTCAGAGAGAAGATGATAGAATGGGTTATATAAGTTGATTTTATCCTTTCGCTGATCAATGTGAACCGCTGAAGATTTTATCCTTCAAAGTTCAGCATTCCAAGCTCGCTGATGAGAAAGTTGAATCTTGTCTCATCAAGAGGTTTGGTAAATAAGTCAGCTAACTGATAATCAGTTGGGATAAAATGAAGTTCTATATCACCATTCATCACATGATCTCTGATAAAATGATATCTGATTTCTATATGTTTGGTCTTTGAATGTAGAAATGGATTGTTTGCTATAGCGATGGCACTTGTGCTGTCGCAATAGATTGGAATTTTGGAGAGCTGAAGATCATAGTCTAGTAGCTGATTTCTCATCCACAAGACTTGAGAACAACAGCTTCCAGCAGCTACATATTCAGGTTCAGCTGTGGAAGTGGACACTGAATTTTGCTTTTTACTTGTCCAACTTACCAGCTTTCCACCCAGGAGCTGACATCGTCCTGTGGTGCTTTTCCTATCCATTTTGCAACCTGCAAAATCACTATCTGAATAGGCAGTTAGATTGAATCCTGAATCTTTGGGATACCAAAGACCTAGATTCGATGTACCCTTAAGATATCGAAAGATTCGCTTTACAGCTTTCATATGAGATATCTTAGGTTCAGCTTGATATCGTGCACACAAGCATGTTGCAAACATAATATCGGGTCGGCTAGCTGTTAGATACAATAGAGAGTCGATCATCCCACGGTACAGCGCGACATTGACAGGAACACCCTTAGTGTCCTTATCAAGTGTCAGCGGTGGTGCCATAGGGGTTTTCATAGCTGAACTTTCAGTTAAGTCGAATTTCTTCAACATATCTTTAACATATTTTCCCTGATTTATGAAAGTTCCTTTCTCAGTTTGCTTAATCTGAAGACCAAGGAAGTATGTTAGTTCACCCATCATGATCATTTTATACTCATCTTTCATTCTATCAGCGAAACGAGTACAAAGCTCAGGGTTAGTAGAACCAAATATAATGTCATCAACATATATTTGAACTAAAATGATATGACCTTTTACTTTTCTAAAAAATAGAGTTTTGTCAATCTTACCTCGCTTAAATTTTTCAATATGGAGATAAGTAGAAAGAGTGTCATACCATGCACGAGGAGCTTGCTTCAAGCCATAAAGTGCCTTATCCAGTTTATAAACATAACCTGGACGCTTAGAATCTGAGAATCCTGGAGGTTGTTCCACATACACTTCTTCATTCAGCTTTCCATTTAGAAACGCTGACTTGACATCCATCTGATGTACTTTGAAGTTTTTGTGTACATCATATGCTAAGAATAGACTAATAGATTCAAGTCTTGCTACTGGAGCAAATGTTTCGTCATAATCTATACCTTCCTCTTGTCTGTATCCCTGAGCAACAAGTCGAGCTCTGTTGTGGGTTACAGTACCATGTTCGTCCAACTTATTTCGATAGACCCATTTAGTGCCTATTATTGTTTTATCAGTTGGTCTCTGAACAAGTTTCCAAACTTTGTTTCTTTCGAATTCAGTCAGCTCTTCTTGCATGGCGCTGACCCAGTTTGGATCTTTGAGGGCATCATCTACTTTCTTTGGTTCAGTTAGTGAAATAAAATTTACAAATAAACAAATATTACCTGCACTTCGTCGAGTCTGAATCCCAGCGTTTGGATCACCAAGAATTTGATCAATTGGATGATTTATAGTCCATCGCTGAGCCGGAGCGTGAGACGCTGACTCAACTTGAACTGGAGGAGCTGAAGATGAAGCTTCAGCGACGTCAGGAGTATCAGCCAAGAGAGGAATGGATGTAGTTGTCATTATATTCACTGATTGCTGAGAAGTAGATGGAATGTCTGAGACATTTGGTTCAGTGTTAGGTATAGTGTTTATAGGAACAGCTGAGACCCAAGAAGTTTCAGCTTCACTGTTCTGCATATTTGGAATGATAGGACTATCATCTTCTACTGGATGAGCATCAGTGGGAATATCTTCTGAATCACCAAGATGAGAAAACATCCATTGATTCAGTTCTTCAGTATCAGCGGACGGTTTAGAGTTCGCTGAACGGGATTCGTCAAACGTGACGTGAATAGTTTCTTCTACAGTTTGTCTTCTTCGATTGAAGACTCTGAAGGCTTTGGAAACTGAGGAGTATCCAAGAAAGATTCCATCATCAGCCTTAGGATCAAACTTTCCAAGAGCATCTCTGTTGTTCAGTATAAAACACTGACATCCAAAGATGTGAAGAAAGCTGATTGAAGGCTTTCTCCCATGAAAAAGTTCATAGGATGTCTTTTTGAATCTTTTAACTATCAGCGACCTGTTTTGCGTAAAACAAGCAGTGTTGACGGCTTCTGCCCAAAACTGAGTAGGCAGGTGAGAATCGATGAGCATTGAACGTGCAGCTTCAATAATTGTTCTATTTCTTCTTTCAGCGACTCCATTTTGTTGCGGTGTTCTCACTGAAGAAAAGTTGTGAGAAATACCCTTACTCTCAAGGAAGGAATCAAGAGAACTGTTTTTAAATTCAGTCCCATGATCACTCCTTATTGAGCGAACGGTCAGACTGTTCAGGGTTTCCATCTTCCGAACAAAATTGATGAGTTCTTCAGGGGTGTCACTCTTAGAACGGAGAAACATTACCCAAGTGAAGCGAGAGAATTCATCAACTATGACCAGCGTATATTTCTTTCCAGCGATGGATTGTTTGTTAACAGGGCCAAACATATCCATATGGAGTAGTTGTAGAGGAGATGACACTGAAGAAACTTGCTTTGACTTAAAGCTTGCTTTGGTCTGCTTCCCTTTTTCACACGCTGAACATAACGACTCTTTGGCGTATGAATGCTGAGGTAGACCAGTGACTAACTCTTTTGAATAAAGAGTGTTCAGTGTCTTGAAATTTAGATGAGATAGCCTCTTATGCCATAGCCAGTTGACATCAGATGAGGCCTTTGAGAAGAAACGGGAGTTCTCAGTGGTTGTTGAGTCCATGTTTATTACATAAACATTTTCCAAACGATAACCGCTGAGAGTTATCTTCTCCTTTTTGTCAGAGACAAAGCAGGATTCCTTAGTAAATATTACTTTGTTATCCATGTCGCAAAGCTGACTGATGCTTAGAAGATTATGTTTCAGCCCTTCAACATATGCGACTCTTCTGAAGGAGGTTGTACCATTTGAAAGTACACCATACCCTCGGGTATGTCCTTTTCCATTTCCACTGAAAGTCACAGAGGGACCCTTCTCTTCTTTGTATTCAGCGAGCAGGCTTTTCTTTCCAGTCATGTGTCTAGAGCATCCGCTATCAAGATACCAGATACCCTTCTTAACCTGCAATACAAAGGAAGATTAGTTTTTCTTGGGTACCCACTTAACCATGTATACACGTTTGTCAGTGGAAGTAGTTGGAATGGAAGGTTCAGCAGTCTTCGCAGCATTTGAAGATTCAGCTTTGTCTTTCTTCACTTTGGTTAATTTCTTAACCTCAGTGGTAGAATTCACCTTGACCTGATTTGCACCAGGGTTGGTCTTCTTTGCCTTGGGGGCAATCTTCACCTTAGCTATCTTTTCAGCTTTGGTGGCTGTGGGGCACTTACTAGCAATATGATCGGTAAGTCCACAGTGATAACATTTCCTATAACTAAAAGTAGTTCTAGGAACATTTGAATGCTGAGCTTTTAATTTCAAATTAGAAGTGCCAGCACCAAGTAAACTATTGGCTTTAGAAATGGGACGAACATTCAGTTCTTCAGATTTCTTACCAAGGACATCCAATCTGAGTCTAGGAGTAGATCGCTGAATAAATCCAGATATCTGCTTCCTTGATCCAGAGGGATGAGCCACTGAAGCTTTAGAAGCTTTCAGCTTTGGTACTAAGGTACCCTTCTGAGGATTCTGGTAAATAACAATTCCTTTACCTTTGTCTGAAGAGACAGAGGTAGGTTTTGAATAAACCATTTTCTCCTTGCCTTTTGAGGAGGTAGGAGTTTCCTCGGGGATTGGTGTAACGGACGAGGAGCACTGAGAAGATGAAGTATCAGCGACTGAGGATACGAACGTTCCAAATTTAAGCATTGAACGCTCAGTGGTTGGTTTTGGAGTGTCATATTTGTAACCCAAACTACGTTTATCACTCAGGGGAATCTGAGACTTTATTATCTCAGTGATCTTTGTTGAAGAATTACACCATCCTTCAACAGTAGCTTTTTCAGCCTTTAATGCAGCGATAGCTTCTGCTCGTTCGATTTTGACTAGCTGATTTAAATATACTTGATCTTTAAAATCTTCTTCAATTTTAGAAAGCTTTTCTATTTGAAGGTGGCAGTTTTTAAGCTTTTCAGCGAGATCAAGATTTTGGTTTTCAACCACAGTTTTGCCGTTCATGGCTTCGTATAAAATTCTAGTCAAGAGATCGATCTTACGGAGACTATCGGCTTCATCAATATTTGCAATATTGGTAAAGAAAGAAGGTGATACCTGAATAGCAGATGTTGAAGTGGAGGGAATGTCTGAACTTTCTTCCTCTTCTTCAATCTTGGCCATAAGACATAGATTTGCTTCATCATCTTCAGAGTCAGATGATGATGCTTCTTCATCAGAAGCAGCCCAATCATAGTCAGCCACCAGGCCTTTATTCTTCTTCTTAAAGCTTTTCAGCTTTGCATATTTTTCTTTCTGCTTTGAGTATTTGTCATCCTTATTTCTTGGAGCAAAGGGTTTCTTTGTAAAAGCTGAGGGTCTAGAAACTTTCTTTGACCTACACTCGTTAGCGAAATGTCCTGTCTTTTCGCAGTTAAAACAAGTAGCAGTAGCCTTATCAACAAACGCTGATGATCTAGGCTTGTCAGTTATGGAAAGAGGTTTATTCTTTCTAAACATTTTCTTTTTGGCAAATCTCCTGAACTTCTTAGTTAGGAGAGCCAAAGATTCATCATTATCTGAATAATCAGAATCTGATGACCTTTCAGAGTTGCTTTCTAACTCCGTGATAGTGACTGAGGGTTGCTGAGTAGAAGGTTCCTCTGAGATTAAAGCAACAGGGGTGCTTTTGGAATCTTTTACAAGATTCTTCTTAAGATGGCTCGATTGCTCATGATTCAGCAACGTGCCATATAAGGTTGAAAGGGTCATTGATTTTAGATCCTTTGATAGCTTGAGACACATAGAATAATTGTCCCAGCTTTCAGGTAAACATTCTAGAAACTTTGTCAGCACTTCAAAGTTAGAATATTGTAACAACCCGGATTCCCATAACATACATCATAATACATAACATTCATACATATCATTGATTTACAACAAAAGTTACATAACAAACCAAGTACGGTCTCATTAGTCTTGACATTACAAAATATATAAAAGCTTCCTAATCAACGCCCATCAAAAGCTCCTTACACTTAATCCTTTCCTTTGCCGATCCTTAACCTGGAAAACATATTTTTGAAAACAAAATGAGGGTTAGACCAAACGGGTCTAGTGAGTTAATCCTGATCTTTTCCAAAATCAATATAAAACTCTTTTCACATAATACTTTGTATCAAAATAGTTTACATAAAACCTTTCGTATAAGCACGCATATACCACACGTATATAAATACCACATTAGGACTCGAGCACTGCGTATCTCTCCTCATCTCATCTTCTTTCCCTTGGCCACATTAGTCGGTAGCAAGCCAACTAATTATCGTCACTGTACAATACAGTCGACTCCACTGTAATTACATACAGCCCCACTGCAATTACCTACAGCTCCACTGCAATTTCATGCAGCCCCGCTGTATTTCCATACAGCTCCGCCAAATAATAATTCGGCTCACCTATACTCGTTTCGTGCAATATAAATACAATATATATCTCATTACATCATATCGTCATTTATAAACCTTTCATCATTTTTCCAACCATATATATATATATATATATATATATATAAATATATACATATATCCTTTTAACATAAACATATAATCACACCTTGACACGTATCCGTCTCATATATATAAACACACATATATATATTTCACACATACTCACATACATATAAAAACACATATATGTATTTTAGTTGAAAACGTTTTAAAATAAAACTCACATGAATGCTTATCAACACGTTTCCAAGCCTTCTTAACCAGTTCAGCCCTTTACCCAGAATTCACAGGATCTGTAACCCATAGATACAGACATCTCTTTACCACATAAAACACATTAGTCTTACTAAGGCTAACAACTCTAAAGAACTCAAACCCTCAAATGTTGCCCCCAAACCCGTACTCAAGTCAAGACCACAGGATAGTCAGTCCTCATTCACTCCCTATCTAATGGTTAACAAACTACAGGTTACTGGATACTCGACAGCATCTAAATTCTCAATATTGGCCAAACAGCAAAAGTATCCGGATACCATAGGTTATCCGGACAACACTACTTTTCCGGACAGCACTACTTTTCCGGACAACATATATAATCCGGACGTCATCCGAACACCAAGTAATCCGGACAACATCTGGTATCTTAACTCATCCGGAAACTATAGAAAAAGAGACTTACCCGGATATTTGACTTATCCGGACACCTTTAAACATCATCCGGACACCACATCTATATTACCCGGACACTACCAACCAAACCACCCAGACACATTCATGGTGTCCGGAAACTGCTGCTGTTCATCCCTATTTTTACCCAGAAATCAACAGAACTAACCCCAGATACGAAATCAGTGTTTCTACTCCGATAGGAACCATTAACTAGTAATTACCAACACAAAATACACAGGGAACATACCTTAAATCGTTTCCAAGCAATCCAATTGAAGCCTTAACCCTAGCTTTCTTCTTTTCTCTTCTTTTGCCTCACAAACACACACTCTAATGTTTCTGGACAGTTGCTGAAAATGAAAATATCTGGATATAGTTTAAGGGATAATATTTATCCATACTTACCATATAGACCTTGAACTTCTCAATAATGACCCAAACACCCTTAACTTATAAATTAACCCAAACTTACCCTAAACATCCAACTTTAAAGTTAACTAAATTTAACAGAACTAGGATTTAACTAACGAACTTACCCGGGGTATTACATCATCTCCCCCTCAAAAGAATTCCGTCCCGGAATTCGGTTAAGTGAAAAGGTAAGAATACTTATCACTACTACTTCGAACTCAATCAAAACCATAGAAACTAAATGAATAGCCACCCCACACCCACCTATGTCTCTAACACACTTCACCAATATAAGCACAGAAATACCAAGAACCACTTCGCACCGAAGTCAGATAACACCTTAGCAAGTATAGAGTTTATTAGAAATGTACTTGTATCCTCATCCGGAATTTCCTCCTCATCCTGCGTTGTCATTTGGAATACTCGTCCCTTTGCTTTCGGTTCCTCAGACCCTTGTATCTCTCCCGTCCTGACACTTATTGGTTTCCCCGTTGTACTACCCTGTTGTATTTTCCTTTGTGGACAGTCTGACTGAATATGATCAGGGGAATGGCAAACGAAACAGAGTCGATTTGCGCGACAATTCTTAGCGACGTGTCCAGCCCTTCCACACTTGTAACAACTTCTAGGATCAACATAACAATTTTTTTGATGTACGCGGTTGCATTTTGGACATAGCTTTTCATTTGGTCTAAAAGATAGGCGACTATCGAACCTCTGAATTTCGTACTCCGTTGAATCATGCGTCATCTCTTCCGATTTTCTTTTCCCAACACTCTTATCATTTGCATCTCTCTTAATATCTCGCTCTACATTTTCCGCGGCATTTACTGCAGCTGAGAAGTTATCGGGTCCTGTCGCAGTCACTAACTTTCTGACTTCCGAATTTAACCCGAAGATAAACCTTTCCGTCTTCATCGCCTCCGTAGCAACGTAGTATTCTGCGAACCGAGACTTTTCCAGGAAGCTAGCGGTGTAGTCTCGAACGGATAAGTTTCCTTGTTGTAAGTTCATAAATTCCCCTTCCAGATGTTTGACGGCTGCTTGGGGATCAAATGCGTTCCTGTAGGCTATCACAAATTCTTCCCAAGAGAGGGTAGAATAAACATCAGATCCCTTAGAATGAATAAAGGATTCCCACCAATACAAAGCATCCCCCTTTAACATTGCTGCTCCATACAATACTCTATCTTTGTCAGCGCACTTACTCGTCTTGAAGATAGCTTCTATTTCCTTCATCCATCTCATTGCTTTCACGGGGTCCCTGTCTCCTGAGTAGGTCGGAGGCCTACAGCTCAAGAACATTTTGTAGTCGCACCTCCTTGGTACTGGTATAATAGTTGGTGTAATTGGCATCTCCGCTTCCGGTTCAGGGCCCGGTGTTTCGGCTTCACCGTGACGATTCTGGTCAAACATTGCTTGTATACTAGCTTGTAGCCTTCCCATCTCTGCCATCAAATCATCCCTCGTGACAAACTCAGTTCCTTGTGGCTGAATTCTGCCCCCGACTCTACCTCATGTTCTACCTCCAGTTCTGCCTCCAGTTCTGCCTCCCCTTTCCCCCGTTCCTATCGGCGGATTTGTACTATTCGGATTTCCGCCTCTCCGATTCGTGCGTCTAGTACCGCTTGCCATTCTGTAGATTCAAACAAGATTAATATACACATAAGCACATACCCCATATAATAAGGTTTTCCGATTCAAACATGCACCTGTAAGATCACAGTTACACTGGCCAGGTGTAATATGAAATTACCTTACATGATGTTCCTTCTACCTTTTATACTTCTTTATCCCAAGGTTCTAATATATCGAGGACATCCTACTTCACATGCAGTTTAAGTCTAGGTACGGGTACAAATACCTAAATCCCTTAAACTAAGGCTCTGATACCATTTGTAACAACCCGGATTCCCATAACATACATCATAATACATAACATTCATACATATCATTGATTTACAACAAAAGTTACATAACAAACCAAGTACGGTCTCATTAGTCTTGACATTACAAAATATATAAAAGCTTCCTAATCAACGCCCATCAAAAGCTCCTTACACTTAATCCTTTCCTTTGCCGATCCTTAATCTGGAAAACATATTTTTGAAAACAAAATGAGGTTTAGACCAAACGGGTCTAGTGAGTTAATCCTGGTCTTTTCCAAAATCAATATAAAACTCTTTTCACATAATACTTTGTATCAAAATAGTTTACATAAAACCTTTTGTATAAGCACGCATATACCACACGTATATAAATACCACATTAGGACTCGAGCACCGCGTATCTCTCCTCATCTCATCTTCTTTCCCTTGGCCACATTAGTCGGTAGTAAGCCAACTAATTATCGTCACTGTACAATACAGTCGACTCCACTGTAATTACATACAGCCCCACTGCAATTACCTACAGCTCCACTGCAATTTCATGCAGCCCCGTTGTATTTCCATACAGCTCCGCCAAATAATAATTCGGCTCACCTATACTCGTTTCGTGCAATATAAATACAATATATATCTCATTACATCATATCGTCATTTATAAACCTTTCGTCATTTTTCCAACCATATATATATATATATATATATATATATAAATATATACATATATCCTTTTAACATAAACATATAATCACACCTTGACACGTATCCGTCTCATATATATAAACACACATATATATATTTCACACATACTCACATACATATAAAAACACATATATGTATTTTAGTTGAAAACGTTTTAAAGTAAAACTCACCTGAATGCTAATCAACACGTTTCCAAGCCTTCTTAACCGGTTCAGCCCTTTACCCAGAATTCACAGGATCTGTAACCCATAGATACAGACATCTCTTTACCACATAAAACACATAAGTCTTACTAAGGCTAACAACTCTAAAGAACTCAAACCCTCAAATGTTGCCCCCAAACCCGTACTCAAGTCAAGACCACAGGATAGTCAGTCCTCATTCACTCCCTATCTAATGGTTAACAAACTACAGGTTACTGGATACTCGACAGCATCTAAATTCTCAATATTGGCCAAACAGCAAAAGTATCCGGATACCATAGGTTATCCGGACAACACTACTTTTCCGGACAGCACTACTTTTCCGGACAACATATATAATCCGGACGTCATCCGGACACCAAGTAATCCGGACAACATCCGGTATCTTAACTCATCCGGAAACTATAGAAAAAGAGACTTACCCGGATATTTGACTTGTCCGGACACCTTTAAACATCATCCGGACACCACAGCTATATTACCCGGACACTACCAACCAAACCACCCGGACACATTCATGGTGTCCGAAAACTGCTGCTGTTCATCCCTATTTTTACCCAGAAATCAACAGAACTAACCCCAGATACGAAATCAGTGTTTCTACTCCGATAGGAACCATTAACTAGTAATTACCAACACAAAATACACAGGGAACATACCTTAAATCGTTTCCAAGCAATCCAATTGAAGCCTTAACCCTAGCTTTCTTCTTTTCTCTTCTTTTGCCTCACAAACACACACTCACACACTCTAATGTTTCTGGACAGTTGCTGAAAATGAAAATATCTGGATATAGTTTAAGGGATAATATCTATCCATACTTACCATATAGACCTTGAACTTCTCAATAATGACCCAAACACCCTTAACTTATAAATTAACCCAAACTTACCCTAAACATCCAACTTTAAAGTTAACTAAATTTAACGGAACTAGGATTTAACTAACGAACTTACCCGGGGTATTACAAATATTCCTTACCAACAGTTTTCAGATCTATAATTAAACAATTAAAACGTTGGTGAACTTCAGAGAGAGATTCATTCTAACCAGAAATGAAGCTTTCGTATTGTCTTACCAGGTTGATCTTTCTTGAATCCTGGACTTCAGACGTTCCTTCATACTGAACACATATTGTGTCCCACATGGCCTTTGATGTTTTCAGGTTCATGACGGAATGGTAGACTTCGTCAGGAAGAGCCATAGATAGTATGGATCTGGCTTTTGTATCTATAGCCACTTTCTTCTTATCTTCGTCAGTCCATTGAAAGATTTCCTTTGGTACCAGCCTTTCTGGAATAGCAGGTCTATTCTCAGCGGCTGGAACAGCAGCATCAATTCTTACAGGGTTGAATGGACCATTTTCTAGATAGTAAGGCATAGTAGGGTCTACACCTTCTAAGAAGAGTGTCATCCTATTTTTCCATAAGTTGAAGTTATCTTTGGAAAATCTAGGGGGTTTAGCAAGAGAACCATTGTCTATATAATTTGTGTTTGTGTTGGTGGCCATTTTTAGATAATAGCAAGGAAGAGAAATATCTTAGATTAGATCTTGTTTATGAGATTAAACAAATCCGCTCTGATACCACTTGTTGGTCCCGAAGGCCTATACAAGTTTGTAGAAAGGGGGGGGGGGGGGTTGAATACAAACACACAGATTTTACTTTTCTAAATTGTTTATTGATAAATCATTAACAATTTACAGCTTGTTGCGGAAACAAGATTAAGGATAAACCTAAATCTAAACAAGTTGGAACACTAAGGTTTCTTGCACTAAGAGAGATAAGGAAATTACTAATAATAACCTATCTTGAGATAAGAGATTGAACTTGTCCAGAGTTAGCAAGTTACTTTAAATGAAGTGGGTTCATCTCTTTATATACTGTATGCATTTAATGCAAGTCAGTATACACTTTACACGTGTCATCAGCTGGTTGGTTGCATGTCATTGACCTTTGTTGACAACCTTAGTAGCCGCATGGATGAACAGTGTAGTATCAGAATGGTTGTACGATTTCAGACAGTCGGAGGTTCTTTTCTGAGATTTCGTACGGAGTCGTGCAAGGGAGGTTAAGACAAAAGTACTTTGTACGGAGGACTTCATGATCAGCTTTCGTTGATTCAGCGATTATCATTTACTATTCAGCGAATGATAAAGTTCATCGATAACTGAAGTCTTGTACTTGATACTTCACGTTGAGTGGACAAATCTGAGTCTTCGCTGATCCGCATCAGTTCATTAGGAGACTTGTCGCTGGTTCTTGAGCTTGATCTTCGACTTCAGCGTAGAACCTTTGTTGACGTGAAACTTGTCTTCAGGGATCATAAGTAAACAACTAACTTATCAGCGATTATCATAATGACTGAACAGACTCAGAGTATTAATGAAGAACAGTGTTCGCTGAATGTTTAATTTAAAAGAGCGAGAGTTCCTATCAGCGGTACTGTAAGATCTTAGTACTTATCAGCGATAGTGAAACTCTGATACATATTGTTTACTTACAATTTTCACTAAGTATATAAGAGAGGGTCATTATCAAATCACTGAGGGTTTGGATCAACATCTTCCACACTTGGGGAATAGCCACTTGATTTTGGGGTTGAGTAACACCTGCCCTTTTGTAGTCTTGGCTAATGACATAGGTTTTGGTTGTTGAAATAATAATGTTTTCTTGAGGTAATTCCAAGATTGGTTTGTAGAAGGAATTTTATCCTTAAGTGGTTGTTTTATTGAAAATTTTATTTAGTTGCTCTTTCCAATTTTGAGGGTGTTATAACGATGAATCACTGTGAAGTTTCAGTGTTATTTTTTGGTCTCACGGTCTCACGAAAATAGGTTGGTCTCACGTGAACATAACCCTATATATATAGGGAGGTTCAAGGGAAAACCTCAAAAAATGGAAAACTATGGAACACCCTGATAGCCTTTCATCTGGACGGTATGCATTTGTGCATACAGGTAAATTAAGTTGTTTTTTTTGGTTTTTATGCACTTGTGCATTATGCATTTGTGCATATGCCCTTGTGCATGTTACAAATTACTTGTATGCACAAGTGCATACCGTTCAGATGAAGGGGTACCAGAGTGTTCCTTAGTTTTCCGTTTATTTGAGGTTTTCCCTTAAACTTGACCCTATATAGAGGGAGGTTCAAGGGAAAGGTTCTGGAAAAAATCTCAACAAAACGGAAAACTGAAGAACAGCATGGTTGCCATTCATCTGGACGGTATGCACTTGTGCATACAAGTAAATTATGTTGTTTTGTGGTTTGTATGCACAAGTGCATTATGCACGTGTGCATGTTACGAATTACTTGTATGTACAAGTGCATACCGTCCAGATGAAGGGCAGGGTGTTCTTTAGTTTTCCCCTTTTTAGCCCTGAACCTGACCCTATATATATATATATATAGAGAGAGAGAGAGAGAGGGATATTCTTTTGTAAACCATCATTCTCCTGTAAATCGTCGATTCGATAGGTTTTTTTGATGAAATTTTTTTATGAAATTGTTTCATATCATTCATTTCTTGATGAAATTGTTTTATATATTTGTGTTTTTTATGTGAAAACGAACAGTTTCATAAGAATGAAAAAAATACATGAAACTACAAATATATGAAACTATTTCATCAAGAAATTAATGATATGAATCAATTTCATCAAACTAAACAATTTCAAAAAAAACCATCAAATAAACCTATGAATTCGACGGTTTACACGAAGATGATGGTTTACAAAAGAAGAAGCCTATATATATAGGGTTAGGTTCATTTGTTAACTTCAAGTTTTGTGTTAACTTCAATCAACCAATAGGAAGCCATTTTAGATGGTGGTTACAAATGTGTATCCAACCATTAAATAGGGGTATGAAGGAAATCCATGTATTTGTATTATGATATTCATTTATAGGGAGTTACAAACATCAAATATTCCTTGATTCTAGCTATATTATTAATTCTTAAATATTTTGTAAGTTTTTAGTATCAAATCAGTGTATGAATCCATATTGTTGCATCATGAACATAGATAACAACATTATGAATTAGGGTGTTTTTAACGATGTTGAGGAGAGTGTTCATGTGTAGGTTTAGAGTTCATGTGAATTAATTTATCAGATCTTCATGTAATCTGGTCGTATGGGTTAATAGTTCATGTGTGTTCATGTGTGGATAAATTATTAATGTGAGTTCATTTGTTACATGAATGCTAAAAGGACTGTTGTATGTGTGTATATGATCATCGTGATTATGAACTTGAAGTTGAACATTTATGAACAATTTGATTATGAACATGTGTTGAACAAATTTATTAGATCTTCATCTAATCTAGTTGTATAAGTTTTTAGTTCATGTGTGTTCATGTGTGGGTTTATAGTTCATATAAACAAATTTATCAGATCTTCATGTAATCTGGTCGTATGGGTTAATAGTTCATGTGTGGATAAATTGAACATTTGAACATGTGTTGTTCATCGTTAACCAATGTTAACCAATGTGTTAACATAAATGAACTCATTAAATATTACACATGGCCCAATTTCCTCAAATAACCCTAACACTGATGTTCATTTTATTAAATATTACACATGGCCCAATTTATAATTAATGTGATGATTAATTTTGATCTCATCTGTCAGTTTTAACATCAATGGCTAAGATTTTGGTTAACAAAGTTAACATAAAATATAGGGTTAACAAATGAACTCAAACCTATATATATATATATATATATATATATATATATATATATATATATTTGGCTTAATCATTTGAGAACTCAAAAACTTATGAGATCTGTGACAACTTCTACCTTTCAAGTTTTGTTTCAGATCCACTTCTCACGTTTCTCATTTTAACCTCAACTTCTCACACAATTATTCGCATATATAGGGTTGGGTTCAATTGAAACCAACCTGTTTTCGTGAGACCCGTGAAACCACATTTTTTACTTTAATCTTTAGAACAAAACATTGTGAAGGTGTTTTGGTAAAAAAAATCCTAAAGTCACGACCGACGCAAGATTCATACGACCGAACATTCCATAAGAAAAGGTCTTGACGACCAAAGAGCGTAACACCAGCGGTTGTCATTTTCTGACAACCATTGTAAGTTATCTTCGACGTACGGCATATGACTAAATACATACGTACCAATGATCGTCTCTAAGTAACGACAATCGTCAGTATCTAATGACACGTATTTATCGTTACTAACTCGCAACGAAACCATGTTTTTATGTTTCTTTAATGTAGGTCATTACTTATTGATGATCAAACACTGAAGACTGCAATCAAGCATCATTAATACGAAGACCGTTGTCAGTATTTACGACTCATTGAATGACCAAGAACCTATATAAACGAAGCACATTTCGCCTGAAGGCCACAAAACAAGCTGATATATTGTACGCATGTCTAGTCTGAGAGCATACGACAACATATAAGCAACTCTCTCAAGAAATCTCACAATTGCAGTTACAATCTCACGATTTCTTTTACATTGTAATCTTTTGTACCTTCAACATCTGTTTCTAAATGGCGACGTCCCTGTTTAACGTCCATAGTGCATTGACGACCTTCACCGTCGTCCGCAATTTTTACCCTCGACAGGGGTTTTCCGTGTCACCAAATCTCTGTGTTCATTTACATTTTTGTCTTTATCGTGTGTTATTCGAATAATACCGTCATTAGTTGTTAAAGCTCTACACCGACCTTAAATTATTCTAAAAGGTAATTTTAGGCATTAATAGAAGGTAAAAAAAAAGTCCGAACCTTCACAATGTTTTGTTGTGAAGTTTCAAGTGTAAAAATGTGGTCTCACGGGTCTTACGAAAACAGTTTGCTCTCATATGATCCCAAGTCTCTCTCTCTCTCTTTCTCTTTCTCTCTCTCTCTCTCTCTCTATATATATATATAGAGATAGATATAGATATAGATATAACACTTTGGTTACGTTTGGGAAACTAGTTAATAAGCTAATTGTTAGCTTATAAACTAATTACATTTATCAAAAACTATTATGACATTACTAAATAGAAAACTTTTACCTATGTCGTAAGTTTCTTGGGAAATCCGCCGTTAAAGGGGTGACTAGTCGCAAAACCATCACAAAAGTTCGTGGTAAATTGTTGGTGGGATGAGTACCCATGGATTTTGTGGGTGATCCGTGGATGATCACTGGAACCATTGGTATTTTGTGGTGATTACCGACGAAAATTTTCCTATGTGATTTTTGTGGATAAAAAGCCATTTGTTTTGTAGTGTGATAAGTTAGCCGAAAAATGCAAAATGACCAAAATGTAACACCCTAAAAATTGGGTAAATTTTAAACCTTAATAATTACGGAAAAAGATATATCTAACATAAATAAATCACCCAAAGAGGGGAAACGGTATGGAGTTTACATAACAAATTATCAAAGAGATACCATTTAACAACCTACTAATCTAAACTACGATAGTTTAGATTATAAACGGCTGTTGCTATCTCACTTCCAAAAGAATGACAGTTTAAACCAAAAGCGTACGCCTCTAAATACTCCACCAAAAATGCTATTTCCTCTTCTCGACTCTTCTCTCAAACCCGAGAAGTCCCACCGCTAGAATGACCTGATATACACGTCATTGTAGGAAAAACTGTTAGGCTAAAACCTAGAGAGAACAAACAGTTGGTAAGATATATAAAATGAATTGAACAATAAGTAAATTCATAAACTTGTTTGTGTCTCAAACTGTAACACCCGTATTTCCTAAGATTAGGTAAGCCTTGTGTTAGGAGAATCATTTGGTTTAATTGTGGTTTTATGCAAAATTTATATGTTGAGCTGACCCTCTTAGTAGGCATGTGCTACCTTGGGAAAACCACCCTTTCTGGAGGAAGTTGGAGCCGGCGGTACATACCCGGCGATAGTGCCCTGCTGGAGTGCCCTCAGGCACAGTCGCGAGTTTTGTACCGAGAGTGGTGAGGACTCGGCGAGGATGCCCCGTGAGAGTGCCATTGGGCACAATCGGGGGCATAGTCGCCCGTGCGCATCTGGACTATGAAAACCATACTTAACCGGGTTTTGACCTAGATTTCTTATTTCCCACTTCCTCGTACCCGTTTTTGAGAGCATTTAAGGTGATACTTCACTCTCAAACCTCTCGCTCATAAATTCTTGACCTAAAGGTTGTTAAAGATATTCCTTGGAGCATCTAGAGTACTTAAGGAGCATTTATTGTGAAGCATCTTAGCTTCTCATCCCATCTTCACCAACAAGTTTCTAGGGTTTGCAACTTCTCTAGGTTTTTACTAGAAAACCTAGATTATGAGTACTTAAACCCTTGATAACACTATTTATATATCTTATAATTGTTCTTTACTTTGTTATCTAACATTTCTCTTGAAAAGTTCCATATTGTGATATTAAGCTCATTTCTCCATACTTTTGGGGATTTGGTGCTTAATGGGGAAGAAAAGGGTTATGTGGAAGTGCTTTCTACTTGAATCTTACACTTTCATGATCATATCTATTTTGGGAAGGTTATGTGTTATTTTAGGGTTTTGAGCTTAATGACTTGGCTTATGGCTTAATGAGAATATACATTGCTGAATGATGATTATTTTGTCTTAATATGAGTATTGCTACATGTATTGTTACATTTAGTGCTATAACTCATGTTTATACATATTTATGTATGAGGATATGCTTTGGAAGTATATATATATATGGAGTTTATGTGCTTAATGAGCTTGTAAATGTGATTTTAAGATTACCATGTGGAATTACATGTTAATGGAATGGTTGGACCATGTCTTATGGGAAAGTTATACATTAATATATATATATATATATATATATATATATATATATATATATGTGTACTACTTGGAGTAGTTGTTTAATGGTATTGACACTTTGGATGAATCATTAAGTAGGCACTAGGAGGATATAGTCTTGGGCACCACCTTGGAGGTATGTGTCTAGATCTCCGCCTTTGGGGTAATGCCTTGGAGGTAGTCCCTAATGCGTCGGGCCTTGTGGTGTTATTCGTGGGAGTAGATGCTAAGGTATATCGTCTCTTGCGGTGTAACTTGATTTGGTGTTTTGGGTCTCCCCCATTGATTCCAATTGTGAATGACCATTTATATGAATCATGTTTATGAAATATTGCATGCTATATTATTTGTTCAACTCACTAGGCTCCTTGGCCTAACACTTGCTTGGTGTTTAATGTGTATCTCAGATTCTAGCGGTGCCGTCTTTAAGAAGGCTTACGCAGGAGCGTGTGAGCTTGGGGATACACTTTTGGGATGCCGATGTTAGAAGACTTAATCGGACTAGAGATGACACCCCTTTTGTAATCTTATTTCTACTTGAGAAAATAGATTAGTTGATTGTCATTTACTTTCCGATATTATACATTTGTAATTAAACATGCATTTGTTTATTCCCCTTTTTGGGAGGCTCGTTCTATGGCATTATATACCGCTCTTCCGTTTCATGGAACTTTTTGTTTACCCCTATTTTTAGGGTGTTACACAAACCTCTTTGAAACCATAAAAAGACCGTTGGGTCCGAAATGACTTTTCCATGACTAGGGAGACCCGATTCCCATGGAATGCGGCGGAACACAAAAGTATGCCACAATTCTATGTTTAGAGCTTCTTTAGTAGTATATTGGTCATTGAGTTTAACCACTCCCGATCTATATTTCAAGTCCTCCAATGCACCACAATATGCTCAATGATATAAATAATTCAATTATGGGTTACACGGTCATCAAGATCAACCACCCACGATCTATAGTTTGAGTCCTCCGGTGATTTATCACCCATATGTAGCTAGTGAGTAGAATCGAACAACTACTCATAACAACACTTTAAATTTTACCTTTGTGCATATGGATCCATTAACAACTTAAACAAGGCTAGTCACAACATCATTAATGACCAACATAACCATCAATATAAAGAGCCTTCACATGTGTATTTCACATAATACAATTTCCATGTTGAATCATTCCCATGCACTAAAACTCAATAATAAGCATTTAATGGTCATGACCTTTCTACACAAAAATACACCCGAAATGGGTTTTTAGACCTCATATGATCAAAAAACAACATTTATCAAAGTGCTCAACAACCATCTATTCCTAAGAGCAAAACCTTACATTTTGGAAAAAAACCCTAATTTTCCACAAGTGACTTCCAACTACATTTTATGGAAGAACAAAATATTTACTGTCACATTTAGCTCCAAACCATGAAAATATACGTCATTTTCCAAAACCAAGTCAAGACTACAAAAACCTCCGAAACTCACTTTTAGATCAAACTTGCAAAAATGAAAAGGATAAAGGTAGGAGATGATTGTTAGTTTAAAATCACCATTTTTACATGTATAAAGTTTTTAGAAAATAGAATGTAATTCACCGTGTAGGTTTATCAAGAAAACCTAACCCTAGAGCCTCAAAGATGGAGATGGTATGGTGGAGAACCTTGGAGCTTGCTAGAAAGTATACCTAAATGATGAAATAACTCACCGTTAATGGTTGGAGTGAGTAATAAATGAGGAGGGAGGGTTTTGAAGATGAATCTTACCAACAAATGCAGAGAAAATCGTCTAGCCAAAACCTCAAATCAGTAATAAATGACATAAGTGCTGATAGTGCTGTTTTTATACCCATGCTCCCCGACCGCGATAGTAACAGGCGATAGTGACAATTGTCACTTTCGTTGGGCATACTCGTCGTGGTCCCGTGGCTCTATGTACAAAACCGGCGAGAGTGACATGCGATTGTGACAATTGTCACTTTCGCTGAGATTGTACCGAAGGCTCAAAATGCCCTTTTTCCACCCGATTCGTTCGTGACTCGCTTTGGTTAGCTAGCTAACTTGTTCCTTAATAGCATTTCTCATCCTATACTTCCATACTTATAAATAATGAAAGTAATAAATCAAAATTCTTACCGAAAATTTCCGGGGTTACAAAAAATTACATGTTAAAAAGTTAAATCAATTTTAGAATTTCATAATATATTTAAAACAAATCACTAATAATATAATAATTTAATTAATACAAACTAGATGTTAAATAATATAATATATTAATTAATAAAATTTTAATTTAATTTATTATATATATGGGCTTAACCATTTAAGAACTTCAAGTTCAAGTGAGATCTTGAAGAACCAATATTAGTCATAATTAATTTAATCTAACAATAACTCAATTTATACCACAATTATTAATTAAAGGGTAAAGCTGTAAATGACTAATTAGGTTACAAGTTTACGACTAAGCAAAATATGTTATTCTTTGGGGGTGTTTGGGAGTGCTTATATTTTTAACTTATGCTTATTTGCTTATGTGGTGAGGAAAAACAATTTTTAAAAAGTGTTTGTTAAAAATTGAGGGTAAAAAGATAATTTGGATAGATAAGGAAATAAGGAGAAGGAAATAAAGAGGTATAGATTGGCTTATCAAAAACAACTTATTTGTGGTGAGGAGAAGCAAATAAGCACTTTTGATTTTTTCTATCCAAACACTCCAAACTGCTTATTTGCGGTGGGAAGAATCTATAAGCAAATAAGTCAAAAATATAAGCACTCCCAAACACCCCCAAATGTATCCTGATCAATTTCCCTAATTTTAGTTAACATGTCATGTTTATCCAGATTTTGCTTCCATTTCTCTTCTAGCTCACGTCACTTCTTCCTTATCACAATGACCCTTTTTAAATGGTGCTTACTTCTTTGTACAAAAAGGTTGATATCGGCAACCCCAACCGGCCCACAATCCATAATGTGGGGGGCATATCTGACTCACTCAGCGGTTGTGGCTATGGGGTGTCTTGGGTTCGAACCCGAGACCTTCTGCTTTTTTTACAAAGATGCCCCCACCCATTACCAACTGAGTTACACGCCATTGGCTTTAAATGGTGCTTACTATGTGATCACCTTATTCATTTTTTCATCTCTTCATTCACTACGTGTTAACCTTGTTCATTAACTATATGCTCACCGATGTTGATAGTGGTATTTACAAGGTGTTCACAGTGGTGTGCTCAACGGTGTTTACCATGTATGCACAAGTAAACTAAATTTTTAGTCTATGGTGTTCATGTGTTCATATGCATCCCCTTCTTCACTATGTCACTACTCACTACTAGAAAAAGAGGTAACAGCGAGGAAATCGATGACGGACACAAATTTGTTGCTAATTCCCTATCCCTCACAATTCGTCGTTAATTAGAAACCCCAAAATCCGCTCCTTCCATGATTATATGGTGTTTGTTTAAAGTTCATTTCATTTATGAACTTTGATTGTTCATATGTGTTTACCTAAGTTCGTAGGTGAAATGATGATTTTTATTCAAAGTTCATTGTGTTGTTTAGTGTATGAACTTTTGTTGTTCCAAAACGTTTACCAAAGTTCATAGTGAAACCAAAGGATAACAATACTAGCAGATGTTTCATATGTGAATTTTTAATAATGTATAACACAATAAGAAACAAAAAAGTGATAATATTTGGAGATGTTTCATATGCGAATTTTTAGTCGATATTTTCGCATTTGAAACACAGTAAGATACCAAAAAGTAACAGTTTTATTTAAGGTTTCATTTGTGAGTTTTAATTACGGTTTTTATGGTAATTCGTTTCAAAATGACTAACGAATGAGATAATTAAGAAATGTGATATCAATATGTGAAAATGCCGAAAATACCCTGGTTTGCATAGTTTGTACTAATTAGACAGTTAAAAAAATATCCCTATAAATACAGCCCTGAGGACGTTCATACTCATGTAGTATGATTTTAAATTTGTTGGGGGATTTCGGGAATCGTGGGAGAGAAGAGTGATAGAATAACTTGGATAAAAACAGAGATCGCGTGAGAGCTCGCTTTCCGTAAGTGATATTTCGACCCTATACTGCCCGGGTATCACGAAATTCACTCGAGGATAATCTCTATTTTTCAGTGTATCGATTAAGGCAGAAATCGACTCATTCTTATACACCTTAGGAATCGTAACCTACACCATATTGATACTGGAAATAATATCTCATTAAATGAGATTGATTGTGCATTAAAATCGGCAGTTACAAACAAGAAGAAACTTCCAGACGCTCGGCGCCAGTCTCCGCGCCAGTCAACTGGCGCCAGCATCAGCGCCGGTAAACAAACAGAGCCTGGCGCCGGCATCAGCGCCAAGACACATTCCAGAGCCTGGCGTCAGTCTTGGCGCCAGCACTAGACTGACGCCAGCACTAGACTGACGCCAGCACTAGACTGACGCCAGCACTGGCCCCGACGCCCAGCTCATTAGAACACTTTGTAACATGCCAATCTTAACCGTCCAACAATCCCGGGTTATAGATAGCTTACACGAGTGTGCACTCCACACCTCCTAACTCATGTTATAGCTTAGCTAACAACCCCATTATTTTCTTTGTGAATCCAATTACATAAAATGAACCTGATGATTTCACTAAACTCACCAACAAAATTTCAGTTACCGATTAAGCATACATCCAAACACCATATAAATGATGATGATAGGATTATTGAAAAGACAAAAAAACTTTTGCATGAGAATATTAAACTTTAGGGTATATTACATTTACCAAAAAGACAAAAAGAACTTTGTGGTGCTTGAATTTTACTAACACATGTTATGAAATATCCACGTCACCATAAATAGGTTAGTATGTATTTTTTTCCATTTTTTTTCTTCAAAAGAAGAAAAGTCGGATTTTATGACAATCATAAAAATCCAGTTAAGGAAATTTGCAATGTAAGAAAAATAAAAAGGTCGAACTCTAAAAATTTAAAAAGAAAAAAAATATATTTAAAGATACATATGTGAATCAACGTTACAGATTATTTATATGGGTTTAATATATGCATTTTCAAATTTATTTTTTCAATAATTCATATATGAACTTTATCTTCTTACTTTCACAGGATACTTATTCGTCTTATTTAAACCTCTCACTATATATGTATATGCATATCTATCTATCAATCATACATATCTATCTTGGCGCCAGTCTTGGCGCCGGCATCAGCGCCAAAACACATTCCAGAGCCTGGCGCCAGCACTGGCCCCGACGCCCAGCTCATTAGAACACTTTGTAACATGCCAATCTTAACCGTCCAACAATCCCGGGTTATAGATAGCTTACACGAGTGTGCACTCCACACCTCCTAACTCATGTTATAGCTTAGCTAACAACCCCATTATTTCCTTTGTGAATCCAATTACATAAAATGAACGTGATGATTTCACTAAAATCACCAACATTCCTCCCCCATTTTAGTGCAATCCTTGATACACAAAATAAAAGTTCAATACAGGTAAACAAACTCATGCATAAATTAAAATATCTAAAAGATTGAATTTTCATCTTAGTACATTACACATTTCAAATACTTGAGAATCCGGGTGTCCTATGGATTGAACCCGTCAACCCATTTGAGTACCAGAAAATAACATACACATGAATTTAAATGATTCTCTGAAGTATAAACTTGACACTATACAGGCCATGTGTCCTTATCCATTCGTGAGTGCATCAAAGCCAAGTCCAAGCTTCTTGAAGCGGCCACACTTCACACTCATATAGGTAGTTCTTTTCTTCATGCACCTGCACATGCATTTTTACAAAAGAACAATTACCTCCTTCACTTGTAGTACCGAGCACATACCGTGGGATTATCATCTTGTGCTCCAATCCCTTAGAGTGAGCTTTCCCATTGAATTCAACTTCTAACGTTGTATTAGAAGGGAATTGGGTATCTCACCGTTAGGGATTTAGATGGACTTTAATCCCATCCTATCACCGACTTGTGAACCAAGTCCCTAGCTAACCCATTCGTCAAGTGGTCCGCCAGATTTTGTTGCGACCGAACAAATTCAACCGAAATCACCCCATTCGTGATTAGCTCACGAATCATGCTATGTCTAACACCTAAGTGTCTAGACTTGCCATTGTATACTTGACTATAAGCTTTAGCAAAAGTAGCCTCACTATCACAACGGATAGAAATAGGTGATATTGGTTTCGGCCATAATGGAATTTCATGGACCAAATTCCTTAGCCATTTCGCCTCTTTACCGGCAGCGGCTAATGCCACAAATTCCGACTCCATAGTCGAACTCGTGATTCAAGTTTGCTTCTTGGAAGCCCATGAGATGGCACCTCCCCCAAGCAAGTACACCCAACCACTCGTAGTAGAGTGATCTTCCAAATTGGTGATCCAACTTGCATCCGAATATCCCTCCAATATTGAAGGAAACTCGACATATGACAAACCATAATCAATGGTTTTCTTCAAGTATTTGAATACTCGTCTTATCGCTTGCCAATGATGAATACTAGGATTACTAGTATACCTACTCAACTTTCCTATGGCAAAAGCAATATCCGGCCTAGTGCTTGTCATGGTATACATCAAGCATCCAATAGCCTTTGAGTACTCGAGTTGTGACACTGCTTCACCCGAGTTGGGCATAAGCTTCACACTCGGATCCCATGGAGTACTCACCGGAGAACAATCAAAGCAATTAAATTTCTTTAATACTTTCTCAATGTAATGAGATTGCGTAATTGCAGTTCCTTTGTTCTCACGCTTTATCCTTATTCCAAGGATCACCTCCGCCTCTCCCATATCTTTCATGGAGAAATTTAACGACAAAAACTCTTTGGTTTTCCCAACTTGGTTTTGGTCGGTGCCAAAGATCAACGTGTCGTCAACATATAAGCAAATGATTACACCGTTACCGGATGTGTCAAATTTGCTATATACACACTTGTCCGCTTGGTTTATCATAAAACCGTTGGACAAGATAACCTCATCAAATTTCTGATGTCATTGTTTGGGTGCTTGTTTCAGCCCATACAGTGATTTTACAAGTTTACATACCTTATGCTCCATCCCGGGCATAACAAAACCTTTCGGTTGTTTCATGTAAACTTCCTCCTCCAAATCACCATTCACGAATGCCGTTTTGACATCCATTTGGTGAATCACTAAATTGTGGATAGCACCTAAGGGTATCAATAATCTAATCGAGCTTTGAACTTGTCGATTGATCCATCCGCTTTCATCTTCCTTTTGAAGATCCACTTGCATCCCAAAGGTTTACAACCCGGTGGCAAGTCCGGTAATACCCAAGTATTATTCCCCATGATGGAGTCCATCTCATCATGTATTGCTTCTTTCCAGAAAGCAACATCTTGAGACTTCATAGCCTCATCAAATGATTTTGGATCCTTCTCAACACTATAACAGTAAAGGAATTGAGATCCAATTTCATCTCTTGATCCCTCAACCAAGTATACTTAGAAATCGGGACCAAAGGATTTTTCAATCCTTCCTCTTTTGCTCCTTCGAAGCATCGGAGATTCGGTTGGAACAATTGCTTGTTCTTCAACCTCACTAGTTTCATTAGTTCTTGGAACTATGTCCTTTGGCCTAGGCATTGAAGAGAATCTAGTCTCATAAAAAATTACATCTCTTGATTCTATAACGGTATGAATCGCAATAGAATCATTAGGTTCAATAACATAGAACCTATAAGCTTTGGAATGCTCGGTGTTAATGCCAAAAATCGCACCAAAGGAACAACTTAAGGTCGATGTGGACTTAAACAACTAAAGAAAGAATCTTTCGACGAGACGTGCGACGATAAATAAAATAAAGAAACAAGGGATTTGATGACGCAGGAAAAACCTCAATCGAGGAAAAAACCTGCGGATGACAGGGGGTGTCGTCGCTGCACTATGGTCGCCAATCAGGGGCGATATCCTTGGATACTGGTGTCGATCGTACAGAGATTACAATACAAATGAAGGAAACTGCTTCGAAATGTAAAGTACAAGTGTTTGAACGTAAAAATAGGTGTTTGTCGTGTACGAAACAAAGTGTGAACTGCCGGTCGAGAGCTGTTGTCGTGTGTCGAGAGCGATATTTAGAATAATGGTTCTTCACTTCAGGTGTTCTTGAATATTGCTTCGGTTGTTAATCGCCGGATATTCGATGTCTTGAAATGTTGATTGAGCTTGATATTTATAGTCTTCGTGTCCTTAGCTTCATCCATGAATGCTCCTTTAATGGCCTTAACGGTTGGAAACGGTCGCCGGAGTAATTATCTTCGTCCGTTACGGTCGCCGGCTGTTTAATGATTGCGTCGGTTATAGTCGTTGCTCCTTAATGACTTTAACTCCTGCATTAAACACTTAACAAACGGTTATGGTTAACGTTAGCTTTGGTCAAGGTCGCACGTCCTTATATAATAGTCGTGCGGATCGGGCGACGCTATGGTCGAGCGTCGTAAGGAACTATCGACTTACCTTTTATGAGGGACGACGATGGTGTTCTGGGTCTTTGTCGAGACCTTATCTTAATACAAGATATAGTCCTTAATCATACGTCTTACCTGTTCTGGTCGCGGTCGAGCGACGTGATTTTTTGCCCAAACAGTTTGCCCCTAAAATTTGAAAATTGAATGTCAAGTTTAAGTTTCAAATTTTTCTTGTCGAACGCTTAGACTTGTGACCTAGGTTGAGGGACTTACCTGGTTGTCGTGGAACTAGACCGGTTCGCTTTTAACTGGACGAGAAGTTGAAAAGTTGTGACGTCATACTGACGCGCGATGATGCTTACCAGCTGTCGAAGACAAGTGTCGAAGATCCGGGCGGATATACGAAAGGACATAGACGCGTGTCGATCATCAAAGAAGGTGACGCAAGTTGTGCATGCCCTTCGAGGCTGGGAAAGGATAAAGAATGCCCCTACAGCTGGGTCGGGAATCTTTGAAGAAGACGAAGTTCTGAAGGAACAGTCTTCGAGGGCTGACATTTCGTCGAGAATTGTCACGCCTAAAGAGGCGAAGGCGTCATCCAGCCGTCCAGGCGCGATGGACGCGGCACCAGCAAGTTCGGCACTTCCGGCGACAGTGACGAAGCTAGTATCCAAGGTGTTGTCCCCAGCGTCTGCCGACAAGGGGGACAGGTCATCGGCCGATGGTGTCCTAGACGGGACGACGTTGTTTCCTCATCTGGAAAAATATTTGCTCCCGTCTTTCAGGGAACGTTTTCCTATCGAGGAGACAGGGACCCATGTCGCTGGGTTGATGTTCTCGGTCGACGTGGTCCTATGATCTGGCGTTCGCAGCCGATACGGTCGTTAGAGACATATGTTCTGGCATTCCGAGCCGATATGGTCATTTTAAAGACCTATGGTCTGGCGATCCGAGCCGATATGGTCGTTAGAGACCTATGTTACGTTGTGTAGGTTTTGCTTTAGCGATGAAAGGTAAAAAAGTTTACCTTTCTATTGAACCTGAGTATTATTTTGACTCATACATGTCATGGACATATGTAATATCGATTGTAAAAATTCATTAGGTACAAAGAGTCGTGCGACTTGGGCATCCATTGTAATACAACGATTAGAACGTAAGTCATAAGACTTTCATATTTCTATATCGTATAAGCAAACATAAGCGCATGCGATCAAAGCATTCATTCAGAACATGAAATTTTTCTAAGTTGAAGAACTTAGATTGTGGGGTCATTAGACCTTACGATCGTATGATTTGATCATACGATAAACTTGAATCATGTGTTCCTACAGGAGAATGATCAAGTCATGGACTTGATTATTTACGTCGTGCGACCATGCGAAATTAAAATCACATAGTAGACTTGGTGACTACTGTCGTGCGATTCTGCGATAGAACAATGTCATGGGTTGGTCGTTGGCTAACCAACGATCCATCGATGCTTAAGTCAGTAGTCGTTTGTGATAAAAAATCGTATGAAAGGAATGAAAAAGAGATAGGGAACATACCTTTTCAGATTCTGTTTTTAGTGGGGTATTTTCCCCCTGTCATTTAATATCCCATTCTTCTCGGGAGAAAGTGGGTTTTAAATGACAGATCGATACAGAGATCTTGAAGAATATCGTCCATGTCTGCGTCGACCGTGCTTTCGTGCGACAGGGCAATAGTCGACTTGCGGAAAAGATATCAATTTATCTAAGAAGTCAGGGATAGAGGGATGAACCTGTCGAGATTTTGCAGTGATGTCTCTCGCAACTGCTTGACAGTCTATTTTCGCGGCTTCAAGGTGGACTTATGGCATTCACGAGCGACTTTCGGCTCACTCTTGATTTCCTGGATTCCCCATGGCGTAGGGAATTTCAACATTTGATGATATGTCGAAGGGACGGCTTTCATATCATGAATCCATGGTCAACCTAAAATGATGTTATAGGCCGACGCACAGTCGATGACGCTGAACTTGGTTTGCTTGTTGATTCCTCCGGCGTAGACAGGCAGGATAATCTTTCCAAAAGTACTCGTCGCTTCTCCATTGAAACCGACCAAAGTTGTCGAACGTCGGGTGATTTCTGAGCGATCAATTCCCATGGCTTTGATAGCGTTGAGAAAATGACGTTTGCTAAACTGCCCCCGTCTACCAATACTCGACACGTCAAACAGTTACCGACCGTGAGTTGAATGATCAACTCGTCGTGATGCTTTTGGTACGAGTCACCGAGTTCGACTTGGTCGAACACGATCTTCATGGCTTCTAGTTCCAAATATCCTTTGGGTTTGGATGAACGAGGAATAGGCCGGTCGTCGAGCGCTTGACTGGCATGACGCTTAGTTGCGGAGTACATCAGACCACACACGTCCGAACCACCAGTGATGCAATTGATGATCTTTGCAAGCTTGGGCACTGACGATCGGTGGCTATTAGCTGGAAGAACGACATCATCAATAATATCTTTGAGATTACCTTGTGGAACATGATATGCCAATTCCTTCTTGAGTGCGATACAATCATCTGTCGCATGACCATGGTCGACGTGGAAGTCGCACCACTTTGATTTATCCTTCTTAGCATCGTCCGAGTCAGACTTCTTCGGCCACCGGATGGTTGCTTGGGTGGTCTTCAGAGCTTCGACTAAGTCTTTAGCTGACCCTTTGAACCCATAAGACGAGATCTTGGGGTACACGGGGAATTTAGTCGTGGTTTTAGCTCCTGCCTTCGTCTTGAAACGAACGTTTGAAATCTGACGCGCTGGCTCTATTCTGGATATGGCTTTCGGCTTGAATTCTGGCTTCTTGACACCTAATGGCTTCTTGTCGTCGGTGTGTTTGCGACGAAAGGCTGCGTCATCTTCGACCCTCATATATGCTAAGGTTCGAGCTCGGACGTCTTCGAAAGTCTCAGGGGGATACTTGGTCAGATCGATATATAAACCTGAACTATCGTCTAGACCACGCTTATAAGCTTCAATCGCAGTTTTGATGTCACAATTGCGGATACTGATCATTTCGGCATTGAATCTATTGAAATAACTTCGAATAGACTCATTGGTCTTCTGCACGACATAGTACAGATCACTAGTCTGCTTTTCCATCTTACGACTGCTGGCGAATTGCCGGGAGAATTGGTTGACCAATTCGGCGAACGACCCGATAGATTTGGGTTTGAGATTGATCAACCACTGGAGAGCTGGACCAGTGAGAGTCGCCCCAAAACTCTTGCACATGCATACTTCCTGGTACATGTGTGGAATCGAGATTGTCCACATGAGCTGCTTATACTGCGCGACATGCTCGGTTGGATCGGTCACACCCGAATACTTGGGAGTGAAGGCAGGAATGTTATACTTCTTTAGGACCTCGACGGTGGCGATCTCGTCGATGAAGGGCGACGCCTGATACCCCGAGCGAGGCTCGACGTCGACAGGCACGGCTGCCCCAGGCAACTTGGCGACCAAGGACAGGACGCGCTCATTTTGGTCTTCTAACATCTTCAAACGCTGGGCGACGGGATCGTTAAGATCAGGATTTGCCCCTGTCGAGGGATTTGTCCCTGGACTAGTTCCATTACCATGCGACGAACCATTGGTGTCCCCGTTGAACGGAATAAAATATGGCTGCGACCCATAGTGGAATTGTTGCGGTCCATTCTGATACAATTGTGGTTCCTGCTGAAATGGCTGCGATCTCTGCTGGAAAGATTGTGATCCTTGTTGGAAAACGGCTGGGAAAACGGCTGGGATCCATTCTGAAACGGCTGGGCGCCACCTTGCAATGGTTGGGATCCATTGTTCAAGGGTGGTGGCCGGATGTGCTGAGGGGGAATCTGCCCAGACTAGGGATTCGGAATGAACGGACCCGGCTGCTGATTCTGTGCGGACGTGCCTGGTCCCAGACCTGGATTCTGGATGAATGGTCTAGGACCATTCTGGGGTCCAAAAGGATTCCTTAGCCGCGCAATCTCTTCAGCTGCTCTGCGATTCTACTCTGCCATTGCATTGAGTTGATTCCTGGCAACCTCGAGCTCCTGATACATCTGAGCGACAGCTTGCTGCGGATTTCCAGGGGCTGCCATTTTCCTGAAACAGAAAATAGAAGAAACTCCAAGAAACTATTAGTAGAATTCACGTTCGTCGAGGATTTTCTCTAGATGTAGTCCCACGGATGGCGCCAACGTGTTAATGCCAAAAATCGCACCAAAGGAACAACTTAAGGTCGATGTGGACTTAAACAACTAAAGAAAGAATCTTTCGACGAGACGTGCGACGATAAAAAAATAAAGAAACAAGGGATTTGATGACGCAGGAAAAACCTCAATCGAGGAAAAAACCTGCGGACGACAGGGGGTGTCGTCGCTGCACTATGGTCGCCAATCAGGGGCGATATCCTTGGATACTGGTGTCGATCGTACAGAGATTACAATACAAATGAAGGAAACTGCTTCGAAATGTAAAGTACAAGTGTTTGAACGTAAAAATAGGTGTTTGTCGTGTACGAAACAAAGTGTGAACTGCCGGTCGAGAGCTGTTGTCGTGCGTCGAGAGCGATATTTAGAATAATGGTTCTTCACTTCAGGTGTTCTTGAATATTGCTTCGGTTGTTAATCGCCGGATATTCGATGTCTTGAAATGTTGATTGAGCTTGATATTTATAGTCTTCGTGTCCTTAGCTTCATCCATGAATGCTCCTTTAATGGCCTTAACGGTTGGAAACGGTCGCCGGAGTAATGATCTTCGTCCGTTACGCTCGCCGGCTGTTTAATGATTGCGTCGTTTATAGTCGTTGCTCCTTAATGACTTTAACTCCTGCATTAAACACTTAACAAACGGTTATGGTTAACGTTAGCTTTGGTCGAGGTCGCACGTCCTTATATAATAGTTGTGCGGATCGGGCGACGCTATGGTCGAGCGTCGTAAGGAACTCTCGACTTACCTTTTATGAGGGACGACGATGGTGTTCTGGGTCTTTGTCGAGACCTTATCTTAATACAAGATATAGTCCTTAATCATACGTCTTACCTGTTCTGGTCGCGGTCGAGCGACGTGATTTTTTGCCCAAACACTCGGCATATCCAACAAAGATGCAGTCAATACCTTTCTCACCCAAAGTCTTCCTTTTGGGTTCGGGTAGTCGAACCACCGCTCGACAGCCCCAAATTCGAATATAACTCAAGTTAGGCCTTTTCTTGAACCAAAGTTCATATGGGGTAATCTTGTTCCTTTTATTGGGAACTCGATTCAGTAAATAACAAGCCGTGAGCATGGCTTCACCCCAAAATCTATCACTCAATCCCGAGTAGGATAACATAGAGTTCACCATTTCTTTGAGAACTCTATTTTTCCGTTCCGCCACACCATTTTGCTGTGGTGTATAAGGCGTCGTAGTCTCATGAATGATTCCTACGGATTGGAAAAACATGGGGTCGTAATACTCCCCACCACGATCGGTGCGTAAACACTTTATAAAGCAATTCATTTGTAATTCAACCTCCGTTTTATAAACTTTAAATTTAACCAACGCTTCATCTTTTGAATGTAACAAATATACATAGCAAAAACGTGAAGCGTCGTCAATAAAAGTGACAACATACTTTTTATTACCAAAAGACGGAGTTGAATGCAAATCACAAAGATCACTATGAATTAATTCAAGCACCGACGAGTCCCTTTTCACGTTAGGAAAGGGTTGCCTAGTGATCTTTGTTAACATGCAAGTTTTACACTTCTCGGGTTTAATATCAAAAGCCGGAATAAGACCGTCTTTTGACATTTCAACCATACGTTTAAAATTAACATGACCCAGCCTTGCATGCCATAAATTAGAATCAACACAAATGCTATTTGCAACAAAAACATAATTTGAAACAAAATCTTTTTATTCAAGTTCAACATAAACATATTATTTAACAAATAACCAAATCCAACAAAAGAGCCGCCCTTTGACAAGATAAACTTGTCGGACTCATAAACTTGCCTATACCCTAACTTATTCAAGATACTACCAGAAACCAAATTCTTTCGAATTTGTGGCACAAACAAAACGTCTAAAAGTTCAACTATTTTGCCAGAACTAAACTCTAGCCTAACTAAGCCACGTCCAAGAATGGGAGCAATCGACTCATTCCCCATGCGTAGCATTGATCCGTCTTCAACCGGTTCCAAGGAGGTGAACCAACGGCGATCTTTGCACGCATGACTTGTAGCACCCGAGTCGATCCACCAAGCGACATCATCATCCTGCACGTAAAAAGATTCGGATATTAGTGGTACATAATTCAAATTTGAATTAAAACCAAAGTCAAAATTCTGACCTTGCCGTGGGTTTTGATCCTTGGATCCTTGCCCACCACCACTTGTGCTTGCTCCATTCTTACTCTTGACAACCCGACAATCCCGCTTGAGATGGCCGGTCATCCCACAGGTCCAACAGGTTAATTTAACCTTTTTATTGGGCCCTTTCTTGGCTTTGTTTAACTTCCGTTTTCCCTTGAAATTGTTAGATTTTCCCTCTTCCACCATGTTCACCGAAGGTGCAGAAACCTCTTTTATCTTAGGTTTATCAACCTCTTGCGCCCGAAGAGATTCCTCTATGCGCAAGTGACTACCGAGTTGCACAAGAGACAACTTTTCCTTCTTGTGTTTCAACATATGTTTGAAGTCTTTCCAAGAGGGGGGCAGTTTATCAATAATACTCGATACGGAGATGGATTCGTCCATCTTCATATCATGTTGAGCATATTGGCCGAGAATGCGAAGGAGTTCGTTTTATTGCTCCATCACCGACCTTGAGTCCACCATCTTGTAATTATTAAAATTATTAACCATGAACTTCTTACTAGAAGCATCCTCCACCATGTATTTGGACTCGAGAGAGTCCCATAGCTCTTTGGCAGATTCAACGTTTTGGTAGATATCAAAGAGGAAGTCACATATACCGTTCAAGACGTGGCCACGACAGATGTAGTCGTCGTTCTCCCATTTGCCGCGACGCCGGGTCATCTCCAACGTTTCGTTCTCCATCACCTCCGGTATTGGGGTGCTTAGCACGTACACGACCTTCAACGTCGTCAACAAGAAGTGCATCTTCTTCTGCCATCTACGAAAATCAACGCCTTCGAACTTCTCAAGTTTTGTGAACTTGGACGTCATGTCTCTCACGGACTGATCACTCGCCATCTCTCTTCACGATGAACGAAAATATCACTAACGATTGTTGGGGGATTTCTGGAATCGTGGGAGAGAAGAGTGATAGAATAACTTGGATAAAAACAGAGATCGCGTGAGAGCTCGATTTCCATAAGTGATATTTCGACCCTATACTGCCCGGGTATCACGAAATTCACTCGAGGATAATCTCTATTTTTCAGTGTATCGATTAAGGCAGAAATCGACTCATTCTTATACACCTTAGGAATCGTAACCTACACCATATTGATACTGGAAATAATATCTCATTAAATGAGATTGATTGTGCATTAAAATCGGCAGTTACAAACAAGAAGAAACTTCCAGACGCTCGGCGCCAGTCTCCGCGCCAGTCAACTGGCGCCAGCATCAGCGCCGGTAAACAAACAGAGCCTGGCGCCGGCATCAGCGCCAAAACACATTCCAGAGCCTAGCGCCAGCACTGGCCTCGACGCCCAGCTCATTAGAACACTTTGTAACATGTCAATCTTAACCGTCCAACAATCCCGGGTTATAGATAGCTTACACGAGTGTGCACCCCACACCTCCTAACTCATGTTATAGCTTAGCTAACAACCCTATTATTTTCTTTGTGAATCCAATTACATAAAATGAACCTGATGATTTCACTAAAATCACCAACAAAATTTCAGTTACCGATTAAGCATACATCCAAACACCATATAAATGATGATGATATGATTATTTGAAAAGACAAAAAAACTTTTGCATGAGAATATTAAACTTTAGGGTATATTACATTACCAAAAAGACAAAAAGAACTTTGTGGTGCTTATGAAATATCCACGTCACCATAAATAGGTTAGTATGTATTTTTTTCCATTTTTTTTCTTCGAAGAAAAGTCGGATTTTATGACAATCATAAAAATCCAATTAAGGAAATTTGCAATGTAAGAAAAATAAAAAAGGTCGAATTCTAAAAATTTGAAAAGAAAAAAAATCTATTTAAAGATACATATGTGAATCAACGTTACAGATTATTTATATGGGTTAAATGTATGCATTTTCAAATTTATTTTTTCAATAATTCATATATGAACTTTATCTTCTTACTTTCACATGATACTTATTCGTCTTATATTTAAACCTCTCACTATACATGTATATACATATCTATCTATCTATCAATCATATCATTGTAAATTTCGCAAGAAAGTTCGGAATCAATATTTTCATAAAACATGGACCCACATAAGAAAACTACACAAAAGGTCCCTACTTCATTCCAAGTCGCCTTTCAAATTCCACAAAGACTTGAAGTCAATCGTACCCCTTTTTTCCTTCACATAAACCTTTTATATTTATTTAAGTACAAAAAATGAATATCATGTTCGTAAACAAAATTCCTCCATGGATATCGAACAAGAGGAGACTAGGCTGGAGCTCCAATTACCCGGCTTTCGATTTCACCCCACCGAAGAAGAACTGCTCGATTTTTATCTCAAAAAGATGGTTTTGGGGAAGAATACGTGTTTTCAAATCATCGGTCTTCTAAACATTTATCTCTACGATCCTTGGATTTTGCCAGGTATCTCAAAGCTTAATTTTTGCAAGATTTTATTGCGAACCGCATTTAAGAATTCTTGTTGAATCTTTTTTGATACTTTAACTGTAGAATTGTCCAAGGTTGGGGAAAGAGAATGGTATTTCTTTGTGCCTAGGAGTAGAAAGCATGGGAGTGGAGGGAGGCCGAACCGAACTACCAAAAATGGGTTTTGGAAGGCAACGGGCTCGGATCGTAAAATATACGCTTTATCCGATACGAAAAAGCATCTCGGGTTGAAGAAAACTTTGGTGTTCTACAAGGGCCGGGCACCCGGAGGGAGCAAAACGGATTGGGTCATGAGCGAGTATCGGCTACCGGATTCTTTCACGTTACCAAAGGTATTGTTTTTGTTGATCCATTTTCACATACATGCATGCTTTGAAATTGATACTAAACCAAGCCAAACAAAACCTGTATATTTTATTTGGATATAAAACCGGGGAGGGATAAAATGTACAAAGACTACATCCTAGGCGTGAGCAAAACCGGGTATCCGGCTAAATTTCATGGAACCGGAACCAGAACCGCTTACAATTTTGGAACCGGTTCCGGTTCTGGGTACCCGGTGTCAATTTGTTTTTTTAAATTTTAATACTTATATAATAAAAATGCAATTTTAAGTCTATTGCAAACAAGTAACAAACATATTAGAACTTTTTCTATTAGATATTTACATCTAATAAATTTATAAATTTTTTTTTAATTAAAAATAGCGGGTGCCCAGTCCCGGAACAGGTCCCGACGGGTAACGGTTCCAAAAAAATGAGAATTAGAACCAAAACCAGTCTTAATCGGTTCCATATATTAGGAACCGGAACCATAACCAATCACATCGGTTCCGATTCCGCAACCGACAGTTCTAGAGCGGTTCCGGTTCCAAAGACGAGTACCCAGTTCCGATGCTCACCCCTACTATATCCTTGACATAGATGTTTCAGAGAAGAATCCCTACTTGCAAATATTTGAAATTTGAACCTATCTGATGAAGAGTTGGAATCATGTAAAAACAAATGAGCTTGGTGAGAACAGGTAAAACATCTGAGCCTTTGGATTAATTTTATTATCCAATGGCTCACAAAAAATGCATAAATTCATCATTTTCTTAACAAATTCTTTAGAATAGAAAAAATAGAGATTTTGGAATAGGTGTGTAATTGCGAATACATGTAGATGAAGGTGACGATGTTCTAATCATCGTCACCAAAAGGAAGTTGGTACTGTAAACCCAAATTCTCATTCCAGGTTAAATAAGAGGGAATGAAACCTTGAATTTGATTGGTGATTGATTGCAGGACATAGTGTTGTGCAAAATATACAGAAAGGCAACTTCCATGAAGGTATTGGAGCAAAGGGCAGCCATGGAAGAAGAAGAAGCACACCCTCCGCCATCTCCAAACTCCACCACAAGTCAACACCTTGACTTGTCGACACCACCACCAATGGAACCAACCCATGTGCCATCCACCAACGACGACCACTTGGAGGAGGAAAACGCCGATCGGAAACTGATGCTAAAATTACCACAAGGGACAGATAACTTATCGGAGCTCTGGTTGCCGAAAAGCAACACAGATTGGAACCCAGATTCACAGTTACGTAGCCCATGGCTACACAATCTCATCTTCACCCCTCCTCCCTATGCCAATATACTTAATTTCTTCGATTGATATTTATGCCTGTTTATGACATTTATATATATATATATATATATATATATATCGCTTTTTAGAATTAGAATGTTCGGAACCGAATAATGGTTATAAACTTACGCCAAATTTACACGAACGATGTTAATGAACAGAATTCCATTTATCTATCGCGGGTTCATCTTGGAAAACGAAAAACCAAGTGAAAATTGAAGGGTATTCTACTATCTACCGACTGTATCTATGTTTAAAACATAACAGAAAGAAAAACAAACTACACCCATTTACAAAATTGAGGCCTTTCTGAAGGCTAATTAGCTTTCAATGGAAAGGTGAGCCCCGTTGTGCACCCTCCAGTTGATGTCTTCTGGCTTCTGGAGATCTTGGTTCATTTTATATACCGACCTGAATCAAAACGTATAAGATAACAAATACAAGTTGCAGAAAAATGGTATGCATAAACTTAAAAACTCGACAAATGAAAGCTACCCGATTCGAGCTGTGTGTCACGTCCGGTTTGTGTGGATACTCGATCCAACCAGATTGACTCGAGCCCATTTAGATGGTCTAGTTGACCCTTGCCCAACTTTTACTCGTTTCTATTCTTCACGAAACATTCTCTTGCTCTCGAGAAACCTTATCTTCTTCTATCCGCTGCAAAAGCTCCTCACAAGCTTTCAACGATGCAGCTGTAAATCTTTCCATCGCTTCAAAAACAAGACGTAGATTGGTTTGAGCGCTAACGCTTTTACTGGTCTCGCTCTGATACACAGCCGAGAGACCATTAGCTTCTCCAGAAGGAAGAACGATTCGTTTATCAAGCACTTGCAACTCTTTATGAATCTTTTGATCCTCTTTCTCCAAATTCTTAACTTTTCTCTCCATGTTTTTATGCATCACCAACCTCCTTCGCATTTCCATCTTATCTCGTTCCCATAACTGAAGAACGACTTTCACAAAATCCCGCATTGATTCCACCACTTCCTTATCAGAGATTCGGTCTATGGCTTGAGCCCACTGGTTACAGATGATGAACACGGTTGGTGCACCGATTCGGCTGGGAGAGAAGGGAACGGGTCCATCGGCGGTCTCTTCGGGGATGTACAAAAGACATTTTAGAAGCCAGTTGTTTAATGATGTCACAAAACCCTTTTGTGCTCCAAACCAACACGAGAATCGGAGAGTCCAGTTAAGAAGTTCGTGTTCGAGTTGTAATGTGGCTTCGAGACTGTCGTCACTAAAGTGTTTGTGAGAAGCAATGGCATCTAACCGTTTAGCGGCTCCAATGGCTCGACATTGACTATGATGGCACTCGAGCATTGATCTCCACATCCTTGTTAACCTGGAGACAGATTATCCACAAATCAAATCAGAATCACCAACTTTTTGGCTCATAAAAACACGGTTTTTATTAACCTCTACCCAACCAAAAATTTCAAAACCCCCCATTGCAAGCTAAAGGATCCAGAATATCCACTATAACAAAATCAGCTTTATAGGATGTCAAATATGTCTAAATGTCTTAATACACCGTTTATATGACTTAACTTTATAGAATGAAACATTGTTCATCCTACGTAAAGGTGTCATAATAAGATAATAGGACGTTTTTGGCCTCCTAACAATTTTTTTGTGACACCTTTGGTTAGCATTTTTATATGACACTTTTGAAAAATGTCCTAAACAGCTTGTTAGAATTCCCCAAAAGCATCTTGTCAACTTATTGTAACACTTTACATAGGACGCACAATTGTGTGGTCCTACAAACTAAGGAAGTGAAGATCTATTAGGCAGTATGTTATGATATTTAGACATATTTGGCGTCCTATAAAGCCGATTTCGTTGTAGTGATCGATCAGAATTTGATTTCTCTATATTCATCTAAACATAGACATAAAATCAGCAAGCACATGGTTTAAAGATTAATATCATGAATAAAAAGAGCAAGTAAAAAGTACACATACCCTTGAATGAAGTGATTTAGCTGCGGCCACAACTCTTCATCTCTTAATTTGTTTATTTGCACGGAGATCTTATCGACAACCTGAATTGCAATTCTAATTTTGGTCGAGAGACTTCTAACCAAAGTTCTTGTTGCATCAATTTTATGTGGTTCGGCACCCTTCTCATCCAAGCGTGTCAGTCTTCTCTTCTTCTCTTCATGGAGTAATCTCATTTTCTCCTCAATCTATGGCACACATGTTACATCCTATATTATCTCCCATTTTTAAAATAATAACACTAAAATCAAACACATTTCACAGTTTATATTTCCATGTAACCAAACTAAGTAGTTTTTGTGCTAACAACCAAACTAAGTAGTTTTAATTTGACATGGGTAGTTAAGTAATTTATCACTCAGCCGTCCTGTCTAAGTGTAATGTCGCGCCAAACATGGGACAAGAATCAAGATGCCATATTGCTGTGAGGCTATAAAAGACATTGTGATTACAGTCACCCATTTCGAAAAGGAGTCGAGAACTGTGTCCATGAAATATGAAAGCGAAACATACCTTAACTTCCTCAAACAATTTCTTCTCCCAGAGATAGAGCTTATGCAAAGTAGACGAAAGATTGTTAGATCTCGTCCTTAAATCTACATCAGTATCTAAAGCGGCAGGATCAGCCATTTCTGTAGCAGAGCTTTTAGGAGCCGCTACCACTGAGGATGGTGTAAACGCATGCAACATCTTTGAAGGAACTGATTCACAGATATTCACAGCAATAAAATGTCAGAAATATGAACTGATTCATAGATATTCACAGTAAACAAACAACCAATTTCACAATGTGATTGTGTAAAAATCAAACCTTGATAAGCAGCATGTTTTCGATTATGTGGAACCTTTCCAACTTCAAGAATTTTTGCTAGCTCGTTTCCGGACTCTGATGCACGATCGAATTGGACTTGAATTTCTCTCACTACTTCCGAATCATTCTGAAACTCAGCAAGAGGTTTTTCCCCTCTAGATGTCTCTTCTTTATCCACCACATGAACATCAAATTCCACTGGTTCATCTTCAGGAACACTTGGTCCACTTCTATAATGCAGCTCAGTCACAGAGCTTTTCTCACTATCTTCATCAACCACAGGAGCCTTCTTTGAACCACCAGCACCACCACCGCCGCCAGCATCAACGAACTTCTCGTTTGAAGAATGTATTTCTTTAACAACTTCACCTTGGAAGGAATCTTCATCTTCCAAATCAGGAATACCCTCTTCCTCTCTCACTTCTCTTGAATCAAGACTTGGTGTATAAGGAGGATAATAAGTCTCAAATGTCTGAAATGGATTCAAGAAGTCCCACGTGGAGCTTGGTGGCGGGGGAGGCGGAGGAGGAGAAGGGGGTTTCGAATTAGAAGATGATGCCTCTGTCTGTAACATCGATGGAGGAGATGAAACGCCGCCGTACGGAGGTTGTCGAGAATTAGAAGATGAGCCGAAAAACTCACCGTAGTTGGAGTAATTGTTGTTATACGAGTAAGAATTAGGGTTTTGATAATTAGAATTATTGTTATAATATGATGATGAAGCTTCACCGTAACGTATGGCCTCCGGACTCATTGGCCGTTGCTGGTACACGACGGACGGCGTCGGTTGCTTTCTCATAAAATTCATCGTGTAACGACCAGGAGGATAACCTGCCGGAGCATATCCCGTCGGAGGATATCCCGACGGAGGAAAATTCGCCGGCGGATAACCGGACGGGGGATAACCCGATGGAGGATAACCTGACGGAGGATAGCCGGAAGGGGGGTAATCCGGCGGCGGATAACCGGAAGGTGGATAATCCGGCGGAGGATAACCGGAAAGCGGGTAATCTGCCGGAGGATAACCGGCGGGGGGATAAGAAGGACCTGCAGTTTCGTGGCGATCAGTGTAGGGTAAATTACCGTACTGTCGGTGTTGATGCAATGGTGAAGAACCGCCCTTTACAGAGTGTAAATGAATAGAGCCGTCATCTTCGCCGGAATCTTCATCGGAATCGGAGTGAAAGTGAAGGTGAGACGAGCCGGAATTTGAATGCGAATGATCATGAACAATTTCAGTAGCTGGAGCTTTAGAAGAATCCCCCTTCCGTTGAGGAGGAAGGTTGAGCACCGGAGACGGAGGGCTATTCCCACCGTGCACGGCGGCGGAGTGAATATCGAAGAAACGATGAAGCGAAACGCCGACGTTTCGCAAAGAGTGAAAATAAGCTAAATGAGCTTCGGCTAGGGCATACCGTTGGTGGATCGCTTCGTCGAGAAAGGTGCATCTCTGCCTACACAGCGCCACCGCCGGCGACTCCTCCGCCTTGGAACCCACACAGCCCATAGACTCAATTTGTGGATAAAAATCCAATCTTTTTACCAAATTGAATTGAAGAAAAGGGTGGATTTCAAAGAATTAAGAGGGAAATCAAGAGAAATTGGGTGGGGATTGAAAATTTAGGGATTCGAAGAGAAAGGGGGAAAGGGGGCCGGTGGAGGAATCTTTGACAGCGGGGAATATCTCGTCGGTTTGTAGAAGTAGCGGACAGAGAGAGAGAATGCATCGTCGGTGTGTTGTGTGTGAGAGAGAAATCAGTGTACTTTTTTTAGACTGAAAGTATGTGTGTGTGTAACTGTGTATGGCGACGCTGGTACAACCATATTTATATTATTGGCCCCTGTGTTATAATGTATTGCCAAGTTCAGTCCCTTATATACAATAACTTATAAAAATAAAGTTACCTTGCCATTATTTTTTATTGTATACAAATTATTTTGTTACCAAATCCAAATGTTTTGAAAAAGTAAACATTTTTGACAAAAATATAGTAAGTTTCTATGATTTTTATTGGCTCAATGACATCATCAAAAGCATCGGTTCTAGTCCATCAACCAAAATGTGACCGTTTGAAAGAATAAAAATGTCTTTGGCACGGTCGCACCAAGTGCATTGGCTAAAGCTCATTAACCAGAATATCAAAATTTGAGCCTAATAAAACGTATAGACGTTTGTGTTTCATTGTTTTTTTAAAGTTACAATAGCATTTATTTGAAATTGATAAAACGTTACTGTTATTTTGGGACTTTTCTTGTATAAAATTGTTTAAAAGAAGTTTTCAATTGAAATAATAAAAATGATAATTTGGTTGAGTGATGTTGATGTGACTTATGCACCGTCACTAACATCTTTTTTTTGGTAGGGTTCCTGGGCCTTCGGCCGAGTACATCCCTGACAAACACACCGACCGCGAAGTAATGCAGCCCTGAGATAATCCCCAGTGGCCACAAGTGCTGCGTGTGGGACTCGAACTCGGGCAAGCGCTATGAACTCCCCAAGCCCTTACCACCACGGCACAACCCTTGTGGTTGTCACTAACATCTTGGATTCAAATATCGTGTAAAATGTGTGCAATTTCATGTGCGAGTGTTTCTTGACCAAGAGACATAAAACTACTTTGCCGAGAACAAATTAGGCAAATTGAACGCTCGTGTATGAATCGGTGTTGCAATTGTTTGTTATTAATTGTAATCAAAATGGGTCAAAGGAAAGTTTGTAATTTTGTTTGGTGAATGTAGTGCTCAACAAGCATGGATTTGATATTAATTATAATCAAATATTATATAAACATATAATTTAATCAAATATTATATAAACATATAATTGTCTTAGATTGACCAAAAAGGCAAAAATATCCTTTGCTTGGTCGAAAGGTGACCTTCTTTGAAGGCTTTGAGAAATTTTCAAATTTCTATAAAGAAATTATAATAACTATTGATATTTGAATCGTTTAATTTATTGTAACCTATTAATAATAAATTTAACATAAATGTTATTAAAATCAATAATGGGTTAATAAAAGGGGGAATTTTAAGTATGATATATAAAACTAAATAACAAATTTTATATATTATAATAACTAAAATTGGGATACCGCAATCATTCAAGGATTACTGTTGGTGAAGGTGAGCGAGGCGATTGAACTCTCTGAAGCTATGTCATGGGCTGTCAATTTAGAGTTGCAACGTGTAACACCTCGAAAACTCTAAAATTATTGCACGTTTATTTTGGAAAAGACGTTTAAAATATTTGAGTGTGTTATTTTAGACGATATGTTGATGACGAAAGGGCCGAAAGTGTAATTAGCCATATTGTTTGGGGCTAACTGTTAAATTGGAAATTTAAGATATATATTGGGAGATTTCAACTTTTAGAAAGAATCATACATTCCTAATTTGAAGTCGGTTCGGGTTAGGAGAAAGAAACCGAGTTCTTGGTTCGTTCGGTAAGTTTTGGTTGTTTCTCGAATCAATCTTAAGTCACAATTCAAATTGGTGTTTGAATTGGTTACTGATTTAGTATTTGGTAAAAATAGGATTGAAATTTGAGTTTGGTTGAATCTTATCCAATACTGAGTCGAGTTCTTATCAGGTGAGTTTATCTATCTTTCTAAATTTGTGGTTATATGTTTCTATAAATTGACGATTGGCCTAATAAACTTGCTGGAATCTCTATGAAATTTGATAGTAAATAGTTGTTTGAATTTTGGGTACAAACTGTGCAATTAAGTCGGTTTATCGAACATATCCGGAAGTTGTATTTTCAGGATGAGTCCGGATCCTTCTCTAGATGATTCCCGGAATTTGGTTTTCCGGATACTTCTCCAGATGATTCCCGAAATATGGTTTTCCAGATGCTTTTCCGGACGATTTTCCGAATACTTTTCCGGATAGTTCCCGGTCTTGAATTCCAGGGGTATTTTCCGGATTGTTTCTGGATTAGGTTCCGGGTATGTTTTCCGGTTAATTTCCGGATTGAGTTTTCGGAACTTGTGGTTTCTGGATATATTTCAAATGTTCCAAATTGAAATTAAACTACGAAGAAAATATCTATTGTTATCCTGATGAAAAGAAAAAAGATATAGGTGGGACTTCATTATATTGAATCTAGTGGTGTTGCTTGATTTGTTTATATTATGAGAGGATATTATTATAAGCATAAAATTGTATGTTTTTAATAGTCGCACGAAAGTCTACACATGTGTAATTGATCCACAGGCACAAGAATTACGTGAACGTGGAATAGGCATGGTTTAATTGTAATTCCCGTTGATGTGAAAACGTGGAATAGATTGTAATTCCTGTTGACGAGAAAATGTGGAATATGCATGGTTTAATTGTAATTCCCGTTGACGTGAAAACATGGAATATGCATGGCTTAATTGTAATTTCCGTTGACGTGAAAATGTGGAATATGCATGGTTTAATTGTAATTCCCGTTGACGTATTGTTGACGTGAAAACGTGGAATAGATTGTAATTCCCGTTGACGTGAAAACGTGGAATAGATTGTAATTCCCGTTAACAAGAAAACGTGGAATATGCATGGTTTAATTGTAATTCCCATTGACATGAAAACGTGGAATAGGCATGGTTTAATTGTAATTCCCGTTTCGTATTGTTGACGTGAAAACGTGGAATAGATTGTAATTCCCGTTTTGTATTGGGAGATAAGGGATAGGCATGGATTAATTGTAATCCCTATTTCCATACTAAGAAATAGGTATGGATTAATTGTAATTTCTTGGACGTGAGCTGAAATCTAGAATCCGCAGTGATTCGTAGTGGCGCTCTTAAACATGATAATGTGACTTACTTGGTGTTTGTCATATTCATGGAATCGGGTATGTTTCCCGTCATTGAAAGATGTAATGTGTACGTATGGAAGGAAAGAAAGGTTATTTTATATGCATTACTTACAGGCTGAATTTTAAAGCTTATAAATGTTTTGAATTTAAATTGGATGTTCTCACTAGGCGTAAGCCTAATGCTTCCAAAACTGATTTTCTTATCAGGTGTTAATGCGGGCACGGCATCGGGGGGATGAGCGAAGAGTGACACCTGGATCTTTACTTTTGAAGTTTAAATGGAGAATTTTGCTATAAATCGAAGATCTTTGGGAGATCCCGTAGACAATCTTTATAATCTAAACTTGTTTGGCTACGGATTAGATTAGTAGGTTGTTTATGACATTTCGTTTGTAATTACGAATCTTCGTCACTAATTTCTCCATTAATGAATGAAAGTATTGGAAGATGTTGTAGTAAACCTTGTTTATTTAAGGTTTAAATTTGTTCGGATTTTAGGGTGTTTCAGTTTGGTATCAGAGCAGTAGTTTAAGAGATCTAAGTATGATGGCAAGATACTTAGACTTAAAGTGAGTTGAGTAAGTTATGATCGTGAGATTCGGGTAGAAATATTAGGATAGGAGGGTCTTAGAGTTGGCGGAAATACGTGAATTAAGAACTCAGATGATGGTAACGAGAATTCTTATGTGTAGTATGTTCATAATTTCAATTAGCTACTGTTATTATGAATATATTGTTACGTAAGCGTACTTGTTTCTGATTGTTATGGCGATTAACGAACGTTAAAGTACGTTTCCTTGTGTTTGAGTTGTATATAGCTTCTTTCTTATGGCTATCTTTATGTGCACATCAGAATACAATGGTTAATACGCCAAGTAGACCTCCTACCTCTTCGGAGGGCCGTGTGGCAAATGAATCTACAGTAAGTCAACCTGAAAGTGGTGAACCTAATACAAGTCCACCAAGACCACCTATTCTGAGGGAAGGAGAAGGTCAAGTTCGTCGACCCAATGTTGGCCCTACTAATCCGGCGATGACGGAATCTACTCTGGAGTCACGCCTGATGGAAAGCATGATGAGAGTCATGAATGTTGCACTGACTCAACAACAATAAATGTTTATGAAATTATTAGATGATAGGAATGTTGCATTTCAGAGACAAGATACGGGTGCTGAAAATGTAATTCCACCTACGAATCCGGTAATGAATGCTAATAGGAGAATGGATGAAGTTTATGCTAGAAATAAAGCTGAAAAAGCTCAAGTGGGAGAGAAAAGAAAATGGGAGGATCGATCAGAATCTTCCTAGAAATCGAAGCCTTTTGCCAAGAATCCTCGTTTTGAATCCCGTCGGGAACCCAATTTATGTCAGAAATGCAGAAGTAAACATTTTAGCCCGTGTCGAGTGGTTTCAAAGGAATGTTTCAAGTGTGGAAAGGGTGGTCACACAATTGGAAACTGCCCCATTCAAAGACCAACATGTTTTGAATGCAAGAAACCTGGACATTTTCGAAAAGATTGCCCAAAGTTAAAGAATCACGGGAACCAAGAAAAGAAACCAATTACACCTGGACCAACGGGTCAAGCATTTCACATGACTGCGGAAGAAGCGAAAGAATCGAAAGATGTGGTTTCTGGTACACTTCTTGTTAACTCTATACCTGCGCGTATATTGTTTGATTGTGGTTAGACCTGGCAAACGTGTCGTGTCGTGTTGGGTTCAAAGTTAAACGGGTTGAGAGTGTCTGACCCTAACCCGACCCGTTTAATAAACGGGTCAGAAAATCTCAACCCTAACCCGACCCGCCTAACCCGTTTAACATTTATAAAACTAAAAATTAAATATCGAAAATACACAAAAAAATTACAAATTCAAAATTCAAATGAAAGCATTAGAAATCTAAATTTTATAGTTCAAACTTATAAGTTCTAACCAAATCCAAAGCATTAAAAAGAATTAGAATATATATAAACGGGTTACTCGGGTCATTTTTGAGTTGAAATTTTTGACCCTGGCCTTACCCGTTTAATTTTCGTGTCGTGTCGTGTCGTGTCAACCCGTTACTTAAACGGGTTGAAATGTATTACCCAAACCCGTATATTTTGTGTCGAGTTCGTGTCGGGTTAGCGTATCGTGTCAGTTTTTGCCAGGTCTAATTGTGGTGCCAACTTGTGTATTGTATCACACTCATTTTATCAAAAGTTAGCTATGCCTGACACTATTTTGGAAGATGCCTTAGTGGTTGAAATAGCTAATGGGGGTCAAGTCTTAGTTCGGGAGAAACTTTAACGTTGTACTTTTAAGGAAAAGAATTTCCAATTGATTTAATTCTAATGGAAACAGGTGGGTTTGATATAGTTGTTGGTATGGATTGGTTAGTGAGCAATCAGGCAGAAATTCTTTGTGCTAAGGAATTAATTCGGATCCCTATGCCCGAAAATGACGTTGTACTCATTTATGGGGAGAAGAGAAAAGGGGATGTCCCGTTGATTTCAATAGCCAAAGCGCGTAAGTGTTTAATGAATAGGGTGTGTCGACCTTTCTTAGATAAGTCAGTCATCGTGTTTATAGATGACATACTTATTTATTCAAAGAATGAAGATGATCATGAATGTCACCTTCGTGAAGTTTTGGATGTCTTAAGAAAAGAGAAATTGTACACCAAATTCTCAAAATGTTAATTTTGGTTAAAGGGTGCAATTTCTCTGTCATGTAATCACTTCTGAAGGAGTCAAGGTGAATCCGGCGAAGATATAAACAATGATGATTCCGGAGCCACCGAAGAACTCATTGGAGATTCGAAGCTTTTTGGGCCTAGCAGGCTATTACCGGAGATTTATAAAAGATTTTTCCAAGATTGTCTCTTCCCTAATCTTTTTTAACACAGAAGAATGTAAAGTTTGTATGGACTGAAAATCAAGAGTCAACTTTTAGAACTTTACAAAAGAAATTATGTGTGTAAAGCCCGTGTCCCGGTATGGTTTTTAAAATTCTTAATGTATTTATTTTATTATCGTTTAAAGTGTGATTAATTAACGGAAGTCGTCAAGGGAGGGGCCTCGAATGTTACACGTGGCAACCTTGCTTATCTTTTTGATTATGACGAAAAACCAGGGACCGGAAATGTCAAGGACGGGAACAAGGAGGGGTTAAAGGGAAAGGTGGGGTGTTGGTGGTTTTAAACGGCCAAGGAAAGGGGGACCGACCCCCCCCCCCCCCTCTTCCTCTTCTCGTCGGTTTCGCACAGCACCAACAAACAGCCTTTGTTTTGTTTCTTTTCCTCATTATCTCATTTGGCCAAGAGAGGGGATCGTGAGTGTGAGAAGCCGAGAGAGATAGAAAGTGAGGGAGTTAGGGAGAGATCGTGAGAGAGAGAAGTCACCGGAGAAGCACCGCCACGGTCGCCGGAAAACCACCGGTGTCAACGTCCTTCGTCGGAGAGGTCGAGAAGAAGGGATTGCAGGCACGGTTGCGAGTCGTCGTTGTAAGGTATGGCTCTCGTTACGTTTCTGTTTTCGCTTTTTGTTTCAGGCGAAAGGGCAGCGGCAGCGCCGCCGCCGCGCGCCGCCACTGTGGTGGCTGGGTGTCGGGTGGTGGTGGTGGTGTGAGTCATTTATGTGCATGCGGTAAGGTGATCGAGGGAGTAGGGATTTCACGGTGGGTTACGGCTTGTTTTTCTTGTTTTGTCGAAGGACCGCCGCCGGCCGCCGCCGGCGACCACCACTGCCGGAGGTGGCAGTGGGTGGTGCGTGGCTGTGACCTGTTGATGAACATAGAGCCCTTTAAGTCGTGACTTAATCGATTAAGCCAATTCGATAAAACCGTCGTTTTCTTTATAAGCATCATTTCATGTGAATAATTGTTCAGTCACTATTTTTGCGACGGCCATAACTTTTCCGTCATAACTCCGATTGAGCCGAAACCGGTGCCCACGGTTCAAGTTCGGGGTCGGTCACGTTTTCCGTGTTTTAGCGGAAAACTGGTTCAGCCTCTAGCTAGGTGAAAAAGTGGTCGCAAGTTTGGTGATTTGTCATTTTATGTGAATGACGATTTTCTGCCACTGTTTTGTCGTGGCCGTAACTCTTTACTCGTAGCTCGGATTGAAATGAAACGGTGGCCGAAGTTCACTAATCGAGTCAGGAAAGTTTTTCGTGTTTTGCCGAAAATCTGTTTAAGCCTGTAGCTGGGCCGTATGGGGCTGTTTATACAGCCTGGTCCGAAAAACTTCCAGCTTTTTGTCCCTGTTTTGTTTTATGCATAACTTTTGCTTGGAATGTCGGTTTGGGATGGGACTGGTGCCAAAAGTTTCGTTTCGGAGTCTATTAAGTTTCCTATGTTTTGCGGAAAGACCAGTTCGGACCATAGCTAGGGCGAAGTTGCCATGTTGTACTGAAAGGTCCGGTTGTTCGCTGTTCTGCGAATCATTCTTGTAAAGTCCATAGTAAATTATAGAAAAATCGTTAGGACGCGTGCAATACGTCCCTGAAATCGTAAGACTTAGAACTTCGTAATTATGGATTTTGATTTCTGTATTTATCAGTTTTAAGGGGGTAAAACAGGTCCCGAACAGACCCGTATTTTTAAATAAAAAGCTGGAATATTTAGTCTTTTGAAAGCTAGTAAACGTGTTATGGGTCGGGACTTTCCTTTGACTTTTTATACGTATTTAGGTGGGAAAAAGTGAAGAAGATTGCCGTGTTGGTGTTGCGATTCGTGAGCACATTGCTTAGCCTTGAGGTGAGTTCTCTCACCATGTAGTTAGGAATTTCATGCATGTCGTTTTTGGGTGTTACGTGTTATTACGTGTATTTATGTGCTTACATGAAGTAACTGGGATGTGATAATTGGTTACGATTTGTTGAATTCTTGTGTGGAATATTTATGCCTGTGTACACCTCGGTGGGACTGAGGGGCTCGGTGGGACCGAGGGCTCGGTGGGACTGAGCTAGTACAATTACCGTTACTCGGTGGGACCGAGGGCTCGGTGGGACTGAGCTTGTATTAATATAATTGGTGTACTCGGTGGGACCGAGGTCAGTATTTATGTAATAATTGATTGGTGGCTTGTATCTATGGTGTTAGCGATGTGCGTGGGGTTGCTACCTACGTGTGTGGTTGGATTCACTAAGCGTTATAGCTTACCCCTTCCCAATATGTTGTGATTTCAGGTGCGGGCGACAGTCGGGCGTGACCGTACACACATCAAGCGCAGAGTATCAAAGATTGTTAAATTTTCACTTTTGAACCCTTTGAATTTAATTATATAATTTTCCGTTGCATAAACTTTGTTGACGATTTGAGTCAACGACGTTAATTTCATTTAAGACATGAGTTACTAGATTATGGTTGTTTTATAATGAAATGGATGTTTTAAATTTTTTTAAATTTCCTTGTAATTTTTGGGACGTTACAACTTGGTATCAGAGCACGGCTTGAGTGAATCAAGCACATCTCGGTGTGTTTGGTCTCAAGTTGCGGCTAAGAGATCTTTAAATTCTTTTATCAAAATTTTTGTTTTTTAAATAAAAAGAGAAAACCCGTTTGGAAACGGTGATCGTGGGCGCAGTGTGTACAGTCAGCCGACGCCAACTGGGAAGGTAAGGAACTTAGTGTATTTATCGCTTTTCAGGTATAGTGTATGCATGCTAGATTGCTTATGTGAACTGTATGGTACCGTATGCTGGTTTTATCGCTTATAGGAACTCATGCTAGCTTTGATAGGTTGATAAGCGAATGCACTCTAGGTTGTATGCAGTAGGAACTGAATAGCCTTAGAATATTAGATTTAGTTCTATTGCGCAGCTCTTGTTTGAGTCCAACTGTTCTAGGATAGAATCTCTTATTCGAACGTCTATCTGGTTTTACACTGTATACGACCGTGCATTCACGAGGCGACTCGTCAGGGTTAGTGGGGTTTCCGTGTTAGCAAGGGATAGTGGGTGATATGACCTTTCTAGGGAGTTAGGAAAGGTGTTTGTATGGGCTGGATTGGCTATATGTGTTTATGTGTGGTAATCAACTACTTGAATGTCCCGGGACAGGACTCGAAACGAGTAAGGATAGGTGTGAAGGGTAGTAGTAGAGCTCCTACTATCTGAAGCACAGGATCCATGCTTGAGTCGGGGAGAGTCACGAGGAAGCCAAGGAGTGGAGTATGAGCGTGGTAGGGTGAGTTATATGTGCTTATAGATCTCTGAAATTTCTCTTTCTAGAATGGTAAATACTAGAAGGAACAACGCGGCGGAGTCGCGAGCCGAGACGGGGATTACGGAGGAGCGTATTAGGGAACTGATTGCTACTGAGGTTTCCCACGCGATCGAGAGGCGATCCCCGAGATCATCACCGCTATTCGAGAGGAGGTGGTGATCCTACTGGAGGAGCGTATTGCATCTATTCCACTGCCTGCAGAGGGTCATCTCCGTAACCGAGAGTTCCAGTACCGGGATCTCTCCGCCTGTTCCCCGCCAGAGTTTAAGGGAGACCCGGATCCGATTACCAGCATGCGATGGGTATCTGACATGGAATTCGCATTTTTGACCAGTGGCTGCCCGGACAACCTAAAGGTCCGTTTTGCAGTAAACCTACTTCGTGACGGCGCGAAGGATTGGTGCGCCACGGCATTGACGCCTGCTGAGCGCACTACTTTGACTTGGGACGAGTTTGTCACTCGTTTCCGTGCGGAGTATGTACCGCCAGTAGAGATGGAACGAATCGCTAAAGAATTCCTAGAGCTCACACAGACAACAGAGACGGTAAAAGAGATGAACAGGAAATTTACCGAGATGGCATTATTTTGTCCTCAGTATGCCTCCTCGGAAGAGATGAAGATGTCAAGGTATAAAGATATGCTACGCACGGAGATCCGAGAATTTGTTAGCACGGCACAGTACACTTCATTATCCGCCATGATGGACGCCGCTCGAAGGAGGGAGCTTGAGCTGGAGACCCAAGCTAAGAAGCGGAAGGCGACACAGCCAGTGACGCCCATCTCGGCAGTGCCGAAGCGTTCGAGGTTTACAGGTACGCGCACGGGTTCTAGGAGTGGCGGGTTTAAGCCCCGTGATACTGGAGCAAGGAGAGTGGAGGGGTGTTTTAAGTGTGGTCAACCCGGTCACCTTAGCCGGGATTGTAAGACGCCGTTAATGGTCTGTTTCAACTGTAATCAGACGGGCCACGTAAGGGCCAACTGTCCTAGAGCAGGGGTAGCTGCTGGGGGTGGAGCTCAGAGGGTGCCTGGGAATGCCCCGTTGCGTATCACAGATGGTCGAGCTGGTCAGCCAGGGGCGGGAGCGGCCCGAGGTAGAGTTCACCAGTTGACGGTGGATGAGGCACAGGCGACCCCTAAAGTGGTGACAGGTATATCCCTTACTTCTTTCCTTTTGACTTTCCTTTCCATGTCATGTATTTAGTTGTGGTTGAATTATATGTTAGGTACATTCCTAGTTAACTCGGTGCCTGCAGTTGTGATGTTTGATAGCGGGGCTACTCACTCTTTTGTGTCTCGCACTTTTAGCGAGGGTTTAGGCCGAGTTGTAGAACGCTTGAGTTATCCTCTGGTTGTTGAGGTGGCCGATGATAGGACCTTGACGGTCACAGACGTGTTTCGCGGATGCACCTTAGAGATCTCAGGTGTGAGGTTTCCCATTGACCTGATCCCGATTGCTATGCGGGAGCTTTGTGTGATTGTGGGCATGGATTGGATGGATAAGTTCGACGCGGAGATCGTTTGCCGTCACAAGCAAGTGCGAGTTCGAACCCCAAGCGGGGGAGAACTGTTAGTGCATGGAGATTCGTCTAGACGGTCTACGGCCATATGTTCGGCTGCGAAAGCTCGGAGGTACCTTCAGCATAGTGGGCAAGGATTTTTAGCATACGTGATAGACACGAGGGTTGGGGAAGCGAAGAAGTCTGCGGAAGACGTACCTGTGGTACGGGAGTTCACCGACGTGTTCCCCGAGGAATTGCCGGGGATACCTCCCGAACGACAGGTAGAGTTTCGGATCGATCTGATCCCGGGTGCGGCTCCGATGGCCAAGGCACCCTACCGCCTGGCTCCACCGGAAATGAAAGAGCTGTACGCCCAGCTGCAAGAACTACTCGAAAAGGAGTTCATTAGACCGAGTTGTTCGCCGTGGGGAGCGCCCATCTTATTCGTGAAGAAGAAGGATGGATCGCAACGGATGTGCATAGACTACCGAGAGCTGAATAAGCTTACGGTAAAGAATCGTTATCCTTTGCCAAGGATTGACGATTTGTTCGACCAGCTTCAGGGGGCCTCATGGTTCTCCAAGATTGATCTACGGTCGGGGTACCACCAGATGCGGGTCAGGAGTGAGGACACGGAAAATACGGCTTTCCGTACGCGATACGGTCATTACGAGTTTGTGGTGATGCCTTTTGGACTCACCAATGCACCTGCAACGTTCATGGACCTCATGAACCGAGTGTGTAGTCCGATGTTGGACCGTTCGGTGATTGTGTTCATCGATGACATTCTGGTGTATTCGAAGACCAAGGAGGAGCACGAGATGCATCTTCGAGAAGTGTTGGAAGTATTGAGGCGAGAGAAGTTATACGCTAAGTTTTCCAAGTGCGAATTCTGGTTACGAGAGGTCCAGTTCCTAGGACATGTCGTGAATCAGGATGGTATTATGGTTGACCCAGCTAAGATTGCAGCTGTGATGCGGTGGGAGGTGCCGAAGACTCCTACTGAGGTGCGAAGCTTTCTGGGATTAGCAGGGTATTATCGAAGGTTTATTCAGGATTTCTCTAAGATCGCGTTACCCATGACGCGATTGACAAAGAAATCTGCAGCTTTCAGTTGGGGTGAGGAACAACAGAAGGCGTTCGAGGAGCTACGCAGGAGGTTGTGTGAGGCTCCTGTGTTAACCTTGCCCGAGGGCATGGAGGATTTTGTAGTATATTGTGACGCCTCACATCAGGGTTTGGGTGTCGTGCTTATGCAGCGCGGCAAGGTCATAGCCTACGCCTCTAGATAGCTGAAGCCTCACGAAGCAAATTACCCGACTCATGACCTGGAGTTGGGAGCGGTAGTGTTTGCCCTTAAAATTTGGAGGCACTATCTCTATGGTGTCAAGTGTACGATCTACACTGACCATAAGAGCCTCAAGTACTTGATGGATCAGCAGAACCTTAATATGCGTCAGCGAAGGTGGCTCGATGTGGTTAAGGATTATGACTGCGAGATACTTTACCACCCGGGTAAGGCGAACGTGGTCGCGGATGCACTCAGCCGACATCCGGTCGGTGAGCCACTGAGGGGTTATTGTCAGCGATTGACAGTGGTTACACCTATCCTGGAGTCGATAGGAAGCGCTCAAGAGGTGGCTGTCTTGGAGGAAAATGCAAAGCGGGAAAGAGTGTCGGGGGAAATCTCGAAGTTTGTTCGTGATAGTCGGGGATTGTTAACTCGACATGGTAGGGTTTGGGTTCCATTCATCGGTGGGAACCGGCAGGTACTAATGGATGAGGCGCATAAGTCCAAGTTCTCGATTCACCCGGGGGCTACAAAGATGTACAGGGACTTGCGCGAAGGTTACTGGTGGCCCGACATGAAGCGGGATGTTGCTAGATGTGTTGAGGTATGTATGACCTGTCGGAAGGTCAAAGCGGAACATCAACGACCTCATGGTAAATTGCAACCGTTGGAGGTCCCGGTTTGGAAATGGGAAGAGATTACCATGGACTTCATAACGAAACTCCCAAGGACTCCCCGTGGGAACGATGCCATTTGGGTGATCGTTGATCGTCTGACCAAGAGTGCACACTTCTTGGCCATCAGGGAGAGCTCCTCGGCGGAGAAGCTTGCGGAGGTGTTTGTGCGTGAGATCGTGGCCAGGCACGGGGTGCCGGTTTCGATTGTCTCCGACAGGGATACTCGTTTTACCTCTCGATTTTGGGAGAAGTTCCAGTCGGAGATGGGTACACGATTACACTTTAGCACGGCCTTTCATCCACAGACGGACGGACAGAGCGAGCGAACCATTCAGACCCTTGAGGATATGCTTCGTGCATGTGTCATCGATTTTGGAGGTAGTTGGGATCAGTACCTACCTTTGGCGGAATTTTCCTACAACAACAGCTACCACTCTAGTATTGGCATGCCGCCATACGAGTTGCTGTACGGTAGGAAATGCAGGACGCCCGTTTGTTGGGGCGAGGTTGGGCATCGGGTGTTAGGGAGTACTGACATCGTGTTGAAGACGACCGAGACAATTCAGATGGTGCGGGACCGTTTGGTTACTGCACAGAGTCGGCAGAAGAGCTACGCCGACAAAAGGCAATCCGACTTGGAGTTTCAGGTGGGTGATTATGTATTGTTGAAGGTTTCACCCTGGAAAGGGGTGATCCGGTTTCGTAAGCGGGGGAAGCTAGGGCCTCGTTATATTGGGCCTTACCGGATCATCGCCCGTGTGGGGAAAGTGGCTTACCGGTTGGAGCTACCGGAGGAACTGAACTTGATTCACAACACCTTCCACGTTTCGCAATTGCGGAAGTGTGTGATGGATGAGTCTGCAGTAGTACCGCTCGAAGATATTCAGATCGACGAGCGGCTTAATTACGTGGAAAAGCCAGTTGCTATTCTTGACAGGAGGACGAGAACCTCGCGGAACAAGGTTGTTGGTTTGGTGAAGGTTCAATGGAGACACCGAAAGGGTTCCGAGTGGACTTGGGAACCTGAAGCGGAGATGCGAGAGAATTATCCGGAGCTGTTTGCGGGTGTAGACTTCGGGGACGAAGTCTAATTCAAGCGGGGGAGAGTTGTAAAGCCCGTGTCCCGGTATGGTTTTTAAAATTCTTAATGTATTTATTTTATTATCGTTTAAAGTGTGATTAATTAACGGAAGTCGTCAAGGGAGGGGCCTCGAATGTTACACGTGGCAACCTTGCTTATCTTTTTTATTATGACGAAAAACCAGGGACCGGAAATGTCAAGGACGGGAACAAGGAGGGGTTAAAGGGAAAGGTGGGGTGTTGGTGGTTTTAAACGGCCAAGGAAAGGGGGACCGACCCCCCCCCCCTCTTCCTCTTCTCGTCGGTTTCGCACAGCACCAACAAACAGCCTTTGTTTTTTTTCTTTTCCTCATTATCTTATTTGGCCAAGAGAGGGGATCGTGAGTGTGAGAAGCCGAGAGAGATAGAAAGTGAGGGAGTTAGGGAGAGATCGTGAGAGAGAGGTCACCGGAGAAGCACCGCCATGGTCGCCGGAAAACCACCGGTGTCAACGTCCTTCGTCGGAGAGGTCGAGAAGAAGGGATTGCAGGCACGGTTGCGAGTCGTCGTTGTAAGGTATGGCTCTCGTTACGTTTCTGTTTTCGCTTTTTGTTTCCGGCGAAAGGGCAGCGACAGCGCCGCCGCCGCGCGCCGCCACTGTGGTGGCTGGGTGTCGGGTGGTGGTGGTGGTGTGAGTCATTTATGTGCATGCGGTAAGGTGATCGAGGGAGTAGGGATTTCACGGTGGGTTACGGCTTGTTTTTCTTGTTTTGTCGAAGGACCGCCGCCGGCCGCCGCCGGCGACCACCACTGCCGGAGGTGGCAGTGGGTGGTGCGTGGCTGTGACCTGTTGATGAACATAGAGCCCTTTAAGTCGTGACTTAATCGATTAAGCCAATTCGATAAAACCGTCGTTTTCTTTATAAGCATCATTTCATGTGAATAATTGTTCAGTCACTATTTTTGCGACGGCCATAACGTTTCCGTCATAACTCCGATTGAGCCGAAACTGGTGCCCACGGTTCAAGTTCGGGGTCGGTCACGTTTTCCGTGTTTTAGCGGAAAACTGGTTCAGCCTCTAGCTAGGTGAAAAAGTGGTCGCAAGTTTGGTGATTTGTCATTTTATGTGAATGACGATTTTCTGCCACTGTTTTGTCGTGGCCGTAACTCTTTACTCGTAGCTCGGATTGAAATGAAATCGGTGGCCGAAGTTCACTAATCGAGTCAGGAAAGTTTTTCGTGTTTTGCCGAAAATCTGTTTAAGCCTGTAGCTGGGCCGTATGGGGCTGTTTATACAGCCTGGTCCGAAAAACTTCCAGCTTTTTGTCCCTGTTTTGTTTTATGCATAACTTTTGCTTGGAATGTCGGTTTGGGACGGGACTGGTGCCAAAAGTTTCGTTTCGGAGTCTATTAAGTTTCCTATGTTTTGCGGAAAGACCAGTTCGGACCATAGCTAGGGCGAAGTTGCCATGTTGTACTGAAAGGTCCGGTTGTTCGCTGTTCTGCGAATCATTCTTGTAAAGTCCATAGTAAATTATAGAAAAATCGTTAGGACGCGTGCAATACGTCCTTGAAATCGTAAGACTTAGAACTTCGTAATTATGGATTTTGATTTCTGTATTTATCAGTTTTAAGGGGGTAAAACAGGTCCCGAACAGACCCGTATTTTTAAATAAAAAGCTGGAATTTTTAGTCTTTTGAAAGCTAGTAAACGTGTTATGGGTCGGGACTTTCCTTTGACTTTTTATACGTATTTAGGTGGGAAAAAGTGAAGAAGATTGCCGTGTTGGTGTTGCGATTCGTGAGCACATTGCTTAGCCTTGAGGTGAGTTCTCTCACCACGTAGTTAGGAATTTCATGCATGTCGTTTTTGGGTGTTACGTGTTATTACGTGTATTTATGTGCTTACATGAAGTAACTGGGGTGTGATAATTGGTTACGATTTGTTGAATTCTTGTGTGGAATATTTATGCCTGTGTACACCTCGGTGGGACTGAGGGGCTCGGTGGGACCGAGGGCTCGGTGGGACTGAGCTAGTACAATTACCGTTACTCGGTGGGACCGAGGGCTCGGTGGGACTGAGCTTGTATTAATATAATTGGTGTACTAAGTGGGACCGAGGTCAGTATTTATGTAATAATTGATTGGTGGCTTGTATCTATGGTGTTAGCGATGTGCGTGGGGTTGCTACCTACGTGTGTGGTTGGATTCACTAAGCGTTATAGCTTACCCCTTCCCAATATGTTGTGATTTCAGGTGCGGGCGGCAGTCGGGCGTGACCGTACACACATCAAGCGCAGAGTATCAAAGATTGTTAAATTTTCACTTTCGAACCCTTTGAATTTAATTATATAATTTTCCGCTGCATAAACTTTGTTGACGATTTAAGTCAACGACGTTAATTTCATTTAAGACATGAGTTACTAGATTATGGTTGTTTTATAATGAAATGGATGTTTTAAATTTTTTTAAATTTCCTTGTAATTTTTGGGACGTTACAATGTGAAGCCCCTATTCTTGCACTACCAAAAAGAACAGAAGATTTGGTGGTATATAGTGATGCATCAAGGATGGGATTGGGGTGTGTATTGATGCAACGCGGCAAAGTGATTACTTATGCATCAAGACAACTAAAAGAACATGAAAAGAATTATCCTACCCTTGATTTATAATTGGCAGCAGTAGTGTTTGCTTTGAAGCTATGGCAGCATTACTTGCATGAAATGAAGTGTACTCTTTTTACTGATCATAAAAGTTTGAAACATGTTTTTGAACAGAAAGATCTAAATATGAGACAACGGCGTTGGTTAGGACTACTTAAGGATTATGATTGTGAATTGCATTACCATCCTGGTAAAGCAAATGTAGTAGCTGATGCCTTAAGTAGAAAAGAATATAGTGGATGTTTGAAAGCGACTAACGCCAGATTTGATGTGATGTCAAGTCTGATCGAAAAGATCAAAATGGCACAAACTGAAGCTTTATTAGAAGGAAATCTTAAAAATGAAGTTATGGTTAAACAACGTCTTCAACTGACTGAAGATGGTCGAGGAATCAAACTCTTTCAAGGCCGTATTTGGGTGCCAAAGATTGGGGGAAAATGGGAGTTACTCCTTGAAGATGCTCACAAGTCCAAATATTATATGCATCCTGGAAGTACTAAAATGTATAGAGATTTAAAGTTACACTATTGGTGGCCGACTATGAAGTTAGATGTGGCACGGTGAGTAGAGAAATGTGTAACGTGTTCGTTGGTAAAGGTCGAACATCAACGAACTATGGGAGTTTACAATCCTTGGAAATTCCTGAATGGAAGTGGGATAAGATTACTATGGATTTTGTGACTAAGTTACCGAAGACGTCAAGAGGTAATGATACCATTTGGGTAACAATAGATCGTTTGACCAAGAACGCTCACTTCTTACCAATGCGAGAAGCTTCACCAATAGATAACTTAGCCAAATTATATATTGATGAAGTAGTGTCAAGACATGGTATACCTGTGTCTATAGCCTCTAACCATGATAGTCGATTTACTTCAAGATTCTGGCAAAATCTGCAAGAAGAGTTGGGTACAAGATTGACTTTGAGCAAAACATACCATCCACAGATAGATGGGCAAAGTGAAAGGACAATTCAGACCTTAGAAGACATGCTAAGATCTTGTGTAATTGATTTTGGAGGTAACTGGGATACACATTTACCCTTAGTGGAGTTTGCTTATAACAATAGCTATTACTCAAGCATCGGGAGAGCACCTTTTGAAGCTTTATATGGGCGAAAGTGTAGAAATCCGATATGTTGGTTGGAAGCTGGAGAAAAGCAATTTGTTGGTCTCGAAATTGTGCAACAAACAGCCGATAACGTTAAGGAGATTCGGAAATGCATAGCATAGGAGGAAAATGTTATACCACTTTCTGAAATAAAGGTAGATGAGAAAAGTCGCTGTGTCGAGGAACCTGAAGCAATTTTGGAAAGAACGACTAAGAAGTTACGACATAAGGAAGTTGTTATGCTCAAAGTCTAGTGGAAACATCATAGAGGTGCCAATGTGACGTGGGAAGCAGAAGAGGATATGAAAAATAGGTATCCTCACTTGTGGTATAGTTCACATTTCGAGGACGAAATCATTTTCAAGTTGGGGAGAATTGTAACACCTCGAAAACTCCAAAATTATTGCACGTTTATTTTGGAAAAGACGTTTAAAATATTTAAGTGTGTTATTTTAGACAATATGTTTTAATTAGACGACGAAAGGGTCGAAAGTGTAATTAGCCATATTGTTTGGGGCTAATTGTTAAATTGGAAATTTGAGATATATATTGGGAGATTTCAATTTATAGAAAGAACCATACATTCCTAATTTGAAGTCGGTTCGTGTTGGGAGAAAGAAACCGAGTTCTTGGTTCGTTCAGTAAGTTTTGGCTGTTTCTCGAATCAATCTTAAGTCATAATTCAAATTGGTGTTTGAATTGGTTACTGATTTAGTATTTGGTAAAAATAGGATTGAAGTTTGAGCTTGGTTGAATCTTATCCGATACTGAGTCGAGTTCTTATCAGGTGAGTTCATCTATCTTAGTAAATTTGTGGTAATATGTTTCTATAAATTGACGATTGGCCTAACAAACTTACTGGAATCTCTATGAAATTTGATAGTAAAGAGTTGTCTGAATTTTGGGTACAAACTGTAACCCCCTTGATTTCGGATAAGTACTATTTCGAGTCGGTGTGAAATCAATCTTTTAAGATTTTATGGTCTAGTTGGATTGAATCTAAATACGAATCCAACGGGCCTTTCCGGAGCGAAAACGGAGCTAAAACGAAGAAGTTATGACCAAAACAGTGATCGGGCAACAAATCGGGAAACCAGGGTCAAGTGGACGTCCGCATGGTGCAAGTGGAAGTCCGCTTGTGCTTCCGCGAAAGCAGCAGAAAATTGACTCGGGTGCAAGTGGACGTCCGCATAGTTCCCCAAGCGGACGTCCGCATTGGGTCTGACGATATTTTTTTCACCTTTTCACCCTCAACCTTCCCTCCTCTCTCTCCTACCTTTTATAAACTATACCAGATCTGATCCCTCTCCTCTCCCACTCGATTTTCCCTCCCCAAAACCCTAACTCATCCATTTTCTCTCTTCCATCTCCATTTTCTTCAAGAATACCAAAGTGGGTTGATGAATCAAGCTTCTAAGGTTTCAAGACTTTAAGATCTTCATCTTCTTCATTATTTTCCACCATTGTTGAGCTAACTTGGGGTTCCTTCAAATACCCATTTGTGAGCTCATCTTCACTTCCTAAACCTTTATTTTGGTATCATCAGAGATGTTTTGTTGGTGGATTCAAGTTGTGGTAAAGGTAACCTTCTCTTATCCGCATCTAAGAAATTAGGGTTTTGGTATTTTGGTGGTTTTGGATGTTTTATATTGGGGGAAACGATTCTAAGTGTTTGGGGATGATAACTTATGGTTGGAAACTTATGGATCTAGGTTTTTGGAAGATTTGGCTTGAGGATTCGTGTTTCTTCAAAGGAGCTTACGTTTGGGGAAAATCTAGATTTAACCTAAATCTAGCAAGGTGAGTTCAAGTTGATTTGTGAAAACGTTGTACATGCCAAAAATGTTATTTTCCAAGTACTTATGTGTTTTACATAAAAATTATCAATTGTTGAGTTATTTGGTGAGTTTTGACCTTTTGAAGTATTTAACTTTGTAAATTTTGTAAAACACCCATATTTGGTATTTTTGGGAAATTTGATAGAAAAATCATGAATGAAAATATTTTGATGATTTATTTTATAAATGGAGTCTACTTGATACGAAAATGCATTTTAGTGTATAGTTTGGAAATATGCATATAGTACGTTATGGGACGATTTGAAAATGTTATAGTGTGAGTTCCTTGGAAAAGAGGGTTGTCCTAACCCAACGTCTTGTTTCGGGTTTTCACGGATTTGGAATATTTATTGACAAAAGTGTGTGTTGCTACGTTGATTTGCACTTTATGACTTTTCACGATTGATCTTTTGAGTTAGTCGAGCTTATGGCTCGGTCATGAATTTTGTTAAGTCTTGGGGACATTGGTCCAATTTTGATAGCTTAAAGTCGAGTTTTGATTATGATTTATGTTTATTGAAGAATTACATGTTTTGAATGCATTTGTTCATTCGTTTGTAGTCAAGTAATGTTTTAGACCTTATTTTGCTATGGATCCATAGGAACTTGAATTTTAACGTTCAATGGTGAGACGCTAGTTTCTCCCATTGTAGCACGGAATAGGCATCGATGGTAAGGTGTAAGACCTATGTGCTAATATATTGATTTGAGTATTATACCAATGATGGGACGCTAGTTTTCCACATTGAGGCATAGTTAGGCATCGACGGTATGGTATAAGTCCTACGTGCTATTACATTCTTGGATGTCGGCATTTTATGGGTGTATGTTGTAAGTAGACACACTCGGCATCCAATACTTAAATCTCAATAACATTGATAAGTGGCCTAACTTTGTGTGCCCGTCACATTCGATGGAACCGGGTCTCCCCCGTCACCGAAAGGTGTTGTTTTGGGTATTTGTCTTTATCTATGTTTTCGGTGACATTTTTTATTTGTACGGATTATTTCCACGATACATGAGTTGTGGGTTATGCTTCATACGTGTTTGGGATGTTTTGAATAATATCTATTTATGCATGATTTCAATCATTTTAGAAATCAAATACTATTACACTTTTCAAGTAAGTTATGAGATGAGTCAATTATGAGAATCGTTTTATATTAAAGCTTGCAGCTCGGAATTTGTGTGCGTTGGAAAATGGGTGGTTTGCATCTAAAGTAAACTCTTTTGAACTCATGACTTAAATTGCATCTCTCTCGTTTTATGAATTATATGGTCATGATATAACTCTTGGACTCACTAGGCGTTAGCCTAACCCTTTTTATTTGTCGGCAAGTGCAACAGGTTCTGGTTGGGAAGTAGTTCTAGTGACACGGTGATGAGACGAGTCCTTGTAGTGTGCTCGAGAAGTGAATTGCTTAGTGAAGTCTTACGCACTTATTTTGGGATTAGCAACTTGTACTTGTGTTAATTAACACCCGACTTTATGTGGTCACATAATATGATTTTGAGTTATTAATTGTGAGAGTTGTTACGTTTTATCTTGAGGTTATTCCATGAATGGTTTGTAGAAGGAATTTTATTCCTTAAGTGATTATTTTATCGAAATTTTCATTTAGTTGCTCTTTCCAATTTTGAGGGTGTTACACAAACTGTATAATTAAGTCGGTTTATCGAACATATCCGGAAGTTGTATTTTCCGGATGAGTCCGGATGATTCCCGAAATTTGGTTTTCTGGATACTTCTCCGGATGATTCTCGGAATATGGTTTTTCAAATGCTTTTCCGAACGATTTTCTGGATTTGACTTTTCCGGATACTTTTCCGGATAGTTCCCGGTCTTGAACTTCGGGTGTATTTTCCGGATTGTTTTCGGATTTGGTTCCGGGTATGTTTTCCGGTTAATTTCCGGATTGCGTTTCCGGAACTTGTGTTTTCTGGATATATTTCAAATGTTGAAAATTGAAATTAAATTACGAAGAAAATATCTATTATTATCCTGCTGAAAAACGATATAGGTGGGACTTCATTATATTGAATCTAGTGGTGTTGCTTGATTCATTTATATTATGAGAGAATATTATTATAAGCATAAAATTGTATGTTTATAATAGTCGCACGAAAGTCTACACATGTGTAATGAATCCATAGGCATAAGAATTACGTGAAAACGTGGAATATGCATGGTTTAATTGTAATTCCCGTTGACGTGAAAACGTGGAATAGATTGTAATTCCCGTTGATGAGAAAACGTGGAATAGGCATGGTTTAATTGTAATTCCCCTTGACGTGAAAACGTGTTTAATTATAATTCTCGTTGACATATTGTTGACGTGAAAACGTGGAATAGATTAAAATTCCCGTTGTCGTGAAAACGTGGAATATATTGTAATTCCCTTTGACGAGAAAACGTGGAATAGGCATGTGTAACGACCCCGTCCCAAACATACTTCATATAACACAATATACATATCGTCATAAAAGAAACATAGATACATATTATATCACATACAGTCTGAAAGTCTTAAAACTGTACATTACATAATGCGGTCTGTTAGGTCACGTTAGTAGAATATGAAGTACAGGGACTGAATATGACAGTTTGTAATATTAGTTTGCTCATATAAATAGTTTGCTAAACCTTGTGTTTAGGGTTAATGATCGTTAGTTGAAAATTTGGTTTACAGTGTACGGCTACGCCTATAAAACTCTTTCTGTTCATCATTAATCAAGTGAGATTTATGACGTTTTATTGATTGTGTTGATTACATTGTGATTGCTTCATTGAATCTGGGATCCACAATTGGTATCAGAGCAGAAGGACGTCTGATTCAAAGGTAATTTCTTTTCTGATCATTCAAAGTTTTCGTGCGACTGTTTCATTCATAAGAATTTTCTTCGCTTTGATTTTGGTGTTAAAAACTGAAATTGAGGCCTGAAGAATCTTTCCTATCGTGTTTCTAAGATCATATCGTGTTTTGAAATCTTTTGGTTGAGTAAAAATCACCAATTTTAAAGTTTTTGATTTCTGGGTTTATCACTCCCTGTTCTTGAGAAAAACCAAATTTTTGCTTCAAAAGTGCTGATCAAATCGTTTGGTTAGTTGTTTTTGGTATTCCCAGTTGCGTGTTTGTGTTCTAAAGTGTTTGCAGATTGTTTCCCGAGTCAAAAAGTGCGAAATTCGACATCCAGGTTAGTATTTCGATCTCAAGTGGTTTATCCGGAACAATGTTCTTGAGTTCCGGATCTGATTGACTCCGAATCCTATTTGGTTCCGGATCTCAATATCTTCCGGAATTCCACTCTTCCGGTACTGCTTGTGATAATTCCGGATCGGCTTGCTAATTTCGGAACTTGAAAATTTCAGGATCTCTCTCTAATACCGGATCCTGTTAGTCCCAGATCCCTTTGGTACCGGGTTTCCTAATTCCGGAACTAGGTTGTTATTTTACAAATCCGGATCTTAAAATTTCCGGATCTAGTTTCAGATTCCGGAACTCCTTAAATTTCCGGATCCTCTGACAGATTCCGGATCGTATAACTTCCGGTGTATGAAATTCCGGATCGTGATTCCGAAACATTAGAATTCCAGTACTTGACTCCAATTCCGGAACCTGAGCTTTTGGATTCCGGATCCCATACTCCGGAACTCCTATTCCGGATCTGCTTTGCTCTGCGCACTTATTATTTTATTTTCTTTCAGTTCCAATCTGTTACTTTCAACTCTTCTGGTATTTCTTTCTGTCCATTCCTGATCTCACATAGGAATTGTTTTAGGGTTCCACTCCATTAGGATATTACGTTAGATTTGCGTTAGATTGTGCGTTAGACCACTCAATTGCCTTTGAATCACTCTACATGTCCTACGATCACCAATTTCTCACAATGAATGCACAAGACTCACTTGCTATCGTTTCTGAGTTCAAGCCACCGATTCTTTATCGCGAAGAGTACAATGTTTGGCGAGCCAGATTCCTATGCTTTATTCAGACGAAGCCGCTTTATGAGGAGATTCTCCGCTCGCTCAAGGAGGGTCCGACAGTTCCACCGTTGATGGACGTTCCTGCTATAGAAGGTGGACCTCTTGCCCACAAAGTACCCAAACCGTATGACAAACTGACGGTTGAAGAGAAGCGTAAAGCTGATGGCGACACGTTGGCGAAGACTTATCTTGTATATAGTCTTCCTAACAATATCTACTGTAGCATCGACATCTACAAGGACACAGCTAAAGGAATGTGGGATCAGCTTGCCAAGATAATGCAAGGCAGTCGAGAAGGAAATCAGATGAAGATCACCAACTGCCTTACACGCTACGAATCCTTCAAAGCTAAAAGAGGAGAATCACTTACGGAGACATATGAGCGTTTCTGCACTCTACTGAATGACTTGCACAAGAACAACATCTTCAAGTCCAATCTAGAATGTAACATCAAGTTTCTCAACAACCTTCAACCTGAGTGGAAGGGATTTGTTCTTCATGTATGCCATAACCGATCTTTAGAGAATGTTCCGCTGCATGAGATCTACGAGATGTTATTACAAGATGAAGATGATGTCAGTGAGCTGATGGGAGATAACAAGTCAAATGAGAAGACAAGGGAAGATCCTTTTGCCCTGATGACTCACAAGAAGGAAAAGCAGGCTTCACGCAGTTCGCATAGAGAAGAAGCGCCAAGTGATTATGAGCACGAAGATGAAGATCCAGAGAGTGATTCTGATCCCGAACTGGATAGTATCAAGAAAGCTGTTGCCTTGTTATCCCGGGAGTACGCACGTAAGAAGTTCTTCAAGAAGCCGACTAATAACAACCAGCGGTACTCCACAAACACCAAACGTCGGGACTACAAGGACAAGTACGAAGGCAAGCGAAAGACTGAGGATGGGAGAAAGAGAAATGAAGAAGGGAAGCAATATGAAGGGAAATCTGATGACAGAGCTGATGATGAACCAGTTAAATGTTATAACTGCGAAAGGCGCGGCCACTTCGCTAAAGACTGCCGGAAGCCTATAGTACGAAATGTTGAGTACTACAAGAACAAGATGCTCCTGTCAAGGCATAAGGAAGAGGGCAAAGCGCTACTAATGGAAGACGATCATTGGCTCCTAAAGACTGATGATGAGAATGAAGATGAGGAAGAGCATATGTGTTACACTAGCCTGAATCCGAAAGAATCTGATTCCGAAGATGACTCTTCCGACAAGAAGAAAGACAAGCACGAGTGCCAGGTATGTGGTTCTTCCAACGCTAACTTGATTAATCAAATGCATGAAATGGTGCGTACATTAGATTCATTCAAACATAAGGTTAAGACCAAAGACGCCCACATCTCTAAGCTAGAAGCCGAGGCTAAGATCAAATATGATACCATATGCAAGCTAGCGATTGAAAAGGCTGACGACAGATGTGTGATAGAAAACTATCAAACTGAGTGCTCGGCCATTTTAAAACGAGCTGAACTCCTCGAGACCCAAATATCTGAATATACTCAAAAGTTAGAGAAGTCTGAGGAGGAGTATACTAAAAGCGTTTTAGTTCAAGAAAATGTTTTAAAAGAAAATGACAAGTTGACCACCAAGCTTAAGGATCTTGAATCCAAACTTTACAAACATGGTCAATCTGAACAAACCATCCACTTGAACAAGGCTAGAGATGTCCAAATGGGCCCGGGCCCGAAAAAGCCCGCCGAGAGCCCGAAGCCCAGCCTGCCTAAAGCCCGGGCCCGGCCCGGCCCGGCCAAAGCCCGGGCTGAGCCCCCCCGGGCCCTAACAGGCCCTGATTTTGCCAATTTTCTCGGCCCGGGCCCGGTCCTAGCCCCGTCCCAAGCCCGACCCGTTTTTTTTCTTCAAAAAATAGCCGTTTGACCGTTAATATAGCCGTTTTAGAGCCGTTTTTTGGCGTTTTTTTTGTTTTTCTTGCCTCCAAAACACTATAAATAGGAAGTGGATGTATTGAGTTTGATACCAAGTTACAAAAACGCAAAAAACGCAATTCTCGCTTACAATTCTCGATTTCTCGCTTTCTCGTGTTCGTTTCATACAACTTCTTGTTCTTTCAATTTTTCCATTCTTCACTCAAAATGGCCGGCGGTAGTTCATCAAACAATCAAATTAGAGAAGTTCTTGCCGAGCACGGACGAAAATCCGATGTTTGGAATGATTTCAATATGGTGGTTCTCACCGACGGGAATAAAAAGGCACAATGCAAAAGGTGTGGAGCTCTCCTTGCGCTCTCGGGAAACTCGACCTTAAAGAGGCACACCGATGGCGCATGCAAGGCACTCAAGTCCGGAGGTGATTCAAGTCAACCCATACTTGACAACCAAGGTCAAATATAGTCGTACGATAACATGTTGGCCCGGGAATTAACAACAAAATGTGTTATTCAAATGGGGTTGCCGTTCGGACATTTCCACAATCCGCATATGACGAAAATGATCCAAAAATGTCTACAACCTCGCTACACTCCGGTAAGCCATCAAACTCTTAGACGTGATGCATTAAAAATGTGGAAAAATGCTAAAAATGAAATGAAAAACACGTTTGAACAAATGCCTAACAACATTTCTTTAACTTGTGATGTGTAGAGCGCACCACACGGATTGCCACATTCTTATATATGTATAACAGCACATTGGATGGAATTCGACATATCAAACGATCGAAAATTTGCGTGCACAAAGATATTATATACATGCATTTTATAATATTCATTACCCACATAATACTATTGTAGAGTGGGATTGGGTCGTGATTGAGGGATTATACGATCTTTTGGGTGATTTTAAAAACGCAACAACTTACTTATCCGGTGTTTATTATCCAACAAGCCCTCTAGTTTTAAATCAAATATAAATATTTTAGCAAACAAAATTAGAGAGTACGAGGAGAGAGAAGACCATTGGTCGAATATGATTGTTACAATGAAAGCAAAATTGTTAAAATATTTTAGAAACATCCCTTTTTCTTTTCTTTGTGCCGCGGCGTTAAACCCGTGGCTAAAGGTTACCGGTGTTGAGGTTTTAATTAATGGAATAAGTCAAGCTTTTGGTTTAGATACGTCCACAAATTCTATTTTTTCAACGAAAAGAAAAACATTATTTAATAACATGTTTTTAGAATTATTTGAAATTTATAAAGTCCGACATGGGGGCGCACACCAACAACCCTCCCAACAACCACTATTTGCGTCGGGTTCTTCTAGTAGTGGTCATCGCCAAAACCGGAAAGACTTAATGACCTCTTTAATGAATGAGGTGCAAAATGAATCAAGTAAAAAATCCCGATATGACAGTAATCTCAATGAATTACAAATTTACATGAATACTAATTTCTCTTGGAATACTCAAGTTGATAATTTTGAAGAATTAAACATATTAGCATTTTGGCAAGAAAGAGAACAAGCATTTCCGGTTTTGGCATTAATGGCCCGTGATATACTAACAGTCCAAGCTAGTACCGTAGCTTCGGAGTCCGCTTTTTCTCTTAGTGGCAGGATCATTTCGGCCCGTCGGACAAGATTAACCCCGGAGTCAGTAAAAGCTTGCATTTGTTTGAAGGACTACTTGGATAGTCTTGAAAGAATTCAAGACCGAACGACCCTAGAGGCGGAGCTTGATGGAGTGGAAGAAAATCTTCAAGAAAACGAAGGTGCCCAACTAAGTACCCCGCCAAGTACCGATTGTGAAAGTAATGTATCACGTTATGACGACGACGAGATCGACCCTGAAGAACAACTCGATGTTGATGAACTCGATGATCCTACGGCTCTTACTAGACTTAAAACGACCGGAACTCTTGCATACTATCCACCATACGAGGACGAGGATTAAGAGTATTTTTCTTTATAATTCAATAAATGTACTTCTTTAAATGTATTTTTCTTTATAATTTATATAAAATTAATAGAAGGTATTTTTCTTTATATATGAAATTCTAATAGAACGTATTTTTAAGTATGTTTGAGTGGCCCAATTAAGTATTTTATAGTGGATACGAATAATATTTACTAAAAATGTAAAAAATACAATTTTTTAAAAAGCCCGATTTAGGCCCGGTTTTAGGCCCGGTCCCGGCCCGGCCCGGTAGACCCGGTCTTTTAAAAAGCCTGATCGGGCCCAACCCTTTTCCCCAAAGCCCGGCCCGGGCCCGCCCAAAGCCCGGGCTTGTGAATAGTGTTTGGGCCCGGGCCCGCCTAAAGCCCGGTCCAGGCTAGCCCGACCCGGCCTTTTGGACATGTCTAAACAAGGCTAAGGAGTTCAAATATTACAACTCACTTTGGGGACTCGGATATGATAATTCGTGCTACCTAAAGAAAGTCTTGTCTAAGGTCCCCACTCTTTATGAATTCGATTTCATGGGCCTAGATAAGATTTATCCGGAGTACAAGATTAAGTGGATTAAGGCATCTCCGGAAGATGAGGAGTTTGAGGATTTTAAAAGAAAAACAGGTATCCCTCTACCACCAATAGAGGCAAAACCTAAAACTGATAATCCTTCTTCTAAAAATAACACGAAATCGGATGATGCGCCACCTAGGAAAAATATAAATGTACAGATCCCTTTCGTGTACGAAACGCTTAATGCGTCATATTTAAAAAACAAAATTCCTTATCTCCCCAATAATTACTTCGACATCTGTTCGCTTGCCAAAACGGTTGAAACTCCGCTTCCCGTACCGGCAACAACAGATGTAGATTCTAACGATGAATCAGAGTTAAAACGTTATGTTCCACCTCTGATTCTGGAAAACATCATTTTCAAACTTGAAGAATCGATTGCGAGAGATAAGGTCATTTATGAAACCGAAAGGATTGTACTTTTAGATTCCATTGAAAAGCTCAAACAGACCAAACCCGAGACATTACCCGAATCTGAAAGAGCGGCTTATCGAACCGAGATTGCTAAGTTGACCTCTCAACTGTCCGCATTAGCGATAGAAGCTTTAACACTTAGAATGGCTAAGGAGAATTCTGTGGATACTCCAATAACGCCGGTCACTCCTGAAACAATCTCGTTTGACGACGCTCCGATCTATTCGGATAATTCCTCGTGCAAAGCCTTGATAGGAGTGTCTGATGACACAAATGATAAAGATTTGAGCTTTAAGGATAAAGGTAAGGCCATCAAATCTGATTAAGTTCCAAATAATCTTTTTCCGATTTTTGATAATCCGTTTGCGGACAACTCCTCGTCCGACTCAGATGGTGACGTCCTACTTAATTCTGCTCGCAGATTTTCTGAGTTCATGAATTCCACCGCTTGTCAAGATGATAAATTTTCTAAAATTGATTTTGCACCAAAGCTTTCTAGTCATACTCAATTTTTAGAAAAAATGCCCGAACCGGTTAATTTTGAAAAGGGAGAATGTTCGAATTCTAAAACCATTTCTAAGACCAGTTCTAAAAGAAAATCTAAGCGTCGGTCTAAGAAACGTGCTAAAACCGGTAAGAGCTCTTCGAACTCCTCTAACGAAAACTCTAATGTAATTTCAGATAGTACGGGTCGGGGGAAAGCGGTTCGGAGAGAGTGGGTAGAGAAGAAAGATAAGATGCGCCCTGAGAAGAACAAGTCATTTAATTCTTCTTTGAATAATAGGAATAATAATAACAAACATGGTTTTGGTTTGAATAACTCTGTTGAACATGGTTTTAAATTTCCAGTTAAACTTGACAATGTTCATCAATTGATTGATTTTTCGCGTGCTTATGTTTGTTGTTCCGTTTGTGGTTTGAATGACTCGATTGACTCTAAACATGCATCTGATTGGATTGGTACATATCATATGTTTAATTCTAATGTTTATCGTAAATCCAAACGAAAAAGACCCAGCTCTAAACGGGTCTCAAACAAAGGTGATGCACCTAACACCCAAGGACCCATTTACAGATGGGTACCTAAACGTCCTTAATCTCTATTTTGCAGCCCGGTCATGTGTGGTTTCTCGACTCTGGATGCTCCAAGCACATGACTGGTAAAAGGGAGCTACTCACCAACTTCAAGGAGAAGTACTGTGGTGATGTACGATTTGGCAACGATAACGTGGCCCCGATCATGGGCTACGGCGACTTAGTTCAGGACGACCTCACGATCAAGTGGGTGTCCTACGTTGAAGGTCTTGGTCACAACCTCTTCAGCATCGGCCAGTTTTGTGACAAGAATCTTGAAGTAAGGTTCAAGGCCAAGAGATGCAGTATTCGAGCTGACGATGGAACGGAGATTCTCGCCGGTACTCGACGGACGAATCTGTACACCATCAATCTATCCACCGTCAAGACGGACAAATCCGTATGCCAGATGTCCAAAGCTACTAATCAACATAACTGGCTATGGCATCGATGACTATCGCATCTAAACTTCAAGAACATCAATAAGCTGGTGCTGGGTGGACTCGTCAAGGGTATGCTAGAGCTGAAATTGGCAAAAGAACATCTCTGCTCCGCATGCGAGATGGGAAAGATGAAGAAGGTGTCCCACAAGCCAAAGCCGGTTCCAAGCACGTCACGACCATTAGAGCTGATCCATATGGATCTCTGCGGCCCTATGCGCGTTCAAAGTATAAGCCACAAGAAGTACGTGTTAGTGATGGTGGACGACTACTCAAGGTACACTTGGGTCAAGTTCCTTCGTTCAAAGGACGAGACGCCCGATGTCATAGTCAACCACCTCAAGGGAGTTCAAAATAACCTACAGCTGACCGTAATCGCGATTCGCACGGATAATGGAACGGAGTTCAAGAATCGCATCATCGGCGATTTTCTCACATCAGCGGGGATTTTGCACAATTTCTCGGCAGCCAGGACTCCACAACAAAACGGCATGGTGGAACGTCGTAACCGCACTTTAGTGGAAGCGACGCGCACCATGCTGACACAATACGGGCTTCCTATATTTCTATGGGCCGAGGCTATAGCGACGGCGTGCTACACCCAAAATAGATCCATCATCCACAAGCGCTTCAACAAGACGCCATACGAGGTTATCAATAAGCGCACCCCCAATATCAGCTATTTTCATGCGTTCGGGTGCACGTGCTTCGTACTGAATGATAAAGATAATCTCGACAAACTCAAACCGAAGGCGGACGAAGGGATCTTTATCGGTTACTCTACTTCTTCAAAAGCATACCGAGTCTACAACAAGAGGACTAAGAGCGTGATCGAGAGTATTAATGTGACCTTCGACGAATTGGTCGATTTGGCTTCTGGACATAACAGTTCAGAACCCGCGCTAACTGGAGTGCTGACTTCTGATCTCTCTAGATCGGAACCCAAGCACACAACAGTAGATTCTTCGTCGTCCAATACGTCGAAGTCACAACCATCTGAGTTAGATCTACTGTTTGAAAATTTTTACGATGATTTTTATCTTCCCCAAGTTTCTTCTAATGCTTCTTTAAATGCAGATGGAGCTATAGTGGTGTCAACCAACATATCCGGTCCTCCACCAACCCCCAACATTACATCCTCGGAGGACTCGCCCACTTCACCAGTGATTATGACGATGCCATCTTCAAGTAATCAATCGGCGCCCGCGTCTCCCTCACCAGTGGTTCCATCCACTCCATCTACCCCCGGGGCAAGCAACAGTTCTGACGCAACTGCCACATCCTCGACAACTGCTGTTGTTTCTCAACGTGCGGCCGCCACACGCTTACATCCGGTTCCATCACTTGAAGCGGTTCAGAATCTACCCCTTGGGTCCTATATCGATGCGGATAATTCAGAACCTCTATCGGACACGCTACCCTACACGAGGAAATGGACTCGAGCGCACCCCTCGGAACAAATCATTGGTGATCCGTCAGCTCCTATTCAGACTAGAGCAACGACGGAAGCTGAAGAAGAAGTCGCCCCAGTACTCCTGAGTAATACTTAAAAACGGGCGGCGACGGGAAATGAGTGCCTCTTCTCCATTTTCCTGAGCAATGTCGAACCAGCGACTGTGAAAGATGCCTTACACGACCCAGACTGGATAATGGCCATGCAAGAAGAACTGAACGAATTCGAAAGTCTTAAAGTATGACGTCTGGTCCATCGCCCGAAGAACCGAACCATCATCGGCACGAAATGGATTTTCAAGAACAAAAAGGACGAGAATGGTGTCGTGGTACGCAACAAGGCTCGTTTGGTCGCTAAAGGGTATCGACAAATAGAGGGGATCGACTACGAAGATACGTTCGCACCTGTTGCTCGAATCGAAGATATTCGGATGTTTCTCGCGTACGCCGCTCACTAGAACTTCACCGTGTATCAAATGGATGTGACGACGACGATTCTAAATGGAGATATCAAAGAGGAAGTATACGTCTCCCATCCGGAAGGCTTCATAGATCTGGATCACCCCAATCATGTGTATCAACTCGACAAAGCGCTATACGGACTCAAGCAAGCACTGAGAGTCTGGTATGATAAACTGTCTACTTTTCTCATCAATTCCGGCTTCTCGAAAGGTAAGATCGACACAACCCTTTTCATCAAAAGGGAAGGTGAGCATATATTATTAATTCAAGTCTATGTTGATGACATTATTTTCGGCTTGTCGAATCCTCAATATTGTCGCAACTTTTCACTCCTTATGAAAGAATATTTTAAAATGAGTATGATGGGTCAGATGAATTTCTTCCTCGGTCTTCAAGTTCAACAACTGTCGACCGGGATATTCATTAATCAATCTAAGTACATCGCGGATATTCTTCGGAAATTCAAGATGGAACAGTGTTCACCCATGCGTACTCCGATGTCATCGGGTACGAAGTTACACGCCGATCCTGACGGAAAGGCCGTGAACACTACTACCTATCGAGAAATGATTGGTTCGCTGATGTATTTGACGGCAAGTCGGTCGGACATAACGTTCTCAACCTTTTATGTGTGCTAGGTTTCAGTCTAATCCTAAAGAGTCACACATGATAGCAGTCAAGCGTATTATTCGTTATTTGAAAGGTATTGCTAATCTTGGTCTTTGGTACTCGAAGGATACAGGTTTCGAGCTTACGGTGTATTCTGATGCTAATCATGCGGGAAGTATGCTCGACCGGAAAAGCACCACGGGGCACGTCCAGTTCTTGGGCGACAAGTTGGTTAGCTGGGCCTCCAAGAAGCAGACTTGTGTTTCTACCTCCACGGCGGAAGCGGGGTATGTGGCCGCGGCTAGCTGCTGTTCTCAAGTGATTTGGATGCGGACACAACTGAAGGACTACGGGTACAACTACTCGAACATTCCTATCTACTGCGACTCCAAGAGTGAGATAGCCATCACAAGAATCCGGTGAAACATACGAAGACGAAGCATATAGACGTGCGTTACCACTTCATTAAAGATCACGTGGAGAAAGGTACGGTAGAACTCTACTTCATGAGTACGAAAAACCAACTTGCAGATTTTTTACCAAGGCGTTGGACGAAAAACGGTTCCATGAACTCATGTCCAAGCTTGGTATGCTCAATCTGAAAGTTTGAGTCCCGGTTGTACTTGTCACACATTTCCTACACTACGGGATAACTGTATCTTTAGCAGTTACACTTGTCTCGCAGCGTGGTTTATGTGTTGCAAGCACATCGATGACACGTTCTATGTATTCTGGTGTTTAGTGTTTCTTTCGTTTCCAGTTTTCCATGTTTCTTTAATTTTCTTTGTCTAGTTTTTGTAATTCCCGTACTACTAGCCGTTTGCTGTTCAAGCTGTGTCCTCGAATGCCAAGTCCCAAAGGTACGTATTTCATCTCTGTGAGGATAGATAAGCAATTTCTGTGAAATTGAGGGGGAGAAATGTCAGTTTGACAAGTCAAGGGGGAGCGTTATCAAATTTTCACGTTTGAAAGGGGAATTTTTGTTTATTTTGGTTAAGTTGTGTGTTTTTAAGTTTCTTTTATTTATTATGATTAGAAAAAAAAATCGGAGACTTTAATTTGAAAAGTTGAGGGGGAGCAGTGCTTATTTTCAAATCTTGAGGGGGAGAGTTATTTTTCGAAATGTTGAGGGGGAGAAGTGAAATTTTCCAAACATGAGGGACTAAAAGTGTAAATATTAAGTTCAGGGGAAAATTTGAAAGTTTTTCAAACTTCAGGGGTAAATTTTGCCAATTGCCCAAAATTAAGACAAAGTTGGACCGGGAGATTTTAAGGCATCTGGTACCGGACTCGCTTCCGGTATCGACAGGTATAAAAAACGGGTTTTCTCAAAAAGTTGTTCATATTTTCAAAATCTCGCGCCTAAAACTCTCTCAACTTTTCTCAAGTGTTCTTCATTGTGTGGGTTTTTGCATCAATCGCTCAGATCATCACCCAAATCCAGGTATGTGTTCTAAATCGTAACTTTGTAGATTACACAACTCGATATCGACCAAACACCCACAAAATCGATCGATTTGATCGATATTCAAGGTTGCGGCTGTTAGGGTTCTTTAAAACCCTTCGGCTCGTGTTTATGTCATCAAATCGCACACCATTCACATCGATTGAGAGTTATCTATGCTATCTATTGGGTTGTTGTTCATCGATTTCTCCTTTGGAATGGATAATTTTGAGTTTGAGTTATCTGTTTTGCAATTAAGGGTTCCGGTAATAATCGGTTCCGGAATAAGTTCTTCAGATCCGGAATCTTGGTTCCGGAAGTTTCAAGTTCCGGTATTAGGTTTTAACTAGTTCCGGAAGTCCATTTTGATTAGTTCCGGAATTTATTTTAACCGAGTTCCGGAATGTGTTCCGGAAGATGGATGTTCCGGTATTGACTTTACTTTGTTCCGGTATTGACTTTACTTTGTTCCGGCATTGCTATACTTTAAGTTCCGGAATGAATTCATGGAGTTCCGGTATTGCTCAATTTTAAAGTTCCGGTATTGTGAAAATTTCATGTTACGGTATCCCTAGTTCCGGAAGCCATTTTTTGATAGTTCCGGTATTCAATTGTTTTTATCACTTCCGGAAGTGCAAAGTTTCGGAACTCATTTGAATAGGTTCCGGTATTAAATGTTCACATCCAATATTCTCCACTTTAATTCGGTATGCATCAACTTCCGGAACTCACCATGATCTGGAACCCACCATGATCCGGAATCTGTCTATTCCGGAACTCTTGTGTTGTGTTATTTTTAGTTACTGTTGCATTGCTCATGTTTGTCTAATTGATGATCTGAATGCACTTGAATACACACACACTCACATAATCAACTGGTACTCATGTGTTTTGGTCTCATTCACTGTTCTATGGATACTAATTGGTTTTTGGGGATCTTTGCACACAAATGCACTACACTTGTGGTTTACTACTACATGGATGCTAAAACTATGATGAGGATGTGTTCACACATTCATGCTCTTAAATGCACAGATATGCACACACTCAACACAGATTTGTCAAGATTCGAGTAGTGAACTGTCTCGGACCGACACCGACTCTCGGTTCTCAAAATCCGAGAATACGGGCCCCGAGACCCGATTTTACTTCACACAAAGCCATGTATACTCAACTCTAGAATCTTTTAACAGGAACATGGCTCAACCGTATCTAAATCCGCCTCAAGGCAATGCCCCGCTACTTCCAGAAGGTCCGAACCTTCCTTTAACCCCCAACAACTACCACCTGGACCTGGCAATCCTCGTTTGCCAATGTCCAGTCATCGTGGAGATTATGAGGCGCCACTCACTTAACCGAGCACTGATGGCTCATACTCCAGTTCCAACTGTGTACGTGCATCAACTATTGCGTTCTCTCGAACCTCTCGAACTAGGCTAGCATTATGTACTTCGAGGCCGCATTGGCGACACTAACATCGTTATCGCTCGAGACATCTTCCGTCGCATCCTCGAACTGCCGGAAGCGAATGCCAATCCAGGACGTGTCGCCTACGACGATTCAGTCTCCGATGAAGACCTTTGCCGATACATTCACGCTCTTGGATATCAAGGTCGCCTAACTCAACCATCGAGCTTCAACAGGGTCCGCCTCCAGCCGGTCTGGTACACCCTGTTCACCATATTGAACAGGTGTTTATCAGCCGTGAACATAGGAATCGATCAGACATCCGGTAACCTACTCGGCTTATTTCACGCAGTCATCTACAGCCGCCATTTCGACTACGCAACGATACTTTGGGCGGAGCTCGTTGCTCAAGTTCAAAAGAAGCGAGGCAGCAAACGCCTCACCTTTATGCCTTATCCATGGTTTCTGCAGCTGATAGTCGCGCACTTTATGGCGACCAATCTCAACATACCTCGACGCGCTGATCATGAGGTACTCTTATCTACACGCATTACTAGAATTCAAAACATACGAGTCATAGAAGACCTCGACCCTATGGTAATTCATGCAGACTTACTAGCCATCACGGACCAAACGGCACATAGTGTAATAGACTATAGGAGAGAGAACCACCTAGCCGCTCCGATGGACCAGCCAGATCCGGCTGGACCTGCCCAAGGAACGCAACATGAGCGACGTCAGGGTCCACGTATGCGAGGACGAGGGGTCCGACAAGCAGGGGCTGTCGGACGGGGCGTGCTGAGAGAAAATATTGTGAGAGGATCAGGCGTGGGTAGTGCCAGAAGGTCCACACGCGGTGCTAGTTCGTCCCGACCCCGACCACGTACACCGACTCCACCTAGAGACGAAGCTACTGCTTTACATGATGTGGTGGTGGAAGGTGTATCGCGCGATCATGTCGCTGAAGAGGCAGCCTCTTCTTCTAGCTCCGAACACGGTCCATCCTCCGGAACAACTGCCGGTTCGCCTCTGGCTCCCAATCGGAATCCGAATCCGAGTCTCAACCAGGCTCGGCTTCCGGTGCCCAAGAAGGGTCTGAGGAATCCGGCAGTGAGGAAACCGAGTCCGACGATGATGATGATGACACTCCTAACCCTGAAGCCATATCTGGAGTGATAAGGAGAGCGGAGGGAGTTATAGTTGAAAAATAAAAGACAAGTGAGGTGAGAGAAAGGTGAAGCAAGAAAATACATGAGAGTGTAAGTGTGATGGAGAAATCTTCACAGGTTGCTCCCAACCAGCCTACACCGAGCCAGGCAGCCACATCTGCTATCCCTTTGCATCCGTTGCATCAGGGTGTTGAAGAAGACGTCGTGGGACTAGCGACGCAAATGCACACCCCCTAGCCATTCCGTTTCCTCTCAAAAGGAAACAGTTTCATCTTCTCACGGGGATTCAGCACAACTTCCACCGGTCTCTCGCTCGGAGGGTACTAGTGTTGAAACAAGAGAACAGTCTCCCCTGTTCTCGACTTCTTTGGATTCACTATTGAGTCTAGATCCCCTTGTTGCAAATATTCCTTTGGCTAGGATACGTGTCGATACTACTGCTAATGTCGAGAGTCTTGGTGCCTCGACCGGAACGCCCAGAGTGAGTTTACCTTTCGGTAGCTTGCGAGGACAGGGCGGAAGACCTACCACGGCTACTATCACGCCAACCGTGAACGTAGGCAGTACTGCGGTGCAATCCACCACAACTACTACAACGGAAAGGCTAAGTGCCTCCGGTGTTACTCACCCGATGTTCGTCACTGTTAATGCCAAAAATCGCACCAAAGTACAACTTAAAGTCGATGTGGACTTTAACAACTAAAGAAAGGAATCATTCGACAAAAGCGTGCGACAAAGACGAAAATATAAATGAGACAGAGATTTTGGTGACGCGGGAAAAACCTCAACGAGGAAAAAAACCCGCGGACGACTGTGGAAGTCGTCGCTGCACTATGGTCGCCAAACAGGGACGATGTCCTTGTGTTTCTGGTGTCGATCGTACATAGATTACAATACAAATGAATGAAAGACTTCGAAAATGTAAAGTAACAAGTGTTTTCTAATGTAAAACAGTGTGCGTCGTGTGTAAAAGTGAAGTGTCGTGTGCTGATATCGTGTGTCGAGAGCGATTCTTCTGTGAGCGATTTTTGTGCTTCAAATGTCCTTCAGAGTTCGAGTCCTTGTGTCTGATGTTTGTTTGGGAAAAATTTCACCAGTCTCGACCACAACCAGAAAAGGTAAAACACATGTCATGAGCTATATCTTGTATTAAGATAAGGTCCCGACAAAGACCTAAAAAACCTTCGTCGTCCCTCCTAAAAGGTAAGTCGAGAGTTCCTCACGACACTCGACCTCGACGTCGCCCGTTCCGCACGACCGTCGCATAGAACCATGCGACCTCGACAGACTAATGCGCTATACGACTGTTACGTTTGTTCAATGTTTAATGCAGGAGTCAAACATCATTAATGGACAACGGCTATAACCGACAAAATCATTTAAAGAACATCAATACCAGCATTGAAGGCAACAACCGTTACGACGAGATCCTTAATGATCCAATTAAAGTGCCCAAAGACTATAAATTCAAGACATCTGATCAACATCGAATGACACAGGAAGAAAGATAGAACAAGAGCACCGAACATCGAACAACAGAAGCAAACGCAAACACTCGAAGAATATTCATTCGAAGCAAAGAGATCATTCATAAAAGATCGCTCTCGACGCAAGACTCTCACTCTCGACCAATAGTTTATACATTGTTTTCACACACGACGCACACTGTTTTTACATTCCAAACACTTGTACTTTACATTTCGAAGTCTTTCCTTCATTTGTATTGTAATCTCTGTACGATCGACACCCGGAACACCAAGGACATCGCCCCTGATTGGCGACCATAGTGCAGCGACGACTTCCACAGTCGTCCGCAGGTTTTTTTCCTCGTTGAGGTTTTTCCTGCATCATCAAATCCTCTGTCTCATTTACATTTTTTTTCTTTGTCGCACGCCTTTGTCGAACGATTCATTTCTTTAGTTGTTAAAGTCCACATCGACCTTAAGTTGTCCCTTTGGTACGATTTTTGGCATTAACAGTTTGGCGCCATCCGTGGGACCCCATCTAGAGAAACTCTTCGACAAACGTGCGTCTTGCTAACAGTTTCTTGGAGTTTTCTTTGTTCTCTATTGCAGGAAAATGGCAACCCCTGGAGATCAGCAGCATGTCATTGCCCAGATGTACCAGGAGCTTGAAGTCGCTCGAAATCAAATCAGCGCCATGGCAGAGCAAAATCGTAGAGCAGCTGAGGAGATCGCACGATTAAGAAATCCATTTGGACCTCAAAATGGTCCTAGGCCATTCGTTCAGAATCCAAGCCAAGGATCGTTCGGTCAGAATGGTCCTCGACCATTCGCGCATAATCCAGGTTTAGGATCAGGTCCGTTTGCTCAGAATCAGCATCCAGGTCCGTTCATGCAGAACCAACAGTCGGGACCGTTCAATCCAAATCCCTAGTTCGGGACGGTTCCTCCTCAGCATATAAGGCCACCACCCATGCAAAATGGGTCGCAGCCATTTCAGAATGGGTCGCAGCCATTTCAGAATGGGTCGCAGCCATTTCAGAATGGGTCGCAGCCGTATTTCGTTCCTTTCAACGGAGACGCCAATGGCTAGTCGCATGGCAATGGCACCAGTTCAGGAATCCATCCGCAACCAGAGGCAAATCTTAACCCCAATGACCCCGTCGCCCAGCGATTGAAAATGTTGGAAGATTAGAACGAGTGCGTCCTATCTTTGCTCGCCAAGCTACCTGGGGCAGCCGTGCCCGTTGATGTCGAACCTCAATCAAGATTTCAGGCGTCACCCTTCATCGAAGAGATCGCGACTGTCGAGGTCCTGAAGAAGTACAACGTCCCCGCCTTTACGCCCAAGTATTCGGGAGTGACCGATACAACAAAGCACGTCGCGTAGTATAAGCAGCTCATGTGGACGATCTCGGTCCCACACATGTATCAGGAGGTCTGTATGTGCAAAAGCTTCGGTGCGACTCTCATCGGTCCTGCTCTCCAATGGTTGATCAATCTCAAACCCAAGTCCATCGGGTCGTTCGCTGAATTGGTCAACCAATTCTCCTAGCAATTCACCAGCAGTCGCAAGATGGAGAAGAAGACCAGTGACTTGTATTACGTCGTGTAGAAGACTAGTGAGTCTATCTGCAGTTATTTCAATCGATTCAATGCGGAGATGATCAGCGTTAGCAATTGTGACGTCAAGACTGCAATTGAAGCTTATAAGCGTGGTCTGGACGACAACTTAGGTTTATACACTGACCTGACCAAGTATCCTCCGGAGAATTTCTAAAACGTCCGAGCTCGAACCCTAGCATACATGAGAGTCGAGGACGACGCTGCCTTTCGTCGCAAACATACCGACGACAAAAGGTCGTTAGGTGTGAAAAAGCCCGAGTTCAAGACAAAAGCAATTTCCAAAATAGAGCTTGCGCGCCAGATCTCGAACGTACGATTCAAGACGAAAGCGGAGGCTAAGACTGCGACCAAATTTCCTCAGTACCCCAAGATATCCTCTTATGGATTCAAAGGATCCACTAAAGATTTGGTCGAAGCTCTAAAGACCGCCCAGGCGACTATTCGATGGCCAAAGAAGTCCGATCAGGACGACGCTAAGAAAGATAAATCTAAATGGTGTGACTTTCATGTCGAGCATGGTCACACGACAGATGATTGCATAGCTCTCAAAAAGGAGCTGGCGTATCACGTCCCGAAGGGGCAATCTCAAAGACATCATCAACGATGTCGTTACCCCAGCTAACGACGTTCGACCGTCAACCCCCGAGCATGCGAAAGTCGTCAATTGTATCACCGGTGGTTCCGACGTATATGGTCTGACGTACTCCGCGGCCAAACGTCACGCCAGTCAAGCACCTGACGATCGGCCTGTCCCGCGTTCATCAAGGCCTAAAGGAGATCTGGAGTTGGAAGCTATGAAGATCGTATTCGACCAAGACGACCTCGGCGACTTGTATCAGAAGCATCATGACGGGTTGATCATTCAACTTACGGTTGGTAATTGTTTAACCCGACGAGTCTTGGTCGATGGGGGCAGTTCAGCGAACGTCATCTTCCTTGACACCATCAAGGCCATGGGAATCGATCGTTCGGAAATCACCCGACGTTCGACAACTTTGGTCGGTTTCATTGGAGAAGCGACGAGCACCTATGGAGATATCATCTTGCCAGTCTACGCCGGAGGAATCAACAAGCAGACCAAGTTCAATGTCATCGACTGTGCGTCGGCCTATAACATCATGTTAGGTCGACCATGGATCCATGAGATGAAGGCCGTTCCCTCGACGTATCATCAGACTCTGAAGTTCCCTATGCCATGGGGAATCCAGGAGATAAAAAGTGAGCCGAAAGTCGCTCGTTATTGCTATAAAACCACCCTGAAGCCGCGAATATAGACCTTCTATTGTGGCGATTCACGACGACATTTATTGTATCGTCTTAAAATCTCCACAAGGGGGCAAGATGGTAGCAATAATCAAGACGTCCCACGTAGTCGGGGCACGACGCGTCATAAAAGGTACGTCTTCTAAACCCTTTTCTATTTTTCCATACGATTTTTTAACAACGATGATTACTGACTTAAGCATCGGAGGGTCGTTGGTTAGCCAACGACCAACCTCTGACATTGTTTATTCCGCAGAATCGCACGACAATAATCAAACGACTCTAGTTTCGCAAGGTCGCACGACATAAACGATCAGGTATATGACTTGATCATCATTCTACAGGGGCACACGATTCGAATTAATCGCACGACTTAGTCGTACGATCGCGAGGTCTAGCGATCTCATGATCTAAGTTCCTTGACTTAGAAAAAATCTTCATACTCCGAATGTATGCTTTAGTCGCATGTGCTTATATTTATATACACGATTTAAAAGTCCATTGGCTTACGTTCCAGTTATTGTGTTACAACAGATGCCTAAGTCGCATGATTCCTTGTATATTTTTTATGAATTTGACAGTCGATGTGATATTTTATAAAGCGCAAGTTCAAAAGAAGCCCAAGTTCCATTCATCGAATAAATTGTCATTTACAGAAAGCTCAACCACCAACGATCGAGCAACAAAGAAACAGAAATAAACGAAGATATATTTCTAAATTTGAGGAGGGGCATCAGTCGCATCCTTGCCTGAGGTCCCGCCCTGAAGACCTCCGTCCACCACCTCCTCCTCGATCTCCTTCTCATCATCCGAATTAAGGTCTCTCACCGACCCGACGCCCTTCAAGTAAATGTCGAGCTCTTCCGACGCCGAAGCAAGAGGGTCCTTCCCCGCTAGATGTCGCCTCATAATCGCTGCCCTAGTAGTCAGACGAGCTATGGCAAAAACGGACTTACCCTCGTCCTTAGCAGCTTGCACCTCTTTCTCCAGACCTTCTACCCTGGACTTAGAATCCTCAGCTTCCTTTGTAGCTGCAGCCAGGGATTCTTTAATCTTTTCTATCTCCTCCCTCTGGTCGGAAATCATGGATAAGGACTGCGTCAGACGATGATCGGCATTATCCTTCGCTCGACCGACAACCTCTAAATGGTTTCGGGCGTCATCCAGACGTTTTAACAGAGCCTCTTCGCGCTCTGCGACGACCTTCGCCCTATCCAACGCCGCGTTCTCCCTCTCTTGCGCAACAGACGTTAGATCCTTTATCTTCATCGTCTCACCCCGCAAAGCCAGGGAAGACTGGAACGCCTACAAAATCATAAAACAAACATTGTTAGTATACATACGACAACGACAACGAAACAACGACAAAACAAACTAAGTCTTGAAAGAGAGACTTACCATGAATGCCAGCCCGATGACATGAGCCCCCGTCTCCTCGATAGGAAATTCCACGAAACGCTCCCTGAAAGAAGGGAGCAGATATTTCCCCAGATGAGGAAATAAGTTCGTCCCGTCTAGGACACTACTGACCATAAAGTCCGACGGCAATGTGAAATTGACCGTCGTGACCTTGGCCCCTCCCGTCGCCTGATCCTTGCCCTTGCCGGCCGACGAAGGATCCAACGTGGCTGACGGGGACTTCGTTGTTTTCGCCGGAGGCGCAGAATTAATAGGCGTCGCAACCATCGCATCAGAAATCGACTTCTTGGGCGATGCGACCTTCGCCTTTTCAGGCGTAACGACTCTAGACGAGTCATGAACTCCCGAAGACGGTTCCCTCGGAATCGCCGTCCGCGTCTTCTTCGGAACATCTGGACCAGCGGACATAAGCTTCTGCCTCTGCTCCTTTCCCTTACGAGCAAGCTCGAGCTCAGCTGCTCTTTTAGCAGAGACACGCAGCATCCGTGGTTGAGACTCCCCTGGAGACCACAGAAGAATAAAAATTATGAAAATCAAGGGAAGAAGAATCGAATTAACACAGAAAGAAATAAGAAGGTACGCTTACCAGTCATCTCTCTTTCTTCTTTCGACTCCCCTTCTTCCTCACGTTTCTACCCCTGATTTTCTCCTAAGTATACTAAATCCTCGTCGTCGTCCACCATTTGTCGTACGACAAACGACCGTTTCCCAGTGCTGAACTCTAAGAACGCGTCGATCTTTGCTTAAGAATTAGCGTAAAGCTTCACGTCCTCGAACTTTATGGCTGTCGACATATAAAAAAACAAGTTAAAAACCAAAAAACGCAGACGACAGACAACAAAAAAGTACGAAGCTCACCCGATGTATTCCAGCTGGCCCTAATCCCCTCACTCTCAGAGTCAAGGGTCGACTTACGCACAAATGCGTACCAAGTCTTCCACCCGCGATCGTTTACAGCAGTCTTGAGGACCAGAGCACGATCACCTTTAAGTCTAGAGTACAGACTACAACGATGACTTCCGTCCTTCTTGGCTTGATAAGCCAAAAGGAGGTCGCGCACATTCATGGGAGACTCCCCAGTTTTAGTGACACGCTCGATCACTTGTACCACTCGCCAAAACTGGGGCATTAATTGACCCGGTGCTATGTCAAATTCTAGCATAAAAGCCTTAGCTAGAGGTGAGTAGGGCCATTCAAAACCTATTTTAAAGGGATATTTGTACATCACGATATACCCCTCAGGACATTCGTTCGATCGAATCTGACCTAGGCTGATCAATTCAACCCACGCAGGGAGCTTAGCTAACCTCCTAAAGTCATCAAGATCCGACTGATCTTGAATATTGCTTTCAGGGTCCATCGACATCTCTAAAACAGATTGAAGAAACCGAAGAAATCGTACCTTGTATATAAGCGCTCTAAGACCTCGAAAATCCTAACCGAGTCGTATATTCTCGCAGGATTGGTGAATAAGCAGGTAAAGAGCAGCAAGAAGATCAAAGGGAAATCTTTGCTTAAAGACGCTTCGAAATCGTAAACCAGAATAGACCCATTGAGGTCTCTATTTATGCAAACGATCGAGTCCCTTAGATGATCGCCACGTGCCCTCGTCTCTTCGTATGACCGCAGGGATCGTCGACACCTGTCAAAGACAACTGGTAAGCACCATCGTGCATCGGTATGACGTCACGACTTTGTTTCCTCTTCGACTTCTCATTCAGTTAGAATCGAACCAATCCAGTTCCAAGGCAACCAAGGTAACTCTCAACACGTGTCACGATCCTGAGCACCCGACAAGCAAAATTTAAAATTCGAATTTGCCATCCTACTTTCAAGTTTTGGGGGCAAACTGTTTGGGCAAAATTTTACCAGTCTCGACCACAACCAGAAAAGGTAAAACACATGTCATGAGCTATATCTTGTATTAAGATAAGGCCCCGACAAAGACCTAAAAAACCTTCGTCGTCCCTCCTAAAAGGTAAGTCGAGAGTTCCTCACGACACTCGACCTCGACGTCGCCCGTTCCGCACGACCGTCGCATAGAACCATGCGACCTTGACAAACTAACGCGCTATACGACTGTTACGTTTGTTCAATGTTTAATGCAGGAGTCAAACATCATTAATGGACAACGGCTATAACCGACAAAATCAGTTAAAGAACATCAAAACCAGAATTGAAGGCAACAACCGTTACGACGAGACCCTTAATGATCCAATTAAAGTGCCCAAAGACTATAAATTCAAGACATCTGATCAACATCGAATGACACAGGAAGAAAGATAGAACAAGAGCACCGAACATCGAACAACAGAAGAAAACGCAAACACTCGAAGAATATTCATTCGAAGCAAAGAGATCATTCATAGAAGATCGCTCTCGACGCAAGACTCTCACTTTCGACCAACAGTTTATACATTGTTTTCACACACGACGCACACTGTTTTTACATTCCAAACACTTGTACTTTACATTTCGAAGTCTTTCCTTCATTTGTATTGTAATCTCTGTACGATCGACACCCGGAACACCAAGGACATCGCCCCTGATTGGCGACCATAGTGCAGCGACGACTTCCACAGTCGTCCGCAGGTTTTTTTCCTCGTTGAGGTTTTTCCTGCGTCATCAAATCCTCTGTCTCATTTACATTTTTGTCTTTGTCGCACGCCTTTGTCGAACGATTCCTTTCTTTAGTTGTTAAAGTCCACATCGACCTTAAGTTGTCCCTTTGGTGTAATTTTTGGCATTAACAATGTTCTATGTTGTATCTGTGTTTTGTCCCTTGAAATGATGATTCTCCTTGATATTTATAGTCTTCGGGCACTTTAATTGGATCATTAAGGACTTTGGTAACTGCCGTAACGGTCGATGTCTTTAATGCGGGATTTAGATGTTCTTAACTAACTTCGTCGGTTATTGCCGTTGTCCATTAATGGTGTTGACTCCTGCATTAAACATTGAACAAACATAACAGTCGTATAGCGCGTTAGTCGGTCGAGGTCGCATGGTTTTATGCGACGGTCGTGTGAACTAGGCGACGTCGAGGTCGAGTGTCGTGAGGTAAAAGACTTTAGATTTTATCTTTAATCGTGAGAGAAAGTACTATGATTTTACCTTCATTATAAGAAAAAGGAATAGGTGTTTTCCTTACCTTGGTCGTGGTCGAGACTGGTGAAATTTTGCCCAAACAGTTTGCCCCCAAAATTTGAAAGTAGGATGGCAAATTCGAATTTTAAATTTTGCTCGTCGGGTGCTTGGGATCGTGAAACGTGTTGAGATTATCTTGGAATTGGATTAGTCCAATTCTAACTGAACGAGGAGTTGAAAAGGAAACAAGATACTGACGCACGATGTTGCTTACTAGCTGTCGCTGCCAGGTGTCGTTGATCTGTCGAGTATTTTGATCGATTGGGGACATGTGGCGACCATCGTTGGGCTCGACCTGACACGATCTTTTGCATAAATAGAAAACTTTGGTGGATATTTCATTTTTAAGTTTTTCGGAAAGTTTTTTCGAGAGAAGTTTCGTGATTCACTTGTCGTTCTTCTTCGAATCCCTTCCAAATTTACGAGAGATTATAGCGATTCGAGGCTTAGAGTGTCTATATAAGGCGTTATCTTCCCACCTTCGTCTTCATTGCTCCTCTCTGTTCTCTGATAAACAATGTCGATTGAACCGGAGAGTTCTATCATGAGTCAGGAAGACTTAAATACCTTTAGGTGTTTAGCAAAAATTCCTGCGGGGATAGAGCTGATATGACCAGGGAGTACACGTCCTGGGAGTTGTCCTGACGGATACTTTGTAATATAAGAGTATCCCTTCAAAATAGGGTTTGAATGGCCGTATTCGGCCTTATCCAAGGCTTTCATGCGAGATTTCGGTCTGTCGCCAGGGCAGTTAATGCCCCAACTCTGGCGAGTTTTCCTAGTTATTGAGCGACTGTCCGCAAAGTTGGAGTCGCCTATGATCATGAATGATTTCTTGTTGGCTTATCAGGTCACGAGAGACAAGAACTGGCGTTATAGCCCTTATTCTAAGTACAAGGGCGATCGTACCCTGGTTTTGAAAACCGAGGTCAACGATCGTGGGTGGAAGTCCAGGTACGTATTCGTACGTATTGATTCGCTTGATTTCAACAGCGACTGGATTCGTCCTGATTGGAATCTGAAGGGTATGTTTTTTTGTTTTTAATATATGCCATTGTTTAGTTTATTTTTTATGCTCTTTATTTATTCTTCTTCTTTTGTCGTCTTCAGAGATCCAGTTCGACGCCGTGAAGCCGAACGAAGATTCCCAAGCCAAGATCAACAGACTCCTGAGTCATAGCAACGATGATCGATCTTTCGTCGTGTGGCAGCCGACGGCCGTGGACGAGGACGTGGTGATGGATACGGGAGACTCTGAAGAAGAAATGGAAGAAGGGGAGGATGAGCAGGAAGAGGCGACTGGTAAGCGTACCGTAGTTTTTATTTTCGCCGTCTATTTTGTCTGTTTAACGCTTTGTGCGTTTCTTCATTAGTGCCAACTGTGAAGAAGTCGGTATCCGGAAAGAAGGCGACGCAAGTTGCTTCTACCCTTCGAGACAGGGAAAGAAGAAAGGATGCCCCGACAGCTGGGTCGGGAATCTCAAAGAAGACAAGGACTGTAATCCTGAGGGAACTGTCTTCGAGGGCTGACGATTCGTCGAAAGTTGTCACGCCTAAGGAGGAGAGGGCGTCATCCACCCATCATGGCGCGATGTACGCGACACCGGCAAGTTCGGCGCCTCCGGCGACAGTGACGAAACCGGTGTCCAAGGTGTTGACCCCAACGTCTGCCGACAAGGGTGGGAGGTCATCGGCCGAAGTCACGATGGTTAACTTTACGTTGCTGTCTGACTTTATGGCGGATGGTGTCCTAGACGGGACGACGCTTTTTCCCCATTTGGGGAAATATTTGCTCCCGTCTTTCAGGGAGCGTTTTCACAGAGTTCCGACCAGTGAGACGGGATCTTAGGTTGCCGGTCTGACGTTCACAGTGAGTGTCAATCTTTCATGACTTGTTTATTTTGCAAATTTTGTCGAATATTTTCTAATGAACTTCACACATTTTACAGACATTCCAGTCTTCCCTGGCGTTATACGCCGAGATGTCGAGAGTCGAAGATCTGGTGGCATCTGCTCTTGAAAGAGAAGATACAGCGCTAGAAAGGGAGAAGGCGGCTTTGAACAGTGAGAAGTCGGCTTTGGCGCGCGCCGACGAGTTGTCCATTCAGCTTTATGACGCTTTGCACGAGCTAAAGGCCGTTAATTGCGCGAAGGAGGCGGGCGATTCTCCTAAGCCTTAGGAAACTTTTAATCTTTCCTTGCTTTTGTTGATTATTAGTGGTCGAGCTGTAACAACCCGGATCCCAAACATACAACAAATAACATATATTTCATAACGTCGTTACATAACAAGGATACATTATATAACAAATACGGTCCCTTAGTCTTTACAATCCAAAATAAGGTATTCCATTACAACTTTTCGCTAATTAAATACATTATATCTAATAACAAGGTTATAAACGCAAAACACATCATAGTCTTCAACATATAAGTCTTCCCAAAAGCTAGCCACCAAATTCTCTATTCACTTGTTCTTACCCGATCCATGACCTGGAATACATATTTTTAAAACAAAATGAGGGTTACACCTAGCGGTCTAAGTGAGAAAATCCCTGTCATTTTTAAAACCATTTGCACAAATACCATATATATATCACAAAAGATAAATGCCAATCATAACTCACGCATCGTGTACTTTTCCTGTCTCATTCCCATGGCCATATTAGTTGGTTGCAAGCCAACTAATAAATTAACTCCACTGTACGACAATTACAGCCAACACCACCGGTCCTAAGCCCGGCCATCACACTCATATATGTATTCCAGTTTGAAAATATTTTGAAGTAAAACCCACCTGTTTGTTTATCAATACGTTTCCAAGCCTTCTTAACAGGTTCAGTCCTTTACCCAGAATTCACAGGATCTGTAACAATCAGATACAATATCTTTTTACCAAATAGAACACATAAGACTTACTAAAGCTAAGAACTCTAGATAACTATATCCTCAATATTTCCCCCAAGCCCGAACTTAAGTCGGGTCCACAGTATATCCAGTCCTCATTCCTTCCCTAACCATGAGTCAACAAAATACAGGTTACTGGATACTCAAAAGCATCTAAACTCTCAAAAATGACCAAACAGCCCAAAGTTTCCGGAAACCGCAAAAGTATCCGGACAACAGGACTTTCCGGATAACACAACCAATCCGAACAACCCCAACTTTCCGGACAACATGTCCAATCCGGACGTCATCCGGAAACCACAGTAATCCGGATTCCATCTGGTATCTAAATTCGTCTGGAAACTTAATGAAAAGAGGAACTTACTAGATACAAGATCGTCTGGACACCTTCAACAAAACTACCCGGACACCAACAACAAAATTACCGGACACATTCATATTTTTGTCCGAAAACCACTGTCGGTTTACCCAATTTTCACCCAGAATCGACTGAATTATCCTCAGACATGAAATCAGTGATTCTACTCCGATAGAAACCTTCTAAATACAATTACAAACATAAAATACAAAGGAACATACCTTAATATTACTTCCAACAATCCAACTTGAAGCCTTAACCACAAACTCTTTCTTTTCTTCTTCTTCTTTCCAAGAACACACACACACACACTTGAATTGATTAATCTGGTTTTATGAAAATATCTGGATAGTCTAAGGGATATTATCAACTACATTTACAATCTTAGTCCTTGAATTATTCACTAATGACCAAAACACCTTAAACTTATAAACTCTCCTAAACTTAGCCTAAACATCAATTATAAAGTTAAATAAATTTAACGAAATTAGAATTTCACTAACGAACTTACCCGGGGTATTACATCATCACCCCTTAAAAGAATTCCGTCTCGGAATTCGATTAGGCAAAAAGGTACGGGTACTTAGTTCTCATTTCGGATTCTGATTCCCAAGTAGCATCCTGACCCCTATGGTGTCTCCACTGTACTTTTACTTGCTTGATTACTTTATTCCGCAAAACTTTAACTTTGTGATCAACTATGGCTTCAGGTTCCTCCACATAATTCAGCTTTTCATCAACTTGTATATCCGGTAGAGATACGACTTGATCCGGTGTAACCAAACACTTTCGAAAATTCGATACATGAAAGGCGTTGTGTATACGGCTTAATTCTGGCGGGAGATCTAACCGGTAAGCTACTTCCCCGATTCTTTCTGTAATTGCAAATGGTCCAATGTACCTCGGACTAAGTTTACCCTGCTTCCCAAACCGAATGACTCCTTTCCAAGGTGAGACTTTTAACATTACAAAATCTCCAACTTAAAACTCTAACGGTTTCCGACGCCGGTCTGCGTAGCTTTTCTGCCTGTCTTGAGCCACTTTCAAACGTTCCCGAATCTGAGTAATCTTATCCGCGGTTAACTAAACTATATCTGGACCCGCTAACTGCTTCTCTCCCACTTCGTTCCAACACAGAGGCGTTCGACATTTTCTACCATACAGAACTTCAAACGGTGCCGCTTGTATGCAGGAATGATAACTGTTGTTGTAGGCAAATTCGATCAACGGCAAGTGCTTATCCCACGATCCCCCAAAATCAACAATGCAGGCCTGTAGCATATCTTCTAATGTCTGAATTGTCCGTTCACTCTGACCATCGGTTTGAGGATAATACACTGTACTTAACTTTATCTGTGTACCCATTTCTTTTTTAAAACTCCTCCAGAACCTTGAAGTAAAACGACTATCACGATCAGAAATAATCGAAATTGGAACTCCATGTCGAGTTACTTTTTCGTCGATGTACAACTTGGCTAGTCGTTCCAACGAATCCGTTTCTTTTATCGGCAAGAAGTGAGCAGACTTCGTCAATCTATCAACGATCACCCAAATGGCATCAAATCCCTTCGGAGTCCTTGGTAGCTTTGTGATGAAATCTGTAGTAATCTGATCCCATTTCCACATAGGTATTTCTAATCTTTGCAACTGACCAAACGACTTTTGATGTTCAATCTTTACCTTCTTACAAGTAGTACAACCTTCCACATGCTGAGCAATACTCCTTTTTATTCCCTGCCACCAATAAAATTGCTTTAAATCTTTATACATTTTATTCGTACCTGGATGAATAGAGAAACGAGATTGATGAGATTCTTGCAATACCCGATCACGTAAACCACCCAAACGAGGCACCCAAATCCTACTTTCCAGACACAATAACCCCTGATCATCTTTTACAAGCAATGCTGATATTCCCACTAACCGTTCTGATTTCCAATGTTCTTCTTGAAAAGCTTCTATTTGACACTTCTGCAATTCGTCAAAGAAGTTAGGTAGGAGTTCAGCTCGTAGTGAAATAGCTTTTATTGTTCCACTCCTTTCTTGACGACTTAGTGCATCAGCTACCACATTCGCCTTTCCCGGATGATACAGAATTTCACAGTCGTAATCATTCACCAATTCTTGCCATCTTCTTTGCCTCATATTTAGTTCTTTCTGATCGAAAATATGTTGGAGACTCTTATGATCAGTATAAATTTGACATTTAGAGCCGTAAAGATAATGTCTCCAAATCTTCAACGCGAAAACAACTGCTGCAAGTTCCATGTCGTGTGTAGGATACCGTCTTTCATGATCTTTTAACTGACGAGAAGCATAAGCAATAACCTTTCCACGCTGCATTAGTACACAACCCAATCCCAGTTTGGAAGCATCACTGTAAACAACGAAATCATCGGAACCTTCAGGTTATGCTAGTATTGGCGCGCTACAGAGTTTCTCTTTGAATATTCGGAATGCTTCATCCTGTTCTGCTTTCCATTCGAACTTTAGATTCTTCCGGGTCAGCTTAGTGAGAGGCGTAACGATACAAGAAAAATATTTTATAAACTTTCGATAGTAACCGGCTAAACCAAGAAAACTTCGTACTTCGGTTGGCGTTCTTGGCGGTTCCCACTTTTCAATCGCTTCCACTTTCATCGGATCAACTTGAATGCCTTTCTTAGAAACTACATGCCCCAGAAACTGAACTTCTCGTAGCCAGAATTCACATTTAGAAAATTTAGCATACAACTGTTCCTTCTTCAACAATTCCAGAATTAAACGAAGATGTTGTGCGTGCTCTTCTTTGGATCGGGAATAGATAAGTATATCATCGATAAATACAATAACAAATCTATCGAGATACGGCTTACATACCCGATTCATTAAATCCATAAAAGCAGCTGGAGCGTTCGTCAGTCCAAACGGCATCACTAAGAATTCATAGTGACCGTACCTTGTGCGAAATGCAGTTTTCAGAACGTCTTCTTCTTTAACCTTCAGCTGATGATAACCAGATCTTAGATCAATCTTGGAGAAATAACAAGATCGAACCAATTGATCGAAGAAGTCATCAATTCTGGGAAGCGGATACTTGTTCTTGATTGTGCGCTTATTCAGTTCCCGGTAGTCGATACACATTCTCATCGAACCATCCTTCTTTTTCACAAACAAAACTGGTGCACCCCACGGCGAAGAACTGGGTCTGATGAAGCCTTTATCGAATAGGTCTTGCAGTTGTGTCATCATTTCTTTCATCTCTGGAGGTGCCAGACGATACGGTGCACGGGCTACAGGAGCGGCTCCAGGAATTAGATCTATACCAAACTCTACTTGTCTAACGGGCGGAAGACTATTCAAGTCTTCGGGGAAAACTTCTGGGAATTCACTAACAATAGGAATATCTTCCAACTTATTCTTTTCTGGCTTAATATCTATCACATAAGCTAAGTAACTCGGGCAACCTTTATTAACACACTTATGGGATTTTATCATAGATATAAGGCAAAATTGATGATTTCTACGATCACCATAAATCACTACCGGTCCCCTCTCAGGCAAGACAACATTTATTAACTTCTTATCACAAACTATGTTAGCTCGATTCTCGGCTAACCAATCCATCCCCACTACCACATCGAACTCAATCAAAGCTATAGGAAATAGTTGAATATGTACTCCACACCCCTCTATATTTATCACACAACTATCAAATACCTCATTAACCGATACTTGATTATCATTTGCAGTATCTACTATTAAAGCATGATCTAACACTTTAGGCTTTAAATGCATATAAGCAGCAAATGAAGGAGATACGAACGATCGGTTTGCACCGGAGTCAAATAACACTTTAGCACGTGTAGAGTTTATTAAAAATGTACCTGTAACCACATCCGGAGTTTCCTCCGCTTCTTTTGCTGTCATTTGAAATGAACGACCTCTTGTTCTTGGCGGCTCTAGTCTTGGTACTACTGGTCTGACAACCGCTGGTTTCCCTTACGTACCCCCTTGTTGTACTCTTCCCCTCGGACAATCAGACTGGATGTGATCCGGAGAATTACATAAGAAACAAAACTGCGTTACCCGACAATCTTTAGCAACATGTCCGGTCTTCCCACATCTATAACAAACTCGAGTATCAACTTGACAGTTTCCTTGGTGGATACGATTTCATTTCTGACAAGGTCTTTCTGCTGGTCGGAAAGGTGGACGGTTATCGTATCTCTGAAACATGGATTTCTTTGGATCGTACGGTGGTCCTTCCCACTTTCGTTTTCCCATACCTTTATCACTAATGTTCCTCCCTTTATCCTGTTCTACGGTCTCCGCGACATCTACTGCGGCTGAGAAGGTTTCTAGTCCTTTAGCAATCACAAAACTTCTGACTTCTGGATTCAACCCAAAGATAAACCTTTCAATCTTCATTGCCTCCGTGGCAACGTAGTATTCCGCGAAACGAGACTTTTCAAGAAAACGAGCGGTGTAGTCCCGAACTGACAAATTCCCTTGCTGCAAGTTCATAAACTCCCCTTCCAATTGTTTAACTGCGGCTTGAGGACAAAACTGTTTCCTGAAAGCTATAACAAATTCTTCCCAAGAGAAGGTAGAATATATGTCAGACCCTCCCGAAGAGATATGAGCTTCCCACCAGTATAAAGCATCGCCTTTTAACATTGCCGTTCCATAAAGTACTCTATCCTTTTCAGCGCATTTACTAGTCTTGAAGATAGCTTCTATTTCCTTCAGCCACTTCATAGCTTTCACTGGATCCCGATCTCCTGAGTACGTAGGAGGCTTGCAACTGAGAAACATTTTATAATCACACTTTTTCATTACTGGTACGACAGTAGGTGTGATAGGCATCTCATCTTCCAGGTTAGGATCTGGTCTTTCTGTTTCAGTATTACGAGTCTAGTTAAACATGGCTTGAATATTTGCTTGTAACCTTCCCATTTCAGCTGTTAGATCGTCCCTTGTTACAAATTCAGTACCTTGCGGCTGAACTCTGCCGCCTGTTCTGCCTCTACCTCTTTCTCCCCCTCTTCCTCTTACCCCAACTGTTGGATTTGTTCTATCATGATCTCCTCTTCCCCCTCGATTCGTTTGTCTAGTACCACTTTCCATTCTGTTGATTCAAACAAGGTTAATATACACATAAGCACATACCCCATATAACAAGGTATTCCAGTTCAAACATGTACCTGTAAGATCACAATTACACTGGCCAAGTGTAATATGAAATTACCTTACATGACGTTCCTTCTACCTTTTATACTTAATCATCCCAAGGTTCTAAAATAATAGGGACATCCTACTTCACATGCAGTTTAAGTCTAGGTACAGATACGAATACCTAAATCCCTTAAACTAGGGCTCTGATACCATCTGTAACAACCCGGATCCCAAACATACAACAAATAACATATATTTCATAACGTCGTTACATAACAAGGATACATTATATAACAAATACGGTCCCTTAGTCTTTACAATCCAAAATAAGGTATTCCATTACAACTTTTCGCTAATTAAATACATTATATCTAATAACAAGGTTATAAACGCAAAACACATCATAGTCTTCAACATATAAGTCTTCCCAAAAGCTAGCCACCAAATTCTCTATTCACTTGTTCTTACCCGATCCATGACCTGGAATACATATTTTTAAAACAAAATGAGGGTTAGACCTAGCGGTCTAAGTGAGAAAATCCCTGTCATTTTTAAAACCATTTGCACAAATACCATATATATATATATCACAAAAGATAAATTCCAATCATAACTCACGCATCGTGTACTTTTCCTGTCTCATTCCCATGGCCATATTAGTTGGTTGCAAGCCAACTAATAAATTAACTCCACTGTACGACAATTACAGCCAACACCGCCGTACGAATATTACAGCCAACACCACCGGTCCTAAGCCCGGCCAACACACTCTCGTATAGTGTAATACTCATGTAAATATAATATATATCACCACATATTATATTTCAAACATAAGCACATAATCACATATTCAATACACACATATATGTATTCCAGTTTGAAAATACTTTGAAGTAAAACTCACCTGTTTGTTTATCAATACGTTTCCAAGCCTTCTTAACAGGTTCAGTCCTTTACCCAGAATTCACATGATCTGTAACAATCAGATACAATATCTTTTTACCAAATAGAACACATAAGACTTACTAAAGCTAAGAACTCTAGATAACTCTATCCTCAATATTTCCCCCAAGCCCGAACTTAAGTCGGGTCCACAGTATATCCAGTCTTCATTCCTTCCCTAACCATGAGTCAACAAAGTACAGGTTACTGGATACTCAAAAGCATCTAAACTCTCAAAAATGACCAAACAGCCCAAAGTTTTCGGAAACCACAAAAGTATCCGGACAACAGGACTTTCCGGACAACACAACCAATCCGAACAACCCCAACTTTCCGGACAACATGTCCAATCCGGACGTCATCCGGAAACCACAGTAATCCGGATTCCATCCGGTATCTAAATTCGTCCGAAAACTTAATGAAAAGAGGAACTTACCGGATACAAGATCGTCCAGACACCTTCAACAAAACTACCCGGACACCAACAACAAAACTACCAGACACATTCATATTTTTGTCCGGAAACCACTGTCGGTTTACCCAATTTTCACCCAGAATCGACTGAATTATCCTCAGACATGAAATCAGTGATTCTACTCCGATAGAAACCTTCTAAATACAATTACAAACATAAAATATAAAGGAACATACCTTAATATTACTTCCAACAATCCAACTTGAAGCCTTAACCACAAACTCTTTCTTTTCTTCTTCTTCTTTCCAAGAACACAGACACACACACACACTTGAATTGATTAATCTGGTTTTATGAAAATATCTGGATAGTCTAAGGGATATTATCAACTACATTTACAATCTTAGTCCTTGAATTATTCACTAATGACCAAAACACCTTAAACTTATAAACTCTCCTAAACTTAGCCTAAACATCAATTATAAAGTTAAATAAATTTAACGGAATGAGAATTTCACTAACGAACTTACCCGGGGTATTACACGTGCCACTTTCCTTTTGATTGTAAATCGACAGTTTATTCATTGAATGAAATTTAGACTTTCTGTCGAACTTGCGATTGTATGAATAAATACAACGTTAATTGTAAGATTCATTAAGTAAAGAATAACCAAGAAATCACGCGACTTAAGCATTATTGCAAAACAATAACTGGAACGTAAGCCTTAAGACTTTTAAATCGTGCATATAAACATAAGCACACGCGACCAAAGCATACATTCAGAGTATGAAATTTTTCTAAGTCAAGAAACTTAGATCATAAGATCGCTAGACCTTGCGATCGTACGACTAAGTCGTGCGATGAACTTGAATCGTGTGTTCCTGTAGAAGGATGATCAAGTCACAGACCTGATCGTTTTTGTCGTGCGACCTTGCGAAACTAGAATCGTATGATTATTGTCGTGCGATTCTGCGAAAAAACAATGTTAGAGGTTGGTCGTTGGCTAACCAACGACCCTCCGATGCTTAAGTCAGTAACCGTTCGTGATGAGGAATCGTATGAAAGCAAAAAAGGAAAAAGGTCTTAGAATAAGTACCTTTTTATATTCTTTTCTCTTTTATGCCTATTTGCCCCCGTCATTTATTATCTTATTTCTTTCAGAGAAACATAAATTATGAATGACGGATCGACAGCGAGTTTTTAAGAAATGACGACCGTGCTTATGTCGACTGTGCTTTCGTGCGACAGGGCAAGATAACCATTTTATTCCTGTAAGAAAGGCATGAGTTTATCTATAAGGTTAGGAATAGAAGGACGAACCTGTCGAGACCTTATGGTCGGGTCGTGACCACTAGACGGCTTACTTTCGCGGCTTCAGAGTGGTCTTATAGCAGTCACGGGCGACTTTTGGCTCACTTTTGATTTCCTGGATTCCCCACGGCGTAGGGAACTTCAGGGTCTGATGATATGTCGAGGGAACGACTTTCATTTCCTGGATCCATGGTCGACCTAGAATGATGTTATAGGCTGACGCACAGTCGATGACATTGAACTTGGTCTGCTTGTTGATTCCTCCGGCATAGACGGGCAAGATAATGTCTCCAAATGTGCTCGTCGCTTCTCCATTGAAACCAACCAAGGTTGTCGAACGTCGGGTGATTTCCGAACGATCGATTCCCATGGCCTTGATGGTGTCAAGGAAAATGACGTTCGCTGAGCTGCCCCCATCGATCAAGACTCGTCGGGTTAAATAATTACCAACCGTGAGTTGAATAATCAACCCGTCGTGGTGCTTCTGATACGAATCACCGAGGTCGTCTTGGTCGAATATGATCTTCATAGCTTCTAACTCCAAATCTCCTTTGGGCCTTGATGAACGCGGAATAGGCCGATCGTCAGGTGCTTGACTAGCATGACGCTTGGCTGCGGAATATGTCAGACCACAGACGTCATAACTGCCGATGATGCAATTAAGAACCTTTGCATGCTCGGGGGTTGACGGTCGATGGTCGCTAGTTGAAGTAACGACGTCATTGATGATATCTTTGAGATTGCCTTTCGGGACGTGATATGCTAGATCCTTTTTGAAAGCTATGCAATCATCTGTCGCATGACCATGGTCAACATGAAAGTCGCACCACTTAGATTTATCTTTCTTAGCGTCGTCCTGATCGGACTTCTTGGGCCACCGGATGGTCGCCTGGGCGGTCTTCAGAGCTTCGACCAAATCCTTAGTGGACCCTTTGAACTCGTAAGAGGATATCTTGGGGTACTGAGGAAATTTGGTCGCGGTCTTAGCCTCTGCTTTCGTCTTGAATCGGACGTTCGAGATCTGGCGCGCAGGTTCTATTTTGGAAATTGCTTTTGTTTTGAACTCTGGCTTCTTCACACCTAACGACCTCTTGTCGTCGGTATGCTTGCGACGAAAGGCAGCGTCGTATTCTACCCTCATATACGCTAGGGTTCGAGCGCGGACGTTTTCGAAATTCTCCGGAGGATATTTGGTTAGATCAGTATACAAACCTGAGCTGTCGTCCAGCCACACTTATAAGCTTCGATTGCAGTCTTGACATCACAATTGCGAATACTGATCATCTCCGCATTGAATCTATTGAAATAACTTCGGATAAACTCATTGGTCTTCTGCACGACATAATATAGGTCATTGGTCTGCTTCTCCATCTTGCGACTGCTGGCGAATTGCTGAGAAAATTGGTTGACCAATTCAGCGAACGACCCGATGGACTTGGGTTTGAGATTGATCAACCATTGGAGAGCAGGACCAGTGAGAGTCGCACCGAAGCTCTTGCACATACAGACCTCTTGATACATGTGTGGGATCGAGATCGTCCACATGAGCTGCTTGTATTGCGCGACGTGCTATGTCGGATCAGTCACTCCCGAATACTTGGGCGTGAAGGCGGGGACGTTGTACTTCTTCGGGACCTCGACGGTCGCGATCTCATCGATGAAGGGCGATGCCTGAAATCCTGATCGGGGCTCGACGTCGACGGGCATGGCTGCCCCAGGTAGCTTGGCGAGCAAAGATAGGACGCGCTCGTTCTGATCTTCTAGCATTTTCAATTGCTGGGCGACGGGGTCATTGGGATCGAGATTTGCCCCTGTTTGCGGATTGACTCCTGAACTGGTACCATTGCCATGCGACGAGCCATTGGCGTCTCCGTTGAAAGGAATAAAATACGGCTGCGGCCCATTCTGAAACGGCTGCGACCCATTCTGAAACAGCTGTGACCCATTCTGAAATGGCTGCGACCCATTCTGCATGGGTGGCGGCCTTATATGCTGAGGAGGAACCGTCCCGAACTGGGGATTTGGGTTGAACGGTCCCGGCTGCTGGTTCTACATGAACGGACCTGGATGCTGATTCTGAGCGAACGGACCTGATCCTGGAACTGGATTATGAGCGAATGGTCGAGGACCATTCTGACCGAACGGTCCTTGGCTTGGATTCTGAACGAATGGTCTAGGACCATTCTGAGGTCCAGACGAATTCCTTAACCGTGCGATCTCCTCAGCTGCTCTGCGACTTTGCTCTGCCATGGCGTTGATTTGATTTCGAGCGACTTCAAGCTCCTGGTACATCTGGGCAATGACATGCTGCTGATTTCCATGGGCTGCCATTTTCCTGAAACAGAGAACGAAGGAAACTCCAAGAAACCGTTAGTAAGACGCACGTTGGTCGAAGATTTTCTCTAGATGAGGTCCCACGGATGGCGCCAAACTGTTAATGCCAAAAATCGCACCAAAGTACAACTTAAGGTCAATGTGGACTTTAACAACTAAAGAAAGGAATCATTCGACAAAAGTGTGCGACAAAGACGAAAATATAAATGAGACAGAGATTTTGGTGACGCGGGAAAAACCTCAACGAGGAAAAAAACCCGCGGACGACTGTGGAAGTCTTCGCTGCACTATGGTCGCCAAACAGGGGCGATGTCCTTGTGTTTCTGGTGTCGATCGTACAGAGATTACAATACAAATGAAGGAAAGACTTCGAAAATGTAAAGTAACAAGTGTTTTCTAATGTAAAACAGTGTGCGTCGTGTGTAAAAGTGAAGTGTCGTGTGCTGATGTCGTGTCGAGAGCGATTCTTCTGTGAGCGATTTATGTGCTTCAAATGTCCTTCAGAGTTCGAGTGCTTGTGTCTGATGTTCTATGTTGTATCTGTGTTTTGTCCCTTGAAATGATGATTCTCCTTGATATTTATAGTCTTCGGGCACTTTAATTGGATCATTAAGGACTTTGGTAACTGCCGTAATGGTCGATGTATTTAATGCGGGATTTAGATGTTCTTAACTGACTTCGTCGGTTATAACCGTTGTCCATTAATGGTGTTGACTCCTGCATTAAACATTGAACAAATATAACAGTCGTATAGCGCGTTAGTCGGTCGAGGTCGCATGGTTTTATGCGACGGTCGTGTTAACTTGGCGACGTCGAGTGTCGTGAGGTAAAAGACTTTCGATTTTATCTGTAATCGTGAGAGAATTACTATGATTTTACCTTCGTTATAAGAAAAAGGAATAGGTGTTTTCCTTACCTTGGTCGTGGTCGAGACTGGTGAAATTTTGCCCAAACAGTCACCAAGGAGCAAATGGACGGCGCCTTAAAGGTTGTCCAAACAACGATCATGAAGCAACTTTCAGATGATATGGCCTTCATCAAAAGGGCCGTCGCGGGTAAAGGTGTGGCTACCGATGTTCCCCCAGTGCAACCACAGATCAGAATGCCACCGCCTACTGCAACCCCGAACATTCAGAACATAAGCGTCGAGGCTCTCAAAGCCGCCTTACTGGATAAACTGTTGTCTCAATCCAACGTCGACGCCTCATCCGAAGCTGACTTAGTGAGCATTCTCCGCTCACAATCCCAACCATTGCCCCCGGCCACACCGACAGATACTCAACTTGATTCTATTACAGCAACACTATCCGAAGTAACGAAGGCCCTCGATAAACTATCCGAGAGGGTTTCCAGCCTTGAAGATACATGTAAGGGTCAGGTCTAGAGTTCAAAACGAAGACATGATGATCAGGACGATCTTGATCAGCATGAGGAGGAGAAGAGAATGAGACTGACCGAGCTGTCAACCGCAATGACAGAAGGTACAACGGAAACTCCAGCTGAACCAGAATCTCAACAACAGCCTAAAGAGTCCGAAATGGTTCAAGACATGGAGATATCTACACCGGTCAGGGAAACGACAACAGAGTCGGCAGATCCAGCGGTTGAAAAGCCCGAGGATCAATCCGATGATATCTTAGTGCTGACGGTTCCGGAGCGGCCTGTCCTAGAGTTGATTGATGAGGACTCCACCGGCGATCCGGAACTTGAGACAGAATGGAAACACAAAGCCATAATAGCCATACAGTCAGAAACAGAAGCTTTGTGGGATTTCTCTGGCGAAGATGAGATTATGGATGATGCCGATTACGACCAGATTCTTCTTCAAAGCGAACAGATCTCGATTTCTCAGCCAGATATACACGACACTGTCAGTACTTCAGAACTTCCAACTCCAGCTCCAGTACCGGCTCCGGTTCAACCTGCTCTTCCAGCCCGTTGGGAACGAATCCGGATACTGGTTCCTTATCTGGAGGAATCTCAGAAGAAGTTATTTTCCCACTGGATCAGGTTCTTAGACCCGGTAAAATGTCACGGGGTTTCATTTCTCAAAGGTCCATTCCGCAAACACTATTTGGAAGTGATGAAGCGCAGCAGATCAGTCCACCATGTCCGCACGAGACACAGAATAACTGAAGTTGTGGATATCGTGTCCGATAAGATTGTCAGCGTTTGGTTTCCAGTTTTCACAGTCAAGCGAGAAGACGGTAATGAATGGGTATTCTCGGAAGCCGATTTCAGGCATCTATACCTGGACGACTTCCCGGTTCTACTAAAAGACTTGAAGACCCGCACCATCCGACCGCTTCCTATCACCAAAGCCCTTGAGACAATCAAAAGATTTATGAAGTGCTCGATAACCCTCACATACATCAACGACTTCCAGTTGGGCCTCGAAAGTAACCAGAAAAAGATCAACATCTTGAAGCCCAACTTGAATCTTCCTGAAGACGTATAGGTACATTATATCTTATCCAAACCAGAAATAGGTTTTGTGTATTTGAACGGCCAAGGGGAAAAACGGTTCATGAGAATTAGTGAGGTGCACAAATTCAATGAGGGTACGATGATGAATGTCCAGACAGAGCTGAAGAAGATAATAAAAGAAGAGAACAAAGTGTCGCCAAGAATCATCGCCAGTGTCATAAAGTATCTAGCCAAAGAGCTCCTCAAAGCAATCGAAAACCGGCTAGAATTCAGAAACTCCATTCATCGTTTTGAAATGCTATTCGCCATCCGAAGGCGATATGTCCCTAACTAGCGTGACATTGAACTTCAATTCCAAGGGGGAGATTGTTAGGTCACGTTAGTGGAATATGAAGTACAGGGACTGAATATGAGAGTTTGTAATATTAGTTTGCTCATATAAATAGTTTGCTAAACCTTGTGTTTAGGGTTAATGATCATTAGTTGAAAATTTGGTTTACAGTGTATGGCTACGCCTAAAGAACTCTTTCTGTTCATCATTAATCAAGTGAGATTTATTACGTTTTATTGATTGTGTTGATTACATTGTGATTGCTTCGTTGAATCTGGGATCCACACGGTCCAAACTTTTCGCTAGTATATTTTACAATACTATCCTAACAAACGAATAAGGAAAACTTCTAAATCCCAAACAGTCTTCAAAAGCACGTTACACTTTATCCTTGCCTTTAAAAGTTCCATGACATGGAATACATATTTTTGAAAACAAAATGAGGGTTAGACCAACTGGTCTAAGTGAGAAAAATCCCTGTCAGTTTAGTAATCAATTTGTAAAACAAAGATATACCACACATATATGAATACCAAGCATGACTTGTGTGCACTGTGTACAACTCCTCCTTCACATGGCCATATTAGTTGGTTGCGCTAAACCAACTAATCAATTTACTCCGTTGTACTAACATACATCCAACTCCGATGCCCCTCCGTACAGCCAATACCCCGCCGGCCCTCAGTCCGACCAAGGTGCACTCGTGTAGTGTAATGCTTATATAAATACAACATATATCTCAATATATCATATTTCAATCACAAGCACATCATCACACTACCTACCACATTCTCATTCAGTATTTATATATTCCAGTCTGAAAATGGTTAAAGTAAAACTCACCTGATTGCCATCAAAACACTTCCAATGTTTTCTCAAATAAACCGATGATTCGATCTCTCACCAAAAGTCACATAATCTAAAATAAATTGAATACCAATATCTACTTATCAATCAAACATATAAGACTCTATAGCAGTCTAAGAATTCTAGATAAACCTATCATACCCTTATCCACAAATTTCCCTCTTCAGCGACTTAGCACGAGGATCCCGCTAACCAATCTGGAAACTATATCCGAAAAACTATATCCGGAATCTAAATCCGGAACTATCCGGAAAAGCTATCCGGAAAACGTATATGGAAAAGCCAAATCCGAAACTATCTGGAAAAGCTATTCGGAAAACGTATCCAAAAAAGCCAAATCCGGAATCCCATCCGGAAACTTTCCCAGAAACCCCATCCGGAAACCATGTCCGGAAACTGATCCGAAAACTAAAAGAATCCGGAAACATCGACTCAAACCCAGAATCGATCGAATACACTTAAGAATCAAAATTGAAGATTCTAAACTGATAGAACTCTACTACTATCGATTATAAACATAAAATAGAAAGGAATTTATCTCAAAAACGACTCCAATTGAAACCCCTTTGAGCCGTAAACGATCGATCACTTCTTCTGCTTTCTCTCGGCTTAGCACACACACAACACTCTCTGGAAAACCAACTTAACGTAATCAAAAGGAGTTGAGTCTTATTTATAGTAAGTCAAAAATGTAAATGGGGGTTTGAACTTTACTAGTGTAACAACCGGGTTTTGGCAAGTATGAAAGTTTAGTGGCGAATGTCTAAGAAATGAAAGTTTAAGTGGAGGGTCAAAATGGAAAATTGTGGGATGGTATAAATAGACCCAAATCCCTAGGTTTAGCTATTTTCCTCATTTGCTTTGGTGTTTGGCGGCTGGAAGAAGAGAAAAGAAGGGAAGAAGGAGCATTTTGGGAGAAGTCTTGGTTAAGAAAGAGATCAGTGCAGGTAATCATCTAAAACGTTTTTCCCTGATTACTTCTTGTATCCTTCTCTCTTTTGTCTAAGAAATGGGGGGTGAAAACATAAGGGTTTGTTGTGTTCTTCACCTAATCACCATTAAAAGAGTAGTTTGTGTTTTAGTGGTATTAATTCGTTTTAATCGGTTAAAAGTGGAATAAATGAGTGTTTTATGGTTGGGGGATGAACCCAGATGTTTGCCTAATCAACTCTATGGTAGAAAATCAGATTTTAATCACTTTTGGGAAATGGGTTTCTTCCAGTTCGTAGTTACCGGTAAGTCTGCAGTTACCCGGTAAGTTTGTAGTTCCCGGGTAAACGTGTAGTTACCGGGTAAGTATGTAGTTCCCGAGTAAATATGTAGTTACCAGGTAAGTAGGTAGTTTCCGGGTAAGTGTGGAGTTACCAAGTAAGTTGGTTACCGTATGCGTAGTACCCGGTAAGGGGTGTGGTACTCGGTAAGTCCTTGCACCCGGTAAGTGTTGAGAATTGTTCAAAACAAGATTTCTAAAATCATAAAATGTGCAACGGAAGCTTTAAAACTTTGAACAACATGAAAAACATTTCATTACCCACCAAGGATCCATTTGCATGAAACATGAAAGATTAAAACACATACATAGGGGGTTTAAGAAAATACAACCTTTGTAGTCCTTTGATGAACTTCAATTTGGAGAAGATGAAGATGGCAAGAACTCAAAACTAGAGCTCCTCTAGAGTAGTCCACCAACAAGCTCCAACACCTTGAGTATGCTAGTACCTTCTTGACGTTTGATGCAAAAAACTCTAACAAGCTCTACAATAGACTTGAGAAGGAAGAACACAAAACCACACACACACCATGTGTGTGGTTTCGGCCGAAATAGAGAGAGAGGGAGAGGAGAGTGTTTTCTAATTTTCAAGTGTTATGTCAATTCTTGTGAACCCCTTCTATTTACAAGAAAGCACCATTAATCTTATTGGACCAAAAAGGAGGACCAATAGATGTTAAGTCTTTCATGCAACATTTCACATTTAGTCCCTCTAGTTTAAATTAGTTAAAATCTCTATTTTAACTACTTAAACTTATTACTTTTAATCCCTCCTAGCTAATTCTAGTTATATATTAAAATCATCATATTTTAATAAACTAGAATTCTTATTTGCATCTAATATTATAAATTATATTCAATAATATAATTAATAATATTTATTAAGAAATAATAATATTTATCAAGAATCAAATCCTTATAAATATTTATCCGGTGTCTACTTGTTATTCGGTGTGACCCTATAGGATCATATATTACCGGTAATATTATTTTATAATCATTCTTGAGCATATAGAACCAACAGTAAGATGGGTTGTACCTAGGGGTGTAAATGAGACGAGACAACTCGCGAGCTACTCGAGATCGACTCGGTCAAAACTCGGTCAACACTCGACTCGAATGTGCTCGACTCGAACTCGAGCTCGACTCGACATACTAACGAGTCGAGTTGAGCTACCTGATACTCGACTCGATAAGCTCGTGAGATACTCGAATTAATTTTATATATAATAAAGTATATATAATTAGTTTGGTTAGTTTATACCATAAATCTGCTTATAAATCTGCTTTCATTAATATTACATTTAATTTCTTATAAATCTGCTTTGGTTAGTTTATACCATAAATCTGCATATAAATCTGTTTTCATTAATATTACATTTAATTTCTTATAAATCTGTTTTGGTTAGTTTATACCATAAATCTGCTTTCATTAATATTACATTTAATTTCTTATAAAGCTGCTTTGGTTAGTTTATACTATGGGTGTAAATGAGACGAGACAACTCGCGAGCTACTCGAGATCGACTCGGTCAACACTCGACTCGAATGTGCTCGACTCGACATACTAACGAGTCGAGTTCGAGTTTGGATTTTTACTACTCGAATGTGCTCGACTCGAACTCGAGCCCGAGTATTGGTTTTCGAGTTCGAGTCGAGCATACTGATACTCGAGCTCGACTCGCATCATTTACACCCCTAGTTGTACCCGGTGTTTGGGCAAAACTTCACCAGCCTCGACCATGACCAAGAAAGGTAAGACACATGTTATGAACTATATCTTGTATTAAGATAAGGTCCCGACAAAGACCCAAAAAACCTCCGTCGTCCCTCCTAAAAGGTAAGTCGAGAGTTCCTCACGACACTCGACCTCGACGTCGCCTACTTCGCACGACCGTCGCATAGAATCATGCGAACTTGGTCGACTAACGCATTATACGACTGTTATGTTTGTTCAGTGATTAATGCAGGAGTCAAAGTCATTAATGGACAACGGCTATAACCGACGAAATTAGTTATGAGCATCTAAATCCTACATTGAAGACGACGACCGTTACAACAATCATCAAAGATCTTAATGATTCAATTAAAGTGCCCGAAGACTATAAATTCCAAGCTCAATTCTCAGTTCAGGGGACGAAACGAAACACATCAAACAACATAAAGAAAGATAACAAGAGCATCGAAAAACAGACGCAAATACTCGAACTCTAAAGAACACTCATTCGAAGCAAAGGAATCACCCATAGAAGATCGCTCTCGATGCACGACACTTAATTTTTTACACACGACGCACACTGTTTTATATTCAAAACACTTGTAACTTTACATTTCGAAGTCTTTCCTTCATTTGTATTGTATTCTCTGTACGATCGACACCTGGAACACCAAGGACATCGCCCCTGATTGGCGACCATAGTGCAGCGACGACTTCCGCAGTCGTCCGCAGGTTTTTTCCTCGTTGAGGTTTTTCCTGCGTCATCAAATTCTCTGTCCCGTTTATATTTTTGTCTTTGTCGCACGTCTTTGTCGAACGATTCCTTTCTTTAGTTGTTAAAGTTCACATCGACCTTAAGTTGTCCCTTTGGTGTGATTTTTGGCATTAACAGTTTGGCGCCATCCGTGGGACCTCATCTAGAGAAAATCTTCGACAAACGTGCGTCTTACTAACGGTTTCTTGGAGTTTTCTTTGTTCTCTGTTTCAGGAAAATCACAAATAACTAACAAGCCGCTATCCCAGCACATGAGAGGCTTGAAAATGTACAAGATACACCTGAAGCAGTCGTTCTAGATTCAAGCAAGCCTGACCAAAAAGTCTTTATCGGGTCGTCACTCGATCCTTGCCTCAAGGAAAAATTAATATCTTTTTTACAGGAATATGCTGATTGTTTCGCCTGGTCGCATGAAGATATGGTCGGCATAGATCCTGATGTCATCTCCCACAAACTCAACGTCGACCCGTCGTTCAAGCCTATCAAGCAGAAGCGACAGAAATTTGCTCCTGAAAGGAATAAGGTGATAAATGACGAAGTCGACAACCTTCTCAAGACAGGGAATATTCGAGAGGTAAAATACCCCGATTGGCTTGCTAACGTCGTGGTTGTAGCAAAGAAGAATGGAAAATGGAGGGTCTGTATCGACTTCACAGACCTCAATAAAGCTTGTCCGAAAGATCCTTTTCCATTACCCCACATCGACGCCATGGTCGACGCGACAGCGGGGCACGAACTACTGACGTTCATGGATGCCTATTCCGGATACAATCAAATCTTAATGCACGTCGAGGACCAAGAAAAAACCGCATTTATGACGGACCGAGGTATTTATTGTTATAAGGTTATGCCTTTCGGACTAAAAAATGCAGGATCTACTTACCAGCGCCTGGTAAACAAGATGTTCAAAGACCGTCTTGGCGACACGATGGAAGTGTACATCGACGATATGTTGGTCAAGTCGAAGCAAGCTATCGACCACGTCGAGAATTTGAAACAATCGTTCGACATCCTTCAGAAATACAGCATGAAGCTTAACCCGACGAAATGTTCCTTCGGTGTCAGTGCTGGGAAATTCCTGGGATACATGGTCACTCGTCGAGGAATCGAGGCTAATCCAGACCAGATCAAAGCGATTATCGAAATTAAATCTCCCAGAAATTTCAAAGAAGTCCAGAATCTCACTGTCGAGTAGCTGCACTGAATAGGTTTATCTCTCGATCCTCAGACAAATGCCATATGTTTTACAATGTCCTCAGGAAAAATAGAGGCTTCGATTGGACCGACGGCCATGAACAGGCATTACAAAAGCTTAAAGAATACATGGTGTCGCCTCCCCTATTGTCGAAACCTCGCGATCATGAAGTCTTGCAACTATACCTGGCTGTTAGTCCAAACGCGGTAAGCGCCGTCCTAACACGAGAAGATGAAAAGCAGCAACTACCGATCTACTATGTAAGTAAATCTCTTCTGGATGCAGAAACCTGTCTGTCTTAAGAAAACCTGAGTTGACAGGTCGCCTGGAAAAATGGAGTATATATCTCAGCACTTACGACATCGACTTCAAGCCCAGGACCGCGATCAAGTCGCAAGCCTTGGCAGACTTCATTGCTGATTTCAGCCCAGAATTGGAGAAAGAAGCAGAACTCGAAGTATCAACTGTGGCGACTCATGACGACGTGCCTTGGATCTTGTATGTTGACGGTTCATCCAACGTTAGAGGTTCAGGACTAGGCGTCGTCTTAAAGTCGCCACAGGGGGGCAAGATGGTATACTCGATCCGATGCGATTTCAAAACCACCAACAACGAAGCTGAATACGAAGCCCTGATCATAGGAATGAATATGGCCTACGACTCGGGGGCAACTGCGTTACATGTTAAAAGCGACTCTCTCCTGGTGGTGAACCAGATCAATGGAGATTTCGCGGCCAAAGATTCAAAAATGACAGCATACCTGAAGGTAGCAAAAGAAAAGGCCGAAAAATTCAAAACATTTTCTATCGAACAAATCCCGAGAGACCAGAATACTCAGGCCGACGCTTTAGCAAATCTCGGGTCCGCTCTGGTCGAACCTATATTCGACGCCATTCCCATGATCCATCTGGAGACATCATCCGTCGAGAACAATGATGTCGTCCAGATCGAAGAAGAAGAAGATGATTGGTCGTGCGACATCCGAAATTTCCTTGTACACGACCAACTCCCAGAAGACAAGATGGAAGCCCGCAAGATCAGATTCAAAACATCTAAATATGTCATGATTGGGAATAAGCTCTATCGACGATCATCAACAGGTTTAAACTTAAGATGCGTCATTAGCAAGAGCCACGTCCAGAAAATCCTTCAAGAGATGCACGACGGTGAATGTGGCAATCATTCAGGGGGTCGCAGTTTGGCTAGTCGTATCTCCCGACAAGGGTATTTTTTGGCCGACACTGCGACAAGACGCCGTCAAGTACGTTCAGAATTGTGACCCTTGTCAACGATATGCAGGTATGTCACATAAACCCTCTGAACCCTTGCACTCGACACTTATCCCATGGCCCTTCGTGAGGTGGGGAATAGATATTGTCGGCAAGCTACCCACGGCCCCGGGGCAAAAGGTATTTCTCCTCATACTTACCGATTATGTTTCCAAGTGGGTTGAGGCGGCTGCTTTTTCCCAAATAAGGGACAAGGAAGTCATCTCTTTTATCCAAACTAACATCATATGCAGATTCGGGATTCCGTCCGAAATTTTCTGTGACAACGGATCTCAATTCATAAGTGACAGGACCCAACAATTCTGCGAAGACAGGAGCATCAAGTTGACAACCTCGACTCCCAGATACCCTCAGGCGAACGGACTTGCTGAATCAAGTAATAAGACCATTATTGCTTCGATCAAGAAAAGGCTAAAAGCTGCAAAGGGAAAATGGGTCGAAGAACTCCCTTCGGTCCTGTGGGCAAATCGCACGACGCCCCGCACGTCCATAGGACAAACCCCTTTCTCTCTCGTCTACGGTTGCGAAGCAGTTTTGCCGGTCGAGGTCCAGCTCCCAACTTCGAGACATACATCCGTCGACCATAACTTGGTCGATTTAGGATACGACCTCGACGCCCTTGAAGAGCTTAGAGAATCAGCCTTGATTAGAATGGCGTCACAGAAGCAGGCGGTTGAGCGACATTTCAATAAAAGCGTCAAAATCAAAGTCTTTCAAAAAGGCGACTACGTCCTCCGTTGAGTATTCCAAAATACTCAGGAGATCAACGCCGGTAAACTTTCTATTAAGTGGGAAGGTCCTTATCGCATATCTGAAGTCGTGGGTAAAGGGGCCTATCGACTCCAAACCCTCGACAACCAAGAGATTCCACGCAGCTGGAATGCGACACATCTAAAGAGGTATTTCTTTTAAATCCTTTTTTCATACGATTTTTTATTTTCAACTCGACGGCCACTAACTTAAACATCGGAGGGTCGTTGGTTATCCAACGACCAACCTCTGACAATATTTTATCGCAGGATCGCACGACACAAGTTAATCATACGGCTTTCCCAAGATCGCATAACATAAGTCTAATACACGACTCGATATGCGATTAAAAGTCATCACGCGATTCTATTATGCAATCGACTCACAATCTGAATATGTCGACTTAAAAAGGCTTCATGTTCTGAACAAATGCTCTAGACGCATGTATACTTGTTATCATCGTTATCTCATAATGAAAAGCCTCAGTCGCACGTACCTATGGTTGTATTCATGTTTATATGATTGAACATTACTTTCGACAATTGCCTACAATATATAATGAAAAAGCACATGAAATTTCATTCATACTTAAACGTATTTACATTAGATCACCAACGACCGAATATGAAAGACATAGTTCATAGAACCAAAGTTTATCCTAAAAACTAAGGAAGAGTGTCGATAGCATACTCTGCCCCGAGTCTCGACCTCCGAATCCTCGTCACGCAAAGGAGCTTATGCAAGGATCAAACGAGTATGACAGGGCCGTTTCCCAACACTTTATGCCACGACATGAAGAAAAGCCCACAGTATTTTTGAGAATGTGGCTCTTAAGATTAAAGTTAAGGTTGGAGGAAGGAATAAGACGCCTTCGAAGATCGACTTCTGGTACGACGAATTCTCTGTCTTCGCGTATCGAACGAGTAGAGACCGAAGCATCTGTCATAACGAATATGTCAAACTAAGAAAAACATCGAAAGTATGGGTTTTGAAAGAAAACCTTACAACGAACGCCTGTATGGCTATATGTGGTCCCGTTTTTATGACGGAGATCCCTCGGAAACACTTCTCGAAAGATAGGAGATGATATTTCCCCTGAAACGGAAGTGACTTCGTCCCGTCAAGGACACAGTCAGTCGGGAAGACCGACGGCGGCGTAAAGCTGGTCGTCATAACGTCCTCCTCACCCTCTCCCGTCTTTGCACCTTGCCCTCGACAGCTGACGAAAGGGTCGACGTGGTTATAGAGGACATCGTCGCCAGATGCGCAGATTCCACGGATATCGAGTCAACCGCGATCAATGCCTTCGCCTTTTCAGGCATAATGACTCTCGATAATTCATTAACCCTTGCAAGCATCCCTTTCAGAATTTTCTCCCTCGTCTTCAATTAAACCCCGACGCGGCGAACAAAGCCTCTTTGCATCTTTCCTTCGCGGATACTCTCAAGTCGTGCCATTCTCCTAACAGGAATGGTTGACACCTTTTCAACGATCTTCCTAAGAACATACAAAAGAGGAACGTCACACAACAAATTTAAAAACGATGAACTCAGAGCACGAATGCCTTAGTCAAAGATGAATGAAAGGGCGAGAAGCTCTGCCATATATAAATGCTCAAAAAAACTTCGAAATTTTCAGGGAAGATTAGAAAAAGAATCCCACTCTAAAAACTTTCCAAAACTATAAAAGGAAATGATCCATCAAGGTGTCTATTTATGCAAACGATCGAGTTCTCTGATGATCTCCACGCGTCCCCGTCTTTTCGTATGACTACACGGATCATCGACACCTGTCATCGACAGCTGGTAAGCACCATCGTGCGTCGGCATGATGTCACGACTTTATCCTCTCTTCGATTTCCCTCTCTAGTTTGAATTGAACCGATTCAGTTCCAAGACAACCAAGGTAATTTTCGACACAAGACCCCAAGCACCCAACAAGCAAAATTTAAAATTCGAATTTGCCATCCTACTTTCAAATTTTTTGGGCAAACTGTTTGGGCAAAATTTCACCAGCCTCGACCATGACCAAGAAAGGTAAGACACATGTTATGAACTATATCTTGTATTAAGATAAGGTCCCGACAAAGACCCAAAAAACCTCCATCGTCCCTCCTAAAAGGTAAGTCGAGAGTTCCTCACGACACTCGACCTCGACGTCGCCTACTTTGCACGACCGTCGCATAGAATCATGCGACCTTGGCCGACTAACGCATTATACGACTGTTATGTTTGTTCCGTGATTAATGCAGGAGTCAAAGTCATTAATGGACAACGGCAATAACCGACGAAATTAGTTATGAGCATCTAAATCCTACATTGAAGACGACGACCGTTACAACAATCATCAAAGATCTTAATGATTCAATTAAAGTGCCCGAAGACTATAAATTCCAAGCTCAATTCTCAGTTCAGGGGACGAAACGAAACACAACAAACAATATAGAGAAGGATAACAAGAGGATCGAACAACAGACGCAAATACTCGAACTCTGAAGAACACTCATTCGAAGCAAAGGAATCACCTATAGAAGATCGCTCTCGACGCACGACACTTAATTTTTTACACACGACGCCCACTGTTTTATATTCAAAACACTTGTAACTTTACATTTCGAAGTCTTTCCTTCATTTGTACTGTATTCTCTATACGATCGACACCTGGAACACCAAGGACATCGCCCCTGATTAGCGACCATAGTGCAGCGACGACTTCCACAGTCGTCCGCAGGTTTTTTCCTCATTGAGGTTTTTCCTGCGTCATCAAATTCTCTGTCTCGTTTATATTTTTGTCTTTGTCGCACGTCTTTGTCGAACGATTCCTTTCTTTAGTTGTTAAAGTCCACATCGACCTTAAGTTGTCCCTTTGGTGCGATTTTTGGCATTAACACCCGGTAAGTCCCTGTACCCGGTAAGTAGTATCCGGAAGCTTTAGCTGATTGAGAAATGTTAAATCTGTTAGGTGCCAAGCTCAGTTAACTCGAGGGTTGATCGAGAGTGCGTTTACTACCATCACAAGGTGAGTTCCCTAAACCCTTTTTACGACGCAAGATGTTAAATGTTTTTAACTGATTATGGTTCCTTATGAGCATGAAATGTTTACCAACTGATATGCATGTTTCCCATGAAAATTCTTACTTTAATTCAAAAGAATATTCCGCGTGATGAAATGATCATTATGGTTTACCAAGATTCCAAGTTACATGATTTATGACATGTTATGTGTATGCTATGTGGAGTCGGTCTGCAACGTGGGATCAGAGTGCCTCGGGATCCGATGATCCCTTGGACATGTATGATGAGCCGATAGGTTGGAATTTGTTTCCCTCCTATTTGGATAGAGGGGAGTCTGCTTGGGCCCCGATCGCGGTTTGTTTATGTGATCCTCAACACGGTGCAGTACCATGATTGATGTTATGTGAAGAAGTGATTTTTAAACTGTTTATATATGTTGTTTTCAGAGGGAATTCACTAGACCTTTTGGTCTAACCCTCGCTTTTCAAAACTAAACCATTTTCAGGTAAGCGTAGTGCTAGTTCTTCCAGTAAGAACTAGGAGATGGCAACGGAAGGAATTGGAGCGTAGAGCAACTCCAAGTTTTTGACTAGTATTACTATAGATAGAAGCTCTCGGCTGTGGATTAGACGTTTCTGCTGTCCATCACCAGGAATGGGTTGTTGAAAGCTAGATTAATAATATAATGTTGAAGTTCCGGAAGGACATCCTAACAAATAGATGGTGAATTTAATTATTGAGGAACCAATGATGTAGCATTAACATAGCATTGGTCTGCTGGAATTTATAATTAAGCTTCACCCCACGTCTTGCACCCTTGCTTGCTTTCTTTATTATTTGTTCAATATAATCTGCGATAGTACAACTCCAAACAAACAAATATTGTCTTCGAACTGATCCTTGGAAACCATTTCTTTTATTAGACTTTTATTACGCTTTTACTCCAATCTCTGTGGGAACGATATCTGGTATTTTACCAATTTATTACTTGAAAGACGACGTTAGATCTCGATGTATACTTGCGTTGAGGTTTAATTATTACACGTCTATTGGTGTATTCAAAATAGCCATCAAGTTTTTGGCGCCGTTGCCGGGGATTGGCACGCTAAAAGTTTTTAAAAGTATTTTAAAAGATTTAGTTTTTCTAACACCGTCCGAATCATACTTTGTGTGGTATATGCCACGAATCCAACGTGGGGAACTTTTTGAGTTAGATCCTGACATAGAAAGAACCTTTCATCTTAGACGGAGGTTACAAAGAGCTTCAAGTTCTATGGATCCTCCCGACATGGATGCACCACCCGGATTTGAGCGTAGACACCTACGACCATTCGTTGTAGAACCACGACCACCTGGGGTAGAAGTACGGCCACCACCTTTAGGAAACCACATGAGACCACCCGATTTTGGAATTCCACCAATTTTTGGTAACCCACCAATTTTTGGTAATCCGCCATGTTTTGGAAATCCACAAAATCAAAATTTTCAAGAGCACCACATTAATAATGAAGAAGATGATGGTGAAGAATCTCATGGTAACAATGACCAAAATGAACCATTAAATATCATTGATCTTGCAAACTCGAAAAATGGGAGAATTATGGACTATGCAATTCCTAACTTTGAGCAATTAAATTCAGGAATTGTAAAGCCTCATATGGATACGACGCATTTTGAACCAAAACCCATTATGTTTCACATGTTGCAAGCCAATGGTCAATTTGCCGGATTCCCATCGGAAGATCCACACTCACATTTAAAATCTTTTAAAGAGATCACCGATGTTTTTCTGATTCCTGGAGTATCTTCTGATGCTCTAAGACTCACATTGTTTCCTTTTTCGTTAAGGGATCGGGCAAAGATTTGGTTTAATTCATTGACACCAGGTTCTATACCATCATGGGCTGACATGGCTGAAAAGTTTTTAAGAAAATATTTTCCACCTACCCGAAATGCTAAGTCCCGAAATGAAATTTGCATGTTCAAACAAATGGACGATGAAGCAATTCCCGACGCATGGGAAAGGTTTAAGGAATTATTAAGGAAATGCCCTCACCATGGCATTCCCTACTGTATTCAACTCGAGACGTTTTACACTGGACTTGATTCCAATGCAAAACAAATGCTCGATGCGACATCAGGAGGGGCCTTTACTTCCAACACCTATAATACCGGGTATGAAATTCTTGAAAAGATTTCCACAAACAATGGGCATTGGGCAGATCCAAGGGCACCAACTACAAAGAAGACTGCTGGAATGCATGATTTAGATGCTTACACCGCATTGACAGCTCAGCTTGCTTCTATGACCAATATGCTTAAAAACATAACTACCGGTCAGGGAACACAGCCGACTGCCACTAAACCCACTCCAGCTGTTCTTTCCGTGCAATGTGTTTGTTGCAGTGGAGACCATTCCTATGAATATTGTCCTGAAAATTCTGAATCAGTTAACTATGTTCAAAATAGAAATGGTCCTTATTCTAACAATTACAATGCTAGTTGGAAACAACACCCAAATTTTTCATGGACCAGCCCAAGTTTAAATCAACCTGAGCATAAGCAACAAGGAAATTCCAATTTTCAAAACCAACATCATGCCAGCAGTTCTCAAAATTACCAAAACAACCAAAATCATCAGAATCAGAATTTCCAAAATAACAAACCATTTTTTCAAAACAAATCCTATTCTCAAACTGAACCATCATCTTCCTTGGAAGCTATGTTCAAAGCTTACATGACGAGGAATGATGCTCAAATAAGGAGCCTTGAAACCCAAATCAGTCAGATTGCTCTTAACCAAAACACCCGACCCAACGGGACCTTACCAAGTAACACAGAAATCCCAAGACCACCGGGAAAAGAGCATGTGAAAGCTGTAACACTTAGGAGTGGGAAAGACTTAGAGAAAACCCAAGCTGAAATAGAAAAACATCCAAAGTCCAAGTCTAAAGCTACAGCATTACCCACCATCCTAGAAGAACCATATCCTAAGGACTTAGAGCCAAAAACCCCAATCCCAAAGGAAGACACAGTAGAAATTGAAGTCAACAAACCCAAAGATGTTGTCAAAGAAAACATAACACAAGGTATCAATGATACAAATTTGAGGGTGGAGGAAGTCCACCCTAAAAGCTCAACACAAACAAAGAAAGCCGTTATTGAACCAATTCCTCCTTATGTTCCTTTTCCCCAAAGGTTAAAGAATAATAAGGAAGAATTGCAATTCAAGAAATTTTTGGATGTGTTTAAACAGTTGCATATCAACATACCCCTTGTTGAAGCAATCGAGCAGATGCCTAGTTATGCCAAATTTCTTAAAGACATTTTAAGCAAGAAAAAGAAGCTGACTGAATATGAAACTGTGGCCATGACTGAAGGGTGTAGTGCTCTCTTGACCAACAAAATTCCACCTAAACTCAAAGATCCAGTGAGTTTTACCATTCCCTGTTCCATAGGTGGGAAAGAAGTTGGAAAAGCCTTATGTGATTTGGGAGCAAGTGTCAATCTTATGCCTTTGTCTATTTTCAAAAGCTTAGGTATAGGAGAAGCTAGACCAACCACTGTCACACTCATCTTAGCTGATAAAACCATTGCCTATCCTAAGGGTAAAATTGAAGATGTCTTAGTTCAGGTTGACAAATTCATCTTTCCTGCTGACTTTATCATCTTAGATTTTGAGGCTGACCAAGATATTCCTATTCTCTTAGGAAGACCTTTCTTAGCCACTGGAAGAACCTTGATAGATGTCCAAAAGGGAGAGTTGACCATGAGACTTCAAGACCAAAAGGTCACATTCAATGTCTTCAATTCCATGAAATACCCTGATGATATGGAAGAATGTTCTGGCCTAAGTGTGATTGAAAACCTGTGTAATGAAGAAGGAGTTAGGGAAATTTGTAGGTTGAAAGAAGAGGATGATGAGGAATATGATGATGATGAGGAAAATATAGATGAGATTGTTGCTAAGTTTGAATCTTTGGAGCCTAGTGAACAAAAGAATTTCACATCATCAGTCATTTCACCACCTGACCTGGAGTTGAAACAATTCCCACCCCATTTGAAGTATGCTTTTCTAAAATATGAAAACAAACTGCCTGTCATCATTTCATCCACTTTAGAACTGCATCAGGAGAAGAAGTTAGTGGATTTGTTGAAGTTACACTCAAAAGCCATAGGATGGACCATTGCTGACCTTAGAGGAATTAGTCCCTCTATCTGTTAACATAAGATCATCTTAGAAGAAAAGAACTACACATCCATTGAACCACAAAGAAGGCTAAACCCTGTCATGAAAGAAGTAGTGAAAAAAGAGGTGCTAAAATGGTTAGATGCAGGAATCATTTTTCCTATAGCCAGTAGCTCTTGGGTTAGCCCTGTCCAATGTGTCCCTAAGAAGGGAGGTTTAACAGTAGTAGCCAATGAAAAAAATGAACTCATCCCAACTAGAGTAGTTTCAGGATGGAGAATTTGCATGGACTACCGTAAACTTAACACAGCCACACAAAAGGACCATTTTCCACTACCATTTGTTGACCAAATGTTAGATAGGTTAGCCGGAAAAGAATATTATTGCTTCTTGGATGGATATTCCGGATACAACCAAATAACCATTTTACCTGAGGACCAAGAAAAGACCACCTTCACTTGTCCTTATGGTACTTTTGCCTTTAGGAGAATGCCATTTGGACTCTGTAATGCTCCGGCAACTTTTCAAAGATGTATGATGTCCATATTTTCTGACATGCTTGAAGAATCCATTGAAATATTTATGGATGATTTTTCTGTATATGGCTCATCTTTTGATAATTGTTTGGAAAATTTGAAAAAGAGTCTTGAAAGGTGTGAGAAAACTGATTTAGTCCTCAATTGGGAAAAGTGTCACTTTATGGTCAAAGAATTTAAACATGCTAAGAATAGAACTTGGCGTTGGATGCTGGATGAATGCTGCAGCATTCGAAGCCTTTTTGTCTTGAACGCAAACCTGCAAAACATGGAGTTCATTAAAGCTTGTTTATTTTTATACTACTCTTAACTTAATAACTTAATTATTTACAAACCCTTATGGACTAGAAAGAGTCCATGGCTTCTTATTATGAAGATTTTGTCAAGCGGTAGCCAAAAACACAGAGCATTGCTCTGGGATTGCTACAGCATCACGATAGAGTTTAACTCTCTGGCCATTCACTTTGAACACATTGTTGTTTTCTGGATTGATCAAGTCCACAGCCCCATAGGGGTAGACTTTGTGAATGGTGAAAGGACCAGACCATCGACTTTTGAGTTTTCCTGGAAACAATTTTAGTCTAGAATTGAACAGAAGAACCTGTTGTCCTGCTTTCAATTCCCTATGTTGGATTCTCTTGTCATGCCATTTTTTTGTTTTCTCTTTATAGAGCTTGGCATTTTCATAGGACATATTCCTATGTTCATCCATTTCACACAGTTGTAATTTCCTTTTATTTCCAGCCTCATCTAAGGACATGTTCAACTCTTTGATGGCCCAGTATGCCTTATACTCAAGCTCTAAAGGGAGGTGACAGGCTTTTCCAAAGACTAGCTTGTATGGGGACATACCAATTGGTGTTTTAAAAGCGGTTCTGTATTCCCATAAAGCGTCATCCAATTTAAAAGCCCAGTCTTTCCTGTGTGGTTTCACCACTTTTTCCAGGATTCCTTTGATTTCCCTATTAGAAAGCTCAGCCAGTCCATTTGTCTGTGGATGGTATGCAGTAGCTATTCTGTGGTTAACATTGTATTTTTCAAGAGTTCCTTGTAATACCTTATTTACAAAATGGGTGCCCTCATCACTGATTAGTGCCCTTGGGGTACCAAATCTTGTAAATATGTATTTTTGAAGAAATTTAACCACAGTTTTTGCATCATTGGAAGCACATGCAATTGCTTCCACCCACTTTGACACATAATCAACAGCCACTAGAATGTATTGACAATTATTGGATGGTGGAAAAGGTCCCATAAAGTCAATTCCCCACACATCAAACAATTCCACTTCCAAGATTCCATTCAAAGGCATTTCATTTCTTTGAGAAATGGAACCAGTTCTTTGACATTCGTTACATCTTTTGACAAAATTGTGGGAATCTTGGAAGAGGGTTGGCCAATAAAAACCAGATTGTAAAACTTTGGCTGATGTCCTTTGGCTCCCAAAATGACCTCCATATGCTGAGTTGTGGCAATGGTGTAAGATTTCTGCCACATCATTTTCTGGGACACACCTTCTCAAGATTTGATCTGCACCAAGTCTAAACAGAAAAGGGTCATCCCAAAGATAAAACTTAGCATCATGGAAAAACTTTTTAAGCTTATGGCCAGTGCAATCAGGAGGTTTGATGCCACATGATAAGTAGTTAGCAAAATCAGCATACCAAGGAATGCTGGATGAATGCTGTAGCATCAAAATTTTCTCATCTGGGAAGGTTTCAATGATATCTCCTTCTCCTTTCTTCCCTGGGTTGTTGTCTCAATTCTTAACTGCAGTTGGCATTCCTCAATATGAGGAGGATGATATTCACAAAGAAGGAGATGAGAAGTGGGCCATCGACACTAAGAGTGTCTCAAGATTGAGGCACGAAAAGTCAAGCCAAGGAGACATATTGGGCATGATGCAAACCGTGTGTGCTCAAAACAGCATGTTGATGGATAATATGATCAAGCAAACTGCAGAGATGGAGATACTGAAGAAAGAGGTGCTGCGTTTGAAGAAGGAAGTGAAATTTGGAGCTGACTCCAAGAAAGGACAGAGGATGAAGAAGGTGCTAACTGAGGTAAGAAAGCTAAAAGGCAGAAACAAGAAGCTAGTTGAGGAGAACAAGAGGCTGAAAGAGGCAAAGGATGATCTGGAGAAAGGAAAGCTGCAGATTGATGCTGCAGCATTACACCCAACAGCAGAAGAAACAAGCCTTGTTGCTGTAGCATCCAAAGCAACAGCAGCAACTGCACGGAAGAATCCACAGCCTACTCCTATGGAGTAGGACAGGTCAAAATCAATCCCTTAGCTTCCATGTTTTTTTTTATTTATTTTTTTATTTTATTTTATTGTGTCTGGGATAGTTTGCTATTTTTTTTAGGTTTGTTTTATCTTGCAAAATCACACATAGGTAGTATGTTATTTCTGTGTTCATATCCATAATAATTTTGTAATGCATGCTAATCACATGGTTGTGTGTTCTTGATAGAACTAGCATTATCTTCTTGGGCCACAAATTGACCAACATGACCTAAATGCATTTAGGAGAATGATCTAGGCCATCTTCTCAATTTGAATAGCCGCTTGTAGCCTTTATACACTCATACACTTCATGGGATACAATGGGGACATTGTATATTCTAAATTTGAGGGTGGGAAGGTTACACCCTAAAGGAGGGTTACACCTTGGAAAAACAGAAAATTCAATACAAAAGAGCAAAGCTCTAAATCTGAATTGCGTGATCAAAGAAGTACCAAAAATGTCCCATAGGGGCAAGGTACACAAAGTCAACAAAAAGAAGCACAAAGTGCCAAAAATTGAAATTTTTTTTGTGAAATTTGTTGAGAGAAAAGGCTATGTGAGAAAAGATATGCCAAAAAGAGTGAACCCAAAAAGTCCTAGTGATCCTAGATATAGGTTGTGTTGTGACTAACAAAAAGAAGAGAAGTGCTAGCCTATGATTCATACACACACTCATGCATGATTGAATACTAGGAGAATTATGAAAGGCTATGAACTACATATGATAAAGATTACAATATGTGTGTGCACTTAATGCCAAGATTTTGCAAGAAACTTTAAAAATTGAGTCAATTTCTTTTTAGTCTTTTAGTTGTTTGGGGACAAACAACACTTTAAATTTGAGGGTGTGATATGCATTATTTATTTAATGCATATTGTATCTTTTTCTTATATTTTTATATATAATATTTTGTTTTATCCCAACTTTTGTGTCATTTTATTCTCTTATTTGTATCTTTATTAATCATGGAGCTAAGTGATGGATTTTACTTGTTTTACTAAGTAGAATGGCTAAAATAAAGAAAACTGCAGGCAATGCTATTTCGATGCTGCAGCATTCACGGCTGACGAGAGCTGAATGGAAAACAAGGCTGGAAATGCAGAATTTTTGGGAAGACAACAACATGCAAGATGAAGTTCAATGCTTTGGGTTCTTCATAAAATAGTTTATGTGTTGTAATGGTAGTAGTACACAAGACATCTCATAGGAATAGTATGCATGGTACATAAATAGTGTTAGTTGTTATGAGTTGGTATGGCTTAGGCCATGGCTCTTTTTGTATAAATAGGTGATGTCTTGTAGTGTTTTGAGTAGCTTCGATCAGATCACAATTTGATGGGAAGAACACTTTAGTTGCTTTCTTTAAATATATGCAAGTTATCTTCATCTTGTTCATCTTTTGCTTGTTGTTCTTAGCCATTTACTTGAGTTGCTGCAGCATCGGCAGCAACATTGCTGCACTTCTTTAAGTGTTTTAATTCTTGCAATTTACATTATTGTCATTTACGTTTACGTTATTTACATTACGTCTTTAAATTCAGTCATTTATATTTATTGCAATTTTAATACAAGTATGAGTAGCTAACTTTTATAAGCTTGGGTGTGAGATTAAAGGGTGGAGTTTTAATTATAAAGAATAGTGGACATTATTTCTCAATAATGATGTTCACCATTTCATGTTAAGTTTTATAAAGATAAGTTTACTTCGTGACGTTTTGATCACTTTGAAAGTGTTAAAGTGCCAAGGCATCAGGAATGAGCCATTGATATGCACGTCAATCCGAATGACAAAGAAAGTAAGACTTGGAAGAGCTACTGACAAAGGAATTTGTCGTCTCTGTCTTTTCTAGGTTGATTTTGCCCGATAAGTTGGTCATCGTGATGATGGTAAAAGTGTAGAGTGCGTATCAGGAATGGACCACTCAGACACGTCAACTTAACAGATATGGGATCAACTTGGAAGAGTGATTTTTAACAAAGTAATTTGTTTATCCATATATTTGAAAGGCATCATTTTATTATTAATAGTCCTAATACATCACCAGGAATGGGTTGTTGAAAGCTAGATTAATAATATAATGTTGAAGTTCCGGAAGGACATCCTAACAAATAGATGGTGAATTTAATTATTGAGGAACCAATGCTGTAGCATTAACATAGCATTGGTCTGCTGGAATTTATAATTAAGCTTCACCCCACGTCTTGCACCCTTGCTTGCTTTCTTTATTATTTGTTCAATATAATCTGCGATAGTACAACTCCAAACAAACAAATATTGTCTTCGAACTGATCCTTGGAAACCATTTCTTTTATTAGACTTTTATTACGCTTTTACTCCAATCTCTGTGGGAACGATATCTGGTATTTTACCAATTTATTACTTGAAAGACGACGTTAGATCTCGATGTATACTTGCGTTGAGGTTTAATTATTACACGTCTATTGGTGTATTCAAAATAGCCATCAGACACGTATTGCTAATTGGATCTCTAGAGAAATTGGCCAAGTTTGGACTCGGTACAAGTCCAGCGAGTATGACACTCACGAGAGTGACATGGTCACTTTCGCAGTGTCACTTTCGCTAAGAATGTACCGAGGAGTTGGGAGGTCCAACGAATATGACACTCGCGAGAGTGACATGGTCACTTTTGCAGTGTCACTTTCGCTAAGAATGTACCGAGGACTTGGGAGGTCCAGCGAATATGACACTCGCGAGAGTGACATGGTCACTTCCGCAGTGTCACTTTCGCCGAGTTTGTACCGTGGGCAATTGGGTAGCGGGCGAGAGTGCCCCGCGAAAGTGACAGTGGCATAATCGCCTGTCACTCTCGCCGTCGGACTCCAGGGTGTTTAAACCCACGAGCTTCAGCTTTCTTTCATTTCTATTCCAGCTCTCTCACTCTAAACTCTCCCAAACAAAACCCTAACCCTCTAAACCGTTTTTGGAGCTCTTGAAGCCATGAATCTTGTAAACCAAAGCTTTTCTCTCGGTTCTTATCAAGGGATTATGGATGGAGGTTAGAACCCTTCTTCTCACTTTCGTTTTGGTAAGATTTCTACACTTTCTAGGGTTTACCCAACCCTCACCTAAACCTTTTCCTTTCTTTAGATGAAATGAAGACTGAGGCTCACTTTGGTAACAATAGAAGTGTTTTGTTGATGGATTCAATTGATGGTGGACGTAATCTTCTATTCTCTTCATTTTGGAATAGGGTTTTATTATATTGGTGATTTGGGTGTAATATGTTGGGAGAAATGATTCTAAGTGTTTGGGGACAAATATTTATGGTTAGAAACTTATGGATCTAGGTTTTTGAAGTTTTGGCTTGAGGATGCAAACTTCATCAAAGGAGCATACGTTTGGAGGAACTCTAGATTTAGCTAAATCTAGCAAGGTGAGTTCAAGTTACTTTGTGAAAACTTTGTACATGCCAAAATGCTATTTTCCAAGTAATTATGTGTTTTATCTGAAAAATTATCAATGTTGAGTTATTTGATGAGTTTTACCTTTTAAGGTATTAATTGTAGTATACATTGTAAAACACTACCTTTGGGTTCGTTGAAAAAAATGAGATAGATAAATCATACATGAGATGGGTTGTTAATTTATGTGGCAAATGGAGTCTATTTGTTATGAAAAGACATTTTTGGGGATATTTGGAAATATGCATATAGTACATCATGAGACGTTTTGAAAATGTAAAGGTTGAGTCCTTTTGGAAGTGAGGGTTATCTCGATCCAAGGTTTTATTTCGGGTTTTCATGGATTTGAAGTATTTACCGGCAACCGGTGTGTGTTGTTGTGTTTAATGTCATTGTATGACTTTTATGAATTATCTTTCGAGTTAGTTGAGCTTGTGGCTAGGTATTGGATTTTATTAAGTCTTGGGGACATTTGTCCGTTTTGATAGCTCAGAGTTGAGTTTTGATCATGATTTATGTTATTGGGGAATTGCATGTTTTAATGCATTTGTTTATATGTTTGGGGTCGTGTAATATTTTAGACCTTGTTGGCCATGGATCCATAGGCATTTGAGTTTCCCTTAGTCTCGCGGGCAAGTGGTCGGAATTGATTGAGCTCAGTTTTACGAGACATTAGTTTATATTGTAGCACGGAATAGGCATCGGGTTCCATGATAAGTAAGGCGTGGACCTAGATGGTCGGGCGTCGTCTCATGGGCAGTAAGGTGTAATTCCATATATGTGCTTAGCACGAGATAGGCATCGGGTTCCATGATAAGTAAGGCGTGGACCTATATGGTCGGGCGTCATCTCATGGGTAGTAAGGTGTAATCCCTAATGTGCTGTTGTGGATTTGGAGTGACCCAATGTATAGACCTGGAGTGGTTGAAGTTGGGGGCTCCCTAGTCTCGCGAGCAATAGATCTGGAGTGATTGAGCTCGGTTTATGAGAGTAATCCACGTGGGTGTTTTATTGCATAGTAAGTGACCCACTTTAGTGTTCCGTCACGTGCGATGTATACGGGTGTCCCCCGTCACCGAAAGGTGTTGTTTTGAGTATTTGTTGCTACTCATGTTTTCGGTGACGTGTTATATTTATATGGATTGTTTTTCCATGGTATGTAAATTGTGGTTCATATCTCATCCATGTGTGTTGTTTTGGGTAATTGTGTTTATCCATGTTTTCGGTAACGTATCATATTTATGAGATTTGCATTTCCACGTTATATGATTTGTGGATTATGTTTCATCCACGTTTTGAGATGTTTTGGGATAATGACAAATAATTACAAGTTTAATCGTTTTGAGTGACAAATGCTATTTCACCTTTCGTTGACTTTGTGAATACGTCTATTTTTGAGAAACCATGTGATAATAAAGATTTTAACATGGGAATTGGGTGAGTTGGAAAAATGGGCGATTTGTATTTGAAGTAAACTCCTTTGAAGTCATGACTAAAAACTACTAACCTCCGATTTATGATTTTATATAGTCATGATAAAATGCTTGAACTCACTAGGCATAAGCCTAACCTTTTTTATTTGTCGGCATGTGCAACAGGCTCAGGTTGGGGGTAGCTCTAGCTACATTGTGAAGTGGCGAGTGCTAGTAGAGTGCACTAGAGGTGACATGATTAGTGAAGTCTTCCGCAATAGTTTGGACTAACAATTTGTGTGGGGTTAAGTAACACCCGATTAAGTCATTTTATTGTGGGAATTATAACGTTTTAATTTTCGAGGCATTTTAAGGAATGAATTGTAGAAATGATTTTTATCTTGTTGGGTATTTTATTGAAATTTTATTTAGTTGCTCGTTCCAAATTTGAGGGTGTTACACCGCGCCTCGCGCTATTTAAAACCTTGGTCTCACCATTATTCCATTTTCCACCTATTTCGGTGGAACAAAAACAATATTTTTTTATCCCACCGTGTCAAACGTGGGACAATAAGTTTGTATCCTGCTTATGTTGCGCCAAACGTGGGACGGTAGATTTTGTCCCGTCAAGTTCTGTCATGTCTCATGTACCAAACGCAACCTATACACTTTGTGAACCAAACATTTTCATATGTTTATAAATCATAAATTCAAACTATAAACGTGCTTATAAAAATTTTGAGATTTATAAATATCTAATCTTACAAACAAGTTAATCAATCTCGAATTTGAGATGATAGATGAACCTTCAGATCTGGTAATTAATATAGGTACATCAACTGCATAATTCCAATGACTTGCCCATGAGAGAGATGACTTCTCAACCAGTACCAAAATCCATGTATAAATGATTAGCAATTTATGTTGAACAATTTAAATTCATAAATAATAAAAAATCATATATGGATATCATATATATACATATATATGTGGAGGTTCAGGGGAAAACATCACACAAAATGAAAAACTGAGAAACATTCTAATAAATGTTCACTAGGATGGTCTACATGTGCATACAAGTAAATTGAGTTATTTTTTTTATGAATGTGTGCATTATGTACATGTGTATATGCACGTATGCATGTTACAAATTATTTATATGCATATGTGCATACCGTTCAAATGAGTGACTACCAAAGTGTTCCTCAGTTTTTCATTTTTTTGTGGTTTCCCCTGAACATGGTCATACATACATACATACATACATACATACATACATACATACATACATACATACATACATATAGAGTCAGGTTCAGGGGAAAACTCTAAATAAATGGAAAACCGAAAAAAAGATGAAAAGATGAAAAGATGAAAAGGTATATGAATATGAATGTCAAATTAACGAGAAAAATATTATTGTTAGATTGGTGTAATTTATTTAGCTCGAATTTTGTTCATTTTTTTATATTTTTCGAATAAAAATAGAGGGTTGAGGTTTTTTTAATTTAAAAAATATTGTTGTAACCGTCTGTTTAATCACATCTATCAGACCATCTAATCTAACGATTGATAAAATGTTTTTTAGTATTTTATATATAGAAAGTTTTCCCCTGAACCTCCCTATATATACATAGGCATGGGGTTCAAACGAGAACACCCTTATTTTACGAAATACAAGAACACTTTTAGGCCAGCAATATATTTAACTCATAATAAAAACTAAAATAAATTAGTATTTATCAACAATAATCTGTTATCTTATATTTGTCTTTATCCTTGAATGTTTATAGTATCATCGAAGACTTCTTATATCTATATCTATGTCTCAGTTGTCAATAATGATGTGATTTTCCGTTTAATAATGTTACAATGCTTTGATATGTCGAAAACTTCTTATGATGTGATAATGTTGTAATAAATCGAAAATCCGAGATGATCACGTCCACATCATCGACTATGTATGTTCCTTATGTGATTTGTAGTTTTTTTCTCATCTCATTTTACCCTTTCATGCGTTCGATATTCTGAAAATTGTTAAATATATATTTCATATTTTATTGCTCCCCCTATTCTTCTAAAGTTGTGACTTGAAACAAAATGATAAACTTACAAATATTCTCAAATATACATAAAACACATATATTCTCGTTTGAACCTTTCTCTTTATACATAAAACACATATATTATTGTTTGAACCTTTCTCTGTATACATAAATAATAGAGTAAGTTACAAATTTGGTCCCTGTGGTTTGACCTCCATTACGATGGAGGTCCCTAAACCCTAAAATTCATGGTTGGGGTCCCTGTACTACGCTTTTCTCACGACTGGGGTCCCTCTGGCTAACTGTCGTTAAAAATGCTCCGTTAAGTCAGGGACATTTTGGTCATTTCATGATTATATTTAATAGGCTTTTTATGGTACACCTTTGGATGCTTATCAGTCCCCAACCACATCTCATATCAACTTTTCCGGCCAAAACCCTAACTCCGGTCATCTTCTCCGACCAAAACCCCAGCTCCGGTCATCTTCTCCGACTAAAACTCCATCTCACCCACCACATACAAACTCAATCGACCACTCAAATAACTCAAACATTGACTAAAAATCTTCCATTTATGATCTGAAACTCAATTCAAAATCAAAAACTGAAACTCAAAATAAAATCAAAACTCAATCAAAATCAAAACTCAAACTTATACTCAACCCAAATACAAACCCAACAACCACCATCATCGAGCCCTAACCACCCACCGGTACAACTACCCTATCGAACCACCTACTACCCCACACCAATTCTCATCGGAAAACAAACACAAGGTCGATTTTTTGAGTTCGATGGGTTTTACCAACAAACCCTGATCTATATGGCACTGTCGATGGAGTAGTTATGGCGGTGAATAAGGGGGAGAATGCAAATCGGAGGGAAGAAACAGGTGTCTGCAGGTTCTCGATTGATCGATTTGGTTCGTCGGAGGTCTCACCGGAGAAGAAAACGATGGAGGAGGTCGATTGGCCTTCGCCGGAGGTCTCACCGGAGAAGAAAAAGATGGAAGAGTGAGGCCCCTGGTTTGATTCTCGTCCCTGTATTGGTACACACACACACATATATATATATATATATTATATATATTATATATAATATTAATACTTTTAAATTATTAATAGAAAATAAAAAGTATATATAATTAAATTGACCAAAATGCCCCTGACTTAACTGAGCATTTTTAACGACAGTTAGCCAGAGGGACCCCAGTCGTGAGAAAAGCGTAGTACAGGGACCCCATCCATGAATTTTAGTGTTCAGGGACCTTTATCGTAATGGGTACCAAACCACAGGGACCAAATTTGTAATTTACTCTAAATAATAAGACAAACTTTTGTAAGAAAAACAAAAAATTGAAAAGTCAAAACAAAATCATGCAATGCCTTAAAAAACCTCGCGTAACAACAGGCCTCAAGATTAGGGGTGAGCAGCGGAACTGGGTACCCGCCTTTGGAACCGGAACCGTTCCGGAATTGCCGGTTTCGGAATCGGAACTGATGTGACTGGTTCCGGTTCCTAAAATACGGAACCGATTAGAATTGGGTCCGGTTCCGGTTCTCATTTTTTTGGAACCGCTACCCGCTGGGTACCCGCCGGGACCGCTTCCGGGACCGGGTACCCGGAACCGTCGGGTACCCAGAACCGGAACCGCTGGGTACCCGGGTATATTTTAATAGAAAATATCTAGATATTTAATATTTATTACATATTTATATATAAATATTTAATATAAATAAATTTTTTTAATAGAAAATATCTAGATACATGTTTTTGATGTTGTTTTTGTGCTGTTTTTGCTGTCGTTTTTGTGCTGTTTTTGCTGTTATTTAGTTGTTGTTATTTAGTCGTTTTTGTGCTGTTTTTTGGGCTGTTAGTCCTGTATTATCTATGATGAGTTTTATGAAAATGATGTTGAGGATGCTTTTGAGAAATATGAGTTGGATGAATATCTTGAGGCTCCGCCTGAAAAGATAGATGTTGAGAAGTTTGAAATTTTAAGGTGGTGGAGTGAAAAGTGTACTACATATAAGGTATTGGAATCAATGGCAAAGGACATTCTAGCCATTCCGGTTTCTACAGTTGCTAGTGAGTCTGCTTTTAGTACATCCGGTCGGGTGGTAGATGAGTTTCAGAGTAGTTTGGGTCCGAAGACGGTGGAAGCTTTGATATGTGCCCAAGATTGGTTGAGAGGATCATCAATATGTTTGGACATGGAACAATATTTGGAGGATGTGCAAAAATACGAGGAAGGTAATTTACTTATTTATTGTCTTTTTTCATATATATTTTTATTTGTTAATTTCATATTTACATTCTAATTTGCGTTTTTTATTTGTTAATTTTAGAAATTGGTCGTATTGATCTTGATGAGACATTTGTTGGCGTCAACTAATTTCTTTTTGAGGTAATTTTCTAATTTTTATTTATTGTTGTGACAATTTATAAAATGGCATGGTATTGGTTTAGTTAGGTATTTTATTTGTTTTGACATTTGATGATCCTACGGAGAGAAACCCTACGGCCCCTCCCCTTCCCTTGTGTTTTTCGGCCGTGAGTGAAAGAGATCGAGAGAGAGAGAGAGTCGTCGGAGAGAGAGAGGGTGTTCGCCGGAAAGAGAGAGGGTTCGTCGGGAAGAGGAGACTGAGACGCCGTCGTTTTGCTGCCGGAAAAGAGGAGGAAGAAGGGTTCGTCGAGGTAGGTTCGTTTCCCTTTCCGTTGTCATCGTTTGCCTAAGGTTTGCCGTGAACCGCCACCACCACCGCCGCAGCCACGGCTGCCGGCGGTGGGGCCGCCGCTGCACGCCGCCGTGGTGGCGGCAGTGGGGTGGGTGCAGGGTGTGCAGGTGTGCGGGTGTGTGCGGGGGTGTGGTTGCGGTTGAGTCGGGATGGGCGATGTTGGGAGGTTCCGCCGGAAGGTGTTACCGTGACCACCGTCGCCGCCGCCAACCACCACCACCGCCGGAGGCGGCAGTAGGTGGTACACGGCTGTCGAGCAGCCTAGTATGACCTTTCCAGTAAGCTTTTACGCTATCCGGGTCTGTTTGGATTAAGCCATGACTTATTAGGTTAATAAGCAATATTTGTCATTTCATGTGAAATTCATAGTTTCTGCCTCTCTTTTGTGAAAGCCATAACTTTTTCTAGTAACATCGTATTGGGGTGAAATCAGTGCCAAAATCTCCCATTCTGAGTATAGTAAGTTTCATATGTTTTACGGAAAAACCAGTTCGGACCATAGCTAGTGTCAAATTGTCGTTTTGTACTGGAAGGTCCTGTTTTTTCGCTGTTCTGCAAGTCGGTTTTGTAAAATCCATATTTAATTGTAGAAAAATCGTTAGAGCACGTGCGATATGTCCCTGGAACCCTAAGACATGGGACATTGTGATTATGGAATAATATTTCTGGATTTATCAGTTTATAAGGGGTTAAACAGGTCCCGAACGGACCTGTGTTTTTAGAGTAAAAGCTGGAATATGTGACTTGTAATCTAGTAGTCGTGGTTTTGGGTCGGGGCTTCACTTTGACATTTGTTAACACGTAATTAGGTGGGAGAAGGTGAGTGAAGTTGGCCGGCTTGTGTTGCGATTGCGGATACTTGCGTTGCTTTAAGGTGAGTTCTCTCACTGCGTAGACTAGGAGTTACATATATGTTGTGTTAGTTCTGCGTGTTATTGTATGCTTACGTGAACTAGTTGTGGTGTGGTAGCTAGTTGTAAATTATATAATATGTGATTGGCGTGTGTTTTGTGTACACCTCGGTGGGACTGAGGGGCTCGGGGAGACCGAGGGCTCGGTGGGACTGAGCTAGTATGGATATCATTTAATGTGAACTCGGGGAGACCGAGGAATTGTGTAAAAGTGTTGTGTGAACTCGGGGAGACCGAGGGCTCGGTGGGACCGAGGAATTGTGTAAAAGTGTTGGGTGAACTCGGGGAGACCGAGGGCTCGGTGGGACCGAGGTATGTGATTATATGTTTAAACCTTGATTTGTTTCTATACTTGTAATTGCGGTGTTGTTTGCCTACTTGCGAGTATGGGCGATATATGTGTGATTGCTACATGCGTAGGTGGTAGAATTCACTAAGCTTCGTGCTTACCCCTTCCCAATATCTTATGTTTTCATGTGCGAGTAGCAGTCGAGCATGACGGTACATACGGGCGCAAGGCGAAGGCTGTTTAAGTTTAACTTTTTAAATGGGGATTTAATTTTATAACTTTTCCGCTACATGAATTTATGTCTGACGGTTTAAATTAACAATGTTTAACTTTATTTGTAATGGGATTTGTTGACTTATGGTTTGACTTTAATAAGATGCATTATTTTAAAATTTTAAATTCCTTGTAAATTTAGGGACGTTACAACTTGGTATCAGAGCACAGCTTGAGTGAATCAAACACATCTCGGTGTGTTTGGTCTCAAGTTGCGGCTATGAAATTTCAAATTCTTTTACTAAAATCTTTTTTAATGAAAGAAAAAGGAAAACCTGTTTGGGAAACGGTGATTGAGGGCGCAGTGTGTACAGTCAGCCGACGCTAAGTGGGAAGGTACAGTACTTAGTGTGTTTATTGCTTTCTAGATTATAGGGTATGCATGCTAGACTGCTTATGTGGTTTACACTGTACTGTATGATGATTGCTTGCTAGTGGGAATTAATGCTAGTTATAATAGGTTGTTAAGCGAAGGCCCTATAGGTTGTATGCAGTAAGAATCACATAGCCTTAGAATATTTGATTTAGTTCTATTGCCCAGCTCTTGTTTGAGTCCAACCGTTCTAGGATAGAACCTTGTATTCGAATGTCTATTTGATTCACGCTGCATGCGACTGGGTATTCGCGAGGCAACTCGTTATGGCTAATATGGATTCCGTTGTAGCAAGGGTAGTGGGATGAGATGAAATTCCTAGTGAGCTGGGAAGAGTGTTTACATATGAGTATGTATGCGAGATTGCTTTCTAGAACATAGGAGTATGTATGCTAGATTGCTTGGTGCTTATTACACTGTACTGCATGTTTGTTGCTTGCTAATAGGAGTTTATGCTAGCCTTGATAGGTTGTTAAGTGAATGCACTATAGGTTGTATGCGGTAGGAACCGAATAGCCTTAGAATGTCGGATTTAGTTCTATTGCGCAGCTCTTGTTTGAGTCCAACCGTTGTAGGATAGAATATTATATTCGAATGTCTATCTGGTTTTACACTGTGTGCGACTGTGCATTCGCGAGGCGACTCGTCATGACTAGTGGGGATTTCGTCATAGCAAGGGTAGTGGAGTTGGGTGGAATTCCTAGGGAGCTAGGAAGAGTGTGTACATATGCCGGTGTGGGCATATGTGTATAGTTTTCGGCAAGGAACTACTTGGGCACTTCGGGACGGGACTCGAAACGAGTGAGGATAGGTGTGGAAGGTAGTAGTAGAGCTCCTACTATCTGAAGCACATGATCCGTGCTCGATTCGGGGAAAGTCACGAGGAATCCAAGGAGTTGAGCGTGAGCGTTGTTAGTGTGAGTTATTATGTGCTAACAACTCGTTGCAATATCTACCCAGAATAGCCATCACACGGAGGAACAACAATAGTGAACCTACTAGTACAGGTGTGTACTTGATTTGCTTGAGGAGATGATCGTTGGGGTAGTGATGAAGGTTCTAAACTAGTAGTCGTTGGAATAGAAGGACGATTCTAGTATTAATCCCTTGGAGTGACGATAAGGATGAGGTTTGTTTTAAGTAGGCCATTTCGGGTCAAGATTGACGATTGTGCTAGAATCATGGGCTTATGGAGCCGACTTTGTATTGAGGAAAAACCGTAAGGATTATTGGACGTAATTTCCCAACTTGCCTAAGAGGTGTAAATGTCCGGATGACGATAGTGGACCGGAGAGATTTGGAGGGGTACGAGCCGAGACGTCGAATGCCGACTGAGTCATGCACAAAGTTTATTTTGAAAATAAATTGCATTAACTAATTCTTGTGTATCCAATCCTTTTATGGATTGTGTTTTGGAATTTTGGGAAATGTTCAGCACACACGAAATCTCGAATTATGGTTTTGAAAGTAGATGAAATCGTTTTATCACGGGAGTTGCAAACTTTGTTAGAATTTGTTTCATTTCGTAATTTTCCAACGGTTCTTTCGGGTAAGATGATACCCGTGTTTTGTGGTGTTTAAAATGTTGGGCAAGTGACTACGACTTGTGACTTTAACATTGGAACCCCTCCACATATGTTAGAGTTGAGACGGAAAGTTACATCCTACGATGTCTGTATAAAACTATTTGAGTGATTTGGGTAAATGAGTTTTGTTTTACGGCATGTTGAGTCGTGTGGGTTTAATTTCACGAGGTGCGTATCTTATTTGTTTATGTGACCATTAGGGGAAATCTTGGAAATCAATTTAAAGAACCCCACCTTTTGAGATTTTATGAGGTTTTAGTCGATATTTGCAAATGATGGAAACAGATTGGTTTCTATCTTTAAGTTTGAAACTTGCACGAGACCGTTGTGTTTTATCAAAAATATATTTGTAAACCGTTTCCTCGTTTTGTATGACTAGCCGACGCGCGTAAAAATTTGTTGGTGAACCCTGTGCCACGACATTTTATGTTTAAAAAGAGAAATTTTGGGGTCAAATGTCGTGGGACTGATTTTGAAATTATGTGCACACTTTTGTCGCACCCGGTGTAAGGTCGAGCGGTTACTTTAAGTACATGTCATGAGTCAATCCATACTAGAACCGTGACGGTTCATTTTTTTAAAGAAATTATTTATTTCGCTTTGCGTTTTGTGAGTAAACTAAGCTGCAATGAAATGATTTTCAACATGATTTTCATATGTGGGATGAGCGTGTCCATTTTTGCGTAACTATCGACCTGGTAATAGTAGTTTCATTGCATACGATCTTTTGGAGAATTTTAAGGGTGTGAGTCCTTTTGGAAAACTCTTTCGTTTAACCCGTGTTGAGTTTGGGACTAATGTTGATTTTAGAGTATTGCTTGCTTAAATTTTATTTAAACGCGTTTTTTTGACCGACTTATGGATCTAGCAAGCGTGGAGCGTTTTGCTCGGTTTTGACTTTGAGCTAGTCATGGGTCAATTGCACGGTCTTAATGGCTCGATGTGGAGTCTTGTTGATGGGTTGTTTTTGTTGCACAGTTTTGCATTTATTGCACGTTGAGTATTTACATGTTTGGGTAAGTGAGTCATTCCGGGATAGGCATGTTGTTGGTAGACTGTTTTGCATTAGATCCTTAGACACGTTAGTGAGTCGTTGGTAATGGTCGGTGGGGTATCTCGGGGTGGGACCCCAGTATTCATGTGTTATGACCTTGACTTTCCAGTAGGCACTGGGAGGATATAGTCTTGAGCACTTACCTGGGAGGTAGATCCGATGTGCCAGGCCTTGAGGCGTTACCTGGGAGGTAGACGTCAAGGTGTATCCTCGTTTCGGTGTAACTAGGCTTCGTAGAACGAGTGCGGAGGATAAGTAGACGGTGGAAGGTTAGGTATTCCACGCGTGTTGGTACTGTAGGCCGAATAGTATCGGTTAAGGGAATGATGCCCTTTGTAATTAAGAGCATAAATGCGCAATAACCTTTTTGAGGTAAGTAGTATATTTAGGTGCCGACTTTTGGGCTTGAGGCCAAACACCTTTAGTGTAATCTAGGAATTGTAGTCGATTTTAAGGTAATTGTGGTGATGGTAGTAGTAACCCTGAGATGCTTACTTGTGATGAATGGTTGTGGTGGAATGACCTTCGTGGGTGATTATAAATTTACTAGTTTGATGATTCGTGTAAGGTAAATTTTGGGAGTCTATTAGAACTCGTGGAAGTTAATCGACAGTTAATGGTAAGAATGATCGGTTTTGAGTATCCTGTAGGGTATATTGGTGAGCACCTTTAGAATGGTTAGAGCTCGAAATTTGAATCGGGATGTATGGATTATCTATGGTTGGGAGACAACCGAAGTCGTTGACTAGGAATGAATCCAGTTGTTGGAGTGTTCTTCCGAGCATATTTTCGGTGTACTTGAAGGAGTTTTGTGGTAAGAAAAGTATTCGAGAGATTTTTAAGCGGTGTGAGAAACTTAGATTCCAGTTAGTGAAAGTCCAGTGGCAGCACCGGGAGGGTTCAGAGTGGACGTGGGAGCCCGAAGCGGAGATGCGCGAGAACTATCCCTAGTTTTTCGTCGGTCTAGACTTCGAGGACGAAGTCTAATCCAAGTGGGGGAGAGTTGTAAAGCCCGTATCCCGGTATGTAATTTCTTTGTATTAATTCTTTTTAAAAGTTTTATTTAACGTGGTTTCCGTTAACGGGGTTAGACGAATTGGACCTAATAGTTATATATGTCAAAACGTTGGTTAGTTTGCGAGAAGGATGTAGTTAAGGGACCAAAACTATAAAAGGGCCAAAAATATGATGGGTTCGGCCCATGCAAAGTCCAAAACTGAACCATGTTGTTTGTGGGTGTTTGGTTTTCGTGAGTAGCAAGGAGAGAAATGAGAGAAACCCTACGGCCCCTCCCCTTCCCTTGTGTTTTTCGGTCGTGAGTGAAAGAGATCGAGAGAGAGAGAGAGTCGCCGGAGAGAGAGAGGGTGTTCGCCGGAAAGAGAGAGGGTTCGTCGGGAAGAGGAGACTGAGACGCCGTCGTTTTGCTGCTGGAAAAGAGGAGGAAGAAGGGTTCGTCGAGGTAGGTTCGTTTCCCTTTCCGTTGTCATCGTTTGCCTAAGGTTTGCCGTGAACCGCCACCACCACCGCCGCAGCCACGGCTGCCGGCGGTGGGGCCGCCGCTGCACGCCGCCGTGGTGGCGGCAGTGGGGTGGGTGCAGGGTGTGCAGGTGTGCGGGTGTGTGCGGGGGTGTGGTTGCGGTTGAGTCGGGATGGGCGATGTTGGGAGGTTCCGCCGGAAGGTGTTACCGTGACCACTGTCGCCGCCGCCAACCACCACCACCGCCGGAGGCGGCAGTAGGTGGTACACGGCTGTCGATCAGCCTAGTATGACCTTTCCAGTAAGCTTTTACGCTATCCGGGTCTGTTTGGATTAAGCCATGACTTATTAGGTTAATAAGCAATATTTGTCATTTCATGTGAAATTCATAGTTTCTGCCTCTGTTTTGTGAAAGCCATAACGTTTTCTAGGAACATCGTATTGGGGTGAAATCAGTGCCAAAATCTCCCATTCTGAGTATAGTAAGTTTCATATGTTTTACGGAAAAACCGGTTCGGACCATAGCTAGTGTCAAATTGTCGTTTTGTACTGGAAGGTCCTGTTTTTTCGCTGTTCTGCAAGTCGGTTTTGTAAAATCCATATTTAATTGTAGAAAAATCGTTAGAGCGCGTGCGATATGTCCCTGGAACCCTAAGACATGGGACTTTGTGATTATGGAATAATATTTCTGGATTTATCAGTTTATAAGGGGTTAAACAGGTCCCGAACGGACCTGTGTTTTTAGAGTAAAAGCTGGAATATGTGACTTGTAATCTAGTAGTCATGGTTTTGGGTCGCGGCTTCACTTTGACATTTGTTAACACGTAATTAGGTGGGAGAAGGTGAGTGAAGTTGGCCGGCTTGTGTTGCGGTTGCGGATACTTGCGTTGCTTTAAGGTGAGTTCTCTCACTGCGTAGACTAGGAGTTACATATATGTTGTGTTAGTTCTGCTTGTTATTGTATGCTTACGTGAACTAGTTGTGGTGTGGTAGCTAGTTGTAAATTATATAATATGTGATTGGCATGTGTTTTGTGTACACCTCGGTGGGACTGAGGGGCTCGGGGAGACCGAGGGCTCGGTGGGACTGAGCTAGTATGGATATCATTTAATGTGAACTCGGGGAGACCGAGGGCTCGGCGAGACCGAGGAATTGTGTAAAAGTGTTGTGTGAACTCGGGGAGACCGAGGGCTCGGTGGGACCGAGGAATTGTGTAAAAGTGTTGGGTGAACTCGGGGAGACCGAGGGCTCGGTGGGACCGAGGTATGTGATTATATGTTTAAACCTTGATTTGTTTCTATACTTGTAATTGCGGTGTTGTTTGCCTACTTGCGAGTAGGGGCGATATATGTGTGATTGCTACCTGCGTAGGTGGTAGAATTCACTAAGCTTCGTGCTTACCCCTTCCCAATATCTTATGTTTTCAGGTGCGAGTAGCAGTCGAGCATGACGGTACACACGGGCGCAAGGCGAAGGCTGTTTAAGTTTAACTTTTTAAATGGGGATTTAATTTTATAACTTTTCCGCTGCATGAATTTATGTCTGACGGTTTAAATTAACAACGTTTAACTTTATTTGTAATGGGATTTGTTGACTTATGGTTTGACTTTAATAAGATGCATTATTTTAAAATTTTAAATTCCTTGTAAATTTAGGGACGTTACAAGGTGGGACACCTATGATTTTAAGGAAAACAAGAGAGATAAGTCAAATGTCTGACACTGAGGTTATTCCTGAACAATTCCCTAAGTAGTCCCTGCTTAACTCGAACTCTCCAAAACCATAGTTCCGGACTCACACTCAAGGGCTCCACTCCCGGACTCCATTTCCGGAATCCCACCCCAAATCCTTACTTCCGGACTTCACTCCCGGTCTGGCCATGCCGACTCCCGGTGTGGCCATTCCGACTCCCGGTCTGGCCACCCCGACTCCCAGTCTAGCTCACTCGGAATCATACATGGGTTGAGCGATTCCCGGTATGTCGCACAAAGTGAAATGAGAAAATGCATTAAATCACGATTAAACCCGATTCCAACAATTTTAAGCTCTTAAAACAACAGCTAAACATGCAAGGCACTCTTAAAACAAGGATTATACATCCAAAACCCCATTTCCTTGTTGGATTAAACTCATGTAACCCTTCTTTCAAAATCAATGTAACACCCTCAAAATTGGAACGAACAACTAACTTTAATTTCAATAAAATAACCAAAAGATGATAAAATCATTTTGTACAGATCATCCCTGTAAAATACCTCGGAACTTAAACATCGAAATTTCCACAATTAATAACATAAGACGGGCGTTACTTAACACAACACAAGTTGCTAAACCCAAATAAGTGCGAAAGACTCCACTAATCAAAATCACCTCTCGTGCAATCTACTAGCACTCGCCACTTCACAGTGTAGCTAAAGCTACTCCCAACCTGAGCCTGTTGCACATGGCGACAAATAAAAAGGGTTAGGCTAACGCCTAGCGAGTTCAAGAGTTTTATCATGACCCTATAAATTCATAAATAGAGAGGGATGCAGTTTAAGTCATGAGTTCAAAAGAATTTACTTTAGGTGCAGATCACCAATTTTCCAACTCACACAAATCCCGTGCTGAAAGCTTTAATATAAAATGATTTCCAAAATGGACTCATTCCCAAAACCAACGTGGAAGGTGAAATAACATTTGATTCTCAAAACGATTGAATTCATAAATAAATCTCCAATATTCCAAACATCCCCAAACATGGATGAAACATAACCCATAACTCATATAACGTGGAAAAACAATTCACATAAATATGATACGTCACCAAAAACATGGATAAACACAAATACCCAAAGCAACACCTTTCGGTGACGGGGGAGGCCCGTATACATTGCACGTGACGGAACACAAAAGTGGGTCACCTTACTATGCAATAAAACACACCAGTGGATTACTCTCGTAAACTGAGCTCAATCACTCCAAATCTATTGCCCGCAAGACTAGGGAGCCCCCAACTTCAACCACTCCAGGTCTATACATTGGGTCACTCCAAATCCACAACAACCCATTTGGGATTACACCTTACTGCCCATGAGACGCCGCCCGACCATATAGGTCCACGCCTTACTTATCATGGAACCCGATGCCTATTCTGTGCTACAAAAGAGAAACTAACGTCTCATAAACTGAGCTCAATCAATCCCGATCTCTTGCCCGCGAGACTTGAAAACTCAAATGCCTGTGGATCCATAGCTAACAAGGTCTAAAACATTACACGACCCCAAAAGAATAAACCAATGCATTCAAAACATGCAATTCCCCAATAACGTAAACCATGATCAAAACTCAACTTTGAGCTATCAAAACTAGACAATTGTACTCAAGACTTAACAAAATCCAATACCGAGCCATAAACTCAACTGACTCAAAAGATAATTCATGAAAAGTCATAACATGAGATTAAATGTAGCAACACATACTTTTGCCAATAATATTTAAAATACATAAAAACTCGGAATAGAACCTTGGGTTGGGACAACCATCTTTTCCAAAGAACTCACACCGTACATTTCCAAATCGTCCCATAATGTACTAAATGCATGTTTCCAAAATATACACAAAATGCATTTTCATAACAAGTAGACTCCATTTATAACATAAACCAACAACCTATTTTCGTGTATGATTTATCTATCATATTTTCCCAAAAATTCCAATGTAAGTGTTTTACAATATTTACCACAATGAATACCTCAAAAGTTAAAACCCATCAAATAACTCAACATTGATAATTTTCATGTAAAACACATAAGTACTTGGAAAAATAACACTTTTGGCAAGTACAAAGTTTTCACAAAGCTACTTGAACTCACATTGCTAGATTTAGGCTAAATCTAGATTTCCCCACACGTAAGCTCCTTTGATGCACATGAATCCTTAAGCCAAATCTTCCAAAACCTAGATCTATAAGTTTCCAACCATCAATAACCCGATCCTACCATGTAAAATCATTCCCCAAACATTTATCATCCAAAAATCCCAAGTATATCAAAACCCTAATCTTCATAAATGAAGAAGGAGAAGATCACCTCAACCAAACACCACCAAAATCATCCAACAATACCCCAAAATAGAAAGAAGATGAAAACACAACAACCTAGCTTTTGGGTAGAGGAATATTACCTTTATCACTTGAATCTCCAAGCAAAAGCTCCTAATCAACCACAAAAGCTTCAAGCTCCCATATCTTCAACAATGGTGGAAAGAGGTTTAGTTTGAGTGGAGAAGATGAAGAAGAGAGGAAGATTTTAAGGTTCTTCATGAGGAAAAATCGTTCAAGAGAGAGAGAGAGAAGATGAGTTGGGAAGTGTAAATGAAATGAGAGAAGGGAGAGAGGAAAGATCTTAAAAATACCAAAATATCCCATCAGATGCATCGCGGACGTCCGCATTGCACCCTTGCGGACGTCCGACTTGCTTTGGCCGAAAATCCCCAAAATTCTCTGTTGCTTCCGCGGACGACCCGCGGACTTCCGTGCCATGCGGACGTCCGGCATGTGCCTCTCGCGGATGTCCGTAACTCCAATTTTGGTTCTCCAATTTTCGGGGTGTTACAATCCTCCCAACCTTAAAGATATTTCATCCTCGAAATCTAGTTCTTACACAACTAATGGCCACCGCGCCCAACACATTCCAAGTTCCCTCGGTTTCAATCAGGTTCAAATTTATTTCCTACAAAATTGTCCACAACGGCTTCTTGGTGTTACTCTCAACAATCCCCGCTTAGGCATAAAACACTTACATCCAATTGAAGGCCTAATTTACTAGAGTGGCTTCCGACCACTAGACTTAAGTTGCCTCCCAACCTTAAGTGATCCATACTTTCCCAACGACGGATTCGAACTCCCCAATCACTCCACATCCACATGTTCTTAAATTTTCTCTTTAAACTAGCCCAAAATTTAATCACCACCGAAATCAACCAAAACCTCTGAATTCCCAATATTCTCGCTACTGGACTAGCATTTGAGCCTAACGGATTCCATTAATGCCAACACCGATGGTCATCACTGACCCCTCAATTACACAACTCCAAAGATACGTCCAATTATCAATTATTCACCCAACAGATTCTCTTACCACACAAGGAAAGTCATTTCACTAAATCCACTTATCACAATTGAACATCTTAAGATTACTAACCATTACCATTATTCCTTTAAAATCGGACTAAAATCCTCCAATTACATTAACGGTGCTTGGCCTCAAGCCTAAAAGTTGACACCTAGTTATACCACCAAACTTTGAATCACAACAGACTCCACACCCGAGTTTCACTCGTCGAGCATTCTTACAAAACCAAGGTTATCAATATGGTGTCCACAAACGTCCCTTTATGTGAAAATTGGCCAAGACCCAAAACAAGGTTGCCAACAAGGCGGTTACCACCAACACTAACGGAAAATGCCACGAGTCTAACCTTCCAGTTACAAAATAGGTCGACTCTACAAACTACACTACTTGACGGTATCAACAAGCGTTAACATACCCAGCCTTCCACTGTCGAAGTTCCACACACACTTACTTTTTACCGGTGTCACTTATCCTTTCCAAGGTTCCTATGAGTTCAAGGTTTCTCAAGTGAATATTTAAGAAATATGTCAATCGAAAACGTTTATAGAAACTTTCAACATAAAGGTTTTCATATCATTCTAATTGTACACACAAAATCTACTACTATCAATTCGGTAGTTGTGCAAAAATGGACATACTCGCCTCACATATGAAAATCATATTGAAAACCATTTCGTCGAAATTTGTATCGTTAACAAAGAGCAAAAGCACAATAAACAACTTATCTGAAAGAAACCGATACGGTCCTAGCATGGATTGATCTATGTCATGCACGTAAGGTACTTTCCCATTTTAAATAATGTGCAACCAAAATGTCTATTCGTGCTTCAAAGGAGTTTGAATGTCATCCGATTCCCAAAATTCCCTTTTTAAATCATGAAGTAGCATGAAAAAAATTTACCAATAAAGTGCGCACACGTCAGTCTATTTCCCAAAACGGTGAAACAATCCTATAAATATACTTTGGTTAAAACATAAAACGATTTGTGTCAGTTCTAAGTTTAAAGACAAAATCAATACGTTTTCATCATTTAAAGATGTCGACTAAAACGTCAAGAGGAAATTTCAAATTGGGGTATGGATGCAAATTTGTAACACTTTCTTAGTAGTTTTCTTGAAACGAAATTACATGCATCAAATCGTTCATAGCAAAACTTCAGAAGATGAAATTATTTAAATCAATATTCAATTTCTCATCTAGTCATATAATGACATAAGAGTAAAACGTTAGTCCTCTTCGCCCTAATGAATAAGCTGGAGAGGCTAGGTCTTGCTTGAAACCAGTAGAGCAGTAAGCCTGAAAGCTTTCCCGTGTAACTACCAGGACCTGGATGAATTTAGTCCTTAATGTGTCCAGCATAACACCTTCTTAAAGCCACTCGCGGCATACTGTAAGATTCAAAGATGATGAGGACGCACATAACCTACCCTAGAAGGGCTTGAAGTTGAAGCAGACGTCCAGAGGTGCCTTTCTTGATGGAATGAAAGAAATGCCGACCTATAATTCCTGGTCATGAAGTGGAAAAGAAAGAAGTAGCATGGAAAGGAGGTGCGCTGGAAGTGGAAAGATTTTTGATTTCAAAATTTCGTATTAAGATGGATTTGATTTTACCATACCCACACATTAATGTGTTTCCCCCCAAAACTTAGGAGAAAATAAGTGTTTGTAATTGGTTGACATAAAAAAGGGTTTAAATCGGCTTCAATTTCGAATCGTACAAACAGTGCGTATTAACGTTCCAAAAATTTAAGCAATCCCACGCACTCTAGTTTAGGACAATTAATTTTCCAAAATCTCCATCACGGAGCATTTACACCAAAGTTTACACTTGCAATATAAAACGTGAAGATGTCAACGCTTGAATCTTACTCATTAGAATACCCGAAATACACATTTCTCTCCAAAACCAAAAAGGTTTACCATTTTCCAAAATGTCCATTAAGCCCAAAATTGACCAAAGTTCAACGACTCACACATTCGTGTTTTCAAAATGTATCGTATCGTAAACCATGCATAAACCCCACAATCTTAAAACGTATTTTTGACCACATGATCCCCACCTATGCAATAAATCATTAAAACACGTCATTTATTTATCAAAGTGTCAAGGGTTAGTGGCTACCAAATTATGCATATCCCTATATCAATACCATGCATTTGCGTGAAAGGATAATAAAATGATCACTTAACCGAAAGTGCATTAAGCAAATTGTCAAGAAGCATTATCATAATGTTCTTTAATGTATTTACTCACGCCACGTATAAATCAATCCATACATTGAATAAATTGCAACAAAATGTGCTAACACAAATCTTTGAAAAAGAAATTACGCGACACCAAAGTCCCAAAACATTCCTTTTGGTCGTCTTACGACTTAAAATAATATTCCTCCACAAGACTCACCCGAAACAAAATGCCCAAATGTAATCCAAAATTAACACACGCGATAACTAAAGTGTGCACCTTACAAAATGGTACTCACACGACACAAAACGTCGTAAAACAAAACTCTGTAAAACTCTATGAGCTCAATAACCTCAAATCAACCAAATGGTACCAAACCTTTCGCTTCCAATCAATCAAATTGCTTAACGCAAACCATGACTAAAATGTCAAAACTTCCAAAATTCCCCTTTTGTTGTAATGCAATCTAAACAACACTTTTCGACAAAACTTGCATTAGATAGATTTTTCCAATAAAATTCGACATAGACATAATGGAAGATAACTTTCCGTCCAAACCGTAACATAGGTGGAGGAGATCCAATGTTAAAGCCATAAGCCGTAGTTACTTGCCCAACATCTTAAACAACAACAATAATATGGACAACACTGTACCCGAAAGTAACGTCGGACAATCAATGAAATAAAACAAGTTCCGACGAAGTTTGCAACTCTCGCAATAAAACAATTTTCATGCATGTTCAAACCACGACCTAAAATCTTGTGTGTGTGTTAACCATTTTCTGAGATTTTGTAACTCAATCCACAGGAGGATTTGAAACACAAGAATTAACTGGTACAATTTATTTTAAAATAAATTATGTGCATGAATTTAGTCGGCACTCAAGGTCTCAAACCATACTCCTCCAAATCTCTCCGGTCACACTACCGTCATCCGGATTCTCAATCATCTTAAGGTAAAGTTGGGAACTACATCGATTCACTTTACAATTCCTCCTGGAATTAAGGTCGATTCAATAAGCCTACGGCTCAAATCCAACCATCAACTTTGACCCGAAATGGTCCACTTAAAACCATTATCATGCTTATCGTCACCCCGAGTGACTATTGCTAAAATCGTCCATCTATTCCAACGACTACTCGCTTAGAAATTTTCTTCACTACCCCAACGGTCATCACATTAAAGTAGTTCAAGTATGCACATGTAACTAGTAGGTTCACTATAACACTGGCCAGGTGTCATTATGAACGTATCGTACATGATTATCCTTGCTACTCTTAACGCGATTCTCGTTTCTAATGACTCCATCGACCTCAAAACATCCTATCTTAATGTGCTTAATAGTGCAATTTCACTTTCACTCACTTAAAAGAACGCTAGTTTGAGTCTAGGTATCCAAAATCAACACCTAATTCTCTCAAACTTATGCTCTGATACCAACTTGTAACACCCTCAAAATTGGAACGAGCAACTAACTTTAATTTCAATAAAATAACCAAAGAGGATAAAATCATTTCTACAGATCATCCCTGTAAAATACCTCGGAACTTAAACATCGAATTTTCCACAATTAATAACTTAAGACGGGCATTACTTAACACAACACAAGTTGCTAATCCCAAATAAGTGCGGAAGACTCCACTAATCAAAATCACCTCTTGTGAACTCTACTAGCACTTGCCACTTCACAGTGTAGCTAAAGCTACTCCCAACCTGAGCCTGTTGCACATGCGGACAAATAAAAAGGGTTAGGCTAACGCCTAGTGAGTTCAAGAGTTTTATCATGACCCTATAAATTCAAAAATAGAGAAGGATGCAATTTAAGTCATGAGTTCAAAAGAATTTACTTTAGATGCAGATCACCAATTTTCCAACTCACACAAATCCCGTGAAAGCTTTAACATAAAATGATTTCCAAAATGGACTCATTCCCAAAACCAACCTGAAAGATGAAATAGCATTTGATTCTCAAAACGATTGAATTCATAAATAAATCTCCAATATTCCAAGCATCCCCAAACATGGATGAAACATAACCCATAACTCATATAACGTGGAAAAACAATTCACATAAATATGATACGTCACCGAAAACATGGATAAACACAAATACCTAAAACAACACCTTTCGGTGACGGGGGAGGCCCGTATACGTTGCACGTGACGGAACACAAACGTGGGTCACCTACTATGAAATAAAACACACCTGTGGATTACTCTCGTAAACTGAGCTCAATCACTCCAGATCTATTGCCCGCGAGACTAGGGAGCCCCCAACTTCAACCACTCCGGGTCTATACATTGGGTCACTCCAAATCCACAACAACACATTTGGAATTACACCTTACTGCCCATGAGACGACGCCCGACCATATAGGTCCACGCCTTACTTATCATGGAACCCGATGCCTATCATGTGCCAAGCACATATGAAATTACACCTTATTGCCCATGAGACGACGCCCGACCATGTGGGCCCACGCCTTACTTATCATGGAACCCAATGCCTATTCTGTGCTACAAAAGAGAAACTAACGTCTCGTAAACTGAGCTCAATCAATCCCGATCTCTTGCCCGCGAGACTTAGAAAACTCAAATGCCTATGGATCCACAGATAACAAGGTCTAAAACATTACACGACCCCAAAAGAATAAACCAATGCATTCAAAACATGCAATTCCCTAATAACGTAAACCATGATCAAAACTCAACTTTGAGCTATCAAAACTGGACAATTGTACTCAAGACTTAACAAAATCCAATACCGAGCCATAAACTCAGCTGACTCAAAAGATAATTCATGAAAAGTTATAACATGAGATTAAACGTAGCAACACACACTTTTGCCAATAATATTTCAAATCCATAAAAACCCGGAATAGAACCTTGGGTTGGGACAACCCTCTTTTCCAAAGAACTCACACCGTACATTTCCAAATCATCCCATAATGTACTAAATGCATGTTTCCAAAATATACACAAAATGCATTTTCATAACAAGTAGACTCCATTTATAACATAAACCAACAACCCATTTTCGTGTATGATTTATCTATCACATTTTCCCAAAAACTCCAATGTACGTGTTTTACAATATTTACCACAATGAATACCTCAAAAGTTAAAACCCATCAAATAACTCAACATTGATAATTTTCATGTAAAACACGTAAGTACTTGAAAAAATAACACTTTTGGCATGTACAAAGTTTTCACAAAGCTACTTGAACCCGCCTTGCTAGATTTAGGCTAAATCTAGATTTTCCCCAAACGTAAGCTCATTTGATGCACATGAATCCTCAAGCCAAATCTTCCAAAACCTAGATCCATAAGTTTCCAACCATCAATAACCCGATCCCACCATGTACAATCATTCCCCAAACATTTATCATACAAAAATCCCAAATATATCAAAACCCTAATCTTCATAAATGAAGAAGGAGAAGATCACCTCAACCAAACACCACCAAAATCATCCAACAATACCCTAAAATAGAAAGAAGATGAAAACACAACAACCTAGCTTTTGGGTAGAGGAATATTACCTTTATCACTTGAATCTCCAAGCAAAAGCTCCTAAGCACCCACAAAAGCTTCAAGCTCCCATATCTTCAACAATGGTGGAAAGGGGTTAAGTTTGAGTGGAGAAGATGAAGAAGAGAGGAAGATTTTAGGGTTCTTTATGAGAAAAAAAAGTTTCAGAGAGAGAGAGAGAGAAGCTGAGTTGGGAAATGGAAATGAAATGAGAGAAGAGAGAGAGGAAAGATCTTAAAAATACCAAAATATCCCATCAGATGCATCGCGGACGTCCGCATTGCACCCTTGCGGACGTCCGACTTGCTTTGTCCGAAAATCCCTAAAATTCTCTGTTGCTTCCGCGGACGACCCGCAGACTTCCGCGCCATGCGGACGTCCGGCTTGTGCCTCTCCTGGACGTCCGTAACTCCAATTTTGGTTCTCCAATTTTCGGGGTGTTACAACCAAAAACCACACAGTGACATTCTCCCAAATCAGAACAGGGATTAAGGGCTTAGATGTTACCTTGAAAAGGTTTTGATGGTGAATCCTTCTTCAAATCAGCACCTCCCTTGACCAAAACTGTAAGTAATGATCCTTGATTTCTTTCTTCTTCTCCAAATAGCACGTCGCCCAAGGTTTTACTAGAAAAATAAGGGTTTTGGCCAAAATGAGGGTTTTATACCCTCTTCCAAGATTTACAAATCAGCCCCCGAAGTTACAATTTCACGACATTTCCCACAAACTCTTATTCTGTCCATTCAGGACCTCGGTTACTACACAACCCGACACCACATACAAGCATAACAAGCAAGGCTAGAAATCATATAGCAATTGCGTGTATCTTGGTAAACACAGTTCATAGTGTGCAAGTAAAATGTTCCCAAAACATTTAGCTTATGCGAGAAATGAGATTGAGTTTATAAATTAAATCACACTCGCAAATCATACCATCGTGAGTAAAAACATTTACATCTCAATTCACGTAAAAAGGGGTAAGGGAACTCACCTGGTTATCGAGGGTAAATACACACACTTCACTTTTGACCGTACCGTGCACCTAAGATCAGACAAACAATTTACCATCAACTAAATATCTGGATAACAAAGCTAACCCAGTCACACGCAATTATTTCGGGTACAAAACCTTATCCGAACAATAGACAATACGGACACTCCTATCCGGATAACAAACTGATCCGGACATCTGCTCATCTGGAACACCCCACACAATCCGGGTGGTTCCATCCGGAAACCACATCCGAAAACTACACAATCCGGGTGGTTCCATCCGGATACCACATCCGGGAATCAAGTATCTCAGCACGTCCGGACTATTCCTACATTCCGAATGTTCTTAATCCGGACCTGGCGATATCTGGATTATCGCACAGCAAAAACCCTGAAGCCCCTAAAATCGATTTGAAACACTGGCTTGCAATGAACTCATCATCCTTTGTTTAGGTTGATGTTCCAACCTCAAGCAATCAATTATATCGATCCATTTATCCCTTAATCCAACATTAGATGCCAAATCCCTAGGTTTTCAAAATAAAGAACATAGACTAAAACTCCATGTTTTTCCCTTTTTCTCAAATCAACAATACAAGATGTAAAGAAGCTGTGAGGGATTAGTGACTTACTTGAACTGATAATTCCCAAGCAATCCTTTGCCAAACTCTTGAAATCCTCCAAGGCTCTCCTTCTTCTCTTACGAAAGTAGCCGCACAATGAAACAGTGAAATCAAAATTAGGGATTTCTTCTCTTTAAATACCTTTCAATATTTACATCCAAGTCCCCAAGTATCTTCTCTTTAACTTTAGCCACAACTTAACCAAAAGTATACATTTTAGGGATAACGGTTGTTACAAATATGTATGACGGTTTGTTGAACGATGAGTATAATTAAATATAATTTTTATTGTTGTTATCAGAATTTTATAAATACAATATTTTATGTTAAATTGTATCATCTTAAGTTTAGAAAATAAGTTATACTTAAGTTTAGAAAACAAGTTATACTTAAGTTTAGAAAACAAGTTATAGATCTATGATTCGAGACTGATAAGTACATTGATTATGACTAATCAAAAATGAGTTTGAATAATTGCCCTTTGATATAGGTCTAAATGGATCGATTAAGATCATCCGCACCCTGTAAGATCAAACTCATTATTAAAGTGTCACATCAGCTTTGCAATAAAACCTTTCACACTCATGCAAGACCAAAGTAATAAATTATAATATAAGTAATATAGATAATTATAATATAACTAATAAATTAATTATAAAATATAATATAACCAAAATTTTACTTTTGTTTTCTTTTATCTATTAGCATTTGTATTTTCGTAATTTTTTATATTAATGTGCTTTTATTTTAGTAGTTTAAATAAAAACATTGCATAAAAATATCATTTATTTAAAATAAATTGTGGTTAATAAATTTTAATAAAAAAATAATGTTCAAATAAACTAATAAATGAATTAAATTTAATAAACATATTAATAAATAATGTTTAAACAAATAAATTAATTAAATTAAACAAAAATGGATTTGTTTTATATATATTTGTTTGTGAAAGACCTTTCTAAACTTGCAAGACCTTGCAAGCCACTGGCATGCCATGTCATCTTGTAAGGCTTTGTGCAAGACGTGTATGAATACTCTAACAAGGAGAATAAAAGATCCATACAAAAGATTAACTCTTGTTTCGATTGACAAAATGGACAACAAATTGTCAATCAGGTTTGTGCTAAATTATTGGGGTTTGGCATGGATCTTAACATGATATTGGTATATATATCTTGACTATGTTTATCTCTTTGTTTTGTAAATTGATTATTCGCTGAAATAATCAGACAAACTTCTCTTTTATTATCTGTTCATCTTATACGTTTTTATCGATGTTTTAGTTTTTCCTATTTATCAAATAAGTGAAAACTATAGTTAGAAAAAACCAATTTCAATTGCATAAACATATATTCTTACTCTTAGTTTTGATCTTCTCAGCTATAGATTATATTTCTTATATAAGTCAATTAATTGACTTACTTAAAATGGATTGAAATATATAAAGTTATTTAAAAATAAAATGGGTCAAATCAAAAGGGATGCATTTTAATATTTACTAAAAGTGCATCCGTGTAATGTAGTATGGTTTTGAAATCTAGAACTCAAATCCTCAATCATGATTTATATTTTATTTTATTATTTGTCTTGTTGGATTTAACTTTATGGTATTGAGAAAACTAGAAATATGTTGGTTATTATTTTATCATTATATATATATATATATATATATATCAATATTATGGGTTGAAAACTAAAGATTATAAAGTTCTAATGGGTTTCAAACTAAAAATTATAAAATTCTATTTTTCTGGTCAAATTTATTCAATTTAAGCTTTATTACAATTAAGATTTAAGATAAATAGGCAATCTATTTTAGTTTAATTATGATTTTTTATAAAACTAATGATATTTTGTTAGGGCTTAATTTATGATAATTATATTTTATATATTAAGGAATAAAAATTAGGTGTTGTATCTCGATTTTTTATGGTTATCGGTTGGTTAAATGAATTCGACAACTGAGTTTTAAAATTTCAGATATTTTAGATTTAAATAAAGTGTTTATTATGTATTTGAATATTTTTATATATTAGTTATAGGAACTTGAACATGGAGTTTTAACAAGTTTACTCATTGATCATTTATTTGTAATCTTAAGTTTTAATCAATAGGTAGAACTAAAGATTGTTTGATCATTGACAATTTGATACGACAGATTTACGTGTAATGAATTTATTTGGTCATAGTTTATCTCTAGCGATTCAAATAAGGAAAACAAAAAATCTAAAGAAACAAATCAAAGATCAAAAATCACATCAAATCATGTGTAGCCCAGTGGCAAGGTAACATCCCTGGGGGTTAGTGCTGGAAGGCCTAATTACCAGGGTTCGAATCCCGCGGTGAGCATGAGGCGATATCCAGACTTTGGGCCGGGTCCTTTGGGGCCGGGTCCGGGGCCGGTTGGGTGGTTCATAGGGCCCTTATACCTGACCGGTCGGGTCGATCCATTGGGTCGGCCGGGTCGACGGGGATTAGTCGGGTGGCACCCTTAAGTGGGAGCCCGGATACCTCGGGATCATGTGTGTGTTAACTTGCCGTTCAAAAAAAAAAGATCAAAAATCACATCTTATCAATAGGTCAACTCAACGAATCCATTTGTTCATTTGCTTAACTAGTTCATTATGCCAGTTTTAGTTTTTTTTAAAAATAAAAGCGATATATTAATGAGCATTAACAGTACAAACAAAGTTCAGAGAAGTTTCTAAAAAACTCGGCATCTCAAAGTACGTAATGGGACAAGAAGAGGAACGGGATTCCTTCGCTAGCTCATGAGCAACCCCATTTGCTTGTCTCCTAATAAACTTGATGGAGTAAGAGTCATTCTGAAGAAGAATCATGCGGTATCAAGAAATTAAATCACCAATTTTTAAGTTGTCGTCTTCAGAGGAATTAATAGCATCAATCACATGCTTAGTATCCGATTCGAAGATAACACGTTGTGAAACACCCTAAAATTCGAATAAATTTAAACCTTAAATAAACAAGGTTTACTACAACATCTTCCAATACTTTCATTCATTAATGGAGAAATTGCTGACGAAGATTCGTAATTACAAACGAAATGTCATAAACAACCTACTAATCTAATCCATAGCCAAACAAGTTTAGATTATAAAGATTGTCTACGGGATCTCCCAAAAATCTCCGATTTATAACAAAACTCTCCATTTAAACTTCAAAAGTAAAGATCCAGGTGTCACTCTTTCCTCACCCCCTCGATGCCCTGCCCGCATTAACACCTGATAAGAAAATCAGTTTTGGAAACATTAGGCTTACGCCTAGTGAGAACATCCCGTTTAAATTTAAAACATTTATAAGCTTCAAAATTCAGTCTGCAGGTAATGCATATAAAATAACCTTTCCTTCCTTCCATACGTACACATTACATCTTTCGATGACGGGAAACATACCCGATTCCATGAATATGACAAACACCAAGTAAGACACATTATCATGTTTAAGAACGCCACTACGAATCACTGAGGATTCTAGATTTCAGCTCACGTCCATGAAATTACAATTAATCCATGCCTATTTCTTGGTATGGAAATAGGGATTACAATTAAACTATGCCTATCCCTTATCTCCCAATACAAAACGGGAATTACAATTTATTCCACGTTTTCACGTCAACAATACGAAACATGAATTACAATTAAACCATGCCTATTCCACGTTTTCACGTCAACGGGAATTACAATTAAACCATGTTGTAATAACCCGGGTAAGATAGTAATTTATTTATTTTTATAGTTTAGGGTGAGTTGTGTCGATTTATAAGTTTAAGGGTGTATCGGTCATTCTAGTTGTAACATCCCAAAAACATAACATGCAATACAATAGATTAAACATTCGAATTACATAATAGAACTTGTCTTTGAATATTCAAAGATCTATACTAAACAAAATTGGACAGCGGAAACGTCTAATCCACAGCCGAGAGATTCTATCTATAGTTATACTAGTCAAAAACTTGGAGTTGCTCTACGCACCAATTCCTTCCGTTGCCATCTCCTAGTTCTTATTGGAAGAAATAGCGCTACGTTTACCTGAAAATGGTTTAGTTTTGAAAAGCGAGGGTTAGACCAAAAGGTCTAGTGAATTCCCTCCGAAAACAACATATATAAACAGTTTAAAAATCATTTATAAAACTCATCGTCATTCTTCACATAACATCAATCATGGTACTGCACCGTGTTGAGGATCACATAAACAAACCGTGATCGGGGCCCAAACAGACTCCCCTCTCGCCTCATATCGGGGCCCAAGCAGACTCCCTCTATCCAAATAGGAGGGAAACAAATTCCAACCTACCGGCTCATCATACATGTCCAAGGGATCATCGGATCCCGAGGCACTCTGATCCCACGGTGCAGACCGACTCCACATAGCATACACATAACATGTCATAAATCATGTAACTTGGAATCTTGGTAAACCATAATGATCATTTCATCATGCGGAATATTCTTTTGAATTAAAGTAAGAATTTTCATGGGAAACATGCATATCAGTTGGTAAACATTTCATGCTCATAAGGAACCATAATCAGTTAAAAACATTTAACATCTTGCGTCGTAAAAAGGGTTTAGGGAACTCACCTTGTGATGGTAGTAAACGCACTCTCGATCTACCCTCGAGTTAACTGAGCTTGGCACCTAACAGATTTAACATTTCTCAATCAGCTAAAGCTTCCGGATACTACTTACCGGGTCCAGGGACTTACCGGGTACAACCCATCTTACCGGGTACAAGGACTTACCGGGTACCACACCCCTTACCGGGTACTACGCATACGGTAACCAACTTACCCGGTAACTCCACACTTACCCGGAAACTACCTACTTACCCGGTAACTACCTACTTACCCGGTAACTACATACTTACCCGGTAACTACACATTTACCCGGGAATTACAAACTTACCGGGTAACTGCAGACTTACCAGTAACTACGAACTAGAAGAAACACATTTCCCAAAAGTGATTAAAATTTGATTTTCTACCATAGAGTTGATTAGGCAAACATCTGGGTTCATCCCCCAACCATAAAACACTCATTTATTCCACTTTTAACCGATTAAAATGAATTAATACCACTAAAACACAAACTACTCTTTTAATGGTGATTAGGTGAAGAACACAACAAACCCTTATGTTTTCACCCCCCATTTCTTAGACAAAAGAGAGAAGGATACAAGAAGTAATCAGGGAAAAACGTTTTAGATGATTACCTGCACTGATCTCTTTCTTAACCAAGACTTCTCCCAAAATGTTCCTTTTCCCCTTCTTTTCTCTTCTTCCAGCCGCCAAACACCAAAGCAAATGAGGAAAATAGCTAAACCTAGGGATTTGGGTCTATTTATACCATCCCACAATTTTCCATTTCGACCCTCCACTTAAACTTTCATTTCTTAGACATTCGCCACTAAACTTTCATACTTGCCAAAACCCGGTTGTTACAACACTCCCCCTTAAAAGAATTTCGTCCCCGGAATTCCTCATTGGAAAAGATGCGGGTATCTTGTCTTCATAAATGATTCCAACTCCCAGGTCGCCTCCGGACCTTTATGATGTCGCCATTGTACCTTTACCAGACTGATTTCCTTGTTCCGAGACTTCCTCACTTTAAAATCCGTGATGGCTTCGGGTTCCTCGACAAAGTTTAATTTCTCGTCCACCCGTATATCTTTTAGTGGTACAGACTTATCCACATATGCCAGGCACTTCCTCAGATTTGATACATGGAACGCATTGTGAATGCCTTGTAGATCTTCAGGTAGATTCAACCTATACGCTACTTCTCCAACCCGCTCCGTGATCTCAAACGGTCTGATGTAACGTGGGCTTAGCTTCCCTCGTTTCCCAAATCGTACAACACCTTTCCACGGGGATACCTTTAACAATACATAATCTCCGACTTGAAACTCTATGTCTTTTCGTCTCTTATCCGCATAACTCTTCTGTCGGTCGCGAGCGACCTTCAGCCTTTTGCGCACTTGGACTATCTTGTCCGAAGTCATTTGCACTATCTCTGGTCCGGCTAACTATTTTTCTCCAACTTCGTTTCAACACAACGGTGTCCGACATTTCCTACCATAAAGCGCCTCATACGGTGTTGCCTTGATGCTCGAGTGATAGATGTTATTATAAGCGAACTCGATTAACGGTAAATGATTTTCCCATGAGCCTTGGAAGTCTAGGGCGCAAGCCCTTAACATATCTTCCAACGTCTGGATCGTTCGCTCACTCTGACCATCGGTCTGAGGATGATATGTGGTACTCATCTTGATCTGTGATCCCATTTCTCTTTGGAAGCTCCTCCAAAACGTGGAGGTAAACCTGCTATCTCGGTCTGATACTATTGACGAAGGCACCCCATGACGGGTTACAATATCGTTGATATATAACTTGGTTAACTGCTCCAACGAGTAAGACTCTCGTATCGACTGTTTGGGAAAAATTTCACAAGTCTCGACCACGACCAGAGAAGGTAAGACACATGCCATGAGTTATACCTTGTATTAAGATAAGGTCCCGACAAAGACCCAAAGAACCTCCGCCATCTCTCCTAAAAGGTAAGTCGAGAGTTCCTCACGACACTCGACCTCGACGTCGCCCGTTCCGCACGACCGTCGCATAAAACCGTACGACCTCGACCGACTAACGCGTTATACAACTGTTATATTTGTTTAAGTGTTTAATGCAGGAGTCAAAGTCATTTATGGACAAACAGCTATGACCGACGAAATCAGTTATGAGCATCTAAACTCACATTGAAGACGACGACCGTTACAACAATCATCAAAGATCTTAATGATTCAATTAAAGTCATCCGAAGACTATAAAATCCCAGCTCAATCATCAGTTCAGGACACTTGATCAACACCGAATAACACAGAGAGAGAGATAGAACAAGAGCATCGAACAACAGAAGCAAACACAAACACTCGAAGAATATTCATTTGAAGCAAAGACATCATTCATAGAAGATCATTCTCGACGCAAGACTCTCGCTCTCGACCAACAATTTATACATAGTTTTCACACACGACGCACACTGCTTTTACATTCCAAACACTTGTACTTTACATTTTGAAGTCTTTCCTTCATTTGTATTGTAATATCTGGACGATCGACACCCGGAACACCAAGGATATCGCCCCTGTTTGGCGACCATAGTGCAGCGACGACATCCACTGTCATCCGCAGGTTTTTTCCTCGTTGAGGTTTTTCCTGCGTCATCAAATCCTTTGTCGCATTTACATTTTTGTCTTTGTCGCACGCCTTTGTCGAAAGATTCCTTTCTTTAGTTGTTAAAGTCCACATCGACCTTAAGTTGTCCCTTTGGTGCGATTTTTGGCATTAACAATTTGGCGCCATCCGTGGGACCCTATCTAGAGAAAATCTTCGACAAACGTGCGTCTTGCTAACGGTTTCTTGGAGTTTTCTTTGTTCTCTGTTGCAGGAAAATGGCAGCCCCTGGAGATCAGCATCATGTCATTGCTCAGATGTACCAGGAGCTTGAAGTCGCCCAAAATAAAATCAACGCCATGGCAGAGCAAAGCCGTAGAGCAGCTGAAGAGATCGCACGGTTAAGGAATCCCTTTGGACCTCAGAGTGGTCCTAGGCCATTCGTTCAGAATCCAGGCCAAGGATCGTTCGGCCAGAATGGTCCTCGACCATTCGCGCATAATCCAGGTCCAGGATCAGGTCCGTTCGCTTAGAATCAGCATCCAGGTCCGACCATGCAAAACCAGCAGCCGGGACCGTTCAATCCAAATTCCCAGTTCGGGACGGTCCCTCCTCAACATATAAGGCCACCACCCATGCAGAATGGATCGCAGCCATTTCAGAATGGATCGCATCCATTTTAGAATGGATCGCAACTATTTCAGAATGGGTCGCAGCCATTTCAGAACGGGTCGCAACCGTATTTTGTTCCTTTCAACGGAGATGCCAATGGCTCATCGCATGTCAATGGCACCAGCTCAGGAATCAATCCGCAAGCAGAGGCAAATCTCAACCCCAATGACCTCGTTGCCCAGCGATTGAAAATTCTAGAAGATCAGAACGAGCACGTCCTATCTTTGCTCGCCAAGCTGCCTGGGGCAGCCGTGCCCGTAGACGTCGAGCCCCGATCAGGATTTCAGGCGTCACCATTCATCGATGAGATCGCGACTGTCGAGGTCCCGAAGATGTACAATGTCCCCGCCTTCACTCCCAAGTACTCGGGAGTGACCGATCCGACAGAGCACGTCGCGCAGTATAAGCAGCTCATGTGGACGATCTCAATCCCACACATGTATCAGGAAGTCTGTATGTGCAAAAGCTTCGGTGCAACTCTCACTGGTCCTGCTCTCCAATGGTTGATCAATCTCAAACCCAAGTCCATCGGGTCGTTCGCTGAATTGGTCAATCAATTCTCCCAGCAATTCGCCAGGAGTCGCAAGATGGAGAAGCAGACCAGTGACTTGTATTACGTCGTGCAGAAGACCAGTGAGTCTATTCGCAGTTATTTCAATTGATTCAATGCAAAGATGATCAGCATTCGCAATTGTGACATCAAGACCGCGATCGAAGCCTATAAGCGTGGTCTGGACGACAGTTCAGGTTTATACACTGACCTGACTAAGTATCCTCCGGATAATTTCGAAGACGTCCGAGCTCGAACCCTAGCGTATATGAGAGTAGAGGACGACGCTGCCTTTCGTCGCAAGCATACCGACGACAAGAGGTCGTTAGGCGTAAAGAAACAAGAGTTCAAGACGAAAGCGATTTCCAAAATGGAGCCCGCCCGCCAGATCTCAAACGTCCGATTCAAGACAAAAGCAGAGGCTAAGACCGCGACCAAATTTCCTTAATACCCCAAGATATCCTCTTACGGATTCAAAGGGTCCACTAAAGATTTGGTCGAAGCTCTGAAGACCGCCCAAGCAACTATTCGATGGCCAACAAAGTCCGGTCAGGACGACGCTAAGAAAGATAAATCTAAGTGGTGCGACTTTCACGTCGACCATGGTCACGCGGCAGATGATTGCATAGCTCTCAAAAAGGAGCTGGCGTATCGCGTCCCAAAGGGCAATCTCAAAGACATCATCGACGAAGTCGTTACCCCAGCTAACGATGTTCGACCGTCAACCCCCGAGCATGCGAAAGTCGTCAATTGTATCATTGGTGGTTCCGACGTATGCGGTCTAACGTATTCCGCAGCCAAACGTCACGCCAGTCAAGCGCCGGACGATCGGCCTATCCCACGTTCATCAAGGCCTAAAAAAGATTTGGAATTGGAATCCATGAAAATCGTATTCGACCAAGACGACCTCGACGACTCGTACCAGAAACACCACGACGGGTTGATCATTCAACTCACGGTTGGTAATTTTTTAACTGGACGAGTCTTGGTCGATGGGGGCAGTTCAGCGAACGTCATCTTCCTTGACACCATCAAGGCCATGGGAATCGATCGCTCGGAAATCATCCGACGTTCGACAACTTTGGTCGGTTTCAATGGAGAAGCGACGAGCACATATGGAGATATCATCTTGCCAGTCTACGCCGGAGGAATCAACAAGCAGACCAAGTTCAGCATCATCGACTATGCGTCGGCCTATAACATCATCTTAGGTCGACCATGGATCCACGAAATGAAAGTCGTTCCCTCGACATATCATCAGACCCTGAAGTTCCCTACGCCGTGGGGCATCCAGGAAATCAAAAGTGAGCCGAAAGTCGCTCGTGACTGCTATAAATCGACTCTGAAACCGCGAAAGTAAATCGCTTAGCAGATGCGGCACGACAGGTTCGTCCCTCTATCCTTAGAAACAAACACTTATGCTTCGTCTACAGGAATAAAACGACCGTATGGCCCTGTCGTGCGAAAACACAGTCAATGCACACCTAGATGGCATTTCCCAAGATCTCTGTGTCGATCCGTCATTTAAAACCTATCCTCTCCTAGAAAGAATAGGATATTAAATGACGGGGGCAAATACTCCGTTAATTAAAGAGGAATCTAAGAAGGTACGTTTCCTAATTTCTTTTTCTTCTTTCATACGATTTTTTCACGACGACGATTACTGACTTAAGCATCGGAGGGTTGTTGGTTAGCCAACGACCAACCTCTGACATTGTTTATTCCGCAGAATCGCATGACAATAATCAAACGACTCTAGTTTCGCCAGGTCGCACGACATAAACGACCAAGTCTATGACTTGATCATCCTTTACAGGGACACACGATTCAAATTCATCGCACGACTCAGTCGTACGATCGCAAAGTCTAACGATCTTATGATCTAAGTCTCTTGACTTAGAAAAATTTCATACCCCGAATGTATGCTTTGATCATATATGCTTATGTCCATTTACACGATTTACGAGCATTCTAAGTTATTATGTTGCGATGAATACCAAAGTCGCATGATTTCCGGTGTAATATACTTCATAGTTAAAACGACATATTTATCTACTGAGTATATGAGACGCAAAAACTTAAAATTCATTCCTTGAATAACTTTTGTTACTTACAAAAATACTCGACTATTAGCAGTCGGCAAAAAGCAGGGTAAAGACAAAAAATATCCTAAGGCTTAGGAGGATTGTCTGCTCTCTCCGTGCGACTAACGGCCTCCAGTTCATGTAAAGCGTCATAAAGTTGAATGGTCAGCTCGTCAGCACGTGCTGAAGCCAATTTCTCCTTATCCAAAGCAACTTTCTCCCTTTCTAGCGCCGCATCCTCTCTTTCGAGAGCCGACGCCACCAGATCTTCGACCCTCGACATCTCAGCGTATAACGCCAAAGAAGACTGAAATGTCTGTAAAAAATTCGTTAATAAATATCCAAATGACGACAGCGATAAATAAATCAAGTCTTGAAAGAAAGACTTACCGAGAACGCCAGACCGGCAACCTGAGATCCTGCTTCCCTAATCGGAGCCCTTTGAAAACGTTCCCTGAAAGACGGGAGCAAATATTTTCCCAAATGAGGAAACAACGTCGTCCCGTCTAGGACACTATCCGCCATAAAGTTGGACGGTAATGAAAAGTTAACCGTCATAACTTTGGCCGAAGACCCCTCGCCCTTGTCGACGGACGATGGGGTTGACACCTTAGACACCGGTCTCAACACTGTCGCCAGAGGCGCCGAGCTTGCCGGTGTCGCGTCCATCGCACCGTGAAGGAGGGATGACGCTTTCGCCTTCTTAGGCGTGACAACTCTCGATGAGTCAACAGCCCTCAAAGACAGTTTCCTCAGGATTGTCTTCTTGGTTTTCTTTGGAATTCTCGACCCAGCTGTCGAGACATTCTTTCTGTCGCCTCGAAGGGCAAGCATAATCTGTATCCCTCTCTTCCTGGATACCGATTTCCTCTCAGTCGGCACTAGTAAGGAATCATACAAAACATCAGACAGACAAAGTAAACAGAGAAAATAAAAACTATGATACGCTTACCAGTCGTCTCTTCCTGCTCATCTTCTTCTTCAGAATCTCTCGTGTCTTCCACCACGTCCTCGTCCTCAACCGCCGATTGGCGCACGATAAAAGATCGATCATCAACGATGTGATTCATGAATCTGTCGATCTTGGCTTGGGAATCTTCATTCAGCTTCACGTCATCGAACTGGATCTCTGAAGGCAACAAAAGAAGAAGAATAAATGGAAAGCATAAATCAAACAATGGCATACGCTAAAAACAAAAGAAAAGTACATACCCGTCTTATTCCAATCTGGACGAATCCAATTGCTGTGGAGATCGAGTGAATCAATACGTACGAAGACGTATCTAGACTTCCAGCCACGATCATTAACCCCGGTTTTCAAAACCAAGGTACGATCGCCCTTGTACTTGGAATAAGGGCTATAACGCCAGTTCTTGTCCCTTTTGACTTGATAAGCCAACAGGAAATCATTCGTGGTCATGGGCAACTCCCACTTTGCAGACACTCGCTCAATAACTAGAAAAACTCGCCAAAGTTGGGGCATCAACTGCCCTGGCGACACACTGAAATCTTGCATGAAGGATTTGGACAAGGTCGAAAACGGCCATTCAAACCCAATTTTAAAGGGATACTCGTATAATACAAAATATCCATCAGGACAACTCCCAGGACGTACACTCCCTGGATATGTCAGTTCTATCTCTGCAGGTATTTTCGCTAAACACCTAAAGGTATTTAAGTCTTCCTGACTCGTAATAGAACTCTTTGGTTCAAACGACATTATTTGTCAAGAAAAAGAGAGGAGCAATGCAGATGAAGGTGAGAAAGTAATATCTTATATAGGCACTCTGAGCCTTAAAACACTATAATCTCTCGCGAATTAGGAAAGGATTCGAGGAAAAATAGCTAGTGAATCAAGGAAATCTCTTTCCAAAAGCATAAAAGGTAAGTATTCGTCATAGCCCCTATTTATGCCATCGATCATGTCAGGTAGAGCCCTTTGATGATCACCGCGTGCCTCCATCTTCTCGTATGACCACACGGATCGTCGACACCTGTCAAAGACAGCTGGTAAGCACAATCGTACGTTAGTATGACGTCACGACCTCGTTTTCTCTTCGACTTCTCGTTCGGTTAGAGTTAAACCAATTCGGTTCCGAAACAACCAAGGTATTTTTAACGCAGAACCTTGAACACCCGACGAGCAAAATTTAAAATTCGAATTTTCCATCCTACTTTCAAATTTTGGGGGCAAACTGTTTGGGCAAAATTTCACAAGTCTCGACCACGACCAGAGAAGGTAAGACGCATGTCATGAGTTATACCTTGTATTAAGATAAGGTCCCAACAAAGACCCAAAGAACCTCCGCCATCTCTCCTAAAAGGTAAGTCGAGAGTTCCTCACGACACTCGACCTCGACGTCGCCCGTTCCGCACGACCGTCGCATAAAACCGTACGACCTCGACCGACTAACGCGTTATACAACTGTTATATTTGTTTAAGTGTTTAATGCAGGAGTCAAAGTCATTTATGGACAAACGTCTATAACCGACGAAATCAGTTATGAGCATATAAACTCACATTGAAGACGACGACCGTTACAACAATCATCAAAGATCTTAATGATTCAATTAAAGTCATCCGAAGACTATACAATCCCAGCTCAATCATCAGTTTAGGACACTTGATCAACACCGAATAACACAGAGAGAGAGATAGAACAAGAGCATCGAACAACAGAAGCAAACACAAACACTCGAAGAATATTCATTCGAAGCAAAGACATCATTCATAGAAGATCATTCTCGACGCAAGACTCTCGCTCTCGACCAAAAGTTTATACATAGTTTTCACACACGACGCACACTGTTTTTACATTCCAAACACTTGTACTTTACATTTCGAAGTCTTTCCTTTATTTGTATTGTGACACCCGGAACACCAAGGACATCGCCCCTGTTTGGCGACCATAGTGCAGCGACGACATCCACCGTCGTCCGCAGGTTTTTTCCTCGTTGAGGTTTTTCCTGCGTCATCAAATCCTTTGTCTCATTTACATTTTTCTCTTTTTTGCACGCCTTTGTCGAAAGATTCCTTTCTTTAGTTGTTAAAGTCCACATCGACCTTAAGTTGTCCCTTTGGTGCGATTTTTGGCATTAACATCGACAAGAAGTGAGCTGATTTCGTGAGTCGATCAACGATCACCCATATAGCGTCATAGCCTTTCGGGGTCTTAGGCAAATGGGTTACGAAGTCTATCGTAATCTGATCCCATTTCCACATAGGTATCTCCAATGACTGAAGCTTCCCGTACGGTCGTTGATGTTCGATCTTTACACGCGAACACGTCATACATGTCTCTACAAAACGAGCTATATCCTTTTTCATTCCAGGCCACCAATAGTCTCGTCGTAGATCTCCGTACATCTTGTTAGTCCCAGGGTGAATCGTGTACTTTGATTTGTGGGCTTCTTCTAAAATTACTCTCCTGAGCTCGCCGAGTTTCGGGACCTAGATTCTCCCACCAAGACACTTCACCCCTCGACTATCCTCCACTAGTGAGGTCGTTTGTCCTACCATCCTTTCCTTTTTGAGATTTCCAGTATCGAGTGCTTTGGCTTGACATTTCTTAATCTCGGCTAACAAATTGAACGTCACTTCGGCCCTCATGGCTATGATACTAGGTGTCTCACTCATTTCCTTTCGGCTCAAAGCGTCCGCCACTACGTTTGCCTTTCCTGGATGATATTCGATCTTACAATCGTAGTCGGTCAACAATTCAATCCATCTTCTTTGGTTCATATTCAACTCTTTCTGGTCAAAGAGATGACATAAGCTTTTGTGGTCCGTGAAAATCTGACACTTCGTCCCATACAGGTAATGTCGCCAAATCTTCAGGGCAAAAACCACGGCCGCCAATTCTAAATCATGAGTGGGGTATCGAACCTTGTGATCCTTCAACTGCCGGGAGGCATAAGCGATCACCTTTCCTCTTTGCATGAGTATGCAACCCAATCCGAGCTTCGATGCGTCACTAAAGACCACAAAATCATAAGAACCGTCCAGTAATGACAACACCGGAGCACTGCTCAACATATCCTTCAGCTTTTGAAAGGCTTCTTCTTGCTTATCTGACCAGGCGAACTTGACATTCTTCTTGGTTAAAGAGGTCAATGGCGTGGCGATATGCGAAAAGTCTTTTATGAACTTTCGATAGTATCCTGCCAGTCCGAGGAAACTTCGTACCTCCGACGGATTCTTAGGCTGCTCCCAATCTCGGATGGCTTCAATCTTAGACGGGTCTACCATGATTCCCTTTTCAGACACCACGTGCCCGAGAAATTGCACTTCTCTCAACCAGAACTCGCACTTAGAAAACTTCGCATACAGTTTCTCTTGCTTTAATAGCTCGAGAATCGTCCGAAGATGGCTTTCGTGCTCCTCTTCCGATCTTGAAAATATTAGGATGTCGTCTATGAACAATATCACGAGCTTGTCTAAATAAGGTTGGCACACCCTATTCATTAGGTCCATGAAAGCTGTCGGGGCGTTGGTTAGCCCGAACGGCATCACCAAGAATTCATAGTGTCCATACCTGGTTCTAAAAGCAGTCTTTGGCACATCCTCCTCCCTTACCTTGAGTTGGTGGTAACCCGACCTCAATTCTATCTTAGAGAAGTAACTGGCTCCTTGAAATTGATCGAACAGGTCATCGATTCTCGGTATAGGATACTTGTTCTTGATCGTGACCTTGTTGAGCTCTCGGTAGTCTATGCACATTCGCATAGTACCGTCCTTCTTCTTCACGAAGAGCACAGGTGCTCCCCACGGAGACGTACTTGGTCTAACGAATCCCTTGTCTAACAACTCCTGCAATTGAGTCATCATCTCCTTCATTTCAGACGGCGCCAACCTATAAGGTGCGCGGGCGATTGGTGCAGCTCCAGGCATTAGATCAATTCTGAACTCGATCTGACGATCCGGGGGTAGACTTGTCAAGTCATCCGGAAATACTTCCGGGTACTCACTTACTACGCGCACTACGTCCACCCCACGCTTTTCTTTCTTGGCATCCACTACGTACGCCAAGAATCCCTGACACCCCTTCCTCAAACACTTAGTAGCCCTAATCATAGAGATAAGGCTAGTCTTTCTATCACGGCGATTCCCATAGATCACTACGGAATCCCCATCAGGTAAATGAACCCTGACCAGCTTTTTGTTACAAATGATATTCACATCATTCTTAGCTAGCCAATCCATACCCAGCACCACGTCAAACTCTCCCATTGCCATGGGATATAATTGCATAGGTACCAACCTCCCTTCTATATCTATGACACAATCTTCTACCAACTCCTTAATGAAAACATGGTTATCGCTGGCAGTTTCCACCTCTAGTGCTCTCTCCAAACGTCTAGGCCTCACCCCAAACATTTCATAAAAGCATGCGATACAAAGGAACGGTTTGCTCCCGAATCAAATAATACCTTGGCACACAGAGAGTTTACTAGAAATTTACCTGCCACAACATCTGGAACTTCCTCCGCCTCCTCCGCTGTCATGCGGAACGCACGTCCCTTCGGACGCGCCGGTTCTGCTCCCTTATCACTGCCTTTCCCTCCCTAACGTTCTCCATACCGAGCTAATCCACCCCTCTTTAACTGCGGACAGTCATACCGCATGTGACCAGTATCTCCACATTGGAAACATGATTTCCTTTTGGGGCAGTCCTTTGACACGTGACCGGGCAATCCACACCGGTAGCACGAATTGGAACCTGCCATACATTCTCCCCGATGTGCCTTATTACATTTCTTACACGATTTACTGGTTGAATCTCTGTTAGCATGATTTTCTGGTCGGAATACCTTCCCTTTCCTTGAGTCATTCCCCGGTCTATCCCACTTGCGTTTCTCACCACCCTTCTAAGACATTTGACGGTTCTTTTCTTTCACAGTCTACTTGGCCGCATTGATGGCCACCTGAAAGGTGGCGGGATTCCTTGTCAACACCAATTCTTGGATGCTACTTTTCAGCCCATAGATAAACCGTTCCACACGACGCTCTTCCGTCGGCACATACAGATCAGCGAAGCGAGACTTCTCAATGAATTTAGAAGTATATTCTCGCACAGATATTTCCCCTTGTTCCAGTCCCATAAATTCTTCTTCCAACTTCTTCACTGCCGCGAGTGGACAAAACTGAGCTTTAAATCTTTCCACAAACGCTTCCCACATCATTCCTTTAGCCATTTCCGAACCCTTTCCCCCAGTTCGGCATCCCACCAGTAAACTGCATCAGACTTCAGCATGGATAGGGCAAACATCACCCTATCCCTATCGGCACACTTGCACGTATCAAATACCGGCTCCATCTCCTTAACCCATTTCATTGCTTGAACGGGGTCACATTCACCTTTGAAAGTAGGGGGCTTGCATAAGGCAAAGGCCTTGTAACTGCATCCTTTAGCTGCTGACTCATTCACCACCAGAGGGGTCGATTTCGAGTGACTTCCAGTACCGGTCACTAGTGGACTTGACAGCTCCACACTTTCCATGTTCTCACTCGCCTCTTTGCTTCTCGAGGCTGACTGATCCTGCTTGGTAAGGAGAGCTTGCAGAGTCTCCTGAATTTTAACCAGCTTAACAGCCAGATTCTCTCGGGTCACGAATGCAGATCCACGGCCTCGACCACGTCCCCTCGGCTGATTTACCCTTCTCGCAGAAGCTGAACTCTCCTGAATAGAGTCTTCTTGGTGGGCGGGGATTTCCACACTCCTCGCCCTTCTAGTCACACGAGTCGTTCTTCGAGTCAGATTTCCCCCATCCCCGGCCACTTGGGTGGCGGCTCGGCGGGGCGTTCTTCCCCGACCCCTACCACGACCCCTACCTCTACCCCTTCCGCGGGTAACAGTCGCCCTCGTAGGTTCCAACGGTCCGTTAACTAGGACCTCCTTATCTTGATTCCTTGGAACAACAGGTACTGACCTACTCCTCAACGTTCTCCCAGCCATAGCACTGAACTGAAAGAAACCAACAATTAATCTTTGCTAGACATGACGCAACAAGTCTGCTATATAAGGCGATTTAAGCATGCATATGTACCTGTAAATTTGTAATTACACTGGCCAGGTGTAATCACAAACTCACCTTACACGTTTGTCCTTAGCACCTTATTCCTAAGCGCATTTATAGTGATCGTTCCTAGAGGCAATCCTATGTCTCGGCTGTGTTCCTCATCTTACAGTTTAAGTTTAGGCCCGACTGGTCACCTAAATCCCTTAACCTTTCCTTCCTTCCATACGTACACATTACATCTTTCAATGACGGGAAACATACCCGATTCCATGAATATGACAAACACCAAGTAAGACACATTATCATGTTTAAGAACGCCACTACGAATCACTGAAGATTCTAGATTTCAGCTCACGTCCAGGAAATTACAATTAATCCATGCCTATTTCTTGGTATGGAAATAGGGATTACAATTAAACTATGCCTATCCCTTATCTCCCAATACAAAACGGGAATTACAATCTATTCCACGTTTTCACGTCAACAATACGAAACAGGAATTACAATTAAACCATGCCTATTCCACGTTTTCACATCAATGGGAATTACAATTAAACCATGTTGTAATAACCCGGGTAAGATAGTGATTTATTTATTTTTATAGTTTAGGGTGAGTTGTGTCGATTTATAAGTTTAAGGGTGTATCGGTCATTCTAGTTGTAACATCCCAAAAACATAACATGCAATACAATAGATTAAACATTTGAATTACATAATAGAACTTGTCTTTGAACATTCATAGATCTATACTAAACAAAATTGTATTAGGACTATTAATAATAAAATGATGCCTTTCAAATATATGGATAAACAAATTACTTTGTTAAAAATCACTCTTCCAAGTTGATCCCATATCTGTTAAGTTGACGTGTCTGAGTGGTCCATTCCTGATACGCACTCTACACTTTTACCATCATCACGATGACCAACTTATCGGGCAAAATCAACCTAGAAAAGACAGAGACGACAAATTCCTTTGTCAGTAGCTCTTCCAAGTCTTACTTTCTTTGTCATTCGGATTGACGTGCATATCAATGGCTCATTCCTGATGCCTTGGCACTTTAACACTTTCAAAGTGATCAAAACGTCACGAAGTAAACTTATCTTTATAAAACTTAACATGAAATGGTGAACATCATTATTGAGAAATAATGTCCACTATTCTTTATAATTAAAACTCCACCCTTTAATCTCACACCCAAGCTTATAAAAGTTAGCTACTCATACTTGTATTAAAATTGCAATAAATATAAATGACTGAATTTAAAGACGTAATGTAAATAACGTAAACGTAAATGACAATAATGTAAATTGCAAGAATTAAAACACTTAAAGAAGTGCAGCAATGTTGCTGCCGATGCTGCAGCAACTCAAGTAAATGGCTAAGAACAACAAGCAAAAGATGAACAAGATGAAGATAACTTGCATATATTTAAAGAAAGCAACTAAAGTGTTCTTCCCATCAAATTGTGATCTGATCGAAGCTACTCAAAACACTACAAGACATCACCTATTTATACAAAAAGAGCCATGGCCTAAGCCATACCAACTCATAACAACTAACACTATTTATGTACCATGCATACTATTCCTATGAGATGTCTTGTGTACTACTACCATTACAACACATAAACTATTTTATGAAGAACCCAAAGCATTGAACTTCATCTTGCATGTTGTTGTCTTCCCAAAAATTCTGCATTTCCAGCCTTGTTTTCCATTCAGCTCTCGTCAGCCGTGAATGCTGCAGCATCGAAATAGCATTGCCTGCAGTTTTCTTTATTTTTAGCCATTCTACTTAGTAAAACAAGTAAAATCCATCACTTAGCTCCATGATTAATAAAGATACAAATAAGAGAATAAAATGACACAAAAGTTGGGATAAAACAAAATATTATATATAAAAATATAAGAAAAAGATACAATATGCAGTGTCTCACCTTCCAATGCAACACCTTGTCCCTCAAATAAATCTAAGGGGCCGTTTACCAACTCTTTCCGGGTAAGTGCTGTCCGGGTAAGAGTGTTGTCCCGGGTAAGTGCTGTCCCCGGTAAGTGCTGTCCGGGTAAGAGTGTTTACCAAGTGTTTTTTGGTAAGTGCTTACCAACAAAAAAATTACCATTTTAACCTTTATGTGATTATATGCTAAATTAATTGTAATTATTTCTATTATAAATCATTTAATGGAAGAGAAATACAAACTTCAAACTTTAAATAATTGCTTACCAACAATATACTCTTTTTTTATATAATTAACATGCAAATTAGACAACAAAATAAACGTCGGAAGATATTAATAGTCATTCACACTTGAATACGAAACATTAATATCATAAAGAAATTGTTTGTTGTTTCATCCAAAACAAAATAAAAATTAATTTGAAGCATTTGAAAACAGTTGAGTTGCAATCTGATCCCGCAAATTAGTCATATATCCATTATCCTGAGAAGCCCCCCACTGTACTTCAACAATTTCTTCTTCACTGCCTCCTCCATTTTCCTCTTCCGCAGTAAACATGGCACCCTCATCGTATTCCATAAACAACTGATCTTGGATATTACATCTTCTTATAAAATTATGGATTGCAAAACAAGCAACCACAACCTCAATTTGTTTTGAAAAAGGATAAGAAGCCATTTGCTTCAAAATTGGGAATCTTGCTTTCAAAACGCCATACGCACGTTCAATAACGTTTCTAAGTTGTGCATGTGCATGATTAAACTTTTCCTCTTTAGTTACCGCACGCCTGCGTCGAAAATCAGCTAACCAATACCTCGTGTTGCGATAAGGAGTCAAAAATCCACGGATATTAGGGTATGCAGCGTCACAAAGATAATATTTATCTGCATTTATAAATACATTTAAAAAAATACAGAAAAATAATAATATCTCAGTATTAGAAAACAATAATACGTACTTGGCGGAGGAAACGGAAATCTCGAATTTGAATCAAACCAGCAGTGACTAGCATCAACAAATAGTTTTAGCAAGCAAATGAAAACAATTGGAAGAAGATAGACACTCAACAAAACTTTATTGACAAAACTTTGGCATATGGTGCTCTTTGTTTACCTAATAATTCAGCTATTAAGAGGCAACCTCTAAATCGCTAAGAGGTGAATCTTGTTTGGCAAAAAAAAGGATGCCTCTTAATGGTTCTAAAACCCTCCGAATGATTTGTATCGTGGGTCTCCCTTAACCATTCAGCGCCCCAATTTCATTATGACCGATTACCAAACAACCTTATTTCATTTTGCACTATATCATAAGAGCCTCTTAATCATTCTCACCACGTAATCATCTTGCACCAAACCATTCAGAAACTGCCAAACAGCCCTTAAAATGGAGTTGGATTAACAAATCGTCAAAATGTCTTGCAAGATAAACCACAAAAAGACTATATAGGACCCTATTTTACAATGCAAACATGGATATATATAACCCTCGATTGAACGTGTACACAAGCAAAGCATATCAGAAATCAAACTTGTTTTGAGGTTGTGATTTAGGGTTTGCAAAGTATAATTATGCTACTCAAAAAGATCAAAAAGCAGGTGCCACTGATATTAAACTTCCATAGGGACCGCAAAACACAAGAGGATAAAGAAAGCATAACATATACACATGAAAGCAACCACAACACCATCGAAATCAAACAGAAGTGAACAATAGCTAGAAACCAAACAAACCCACAAAGGAGGAGCGTTTTTAACAGCAAATCGCATTGAATAGAACACATTTGCAGTGAATAGAGACTTCGGGAGAGATTACCTTTCGGGAGAGACGAGGGCTTGGTGAGACAACGGCGTGGAGCGCCGACGACGACGTGGAGCGCCGACGACGGGGTGGCAAGTCGATGGAAGAGGAAAGACGAGGGAGAGGGAGGAGAGGTGGAGAGCTGTGTGGAATATTTTTGACCTAATCGCAGGGACAGGGATGGAAAACTTAAAACTGACCCGGGTCAGCCTCTTTTAGGAGCTGGTTCGGTCAGTAATTGGTCAGCTTATAGGTCAGATCTCGGTCAGATCCGGGGATTCGGTAAACACTCTGACTGCTGACCGAGTCAGATGTGCTGACCGAGTCAGCCCGGTCAGCAGCTAGTAAACAGGCCCTAAGTTGACTTACTTACCAATTTGAGTTAGAATTTTCGGGGTGTTACACGCGGCGAGGCCAAGCCTTAAGCCTTAGGAGCCACGACGAGGCCACGACGTTTATCAATGCGTGACTTATGGAGGCAAATCTCTATATCATATATAATATTATATATAAAAACGTATGTCTTGTACCATTACTCGACGAGTATATGATAATTAACAAGTTAAATTAGGATATATTAAAAACTAAGTAACAAGACATTAAAAACGTAAAATGAAAATCAAATATCGCGTCACAAAAGACTGCACATTAGGCCATGGCGTGCCACAGGCATAGCGTGGCGTGAGAGACATGCCTTAAGCCACGACGCGCCATGGCGGCTGTTGCGGCGAGACTTTTAGAACAGTGTGTGAGACATAAACTAAAAAGTTACTGATCTAGCGTCATTTGATATATAACCCTAATATGGTCTTTTTTAATGGTCAACACCGCCCATCATAGCCGCCACCACACCAGCATTGGCCACCTCCATCTCCTCCTCCACTACAACAACCTTCTTCACTACCTTCACAACCACCATCGCCCATCGACTACCACCGCCCATCGCACCACCACTACCATCGTCCACCACCTCCACCTCCACCATTCATCATCGCCCAACACCACATATGTCCACAACTACTTCATCCACCACTGTCAGTCGCCGCTACCATAACCACCATCTTCACGTCCTCCGCCACTGTTGTACACCAACTACCACCACCTGTCGCTGCAACTGCCTTTATTGTGCCTCCACATATTTATAAGAATCTTCCAAACCGAATGGAACATAGTATTTTTCTTTTGTAAGAATCGGGTTTTTTTGAACTACCATACATTATATAAAAATTGTGTAGAAATGTCTATAAATTAAATTAATTAAGTTATTTCTTTATTTGTGTCATTTATAATATTATATGATATTAAAAAACCATCAAACAATTTTTAGAGACAACTTGTCTAGTTATGTCCTATTTGGTCATAGTCATATCAAACATCTCGCATACACTTTTCTTATCTAGTTCGGTTCAATCATATTTGCGTGTCAAACGCTACCATATATTTGTATTGATCGGCTCAAAATTTTTAATCATACTTTTATAAAAGATTGAGTCGAACATATGTATTATTATTATTATTATGAAAACCACATGGGTGGTGGCGTAGTGGCAAGGGCTTGGGGGAATGTGGTGGAATATCCCATCCACCTTGGGTTCGAGTCCAGGCGTCAGCATTCTGTGACCAGACTTAGTCTCAGACGGCCGCTTTGTACGTTTGTTTTCAAATTGCCAATGATGTAGTCTAGGCAAAGCCTAGATGAACCTTATAAAAAAACGTATGTATTATGAATCTCGACTCGTAAAATTGAACAAGATTTATTTCATATTTGAGATGAACTCGACCGAGATGGACTGACTACTCGTTAAAAACCAAATATGTTATATGACAAATTTGAATTACATTTCGTAAATTTGCATCCGTTGTAATTGTATTTACTGTTTTGTCTTGTGCTTGTTTCTTTGGAGGTTTGGGAAACCAGTACTGTACCACACCCACTTGCACGTTACCAAACTCCTTTCCTTTGTCCAAATCAATATGGCATGTGACTCGATTCTCTCTTGTTGCACACATGCAACATATATATATATATATATACATATATATATATACATATATATATACATATATATATATAGACATATATATATATATAGACGGGTTTAAACGAGGAGCGTAACAATTTAAGAAAACGCGAGGAGCACCGTCTATGTACAAAATCACATGTGATTCACAGTACAAACCGCAGGACAAACCGTGCGTCTTGCAAACCGCGGGACAAACTGCGTGTGTCCAGAATTTTAATCACATATGATTTTGTATGTGAATCACATGTGATTTTGTACATGGGCGGCCGTTCTCTTGCTTCTCGTAAATAGTTAGCGTTCTCGTTTGAACCTTTCTCTCTCTCTCTCTCTCTCTCTCTCTCTATATATATATATATATAGGGTAAGGATCAAGGGAGAACTTTGAAAAAAAAGAACTAGAGAACCATGAAAAAACGGGTGAAAAAATATATCAAAATGGATGTCAAATTAAAGATAATAAAATGATTGATTTTTTAGTGTAATTTGTTTCGCTTCAAATTTTGCTATATTTAGCCAATTATGGATTTAAAAAATAGAGGGTAAGTATATTTTTAAAAAAAAGTGGTTATAACCACCTCTGAGATCATAACCATTGGATCATCTTAATTTAACGGTTTGGATGAGTTCTTTCTTTTTTCATGGTTCTCCCCCGATCCCATCCCTATATATATATATATATATGTATATATATATATATATATGTATATATATATATATATATATGAGCCTCTCTTGTGTTACACATATATACATATATATATATATATACATATATATATATATATGGGTGGTATCGGGTACAAACCAACTAGTTTGTACAAACCCGTACAAACTCAATCTACCTTCATTAATTTGCAATTTTTTTAATTTGGCTTCATGAATCTATATTTTGGCTTCATGAATATAAAATTTGGCTTCATGAATATATAATTTGGCTCCATAACTTCTTTTTTATTTATTTATAAGGGTATTTTAGGGCTCCACCGGAAAATATAGATTCATGAAGCCAAATTATATATTCATGAAGTCAAATTTTATATTCATGAAGCCAAAATATAGATTTATGAAGCCAAATTAAAAAAATTGCAAATTCATGAAGGTAGATTGAGTTTGTACGGGTTTGTACAAACTAGTTGGTTTGTATTTGATACCCAGCCTATATATATATATATATATATATATATATATATATAGAGGGATAATAAATTGTAAACCTCTAAATGTGTGTAAACTTTGTAAATTTTGGATTTCATAGGTTTTCTTAATGAAATTGTTTCATGAATCTGTTTATTTGATGAAAGTGTTTCATATCATTTGTTTCATGATGAAATTGTTTCATATATTTGTGTTTTTATGTAAAAACGACAAAGTTTTATCAAACTGAGAAAATATATGAAACAGTTTCATAGGAATGAAAAAAAAAATATATGAAACTACATAAAAAGCACAAATATATGAAACAATTTCATCAAGAAATGAATGATATGAAACAATTTCATCAAAATAAACAATTTCATCAAGAAAACTTATGAAATCCAAAGTTTACACGAAAAAAAAGTTTACAAAATAGTGGGTCTCTCTCTCTCTGTATATATATATATATATATATATGGGGAGTCCAAACAAGAACATATATTCTACGTACCTCTAAATTAATTAACTCAGAATACAAAGTAAAATAAATAAAAATAAATTTGTTTTTATCAACAATTATAATTGTCTTAGATTTGTTTTTATCAACAATTATAATTGTCTTAGATTTGTTTTTATCGGTTTATCCCTTAAATGTTGTTGAAATCATTGAAGATTTCTTAGGCCTTCCGTACCCCAAGCGGGGAGGGCTCGGGAAGGGCTGAGGTGGCAGCGGGGTGAGGGCGGGATGGGGTACGGGGCGGGATGGGCATGCGGGAAGGGATGGTTTTCGGGGATGGGATCCCGATCCATCCCGAGGGTTTTTTAAAAAAAAAAAAATTTAATTAAATTTTTTAAAAAATAACCGTTGAACGGCTCTTTCTTAAAAAAAAAATTCTCAATTTAATCCCACTATATATTTAACCCTCAACCTCTTATTTCTCACACCTCTCAACCTCTTATTTTTCACACTATCAAATTCTCTCAATCTCACACCTCTCAAACTCTCTCAAATTCTCTCAACCTCTTATTTTTCACACCTCTCTCATCATGAATCCAAACAGAACACCTACATCCCGTCGTAACCGACCGAATACACCACAATCGCAAGAAGATCAAGAGCTTGGTTTCCAAGCGTTTACACAACAAGGTTATCATCCGCAATTTTCGCAACAAATTCCGCCACAATGGTCGCAACAAAATCCGCCACAATGGTCGCAACAAAATCCGCCACAATATCCGCAACAATTTCCCCAACAATTTCACCAACAATTTCCGCAACAATTTCCTTACCAATTTACACGTCCCGGTTTGATTGAACAAGGTTTTACTCCGGCCAACTACAATCTTCATTCACCCGCAATCAATCTCGACGACGACATTGTTCCGGAAACCCAACCTTCTACCCCGAACTCACCACAATTTATCCCGACACAACAATCTAACCTGGAACCATCAAATCCGAGACGAATGAAAGCCGCCAAACAAACGTGGACAAGAGCCGAGGAACTCGCGTTAGTGTCGGCGTGGGTTGACGTTTCGGAGGACCCCGTGGTCGGTAACGCACAAAGCGGTGGTAATTATTTTTATTGTTATTATTATTATTATTATTATTATTATTATTATTCTTATACTTAATTTTACATAAATGTAGGAAATTTTTGGGGCCGAATCGGGGATGTGTTCTTTACTCGCATGGGTCGTGAACCAGGTTATAGATCAACCCATCAACTCAATAGCAAGTTCAACGACCTCAATAAAAGAGTTAATTCGTTTGGCGGCATCTACAACAACTTGCTCAATAATAGATCAAGCGGGGAGTGAGGCCGATATATCCCGAACGGCACACGAACGGTATGTAGCACGCCATAAAGTTGCTTTCACTCACGAACAAGTTTGGGACGTCCTAAAAAAATGTCCAAAATGGGGAGTCGTTCCAACGATGACGACAACTTCATCGCGGGGTTCAAAACGTACCCAACCTTCCGATGATGACGATGACGAGCAAATTCAACGACCCATCGGGAGAAACAAGGCAAAAAAATCATCAACGAGTAATACGTCCGGGGCGAATACGGACGAAAGTGTTACTCAGTTGTTGACGACGTTCAACAACAAGATTGATGATACAATGGAATACAAAATGAAAAAACTCGATCTCGAAATCGAAATCGAACGCTCAAACCGATTTGAGAAAGACTTCGAGTTTTTCATAACCCCGCATGATCACCTTACGGGAAACGCTTTGAGGGCTACTTTAGCGAGAAAAAAGCAACTCTAAAAATTTCATAATTGGTAGTGTTTTGTATTTTGTAATTTTTATTTTTAATGAATGATATGAATTTTAATTTTTATTATTTATCTTATTTTTATTTATTAAAAAATATATAAATATTTTTATTTTGTTAAATAATTAAATGTATAAATAAAAGAATTAAAATAAATGAGGTGGCAAAATGGTTTGAGGGAATGGGGTACGGATGTTTAGGGATCGTGAGGGATGGAGTGAGGGATGGGAGAAAAGCTGATGTGGCGCTGGGGTGGAGGGGAATCTTTGAAAGATAGGGTTTATGGGGTACTGATGGCCTTATGTCGATGCCTTTATTTTTTTGATAATGATGTAATTTTTTTGTGATAATAATTGGATGATACTTTGATAAATCAAATATTTTTTATCATGTGATTTTGTTGTGATAATTGGTTGGTTTGTATTATTTGTATTAACTAGAGAGTTTCTATTTAAAACTTTCTCTATATATTTATAGATATTATAACTAGAGAGAGATGGGTTCACCTGACTTTGGTCACTTGACCAATATCACATGTGAACTTAGTCTATAATCACATGTGATTTCGTGTTTCTCATAAATCGACTGTCATATATATGTGTGTGTGTATATATATATATATATATATATATATTATAACTAGAGAGAGATGGGTTCACCTGACTTTGGTCACTTGACCAATATCACATGTGAACTTAGTCTATAATCACATGTGATTTCGTGTTTCTCATAAATCGACTGTCATATATATGTGTGTGTGTATATATATATATATATATATATATATATATATATATATATATATATATATATATATATATATATGACGGTAATCAAATGAGAACCAAAAAAAGATATGAACCGTAAAAACCGATATAAGCCATTTATTGTTTTTAATCTATGGACATTAAACACAATGGCATTTTTGTGATTTCTTTTAAATCTAAAACCATTTATTGAATATATGCCAAATTGAAAGAGCATTCATGTCCATTTTCCAGATTCCTTTTTTCCATATCTCAATTCTTTTTCCAGACCGACTTCATCTTCTTCATCATTCCAACACAGTTCCCTGAACCCCATGGATCTGGTTGCTATCACGATCATAGTTTCGATTCACGTTTTCATCTAAATCGTCGCAATTATCTTCTTGTTCTTGCAATTTCTATCCATGAATATAGCAAGAGTAAATCCAAGGCTAGATTTGAAATCTCCAAAGATGTAAGTAATCTTTCTCTCTCTAAAAAACCCATATGGGCTCTCTAAAACCTTAACGAATTTCAATTTTCTTTTGTGGGTATGTTCTGAATCTGCAGTCGTATAAATCAAATGGGAATTTATCGCAATAATTATACCCAATCGAATCATCTCTGCATCATATTTCTATCAGCAAAACCCACAACAACAAGGACTCTACATTGGGTCTAATCTGATCAACCAATCTCCGGTGGACCCATTATCCCCTGTTCATCCATTCGCCAAAGCTTTCACCCACGTTAATAATTTTTACCCTAAAATCTGTAATAACCATGTTCTTTTTGTGAAGAGATATGAAGTGCTATGGAAAATTCCCGAAAACTCAAACTAAAGGGCTAGTTTGTAAATAGCCAAAAGATGGGTTAAAAACCCTAAAACCCTTATTTTTCCTATCAGCGCTATTGTGGAGGCCAAGGGAGAACGCAGACAAATGTTGTGAACGTCTTGGAGAGAGCGATTTGGAAGTGCATCAAGAGGAATTGCTGATTTAATCAAGGATTTTGCATCAAACTTCATTAAGATAAACTCTATAACTCCATCGCTGTTTATTTTTGGTGAAACCATGTTTTTGTTGGATTTTAGAGAGAAAGGATTAATCAATGGTTAAGGAAAGGGAGGATTGGGTTATTGATGTTTGCTTGATGTTACGAAAGAGTTTAGCAGTTAAACTTATTGGTTTTGAAGGCTTGAAACCGTTTGGGTTTGGTATGGTAAGATGAATCGATTAGGTACTGTGCATTCGGCAAAAACCCGTGTGTCCGAAAATCGCCCAGACCTGGGTGAAGTCTCCGGATAGGTCAGATTCCGGGTGATGTCCCGACAGTGTGTTTCCGGGTGGAGTCTCCAGATCGAGTCCGGATAGTGGAGTTACCAGATCAGGTCCGGACAGTGTGTGTGTGTCCGGATAGTTTTTTCGGATATGAGTGGATGTCCGGATAGTTGATGTCCGGATAGTTGTGTCCAGATAGTAGGGCCCGATTGGTGGGAATACGAATGAGGAGAGGGCGTTAACTAGGTATCTTGGAAGGTCCGACCGAGTGACTTATCACTCTCGTTTTCTGCTTTTCACATAGGTATTCAGCTCAAAGGTTCGAATCGTAAGCGAGTAGTAACGAGCAAGGGCATGTGAGTCTTTCTAACTGAAAATGAGGTGACTGTTATGCTATTTAAGCGCATGAGATATTATGAAACTGCATGTTTTATCTTTCGTATATGAAACTGCATGTTTGTTATGTTTGAGATTGTAACAACCCAAATTCCATAAAATATAATTCGTAACATTACAACCAAAAATGGTCCCAAAGTATACAATTTACATTAATTCTACTTTAGGTTCGCAGCGGATAACACCTTCACAACTAAGATGCTACAGGAAGCCCGACGGTAATCTACAAGTCGTCACTTGACTATACCTCTTCTACAGCGCCACATCTTTCCATCATCACCAGATGAAACCCCAAACAAGACTCTAACCTGAAAATGTTTTTTGTTTTGGAAAAGCGAGGGTTAGACCATGAGGTCTAGTGAATTCCCTCTTTAAAACAGTTCCACATAAACACCAATTTAAAACGTTCAACTGTTACAATAATAAACGAAATTTCAGTTTAAATGCTCGACTCCACATAAGGATATTGCACAGTGGTCTCAACTTCCATCACTTCATGCGATGTCAACACTCGGGGCCCCCAGTAGATCCCCACGACCCCCCAGTAGATGCCGTACCCATGTGCACAAGAAACGGATTCGAGGCACACGGTCCAATCAACTCTCCAAGGATTCTCAACAATCTGAGGCTTACCTTTCCACTGTGCAACCCGACCCACACATAACAACAACTCACAAGAACATGCATTCAACGCTTACGTAGGAAAGAACGTATAAACAACTTGCTTGCATTAATAAACATTTCCACATCATGTAATAATAAAGCTTTTCAAAGTGTTTAATCATGCCATCATGCTCAAAACCATATTCAGTTATGAAAACTTTAGCAAAACATTTCATTTGCACAAAAGAGTTAAGGGAACTCACCTGAGCTTTAGCAAATCGACACACGCTCCGAAACCCACTTTAGCTCAAACCGAACACCTGAATTGGACGTCATAATAGTGGTGTTAACCCATCTAATTACATCCCAAACATCCCTAATAAACCCCAAAACAACCCTTAGATGATACCACAACCTTAGCCTTAAACAGTACGCGAAACAAGAGTCGAAAACACGCGACAGAGCTTGGCGCTGATGCCCGCGCTAGTCCACTCGCGCCAAGAACCGCGCAGAGCACTGGACAGACCTTGGCGCTACCGCTCGTGTGGGTGGACCCGCGCCGCCATCCGCGTGGAGCTCCTGCACTGATTTTTTAGCCGAAAACTCACCCTTTTCCAACCCCAATTGATCCTAAATCGATTTTAAGCCTCTTAACTGAGATAATTGATGTTCTAAACCTTTCCCCTCAATTTACAAACATTAACACATCATTTAATCCAACCTAACCCACTTGTTGATTCTTGATTTCAAACCCAAAATCCAAATATTTGCCATTCAAGAGTTTACCAAGAAAATGATGAAGTTCTTTCAATGCAAATCATTAAATCTGTTGGTGCAAGTGTACCCAGCTTTAAATATTGTGATATATTTTTGGTACACATAAAATCACATCTCCATATTTATTTTGATGATTACAAAACACACCGCATTATTTGTTATCTAATATTTTATCTGAGTGTGCAGATATTTAAATGATCTCGATAAATTTTTTATCTGAAGAATCCAAGTCTGAAGAGTTTCGTCATTTTATTTTAAAATGATAAACACCCTAAAATATTTTATCACTTGGATATTTCGTATCTATATAAATATATTTGAATCAAATATATATATAATATCTTTTATATATAAATCTCTGATATATATATGCTGTCTGCTACTGTTACTGTTGCAAGTTTGTGATCAGCCGAAGTTACCTGCGTTGCCATGCTCTCATTGGACAGAATTTTAGGCGGTATACCGCCAAGGTATTCGCGGTATACCGCGGGTACTGTTTCCCATCAACTGTTCTGCATGAGAAGCTTCTTTTGTCAGGAAATTTCTTCAGGCGGTATACCGCCATGTGCAACGCGGTATACCGCGGGTACATTATGCCGTTGAGTTTTGCAGGTTGACCTTCTCCCTGCAGTACCTTTTTTCTGACGCAGGTATACCGCGAAGGTTCGGCGGTATACCGCGAAATTCTCAAGACAGATTTTCATGCAGTATAAATACAAGCCTCCAGCAGCATTCAACTCCACACCAACTTCAGCATTAAGTTCTCCCTCAGCATTTGATTATTATTCTGCTGCTTTCTTACTCACACTAAATCACTTAAACTGATAAATTAATTTTTTGAGCAAGAAATCTTGAGTTGATAGCAGATTAAAATCTCACGATTAGTTGAATCAGCAACACAACTCAAGTGATCAAACTCTCTAAAAATATCCAAGTGATAAACCTTATTCAAGAGTGATTATTCATATTAAAATTTATACCCTCTTGTAAGTGTTTGAATTAGAGTGAGTGATCCACCTTAATCTCTCAAAGTAGAGTGATTCGCGTTTGTTGTATTAAGGTTTGTGTTTCTACCGTAAAGAACACGTTTCGTATTGGATCTCCGAGAAGTGTTATTTTCTCGAGGTGGACTAGCCAACTTTGTGTTTGGTGAACCACTTTAAAAATCTCGTTGTCAAGTATTCTCTTTCCCTTATCTCTTTACATTTCCGCTGTGCATTTAAATTATATCTGTTTATATAATTGTTGTATATTTACTTGTTTATACTCTGCTTTATTTTTACTGTATTGTTTGTACTGTATTTATTTGTTCAAAGATTTTTTTTGAAAGAAAAAGATTTTAAATACAACCTTACCCCCCCCTTAGGTTGTCCAACATTTGGTATCAGAGCAGGTCTTTCAAAAAATATTCTGCATATTTTTCTCTTATTCTTCTAAATGGCTCAACAAACTAATATCGTGTTTTCAAAACCTCCTTTGATAGATACTGAAAAGTTTGGCATTTGGGCCGAGCTATTTGAATGTCACGTGCGTGGCAAAAATCAAAAGATTTGGAACATCATAGAAAAAGGGAATTTTAAACCCACCATTGTGAAAGATGATGTTTATATTGATAAACCCCTAGATGACTGGACTACTTCTGATGAAGCCCATTTTTGTTTAAACTTTGAAGCTAAGAATATATTATATGCTGCTTTAACAACTGACGAAATCGAAAGAGTATATACTTATAAAACTGCAAATCAAATATGGGAAAGTTTAAATAATACTCATCGTGGAAACACGGAGGTTAAATCTAGTAAAGTAAATATTTTAGTTCACGATTATGAACTATTCGAAATGAAACAAGATGAGTCAATTGACTCAATGTTTAAAAGATTTAACCTTATTGTGACTACTTTGAAAGGTTTGGATCGCACTTATCCTAACGAGGACTATATAAGGAAAATCCTACGAGCCCTTCCTTCGGAGTGGATGCAAAAGATAACATCCTTAGAAGACTCCCGTGACCTCTCCATAATGAAGATAGATGACTTAATCGGTAATCTTAAAGTGCATGAAATTGCACTTAAAAGAAACAAAGATCGGGAGCAAGTTAAAAAGAAATCAATCGCTCTCAATGTCTCAACACCAAAAGATGAGAAGAAAAAGGAGAAAGCTAGCTCCTCGAAAGATCCTTCCGAAACTCTCGATGAAGTCGCCATGTTGGTAAGAAACTTTTCCAAATTTCTTAATAATAATAATAAATTTTCTAACAATGGCAGATTTCAAAGAAACGGTAACTACCGTCGTGGTGGTGATAATCGAAGTCGTAAGTTCCATAAACGAGACGAAAAAGTTAAGAAAAATGGCGACTCGAGTGAAGACGATAAAGCTAAGCCAAAGAGAGGCTTTTGCTACTCATGTGGTGACAAAGACCACTACGCCAATGAATGTCCTAAAAAGAACAAATTCCAAAAGAAGAAGGAGAAAGCCTTCATTGGAGGCGCGTGGAGCGAGAGTGAAGAAGAAGATGACTATCAAGCCATTTGTCTTATGGCCGATAGCGACGACGAGGTAAAATCTTCTTACTCAGATTACGATAGTGATTATGAAAATGATAATGAAAATAATCTTGAAGAACTATATGAATCGTTTCATAAAATGGCCGCTCTTGCAAATCGTTACCAAGATGAGAATGCTATGTTAAAAGAAACTGTAAATGCATGTAAAAAGGAAATAAAAAATGTTAAACAAAAATCTGAAAATGATATGGATATAATTGCTAAATTAGAAACTAAATTAGGAGAAAAAGATTTTTGTAAATCTTGTGATGTTTTAAATAGAGAAATTGCATGCCTAAATAAAAAATCACATGAAAATATTATTTGTACAAAATGTGATATTCTTGAGAATGAGATTACATGCTTAAAGGCTAAATGTGCTTCATATGAAAAAGATAACATGCTAGCTAAAGCTTTTGAAAGTAGTAATAAAAAGGTTCTTAACATGCTTAATATGCCTAACCGTATAAAATGTAGAAAAGGCATTGGTTCCAATACTTGTGTTGATAAATGTTCTTGTATACCCATCAAAAGATTTTATGAATCACCTAAAGTAAATACAAGAAATCAATATGTGCAAAAACCTCCATATGTGCGTAAAATAAATAATGTAAATTATAATACGAGAAAACCGTATGCTCGCATGTACCATGATAAATATTCTAAACCTAATAATAATGCGAATGTAAATGCTTGTTTTTATGTATATGATAAATATAATCGCAAAATTAAAATGGTAAATAAATGGATTCCAAAAGGAATGTTTAGTAATGATAATCCCGGTGGTATGCGTTTATGGTTTTAAATGTGTTATATATATATATATAGTTTAAATATATTCTGTTGTATATGTTATATATATAAGTAAAATATAATACTATTCATATATATATATACATACGTACTGCACATATATATATACATTTTATATAATACTATTCTTATATATATATATTTTGTTTGTCTAGACATGTGTTATATATATATATTTGTGTTTGATATATTATATATTAAAGTTGTGTAATGTATTATATATATATATATTCTGTTTGACATTATATATATGTATGTTGGTTGACTTTTGAAACTAATTGTCAAGGACCCACGAGAAATGGGGACCATAAAAGTTATATCTTCATTATTGTAGATTGATCTTGATATGGACTGGATACTCGATAGTGGTTGCACACGTCACATGACCGGAAACAATAATCTCTTTTCATCATATAAGTCATGTGATGGTGGACAGGTAATCTTTGGAGGAAACTCCAAAGGAAATATAATTGGTAGAGGTACAGTCTCTTGCAATAATGTTCAATTTCTAAATGTTAATCATGTTGATAATTTACATTTTAATTTGTTAAGTGTTCGCCAATTGTGTAAAAATAATACAACTGTTGTCTTCGAAGAAGACTCGTGCAAAATCATAAAAAATGGCAAAGTTCTTTTAAATGGCTTTGTAAAAGGAAATTTATATATTTGTAAAACTGTTGTATCTGATAATGTATGCTTATCTTCTATTAATGATGTTTCTACTTTATGGCATAGGCGTTTAGGTCACGCTAATCTAAGATTAATGCAAAACTTAAAAAATAAGGAGCTTGTGAGTGACCTGCCAAAATTAAAGTTTGATAATCATTTTTGTGATGCTTGTCGTGTCGGCAAACAACATCACGTTTCTCATAAATCAAAAAATGTTATTTCTACTCAAAGAGTTTTAGAACTTTTACATATGGATCTTTTTGGCCCGATGGCTATTCAAAGTTTTGGAGGAAATTTTTATACTTTGGTTATTGTTGATGATTATTCCCGTTATACTTGGACTTTATTTTTGAGACATAAAAATGAGGCTTTTGAAAAGTTTAAAATTTTGGGAAAACGAATTCAAAACCAACAAGGTTGTACGATTGTTTCCATACGTACGGACCATGGACGAGAATTCGATAATGATGTACAATTTGGTGCCTTTTGTGATAAACATGGTATAACTCATAACTTTTCGGCTCCTCGAACTCCTCAGTCAAACGGGGTTGTTGAAAGGAAAAATCGAACGTTGCAAGAAATGAGTAGAACTATGCTAAACGAACATCAAGTTCCCCAAAAGTTTTGGTGTGATGCCGTTGCTACCGCGACCTATGTGCTTAACCGTGTCCTAATTAGAGGTATCCTAAATAAGACACCCTATGAACTTTACCGAGGTAGAAAACCTTCCCTAGCTCACCTAAAAGTTTTTGGTTGTAAATGTTTCATTTTAAACACCAAATCCTACCTAACCAAATTTGACCCCAAAGCCTATGAAGGAGTTTTCCTAGGTTACTCTTGGAATAGCAAAGCCTATAGAATCCTAAATAAGGAAACCATGGTAGTGGAAGAATCCTTAAATGTTAGTTTTGACGAGAGTCCTCCCAAACCGAGTGCACCCTTAGCAAATGATAATATCCGTGAAGGAGATGTCTTAGCCCAACAACTTAGTACCTTGGATTTAGGTACCCAACCTTCCACAAATAATATTGAATCTAGTGATGCCCCTCCGTGCTTTATTCCACAAGGTATAGATGATCCTAACCTTAGAACCGCTCGAGGACATCCCGTAGATCAAATTATAGGTGACCTAAACCAAAGGACAACTAGATCACAAATCCTTACCCATTGTGCTTTCCATGCCTTTATCTCAACCATAGAACCTAAAACCATAGATGAAGCTTTAGGTGATGAGGATTGGATATTGGCCATGCAAGATGAGTTAAACCAATTTACTAGGAATGATGTGTGGGACTTAGTGCCTAGCCCTAGTAGTCAAACCATTATTGGCACAAGATGGGTCTTCCGTAACAAGGTAGACGAGAACGGTGGAGTCACACGAAACAAGGCACGTTTAGTTGCCAAGGGGTACAGTCAACAAGAAGGTATAGATTATGACGAAACCTTTGCACCGGTTGCAAGGTTGGAGTCTATTCGAATGCTTCTCGCTTTTGCAAATGCTAAAGATTTTAAGTTATTTCAAATGGATGTTAAAAGTGCTTTCTTAAATGGTATTATAAATGAGGAGGTATACGTTTCTCAACCTCCCGGTTTTGAAAGTTTTGAAAACCCGACACATGTTTATAAATTGAAAAAGGCGCTTTATGGTTTAAAGCAGGCTCCGCGTGCGTGGTATGATAGATTAAAAACCTTTTTAATTGTTAGTGGTTATATTATGGGTAAAATAGATAATACTTTATTTGTGAAATATGTTCAAAATGATATTGTGGTTGTGCAAGTATATGTTGATGATATTATTTTTGGTTCCACTAATGAAAAATTGTGTAATGAATTTTCTGCGAAAATGACTAGCGAATTTGAAATGAGCATGATGGGAGAGTTAAAATACTTCTTAGGATTGCAAATAAAACAATGTGAAACTGGTATTTTTATTAGTCAATCTAAATATTGTAAAGATATGTTGAAAAAGTTTAACTTTGAAAATGTCAAACCCGTTGAAACTCCAATGACCACAAATTTGCAATTATCGCGTGACGAGGAGGGAAACGATTTTAATGAAAAGATTTATCGTGGTATGATTGGTAGTTTATTATATTTAACTGCTAGTAGACCTGATATTATGTTTAGTGTATGTTTATGTGCTCGTTTTCAATCTTCACCTAAACAATCTCACTATGAAGCTGTCAAGCGTATTTTTCGATATTTACGAGGTACTACTAATCTTGGCTTATGGTACGCAAAGCAACCCGAGTTAGAAGTAACATGCTTCGCCGATTCCGATCTTGGTGGATCTATTGTTGACCGAAAAAGTACTAGTGGGGTATGTGCCTTTATAGGTCTCTCACTTGTATCTTGGTTCTCTAAGAAACAACAATCCGTAGCTTTGTCTACCACCGAAGCGGAATATGTAGCCGCCGCAAGAGCATGTGCTCAAGTCCTATGGATGAAACACACACTTACCGATTTTGAGGTACACCTAACCAAAATTCCAATTATGTGTGATAACTCAAGTGCCATAAACTTAAGTAAAAATCCCGTTTTACATTCTCGTACCAAACATATTGAATTGAGACATCACTTTTTACGAGATAATGTTCAAAAAGGCAAAATCGTGCTTGAAAAGGTTGATTCGGAAGATAATTTGGCCGATATTTTCACTAAAGCTCTAAACAAAAAAGCGTTCTTTAAATTAAGACTTGGTTTAGGCATGCTTGAGTATAACCCTTGATAAATACTAACTCTCAAATATTTCATATTTTGAGGGGGAGCATCTTTCGAGGGGGAGCATAAGCGGTTTTCTTAAACCCTTTTTGCTTCGACAAAAGGGGGAGAGAAACCGAGTATGCTCTCGTGTTTAGCGTTGTGTTTGTCATCATCAAAAAGGGGGAGATTGTTGGTGCAAGTGTACCCAGCTTTAAATATTGTGATATATTTTTGGTACACATAAAATCACATCTCCATATTTATTTTGATGATTACAAAACACACCGCATTATTTGTTATCTAATATTTTATCTGAGTGTGCAGATATTTAAATGATCTCGATAAATTTTTTATCTGAAGAATCCAAGTCTGAAGAGTTTCGTCATTTTATTTTAAAATGATAAACACCCTAAAATATTTTATCACTTGGATATTTCGTATCTATATAAATATATTTGAATCAAATATATATATAATATCTTTTATATATAAATCTCTGATATATATATGCTGTCTGCTACTGTTACTGTTGCAAGTTTGTGATCAGCCGAAGTTACCTGCGTTGCCATGCTCTCATTGGACAGAATTTTAGGCGGTATACCGCCAAGGTATTCGCGGTATACCGCGGGTACTGTTTCCCATCAACTGTTCTGCATGAGAAGCTTCTTTTGTCAGGAAATTTCTTCAGGCGGTATACCGCCATGTGCAACGCGGTATACCGCGGGTACATTATGCCGTTGAGTTTTGCAGGTTGACCTTCTCCCTGCAGTACCTTTTTTCTGACGCAGGTATACCGCGAAGGTTCGGCGGTATACCGCGAAATTCTCAAGACAGATTTTCATGCAGTATAAATACAAGCCTCCAGCAGCATTCAACTCCACACCAACTTCAGCATTAAGTTCTCCCTCAGCATTTGATTATTATTCTGCTGCTTTCTTACTCACACTAAATCACTTAAACTGATAAATTAATTTTTTGAGCAAGAAATCTTGAGTTGATAGCAGATTAAAATCTCACGATTAGTTGAATCAGCAACACAACTCAAGTGATCAAACTCTCTAAAAATATCCAAGTGATAAACCTTATTCAAGAGTGATTATTCATATTAAAATTTATACCCTCTTGTAAGTGTTTGAATTAGAGTGAGTGATCCACCTTAATCTCTCAAAGTAGAGTGATTCGCGTTTGTTGTATTAAGGTTTGTGTTTCTACCGTAAAGAACACGTTTCGTATTGGATCTCCGAGAAGTGTTATTTTCTCGAGGTGGACTAGCCAACTTTGTGTTTGGTGAACCACTTTAAAAATCTCGTTGTCAAGTATTCTCTTTCCCTTATCTCTTTACATTTCCGCTGTGCATTTAAATTATATCTGTTTATATAATTGTTGTATATTTACTTGTTTATACTCTGCTTTATTTTTACTGTATTGTTTGTACTGTATTTATTTGTTCAAAGATTTTTTTTGAAAGAAAAAGATTTTAAATACAACCTTACCCCCCCCCCCCCTTAGGTTGTCCAACAAAATCAATAAAAGTACTATCAAATTCTCTTTTTCCTTATTAAACATGAATCAATCCATCAACATGTATTACCAAACAAAGCCCCAATCATGCTTCAATCCCAAAACCAAACCAAGAGGTAAAGGAGATGATTGCATACCTTGAAGAGGATAAGGTTGAATCTCTGAATTACTCTTTGCACCAAGTCCCCAATGAAGATGAATCTGATTTCTCTTCATCCTCCTCTAGCCTCCCAAATACGTTTGAATCCAACAAAGAAGAAGGTTTAGGGTTTTACCCCTTTTTATTCCTCCAAGTTTGGTATTTAATCCAAAAGTTACACTTTTCACACTTTAGCCCCAAACTTCCAAATACTTCTGAATTTGTGGACATGAGTTGTTACAATACCTCCCACTCAAAAGAATTCCGTCCTCGGAATTCCATTGTTGAACAAACGCGGTTATTTGGAATTAGCTTCTGGTTCCAAATCCTACATTGTCTAACAACATTTAAGAATTGCAATTGTACTTCCACATGACCAACTTCTTTGTATCCCAACTTCTCGATTTTCCAGCTGAATGATCGTTTCCGACCCTACAACAAAATCCAGCTCCTCATCTAATCGCGTTGTTGCAGAAAATACGTCATACCGCCTCCCAACACACACTCCCTAAAATAGGGACGTGAAACACACTATGAAATTTCCATAACTTCATCGATTACATTCAATCTATCATTATTTCCTCAACTCTTTCGATAACTGCCATTGATCCATTACAACGTGGCCCGCTTTACATTCCTCACGAAACGCACTACTCCATTCTATGGGGATGTGCTCCGCTTCCAACTGCCCCCCCCCCCCCCCCCCCGACTTGAGACTCAAAGGACTCATGTTTTTCAATATAATCAACTTAGTTCCACTAGATTACCCAGACATTCCCGATCAGTATCAACAATGTATGATGTCCTTTGAAATCGTCCTTCGACTAACCACGACCTTCTTATGTCGGTACATTGCAAAATATGAACACCCGATCAACCAACGCAACCAGTATCAAATGCGTGTCTATAGTATCTGTAATATCCCAGGCCAACCATAGCAGATATTTTCCGCTTTGTCCACACACCCGGACTCACGGTTTTTAAACACGTCTAAGTTAAGGGCTCCACGTACCCATTTAATTCTCTAACAACACTGATCCCCATCCAAAGACTACCCACTCGATTCGCCACCATAACACGAACTCATCCTTGGATTGCCACTTTGAACTCGCAATCATGAGTTCCCTAATCGGACCACATTCTCTTCAGACAATTTACATCTCTCCAAAATAGCATACGCCTGGCGCACATAGCACTTTACTCCTCTGTAACCCCATTGATCACACACTAATGTCAATGAACACACCATTACTCGCTTTCCATACATAATTATAACAAGAAGGCTTTCACGACCCAACATTTGCAAAATACGCCCACCTTTTTTAAATAAATTCAAACTTCACTTGCCCACTAGGATGAGTGACCATACCCTCACAAAATTATTCCAAATACTCTTAACAACCGAAACCAAGTTCACTCAAAACATTTTCTTTTCCGACGATACTACGCCTAATCCAATGGTCTTTCATCTAGGGCACTACATTCGACCACATATTTCCTTTTCTTCTTGAAAACAAAAAACGTGCTTCCAAAGAGCGGCTCCTTGCTCGGTGTAAGCTTTAGATCAGTCGCACAAATAGGTTTCTCACACTTGAACCATAACATACACCGTGATCCTTTTTATCATACCCTCGCTAGGAGTTTACATGCCTACCAATGACATAGCTCTAATTATTGCTCCTCTTTTTCGGTGTCACTTCTAACCTTCTTATTTTTGCTTTACCCACTTGTTCAGACATACTGTCTTCACTTCCTTTCTCTATCATGAAACTTCATCCACCCAGCAGCACCCACTCCACCTTCCGATCGTTACAAGCGTGTCGATAGTACTTCTGCAGTATTGTGCCTAACCAAACGGCTGCCACAATTCTCACCCACGATAATCAGTCAGTCATCCTTCAAACAACACCCAATACTCGAAAGCACCACGGGTTTTCCTACTCCCCAACAGAGTAATCCATTCACTAGAATTTCTGTATACACTAGGAATATTCCAACCTTCCCAAGGAATTTAAACTCTACAACACAACACCCTAAACTAATCGAATATGACCTTCTCATCGATATTCCTTCAAAGTAACATGAGCTCACCCAAATTTAACACAACCGCGAGGAATACATGCTCTTCTTTTAGGTAGTCACCAACTACCACTCAATCTTTTGTCCCCAAACAGCAAAAGCACAACATCGTCTACAAATCCATACACTTCGATCAAGCATACTTGTCAGCCTTGATTACCTCCCGTAAACCTCAACACCATTATTCACACCCAAACTTATCACACATTACAACATAGGTCCACCACCCAACATGACGACAACTCTTTATCACAACAAGGGCTTACACAACTCCCCTTAGCATGAACTGCAACCAACTTGTCCACACAACTGTCACACGACAACAAATTCTTCATGACCCCCTTTTCACACATAATAGATACTGCCTTCTTCATGTCCATCACAAGGTCAAGATATGCAGTAAAGTCATTTCGCGACTTTGTCTTTCTCGAGTCTAGATGAGCCACAAAATCATGATCATCCAACTCACTCAAACCAGTTATCGTTTCTCGTCAACTCATCGCGATCTATTTCCGTTATGCTAAACACTTCACGCAAAAATGAATCGCCAAAAATCTCATTGGAAACCACCTATCCACCTCGGTGATCTTCCGTTCTCCTAATGTCCACACGAGTGGTCCAACATCATGCCAATATACACCTTCTCGAACGACCTCGTACATCCACACAACAGATTTTTTTCTCAAGTTTCAATCTCCTGACAATGCCTTCAACTTAGGATGTATTAAACAGTCGCAAACCTCTATATCAATACACAACATGATATTTCCATAATTTCTGACAACCCACGATTCCTAACAGAACCCACTTCGTCCAACGCATCATAACCAACTTTATACCCCACCGTCCTCACTTGAGGAAAACAAAACACTTTCTTAACGCAAAATCAAATACAAGACCATTTCAGCACTCAGGCTAAAGCCGATAACATTTCATCAAGTACCGTAACGCTACTTATTACCATTCTACCAACATAAACACTTTGACCACTTCGAATTTCACCGCGAACATAACCATTCTCACATAACCAAGCAAGGGTTTAACTACAATCATATTAACATTTCCGAGTTCATTGTCCGAGACTCCTACTATTTGCCACCCTCTTCTAACGGAAACACGAAGGTAATAATACGACCAAAATCTGCTCAATCGACATATTCAACTCCCCAAGCCTTTCCTTAACCTTGATCGCAATATCCTCCCTAACCTAGTGAGTTCATAGCCTTCATGCATGATGAGACAACAATAAAAATCATTTTACGCATTTGAAAATTCCATAGATACAATATCATAAAACAAGCTTGGGTTTGCATGACACAATACCACTGAAGCTGAATAGTAAAACACAGCGACCGCAAGGATCGCTCACATGCAACCCTACGATAATTCACAACCTTGTCCAACCAAATCGATGTCGACATAATAAAATGTTGTAACAACCCAAATTCGATAAATCATAAATCATACCATTACAACCAAACGGTCCCAAAATTTCAATACAATACAACGAATCTAACTCTAAATACGCAGCGCAATAAACCACTTCACAACTGAGATGCTACAGGAATCCCGACGGGGAACTGCAAGCCACTACTAGACTACTCCTCTTTTACAGCGCCACCTCTTTTCATCCTCTCTAGATGAAACCCCAAACAAAACTCCAATCCTAAAAATGGTTTTAATTTTTTAAAAGTGAGGGTTAGACCATGAGGTCTAGTGAATTCCCTCTTTAAAAACAGTTCCACACAAAAAGTAATTTAAAACATTCAACCGTTACAATAATAAACGAAATTTCAGTTTAAATGCTCGACTCCACACATAAGGGTATTGCACAGTGGTCTCAACTCCCATCACCTTATGTGATGTCCACACTCGGAGCCCCCAGTAGATCCCCACGGCCCCCCAGTATATGACGTACCCGTGTGCACAAGAAATGGATTCGAGGCACACGGTCCAATCAACTCTCCAAGGATTCTCAACAATCTGAGGTTCACTTCCCCACTGTGCAACCCAACACCACATATAACAACTCACAAGAACATGCATTCAACGCTTACGTAGGAAAGAACGTATAAAGAACTTGCATGCATTAATAAACGTTTCCACATCATGTAATAATGAAGCTTTTCAAAGTGTTTAATCATGCCATCATGCTCAAAACCATATTCAGTTATGAAAACTTTAGCAAAACATTTCATTTGCACAAAAGAGTTAAGGGAACTCACCTGAGCTTTAGCAAAACAACACACGCTCCGAAACCCACTTTAGCTCAAACCTAACACCTGAATTGGACATCATAATAGTGGTGTTAACCCATCTAATTACATCCCAGAACATCTCTACTAATCCCCCAAGGTAACCCCCCCAAATGATGCCTCGATCCTAGACCCGAACGAAAAACAAAGCAAATCGAAGGGCGCACCAAACAGAGGGTTGCGCGACTTTCCACGCCACTTCAAACCGCGTGGAAAACCGCGTAAGTCTCTGTTCGAGACTCTCTGGACTGCACAAAGAATTCCAACCCAAAAACTCATTCCAAAACACCCAAAATGCTCCCAAATGCTTGATAGCTTCCAAAATCGATGGTTCTTGATACTCCCAACTTTAGGAACCAAAAACCATAACTTAAAACACATTTACCCCAACAAAATCAACCCATTGATTCAAGATTTCAAACCCAAAACTCAAAAACTCATTTCTTGACATAACCCAAATCTACCATTGAAATGAGGGGTGATTCTCAAAGAAAAGTTTGTAAACCAATAGGAATCTCATCAATCATCCCATTTCCATTGAAAACAAGCTTAAGACTTCTTAATGATTTTCTTAAGAGATTCCCAAACAAAATCCTCACCAAATCAAACAAGAAGATAAAGAATGAAGAGGAAATCATACCTAGAAGATGAAGTCTTCAAGCCCCTTGAAGCAATCCTTCCAACTTCTCTTCCACAAGGTTGTATCTTCTTGAATTTCTCCTCCCCAAATAGGTAGCCGCCATAATGAAGAAATGAGAAAGGGTTTTATTCCTTTTAATCCCTAAATTTGCCATTTAATCCTCAAGTTTCAGCTTTTCTCACTTTGGCCCCAAAACTTCCAATCATTTCAGATTTCTAGAAAAAAGGGTGTTACAAATGTGCCCAATGAAACCTTTCAAATACGACTAGAAAAGTTCCAAACGAATTCACTTACACAAAGTGAGCCAGTCAACTCCAACACTCATTTATATGATGATAGCGTGTCAATATCCATTTTGGTTATAAAAACTTTGTAATTAGACGTTTCCTTGATTTTCTCAACGAATATTTTCTTAACATGAAAAAGCATGAAATAACTCACAAATCATTGAGTTCAAAATTTATCATGCAACGTAAATAAGTTTATCTTTTTATTTAAACACACGCTTGCACACATTGGCTTATTTCCAAAACAATAAATTTGTTATGTGTGTACATACTTTTAACATGAAAGAACTCACGTAACACATTTAGTGACATAATGCATGAAACTTGATATGCAATTGAAGGTTATTCACTCTAACGAGGTCAACCGTTGTATTCACATCAACTTATCACTGACACTCTATTTGACCAACTATCACTTTCTCACCCATGCAACAACCTGCTATACAAGTGCTTCACAACCCACTTGATCGACCACTCCACATGGTTTCCCAATTGACCAATTATCTCACCTTCTACTTTTATGCATACTTCAATACAACACCAATATCTTTCCTTCATTATCCTTGCCACTAGACCGCTTGACCAAGGAGTTAAAGGATAGACTCCTTCTCTCGATCTTAAATTGAAGCTTTCAAGATTCCAACACAGTCCTCACTTCCTATCCCAACAAATCGACACATCAACTCCAAAAGTGGGGATTCGCTAGAAACTAGGAGTTTTCCCCCCAACCAACCATTCATTCATTTTGAATCCCAGTAGTTTTACCTCTAGTCGGCTCAACAACATACTGAACAACACCTTTTCTAAAAAAGGTATAAACACCACATTATAAGCGATCTCCCACAACAAATCAACTCTTTGCTATCAATTGTCAGGTTAGAACTTTATACATACTGCCACACTCACCACTCATCCCAACAATAGAGGTTGAGTACACCCACGCACCTGTAAATTCATAATAGCATTGGCCAGATGCGATTTTGAATTTACCTTACATGAGGGTTCTCACTACCATTGTCAAGATATCCTATGATCAAGGTCTTTCCTATTGGCTTCCTATATCTCAATTGCGTCTCCCTCTACTCCACAGTTTAAGTTTACGCCCAACCGGTTACCTAAATCCCTTAAACTATGGCTCTGATACCATTTGTAACAACCCAAATTCCATAAAATATAATTCGTAACATTACAACCAAAAATGGTCCCAAAGTATACAATTTACATTAATTCTACTCTAGGTTCGCAGCGGATAACACATTCACAACTAAGATGCTACAGGACGTCCGACGGTAATCTGCAAGTCGTCACTTGACTATACCTCTTCTACAGCACCACATCTTTCCATCATCACCTAATGAAACCCCAAACAAGACTCTAACTTGAAAATGGTTTTTGTTTTGGAAAAGCGAGGGTTAGACCATGAGGTCTAGCGAATTCCCTCTTTAAAACAGTTCCACATAAACACCAATTTAAAACGTTCAACTGTTACAATAATAAACGAAATTTCAGTTTAAATGCTCGACTCCACATAAGGATATTGCACAGTGGTCTCAACTCCCATCACCTCATGTGATGTCCACACTCGGGGCCCCCAGTAGATCCCCACGACCCCAGTAGATGACGTACTCGTGTGCACAAGAAACGGATTCGAGGCACACGGTCCAATCAACTCTCCAAGGATTCTCAACAATCCGAGGCTCACCTCTCCACTGTGCAACCCGACCCCACACATAACAACAACTCACAAGAACATGCATTCAACGCTTACGTAAGAAAGAACGTATAAACAACTTGCATGCATTAATAAACGTTTCCACATCATGTAATAATAAAGCTTTTCAAAGTGTTTAATCATGCCATCATGTTCAAAACCATATTCAGTTATGAAAACTTTAGCAAAACATTTCATTTGCACAAAAGAGTTAAGGGAACTCACCTGAGCTAAATAGCAAATCGACACACGCTCCGAAACCCACTTTAGCTCAAACCGAACACCTGAATTGGATGTCATAATAGTGGTGTTAACCCATCTAATTACATCACAAACATCCCTAATAAACCCCAAAACAACCCTTAGATGATACCACAACCTTAGCCTTAAACAGTACGCGAAACAAGAGTCGAAAACACACGACAGAGCTTGGCGCTGATGTCCGCGCTAGTCCACTCGCGCCAAGAACCGCGCAAAGCACTGGACAGACCTTGGCGCTACCGCTCGCGTGGGTGGACCCGCGCCGCCATCCGCACGGAGCTCCTACACTGATTTTTCAGCCGAAAACTCGCCCTTTTCCAACCCCAATTCATCCTAAATCGATTTTAAGCCTCTTAAATGAGATAATTGATGTTCTAAACCTTTCCCCTCAATTTCCAAACATTAACACATCATTTAATCCAACCTAACTCACTTGTTGATTCTTGATTTCAAACCCAAAATCCAAATATTTGCCATTCAAGAGTTTACGAAGAAAATGATGAAGTTCTCTCAATGCAAATCATTAAATCAATAAAAGTACTATCAAATCCTCTTTTTCCTTATTAAACATGAATCAATCCATCAACATGTATTACCAAACAAAGCCCCAATCATGCTTCAATCCCAAAACCAAACCAAGAGGTTAAGGAGATGATTGCATACCTTGAAGAGGATGGGGTTGAATCTCTGAATTACTCTTTGCACCAAGTCCCCAATGAAGATGAATCTGATTTCTCTTCATCCTCCTCTAGCCTCCCAAATACGTCTGAATCCAACAAAGAAGAAGGTTTAGGGTTTTACCCCTTTTTATTCCTCCAAGTTTGGTATTTAATCCAAAAGTTACACTTTTCACACTTTAGCCCCAAACTTCCAAATACTTCTGAATTTGTGGACATGAGTTGTTACAGAGATAGTTATATTATTATGTATGCGTACATCTGAACGTGGACATGATATGGCTAAGTCGGGGGGGGGGGGGGGGGGGGGGTTCCCCCCAGTGCTCATACCGGGGGGTGTCTCGTTTATGCCATGGAGGGTGTGTTCCAATTAAGGCAGTGTGAGGCTGACACGTTGTCACCGGTGTACGGGACTTCAGTGTGCCATATGATGTGTTGTTGTCTTACTGTTGGAAGATTATTGCTTTAAAGCATTAAATTGTTTATGGATGCTTATAAACTGCTTTAAATAGTTTTATTGTGAGAGAGTGATTCTAGAGGGGAACTCACTAGACCTTATGGTCTAACCCTCGCATTTTCAAACTAAACCAATTTTCAGGAAAGCAGTTAGTAGGAGGTTCGGGCAAGGGCAAGGAGAAGGCCTAAGCGTGAGGCGAGGAATAGCTTATAGTTTTATCGGTTTTTATTAATTCAAGTTTTGTTTAGAAATCTCTCAGGTGTGTATAGGTTGTTTTCGCAAACCAAATTTGTAGTGGTTGGTTACAGTTGAAATTTTGGGGTCGTTTTGGATGGTAAATTTGTATTTGAATATTTATGCTCTATTTTGGAATCTGGGTCGTTATAGTCCAAATTTTTAACGTTAATTCATCCTTAAAATTAACCACCCACGATTCGAATTTTCGATCTAGTTTGCAGGATTTGAAGGCGACGATCTTCATAGCATTGTGAATATGGGATTTTGAGAGAATCGTAATAATCAAACATCTGAGATGAAAATTTTATTTGATTTCATTAGGTGAAAATAGATTATAGATGAAATTTTTGTTTGATTTCATGTGGTGAATTAAGATATACATGAACTTATGTTTGAATTTCATTAGATGAAGTAGTATATTTATGAAAACTGTGATTTATTTCATGTGGTGAAATATGGTTAGTATGTGTTTCATATGGTGGATCTGTGTGTTTCATATGGTGAATCGTTTGTTTCATTTGGTGAATCGTCTGTTTCATAGGGTGAATCTGTGAGTTTCATTTGATGAATAAATTTGTATGTTTCATCTGGTGAATCTTGTTACCAAAATGGCGATTATGCTCTTTTCATGTGGTGAAACAACTTTTAATTAAAACCATTGGATCAAAACCAAATCAAGGCTTAGATCGGTTTTCACGATTCTCAATCTTTTTTTGGTTCTCATTTGATTTAACCCCTATACATACATACATACATACATACATACATATATATATAAGGAATTTATGTAGAAGAAAGTTCGATTGCTAACCCGTTTTCGATTGTGAACTGGGGGACAAATGAGAACAAGACAAGTATTTGGGTGTTCACATTCATCAATAATGAAGGTGAACACTCGTGAATTATTCATGATGAATGATACAACATTCATGATGATAACCCGTGAATGCATAAGACATGTGACACGCTCTTCTTTGTCCCTCAGTTTACAGTCGAAAACGAGTTTACACCCGAACCGTTCCTATGCACGTATATAATATTATATGTGTATGTATATATGTATAATATGTATATCATGTTACCCATATGAAATGCAAATTTAATTTTTGAACACATTTATATGTATCATGTCTCTTTGGTCTTTTATCAGTTTAATCTATCGTTGATAGTGCATCTTTTGACGACTATGACATGATACATATGTTGGTATTATCAATGGTGGTTGACGTCGTCCTTGACGTTACATTGGCTAGGGTTTTCATTCTCGGGATTTTAGTTTTAGGTTCTTGATGATA